>OZ005656.1:106542145-107954645 GCA_963930645.1 Salticus scenicus | reverse complement strand
TTTGAGGGGATTACTGTCGTTTGATCACATCAGGATCCCAGGTCTTTGGTGAATGCCCGCTGTGTGTGTGGGTGGGGGGGGGATTTTCTGAAGAAAACTAGTTCGTATTTACGTAAGTTTCGTGGAAAACCACGGAAAACTCAGAACGTCTAAGACGTCGAGCATGACCTGGGAATGAACACAGCACCTCTCATCTTCTAGTCTCTATAGCAGAACCTCTCAGCTTCTTGTAGGTTAAATTCAGGTGAAAATTTAGAAATTTTAAAGAAAATAATGTTTAATTAAATTAAATTATCCGATGAAATTTTATAATTTTTTAACTAACATTTCTCTAACTGAAAATCACAAAACTCATAGAAAAATAATATTTAATTAAATTTCAAGTCAAAGAATTTATAAAGCTAGATTTACACTTGTTAATAACATTTCAATGATGTTGCTTATCCCTGACTTAAATTGCATCACTTTCTTAAATGTACGTCTTAAGATTTGCTAAATGTAAAGTTTTAATTTTTTTTCTTAATATATATATATATCATGCATATTATATATATATATATATATGATATAAATTTTGTATACATTACAAATGAAATAGTGAAGCCATGTTATTCTGACAAACTCAACTTAATAATATTCAATAAAACGTTTATAAATTAAAAAAAAAAAAAAAAAAAAAGGCCGTTTTTTGAAGTTTTGTCCTTCATAATTGTTAAGAAAATTTTAATTTTAAATATAAATAACTTGAATGTTAAATGAACAACGCATCATGAAGCATATGCACCTTGACAGCAGAAAACAATGCCGGAATTCTTGAAAACAGGTCTTTATTTTGTTTATTAGCTATTGCATACCCCGAGTCACATCCAAATACAAAACAGCATCGAGATTTAGACATATTCATCATAAAATAAAACAATAATCAGAAAAATAATGATGCGCGCTCACTGTACTCAGTGTTAACGTCGTACATCAAATACAGTCAGCGCCACTCTGCGGCCAGTTCAGCGCGAGGTCCACTTTTGAAGGAGGAATCCCGTAAAGGAAGTTCCTCCTTTCTATAGCTTCATGGTTTCAGCGTGAAAGCTATCAGTGGTGTGATAATTTCACCGTAGCCCACCAGAGGGCGAGCATTTCATTACAATCGCGGATAGTAGATGCCTAACCGAAGCTGTATTAAGGTTATCATTAATTAATGATCTAAATAACAAAAAGCTAACATACAAATAAATAATTAGAAAGCGTTTTAACCCCTTAACGCGCGGCGTCCTCGCTGCGAGGACACAAAATTTAAGATCCAGCTGCAAAAATTCATCCCGGAAATTTTTTAGCAAAAATTTACGTTTATAACATATCAGAAAAAGCCAGTTTTTTTAACCTTAAAATTTAAAATTTCTTTTAGTTTAAATTAGTTCATGAATTCCGGTGGCAATATAATTTAAATGATCCGAATTATCTTGCGCCGCAAAGGGTTGAGTAAGCAATATAACCATTTTAATATCGCATACTACAGTCGGGTAATACAATTCCTTTTTTTTGAAACAGTGATAGAGATGAGTTGTAGCTTGTCATTTACACGAGTTGATTTGTAACTTACCACAACACTTCCTCCACAAGCCACAACTTACTTAACACGAATTTAATTTTGATTTCCAACTAGACTACTAAATGAAAATAGTCCTAAAAGAGTACACAGTTCCTTAAACCTAACACTAGGCAATGGTTTTGTCATTAGGTCTGCTAACTGCAATTTTCCGGGAACATGTTTAATATGCAGTTCGCCGTCAATGAACTTTCTCGCACAAAATGATAACGGACATCAATATGTTTGGAGCGTTTATGGTATTCAGGGTTTTTGGCAAGTTTTACAGCGCTTGCATTATCTACCAGAAGAGAGGGTGTTTTAACATATGTTAAATCACTGAACAGGTGTTTCAGCCAAATTAATTCCTTCGCACTCTCACAAATCACCCGCATAATCAGCATCACTGTACACTTCAAGCTCATTGGGATGGGTCTTAGATTGATATAGCAAACTAAAATCTACAGTTTTTTTCAGATACTTGAAAATTCGTTTCACTGCACACCAATCAGACGTCCTTGGACTTTCCAGATTTTCAGAAACAATACTGATAGCGTATGCTAGATCTGGTCTTGTAACAGTAGCAAGGTACATTAGGCTGCCAACTGCCTGACGATAGGGAACTTCTTTTCCTATCAATATATTTCCAACATCATCAGAAACATAGCTTTTGTCACTTGGAGTTGATACTGGATTAGCACCATCCATTTGAAATCTTGAGGACTTTTTTCGCATAGGCACACTGATTCACAAAAATTGAACCATCATCCAATCTTTTTATGTTCATACCTAAAAACTGGTTTAAAGAACCTCTTGTGATTTGAAAAGACTGATTAAGTTGATGCATGAATTCCTCCACTTCAACTTTATCAGTCCCAACAACAAGGCCATCATCGACGTAGATAACAACAAAAAGTTTCTTGCCATTTCTATGTCTGATAAATAAACAGGGATCAGCTGCACTAACTTCCAGTTTCTGGTCTTTCATAAAATTCACAAAACACTGATTCCAACAACGAGGTGCTTGTTTGAGTCCATATAAACTTTTATGTAATCTACAGACTCTCCCACTATTATCATCAAAGCCTTCTGGTTGCATCATGAAGACTTCCTCCTTAAGTGTTCCATATAAGAATGCAGTCTTTACGTCAAATTGTTGCAAGTGTAATTTTTCTTTTGCAGTTACTGCAAGAACAGATCTCAGAGTATCATATCTAGCAACAGGACTAAACGTTTCATCATAATCAAAACCTGCTTTTTGAGCATACCCCTTGGCTACAAGACGAGCTTTGTATCGCTCCACGGTACCATCAGAATTAAATTTCTTTCTCAACACCCATCGGCAATTGATGACTTTGGAACCTTTAGGCCTATCAACTAATTCCCAAGTTTCATTTTTATGCAGGACATCTATTTCTTCTCTCATAGCTTTAAGCCACAAATCACTTTCATTCGAGGAAAGAGCTTCAGAGTATGTCGAGGGATTTTCACTATTTTCGGAATCTTCTACTGCAGCTATGTTTGCAATAAGATACTCTCCAGATCTCATCCATGCAGGTAAGCTTTTGTTTCTTTGAGACTTTCTAACAGTTTGCAGTTTCTCTTCTGAAGGATTAGATTCTTTACTCTGAATATCTTCACATCTCTCAATTAAGTCTTCCTTCACCTCCACTGTTACTGGAGGGGTACATAAACGTTCAGGTTTGAAATATACATCACGAGATTTTATGATTTTGTTCTGAGAAGGCAGATAGATTTTATAGCCATCTTTCTTGTTCACATATCCCACAAAATGACCATGAACACTTTTGTCATCAAATTTACGTCGAAAATTCTTAGGTATATGTGAACAACATTCAGTTCCGAACACTTTCAAATGACCTAGTTTAATTGTTGGCTCACCAGTCCAAACCTCATGAGGGCTCTTGTTTTCTTCTGGGGATACACCAGTATGGTTTAGAAGGTAGACTGCTGTTTCACATGCATTGGCCCAGAGAGACCTAGGTAAACCGCTTGCAGACAGTATAGAACGAGCCAGTTCAACGATTGTTCTGTTTTCTCTCTCAGCTGCACCATTTTGTTCTGGCGAGTACGGTATACCAAGAGTCAGAACTGTACCTTTTTCAGCAAGGATTTGTCGAACTTCACCACAGTCAAATTCTCCTCCTCCATCACAGCGCAAAGCTTTTACAGCATGACCATAATTGGTAGCTTCATTTAAAAACATACGTAAGCAACTACTAACATCACTTTTCTTTTTCAAGAAAAATATTTTACGATATTTACTGTAGTCATCTTTAAAACAAACATAATATCGAGCACCACTAAGAGAAGTTATAGACATGGGACCATTTACATCAGCATTAATGATTTCACCAGTTGACATGGCTCTATAAGGACGTGATTTAAAAGGTTTTCGATGAGCTTTACCAAGAGCACATCCATCACAGAATTCATTTGTCATTGCATGACTTACAGATATGCCTATATCAGTTAGCAACTTACGAACATGTCGTTTGTTTTCGTGACCAAGACGTTCATGCCATAACTGTAAAGATTCAGATTCAGTAGCAGTACTTATTTCAGCTGGACTTGTTGGAATAACAACTCTCATGCTGATAATATATGTGTGATCTGACCATGATCCAACTGCAACAAGTTCTTTATAACGATAAAATTCAATATATCTTTCTGTCATTTTTACTTCAATACCATGCTTGGCAGCTTGTTGCACAGAAAAGAGATGCCTCTTCACATCAGGGCATCTTCCAGACATTTTCCATGTGAGCATCATACCATTTGCCATGAATATAAACTTGAATATTTATTTTACCAGATCCATATCATAAATCTTCTTATTATCAGCAAGTGATACCTCAATGGGCACAGGGAAATGTTTGTATGTGACAAAGTACTGTTTGTTTGCAGTCATGTGATGGGAGACCCCAGAATCACAGACTCAACTATCTGGCTGAGTACTTCTTGCACTGGCAGTAAATGCACCTTTATTATTCTTTGAAAATGAGAATTTATCATTGGACCTTTTCTTTGGACAATCTTTACAGAGATACGCACTCGATCCACATTTAAAACAAGTCTTTTGTTTAAAATTACTCAGTTTGGCATTATTTCTTGGTGTACTTTCAGGAAGTTTTTAGCCATTTTTCATAGCATTTTGCTTAACAGGAACACGAGCTGCAAATGCACCATAATCCACAGGAGCAGTAGATTTAATACGCTGTTCAATTGTACATAATTTTTCAACAAGATTTTTAGTAGTTCGTTTATCAGAATCTAAAGACTCCCATACATTGTTAAATTCTTGTAATTCTGGACCCACAGTAAGTAGTATTTTACCATGTAGTAATTCTTGTGGAATAGAAGCTGAACCTATACGGTTTAATTTATTATTCATATCCGTATAAATTCTTTCAACTTTAGCAGCATGTGTAGCAACATTATCACTGGGATCTTTGCAGACTTGAAAAAATTGAGTCATCAATAGATTAAGTCTCTGAATACTGCTTTGTTCAAAAACACTAATTAATTTGTCCCAAACGTCCTTTGCATTCGAGTATGTCATCACTAAATCAGCAACAGAAGCGCTCAACATACTTGCAATAAGGGCGGCTGCCTTGGCATTATCACGGCGCCATTCAGATACCTTCTTCGCCAACTCATGCGTATCGACTTCGGCATTTTCAGCGACCGGACAAATTTTAGTTCCATCAATTATAGATATCAAATCATATTGTTCAAAGTACATTTGCATTTGCCACTTCCACTTACTCCAATTTTTAGCACCTTCTAGCTTATCGATTTGTACTTTCAGTTCAGCCATATCGTAATGTTTCGCTGTTAGAAATAACAAATTCTGTAGTTCACTTAGCTTTTCAAATAGTTTCAGATAATTAATTTACGCAGATTTAAAGCATCCTGGGCCCATAACCTATTAAGGTTATCATTAATTAATGATCTAAATAACAAAAAGCTAACATACAAATAAATAATTAGAAAGCGTTTTAAGAGTAAGCAATATAACCATTTTAATATCGCATACTACAGTCGGGTAATACCATAGAATAATAATAGAGAAGAATAAGAGAGAGAATAATAGAGAGAATAAGAATAGTTTATTATTATTCTATGGGTAATACAATTCCTTTTTTTGAAACAGTGATAGAGATGAGTTGTAGCTTGTCATTTACACGAGTTGATTTGTAACTTACCACAACATATCGCAACATATTAAGGTTATCATTAATTAATGATCTAAATAACAAAAAGCTAACATACAAATAAATAATTAGAAAGCGTTTTAAGAGTAAGCAATATAACCATTTTAATATCGATTGCCTTTGGAAAAAATATTTCAATTTATTCAAAGTTCGATCGTAAGTAGATGCCTAACCGAAGCTGAACAAATACTAGTCTGATTTTGTGCGGCGTGAAATCGAAAGATGATAATACTGTTTTTATAGAAGCAGTTTGTCTCAGATCCACTGCTGTGAAGGAAAAACCCCACACACAATTAATTATTCTTTAATAAACAATGAAAATGTGTGGGACATTAAAGATGTTGAATGTTCCTGCAAAGCGGGTAAAAACAATACCTGCAAACATTACGTTGCAGTTTTATTGTACTGTAATAGGTAAGTGGTTTGTTACTTTCTTAATACATCGTCGTTCCATTTCATTTTAATGTAATAAAAATAATTGTTAAAGAGAATATGTATGAAATAAAACATAATAATAGGATGCAATGAAAATTATTGCGTTTTATTATTTAATAATTCCACTGTATTTTAACTGCATCTATATGTTATCTTACAAGAAAGGTACATAAAAAAAAAGGAACAACTATAGAGTTGGTCCATAACTGGATTTGGCGATTTTCTTTGGCACTGTTTTGAACGATAACGATGCCTTTCTGGATTCTTTGCAATACAATACGCTTTTGTTTACGCTTGGAATCCATCGCAACCATTTGCCAAAATGGCATTTCGCCATAATCACCAAAGAAAAATCGCCAAATGCACTTGAAGGAAAATGTGCGTGTTGCGGTAGGTTGTATTCGAACCGAGGTCGTTTTGGTAGTAATCCAGAGACGTACCTCTGGACCGCAGATTATCATACAGATAGGACAGTGAAGCTAAAACGCGAACCGGAAATATAGTAGCACTACTAGTGTCAACAGAGGGGAACTACATGTGTTAAGTCTACATGAATAGCATCTTTGATCGAAAATTGTTTTTCTATTTCGCGAGTAGTTAGTAGCAGGTTAGTATGGGAAGTTTTCTTTTTCTTCACTTTCTATTGTTTTTGAATTCACAAAATTATCCTCTAAACATTCACAGCTATTCTTCTAAGAAATAAAAATTGTTTTTTATAATGTTTAAAAATATGCTTTGTGAAACATATTCATATTCAAGTACAAATTAAAATTACAAACTGTAATTCTGAAATAGCAGTATGAAATCATTAATTATTTAACATTGCTTGGTTTAAATAATACAAAATGCCTTAAAATGAAAAAAAAAAAAAAAAAAAAAAAAAAAAATGTTTTTATTTTATGTATATTTTCAAAGTTTGTTGTCTTAATATTTAGCACTTGCTTCTTAAAATAAATTGCTTTTGACCACGGCCTTACTAGATCACTCCTCGGCGCCAACACGCCAACGTCGTAAGCGGCCGTAACAAAACTGCAAAGGTCAATGCATGCCGCGGAATCGATTTTCAGGGTCGGCAACAAGCGCCATCTACTTTCCCAGGCTTTAGCAAACGTGGAAAATGCCAAGAAACATTAAATATTCATCCATGGTTCAACAAAATAATAATATATGTATATAATATAATTTTAAAAAAGACACAATTTAAAATTTTATAAAAGTAGTAAAAGTACAGCCCAATTTTCCGATATATTTTAATGACACCCACTTTCGTTAGAATTAATTTTAGCATAATAATGGGAAAATAGAAAAAAACAGTATATATTATTTATTTATTTATTTATTTATTTTTGTCTTTCTAATTCTTATTTATTTTCTTTCATGCAAAACAGAAATTGGAAGAAGAGTATCTTTTATTTAAGAGAAAACGACTAACATCATTTTTCAATGAATTGGTTTAAAATTATTGCCACAATAATTTTTATGATTCATATATTTTTGCGTATCGGAAAACTGCATTTTAAATTTAATTAAATCAATTTAAATGCTCTGCAAACGGAAAAAAATTATGCAGTTTCATATTCAAAACCAAGTTAGTTCTGCCGCGGTGGCGCTGTATGCCAGCCCTAACATCCAATGCATTTGATTCCGGGAAAAACGTCGATTGTTATGGCCGCTTTCACGACGTTGGCGCGTTGGCGCTGAGGAGTGATCTAGTAGGGCTGTGTTTTGACAATCAAGTTTGTAAACAATAATAAAGTTGCCAACGAAAACGTATATGCAGTTTTCTTTCCTTCACTTTTTCTACTACTTCTAAATTTACAAAATCATAACATTCACAGCTATTTTCTAAGAAATGAAACTAATTTTTATTATGTTTGAAAATAAATTTTTCCAAACACATTCGTGTTCAAGAGTACAAATTAATATAACAAATTGTAATGCTGAAATAGCAGTATGGTATGAAATCTTAAATATTTAACATTGCTTGGTGTAAATAATACAAAATGCTTTAAAATGAAAAGAATATTTCTGGTTTATGTATATTTTCGAAATTTATTTGCTTAATATTTAGTACTTGCTTCTTAAAATAAATTGCTTTCGACAATCAAATTCGTAAACAATAACAAAGTCCAAACGTAAACATCAATAAATGGTTAGTCGGTTGGATGTTGGGTTTAACGTTGCACTAATATTACGTTATGAACATAGATACAATAAAAATAAGACGAGCGATTGCGTAAGCTGGAGAGCTCGAGAAACTTACAGCCGTTGACAATAGGGTCGTTGCAGTCAAATTCCGGTTACCGAAGAATATACAGGGGTGTCCTATCTGTATAATAATCTGTGCTCTGGACAAAAGGTCAACCCATTGTCCATCGGTAAGTTAGGATTATCTAGATTTGAATGGCGTTGATGGCGTCGCTACAGTACTCCCCCTCCTAGAGAGTACACTGTCGTACGAGCGATATTACTGCTGTAGACGGTAGCGATTGTGCTGTCAGAGTCAGTTCCCCGTTTGCCAAGTTGAAGGAGCAGTTGTGTTTGTTGATGCGGCGAGTTGAAGGCGTGGGGCGTGACTAGAGATGCAAGGCTTTCAAAACACCTGGTTTTTTCCCCTGGGAATTTAAGACAAAATTAAAAATTTAATTCTGAAAATTCCTCAAAACTGGGAATTTTGAAATTATGAATATTTTTATAATTTTTGTGTTTGTTAAATATTTTTTGTGTATAAATAGCCTCCGATCCTTAAATTAATTTCAACTTTAACTTCTGCGTAGATTTAATTTCCCTTTCCCTTTCGCGCTAATTCTAGCATCTTCGATGTTCATGTTCATTCCGTAAACAAAGAAAATAATTAATTATAGTTAATTCATCGCTAACTCTAACGGTAAGTTTCTGTCACTATATTCATTAATATTAGCATTTTTACCAACTTTTTATTACTTAGCATTTTTACCAACTGAATCACAAGTAAAAAGTCTATAATTTTATTTATTTATATAAAACTTTTTATTAATAACAATTATAATATTAAAGTTTGCAGTGCTTAAAGGAAAAAAAAAACAATTGTTTTTTACTGAGTACAAAAATAGCTAATACATGTTATTTTATCTAGAATAATGTAGTAAAATGAATTGAATTTTAGGCTTATGAAATAATGTTATCTTGTGGAATTAAAAACTATATGTAAGAGGCAGGGGCGTAGTTTGGGGAGGGGGGTTAGTCTCCCCCCCCCCAATGTTTTAAAAAATAGGGCGGCATATTGAAGTTTCTGGGGGCGCTGTTTTGCGACTTAAAGTTCACTTGAAAGTGAATCATAATTTTGTTAATTATCGTTAGTTACCAAAAACACTTAAGAATTGTATGTATCACAAGCTGACCAACTGGTTCACCGACCAGCTAAAAAAGTTTGCGTTAAAATGTCTGACTGTAGCAAACTCCCGTTAGGTGGCGCCTGCGTCACTCTCTAAACTAATTAGACACCTAAAACAGCCTGTTTTCCTACCGTGCAAACGACCCTTGAAAATTTTCATCGTATTCATGACGCTTAAAAAAATCTGATCATAACAAATTCCTGTTTGGGGGCGCCTATAGCATGATTTCCCGTTTTGTTCACTTACAATAGCCTGTTCGCTTACCGTACAAAAGAATGTTGAAAATTTTAATCGTATTCGGGACCCTTTAAGAATAAGTTAGTAGCAAACTCCAGCTGAGCGGCGTCCTTCCCTGTTCAGGTACCTACAAAGGCATAATAAGGTGTCTGGGGGCGCTGTTTTGTGCCTTGAAGTTCATTTGAAAGTGGATCATAATTTTGTTGATTTTCGTTAGTTACCAAAAACACTTAAGATTTTTATGCATCAGAAGCTGCCTTCGGTGACCAACTGGTTCACCGACCAGCAAAAAAAGTTTGCATTAAAATGTCTGACAGTAGCAAACTCCTGTTAGGTGGTGCCCTCTTAACTATAATTAGATGCCTATAACAGCCTTTTTAAACGTGTATAACAACCAATTTTCCTACTGTGCAAACAATCCTTGAAAATTCTCTTCGTAGTCCCGACCCTTAAAACATCTGATTATAACAAATTCCTGTTTGGGGTCGCCTATGGCATGATTTCCCATATCAAACACTTACAATAGTCGGTTCGCTTACCGTGCAAAAAAATGTTGAAAACTTTGATCGCATTCAGGACCCTTTAAGAATAAGGTAGCAGCAAACTCCAGCTGAGCGGTGCCCTTCCCTGTTCAGGCACCTACAACAGCATGTTCGCTTACCTTGCAACGACCCTTGAAAATTCTGACCTTAGCAAATTCGAGCTCTGTGGCGACATCGGCGCCTTTCTCCCATTTCAGATACTTACATCTGACTCGTAAGTATGCGCAATCGCTTTCTCACCTCAAAAAACTTAAAATTACGATTTTTCAAGACCTTAGCTCGAAAAAAAAAAAAAAAAAAAAAAAAAAAAAAAAAAAAGCAGTACGTTACACGGCTATTGTATAAAAATGAAATTAGATGAGGTTTGATTTGGTTATAACGATTTCTCAGTAACAATTTTTGATTCTAAGTGATCCTTTTAAGCAATTTTTTTATTTTAGTTTCATCACTTACGGGTTTTGAAATATTTATAAGTCTATAGAATTCAACTAGTGTTTCTTGACATGAAATAACGCGAGGAAGTTGATTTAACGTCGAATTAATAGGTGCATATAGGACAATTGTACGACGGTTTGGGATTAGCCTAGAGTCAGCACTACAGAATTATGAAATAAAAGAAGAAAATAAATAAGATTAAAAAATGTATCAAAATCTAAAAATTTATAAAATATCAAAATTAAACGAAAATCGAACTTATATGAGTAATTTCATAGCATCAGACAAGAACGGAGTGGAACAAATATCATTAACAAGATTTTTCGAATTTTTAAATGTGTAAAAAACTTCATGAATATTAAAATGGGAAGAGAAGACAGGAGATGAAATTTTGTTAGTTTTAGAAAAATCAAAACGATGACCATGAGCCCAGCAGTGGGAAGCAATAGAATATTTAGAGATCCCTTCATTACGAACATTTCGACGGTGCTCATTTATTCTATATTTCAAACGCCTTCTTGTTTGATAAATGTAAACTAAATTGCATGACGAACATAGGACTAAATAAATGCCAGAACGGTTTTTAGTAGGAATGGGATCTTTAAGAGAAGATAATTTAATTTTGTTGACGGGTTTCAAAATGACTTTAAAACCAAACGGTGAGGGAATTTTAGAAATTTTAAAAGAAAGTGATAAATAAAAAGGTAAAACAACTAGAATGAGACTGTGATCGTTCAATTTGGTATCAGAACGTTTAGGATTCTTGAATTTATATAAAGCTTTATTAATAATAGAGGGATTATATAGCCTCGAGAAAGAGCAAGAGATTTTAAGGGCCCTCTTCACTCACCGCCGCCGGAAGCCGAAACTAATGCTATTCTATGGGAATTTTTTCTTTACAAATAACTTATTAACTAATACATATTTTTAAATTCTGTTTTCCCATTCAGAAAATTCCCAACTGTTAAATTGACGGACCTTTTTTAAAAATGTATTTTTTTTTATTTTTAATATTTTATTTCGAAATTGCAAAATGAAAAAATTTCACTTATTGAAAATTCGTATTTTGCAGCTTCAAAATAAAATATGAAATACAAAAAAATATTTTTTTAGAAAAGGTGCGTCAATTTTACACCCGGGAACTTTCTGAATGTGAAAACAGAATTTAAAAATATTTATTAGTTAATAAGTTATTTGTAAAGAAAAATTTCCCATAGAATAGCATTAGTTTCGGCTTCCGGCGGCGGTGAGTGAAGAGGGCCCTTAAGTAATTAATTTCTTTCGAAAGACTAGACGGATCAGAACAAATGTGTAAGGCTTATGCTTTTCTTACTCATTTTCCAAAAATTGATAAATTTTTAATATTTCATTTTGTGGTTAAAAAAAAAAAAAAAAAAGAAACATAGAGAAAAATGCACATATTGAAAATTCAGATTTTTGAACTTAGAATTACATAAAAAAAAAAAAAAAGATTGTAAATTTTCTGAATGTGAAAACAGAATTTAAATATACATTATGTAATGAGTAATCATGAAATCGAACTTTCCCATAGAATAACATTGGCCACGGCTGTCGGCGAGATTAGGTATTGTCCACTCTAAAAATATAAAGTTGCTTCCCTTAGCAACAGTTACTACTTCCATTTCTTAAAATTTATTTTGAAAGTTTTATGTTTTACCTGAATTATAATGTAATATCTTTTAAACTTGTTGGGAAAGGGGGGGGGAATCTTTTTCAATTGTTCTACTTTATCTCAAACCAATACTCTGGTTGTCCTAAGAAAGATACTTTTGCTTAGTTTCACACGAGAATATATATATATATATATGTATATATTTCTGCAAAGCACATTAACATATCTTTCGAACGATACTACTTGTAAGCCCTTCCTTTTATTGAAAGTAGGCTAAAAATGTAAGAGGAATTTCATGTCTGCGTATTAATAAATAGATTCGCTGAAGAAATTTAGAATGCTTCAAAGATGTATATACATATTTTTTTATAAAGCTGCTAAATGGAGAGAGAGAAAGAGAAAAAAAAAAAAGCAGCTTTTTTTTTTTTTTTTTTTTTTTTTTTTTTTTTTGGCAGATTTTAGGAATATGCCCCGAAGGAGAGGGGGGGCGAGGGGGCACATATTAACCGACGAGAGGGTCTGTGCCCTCGATCCCAAAGATGACAACACTCTTGAAAGTATGCCGGCGGCATTTTCAGATGAAGAATACAAAAGGGCGCCAAACGTCGGGTCTCCCCCCCCCCCCCAATCATATTTTCACGCTACGCCCCTTGTAAGAGGTGTCTGTGGAGAAAAATGCTTATAACAATCCTAAGTCTAATTTTTGCCAATCAACAATCCTAAGAAAAGTAACATGTTATGATTCAAAGAATCATTTTTTCTTAATCATATCATTATCCTTTAAGCTTATATATTTTGTAATTATATTTAGTTATATAAATATCGCCATATTAAATCTAGTAAAAAGGGTTTTATATTGGAATATCTTTTCAGATGTATAAAGTATGACTTGTTTATACATGAAAAGCTAATGATTTGGCTGCAGTTCTGATAAACTGAAAATAAAATAATAAATTAAAACAATGTTATAAGCTTATCAGTATATCAAAGTCTTTGAAATTGCCATTTATATTAAGTAAACAACATATTATTTGCTTTAGAGATTTCTAATTTGTTGATTCTGTTGATCCCAGGTTAGTGCTACGGTGACCTATAACATACATAACAATTTTCAGCTCATTCGAACAAAGCGTTTTGACCCTATAATGTTAACTCACACACATATATACACACCACACACATACATTCATCACGAAAAATCGTATATATCTCTGAAAGGGAAAGTCGTATCAAAACCGAAGTTGGAGGTGTACTGTTAGACATCATGATAATCCCAAATATAAATTTGCAACATTTTACGACTATTCTTTTTTGAGCTATGCGAAATACAAAATCCATTTCGCAAATATGACTACAACATTTTTCTTACATATAATGTTCGGAAAGTAATTATAACAGTTCTTACAATATATCCAAACAAACATTTGTCTAATTATAATAGTTTGAGAACAATAAATACTTTTAATGAGGGTAAGACTTTTGGCGCACCCTGTACTTTAATAACGATTGAATTAATTGTATTCTATATTTTATTAACTGTATCTCAAAGCACTTCAGGGGAATGAAATTTCCCCTGATGGTCAACGAAGTTATATCTACTGCCCTCACTGTACTGACATTCAACTTTCTCCTGACCACCTTTTCGACTGTCCTACTATATTGGCCAAGCTCTTCAGCATCTATCTAGCTCACTCGCATCAATTTTCTCTTCTATTTTTCAAGGGCAGGGATGGAACACGGGCGCAGAATTCATACCGGAATGCGTTTAAGAAATTTCTCTACCTATAATATCGTAGATTTAAGAAGTAGAAAATTTTCGTACATTGATAGTGGTATGAATTCTGCGCCCGTGTTCCATCCCTGCAAGGGTCGTTGATGTCGCTACGTCTGTCTTGGATACCTTCAGTCCTATTTGATTCCTTTGCACCAACTTTCTCTTCTATTCTTCAAGGGTCGTTGATGTCGCTACGGTTGTCTTGGATACCTTCGGTCCTATTTGATTCCTCTGCACCAACTTTTTCTTCTATTCTTCAAGGATCGTTGACGTCGCTACGGCTGTCCTGGATACCTTCGGTCCTATTTTACTCCTCTGCACCAACTTCTTGGACAAGACAACAACGACAACAGATAGTAGTTGATAGTAAATATTATTAAAGAAAAATGACACATCGTTTTTCTCATACATTATAATAAATAACAATAATAAATAAATAAATATAATTCCCTTATTTCTGCACCATTATGATTTCTTTCTTCTCTCAAAAATTTATATCTTCTGGAATTAAAGGAATTTCATATGTGCGTAACCATAGAACACAAATACTGTGTGATAACGATTTTCTTTGTTGAAAATTATTTAATATGTTATTATTTATTATTTAATTTATAACTAAAATATAACCTAGGGAAGAGTGGGGTTGAATGGGACGCAGGATGAATAGGACAATAAAAATTTTTTATGTTTTGAAAGCACCGGAAACTTGACAATTTTTTTGATATATGGCAGCACTGAGGTCATTCATCAAGTGTAGTTTCAGAATTGTGCTATCCATAGAAGGGCAGAAAAAAATTAAAGTGTCTTTTTCAGCTGCCAAAGTAAGCTTTTACTGATTCAATTAGGTAGTGGTTAAGAAATTAACTATTTGCTTAAAGTTAATATAACTGTTATATAGTGGAAAGGCATAATCTTTTATTGTGTTTATGATATTCAAGAAGAATATTGACAATTGTTCATTAAGCCTATTTCCTGTTTTATATGATCACGTGATGGTTGGGATGAATAGGACAGTTTAAATGGGGATGAATGGAACATTCCCCACTATGTACTAATTTAAAATTTTACTCAAGAATCTATATATTAATTTGAAACATGTTTTTGTCTGTCTCCACTATATTGAGAGAACTGCTGGGTGTAAAAATTCGGTTGAGGTGTCTAAAAAAAGGTCTTGGTCTGTAGATGTGCTATGAAAAGAGAAAAATAAAAAAAAAGTCGAACTGTCCCAATTAATATACGAAAAATGCACATTTCTTTTTTAGAATGACGTCATTTTCGGAAATGCAACAATACAGCGAGTTAATCTGAATTTTTATTGCCTTATAAAAACAAAGTTCACGTGTTATCATTTTATTTCTTAATTATTGTTCCTTTTTTACAGTGTGGCAAATTTTCGGAAATGCAAAAATACAGCGAGTTAATCTGAATTTTTAGAATTTTTATTGCCTTATAAAAACAAAGTTCACGTGTTATCATTTTATTTTTTAATTATTGTGCCTTTTTTACAGTGTGGCAAGAGGAAAGAATCTATATATTAATTTGAAACATGTTTTTGTCTGTCTCCACTATATTGAGAGAACTACTTGGTGAAGAAATTTGGTTGAGGTGTCTAAAAAAAGGTCTTGGTCTGTAGATGTGCTATGAAAAGAGAAAAATAAAAAAAAGTCGAATGGTTTCCCCCCCTGGGGGGGGAACGGGTTAAAAACACGTTTACGAGCTTAACTAAGCTCCAAATTACTTCACGGTAAAGAAATTGTACATATGGGGACTAGAGTCGAATACTAAAAAATCACTTTCTGCGAATTTGGAATTTTCGATTTTAAAGGGGGAAAAAGGGGGAAAGTAGATTTGGAGAAGGGGGGAAAAGGGGGGAAATTAGTTTGAGAGGGAAATCCGTTCTAGACCCACACATGTAGCACCTCATTTTAAAGGTCTTGAAATTTCATGTCGATTGGGGATGTTTGTATGCAATATACTGCGACCTGTGGTGGTGAAAGATGGAACTAGGTGATTTTGCTGTAGACCCTATCATGTTATATCTTATTTTAAAGGTCTTGGTATTTCCTGACCGTTGGTGGTGTTCGTACAGAACACACTGCGCCCCCTGGCGGCGGAAAGTGCAACTAAAGGATTTTGCAGTTGACACCACAATGTGACACCTTATTTAAAAGGTCTTGGAAATTCAAGGCGATTTGTGATGTTCGTATACAACATGTTGCGCTCCTGGTGGAGGAAAGTGGATTTTGCAGCGTGTGCGTAGCATGCCTGCTATACGGTGCCGCAGCCACAAGCAGAGGTAACACCAACGAGACATATATATTAGAGTGCTGATTCAATGGATGAAGGATTAGCTTTCCGTGGTTCAAGATGAATCACGTGACATGCTCCAATAGGTTGCTGTGTTTGGCCCTTTATCGCTATTTTGGCATTTAAAAGTATCAGTTCGACAAATTATCATTATTATTAGGTAACATGACAGTCCTATGACCGAAATAAATTGTTTTTAAAATAATTTTACACATATTTCACATTTTAATAAATAATAAATACCTTTTTTTTCATCGTTTCCCAACAAAGTTTAAAAGCGTTTATAAAAGAAAATTTAAACTTTTAAAGAGCTAAATTTAACAACAAATAATAATTTTCAACTATTTTTAAGCATTTTGTTGGTTAAATTTCGACTACACGAAATAAAAAAGAAGTAAAATCAAAATCAAAATGATTTAGAACAAAAGAATATTATACTACGTAAGTAAACAAAAACATTGAACAATCTCCAAACCCTTGCCATAGAAATTTACTGAAAATAAGCTTTTACCAAGGGAACCGCCGAATACGCAGGTAAAAGGAGAGCATGTCACATGACTCATCTTGGACCTTCTCAAGGGTTACCATTTATCACTCTACTTTATATATCTCGTTGGGTAACACGGGTCAGAGGTTCATTCGGTTCAAGGTTAATTTTTGAGATTTTTTTCATGTTATTAGCGGCCTTCATATACGCTTCCGCAGGCACCGGGTCACGAGCCCGAGTTCCGTTCTGTTTGAGTTTTTTTATTTTATTTTATTTTTTGTTACATCTGATTATTTTTTTCACGATGCTTTTATTTAAAATTGATTAGGGGAGCAGCCCCCGCTCACCGCTCGAAGAGCGGCGTTGATCGCTGTTTTTATTTAAAATTAGGAATTCAAACAAAATCGAGTTTAAGATATACAACCATACAAATTTAAGGTGCATTTCAGGTTATTATCATAGGCCCGGACAAAGCCGGGCTAACATGAAGTCTTAGTATTAAACGAAATAGAAAATAAAAGATAGCAACTGTTTATTTGGAATCAGTTTGACGTCACATTGACAATACTTTGTAGAAAGTGATGTCATATATTATTGTATTTCTATTTATAAGCATTTTTCCGAATTTCTTTTTTTTTTTTTTAAGTGAAATGTCGTAAATTATATTAGATGTTTTAACTTGAAATACATTTAAATAATGATGCGACGATTTTTGAAACGCTACGGTCAATAAAGTGACCGTCGAATTCGACGGGTTCCAGCTAGTTATATTAAAACGCAAATTAGCCACATTGGTTATCAGGATTCTTAATTTTGTGGACTTAGAAAAGAAAATTGAAATTAATTGTTCTGATTTTTGTTTATAATAATTATGATTAAAAAAATTATAAGTTAGAATATTCAATGCAAATTAAATCAATAATTAAAATAAATAAATAAATAAACTAATAATAATTTGATTAAAATCACAATTTCAATCAAGCTAATTAAATAAATTCAGGTGATTATTAATGTAATACAGAATAGAATGTTGATTTTCCCGATTAGTCGGAAACAAGAATTTATCTGGATAATTTGTACTCTATTATACTGATTTATCTCTTTCTAGTGTCTTATTTATTTATTTATTTTTAGATTAGGTCTTATCAGATTAAATTACCAAAGTCTAGAGCACTAGGAACTGCACGAACCAAAAGACTTTTGTCTTTTGATATTAATTTGAGTCAATACATCAGTTTGTGTTAATTTCAGTGAATTTATAGTGTGTAATAAAATCACATAAACCAATTTAACTTTAAAAAATTATTTACTTTCCATTTTCTTTTCTTTTCTTTTTTAACTTCAGTCCTGTCCCATTCATCCCCAATCATGTCTTATTCATCCCCATAAGTGGGGATGAATTGGGCAATGCACATGCATGTAAAAAAAATTATTAATAATTAAAAATGATAACTTTTTATTTAAGTTAGTATGTTTATATGTAACTGATTACTGAAGTATACTTATGAGCAATGTTGCAAAATTCTGAATTACATATGGCCGACGTTATCAATAAAAACATGAAAAATGTCCCATTCATCCCCACTCTCCCCTACATTTTAAATTCTGTATTTCAAATAATAATAACTAAAATTAATTTATATGTTAATATTAATATTATTGATGTAAGTCTCCTAGATTGGTATTGCAGTGCATCGCTTTAGACTGTTGTAAGCGTAAATTCTTTCTTAAGATGTAAGCAAAGCGCAACTCATATTGCAATATCTCTCTCTGTCTTAAGAGCACCTTAAGATGTCTTACGACGAATTGTAACTGAATGCGTGCGAAATCACAACATGTATCATTCTGCGTCTTCAGTTGGTTGGTTCGTTTCTCTCTCTCGGGAAAAAAAAGTCAAATTTGTGCCCTATAGACAGCATTTGAGAAAATGCTTTTGTATTTTAAAAGATTTTTTTTTTTCTAAAAATTAAGGAAAAATCGATAAATTTGTTTTAAATTATTTCTGATTGATGATTTTTACCATTTTTTTTTTTTTTTTGAAGGCATAGACGAGTACTTTTGAAAGATACCCATACGGAAAATTCTCCCCTGGGGTACTTCTTCCTTCTTCCTGAGGATGGAAGTCCCTAAATTAGGCTGATCAAATTTTTAAATGCAAAAATGGGGATAAATGTCGAAATGTCCCCACTTTTTGCACGAAGAGTGTGGGCACTATGCATTTAATATAATAATTCAAATTCTATATTAAAGTAACATAAGTATACAGTTAAAGTAGATATGCAATACATAAGAATATATTTCTCGATAGTTTTTATAATAGGTTGTCAGAATATCGTCACTTTTGCTAATCCTGATAATTACACATTACTTAAAACTGTCCTGAAAATCACAGAATACTATTACAGTTTTAGATTTCATATGTTTACTTTAATAGAGTATATAATTCTTGAACAAATATAGATTACTAAAACACAAAACAGTAAATTAGATTTCATGAATATAAGAAATTTATTTAGATAACAGAATAATTCATTTGTAAATTTTTAAAGTCATTTGCGACGCAAGCAAAAATTTGATCATACTTGTCTAAAAGAAACTTGTATGCTTTTAATTCCCACATTCAAATGCATTTAGCTATATTTTTAATATAGTATTATTTATCTACTTTTATCATGAGATTGCTTCGAAGCAATATTTGCAAACATCGTCAAATAAATAGAACTAGCTGATGCAGCGGTTGCTTTCTGACACTTTTCGCTTTTGGGTACGCAAGTGGCTTGAAATATGATATTTTCCATCGCTGGATTTAGTGAAGAGTGATAAGCAGGTTCTGCTAAAATTATTGGGATCCTCTCTCTTTTTCAAAAGTTGGAACAAACGGGGTCTCGAGGGGACATTTTTTTTCTTGGGACAAGAGTAAAAAAATGGGGACAGTCCCCAGAAATCTGGGACGTTTGGTCAACCTATCTTACATACACACTCAGTGATTTGTTAAAAATAATTATTATTGTACACATTTATACGAAATTTCGTCCCATACTGATACTTCCATATTAAAAGTTATGAGAAAACGGTATGGCAACGCCACCTATTAGATAATTTTCATTAAAGTTTATAAACACTAATTTATGTCAAGTTGCAACCACCTAGAGATGTAAAATTTCCAGAAATTTTGAAACGGTGGACAAAAACCAGTTTTTTTTTTTTTTTTTTTGAAAAAATGAAAAAAAAAAAATTGAATTTTTACAGATAAAAATAGGGTTTCTTAATTGGTATATCTGTTAAATATTTAAAAATTTTCTTAACAGAAACATACAAAAAGCTTTTATTATTAAAAAATGAGTCTTTCTGTTTCGTAACTGCCACTACTTTTCCTTGTACAAAACACCAGAAACTACTCAAATCATCATTCAACCTTTAATTATGCATAGGGTGTGCCTTCCTACGGAATGTTCATCTCCCAGCAGCATTGATAAAAGGAATTTAGATTAGAACCAAACTGACAAAAAAGTTTTTTTTTTCATCGACCAGAACTTGATTTCTTTATATCCGAAACCCAAAAACTAAGAGAAATTTAATGACTCACATGAAAATCATGCAAAACTTTTTAAAGTTATAAAATAAAATAAATTTTCACCGTCACAGAGTTAGTAAATCATTAAAATTTTTTTTTTGAAATGGAGTTACTGATATACTAAGTTAAAAATTAAAAAAATCTGAAAAATGGATTAATAGTTTTTAACCATCTATGTGTGTTGTGTACTTCAAGAGTACAAAAATATGCTTTGAGTTTAGTATGTATATATATAAGTCGACCAAACTCGTTGAAAACTTAACTTAACCCACAGGAAAAAAATTCAGTCAACATAATCAGAACCCGACCCACAAAAAAAAAAAAAAAAAAAAAAAAATCTGGAGTGACTCCACTCGACTTTCCGAACATTGAGTAACTAACAGTTTTGTAGATAAAATAAAGAAAGAGGAGTTGCTAAACAAACAAAAGAGAGAAAACCATAATAGAGTGTTTGAGTATTTTTCTCCATATATCACACGAGGTTTTATTTAACGCTACTGAACTTTGAGCCCTTAGATCATAATGATAAAGAATTTTTCGTTGTGTCCCTGTAAAAATCTATAAATGCTAGATTCACCAAAATGCTTATAGTTAGTGCAACAATGATTTATAATATTCATACAAATTTTCAGCTTAATTGAATAAGGCATTTAGATGCTATCGCACTTTTAAAAATTTGGTCTCATAGGCCATAATGATAAAGAATTTTTCTTTGTGTCCCTGTAAAAAAACTAAGTGCTAGATTCACCAAAATCTATACAGTTGGTGCAAATGTGACCTATAACATGTGTACAAATTTTTTGCTCAGATTAATAAGGCATTTAGACGCTATCACACTTTTAAAAATTTGGCCCCATAGGCCATAATGATAAAGAATTTTTTTTTTTGTGTCCCTGTAAAAAAACTATAAGTGCTAGATTCTCCAAAATCTATACAGATTGAGTATCTGTGACCTATAATATGTGTATAAAGTTTTTGCTCAATTGAATAAGGCGTTTAGATGCTATTGAACTTTTAAGATTTTCGTCCCATAGGCCATAATGATAAAAAAATTTTCTTTGTGTCCCTGTAAAAAAACTATAAGTGCTAGATTCACCAAAATCTATAGGGTTCGTACTATGGTGACTTACAATATACGTACCAACTTTCAGCTTATTCGAACAAAGCGTTTAGACGCTAGCGTGTTCACTCACAGACATACACACATACATACACACATACACACACACATACATACATCACCTCAAAAATAGTGGAAACGGACTCAGGGGACCTCGAAACGTATAGAAACATCAAAATCTCCAATTCGGATTTTTGACATGATTACAATACTTTCCTCACTATAGTGTTCGGAAAGTAATAAATCAGTCAACCCAGCGCCCAGGAAAAAAATTCAGTGGACCTGACGCATAAGAAAAATAAATCCGTCAACCTGAATCGAACTTAACAGGCAAGAGAAAAAATTTAGTCAACCAGACAAAAACCTGACTTCAGGTCAGGCTTGGATAAAATCGGTTTACCGGACCCGATGCTGGACTCTAATTCAGATTTTCACTTAAAATGAAATTAATCACAAAGGTAAAATAAAATTTTAGTTTAAAGTTAATTGAATTTCAGAAATTAAAAGCAACATTTTATTTTTGATTTATTATTATTATTTTTTTTTTTATACAGGGTGACTAACATTAGAACTTTTCCATGAACATTTTTTATCTCTTTTTCTGACTAATACTTTTTTTTTTTTTTTTTCAGAAAATTTCACAAAATTAACCAACAATTTAGCAATTTAGAATAACGCTTTCAATATGACTTATTTTCATAAAATTTGTCGAATATCCCTGTCTTTCCATGGAATTCCCTGACTATTCCATGATTTTTCCAGACTCACTGAAATTCCTTGACTTTTCCATGATTTCTTTACTAGTATCCACCCTGTTACAATAATAAATTTATTAACTCAGATGTAAAGGACATAAATCAAGTAGGTTTTTGCACATATGATTTTTATAAATTGTGAAATAAATTTTTTGACAGAAAGTAGTTGCTTAGGTTTTTTTCTTACTGTTACATGCATTTATATATATATATATATATACATATATATAATAGAGCTGAGAGCTGTGCCGATGAACAGATCAATGTTTAGTCCTGATCAATTGTTTAAATCGAGTTGATCGGCTCGATTAAGCCGATTAAGAATTTTCAAAATACGATTAAAATTTTCAAACTACGAATTTAAGTAAAAATTTAAAATGCTGTTTATTTTTTCACATATTTTGCTAACAAACATTCTAAGAAGCATTCATCAAATGGAAAAAAAAAAAAAAAAAACTATTAAAAGAAGTTGTTACCCTTTTGTTGATAGAGTAAAGGAGAAAGACAGTTCTTAAACAAAATGCCGTTTTATGTCCGTGCTGAAGGAATAGGTTTCACAAAAACAAGAAGCTTAAAAAGAAAAAGAAAATGCTCAAGATAATAAAGAAAATATAAGGAATGTGATTTAGCTCTATCACTGATGGGGGATATGCCAACAGGGTTTTGCAATACCTTTGACCGTTGTCCGTTCAGAATTGTTGATAGTAACTATTAAAGTAGAAACAGAAAATAACATTATGTTTTCTAGTTCGAAATGACGAAGAAGAGCTGAAATATAAAAACGACGAAGAATTTGAGATTTTTATAATAATGATATGGGATTTTGAGAATTCATTTAAAAAAAGTGACAAGTGAGGTAGGCAAAGCCTGCTAGTATACAGTAAAAGTATGTACAAATTCATCTAATTTTTCTTTCAAAATGAATTGATAATTAATTTATTAAAAGAAAAATTAAATAAAAGAAAATATTTATATAAAATTAACACTTAAAATCACCAACTATTATTCTGTGTGTATAATACTGTTTTGATAAGTAATTATCTGTCGAATTATGATCTTCATTTTATGCTGTTTATAAAAAAGTAAGTTGATGATAAAAATTAGCGATCAAATTTACAATATAAACATGAAAAATGTAGATGTATGCTTTCTTTCTCGATTCTTTCGATAATTTATAAATTCTGTGTTTCTTTTAATTACTCCTAACATTCTTTTGGTCATATTTAGAGTAAAATTAGGAAAACCGTAAGATTTTATTATTATGCGGAGTACGCTTAAATTTTGTGTATTGAAATTTCATCAAATCCCCCTCCCCTCCCCCTTCAACCAAAACATAATTGATTAAAGCAGGGGGATTTAAACTAGTTAAGAGTAATGCGAAATATTAAAGCAGGGGTGTTTTAAACTTTATGCCGTGAAAAGATTTAAGTTGCACATGATCCATCAAATTTTGACAGGTATTGACCAGTATAGGTTTTTAAGACTTTTTATGAGTTTTCATTTTACTAATTAGAACCTTATAATAACTTCTTTACTTTCTTCTACATTCAATAGAAGAAAATACTGGATTCGTAAAAATTTTCAACTTTCGGTTTTCAATGGATTTACACGTTTTGAGAGGTCCAGAACACGATTTGACCATTTTTAGAAAACGTCTGTCTGTGTGTATGTGTGACAAAAATTTTGTGGCGACTGTATCTCAGGAACTACTGCATAATTTTATATGTAGATGCACCTTGACCAAAATTAGCACCTATCAACTTTTGGTGTCAACCACTCAACAGGTGGCACTGCTATGCAGCGATTTCCACAATTTTAGGGAAGGTTATATCTCAGGAAATACTGCTTAAAAAAATTCATATATACATGCAACTTGATATAATTTAGTGCCTACCAAATTTTAGTGTCAACTGCCTCACAGGTGGCGCTGCTTTGCAGCGATTTAAGGTAAGGCTATATCTCAGGAACTACTGCACAGAAAAAATATAAATTCATACATATATACAATTGGATATAAATTAGTGCCGACCAACTTTTGGTGTCAACCGCTCAACAGATGACTCTGCTGTGCAGTGATGTCTACAATTTAAGAAAAGGCTATATCTCAGGAACTACTGCATAAAAATGCATATAAATTTATATGTAGATGTACGTTGACATATGTTAGCGCCTATCGATTTTTGGTGTTAACTGCTCAACAGGTCACATTGCTATGCAGCAATTTTCAATGATTAAAGGAGGGCCATATCTAAGGAAGTAATGTACAAAATTGCATAAACATTTATATGTGGATGCACCTAAAATACTGTGAATCAAATTTTTGTACTAATCGCTCACCAGGTGGCGCTGCTATACAGCGATTTCTTCAGTTTCAGGAAGACTATAGGTTCTTTTAAATTAATTTTACTGAGTGAATTTCTATAGGAAAATACAGAAGAAAGTAATGTGGTGGTCACAACATACTAGTTATATCTGTTTTGATAGCAAGGCCGTAGGGAGTGGAGATCGAAAATTAGCAAATCTCTGGAAAATTTTCGAATTATATATCATTTTTAACATTCTATAATATGTGGATCCGGGATCCGGACATAATCTCGCGGCCAAAATATCGAGGTACAAAATCTCGTCGGACAACATATCGCTTGCACGGACAGAATCTCGTGGAGACAAAATGTAGCTAGGACAATATCTCGCCTAATTGAGCAGCAAATTAACATGAGTGATGACTGAGTTTGATATAAATAAAATAACATATTTTAGCATTTTTTGTAGAATAATGTGGTAATTATGAGTACTAGCAGGCTACGCCCGCTTCGCTGGCCACTATATTTAAATGAATCTCCAAAAGAATTGGATTATTATTTATTTTTCACATTATAAATAAAAACTAAAATAATTACATTGGAATCGCTCTAGACCTCGCATCGGGTACTCGCTGACTACGGCAGCTCTTTCTCTGCCCGCACTGTATCGGGAGCAGGTTCCCACTGCCTGCAGAAATCTCTTTCCTATGTATTTCAATATGGGTATTTATTGACGATAGGTGGGTCTGCCATTATTTAAGAACTACGATTTTAAAGATAACTGTATCTCAGCGTCTATTAAATATTTTAGTTTTTGAACCAAGTATTTTATTGCTCATGCTATTTACACTGTATTACAATTTAATTCCAACCAATGTAATGAAATAAAATAAAAAGTAGATTTTCTTTTAGAAGGAGTTAAATACACAAAAAACAAATAAATTCCAATTAGTTTAATCCTTTCTACTATATACTACCATTATTTCCTGACAAATACTATGAATTAGAAAAAAAAAAAAAAAAAAAAACCTTTTAAAGAAATTAACTTAACAAATGAAAAATAATTGTTGTTATACTACAAAAATTATACGTAAACATAACTGTAATAAATACGTTTTTAAATTTTTAATTTAATATATTTAACTTTTTCTACTGCATTACCATTTTATTTTCAATAAATATATCAAATTAAAAAGAGAAAAAAGATTCGCCCTCAAATAAATGTATTAAATAAAAAATAAATTGCATAATATAGCCGTTGCTAAGATACGCAGACGATTACAATCGAAGAATAAATTCATGAAAAATGAAACATAAAAGCCAATGTTTAAAATTGAAAAAACATTAATTTAAAAAATTCAAGCTCGAAATTCGAAAAAATCTCGATGAGGTGCACACCTGCGGGGTCCCAGGTACCTATATGCCAAATTTGGAAGCTCTGTGACCAGTAGTGTGTTCATGTTTAGATAAATGCATTTATTTTCCTGTTGGGAAAAAAAATAAACTCTTTTTTTTTTTTTCGCAACAATTAAATTATGGATTAAATTTAAATGGCTAATTTTTTGCTATTATTAGCTTATTATTTTCATATTTTTATTAATTAAAAGAAAACTAAACAGAAATTCGAAATTCTGACTTCGATGTGCACAATGATCCTTCGGGGGGCACCTTTGTGTTAAATCTCGTGACTGCCCAAGCTACCGTTTTCGAGAACAGTGAAATATATATACAAATATTGCTCACTTAATAGTATATAAGAATAATATATACAAATATTGCTCACTTAATAGTATAAGAGTATAAAATTTTGGGTCCACAAATGATATTTACCCTAGTCAGAGTACCGACGAACAGACAAATCCATTAGAAAAATGGTTTTGAATTTTGCTTAAAAGAGTTAAAATGTTAAGTTTATTATTATAAATTACATTATAATTGTAATTATATATATTAAGCTTGTGAAAATCAGTCAGAATGAATTCAGTCGCACTTACAAATTTTATAATTTTAAATTGAGGTTGTGACCAATGGTAAGCTTTGATGTTACTAGTGATGAAAAGTAATACTTTCTTTTATGTTTAATACAAGAAAATATTGAAACCATAAAAAGTTTTGACTTCCAGTTTTCGATGTATTTACCCGTTTTGAGAGGACCAGAACACGATTTGACCGTTCTTAGGAAATGTCTGTATATGTGTGCGTATGAGAAAAATTTTGTGGCGACTGTATTTCAGGAACTTAATTGCATAAAAACTTATATGTAAACTTATATAAATTAGTTCCTACCAACTTTTGGTGCCAATCGCTCCTTAGGCGGTGTTGCTATACAGCGATTTCCGCAGTTTCAGGAAAGGCTATATCTCATGGACTACTATTCAGAATTGCATATAAATTGATAGGTAGATACACCTTGACATAAGTTAATACCCATCAAATTTTGGTGCCAGTTGCTCAAAATGTGGCGCTGCTATACAAAGATTTCCGTAATTTCAATGAATACTATATCTCAGGAATTGCTGCACAGAATTCCATATAAATTTATATGCTGATGCTCCTTGACATAAATTAATGCCTATTATTTTTTGGTGCCAATCACTCAACAGGTGGCGCTGCTACACAGCGATTTCCGCAATTTCAGGGAAGGCTGTATGGAAGGCTCTCAAGTTCTATTGCGTATAATCGAGCAAAACTTGATATGTGAAAAGGTCATTATGAGACATTATGCTGATTTATTTTGTGTGCACATCGGTCGATAAGTGGCTCTGCTGTAGAGCAATTTCTCCCAAGAATGGGAATAATGTCATCTGCTCTGCAAAAATTTAGATCCGTTGGACATTTAATATAATACCTCTCTGAGATGAAAATCGTCTGCATACATAATGGAAATAAAACATAATAATTTGTACCACGGAAATTTGTATGGAAAAATATAGAAGAAAGTTTTGTGATGAACATACTTCTTTTTTTTTGGGGGGGGGGGGGGGGGAGCTACGGTCTTGTTTGATAGAATCTGTTACCAGTGTCAGTGCGATTTCTTAAAATTAGGTAAGTTTAAATCATCCTGTGAGCTAGGAGCTTCTATCTTTATAATTTACGATCAACCGAAATAATTGGATATATTGGACTATCTGCGTAATGTTCATAACATATATATGACTCCTCTGTCTTTCTAATTTAAAATTTTTCTGAAAGGTGTAAAAAACGGGGCCAAGATTTATTTATTTCTTCTATTCGTCCGCAAAAATAAAAACATGAAAAATAAGAAAGAAATTTAATAAGAGAAAGTAGGTTTTCATGACTTGTTTATTTGCTTCCATTTTACTAATCTGTACATTAAAACTGATATTTTACATGAGTGTTCGGTCGAAACTATTGCAGTGTGATCAGTTTGTTATGATTACGTCGCTCACTGAAGCTAGACGATTCTTTATCCGTGGAAGTGTTACAGTAATTTTCCCATACTACTTTTCATCGAGTTTACAATTGGAAAATAATGTTATCTGTAGAGAAGAAAAAAGCTGTTGATTTTCTTTTTTATTTATTTACTTATTTTTATTGCTCGGTGAAAGCGATTGTTTTCGGAAGCGGGCAATCTAACGTAAACTCCTTTTAATTTCGAGTTATTACTAATGTTGTATATGTAGTCAATCTTCCACTTTGGAACTGTTTTTATGTTTTTTACTAAACATATTTTTTTATAAACGATAAAATGATTTATGAAATAAAGATAATCTGGTGTGGTAGTCACACTAATTTCTCTCACCCTATATTTCTATATAAACAGATTATTACAGCTTAAAATGTGCGACGATAAATTCAGTATTTGAATATTTCCAGTATTTTAAATAACAGTTGAAAATTGTTTTAAAAATTGCTTTATTTAACATATAATACACTAGGGTTACTATCCTTCTCAATTCTACGTTTGAACAGTGTTGATATAGTCGTAAAATATTTAAGGTTATTATTGAATTAAAAAAAATATTTAAATTTATTCGAGAAATTTTTCCCAAATCACACTTTTAAACTCATTCAACTAATTTTTGGTAGCCCATAAATTATATACGAATTACGTAGTGCATTTTAATTTATTACAGCAAAAGAAACCCACAATGCATCTTAAAATGCATCAAGTAATAATTATAACCCTAATGCATTCCAGTTCTTTTGGGTGGCTCTGTAAACAAATAATGAATGCTTTTCACAATATAATCCATGTGAAACGCACTTTTGTGCACGATAAGATATGTGTTAATTTCATTTTTTTTTTTTTAATTCAGTCTAAAGATGTTGAAACGTGCCATACGAGAAATTTCGCTTATAGACGTAATGTATTTGAATTAAAAACTAAATGTAATAATAATAAATAGGAAAGAATAATCTGGTGTAACACTCACACGACTTTCTCTTACCCTGCATTTCAATAATATAAAGACAGATTTCAGATTAGAGGATAAGATAACAAGTATTGTATATAAACCAACGTTAAGAAGAATTCAAATTAGGATTAGAGACATTTTTATTTGACAAATAATTATGTATGAAAGGGGCTACCGATCCTCTCACCTCCCAGTTTGAATACAGCTCTTACAACTATACAGAATTCAAGACATTTATTAAATTTAAAAGTTTACTCAAAATTACACTGCGCTGCAAAAAAAAAAAAAAAAAAAAAAAAAAAAAACTCCCTGATGCCATTCTTGCTGATTATTATGTGAAATGACCTCCTGAATCCGAATATGATTCCCATTTTGCTCAGTCACCCACTGTTTTCTCGGGACATCACCCCCTCCCTCAATTTTTATCGCTGTTCGGTAATTTTATGGTCATGAATTTGATTTGCAGAATGAAAGAGAATTAATTTAAAACTTAAAAACAAAGAAACATAATGTATAATAAATAACATTAATAATAGATTTTAAAAATATAAGAAATGTAATACATAATTTCAGTGACACCCCCCCCCCCAAAAAAAAAAAAAAAAAAAAATTTCCCCTTGCCGCAAATGTTCATGTTTTAGAATTTTCCAACTCTGTAGCCCCTCAGAAGATATTTAACAGTTAAAATACTCCCCTCCCCCCATACAAATCAAATTTATAGCCATAAATTACCGAAAAGTGATAAAAATAGGGGGGGGCTGTCCCTACAAAATGGTGCGTGATAGGGCAAAATGAGCGTCAGATTCAGATTCAGGAGGTCATTTTACATAAGAATTTGCAAAAATGGTGTTGGGGCAATTTTCAGGCAAAGCAGTGTTATTCAGACAACTTTCATTCACACCACTCCTTGAAATTTACAATGTAGCTATGATGTTCAAACTGGGGTTTGAGCAAAGTTTGAAATACAGTTTTATATATTTTTACATTTTCACAATATGTAATTATCCATTTTTTTTTTTTTTTTTTTTTTTTTTTTTTTTCAAGATTTTAATGTTGATGCCACTTTATATATTTATAGTGTCAAGTCTGTGATTCACAATTTTAAATATTTGTAGAAATTTGAGATTAAAATTTTCTGCATCTCATTAAGTTTGTCTGTTCTGATAATAAGATCTCGATACTACGTATGTTTGCAAATGTTGTTTCTTGATAATGAGATTGTATCCTCCCCCTGATGTAGTTTAAATAAGACTGTTACCAAAGTAATTTTGAATTGTAATGTAAAGTATTAGGCAAATGTTCTAAGGTCAAATTAGGGGAAGTATCCCCTTAAGGGGTTATACGAATTTCGGAGATTAAGAAAAAGCATATCTTTTCTGTAATTTTTCATTTGTTTTTTAATACAATAAAAGAATTAAATTTTTAATTAAATTTTTAATTAAGAATTAAATTTTCAAATTTTTAAATATATAAAAGAGCATCACTTGAATAACATTTTAATAAATTTTCATCTAAAAATTTCCAGTTGCTGATATCTGGTTTCCAGAGAACTCTTAGAAAAAAGTCGTCTCGTGATAGTAGTCTGGATAATTGATGATAGCTTTATCTCAAATCAAAACTCACAAATATTTTCTGTATTGCTGATGACTGAATGAAGGATTTAAAAAAAATTAAAAAATTAATTTTTGGAGAAATGTATGCAGATAATGTACCGTTTTCGGTAAAATTTGCTCCTTGTATTTATAACTTTGTAAAATAAGTTGTAATCCAGAAGGGAAAAAAAAAAGTTACCACTACTCAATTTATCTAGAAAAAATGTGCAAAATTACAATAAAATTGTTGCATTGATTTTGAGAAATTGAGTCCATTGCCTTCAAAAATAGAATTTTGAGTAGAAAGCGATTAATTTTTAAGAAGAAATAAAACGAAGATTTTATTTATTAACACGCTTTTATTAGTTTCACCTGTATGTATGTATGTTTGTTTGTATGTATATTTGTAACCACTCTGCGAGCAAACGAAAAATCTATATTGTAAAAAAAAAAAAGACTTTTCGTACGTGAACGCAGTGGCTTGGAGGTAAAGAGCCGCGCATCGAACCTAAAGGTCTAGCGTTCGAGCCCAGTCAGGGGAGATTTTTTAAAAATGGTTTTTGTTTAATTCTAAATTATTTTAATTAAAGATTTAAATGTATGTAAATATTATGGTGTGCCACTCACATGATTTTCTCTTACTCTGCATTTTAATACTAAGATAGATATTTTGTGCTTTTTAGTCCACATTTCTATAAAAGCGAGTTCTTTAATTTTTTAAAACTATAATATTATTTATTTGTTATTATTATTTACATGCGATTACTAATTCCAGTTTCATAAAGCAAAGGTCTTTCTTATCGATTCTTTCGAATTTCAGCTTCATATGTTTTCTCGGCTATATAAACAAGGCCATAGCCAGAAAAAAAAAAAAAAAGAATTCGGACGGGTTTTAAACTTTAGACTACACTACAAATAAACAAATTTCAATTAACAATAGTGCAACTAACATTAGTAGAAAATTTAACAAATCATTACAAAATACTTCTAATAAAAGTTAACTAAACTTAAAAGAAATGAAAGAGCTTTTCCTGTTTCGAAGAAAAAATATTATTTCTCAATCATTAAAATTGCAGGAGGAATTTTACCAACAAAATGAAATCTTGTAAACCCATTGGATGATAGCACTAAATTAATATTCTGATCATAAGATATCATAGCATTATTCACATGCTAAGCAAACAGGTGGAAAAGATACGGGTATGGTTCATTTGATCGACAAATATCCTTGTTTTGCAGGTAGATATTAATCTTCAGTAGGACGTGATGCAATGAAAATAATTCATTTAAAGATCTCATTAAAATGAATTTTCCCTGCATATTTGAATAGTTATGACTGTAAAGTATTTGTAAAGGGTATTCCAGTGAGTTTATTTAAAAAGATGATGCTGATTTAACCCTTTCATTCCCAACTTTTTCCCTCCATAAAACAATAAATCTTATATTTAGTCATAAATTTATTTCAAACGTAATGTATATAAATATTTTTTTTTAAATAGGAGTTATAGCAGAGTACGAATTAATACAGCTAACAAAGCAACTGATAGGTGTTTATTTATGTTTAATATAATCACTGATGCCATTAAAAACCATAACTTTTCAATAAATAAAAATATCAAAATTTTGGAGAAATACATATTGCAATTAATTAAAATACATATTATAAACATTAAAGAATAAAATAAAAAATATTTCAAATAAGTTGATTTACTTAAATTGCCCAAAACAGGAAACTGATTTCGATATTATTATCAGAACAGCGTTAAATATACTTTCAATTATTAACAAGGATAGTGAAGTCATCCAAAATAGGTATTTTTCGGTGGGAAAATGTATATAGATTTTAATATTGTTCATTTTGAATCAGCGGGAGTGTTAGATAGTAAGAAAGAAAATCTGAAATGTTATGATTCCAATTGGAATCACGGGGAAGGAAAGGGTTAAAATTAAAAGAATGTTTCTAAATAGCTAAAGTGGCTCCACTCTACTTTAAAGACATTTAGATTTTACCCGGCGCTTAAACCTTTAACGTTTCGCACTTAAATCAAACATCTGATAACACTTAACAATTTTCCATTCAACAATTTGTCAATATTTTCCCCTTGTTTTAATCGATTTATAAATTTTTGTTCCTTATCTGTTCAGTAGATAGCAGCACTGCTCCGAAATTTTATAACTGATGCTTCAGAGGAAGTCAAATGCAGAAATCACTTCAAATTTCTTAACAAGCGTGAGTACACACCTTGATGCTATGGTGATGCGCTATGTCTACTTTTTTAACCTGATGAGGAGCCGTGATATTTTTTGACCTAAAACAATTGTTGCGAAAATTTTTGAAACATATAATGCTCATTTAAAAAGTTGTTTATTAATTTAATTATAGAATATCTATATAATGTTTCTCTAATGTAGAACAATTACGATTAAATTTTGTCGAAACGATTCGATAGTAACGTAATGTACTATCTGATTAATCAACCCAGATCCATATGTGTCAACTTATACGGTTTTTTAACAGCAGTATTCTTTTGAAAAAAATAAAAAATAAAAAAATAAATAAATAAATAAATAAATAAATATCCTTATTAATCACAGAAAATTACTAAAAAACTTATTGAAAATTCCGATTAAAATTTTACGGTAGCAAAAAAATGTACAAGTTGGCAGCTATGAATATCGGATCGATCAAAGCAAAAGTTTGGCTGATTGAGATTTTGGCTACAAAAATTTAATGTTATACACATGAAATGCACATTTTCTTAAAGAAACTGAAATGAATATATAAATATATAACTTTTTGTGCTGAAACATAGGCTAAAAATCTCATATTTAGAAGTGTATTTGGAAGAATGTAAAGCCAGTAAATGTTTTTAATAATTAAAAGTAACTAAATTTAATTTCTCACACTATCCATATTTGTGAATATCACACCCTAAAACTCATTCGCCTGTGATACTAATATCTATCTTTTTGCACGCGGAAAGTGGAAACAAGCGGGTGCGTAGACGGATTTGTTATTATTACATGAGTGAAAATGAATGTTTTTGCATGCGTGTCAAAATGCATTCTGATAACCTGTATTAAGGCTCCTATATATACGAGCTGGCACATCAGGCATTTTGTTGCCTTAGAGTTGCCACATGTACCCAGCGCGTTTCTCTGATAAACAAACGACAAACATTTTTTTTTTAATCGTCTTAGAGTAACTTGTTTTATTATATTTCATAATTTTAGGTAAGTAAACTATGATATGGAAGTTTGTTTAGCGATAAACTGCTATAATCATTCAAGAAGTGAATATAAAGTGTTCACAGACCTTCTATTACTGTGTATTTGAGTTTCGGCGACATTTTGTAAAAGAAACAGAAACAGCCCTAACAACACATCTTACCCCAGTACATCCATAGGATATCCTCAGAATAACATGACATCCTGAGAATGTACTGTGAAAAAAATATGTTTTTAGGAATATTATTGTTGCTTATCTTGACCGGATTAGCTTCAGATCAAGATTTCTTAAAATCATTAGGGAAGCGATAAGGGCGCCAAGTGGGAATACTGTCCTCTTCGGAGGCAAGAAAAAAAAAAAAAAAAAAAAAAAAAAAAAGGCGGCGATGCGACGGCCTATTATTTTATTTAGGGGCTCTAGCCTGTATGCAATAAAAATCGACTGCCAGTAAATACACTATTTACCAGTAAGTATTTGGACACTTTCGAATTTAGATGTTTTGTCCAATATCTAGAAAAATTCTTTAGGAGTTATCTTGAAAGTTTGAATGTATAAAAAACATCTTATACCGCATATATTTCAGAAAAAGTTTTGTCTGGAAAAGGAGAAGGGGGACCAGTAAAAAATTAAACAAAAGTCAAAATGTTTTGAATCACCCTGTAAAAAGTAATGCTTTAAATGCGTTTCTGCTGTAGCATAGATTATGAGGAATGTTCTAATTATCTGTATACATTTTTATGTGGCTACCATATATATTCATGGAAATATAACGGTTTATTTAAAAAAATTGCAAAAAAAAAAAAAAAAAAAAATTGCTTTTAGCATTATAATGATGTCAATTTTACCCTGCAAGTTTAATTTTTCACAAAGTTTTATATAAATTTTAATATTTACGCGTGAATTTCTTTTCATTTCAAAAAAATTTAAAATCAACTCGTAAACATTTTTTGCAACAATTAAAAATTAAAATAAATTATGTATTTTTGCCTAAAAAAGGCTTCTTCTACTTTTTCGATACTGTCCGTTTCGATACTGATTATTATTAATTTTCTTTCCTTTTTCTTAAAAAAAAAAAAAAAAAAAAAAACATGATTTGATGAAATTCTGGCAAATGCAGACTTTAGTTTAGTACGGAGGACTGTTATTATTATTTTTTTTTTTTTTCAAATTATAACATCGTTTTCAAATTATTCAATTTTATTTTCGATAAATTTTTAATTCCGATAAATGTCCAACCATCGTAAAACTGGCGACAACGTTTTATCCGTAGATTGAGACTAATAGTCCTCCAAACTACAAAAAGAAGAAAAAAAAAAAAAAAAAAAACTTTGTTATTATAACACGTAAGCTATTTAGGCTCACTGCAAAACCATTTTTAGCTAACTTGGCATACTACGTTAGGCACAGCATACTGCAATCGACATGGAAAAATGTTAAATATCTTACGAAATATGAACAATTTTACTAAATAATTTTTAAATAAGCATGTGCAAGCTTTAACAAAATTTCCTTTCCATAATTTAATAGTATTAAGCTATTTACATGAAAGCCTGAAACAAATATCATGTAAAGTTAAAATAAATAAAAAAAAAAAAAAAAAAAGAGAGAGAGAGTGAAAGGCCGAGAGAGAGAGACAGAAAGAACAGAATTTCAGTCCCCCCCTCTCCCCCCCCCAAAAAAAAGCTAAACTATAAAGGGTTTTACTCACATTTTTAATTTGGTTCAATCAATTCCCAGTGGTAATACAGTGTTCGCTGATTATAAATAAATACTAATACCCCCCCCCCCCTATTATTTCCCTTTTTCTGAGAAAAAGCTGAAATTCTGTTCATTCTTCTCTCATAACTTTTTGAATTTACACGACATTTGCTTGGGGTTCTCATATAAGTAGCTCAATGCTTTTGGCTATTAAATTATGCAAATGAATTTTTTTTAAAGCTTGCGCATGCGTACTTAAAAATTATTTAGTAAAACTGCTCATATTTCGTAAGTTGTTTAATATTTTGGCATTCTGATTGCAGTATGCTGTGTCTAATATAGTATGCGAAGTTTTTAAAAATTGCTTTGCACTGGGTCTAATACCCTACATGTTATAATAAAAAAAGTGACAGTCGTTTTTGCAATTTTTTAAAGAAACCACTATATCTCCGTGAATGTATGTGGTAGTCTCAAAATTTATATAGATAATTAGAACAAGCCTCAAAATCACATGCTACAGCAAAAGCGTATTTCAAACACTACTTTTTACAGGGTGATCCAAAACATTTTGACTTTTGCTTAATTTTTTTACTGGTCCCCTTTTCTTTTTCTGGACAAAACTTTTACTGAAATATATGAGGTATAACATGTTCTTTATACTTCGAAAGTTTCAAGATAATTTCTCAAGAATTTTTCTAGCCATTTGACAAAACATTTAAGTTCGAAAGTGTCCAAATACTTATTGGTAAATAGTGTATTTGGACATTTTCTTTTGTTAGACACACTTTCGAATTCATAAAAGAATATTTGATGAATTTTCTGATTTCTTGATGGATTATTCAGTTATATTTTTGATAAATTTTCGATTTTGATAAATGTCCAACTATCATAAAACTGGTATCGTAAAAATCCGTAGATTGAGACTAATAGTCCTCCGTCCTAAAAACATCACATAATACCTCTATCTCAAAATACATGAATCTAAAAAATGCGTGAAAGTACATATTGTAGCAGTTAGTAATATGCATGTCTGTGCGCTTCACGTGCATGGAAAAAAAAAAAAAAAAAAAACTCCTATTTCAAATCTCAAAATATGCATGAATCTCAAAGATGCATAATATTATATACTGCAGAGCAATCAGTAACACGCACGTCTGTATGTTTCGTATACATGAAAATCGAAAAAAAAAAATCACAGAATACCCCTTGTGATATATTCGGAAACAGGTACAGAAGACTTCACTGGATTTTCAACTGTTGTTAATATTCAAACTCATAATTTTAGTGAAACTAAAAAAATAAATACTCTAATGGAAAAACATGACAAAATATTAATAATAATACGAAATGGTACATAATCATACTATTTAACCTCCTGTTCATACAGGATAATCGTAAAAACATGCATCACATATACATGTGATTCCTAGCATGTGTAAAAATCACAGAGAAGTTCAGGAGAACGACTTCTCTCTCCGCAGTCATAATCCAAGTCTCTAGAGTCATTTTTTGATTTTTCAGTCCTTCAAAATTTCGATGAGATGCAAAGGGGGGGGGGGACTATTTTCCCAGAAGATGACAACAAATCGGAAAGTTTGTGGTCACGTGAGATACATAAGTTCACACCTAGTTTAATAGTTCTTTGGTGTTTGATCGGCGTCAAAATGTCTGGGTACCACCTTCACCTGGGAGCGCAAGGCGGCATTATCAAAGTCGATCGTAAAATTGCGGTGACTTTGTATCTGGCAGCGTGAAAGGCTGCATGGAACGTCCATTTTCATGAGTTTGCAGACAGAGGGGCACCTCGGACCTCACACTGGCAGTCGAGTACAAAAGAAGAAAAACTTGACGATGTCACACCCTATCTCAAAGTGCATGAATCTCAAAAATGCATAAAGTTACATATTGCAGCAATCAGTAACACGCACGTCTGTACGCTTCGGGTACATGAAAACTGAAAAAAAAAAAAAAAATCACAGAATACACCCATCTCAAAATGCATGAATCTGAAAAATGCAGGAAATTACATATTGCTGCGATTAGTAATACGCGCCTTTATACGTTTCGCGTACACGGAAAAAAATAAAATAAAATAAATAAATAAATAAAATAAATTTATATTAAAAATTAAATTTATCTAATAGAAAAAAAAAAAAAAAAAAAAAAAAAAGAGTGAACATAAATTCAACATAGCACGTGCGCATTTTCCTTCACAACAAAATAAATCTGAAAAATGCCTTTGGTTGTTGTATACCGCCAAACGTGAATTCTCGCTAAACTCACTTAACTCCATAAGGATTTTTTGCTACAAAGAGACGCTAATCTATGGCAAACAGCATTGCAATTAGTTAGACAACTTTAAGTATTCTATTCTCTTTCAACTGGTGAAGTATACGGTTGAATTTTTACTTTTTACTATTAATTTATTTTGTTTAGATAGGCCTATTTTTGAAAGAGAAGGTGAATATAATAGCATTTTTTTGAGTGAATTGCTTAGAGAAAGAGAAATGTATTTATTTTTAATTTTTGCCAAAATATGAATTAATTAAAAGTAGTATAATTTGTGAAAAGTGTGTGGTTTTCATGTATGCGAAGCATGTAGTAACACGCCTGTAGTATTCTTGATCGGTAAAATACAGACTTTCATGCATTTTTCATTTAATGCTATGTAAAGTAGCTTATTTTTTTTAAAGTGTATTTAAAACCATTAAAAGAAATGGTAAACGGAGTTCTAATTTATATAATCGTATTTTAACGGCAAGTGTAGAACATTTGAATAGTATAAATGCATATATATATATATTTATGCATATTGATCGTCCTTGAACTATCGAAATTTATGAAAATTTTTATCATGCCTGTTGAGATAAGTTAATTTTAAATATTTGTTTTATTAATATTAAAAATAAGCTTAATTAATTTTGTACATTAATAAAGACGCCATTTTGAAAAACGTGTTTTGCTTTTGTTTACGCTTGGAATCTATGGTAACCATTTGCGAAAATGGAATTTCGCCATAATCACCAAAGAAAAATCGCCAAATGCACTTGTGGTGGACCAACATTATACTAGTTCCTATTCTTTTATTATATGTAGATATGACAAGATAATTTTCTGACAATATGCGCGTAGGGAAAATCCTTCGGTTAAATGTACTGCAATATTCCTAATATTACCATTTACAGCTAAGATAATGTGATAAAAAATTGTTAATCAACATATACACTAAGCGACAAAAAAAAAAAAAGCCGCACTTGGATGTTTTCCTTTTCGCCTTCTAAAACCGCCAATTTTATCGTTTAAAAAGCAAATTTTCGAACAGATTTTACAATGTTGTCCTCCACATACACTTTAGCTTTGAGTCTAGTGTTAAAAACAAAATGCAATTGTCAGGAAAATTGTAATTTTAGAATTTATTTCAAAAATGGTAAGAATAAGGCAGTTAACGATGCCACAAAAAGTATTAATTTTTAAATGAAAATCAAAAAATTTTTTAATACGTGAGATGGCAAAATAATTAAATGCTAACGAAATATTGGTAAAATGAATTTTAGCAAAATATAAATTTTTTTGGCCGTTTAAACTGGGAATTTGGCTTTAGGCGGTCATGTTGCTTATCCAAGCAAGATAACCGCAAGTTAAAATGCGAATGTTTAAAAAATCGATTTGTATCATGTTCAGAACTTAAAAAAGATTTTTAAAAAGTGTATAGTAAATTACTTTCTCCAAAAACAATGCGGGAACAATTAAACAAAGCGGGTTAAAGAACGGAAGATCTGCGAAAAAAGCCATTATTAAGGAAAAGAATTAGAAAAAACAATACTTTAGTTGACCAAAATTTAAAAACATTATCAGTTAATTATTAGGCTGAACTGGTTTTCTCTAATGAATCAAGTTTTCTTTATTTCGTGCAGTTGAAAAAAGCTAGAATGAAGACGAAAATGTGACCGACTTAATGAAAATCGCACTTTTAAAGCAGTGACACATTCTCCGTACATTATGGTACGGAGGTGCATAACTTTTCAAACACTCGGGGAAATTTTTATGCTCAAGGGATCAATTAACTCGAAATAAAACATAATCTGCATAAAAGTGGTGCCTGACCGACTATTTTGGAGGTATTTTAGACATTTCCGTAAACAGCATTTGAAGATAATAAGGCACCTTACTACACGGCGTCTGTGGTAAGTTTATTCACTTCAAATTGTCAAAATTTCTTATACATTCCCATGAGAACCTATAATTCTGTAAGTAATCATAACTTTTTTCACTTTAAGTTAAATACCACAAAGGATATAGTAGAATTTCTTCTTTACCAGACATGGAAATGGTCAAAATCGCGATCCGCTCGAAAATGTTTCGTCTATAAAAAGGCGGGGGAGAGGGGTGAGGATTCGAAATTTGCAGCCTATAACTCTGCCAGAACTAGAAAAATTTATTTGTGATATTTGGCACATTGAAATTTCTGAGATTTATATTAAAACACTGTATAAAACTATGCCATTGCGCATTAATGCCGTAATTCCATATAAAGATGGAATTAACCCAATGCAGAATATATATTTTTAACAAAAAATTGCTTAGATTTAACAAATAAATAGTTTTATGTCATATATTAAAATATAACTTGTTTATTTCATATAATAAATCATAATAGAATCCAAAGTGTATAGTTATTGCATTATGTTCAAAAAGAAAGTTTTATGCAGATTTTTAAAAAGTACTTCGTAAAGTGCAATAAAGCGAATTATTAAATCGAAAATATACATAGGTATCATTTCATACCTTTGGTATTATGCAAACAAGACAGTTTTATTTGTTTCAAACATTAATTTTAAAGTTATTACAAATAAAAAAGGTATAAGTCATTTTTTCTGCAGTGCGGCTTTTTTTTTGTCGCTTAGTGTATATGACATATTTCCTTGGTAAAAACTATACTAGGATCACAGGGGGAAAAAAAATGTAGTAGTTTGATAAAATAAATCTTCAAGCGAATTGGGCAGAATTTGTATTTTTTATTTACAACATTTGTTCTATTTTATTTATTTCATTTTTTAGGCTTTAAAAATCCTCCTCGTGTTAAGAATTATGTTGTTTCTTGATTACATACTTATAGTACAATAAATCCAAGAACAAAGTTCATTGAGTATTACCTACGTATAAATCGTCAAAGACAATGTTCTTAAAAATTGAGCCATAATATGATGTTGTTTTTGACAATGAAAAAGGGAAATTTAATCTTTCTTAAAACATTTACAATAATGTCTCCATACAATTCCTTTTTAAATCCATTTCTGTTAGCTATTGTTTTGAAATTTGCTTAGATATACCAGTTACAAAACTAAATGTGAAGATTTCTTATTTTTTTATGACATTTATACAATCATATTCAAAAAGTTCAGGCAATAGGCGAAAATATTTTTAGTTTGCAACAATGTTTCAATAACTATGTTCAAGATGCAATAATGATGTTAAATATGTAATAGAATAATTCAGGAAGGGAAAACAATAAACAAAATAATAAAAACAAAACGAAACTCACGGACTACTTTTCTTTTATTGAAATGAAGTAACAAAATGAGTTTAGATTATGAAAGTCGTTGCTAGATTATATTGCAGTAGAACTTGGATAATCCGAAGTTGAAGGGACCTGAGAAAAAATCGAAATATCCAAAAATTCGAATTACATTACATTACTACAATTTCATACTTGCCAATATACTAATTACTCTAAAAATTTACTGGTGTGAAAAAAAGGGCAGGACTAACAACACTACGGAATATTAATTAGGATGTTGGCAAGTACGCTATTTTGTCAAAAAGAAGAGATAAATAAAAAAATTAAAACTCTACGATAAAAGATTTAATATATAAACTTTATATCTAAGAATACTGCTACATCCCTCCCTCCCATTAAATCACTATTCTTTCCGAGCTTAATTATTCAACACTTTTTTAAAAATAGTCAGATATTTTTGATTGCTTCTTCAAGTACAATCTTTGTGTCATAGCATATGACTTCAACCTATCAATTGGATACAAAAATAGAATCTTCTACATTAGACATGACTTTCAATAATAAAAAAAAAAAAAAAAACCTCGAAGTTCATGTATATGCACCATATCTTCTGATGCGCTAGGTAGGGACTTCTCTTGTATCTCCTTATCCTTCTTTTGAAAGACTGATAAAATAAATAATGCACTTTATAGTTGAGAAAAATCTCGGGAAGAAATTTTACTGTAATATTTTAAAGGTAATCGTATGAAAAATTCGAATTATCCAAAATAGAATTCGAATTATCCACTATTTTTTAACATTATTTTAATACAAAATTCAAAGGACCGGGTAAAAAACTCGAATTAAGCAAGTTCGAATTATTCAAGTTTCACTGTATTTACTAGAAATTATAACTTTTCAAAATGTTAGAGATTTTAAAATTATAAATATTTTATTTTTTAAACAGAATGTAATAAAGGAAAAAAATAAATAAATAAAAAAAGAACGACATAAAAATTCTATTCTAAATAAAATTTAATTATGGACGAGAGGCATATCTCTTTATATTTTTCAGTCAAATGTCATCGGACATCTTGCTTTATTTTAACAAGATGCTGAAGGAAAAAACCGTTTTCCTTTGATCTATTTCGTTCGAAAGCGGAAAAATTCTCGCGCTTCAATAAATTAAGAAATTTTAATCCTGAATAGTTAAAAAGGAACTAATATTTTAAAATACACTTTTGTGTATGTGTGTGTGTATGAAATTGAATGCAAAGTGCAAGTTAAATATGAGAGAGAAGATTTCTTGAAATTAAAATAATAAGAAACATATAAAAATTTGTATGAAATTGAATGCAAAGTGAAAGTAAAATGTAAGAGATAAGATTTCATGAAATTAAAATAATAAGAAACATGTAAAATTTGTTTGAAATTGAATGCAAAGAAAAAGTTAAATATGAGATATATATGATTTTATGAAATTAAAATAACAAGAACATAAAATATGTAATTAATTGAAATTATACAGTGAAAAAAAATATATACCGCCTTCCTCCAGAACTAGTAAGTAGTCATTTTCAGAATCCCTAAACTAGAAATATAGATTTCGAGCTATGTGTGAAGGTAATACAATAAACTGAATAGACAAAATGATCAAGAATTTATACATTTCTAGATGGTGAAAGAAAATTATGAATATTTTAATCCGTTGTATTGCGAGAAATTCCCACTTGATTTTTTAGAACTGAATCATAAACTTGAATGGACAATATTCCTGTGACGTCATCGTAGGTAAAATAGCCGAACACGTGGCCGATATTTTGTAAACAAATTAGATTCAACATGCCATTTTATTGTTACGCATAACATTTTCGTAAATATTTCTGCAGTGAAACTTAATAATAATGTTCAAACAAGCACAAAAGAGAAATGTAAACAACTGAATCGAATGATAAAGTTAAGACTATTCCATAACGTAAAATTTCAGAACATTTTATGCATACACACACACACACACACACATATATATAATGAATAAAAGATTAATAAGAACATTTTATACACACACACACATATATATAGATATCAAAGCTTAAATAATTAGAATTTCAATCATTTTAATAAAGGAATCTATTAGATGGAACATTCATTTAAATTTGTTAACATCGCCACAGTTCACATGACATCTTTTTATATTACATATGTTAATTAAGATTAAAATATATTTCTAAAACTGGATTAAAAACAAAACAAAGTTATCACTATATCACTCTTACTTCAATTTCATATAATCTGTAACTCTTAGAAATAATATTGCAAGATAAAAATTTGCAAGCCACAATGCTTTGCTATGGTAGAGTTGAGAATTGTTTACCGAAAACAGCTGATTTTTTATAGTCTCGAACCCAAAGGATGAATAAGGACCATTATAGTTACTAAAACTCGCCGCTTGTGTTCGCATTTATTTTCAGAGATTTTTAAATATGTTTGATACTGATAATGTAAACAAAGTTCTAGAATATTAATAAGGGTTTCTAGAACTCGCATTCAAAAGGGACTAGAATTTAAAGAGGTAATGAATTCCTGTCCCTTTTGAATGGAACAATTTTTTACTAGGACATGGAACTATTTTTTACTAGAGTCATAATTTAGTTTCTAGATGGAAGCCACAGAATTTTTTCTCAGTGTAACATGGAAATAAGTAAATCAATATAAGAATATTAAAAATCTGGAGTGACTCCACTTGACTTTCCGTACATTTAGCAATTAATGGTTGAATAAATAAATCAACGTAAGAGAAGTCGTTAAATAAACAAAAGAGAAAATTATAATAGGGTATTTGAGCATTTTTAACCATATAGTATGTTGTTCCATTTAACACTATTGCATGAAAAATAATTTAAGTCCATAAGTCATAATGATAAAAAAATTTTCTTTGTGCCCCTGTAAAAGTGTATAAGTAATATAAATTCACCAAAATCCATATAGTTCGTGCAACTCCTATCTGTAACATGCATATAAATTTTCAGCTGAATCAGATAAAGCATTTAGACGCTATCGCCCTTTAAATAAATTGAGCCCATAAGTCATTATGATAGAGAAGTTTTCGTTGTGTCCCTGTAAAAAAAAAAAAAAAAAAAAAAAAAAACTATATGTGATCGAGTCTCTAAAAATATTACAGTTCGTGTGACGGTGATCGATAATATGAATATAAATTTTCAGTTCATTCGAATAAAGCCTTTAGATGCTATCACATCTTAAATAATTTGAACCCATAGGTTATATTGATAAATAATTTTTATTTGTGTACCTGTTAAAATATATATATATATATATATGTAATTGGTATATTCACCAAACTCAATACAGTTTGTCGACGATGACATGCATATATAAATTTTCAGCACAATCGGTTAAGGCATTTGGACTCTATCGCACTTTAAAGAATTTGGGTTGATAGATACTGATAAAGAATATTTTTTGTGTCCTTGTAAAAAACAATAAGTGCTAGATTCATCTAAATTGGTAGGGTTTGTGCTACGATGACCATACGTATCGACTTTTAGCTCATTTGGACAAAGCACTTAGACGCTATCATGTTCACTCATAAACTTACCGTAAAAATAGCAAAAATGAACATAGGGGACCCCAGGACGTATAGATTTACTAAAATCTCAAAGTCGAGTTTCTATTATGATTACAGTACTTTCTCTATATAGTATGTTCGGAAAGTAAAAAGGGAAAGTACAGTCAGCCAAAAAAAAAACGACCCCCCCCCCCACCTAATTTCCCCGTAAATTATCGTAGAAAAATTTGACTGGTACCGATCGATTTGTAATAACGTCTAGTTTATAACGGTATAGTTACATTTTGCCTAGGGGGTCGTCTACATATTAAAACTGGCATTAACTTCATTTTCTTCAATGGCAACCCGTATTTTTGACTTCATATTCAGATTTCTGAGATCAAGGCGGTTTGGAAAACATACCTATTTTTATACTTTAAATCAATTCTAAATAGAGTTACGCGTGAAAATGTATTAGGGGTCCGTCTATACATTTAGAAAATATAAATCATGATCTACCACCAAGTATACATTATTTATTAAGTTTTACACCGGAAAAAATTTCCAGAAATGTTAGTTATAAAAAAAAAAAAAAAAAAAAAGACTAATTTACAGAACACTCTGTAAATTAGTCTTTTGATTTGAGTTTATGAATTAAAAGATTTTTATTGGTTTCTATTGATTAAACATCAAATAGAAAGAAATTCAGAAATTCACTTCATACAAAGAAAATTAAATAGCTTGAATAGATATTAAAATATCTATCAAAAGAAAAAAAAAAGGTAAATGGTTTTAAATTTGTTTGAAAATTCAAAACTATTTTAACTTAAGCTGCCGTATAATTGTCTGAAATGGTGGCACTCAACCTGGTTCCCACGGCCGTTTCACAGTGACAATGTTGGTTTGTTCTGATACAGCAGTACTTTCATTTTCTTTAATTTAGTTGACTTTTTAAAAATAGTAAAACAGATTTTTTTTATTTTTATTTATTTATTTTTTCATGACATTATTAAAAACTTTTACATAAATCTCCGCGATATTCTCTTGCTTTTATATTTTATAATGTGTAATAAATTAATATGCAAAATAATAAATCCTACTACTTAATGGGATGTTCTAAAATTCTACTCTTAACACAGATACCGAAGTGGACGGTGGGTGTAGAAAGGCTGACTACCCTTAATCTAAATCTTCAGTTGAAAAGGTGAAAATGTTACATTACTCTATTAAAAAAAAAAAAAAAAAAAAAAAAAAAAAAGTAAATAAAGGGGGGGGGGGAGAAAGAAAGAAAATAATAATAATAAAATAAAAATAAATAAAATAAAAATAAATAAATAAAAATCTGAACAATAAACTATGGGAACAGAAGCAGGGAAGCCATCGTCTCCGTGAACGATAAAAATTACGAAGGCGTGTCTCCGGACCATCGTAGGGGTGCGTCCCAGACCATCGCCAATTACCCATAGCGCAGTACTAGAGCGACATTAAACCCAACCTACCTACCTACCAATATATTGTGGTGTGAACTAGCGTATAAGTGACCTATTACGCATGTATTTCAGTGTGGAATGGCTTTCTTAGTAGGAAAAATCTGTTCGGATTTTCACAAATATATATGATTTTAAGTTTATTTAAAATTTGCTTTGGAAGAAGATGATGACTCCTCATTTAAATGCTAATGCTGAAGGTCACATGTGGATAGCGGTAAAAAGTAAAAATCTATATTAAAGTAAGATAAATTTCTCTTAAAAAAAAAAAAAAAAAAAAAAAAAAAAAGAGGAATAACAGTTGGCTAAAAACAGTGGGCCCCGGAATAAATTAAAATGTTGTTTATTCTGTTTTTAGTCAGGTGATATCACTTGTGCTGATTGCTGGATCCGCCCTCTCTTAAGCTCAGGTTCAGCTCATCATTAAAATATTGTTTTTAATATCTGCCGCACCAAAATGTTCAAAACACAAATGCCAATTTTCATATATTTTGAAATCTTCCCGTTTCAACTTTAAAAGCATTTAGATTAATTAATTTTATTTTGAATTTTTTAAATTTAGACGACTAAAGTCTTTTAAATGAAATTTCAGGATTCTGTAAGATCAATATCTGTTTATTTGAAAGTAATAAGACTATTCCTTTGTTTTAAATTTTTATTCCATAATAACTGTGACTTTGATTTCGTGATTGGGAAATTGAAAATAAATACTATTGAGCTATGTTCCAATAATAGATCTTATAAACTTAAAAAAAAAAAAAAAAAAAAAAAAAAAAAAGCAATTTTTCACTATTTGATTCTGTATTAAAAAACTTTTAATAGAAATTTGATATTTTATTATGTTACATTATGGGATAAATTTTAAATAACACAAAGCTTACAAACGTTACAGTAACCAAATGCAAATATGTCACAACAAAATTTAAACAGAAAATTCATGGTAAAAAATCTTTTTAAAATTATTAAATATTCATAATAATAATAATAAAACGACTGTCGAATGCATAATTGCTGTTTCATGCAATCAGTTCGGCTGTACCGTGTTTTCTAAAACATGATATTTAACTTGAGGTGTACGTACTCTTGAATATTGAAATGCGAAATAAAGTGTAACAGGGTTAAAATAGAATTTTAGCAGCGAAAAACTAGAAAAAGATATTTAATACTTATGAAGAAAGAATTAACATATTACAGGGATGGAACACAGGCGCAGAATTCATACCGGAATGCGTTTAAGAAATTTCTCTAGTTATAATATCGTTGATTTAAGAGGTAGAAAATTTTCTTACATTGATAGTGGTATGAATTCTGCGCCCGTGTTCCATCCCTGATATTAGGATCGGATATATTCCTCTTTTGTACCGTAAGCCACGCCTTTTCACAAATTTTCTAAACTTTATAATATAAAACAAAATAATTTTGCATATTTGTAATTAAATCATTTAAGTTTTGTCTTCAATAATCGATGTAGTAAATACCATTGATTTATGCATACCAGCGTCACATATAGAGTCAAATAGGAATATGCAAATTAGTCTTTTTTTTTTTTTTAAATAGTGTTTCAGCTAATCAGAGGCGGGGCTTCTTTTCTTTTGAAATTCTTGCACAATCCCTCGCCTACATTGTGATAACTTTACAAAAATATGCCAATTTGTATAATAAACATCGAAGGAGGAAACAATAAAAATGCTTAGGAAACAATAAAAATAACATAAAGGTAAATTAAAATAGTTTTCCGCCAAATTATATACAAACATTTACTTATAGAGGATACAGAAAACAAGTGACGGCCCCCTAACAGGAATAAAAAGGGAAATATCACTTTAACTCAAAAAATAATGTTAGGAACGAGCTGTAAATTTGGAAACCCATGATTTTGATGATTCCCATTCTATTCGTGCAAAAAATAACATAGGTCATAATTCATAATTTTTTTCAAATATGAATTTATTAATAATTTTCATAATTCAAAAAATGTTTTTTTAGCAAAAATTTGCATGGAATATGTTTGGGTCACTTCATTCTAACGAATAAAAAAAAACAGAATTTAAATATCATAATTATTTTGGAAGATATGATTTAATGTTTGTCACATTCATTTAACTTTAGCATCCCCAAACTTTGACAGCTTATAACTCTATGAAAAATTGAGCGAAATATATAAACTATACCATTTTCCGTGATGATTTGATCCAAAGAATTCAAATAAATTATAAAAAAGGGGGGTTACCATTGAAAAAAAATGAAGTTGATGTCAGTTTTAATGTGTAGACGACCCCCTAAGTAAAATCTAACTATAACATTTTAAACTAGACGTTATTACAAACTGATCGGTACCAGTCGCATGTTTCTACGATAATTTACGGCGAAATTAGGTGTGGGGGGGGGGGTGTTTTTTTTTTGGCTGACTGTACATATGTAAATTTATTACCTTATGGTTGCTTACACTTCTGTCAGTATATTTAAGTGTACGTACAATAATACTAAAATTTTGTAAAAATCTGTTAGAATTTTGTAATTATTCAGCTTCAAAATCTTGCAAATTCGATAATCTACATTACATACATGTCTAATATCCTTAGTAACCTTACAAACAGAAAGTGTAGAACCGCCAAATAGAACGGTTTTTTTTTTTTTTTTTGTTAGATATTGCTTACATGAACTAATTTTTAGTAATTTTTGTACACATTTTCTACTGAAACTCAACAGCTAAAATTTCAGTAAAATACTATTTGCGATTATATCTTATGTTAATAATTTTTTTTCAATAAAATCGGCGATTATCTCATGAAAGAGTTCCTTGTAAAACAGATTAGATATTATTTTCAATTTATGTGATTTTTTTTCAATATTAATTCAATTTCCAATTGATGATAATACGACTGACAATAATTACACCAACAAAAGTTAGAAGCATTTTATTTTCTTATTTTGAATTTTGTATGAGTCATAGGCTCACCCATTTAGTAAATGCATCCTGTTTATTCAGTTAATTTATTCAGTTAATGCCTCACTTTTGAAAAAGGAAAAAAAAAAAAAAAAAAAAAAAAAAGGCAAAATACAGTTTATTGTTGGCTAGAACAAACTTGATTGCTTAATTGCTGCTATGTTCACCTAAAAACACTTCGTTCGAATTTCCCTTACTTCATCATTTAAAGTTTGATTTCAAGAAATGAATTATTAATGAATTATTAAATGAACTGAAAATATACCTGTAATTTAAAAATTACAAATGTTTGAATACATATGAATAACTTTGATTATTTCCTGTTTTATTTTTATTTTATTTATTTATTTATTTTGTAAACTTAAATAAATAAATAAATGAATAATAATAATAATAATAATAACAATAACAATGAAATTCGATTATTTTAAAATGTATAGGGAAAAAAAGAGAATGTTTCTTCTGTTTCTCTTTCTTTCTTTCTTTTTTTTTTTTTTAATTATATTAAAAAGTTTATTTTCCCTAGTTTTATTGTGATTTTTCTTTTCTTAGGATCAAAAAATTATATTTTGCTCGTTTGTGTTTTATGGGCTGTAATATTTATAAATAATTGCAAGATAAAAAGAATATTTTATATACCATGTTTTTAAATTTTCTAAATGAATCATATAAACGCTACCGAAGGCAGCGGGGATCCGAAAAAATTGGCTAAAAGTATTAAAATAATGCATTGCCATCGTGTTATGAGCTTTTATAGAAGTTTCAAATTTCTAGCTACTCGGGAAGTTATATGATTGTTGAATCATATAAATGCTACCGAAGGCAGCGGGGACCCGGAACAATTGTCTAAAAGTATTAAAAAAAAAAAAAATCATTGTTATCGTGTTTTAAGCTATAATAAAAGTTTCAAATGGCTAGCTAGCCGGGAAGTTAGTTAAATAAATTTTCTGTTGAATAATATAAACGCTGCCGATAGAAGCAGGGGTCAGAAACAGTTGACCATATGAGTTATCCTGAAAGTTTCAAATGTCTACCTAGTCGGGAAGTTAGTTAAAAATCGATTTCAAGATTTGTACTGGACTAACAAACAAACAAACAAGAATCGAAGTTAATAAAAACATGGTAAAATAGACCAATCATTACCAAATTGTACTAGTTTTTAAAACATGCGGCACTATTCATACGTCAAAATTTACCACAATTGTATCGTATGTAACATGACTACAAAAATACTATATATAAATTTGAATTTATGATTATGTACAGTTTCCATAAAATGGCTGGAAATGCTATACAAAATGGGTATCTTGCTCCATCACAAAATTATCATCACTATATTTTCAAAGTCGTCGTCGTGTTATAGATACGCAGCTATATATACAAACAACAATTTAAATAGGCGGTGAAATCTTTAAGAAACGCATCAATATTAAAATATATTTTTCTTTATCTATCTTCTATCTATACATATAATAAAATAAGATGTTTATGTGTGTGTCATTGTGTATGTATATCCAGAGCCTTTTAGGAAAACGGCTGATCGCAGAGCTACACACATTTGCATGGAGGTTCGTAATGACCTCTACTGATGCACCTCGAAGCCTGATTTTCGAATTTTTGATTAGTTTTTTCTTAATTAATTAAAATGTGAAAATAATAACCTTCTTATTTCTGATAAATAAGCCATTTAAATTTTATCCATAATTTAATTTTTGTAATTTTTTTTCTCGACAGAATTAAAAAAAAAAAAAAAAAAAAAGTACATTTATTTAAAATGAGGAAAATAAATTCGAAATATCAGTCGTATCGTTACAAATAAAGTACCAAATGAAAGGGAAAATTTTTGTGAATCCGATGGATTAAACAGCTTATCGATCGGACAATTAGATTTTTTTAAATTAACTAAAGTATGAATTTTAGGTGACAACAGCAGAAGATTGTTTGGAAACCGTTAGGAGAAATTAAAAAAAATCTGCTTCACATTAAGTTAAAATTGCAGTTTTCAATTTTTTTTTAATTTTCTCTCACGAACACAAAGGTATGACATACAGCCTGTACCCCAGAAGACCAACTTGCATTTCAAATTTCATCAATTTTTTAGGTTAATAAACAAAAAAGTTACTTTTTTTTAAATTTTTTTTTTTAAATTAAATTTTATTCTCACTTCGAAAAGAGTTATGTGATACAATACATTAAGAATTGGGGTTTTAAATTTTTTTTAAATAGATGAAACTGATAAAATAAGAATATGATTCATAGAGTTTAAATAAACTCTATGAATAATATTCTTATTTTATCAGTTTCATTAATAGATCTTGCTGGGCAATTTTTTAAATTTTGGTGTTGAAGTACACCGAACGTTTTTCGACCAGAAGTTTAATATAGTAACAGCTATTTTAATCTAAGTAGCGCATTAAAAATATACAAACATAAATGACTTATTTTTATAGAAAGTTTACAGGAAAAATGCAGTTTTAAAGATAGCAAATTTATTTCAACAAGCACTATTTTAAACTTAAAAACAATTAACAAGTCCTTCCGGCTTATTCGGAAGGGTAGGTTGATTTCTTTTTCCTTATCAAGTAGCCGCCATTTTGTTTTAAAATGGCGGCTACAAATTATTAATGCACTTGGTAGAAATATTGATGTAGGCTATGCACATATGGAGTTTTAAGCAAATCGGTTCATAAATACCTTTTTATGTGAATTTAAAATTTTCAAGTGACCGGCGCTTGGAAACAAAATGGTGAGTTAAGTTCACAAATATATGAAATGTATTTGTGAGATAAGTCTACTGTACACATATAGTTCGAATTAATTCAAAATCTCAAAAGTCATCGTGTTGAAAAATTAAGTGGCTAGCACTTCGATCAAAATGGCAGAGAAAGATCCTCATCTAAAATATCGTTTCAAATTTGAAAATAATTTTTTTTGTAGAAATTCTTTCAAAGAGCCTTAGTAAGTTGATAAAATGTCAGTTTTCTGCATTTCTAACTTGTTTTAGCATTAAAATAGCCTAATTTATCTTTAAAAGCGCATTAAAAAGAACCAGCAACGCAGGTAATGGATTTCGCACCAAATTTGGCAACTTTTCCCCTATGGCGACTTTTTAGGCGATTTTGGCGAGAAAATAGTTATTATCGATATACCAAAGATGGACGCAATAACGTGATTGGTTCACGAGTCACATAAATTTTCTAGATTTTTGTTGTTTGAATGATAAATCCTTTTTCAACTTTGATTTGAATTGATTAAGTATTTCTAAAGTTACCGTAATAACAAATTTTCCAGTGGCCACCAGTTGGAAACAATACAGTGGAATAAGTTGCCCAGCAAATATATCCAAGATATTTCAAGCATACGTTCACTGTCCAACTGTGGTTTAAATCAGTTCCGTGTTTCAAAAGTTAATTTTACGGCAAATTTTCAAGTGGCAGTCTAATTGGTTGCAACTTGGAAACAAAATGGCAAAACAACTTGCCCAGCGAAATCATCCAGTATACTTGTATAAGTTCCTTGTCCAGTTGTAGTTCAAATTAAATCAGTATTTCAAAAATTATGGTCATAAGAAATGTTCAGGTAGCACCACTTGGACAAAAAAGCGGAGTGAGATGCCCAGCGAACTTTATCTGAGATATTTGAAGGATAAATCCACTACCCAAGTTTGATGCGAATTGATTCTGTATTACTAAAGTTACTATATTGACAAATTTTCAAGTGGCAGCCACTTGGACATAAAATTGCGGATCAAATCACCAAGTGAACGTATCCTAGATATTTGAACCATAAGTTCACTATCCAACTTTTATTTGAATCAGATTAGTATTTTGAAAGTTATCGTGATGGTATATTTTCAAGTGGCAGTGTGAATTCAAGTGGCTGGAACTTGGAAACAAGATGTCGGGACAAGTTGCCCAGTGAAAACATTCAAGATAATTATATGATAATATCACTGTCCAAATTTGGTTCGATTTGGAGTATTATTTCAGAAGTTATCGTGATTTTAAATTTTCAAGTGGGAGCCTGATTTCCAGTGGTCCCGCTTAACTTAAGATATCTGCCACTTTATTAAAAATGGCGGATATAGTTTACTAATAAACTTAATTGAGATCCGTATGTGGTCTGTACTTACATCAAAATTCAAACTATTTCGGAATACGCTTTTTACAATTTAAATTTGAAATGTTCAAGTGGTCTCCACTTGAAAATAAAATGGCGGAGCAACTTGGTTAACAAGCTCATCTAAGATATTTATAATATAATTTAAGACACTGTTCAAATTTGGTTCCATTTGGAGCGTTATTTCGGACGTTATCATGGTTTTAAATTTTCAAGTGGTAGCCTGATTTCAAGTGGTCCCGCTTAACTTAAGATATCCGTCACTTTATTAAAAATGGCGAATAAAGTTCATTAATAAAGTTATTTGAGACACTTGTATAATCTATGTATGCATCCAAATTAAAAAAAATTCGGAATATGCTTTTTACAATTTGAATTTGAAATTTTCAAGTGGGCTCCACTTGAAAACAAAATGGCGGAGCAACTTGGTTAAGAAATTCATCTAAGTTATTTATAGGATAAGTTAAGAAACTATCCAAATTTGTTTCGATTTGGAGTATTATTTCAGAAGTTATTGTGATTTTTAATTTTCAAGTGATAGAGTGATTTCAAGTGGCCCCGCTTAACTTAATATATCTAGAACTTTATTAAAAATGACGGATAAATTTCATTAATAAATTTCATTATTAAACTTCATTGAGACCCTTATGTGGTCTGTATGTACCTCAAATTTCAAACAAATTCGGAATACGCTTTTTACAATTTGAATTTGAAATTTTCAAGTGGTCTCCACTTGAAAACAAAATGGCGGAGCAACTTGGTCAATAAACTCATCTAAGATATGTATAAGATAAGTTAAGACACTGTCTAAATTTGGTTCGATTTGGAGCATTATTTCGGAAGTTATAGTGGTTTTAAATTTTCAAGTGGTAGCCTGATTTCAAGTAGTCCCACTTAACTTAAAATATCTGCCACGTTATTGAAAATGGCGGATAAGCACTCATTAATAAACTTCATTGAGACCCTTATGTGGCCTGTATTTACAACAAAATTCAAGCAAATCTTGCTTTAAATATGCTTTTTACAATGTTGGTTTGAAATTTTCAAGTGGCTGCCACTTGAAAACAAAAAGTCGGAGCAACTTGGTTAACGAACTCATCCAAGGTATTTATAAGATCAGTTAGTTCACTGTCCAAATTTTGTTGCATTTCGAGTATTATTTCGGGAGTTATCGTGATGACAAAATTTTCATTATAGATAGATAGATAGATAGATAAACGAAGTGATTGCATTAGGTCGATTTCTAAAGAAATCAACTTAAAAATATACACAAATTTGTGCCTAATTAAATTAACAGAAGGAAATATAATTTAAAAGACAAATAGAAAATAGGTATTCTATAGAAAAACAGATGGCGCCACTACATATTTTTAAATGCTTTTAAATAATTAGGTAATTACGTCTAGCGCAGAATTGTTCATTATTTAAAACACATTAAAAATAAGAATTACTAGGATATTTAAACTTGAGTAATGTGGTGTATATTTATTTAACAAGTAAAAAAAAATATTTTTAGAAAAATATCGTATAAACATAGAATCGCTTTGCAAATTTTTTTTGTTTAATTCATCTATCTGTAACATTCTTCTAAATTTTTATTTGTTACCTATAGTAATTAGTAGATTTTACGTTATTAGAAAATAGAGATAGCAGATTTGTTTTTGAAAAGAAAGATATTTTACCGAAAGGTAAGGGGTAAAATACCTCTACTACAGAATGTTTCTCAGTATGTAAAGCATGACGTCAGAGCCGACTGTAAAGGAAACAGCGAATCAAGAGTACTGAAATTCGCCTATTATCAAATTCGGGTAATGATTGTATATATGCAACCCGGCACACTCTCGCTGTCTAGAGTTCCAGAAGAAGGTTCAGCTTGCTCTCTACTCATGAATTTTGAGGTCCTAGAGGGCTTACAAGCTTGAAAATAGTTCAAATTTTTAGTTGAAATCACAACATTTGCTTTTAAATTATCTAGCAGTTTGTGAGAAGCACAGGTAGGAGAATGTAAATTAGGTTGAAAACAGTTTAACCGTTCATTTTGATTGAGAAAATTTTTGGTTAAACTAGAGAATTCTGTCGGCTTGACATGGTGAAAACTTAAATACAATTTTTCATTACTTTCATGTAAATTAGCTACTCGTTTTTGAGAAGCCCCGTTAAACCTTCACTTTCTTTTTCTTTTACAACATTTTTCGTAGCAATAGATGAATCTGTCGACATGACAGTTTTAGAACTTAAATGTAAATTATCATGCGATGCATGTAAACTAATAGATAAATCTGTTGGCTGAACAGATTTACAACACAAATTTGTTCTATTTGCGAAAGGTTTAGACGCAACATTTAATGGAATCCGATTCTCCTTTAAATTGGATAACTGAGAGTTTTCATTAGAAAAGCTTCGAGAAGCAAAATTTATTTGGGCGATATTTTCGTCTAGAGGAATAGTTCGCTCGCTTAGCTTAACTTGTACATGAGTACCAGCAATAAATACAAAGTTAGTAGAAAAATTAATTGGAACATTATGTTTTTTCAGAAAGTCTAGGCCGATTATGCACGAATATTGGAGATTTTCCACTACATAAAAAAGGCCATAGCACTTCAGAATCATTTATCTTTACTTATAAAGAAAGCACGCCGCGATTTACACAAGATTCGCCTTGAGCCGTAATAGCATTATACTGAGCAGAAGTTAACGGTTTAAAGGAAAAATATTTTGTATAAGTTTTATAAGATATAAAGCTTCGTTCAGCTCCTGTGTCACAATAAACCGGCGTAACCACATCATGCAGAATAATATTTAAGGGAGGTACTCTTACTGAGCAATTAGAAATAGAATTCAAAAATGTAGATTTAACTTGTGTATTAGGAGAGTTTATTTGATTTCCTGCAACAGTTTCAGGTTGATTTAAATGAATGTTTCTTCTGTGTGAAAAGTTAGCTTGTTGTGGTCGGTTGAAAGTATCAATTTGAGGGGGGGGGGGCGAAATTTTCTCGCTGTTCATTTTGAACACTGACGGTTTCCTGCCGGCGATTAGAAGTATTCGCCGGCTGAGCAGCGTGACGTGCTTGATATTTATCTAACCTTTGAAACAGACTATCAATAGATGCGGCAGGTTGTAAATCTAGATAATCTTGAATCTGGACTGTGAACAGCGGGTTTATAATATCCAACACTTCAAAAAATGATAAATTTAATTCTAGTTGTTTAATTAAATCAAGTTTACGCAGGAAAAAGGTTGTCGGTTTATCAAATACAGACATTTTTGTTGTATAAAGTTCCTGCATTAATTTTGCTCTATCGGCACTTGATTAAAAGGTGCTTATAATTTTGACTTTCAAATCGTCATAAGTGGGGTTTTGAACCAAGGAATGAGAGGCAATCAGTTCATACCACATTTTAGGTTCTCCTTTTAAGGAGTATTTTAGCCAATTAAATCTATCAGAAATATCAATTTTGCATACTTCAAAATATTGCTCCAGTTCCTTAAAAAAATTCAAGTACATTATTTGAACCGGTAAAATAAACTCGAGCGCGGGGAAGGGGGGGGGGGGGCGAACTCAATTGGGCGCCACTGTGAGAAATTGGTGTCAGCCATAATCTCAATTCCTCAATCTTAAAGATTAACTTAATTACTTAATTAGATAATAAGAAGAGCTCGAGACAAAGTTAAATACAAAATAACAAGGTTTATTAATGATCAGTTTCAAGGTGGGTGTTGGGCTAACTCACAATCAGTTTTAACTCTTGATTAACTTCAGAGGGTAATTTCAGCAAAGCATAAAATCAAAGTAATTTTTATCTCACCAATACCAATATTGTCGACAACTGATCTCTGTCGACCACTGAACTATTCTCACACCAGAACCGTCGGCAGGATTCCCTTGGCGCGACAGATTCTTCTCTTAAATCTTACTTTATTCTACAACGTTACACATCTCTACCATCACTTAACACTCGCATAAGAACTATCATCATCAACATTACTCTCCTACACTCCTCTTCACACACACTCCTTTTTCGAAACAAATCTCCATCTTACACTACTTTCTACAAACTTCCTTTCACTTCATTTCAATCAAGCTTTCAAAATCACTTCCAATTTATCTACTTCTCACAACTTAATTCGTTCGTTGCAGCACCATGTCGACACAAAACTTTCGCCGAGTCACTGGCGTCGAAGCGATTTAACCGTCCCAACTTTATACTTTGCTGGAACCAGCTTAATTTCAAAACAACTGTGGTGACGTTCTATAGTCTCGACCTCACAATACATTATTAGAAATTGGAGAACAGGAAGTTGCGCATCCTACACTGGTTAATGCGCGGGTTTCTGCCATACTCGATTTGAAACTAATCTGTTCCGTGAAGATTGTTGCCTTTCTATGGGTTATTCAACAAGAAGATATGCACTCTATAACAAAAAATACGACGCACCAAGAAGGAGATATCCGAATGGGACAAAAATTGACCGATGTGAGGTACATGTGGAGAAAAACAGTTGATTACAGTTTCAGAAAATTTGAATAATTTATTCAAGAGAAAGGGCCTAACAAAGTAAACAAGTCAATGACGCGTTGGTCCACTTCTGGCCCTTACGTACGCAGTTATTCGGCTTGGTATTAATTGATAGAGTTGGCAGATGTGCTCCTGTGAAGTATCGTGAAAATTCTGTTCAACTGGTGCGTTAGACTAGCAAAACACCGAGCTGGTTGTAGGACCCTTTTTATGATGCTCGAAACGTCCTCAGTGGAAGAGAGATCCGGGGACTGAGCTCAGCCCCATTTCACTGAGCTGCCTATTAAGGGTCTTTGAAGTCACTGAAGTACCAGTTGCACGTAGGATCGACGATAATGATGAATTGGAGCTTTGAGTACGTTTTGCGATTGACTGGTTCTCACTTTCTGTCCTCTCTTTAGGCCGACCGCTTCCTCAGGTTTTTTAATTAAATAAAGTATGCATTTTAGGGGGCAACATCATTTCAACTGCCAGACAAATGTCTGCGATGAAAAAGGAAATTTTGTAGTATTTTAAATTGAGATATGCCGTTGAAATTTCGTAATATTTGGTTTTAACTCCCGATGATTCGACTGTGAATATTTTTGAAACAATAGAATTATTAGGAAGGGCTTAAAGAGGGGTTTGGGGGCGAAAGGAAAAAAAAAAGAGCTACAGCCTTTGAAATTAGTATTATTAAGTTTCAAGGCAAGATAAATCGATTGCGCATATTTTCAAGTGTAAATTTATTAGAAGGGACGAAAAGGTGGGAAGCAAAGGGGAAAACCCAGAACGCTCTTATCCTTTTATATTTTGCAGCGTTTCGAATTTCAATTTCCGCTATCATTTCGTGCTAAGGATTTTTAACGTTATATAGCCCGCAATTACGTCAGTTTTCCCTTGAAATCATCCCGACATGCGTTTTATACCCTAGCACCAACTTCTCGGAAATGTGAGTCGAAACTTCTCCGAGAGAGAAAGGGCTGTTTTCGAAATCGGATTAAGTTGACCAATCACAGATAAGGATAATTTCACCCTCGCCGCGAGATTCATTTGGATTTTTTAGATAAACAAAGATGGCTGCCTCTGCTTGTGTGGTTGTGAATGTGTGTTTTAGTTTTATTTAATAAGAAAAGAGTATTTATCCCCATTTATTTTTTGTAAATACCGTATGTATTTTCTATATGTCAAACCCGTGTTATTACCGAACTTCACCTTTTGCCAGTTGCTAGCATTTTAAGACAGTAAATGTAAATGATTTTCTGACTTGAAGTGTTAGCTGCTAGCATTTATTATTTAGTGAACGACGAATTACTATGGATATAAGAGCTTTGGATGTTATTCAGGTAATATATATATATTTTTTCTCCAATCTGTATTAACTTTATAATTACGGTAATGCTTCTTTATTACATATATACACAAATATTAACATTTTTGTTTAAATTTCCTTAATTAAAATTTTTGTGTACATATATTATTATAATTGATTTATTGTATTTACATGTGTTAAAGCAAACCTAATAGTAATTTTTTTTTTTTTTTTTTTTTTTTTTTGCATGTTTGTATGTACTGTTTCTAGAATTTCTTTTAGAATTTACAATATACAATAAAATATGCTGTGTAATTTTAAATCTTTAAGCATAGTAAAAAATTATCTTCCGTCAAAGTAAAAAAAAAAGTAAAACCGTCTTAAAATTAATTTTCATTTTGTAAATGAATTTACATAATATGTCTAATTTAGATTGTAAAAATAAATTATTAAATTAAAAAAAATTATATATTCACTTACTTTTCCCTCTCTAAAAATGAGAGATTCTTATTAGATTCTAATATATAGATACAAATGAAGTTTTGCAAGTGAATCTAGAATTGACGTTCTGTGTCTCAAACTTACTTAATTCAATTATAATAAAATTTAAAAGGGAAAATAAATATTTATCATAATTTCCTTAAGCTTTATTAATGTTTTATATACTGGGATTTACATCATTCATAGACATACTTTAAATAAGATTTTTAGTTTATATATATATATATAATTGCAGTTTTCATTAAACTTAACTAATTTTTAATAATTTTAAATATTAATACTTGTTATTCTTAATAGATATGCTATTAATATTATACATGATTAATAAGAATTTTAATGACAAAAAAATATATATATGGGTATTTATTGTAATTTTTATTATATTTAATTAATTTTCAATATCTTTAAATATTAAGACATGTTTTTCTTCATACTTTTTAAATAAGAAGTTTAGTTACCAATATATATATATATATTACAATTTTCATTTAACTTAATTAATTTTAAAGATTTAAATATATTTAAAACTTGATTTTTCATTTCCTTGAATAACATCAAATGCCAAGATGGACGCCAATGGAACCGTGAATTGTTTATCTCACGGCGATTCCACTCGGAAAAGACCTGTCGAAATTTTAGAAAACGATTCCGTCAGACAATTCCGATAATGAAAGCAATTCAATAAGTTCGTTCTAGCGAAATAAGAAAGGCTATCGGAATGTAACGTCAAATCGGAGAAATTCCGATAACGACAGCATTTCGATAAGTTCGTTCTAGATCCCCAGGCTCGGAATTAACTCAGAGACATATATGGTTCTCATGCCGGTTTATTAAAATCTTCCAATTCACGTGACCATAGTCAATTAAAAGAATACAAGTTTTTTTTTAACGAAAACATTCTGGAGTGGGGAAACAGTACCGATGATCCGGCCGGGCCCTAGGCCCGAATTTCTCTTGAGCTCTTACATATCTTATGTTCAGAATGGAAGTCGCTCCTAAACTGAAGCAAAACAAATGACCATGCATTTGGCGTTTAATTATACGCCAAGTTCAAAGTTCTAAGATAGAGAATGGTTGCATTATTTTTAGGAATATTCACATGTATATTTTTAAAAAGTGACGAGTAATTTATTGACCGTTGTTAGTGAATGTTGACATGATTTCGCCAAGATTTAGGCCCTGGGAAAGTAACTAACTAAGCACATATTTTATTTGATCGTTGATGTAAATTAGGCGACGAGAGGTTGCAGGAGTTACATTTTGATGTAAGATTAAAAGAGACCGAATTAATTATCTTCTGGTTTCACAAAACAAAAGGATAGAAATAAGGCAAAACATAATCATTTACAGAGCGAAAAGAATTTTCGAATTTTCAGTACGTTAAGCATGTTAAGTGAATACTGGGAACAGATCAAAGATTTTTGTTTCAGTTACATTGAAAAAGACAAGAAAGGGAAGATATAAAAATTAGAAAACGCATATTGTAAATTTCTTATTTATAGGTTAAAAATAGTTATATCGTTTTATTTTAAGTAGTTGTTTAAAATTAAAGAATTTAATTTATAATTTTATTTATTTAGAGAATTTACCTATCCTTTAAAGAGAAAAATATAATTTTTATAATATGTGATAATCTATATCACAATCAGAATTTCCAAAGGTCCTTTACATGATGAGCGAACAGGCTGTTTTAAATAATGAAACGTAAAGCGGCGCCTTAATCGCCACAGAGCGGAAATTTCCTACAATTAAAATTTTCAAAGCTATTTGCGCTATGAGCGCTAAAGTCAGAATTTCGTCAGATCATAACACGGTGAGCGAACAGGCTATTTCAGATATTGAAACGGGAAAAGGGCGCCGCAGACGCTACCGAGCAGGAATTTACTGTGATTAATTTTTCAATTCAGCTATTTTCACTATATGTCAATAAGTTGTTGTAGGACCTGAAACGGCAAAAAAGCGCCGCAGTCGCCACCGTGCGGGAGTTTCATAAAGTCAGATTTTTCAGGAATCGCGAACCAGCCTGTCGCCGAAGGCGGCTAGTAAATAATAAAAACAACAACCCTTTGTTAGTCGAACAAAGTAGGCACGAGTTCTGCAAACGAGTAGTAATACGTTTTCTGCTAGTACAAGTACTGTACTAATACCACTACTTTTATACTTTTCTTTAATAGCAGTCCAGTAAAATTAAACAGTGGGAATAAATGCGTATAATTGAACCTGATTTCTTTGTTCTTTTGAAATAGCTGCCATTTAGAAAAAAAAAAATGGTACATCGAGCTTATCAATAAACTTAGGTTATGTACAGTCGGGGAAAAGAAAATCGCAGCACTCGCTGTAATTTCATTATTAATTGACGCAGAAAAATTTACTAGACACCATTCAACAGGAAATTAAATGCACTTTTTGAAAATGCTGTCGAATATTGAACTAGGGATTATATACATATTAAATGAGCGCCAACTTCGATTTTTTCAATAGCAACACCCAATTTTTACTTACATTCGAATTTCTGAGGGTCTGGCTGTGCAGAAAAGTATACTGTTTCTATACTTTATTTTTAGTATTTATAGAGTTATAATAAAAGGTGTGTTGGGGGGGGGGTTATCTGTAAATGTAGAAAAATAAAATTAAGATCCTATAAGAAAAAACAAAATTTTACGGAAATCTCTAAAGAATAAAAGAATTATAAAAATTATTAAAAAAAATTAACCCCTCCCCTTTCCAGTTCTTTAATTTTCTTGAAATCAAATTCTTAGATTTGTATATACTTCAGTTCTTTTTAAATAATTTTAGGTCTATTTAAATACAATACACTTGCGATTTTTCCAGGCTGTACTCTTTGAAAAAAGTGCATTCTTTTTCAAGTAAAAGTGTCTATTATGGCTGTACTGATCACCAATAAAGCTTAAATTTTCTTTCGAAGGTGTAACATAAAATACGAAATGAAATAATATATATATATATATATACAACGCGAATTTGGAAAATGCCTACTCCTCAGAACCTTGGCGCAGATGCTTGGCGCGAAACGGCATTTTGTGACGATAAATATCAAATGTGGAAACTAATCTTTGATTGAATCAAACCTGTCAGAATGAATCAAGAATGAATGAATCATCGATTCACATCCACCGTACTTGCATTCTTATCGTAGTATAAAAATAAAACATTTTGTTTAATAAAGAAAAAATAATTTTCTTCACGTTTAATTGAATGAAAGGCGATTATTTTACAGAAGACATTTCTTTTTCTTTTATGTTTAAAATGTGCTAAATAAAAATACAAATTTATTACAGATAACTTTTTTACCAATATGTAAACGTATCATAATAAATTTCTCCACAATTTATTAACTTTATCATTCAATAATTTTCTTTATTCAATAATAAATTATTTTTATTCAAATAAATTAATTTATACTTTTACATATTTCTTCTGAAGTATTCTTTCTTTCTGTCTCGTTTTCGTTAAGGGAAAAAAAAATTTAATCCTTGGTAAAGTAATGATGTACTTAAGTAATTACTGAGTAATTACAAACATAAGTAATTAAGTAAAATGTTTGTTAGGTAATGTTAATTTTGTTTAATGCAGATTTTTTTTTTCTTTGCCTAACTCTGAAATTAAGTATAGCATGCACAGTTTTATTTATTAAGCTCGATTAATTTTTAAAATAGCAACACATTGATTTTCTTCTAGTTACTTATTTAGATTAATAAATAAATAAGGCTCACTTTCTAAAAATTGAACTAATTCAAATGTTTGTGCAGGTATAGATTAATTGCATGTATTATAATCTCTTCCTTTGAATGAAATTTCTAATTATTTTTATGTAAATGATTTTTAACTCAATTTATTTCAGTAATAATCTTGCTTTAGTAAAAATGAACTATGTCCAAACATTTAAAAGTATTTATATAATCTTAATATTTTTTCTATATATATATATATATAACCTTTCATTTTTAAATATTCATGCAAACAATTCTCTATTCAGAGGCCTTTTTTGTAGCCTTTTATATTGTTACAACTTGAATTGAGACAAAAAAAAAAAAAAAAAAAAGATATTTGAAAATTAAATTTTTATTATTGAGAAATTTTTAGTTATGTTGATGCAGTAGACTGTGCCAACTAGTCATATAATTTAGGATACTTTGATATAGTTAATATACAAGTGATTAAATAGTATCACAGCCATTTTCTCAGCACATATGGTGTTGACATTACTCACTAGTTGCTCATCATTTTATGCGCATAGTATTTTCCTCCTGATAATCGCATGATAATGATGAAATGAATATTTTTAATGAAAATGTTACAAAATAAAAGAAATATAAAAATATAATTAATTTAGAAATATATGTTATTCATTAAAAGCTTAATCATAATTCACTGTAAGAAAAACATTGATATCTGTGATAATTTAGATGGATTCCTCAAAATAACTTCTAAAGGCTACATTTTGCTATCTGAAAACATGAAATTAAAAAGTAAAATTTACAGTAATTAAGGATATCCACTTAATTTTCGAAGTATTCATGATATACTCTAATAAAAATGTTGATATAAGTATTTGAGATGTATCCACCAAAATAACTTATTTTAACAATAAATAATCTATATATATAAAAGAGTAAACTCACTGATTACTGACTCAACACAGTCGTGGCGATTCTATGGGAGATACAGGTGAAAATTTTGGTGAGCACGTTGGTTTTAGGACCTTGATGACCACTAGGACGGGATTTTGCAAAATCAGAGAGCAAAAAAATTTTTATAAACACAACTCTGCTCCAAATTGTGCTCTTTAATGAATTAAATAATATAAATGTAGACAAATGTAAATATCGAAGAAGGGACATTCAGAATATAATGTTAAAAATGATACATGGTTATCCATATATGCTCAAATAGTAAATGCATACAAATTATTTGATTATCGTGTGAATGCTTTATATTAGTACATTCATTGTAAAGATTTCAATAAATTACACTTGCAATAACATTTTAACTACATGTTCAGATCTTGCTATATAATGCATTTATGTGTCACAATTCATTGTTTATCTAATCTGTAATTATGTGATGGGTTCTCTTAAGTACAAATGATGCAGATTTTTTTTTTTTTTTTTTTTTAATGTAAAAGCATATTTTTTATTTATCTAAAAAAATAAATCTATATAAAAATAAAATAAGACACATATATATATATAAAATCAAATCTGGTAGATTTTCAATAATTTATATATATATATATATATATATATATATATATATCATCATAAGTAAGGATAATTCGTACGAGTCCAGTGCATCTAAGCCTTACAGTGGACGAGGGGTTCTGCTGTCAAAGCTGAAAGACGTGAGATGCCGGGTTCGAGTACAGGTCACATTCGTCAGCTAGCTGTTCGGAGTTTTCTGTGTTTTTCTCCGAAACTTGAGTAAATATCGGCTAAGTTTCACTGTATTGTAATCACTCAATTTTATTCCATTAAAGTACACCCTTTTGATTTAAAAGCATCAGAGGTTTTTGGTCAGATCCTCATATTAAAAGTTTACACCCCAGAGAGGGACTTACTTTACTGTATGTATAAAAATTTAGACCTGGATTGCCTATTACTGTTGCAAACAAAATTTTCATTTTCACATTGATTGGGTGAAAATAATCCTCAGTGTACATTTATACGAAATTTCATCCTTTACTGTCATCGTAAAGTCTATGGTAAAACGGGACAACACCGTCACCTATTGAGCGATACACACAAGAAGTTTATAGACAGCAATTTATGACAAATAAAGTGCCAATATCTATTATCTTTTTCTATGACTGGTTAAAGAAAAAAAAAAAAAAAGACAAGACAAATATTTTTTTATTTCTTTATTTTCTTTTCTAATGAAAATAGAAAGAAATAACGTTGCAGATGCAAGATTCAAAAATTAATTTTAAAGGTATCAACCAGTTATTTTAAAAAGATATTCATGTTAAAAAGTTACAACTCCGAAGAAGTGGGGAAGCAAACGCTGATGTAAGGGTGAACACCAAATGACTACACAAGAGTTCTAGGCATAGGTGGTGTGTCATATGTGGGGCCTTTTAAGTGTTCCTATCCCATATTTACGCGAGTTTTCGAGAAAACCACAAAAAACTCTAAACAGCGAAACTGACGAACGCGACCTAGGATCGAAACCAGCACTTCCCTAAAAAAAATCTTTTTATTTATTTATTTTTTTTAAATAAAGGATAACTTTGTTTTAAATCTACACTGATGCATGGTTCAACCAGTCTTTTAAAAATATACACGAGTTATTATATTATTATTATTTTTATTCACAGTAAAAATTTACTCCTTCAAGAAAAGGGAGGGGCTGTTATTGGAGTTAATTAAGGCTGTTTGTCTACAGAAGGGTCCTAGACCTATGTGATATGCCCTTCATAGTGGTTTTTCTAAAGGATTTTTGCTCATGTGCACACGAGTTTCGGAGAAAACCATGGAAACTCCGAAAACCTAGATAGACGAGTGAGACTTAGGATCGAAAATGTCACTTTTTGTCTACCAGCTCTGACCGCAGAGCCGCTCAGCCACTGATGATACGGGGTGTGTGTGTGTGTGTGGGGGGGGGGGAATCGAGCGATGGTATTACATATACAAAAAAGTTATCCTGATTGATTATTTCTACTCTAAATAAAATTAAAATTTTTCAATTTTATAATGTTTGTTTAAAATATTTCTCATTGTATACAGCCCACCAGCAGCCGTGCGGTTCTGCGCTCAAAGCTGGTAGATGTGAGGTGCCGGGTTCGAACCCAGATAGCGCCCGCCTGAATAGCCGTTCAGAGTTTTCTGTGGTTTTTTTCGAAACGTTCGTAAATATGGGCTAGGACTCCTCAGAAAGACCCTTCATGGAGGGCACTCCCCTCAGGCCTAGGACCTACAGCAGTCAATCGGCCTTATTCCCAAATCCAATCCTATCATCATTGTATACATTAAAAATTTCCTTTTTCTAGGTAAGGAAAAGGTGTTGGCGTAAGGGTAAACGCTGATTTCCTACACGTGGATTGTGGGCATAGGTAGTGTGCCTTTCTTGGAGTCTTTCTATGCGTTCTATTTAAGCGTATTTCGGGAAAAAAAAAATTAAAGAAATTTCAGAAAGACTACCAAAAATCTATAAATCATCAAATAAATAAATAAAAAAGCTATAAAAACATATTTTATTTTTTATTAAAAATTTAAAAAAAGAAGGATAACTTTGATTCAAATATTGCAGCCACATTTATTTTAATAATTTAAACTTTAAAAAGAAAATCTTTATTAAATGATGAATTAATTGCCTTAACGATGTTACACGTACATACATTAAAATAAATTATAGCTATATTTTAATACAGTTGTACATATTTTTTATTAATACTTCCTTAATATGGAAGCCTATTTTTAAGATTAATAAAAAAAATATTTAAAATTGAGCTATTTCACTATGCATAGAAATCTGTATAGTAGCGATCACTTCCATGCATGTGAACTCACTTTGCAACCATTAAAACCAAAAGAGAAAAAAAACAATCACTGGATACAACTTACACATTTTGCATGAAAATCTGTATAGCAGTGGTCACGGTACCATACATGTATGCTTGCTTAGCTAGCATTAAAAAAAAAAAAAAAAAGAATCTGACGTGGACACCACGACTTCCTTATGCATCTATTGGAATATACATATGGTTATGGAAACATTGATATTTTTGTGTGAGGTAATTGATTTGTAACTAAACAAGCAGGTTCTAGTCCATGAACATTCCTGAAAACAAGCAAAAAAAAAAAAAAAAAAAAAAAAAAAAAAAGCTACTCCAACCACAACAGTCCTGATGATAAGATTATATATACCACCAATTGTAAATTTTTCAGGAATTTTCTATGGCTTATTACAGAAAATACCATTGGCAAATACTCAGCTTAGACAGTACAAAAATAAAAAAAAACTGGTGTACAATGAATATTTAAATTAAAAAAACTTTTTCATACACCATAAAATTATGAAAGCATTACCAGTTTCGAAAAGACATGGCCTTTCTTCTTCAGGTACAAAAAACACCAGTCTTGCTTTTTTCTCCAAGGTAATAGCAAGTGCTTTGCACCTGAAAAAGAAAGACCATGTCCTTTTGAAACTGGTAGTGGTTTTATTAATTTTATGGTATGTGAACAAGTTTTTAAGTTTAAATATTAAACACAGCTTAGTGTTCAATGAAAATCATTTCAGTATAAATTGCCTACTTTTATTCTTGTAGGCAAAAATTAGAGGTGAGAAATGATACATTTTACCAAAACAAATAATTCTGTTAAAATTGAGAAAAGGTTTACAAATTCTGGCTCTCCTGAAGCAATATTTGTCACCAAATTCGATTACTAATCTCGTCAGGCTGCCAAGTTTGTAGCCGACGCAAATGTTGATCTTGGCATCAATTTTAGCGATTTGCTGAAAATTTTTGTAAAGAATAAAACCTTACATTACAGCTTTATGGAAGTCTGAATTGCTGCTTTTGTGAGGGGGGTTTTCCTCCTTCATCAGCTTACTTCCTCGTGGTCCATGCCATCGGTAGTGGATGTTTTCTTCTGTCTCTTGCTTTCTCTTTAATTAGATCGTGTCACTGTTGGTAAGCACAAATGCTGATATCAAAGCGGCAGCGTGTGTTGCCACTTTGCTTGCAGCACTCGTGCTTCCTTTGTTCGCCTGATGAAGGGTCGTGTATTCTTTCGATCCAAAACAATTATTGTGAATTTATAGCATTTTATGGTGTTTATTCAAAGTTGTGTACTTATTACTTTAAAACGCCAGTTCTTTCTTATATTCTCTTCTGTTTTCTTCCGTTTCATGATATTTGTGAAATATGCTAGCAGACCCATAGCTGCAGCCACAAATATTTCACTTTTTAAACATTTTAGGATGCTATGCTTTTTTTTCTTTCTCTCTTGGCGGTAATAATAAACTTATACTTAAATTGTAATTTTTAAATTTACTAGATGAGGCTAAGTCTTCAAAAACAATTTGTTAAAAATGATTTTGTAAAATTTTGTGTGTGTGGTGATTAAATCTCCAAGTCTCTCATGATTAAGGTCTCAGCAGAAGAATTAAAAATTATTTTGCATGGAGCATTTTTAAAAATTTTATCTTATTAAATTTATATGTAATATGTAAAATTCTGAGTCAGGGAGTGTAAGCGAAAAGTTGCCAATTAATGAAAAATGTGTTTTTTCTTTGGACTAAAGCTGAATTGTTGCTAATTGATCAAACTATGTTCGATTTGAATGAAACAATTGAATATTACCATAAAAAATTAAGTAATAGCAAAATAAATAACACCATAAAATTAAAAAACATACAAAAATTCAAATGGCGAACAATTGAAAAGAATGCAAGAAAATTAAATGATAAATGTTTATCGATTTTAAGAAAAGATTTATTTACTGCATGTCATGATGAACTTTCTTTCTTCAATAAGCTTTTTCTTCCATCTGACATCACTGTTAATGATATGAGCTAGCAAGCCCACATCTACAGGCACGAAAACAATTTTGTGCACTATAAATATGTTCCAGCTGGCGTAGGATGCAGACTTCACAAATGGGGAACTTTCTGAGGAAAACTGCTCTTTCTTTTCTTCTTCAGACTTTTTTAAACAGTAACTATATAAATACATATTTTAATATTTAAGGATAATGTGCAATTTTTTGGAGCTATAGATTTATACACTGAAATTGCTTATTTCAAATTCGTCAGATAAAGCTATAGGGTAGGTGCTCCAGTGATTGGCATGCTCCACTAATTGACATCTATCCCAAAATAATTAATAAATAAGAAAAATAATAAAATCATATTTTACGTATAAGAATTTCAACATTTTTTGTCAAACACTGGAGCAAAGGTGCAAATAACTGATAAAATGAATAACTAGCAGTGTCAAACAATGAAACATAGGGGTCCAATTACTGATAAAATGAAAAACTGGCAGTGTCAATTACTGGAACATTGAGTGGGTGTCAAATAAAAATTCATAAAAAAAAAATTGTTATAAAATGTATATATTTTAACATATATGTGGTTCTGAATGTCTTTCATGCCATATGTACTAACTTAAGATTTCTGAAAATGTTTTCTGATGACTAGAACATTAAAAACATCAGAGATTGCTTTAAAAGTGTCAATCACTGGTGCACTTACCCTATCTACAAATAAAAAACAATAATAATAAATAAATAAATAAATAAAATGAACTATAACAAAATTTTTATAAATAAGCACCATAAAATTAAAAAAGCATACAAAAGTTCGAATGGCAAACAACTGAAAAGGATACAAGAAAATCAAATTTCAATGCTGATCTATTTTTAGATTTATTTACAGCATGTCACAAGGAACCGTGTCTTCAATAAGCTTATCCTCCTCATTCTTCTTCTATCTGATGTCGATATTAATAAAAATCGCTAGCAAGCCCACGTCTACAGGCACAAAATCAATTTCGTGCACTGAAGCTATGGTCCAGCTGGCATAGGATAAACTTCATAACTAGAGAACTTTCCAAGAAACACTGTTCCTTCATTTCTCTTCGATCTTCTTTAAACTGTGATTATTTATAATTTTGAGCTTTTCAACTGTTTTTTTTTTTTAAATTGTACTTTATACATTTTTTGCATTTAATTTTTTTTTAAAATGAATTTTGATGCAATTTCATTTTCTGCCATTTTGAGTATGGCATTCTTTGATAAACTTTCCTTTCCTAAAGGTTTGTAAATTCCAATGATAATAGCAAAATTGTGCCAAATTATTGATTTATTAAAAACATAAACTGTATTATTATTCACAATTAACAAAAATTAATTCTTGTTTTTATAAATTCAAATTAACTTCACTCAGAATGTATGTGTACTACTTAATCAGCAGTCTACATAATGCAATCTATTCTATGTAAATATATCTCACTATAATATTCAAAATGTAGTGTGTAATAAATATATTCATCGATATTATCATTATAAAAATGATTGAACTGATAATTACATGTTATCATCAGTTCGACCAATTTCATTTCAAACGGTGATATTTAACCAAATAAACATCTAACTAATATACTAATTAAAAGGCGAATGATCACAATTATATCATAATTTTAAGTCAAATTTGTTTTCAAATGTCTAAACAAATTATCTGATATAAGATGAGTCATCAGGATATAATATCAGATACTAATATTTCAATATGTTATAGCAATAATGTACAAAATATTATCTTTTAATTAAAAAAATAAAAGAAATGTTAATTCTAGGCACTTATACAACTTACAGACATTAAACTAATAATTATAAAACCATTGAATGTTGTGAACATACCTTGCAATAAGTTCTTCACACACACACAAAATAAACATTTGGATTCCAGCATTATTAATTACTAATTCACTTAAATGCATATGTGAAATAATAACTCATACATAGGCAAAATATAAAATAAATATAAGTCAATCTCTTTTCAAGTTTATCTCGACATAATAAACACGACAATTTGTTTACATGTAGGATGTTTCCAATTAGCTATGAACGTTTAGAAACTTATTTAGAAAATAAAAATAGCTATTCAGTTACAAAATGAATGTTTTAAATCATACTTCAAAGTATCTAATTCAGGAGACAAAAGCACCTAAAATTTACTTAAAATTATTGAACAAATTTCTATTGTTATTGCTAATACGAATTCTGACGTCCGCTTGTCATCAGACATGCGAGCAACCCTACCGTCTATCATCATGACTCGCGCTCGCCAAAGCCCGATTATGTTTTTTCGCCAAGGTTCTGAGGAGTAGGCATTTTCCAAATTCGCATATACAACAACGCATAAACTAAATCTTTTCGGATAAAGTAAGGGTTCATGAAGTAAATATTAAACAATTTTAATCGCAATTACCAGTTTTGGGTCAGTTGAACTCTTTGGAACTGTAAGATTCGTTTTATAATTTCTATGAAGATATATTTTCTTAATTAACACTTTCGCGACTGCTGATGTAGATTCACGCATTTGAAAATCTGTAAGGGCGTTTCTTTCGTAATTTGTGTGTTACTTATTTCTTAAGTGTGTACCCAGTGTTCATATTTTTGCAATAAAATATACTATGGATAGAAATATATTGATTAGAAAGAATATAATTATACTGTACATCCATTTGTAATATAATTGTGAATGCAGAAAATTTGTTCTGAAATACTTTATTTTGAGAGAAGGCCCTTAGGTGGATCTTACTGTCAAAATTACAAAATCCTGCGGTCGCAAAAAGTGTTAAAATATATTTATAAAAGTAAAAGTATATTTTAAAAAATATATAAAGTTAAAACATATTATTAAAATTTTAAAGACTAAAGTATCCTTAAAATAATAATCCTCTCCCCTACAAAATAAATATATAAAAATAAAGCAATATATGAAGCAAAGGATTAAGCCTTTAACTATGACGGTAGTTAAGAAACGATTTTACAAGTCTGTCTTGCATTCCAATTCCATTCGTTTTTTTTTAATTGACAATTTTTACATTTACCAATTTTTCTATTTAAAACAGTAAACCCCGCCTATTTAGTTTTTTTTTTTTTTTTTTTTTTTTTTTTTTTCTTTCTTCTAGTGTTCTTTTAAAAGATTCTAAATTTATCACCAGTAATCGATGAAGTAAATACCACCTGTGCACATTTTTGTCAACATAAAATAAGGGGTTTAACACTAATACTCAATGTCACATTTATTTTTCATTTCTGTATTGTTTTGTTTTGAAGAACGATGAAGGCGGAGCTTGTCTTCTTTAGAAAACAGGAATTCTTGATGCTAACACTAATATCTAAAAATCATCATTTTTATTTAATTTCTTTAAGTTTGACGTTATTGTTATATAATTTGACCCGTAAATAAAAAATAAACATATTTTGTTTAATTTCCCTTGTTATTTTTTAAGATTTGATTCGTTATCTCATGCAAAACTTTATAAGAGACGGCCCCCTAAACCACTCCAAAAGAAAGACTTATTTATATCTCGAAAACTAATTACTGGAATGAGCTGCAAATTTGCACACCCATATTTTTCAGCATTAGGATTCATTTTATGTAAAAATTAATATAGGTCATAATTCATAATTTTTATGAATATGAATTTATTAATATTTTTCAAAATTAAAAATATTTTTCAGAATCAATAGTAATGATGGATTATGTTTGGGTTTCTTCACTGTATCTCGTAAATATATATATGTATCGATCAATTTATTTTTTGAAGATATTAATAAAAGTTTGAAATATAAATTTACCATTAGCACCTTCAAATTTTGAACGCTTATAACTCTGGGAAAAAATAAGTAAAATATACAACCGATATACTTTTTCGCGTTCTTGCGATCCCAGGAATTCAAATATAAAATAAAAATGGAGCATTACCATAGAAAAAAAATCAAAGTTGGTGCGCGTTTTAATATGTAAACGACCCCAAATTTAAAATTTCAGTTCATTTTCTGAAACTACTCACAATTCCCCGTCGAATGATATCGATTACATTTTTCTACATCTATTAGCAACGAAGTTACGTCGAATGCTGCGTTTTTTTTTTTTTTTTTTTTTTTTTTTTTCCCCGACTGTACATAATGATTTTCAGACAAATCAGTTCATAAATAAAATTTTAACTCAGTTTGAAATGTTGAAGTAATTGCATTTTTTAAACAAGTTGAGGGATCGAGTTGACTAAAAAAAAAATTGGTTGAGTTGAGATCTTTATAAGAGTTATGTATATATCAAGATTCAGACAAATCTGTTCATAAATACGTTTTTATGTGAGTTTGAAAATTTTAAAGGCCGTTATTTCGAAACACGAACACCAGATCGAGCTGATTAATAAACTTGGTTGAGACCTTGATATGAACTACGCACATACCGAATTTTAAGCAAAACTATTAAAAAATACATTTCTTATCCGAACTTGAAATTTTCAAATGACCACCATTTTTTAATTTTATGGTAGATCAAGTAACCAACAAAATAACTTCAGCTATTGCTATGGTAAATCCACTGTCAAATTTGTGTTTCAATTGATTCAGTTTATACATACTACATACACACACCATATGTATACACACAGAGGAAGAGGGGAGAGAAAACAAAGTAATTATTACAAATAATTACTTTTATTTTTGAAAAAAGTCTACGTAAAAAGTTAAATCTCAATTATTAAAGGTTAGACTTAAAATTTCATAGTAATGAGTGAAAAAACAACGTATAAATAAAGAGCAACCTGATTGCTACGAAATAAACGAAACTAATTACAAAACGCTTATTTTACGATCTTACGTCATTGATTGTAAGATCATTCCCATCCCTATACACAACAATCATCAAGCCACCTGCATTGTGCGACAGCTCTTTTCCAAGAAAGACAACCGAACTCGATCAATAATGCCTGGAATTGTTACGTTTGAAAAAATATATTTAAAATATACATTTAAATGTTCCTGGTGTAAAATGATATAATTCATATAGAGCATAGAAATATATGTCAATAATGTTCTATGGCAAACCGTTTTGAAACTACTGTGAGTGTGAATAGAATAAAAAAGCTAAAAAAATTATCATATCCCTCATTTTGAAGTTTCTAAGCATGCTACACAAAAATTAAGCATATATTTAGAAGAAGCAGAAAATCCTACAAAACCATTATCAATTGTGTTACAATATCTAAATTTAATGACGAGTTATAACAGAGTTGCCAACATTTTAATTTATTCCGGCGTATTTTTAGCTCCACCTTTATACTATACCACTTTTTTTTAATAAATTTTTTTAAGAAAAATTTTTCATTTACTGCAGTTATATAGTATAGAAAATTATAAAAAAAGAATGGTGTGGATTAAAGGCGGGGCTTAAAATGCTCTGGAATAAATTAAAATATTGGCAATTATGGTTATAAGCGCTGAGACACTGAAAAAATGCAAAAAAAAAAAAAAAAAAAAATATATATATATATATATATATATATATATATTCGTCAAAATATTTATCCGTCAATTTCGCAAAAACTGTTTTAGCTACAATAGATAAAATTTACTAGAAATTGGCTCATTCCAATAACTTTCGAATAAGCTTCCAACGAACCATATTGGCTGACTAGTGCCGTAGAAATTAAGCAGTTTGTTTATTACACATCATTCATTTTCAGGTTATTAAAACGCCAGACTCCTCTCATCACGTTTTGAAACTCCCGTTGCAACTCCCACTAATAATTCACTTTTAATATACTTATATGCATAGCTGCCAACATTCTAATTAATAATCTAGAGTATTGTACAACCCGGCCTTTTTTTTTTTTTATGTACTGTTCTTCCTTCTTCATCGTAAATACATTTGCAAAAAATTACTTTGAAAATCAAATAATGTGGAAAAAAGGGTGGGTACTAACAGCACTACGTAATGGGCTGGCAGCTATGGTTATGTGCATTAATTTTCAGTTCATATTAAAGAACATTTTGGAAACACGTAATTTAAAATTGTAACATTTAATTAAAACCATAAAAAAAAAAAAAAAAAAAAGAAGAAGAAATGTGTACAGTTCAAAGCTTTTCGTTTTAAATAAGCATCTTCAGGAATGACAATAACAAGTTTTTCTTCAGCAGTTTAAATATATTAAAGTAGTTCACAGTTACAAACTTGATCTAATTGCAGGTGATCCAAAGCGATGGCTTTCGTAGAGTAGTGGCGATTGTATTTCGGTCGTCGTGGTTAATTATGCCACCATTATCTCAAAGAAGTGCATTTTTGCATTTAGCATTTTGAAAGGTAAGTATTATTATTATTTTGCATTTATGTTTCTCTCATATTAGAGTATGGACAGTCATTTAAGAAAAAAAAAAAAAAAAAAAAAAAAAAAGAAACACGTTCCTATTAATTTCGCCGAAAATTGTTATATTAGGGGGACAAGAAAATAATGTCGTTTTCAATTAAAATACTGACATCGGAAATTTATCTTGGATAAAATTTAAGATATTCTTAGGTAACTTATAAGATGGTTATTTGTAAAGTACCCTGTAAACACTGTTAAACAAAAATTTCCGGTTTCATTTTTTAAATTCAAAACGACATTATTTTCCGGTCCCCCTAATACAAACAAGCCGCTGATGCTAATCGATTAGTAATAACGTCTAGTTTATAATGGTATACCTAGATTTTGCTCCTAGACAATCTTCTTCCATGCGAGTGCTCTTCAGCTCCCACAAAAAGAGATCACGCAAGGATTTTAATATATGAAGTAGCCCTGACGCGGACGGAATGGGTGAAGCGAAGTGCCACGCCCCCTCACTGGTCAAAACCATTGCCTCTTGTAGTATGAATAAATGCATTAATGCATGCTAAAAAGTGTTTGGTAAAAGATAGAATTTTTAATTTCGGCCCTTAGATGAAAGTTAAATTTAAAGTTTATGTGTTAGAGATAATTCTGACCATCATTCCGTGTTTTATTTCACCTTTTACTTTTGAAATAATCGATAAACTAGCTGGAACCCGTCGAATTCGACGATCATTTTATTGACCGTAATGTTTCAAAAAACATCGCATCATTATTTAAATGTATTTCAAGTTAAAACATCTAATATAATTTACAACATTTCACTTAAAAATAAAAGAAAGTCAGAAAAATGCTTATAAATAGACATTATAACTATATATGACATCACTTTCAACAAAGTACAGTCAATGTGACGTCAAACTGACTCCAAATAAACAGTTCCTATCTTTCATTTTCTATTTCGTTTAGTACTAAGACTACATGTTAGCTGACCCGTCCGGCGTTTCGCGGGCCCATGGTAATAACCTTAAATGAACCTTAAATTTGTATGGTTTTACATCTTTAACTCAATTTTGTTTGAATTTCTATTTTTAAATAAAAGCATCGTGAAAAAATAACCTGCTGTAACAAAAAAAATTACCTCGAACCGAACGAAACTCTGCCTTGTGAACTTGGTGCCTTCGGTAGCGCATACGCCGGCCGCTAATAACATAAAAATATTCCCAAAAATTAACATGGAACCCAACGAACCCGCTCGGTGTTGCCCGGACCCATAATACCTTAAATGAACCTTAAATTTGTATGATTTTATACCTTTAACTCGATTTAGTTTGAATTTCTATTTTTAAATGAAATCATCACGAAAAAAATAATCAGCTGTAACAAAAAAAATTACCTCGAACAGAACGAAACTTTGCCTTGTGACACCGGTGCCTGCGGCAGCACATACGCGGGCCGCTAATAACATAAAAAATTTCCAAAAAATTAACCTACCTGGAACCAAACGAACCCGCCCGGCAATGACCGGACCCATGATAATAACCTTAAATGAACCTTAAATTTGTATGGTTTTATATCTTTAACTCGATTTTGTTTGAATTTCTATTTTTAAATGCAAGCATCACAAAAAAAAAAAAAATCATCTGTAACAAAAAAAAAAACCTCAAACAGAGCGAAACTCGGGCTCGTGACCCGGTGCCTGCGGCAGCGTATATACAGGCCGCTAATAACATGAAAAATTTCCCAAAAATTAACCTTGAACCGAGCGAACCTCTGACTCGTTTTACCTCTGCCTGTGACTGCTGCACTGTATAGCAGGCATGCATGCTACACACGCGTTGCAAATTCCACCTTCCTCCACAAAAGGGTGCAGTATGTTGTATACGAATATCACCAATCGCCTTGAATTTCCAAGACTTTTCAAATAAGGTGTCACTGGTGGTGTCAACTGCAAAATCCTTTAGTTGCCCTTTCCACCGCCATGGGGCACAGCGTGTTCTATACCAGGCCTGTCCAACCCAAAACACTTGGTGGGCCGCATTGGAAATCTATTTTATTCATTCGGGTCGCACCGTATGTACAGTAATTCCCCCCCCCCCCCCCAACTACTAATTTCGCAGTAAATTAGTGTAGAGACTTGCGGCTGGTGCCAATCGATTAGTAATAGGGCCTAGTTTAGAACGGTTTAGTTAGATTTTGCTTAAGGGGTACCTACATATTAAAAATGACATCAACTTCATTTTTACTTTCCGAACACTATAGTGAGGAAAGTATTGTAATCATGTCAAAAATCCGAATTTGAGATTTTGATATTTCTATACGTTTCGAGGTCCAATGAGTCCGTTTTCACTATTTTTGCAATGGTATATGTATGTGTGTGTGTATGTATGTGTGTATGTATGTGTGTATGTATGTGTGTATGTCTGTGAGTGAACACGCTAGCGTCTAAACGCTTTGTTCGAATAACCTGAAAGTTGGTACGTATATTGTAAGTCACCATAGTACGAACCCTATAGATTTTGGTGAATCTAGCACTTATAGTTTTTTTACAGGGACACAAAGAAAAATTCTTTATCATTATGGCCTGTGGGAGCAAAATCTTAAAAGTGCGATAGCATCTAAACGCCTTATTCAATTGAGCAAAAAATTTATACACATATTAGAGGTCACAAATACTCAATCTGTATAGATTTTGGAGACTCTAGCACTTATAGTTTTTTTACAGGGACACAAAGAAAAATTCTTTATCATTATGCCTATGGGGCCAAATTTTTAAAAGTGTGATAGCATATAAACGCCTTATTAATCTGAGCAAAAAATTTGTACACATGGTATAGGTCACAGTTGCACCAACTGTATAGATTTTGGTGAATCTAGCACTTACAGCTTTTTTACAGGGACACAAAGAAAAATTCTTTATCATTATGGCCTATGGGACTAAATTTTTAAAAGTACGATAGCATCTAAACGCCTTATTGAATTCAGCTGAAAATTTATATGAGTATTATAAATCACTGTTGCACTAACTATAAGCATTTTGGTGAATCTAGCATTTATAGGTTTTTACAGGGACACAACGAAAATTTCTTTATCGTTATGATCTATGGGCTCAAAGTTCAGTAGCGTTAAATAAAACAACGTGTAATAGATGGAGAAAAATACTCAAACACTCTATTATGGTTTTCTCTCTTTTGTTTGTTTAACAACTACTCTTTCTTTACTTTATCTACAAAACTGTTAATTACTCAATGTTCGGAAAGTCGAGTGGAGTCACTCCAGATTTTTTTTTTTCAAAGGCAACCTCCAATTTCGACAAGCTTTTTGGATTATTTAGTTCAAATCAGCCCAGAAAGTGGTATAGTTTATATGTTTCTTTCAATTTTTCTTCAGAGTTATAATTGGTTAAAATATGGAGATGCTAATGTTAAATGAAGTAATAAACATTAATTCATGTCTTCCCAAAAAATTAATATATTAAAATTTTTTCTTTTTTTCTTTTTACGTTAGTATGAATTAACCCAAATATATTCCATCCATATTTTTGATTAAAAAACATTTTTGAATTATGAAAATAATTAATCAGTTCATATTTCAAAAAATTATGAGTTATGACCTGCATTAATTTCTGCACAAACTGAATGGGCATCATAAAAAATGTGGGTTTCTAAATTTGCAGTTCATTTCTATCATTATTTTTCGAAATATAGTGATATATCAATTTTTATTGCTCTTAGGGGGCTGTGACATTTTTATCATTTGCGTCATATAATACTTTGCTTGCGCATAAATTAGACGTACACATCATTACTTAATTAGCATTACTTTATATTATTTTATATTTAAAATTATTATATTTATTTTCCCATAATTACCAGAATGGATATAATACTTTTCTGTGTGATATCTGAATTTAATTTTTTTAAATACAGAGATTTACCCTGATCAATATTTGCTTGTAACTCTATAAAGACTTGATGTAAAGAATATAAAATATACTTTTTTTCGAACCGCCTTGACCTCAGAAATTCGAATATGTAGTCAAAAATGGGTTTTGAAATTCGGGAAAAAAGAAAAGAAGTAGAAGAAGTAGTTTGTACAAGTTTTAGTATGTACATGATACCCTAATAAAATTTAGCAATTGAATTAAAAACTAGATGTTATTGCCAGTCGTTAGGCTTCAGCTGCTGGTTTCTACGATAATTTAAGGCGAAATTAGTCGGGGAAGGAATTTATTATTATTTTATGACTGTACATATGCATATGTGCATCTGTGTTTGTGAGTATATGATTCATATATGTATATACTTTTTCGGGGAAGGGTAGGGTGAAAATTCGGAGCAGAATACATGAATTTAAATTATTTTCATTCATAAATTAAAAATAGAATCGTAGAAAATTCATGACTATATATTAAAACTATAATAAAAAGAATGAATAGTGGATCTAGTAATATTTCATTACAACAGTTCTTTAGCTACCAGAATAGTTGAAAGATATTTTCACTTTGAAAAGTCAGTACGTATTTATTAATCTTTATTAACCAAAACTTTTTGTTCCGTTAACCAAAGTTGTCAAACTTTAAATATCGCTAATATCCTCGCGGGCCGCAAGAGACTACTCGGTGGGCCGCATGCTGCCCGCGGGCCGCGGGTTGGCCACCCCTGTTCTATACGAACAACACCAACGGTAAGGAAATACCAAGACCTTTAAAATAAGGTGTAATATGATAGGGTCGACTGCAAAATCACCTTGTTCCATTTTTAACCACCAGGGGGTGCAGTATATTGTGTACGAACATCCCCAATCAACATGAAATTTCAAGACCTCTATCACCAATCGCCTTGGATTTCCAAGACCTTTCAAATAAGGTGTCACATGGTGGTGTCAACTGCAAAATACTTTAGTTGCACTTTCCACCGCCAGGGGGTGCAGTGTGTTCTGTACGAACATCACCAATGGTCAGGAAATACCAAGACCTTTAAAATAATATATAACATGATAGAGTCTACTACAAAATCACCTAGTTCCCTTTTTCACCACCAGGGGGCGCACTATATTGTATACAAACATCCCCAATCAACATGAAATTTCAAGACCTCTATCAGCAATCGCCTTGGATTTCCAAGACCTCTTAAATAAGGTGTCACATGGTGGTGTCAGCTGCAAAATCCTTTAGTTGCACTTTCCACCACCAGGGGGCGCAGTGTGTTCTGTACGAATATCACCAACGGTCAGGAAATACCAAGACCTTTAAAATAAGATGTAACATGATAGGGTCTGCAGCAAAATCACCTAGTTCCATTTTTCACACCAGGGGTCGCACTATATTGTATGCAAACATCCCCAGTCGACATGAAATTTCAAGACCTTTAAAATGAGGTGCTACATGCGTGGGTCTAGAACGGATTTCCCTCTCAAACTAATTTCCCCTCTTCTCCCCCCTCCAAATCTACTTTCCCCCTTTTCTCCCCTTTAAAATCGAAAATTCCAAATTCGCAGAAAGTAATTTTTTAGTATTCGACTCTAGTCCCCATTTGTAAAGTCGGGGGAAAAAAAATCGCAGCACTCGCTATAATTTCATTATTAATTGACGCAGAAAAATGTAATAGACACCATTCAACAGGAAATTAAATGCACTTTTTGAAAATGCTGTCGAATTTTGAATTAGGGGTTATCTACATATTGAAATAAGAGCTAACTTTGATTTTTTCAATGACAACACCCAATTTTGACTTCATATTCGAATTTCTGAGAGTCTGGCAGTGCGGAAAAGTATACTGTTTGTATACTTTATCTATAGTATTTTTAGAGTTATAATCAAAAATGTGTTAGGGGGTTATCTCTAAATGTAGAAAAATAAAATTAAGATTCTATAAGAAATAGACAAAATTTTAATGTTTTACACCGGAAATCTTTAAAGAAAAAAAGAATTATAAAAATTATTAAAAAAAATTAACCCCTCCCCTTTCCAGTTCTTTAATTTTCTTGAAATCAAATTCTTAGATTTGTATATACTTCAGTTCTTTTTAAATAATTTTAGGTCTATTTAAATACAATACACTTGCGATTTGTCCAGGCTGTACTCTTTGAAAAAAGTGCATTCTTTTTCAAGTAAAAGTGTCTATTATGGCTGTACTGATCACCAATAAAGCTTAAATTTTCTTTGGAAGGTGTAACATAAAATACGAAATGAAATAATATAGATATATATATATACAACAACGCATAAACTAAATCTTTTCGGATAAAGTAAGGGTTCATGAAGTAAATATTAAACAATTTTAATCGCAATTACCAGTTTTGGGTCAGTTGAACTCTTTGGAACTGTAAGATTCGTTTTATAATTTCTATGAAGATATATTTTCTTAATTAACACTTTCGCGACTGCTGATGTAGATTCACGCATTTGAAAATCTGTAAGGGCGTTTCTTTCGTAATTTGTGTGTTACTTATTTCTTAAGTGTGTACCCAGTGTTCATATTTTTGCAATAAAATATACTATGGATAGAAATATATTGATTAGAAAGAATATAATTATACTGTACATCCATTTGTAATATAATTGTGAATGCAGAAAATTTGTTCTGAAATACTTTATTTTGAGAGAAGGCCCTTAGGAGGTGGATCTTACTGTCAAAATTACAAAATCCTGCGGTCGCAAAAAGTGTTAAAATATATTTATAAAAGTAAAAGTATATTTTAAAAAATATATAAAGTTAAAACATATTATTAAAATTTTAAAGACTAAAGTATCCTTAAAATAATAATCCTCTCCCCTACAAAATAAATAAATAAAAATAAAGCAATATATGAAGCAAAGGATTAAGCCTTTAACTATGACGGTAGTTAAGAAACGATTTTACAAGTCTGTCTTGCATTCCAATTCCATTCGTTTTTTTTTAATTGACAATTTTTACATTTACCAATTTTTCTATTTAAAACAGTAAACCCCGCCTATATAGTTTTTTTTTTTTTTTTTTCTTCTAGTGTTCGTTTAAAAGATTCTAAATTTATCACCAGTAATCGATGAAGTAAATACCACCTGTGCACATTTTTGTCAACATAAAATAAGGGGTTTAACACTAATACTCAATGTCACATTTATTTTTCATTTCTGTATTGTTTTGTTTTGAAGAACGATGAAGGCGGAGCTTGTCTTCTTTAGAAAACAGGAATTCTTGATGCTAACACTAATATCTAAAAATCATCATTTTTATTTAATTTCTTTAAGTTTGACGTTATTGTTATATAATTTGACCCGTAAATAAAAAATAAACATATTTTGTTTAATTTCCCTTGTTATTTTTTAAGATTTGATTCGTTATCTCATGCAAAACTTTATAAGAGACGGCCCCCTAAACCACTCCAAAAGAAAGACTTATTTATATCTCGAAAACTAATTACTGGAATGAGCTGCAAATTTGCACACCCATATTTTTCAGCATTAGGATTCATTTTATGTAAAAATTAATATAGGTCATAATTCATAATTTTTATGAATATGAATTTATTAATATTTTTCAAAATTAAAAATATTTTTCAGAATCAATAGTAATGATGGATTATGTTTGGGTTTCTTCACTGTATCTCGTAAATATATATATGTATCGATCAATTTATTTTTTGAAGATATTAATAAAAGTTTGAAATATAAATTTACCATTAGCACCTTCAAATTTTGAACGCTTATAACTCTGGGAAAAAATAAGTAAAATATACAACCGATATACTTTTTCGCGTTCTTGCGATCCCAGGAATTCAAATATAAAATAAAAATGGAGCATTACCATAGAAAAAAAATCAAAGTTGGTGCGCGTTTTAATATGTAAACGACCCCAAATTTAAAATTTCAGTTCATTTTCTGAAACTACTCACAATTCCCCGTCGAATGATACCGATTACATTTTTCTACATCTATTAGCAACGAAGTTACGTCGAATGCTGCGTTTTTTTTTTTTTTTTTCCCCGACTGTACATAATGATTTTCAGACAAATCAGTTCATAAATAAAATTTTAACTCAGTTTGAAATGTTGAAGTAATTGCATTTTTTAAACAAGTTGAGGGATCGAGTTGACTAAAAAAAAATTGGTTGAGTTGAGATCTTTATAAGAGTTATGTATATATCAAGATTCAGACAAATCTGTTCATAAATACGTTTTTTATGTGAGTTTGAAAATTTTAAAGGCCGTTATTTCGAAACACGAACACCAGATCGAGCTGATTAATAAACTTGGTTGAGACCTTGATATGAACTACGCACATACCGAATTTTAAGCAAAACTATTAAAAAACACATTTCTTATCCGAACTTGAAATTTTCAAATGACCACCATTTTTTAATTTTATGGTAGATCAAGTAACCAACAAAATAACTTCAGCTATTGCTATGCTAAATCCACTGTCAAATTTGTGTTTCAATTGATTCAGTTTATACATACTACATACACACACCATATGTATACACACAGAGAAAGAGGGGAGAGAAAACAAAGTAATTATTACAAATAATTACTTTTATTTTTGAAAAAAGTCTACGTAAAAAGTTAAATCTCAATTATTAAAGGTTAGACTTAAAATTTCATAGTAATGAGTGAAAAAACAACGTATAAATAAAGAGCAACCTGATAGCTACGAAATAAACGAAAGTAATTACATACAAAACGCTTATTTTACGATCTTACGTCATTGATTGTAAGATCATTCCCATCTCTATACACAACAATCATCAAGCCACCTGCATTGTGCGACAGCTCTTTTCCAAGAAAGACAACCGAACTCGATCAATAATGCCTGGAATTGTTACGTTTAAAAAAATATATTTAAAATATACATTTAAATGTTCCTGGTGTAAAATGATATAATTTATTACGTATTATTGATAAATAAAATTTCTTAAAACCTCGCTTCCTCTGAGCTTCTAACCTTAAAAATCTTTCATTTCATTTTGCAAATGATTCCTAAATGCACCGACAAACACAGGGGGCGTGAGTAATAGAAGAGCTCATATAGAGCATAGAAATATATGTCAATAATGTTCTATCGCAAACCGTTTTGAAACTACTGTGAGTGTGAATAGAATAAAAAAGCTAAAAAAATTATCATATCCCTCATTTTGAAGTTTCTAAGCATGCTACACAAAAATTAAGCATACATTTAGAAGAAGCAGAAAAATCCTACAAAACCATTATCAATTGTGTTACAATATCTAAATTTAATGACGAGTTATAACAGAGTTGCCAACATTTTAATTTATTCCGACGTATTTTTAGCTCCACCTTTATACTATACCACTTTTTTTTTAATATATTTTTTTAAGGAAAAGATTTTTCATTTACTGCAGTTATATAGTATAGAAAATTATAAAAATAAAATGGTGTGGAATAAAGGCGGGGCTTAAAATGCTCCGGAATAAATTAAAATATTGGCAATTATGGTTATAAGCGCTGAGACACTGAAAAAATGCAAAAAAAAAAAAAAAAAAAATATATATATATATATATTCGTCAAAATATTTATCCGTCAATTTCGCAAAAACTGTTTTAGCTACAATAGATAAAATTTACTAGAAATTGGCTCATTCCAATAACTTTCGAATAAGCTTCCAACGAACCATATTGGCTGACTAGTGCCGTAGAAATTCAGCAGTTTGTTTATTACACATCATTCATTTTCAGGTTATTAAAACGCCAGACTCCTCTCATCACGTTTTGAAACTCCCGTTGCAACTCCCACTAATAATTCACTTTTAATATACTTATATGCATAGCTGCCAACATTCTAATTAATAATCTAGAGTATTGTACAACCCAGCCTTTTTTTTTTTTTATGTACTGTTCTTCCTCTTTCATCGTAAATACATTTGCAAAAAATTACTTTGAAAATCAAATAATGTGGAAAAAAAGGGTGGGTACTAACAGCACTACGGAATGGGCTGGCAGCTATGGTTATGTGCATTAATTTTCAGTTCATATTAAAGAACATTTTGGAAACACGTAATTTAAAATTGTAACATTTAATTAAAACCATAAAAAAAAAAAAAAGAAGAAGAAGAAATGTGTACAGTTCAATGCTTTTCGTTTTAAATAAGCATCTTCAGGAATGACAATAACAAGTTTTTCTTCAGCAGTTTAAATATATTAAAGTAGTTCACAGTTACAAACTTGATCTAATTGCAGGTGATCCAAAGCGATGGCTTTCGTAGAGTAGTGGCGATTGTATTTCGGTCGTCGTTGTTAATTGTGCCACCATTATCTCAAAGAAGTGCATTTTTGCATTTAGCATTTTGAAAGGTAAGTATTATTATTATTTTGCATTTATGTTTCTCTCTTATTAGAGTATGGACAGTCATTTAAGAAAAAAAAAAAAAAAAAAAAAACGCGTTTCTATTAATTTCGCCGAAAATTGTTATATTAGGGGGACAGGAAAATAATGTCGTTTTGAATTAAAATACTGACATCGGAAATTTATCTTGGATAAAATTTAAGATATACTTAGGTAACTTATAAGATGGTTATTTGTAAAGTACCCTGTAAACACTGTTAAACAAAAATTTCCGGTTTCATTTTATTAATTCAAAACGACATTATTTTCCGGTCCCCCTAATACAAACAAGCCGCTGATGCCAATCGATTAGTAATAACGTCTAGTTTATAATGGTATACCTAGATTTTGCTCCTAGACAATCTTCTTCCGTGCGAGTACTCTTCAGCTCCCACAAAAAGAGATCACGCAAGGATCTCTTATATATATATGAAGTAGCCCTGACGCGGACGGAATGGGTGAAGCGAAGTGCCACGCCCCCTCACTGGTCAAAACCATTGCCTCTTGTAGTATGAATAAATGCATTAATGCATGCTAAAAAGTGTTTGGTAAAAGATAGAATTTTTAATTTCGGCCGTTAGATGAAAGTTAAATTTAAAGTTTATGTGTTAGAGATAATTCTGACCATCATTCCGTGTTTTATTTCACCTTTTACTTTTGAAATAATCGATAAACTAGCTGGAACCCGTCGAATTCGATGATCATTTTATTGACCGTAATGTTTCAAAAAACATCGCATCATTATTTAAATGTATTTCAAGTTAAAACATCTAATATAATTTACGACATTTCACTTAAAAATAAAAGAAAGTCAGAAAAATGCTTATAAATAGACATTATAACTATATATGACATCACTTTCAACAAAGTACAGTCAATGTGACGTCAAACTGACTCCAAATAAACAGTTCCTATCTTTCATTTTCTATTTCGTTTAATACTAAGACTACATGTTAGCTGACCCGTCCGGCGTTTCCCGGGCCCATGGTAATAACCTTAAATGAACCTTAAATTTGTATGGTTTTACATCTTTAACTCAAATTTGTTTGAATTTCTATTTTTAAATAAAAGCATCGTGAAAAAATAATCTGCTGTAACAAAAAAATTACCTCGAACCGAACGAAACTCTGCCTTGTGAACTTGGTGCCTTCGGTAGCGCATACGCCGGCCGCTAATAACATAAAAATATTCCCAAAAATTAACATGGAACCCAACGAACCCGCTCGGTGTTGCCCGGACCCATGATACCTTAAATAAACCTTAAATTTGTATGATTTTATACCTTTAATTCGATTTAGTTTGAATTTCTGTTTTTAAATGAAAGTATCACGAAAAAAGTAATCAGCTGTAACAAAAAAAAATTACCTCGAACCAAACGAAACTCTGCCTTGTGACCCCGGTGCCTGCGGCAGCCCATACGCCGGCCGCTAATAACATAAAAATATTCCCAAAAATTAACCTGGAACCGAACGAACCCACCAGATGTTGCCCGGGCCCATGATACTTAAATGAACCTTAAATTTGTATGATTTTATACCTTTAACTCGATTTAGTTTGAATTTTTATTTTTAAATGAAATCATCACGGAAAAAATAATCAGCTGTAACAAAAAAAATTACCTCGAACCGAACGAAACTCTGCCTTGTGACACCGGTGCCTGTGGCAGCACATACGCGGGCCGCTAATAACATAAAAAAATTCCAAAAAATTAACCTGGAACCAAACGAACCCGTTCGGCAATGACCGGGCCCATGATAATAACCTTAAATGAACCTTAAATTTGTATGGTTTTTCATCTTTAACTCGATTTTGTTTGAATTTCTATTTTTAAATGAAAGCATCACAAAAAAAAAAAAAAATAAAATAAAATAAATAAATAAATAAAAATAAAAAAATAAAATAAATCATCTGTAACAAAAAAAAAAAAAAACCCCTCAAACAGAGCGGAACTCGGGCTCGTGACCCGGTGCCTGCGGCAGCATATATACAGGCCGCTAATAACATGAAAAATTTCTCAAAAATTAACCTTGAACTGAGCGAACCTCTGACTCGTGTTACCTCTGCCTGTGACTGCTGCACTGTATAGCAGGCATGCATGCTACACACGCGTTGCAAATTCCACCTTCCTCCACAAAAGGGTGCAGTATGTTGTATACGAACATCACCAATCGCCTTGAATTTCCAAGACTTTTCAAATAAGGTGTCACTGGGGGTGTCAACTGCAAAATCCTTTAATTGCCCTTTCCACCGCCATGGGGCACAGCGTGTTCTATACGAACAACACCAACGGTAAGGAAATACCAAGACCTTTAAAATAAGGTGTAACATGATAGGGTCGACTGCAAAATCACCTAGTTCCATTTTTAACCACCAGGGGTGCAGTATATTGTGTACGAACATCCCCAATCAACATGAAATTTCAAGACCTCTATCACCAATCGCCTTGGATTTCCAAGACCTTTCAAATAAGGTGTCACATGGTGGTGTCAACTGCAAAATACTTTAGTTGCACTTTCCACCGCCAGGGGGCGCAGTGTGTTCTGTACGAACATCACCAATGGTCAGGAAATACCAAGACCTTTAAAATAATATATAACATGATAGGGTCAACTACAAAATCACCTAGTTCCATTTTTCACCACCAGGGGGCGCACTATATTGTATAGAAACATCCCCAATCAACATGAAATTTCAAGACCTTTATCAGCAATCGCCTTGGATTTCCAAGACCTTTTAAATAAGGTGTCCCATGGTGGTGTCAGCTGCAAAATCCTTTAGTTGCATTTTCCACCACCAGGGGGCGCAGTGTGTTCTGTACGAACATCACCAACGGTCAGGAAATACCAAGACCTTTAAAATAAGATGTAACATGATAGGGTCTGCAGCAAAATCACCTAGTTCCATTTTTCACCACCAGGGGTCGCACTATATTGTATGCAAACATCCCCAGTCGACATGAAATTTCAAGTCCTTTAAAATGAGGTGCTACATGCGTGGGTCTAGAACGGATTTCCCTCTCAAACTAATTTCCCCTCTTCCCCCCCCCTCCAAATATACTTTCCCCCTTTTCTCCCCTTTAAAATCGAAAATTCCAAATTCGCAGAAAGTAATTTTTTAGTATTCGACTCTAGTCCCCATATGTACAATTTCTTCACCGTGAAGTAATTTGAAGCTTAGTTAAGCTCGTAAACGTGTTTTTAACCCGGGGGGAAACCGTTCGACTTTTTTTTAATTTTTCACTTCTCATAGCACATCCACAGACCAAGACCTTTTTTTAGACCCCTCAACCAAATTTTTACACCATGTAGTTCTCTCAATATAGTGGAGACAGACAAAAACATGTTTCAAATTAATATATAGATAAGAAGCACATGTTGTTGTTGATGTTTATCAGGTGGTTAGTACATGATTGCATGAGATATTGATTTTATTATCGAAATTATTTTTAAAAACTCATTAAAAAAAAAAAAAATCAATTTATTATTTTTTGGAATTTTAATTGGAACTGGATTTAAATTGTGCTGGTAGTTCAGCGTTCAGCTGTATAAACAGGCCAGAGAACAACAAGGCCATCTTCTTACCGTATGCTCTCATTGAAATGTTATTGGACTTATTATATTGAAATTTCATTAATATATGATATCGATAAAAATAATATTTTTACCTCTCGTTGATGAAAAGTACCCACTTATCTGTACATTCCTTTATGGCTGTAAAACTGTTATTCAGTGCATGTGAGTATTTTCCCATCATATGCCTCAGTGGCATTTTTTCGGCTAAATTTCCATGCCTTTTTATTATTTTTAATGATCATCTTTATAAACGCTTCCTGGAATTAAGACAAATGTGAATGACATGTCATCTTCATGAACGCTTTCTGGAATATGTAATATGAATGATATAAGTATGTTAATTCCCGTTTGACATGCCTTCTTATTTATGTCCTCTTCTGTAAGTATGTATGTTATTTTATAATCTTCATTTCTGCTTTTCATTTTCATGTATCTCTAACAGCTCAATTCTCTTAAAATAATAAGTTCTGTCCCAATTATTATTATTTGAGTATATGTATATATATATATATATATATATATATATATATGTGTGTGTGTGTGTGTGTGTGTAATTCTGTTATTTCTAATAAATTTATCATTATACAGTCATGGCCGAAAGTATTTGTACACTTTACGCATTCCTCTTTTATTATATCACTAGCTGTTACCCGCGACTTCGTTCACGTGGAAATTTTGATGTGTATGTGTGGGAACTGACGGTTTGATCATAATATGTAATGAAATGAAACCTTATCATTGTGGTGCTGTGCAAAACAGAGTCTGATAAAGTACACTCAAAAAAATTTGTAACTCATTGAAAGCCAAAATAAAATGCCAAAATAAATAAATAAAAAGTTATCGTCAATATGGCGATAAAAATTTAAAATTCGTCCATAGGGATTCTGTACTAAAACAGTACTGCGTTGTGGAAGTATAAAAACTGGGTCGTCAATTATGAATTTTATTTCGAAACCTTTCTTTGTATGATTTTAGTTCACTATTGCACAATATTAATCTGGTTCTAATAATAATTTGGTGACTGGTTAATTAAAATTTTAACTATGTGGTGAAATTATAATAATATGTGGTGAAATTATAATAATGAATATAATATTTATGAGTTTCAATTTTTTTTTTTTTTTTTTACAAATAAATGATATTTTTTTTTTTTTTTTTAAATTTCCCGGCGAATTGTTGAATAATATTTTAGTTCTTAAACAATTTTGGGCGGCTTTGCCCGCTTCGCTGGCAAACTCTTTTCTATATGCTTTATGACAAAAAAAAAAAAAAAAAAAAAAAAAAAACTGAAATCGCTCAAAAGCTTGCTTTGGGTTTCCGCTGCCTAAGGCAGCGCCTTGTTCGTCCTTGCAATCTCCGGTGCCTGTCCCTATTGCCTGCGACAATGGCTTACCCGTAGGCTTCCATTTGGTTGCTTATCATACATAACAGTTTCGATACGGACAGTATCGAAAAATTTGAAGTAGCTCTTTTATATCTGAATCCCAGTTACATATGAACAACATTATATGTGATGTACATAATATTTGCTCTCAAGTTATTTCCTATATTTATTTGATTTAATCAATCAACCATAGAATGACAGCAATTTCAAGCCACATATAATATTACAATATGCTATGATCGGCAACTTCTATCGCATGAGACAATTATTATTTTGTGGTTATATATACTTCATGCTTAGTTAATAGTAGTTGGTATATAGAAAAATAAATAAATTAGTATGTAAACTTGATCATAGTACAGCCTTAATGCCCTTGGCGACTTTTAAATTTTTGTTGCCGTTTTAGACCAAAATATAATTTATGCGATTATTGTTCCTATACGCAAGCGAAGTGTGACGTCACTGACCGTCCGTGGATGCAAGAAAATGATTTCCTATGTCAATCGCCCATTGGATTTTTTGTAAAAAATTATTAAAAATCGAAGAAAATTATTTCTCGATTTTAATCCCCATATTTGGGTACACATATGTATTAGTTATCATGTGCATGTGTTAGATTGAGTTATTTTGCTGTCAAATTGACAAAATTTTAATTTTAAATTTCAAAACTCTGTCGTTCTTGGCGCTTATTGTATTTGGTGATCAAAAACGTAATACGAAAATATACATGCCAGATGTATATTTTCGTAATATGCATTGTACGAAATACTGTTTCATATTATTCATTACTGTCTTAAAATAAGTTGTTAAAATAACCATGATTTTTGAAAGGAATTAAATTATGTTCGCCAAATAATTTGGCGATATTTTATTTTTCGACCAAGGATGACCGATATCAAATCTATTCCGCTGCAACATATTAGTATCTTATATCAGATACTTTATTTAGACATTTGAAAACAAATTTGACTTCAAATTATGATAGAATATTTATCATTTCCCTTTTAATCAGTATATTAGTTGGATATTTATTGTGTTAATATCATCCTTTGAAATTAAATGTTTGTGTTTTCAATCGAATATGGAAGTTTGCCATTTTTTTTTTCTTCTAGAGTTTTGAAATTAAAAATTCAAATTTTGTCAATTTTACAACAAAAATAACTTAATCTAATGCATGGACATGATAACTAATACATATCTATACCTAAATATGCGGATTAAAATCGGGAAATATTTTTCCTCGATTTTTAATAATTTTTTACAAAAAATCCAATGGGCGTTTAACATAGGAAATATTTTTCTTGCATCCACGAACGGTCAGTGACGTCATCACTTCGCTTGCATATTTCTTTCTATCTTTTCCTTGGCGAAAAATGTCCGATCTACTTCAGCATCAAAATTATAAAAAATTGTCAAGAATTATCAATAAGAAAATACCTTTACCATAATGCTGAATTAACTTTTATGCCAAGCGTGTTTCATCCGCCATACTAAAAAAAAAAAAAAAAAAAAAAAAAAAAATCTGAAGTTGAGGTATATAAAAAAAATGCTGTGAAATAAAATTCAGAAGAAATATGTTAGATTTGTAATATTACTATTTTATTTTAAAATTATAATGTGTCAGTTTCTCATCGACCAATTTAACATTTAGTAATTTCTTATTTTTCGCATGAACGCATATTTCATTTTATGCTGAAAACAATAAATAAATATATCTCGTAAACTTTTTTTGGCAACAATTAAAAATTTAAATGGCTTATATTAAGTCAATATAAGTCAATAAGTTTATTATTTTCATATTTTAATTAATTTTAAAGATTTTTTCAATTTTTTTTTCCTGAACCATCCCTGACCTATAAGGAAAAAAACAAAAAAAGAATGATCGAAATCGGTCAAGCCGTTTACGATTTTATAAATAACATACAGACAATAATTCATTTTTATATATATAGAAGATTTATTTGATAAATAACAAAAGTATTCAACAACAATTGAAATAAATGTCAATAGCTGTCACTTATTAACAGTTTACAGTCATTTAATACTTTGTATGTCGACCCTTGGCTCGTAGGACGGCCTTAATCCGGGAGGGCATAGATTTTGCAAGTTTTTCGCAATACTCCTGAGTTATCTCTTGTACCCAAACCTTCTTGATAATTTCAGCCAGATTCTTCTCTGAGGTCGGATTTGCCTGGCTAACCTTCTGTTTCATTACTGTCTACATGTTTTCAATCGGGTTGAGGTCAGGACTAGATCCAGGTCATGGCCCTAGGACTTCGATGCCCTCGTCGGCTACACTAAGGCCCATAATTTTATAGCAAATATGTATGCCTTAGAGAATATAAACAGTTTAGGACCAGTAGTAAAATCAGAATTTATTTTTTCCAGTTGTAAAAAAAATATTTAGGAAAAAAATAAGTGTACAAATACTTTTGGCCATGACTGTAGAATATGTGCAGTCAGATTCAGTTACATTGATACCTGATAGAACGAAGAACCATTTAAAGTAAAAAATGTAAACATTGCATGATCTTCATAAATGAAGTATAAATCAATTGTGGAATTTCTTCTAAAAGGATTCGATTAAACAGGATTTATAAATACATATATATATATATACTAGCAGGCTTTGCCCGCTTCGCTGGACAGTAAACTTAAGTGAGTTGTAAAAATCCCATATCTTTATTAATAACCTAAGTTCTCGCTGTGATTGGTAGAGGTATTCTCGCTCGCAACGTGAGGAGTCTGGGTCCCTACTGTCTTCGTCACAACCATGGTATTAGAGGGTCTCTCTACCTTCATGGTCACAACTTACCCACTTCTTACTTCCACTTCCTCAGCGGGTGAGTTCGAAGTTTTGCAAAATCCCACTAATGTACATAATGCGTGCACTAAATCAATATCCACACACCAAAATTCGCCATTCTAAGATAATTCAAAGCGAATTCAAACGGAAAAACATGTTTTTACACATGTTTATTGCCCTCCGACACCGAGAGGGGGGGAGGGGGGGATTTCGAATTTTGTGAAATCCAGTTACAATAAGTGCCGGATGCATACAAACAATTTGCGCACCAAATTTGGGAACAACTATAATATTTCCCCCCAGCTGAATATGGCGATTTATTTTTGGAGATTATGGCTAAATCATAAATCTAAAAATCATAAATCATATAGCATAAATGATAAAATTGTAAGCTAAATTATAAATCAAATAATAAAATCATAAATTCAAAGTAAATAGCATGCAGGCTGCCATATTATATCGCAAACAGTTCATAACGACATCGTTATCGTTCAAATCGGCGCCAAAGAAAAATCGCTAAATTCAGCTGTGGGGAAATACTATAGTTGTACCTAAATTTCGCTACCACAGAAGTCTTTAATAGAAAATATTATAAATAAATAAATACAAAAAGCACAGCTTTAATATGGGACCCCTTTGGTGACTTTAAGTATTTTAAGCCATTTTTGCGATGAACTGAATTGGCTATCTCAATTGTGCAATTAAAGATCTTGGCGAGAAACGTCCGAGCTACTTCGGTGCCGAATTACAAATTTTGCCAAAGGGATCCGATACTAAAGCTGCTCCATACACAAAATAAATAAATAAATGAAATAAAATAAAAACTCTTTTCTGATATTTACAAAATAAAAATAAAAATCTTAATAAAATCCAAATTATAATCATTTACAATTAAGAGGAGAGCATAAAAGAACCTCATAAGGTACATAATAACAATAAAAAATTTTGTTTTACTACAGGAAAGAAAAGTACTGCTTAATTAAATAAAAATATTAAACTAATGTCAAATATCTCTATGAAAATATTTATCCACATGCAAATTCCTGATTTAATTTCTGAATTAAAAAAAAAAAAAAAAACCATCAACTTTTGTATGTCAACTATTTATTTTTCTCTCTAATTTTTATTATTAATCACGTGAAATTAAAAATATTTCATTTTATTTCTCGAAAACTAAATTATATATAAATGCGTATCCGAATCTGGGCTAAAAACGGAAAAAGGGGAAAATAAATTAGAAATATCAGACCTATATTTATAAATTTGGTACCAAATGAAAGGGGCGATTTTTCTGAATCCAGGGGTGCAAACAGTTTTTCGATGCGACAGTTAGATTTTTAAAAAATAACTAAAGTATGAAATTTATGTGGCAACGGAAAAACGGAAAAAGGGAAAAATAAATTAGAAATATCATACCTATCGTTACAAATTTAGCACCAAATGAAAGGGGTGATTTTTCTGCATCCTGGGCTGTAAACAGTTTTTCGATACGATAATTAGGTTTTTTAAAATTAACTAAAGTGTGAAAATTAGATGGCAACACTTCATTTCAATCTTTTCATAATTTGTAGTGCGAATCACGCGAATAAAAAAGTCTTTAACTTACAAATTTATTTTTATGTTTTATTTTTCTATTCAAAGCGTTTTAGTGAAAAAGTTTTATGGCGCATGCGCAGGCGTTTTTTACCCACAATTTAAACACTAATCATAATTTTGAAAACTTCTATAGATATAATTCTAAGTTGGGTGAAGACCTAAGTTTCTGCCAAGCGCCGTTGAATTCCGTCCAGCCGTTCTCGAGTGATGCCCGGACAAACGTGTTTTAGTCTTTTACCCCCCAGGGGGGAAAGGGGAGGAATTTCTGAAAAGTTGATAGATATAATTTTAAGTTGGATGAAGACCTAAATTCCAGCCGAGCGCCGTTGAATTCCGCCAAGCCGTTTTTAAGTGATGCCCGGACAAAAAAAGTGACATACGGACACGATGACACACACACACACACACACACACAGGCAAAATTTTCTGAAGTCATTTTCGGCTTTTATGGGGTGTGAAACGTGAAGATATCGCAAAATTTTTTCATTCCGACAAATTTACAGACAAAAGTCTGATTTTATTAATATAGATATATATATATATATATTGTTGCGTACTTGGGGGTTCGTGAGTTGTCTGAGAATGAAAGGCCAAACGTACAAAAATTCAGTAATTTATTCACAGAAAATTCCAGAAAAATGCAGGTCTATAAACGAAGTATCAGCTTCAATTCAAACAGTAAACACAGCTTAAACAACAGCTGTCAATAGCAAATCCACAGTACAAACTGTATACCAATAACACTTGAAGCAAGTCTCTCTCAAAGAGACTTAAGAGCAATGCAAGCACTAGCAAAGCTGGCTGAGATCTGAACTGAACTGACTGCCTTGGCGAGGAAGCGCTCCTTATATGCTGTTCCATGGAACCCAGATTTTTCGAGAAAACTCTAGAAAGTGGTCAACCAATCAACTTACAGCTTCCATATTTGGTATATCCCATATAAGGATTTTCTCGCCAAGGTCGCCAAAAAAATCGCCAAGGTGGGAAAAAGTCGCCAAATTTGGCGCCAAATCCATTTCCTGCATTACTGGGGCTTTTTAATGCGTTTTTAAGGGAAAATAAGGCTATTTCAACGCTAAAACGACTAGAAATGCACAAAATTAGCACTTTATCAACTTACTAAGCCTCTTTGAAAGAATTTATACAGAAATAAACACAATTATTTACAATTTCGTAACACTGCCCCCCTCCCAAGGACTGCACGTCCCGGGCAGTGCAACCCTTGGTCAAGAGGCGAAACTAAACAAATTTACACAATCTAAAATAAAAAAAACTAAATTGCATATAACGATAAAATAGAAATACAAATCAAGTGAGAAATATTTACAAAATTCACAAATATGTACAAATGTTTATATACAAATATTTACAGTGCGCATGCGCAAATTTTACCAGTATTTTCATTTTAAATTTGAATGTTTCCGTTAATTGTGGTACTTGGCTAGCCGGTTATAGTGCACCACCTTCGGTTTTGATGAAGGTGTTTTAGTGATCCGCACTACTACATCATTCAGCCTTTTTAAGACTGTGTATGGTCCATCCCAGTTGCACTGTAACTTGGGAGAGAGTCCTTTGCGTCGAACAGGATTCCACAACCAGACCTTCTCTCCTTCCTGGAACTCATGTTGTGTAGCCTTTAGATCGTACCTTGTCTTCATTTTCTCCGTTGTCATGTTAATCCGCTCCCGAGCAAAGGTGTGTACGTCCTCAAATCGTGCCTGGAGATCTTGGATGTACTCCTCGGGCGATGAAGGCGCATCGGGTGGACAACCAAACAGGAGATCACAAGGGAGACGAAGTTCACGTCCAAACAGCATCTGGGCTGGAGTATAGCCGGTGGTTTCATGGACAGCACTTCGATAAGCCAGCAGGAACAATGGCAACTTCAAGTCCCAATCTTGCTGGTTCCTTGATACCAGAAGGGAGAGGTTATTCAGAATGGTACGATTGAACCTCTCGACCATGCCGTCCGACTGGGGATGTAAGGGTGTTGTCCGGGTTTTGTCTATGCCGAGTAGTTCACACAGTCCTTTGAAAACATCAGAGGTAAAGTTCCTACATTGGTCGGTATGAAGTTGTAGGGGCGTGCCGTACCTTGACACCCATTGCTGCACTAGGACTTCTGCGACTGTGCATGCCTCTTGATTGGGAATGGGATATGCCTCAGGCCACTTGGTGAAATAGTCCATCACGACGAGAATGTATTTATTTCCACTGGAGGTCGGTGGCAAAGGACCCAAGATGTCGATTGCAATCCGTTCAAATGGTGCTCCCACGTTATACCGTTGCAGTCTTCCTCGACTCCGTTTCTGCGGGCCTTTACGTGCCGCACAAGCATCACAGGATTTACACCATTTCTCCACATCCTCCTTTGCCTTGCACCAGTAGAAGCGTTCCCGAACTTTCTGCAGAGTCTTCATTACCCCAAAATGGCCTCCGGTAGAGCTACTATGCAGTTGTTCTAAAACAGCTGGAATTTTTGATCTTGGTAATAAAATCTGCCATCTGAAGCTTTTCCCATCATCAGATTCCCACTTTCTGTATAATACGCCGTTTCTGATATGAAGAGAGTCCCAAAGTGCCCAATAACTTTTCGTAATGGGACTAAATCTGGAAATGTCCTGCCAGATAGGTCTGTTGCTGGTCGTCTTCTTCAGCTGTAATATTGGCTTTACGTCAGGATCTTCCATCTGGGCTTTTCTAAATTCTTCGTCACTCCATGGGTCGGGATCTTGATCTGATGGTGTTGCGACAGTAACTTGGCGAACAACTGGCTTTATTCTTTGGTGTTTATCCTCGGCTTTAGAGATGTATTTATGATCTTCAGATGGAGGCTTCCGCAAGAATGCATCTGAATTTTCCCGAAGAGCTCCTTCTGGGTGGCATACTTCAGAGACATTCTTGGTTGCTTCTCTAGGTGTTCTTACTGGGCAGCTTCGTTTGATATGCCCGTCTTTTCCACAGCCCCAGCATTTAGTTGTTGGAGTCTTCCCTTCTTTCTTCCTCTCAAGAATGCGTAGTCTTCGATTAATTTCTGCAATCATTTCCTGAATCTCTTTAAGATCATCTTGAGAGCCGTTCACTTTGTGTGCTGTGCTGTTCTGGCGATGTTGACAGGAGGCTTGTTGGGCAGTCTCGAGCTTTAGGGCATACACCAAGGCTGACTCCACATCCTTCACGCCGGAGAGTCTGAGGGCTTTTTGAATATCTGGATCTCCGACAGCATCAGTGAAATATTCTAGAGCCAGATCATTGCGTGTTTCAGGATGACAGTCTGAGAAAGCCAAATGTGAAAGCCTCTGGATGTTTGATGCCAGTTCTTGTAAGCTTTCCCCTGGTCTCTGACGACGGGACCTTAGCTGGAGTCGACTATATTCTTTGGACCATTTCGCTCCAAAACGTAGCTCTAGTGCTCTGGTTACAGCTTCGAAGTCATATCGCTGTTCCTTCGAAAGGGTCTCCAGAATATCTGCGGCGTTGCCCCGCAACGACCCTACCAGATGAGCCGTCTTTGCAACAGAGTCCCAGCCGTTTGCTTCAGCTACGATGGAAAACTGCGTCTTATATACATGCCAGGAGGAACTGCCGTCGTAGGTAGATAGCTTAATAAATTCGTGATTCTGGCTTCTTCTCTCTTTCTTTTCAGTTTCCTGGGGCTTGGATTCTAACTTTTCTTCGAGATTCCGAATCTTGCTCTGCAGTTCATTCCCTATTACCTCTCCGCTCCACTCTTCTCTCATTTTTCTCTCAAGATCTTCCTCCATTCTCTTAAACTTGCTTTCTATCTCTGAAACCTTTCCTTTCAGCTCTTGATCAAAGTTTTCTTTAAATTTCTCCTCAAAATTCTCTTCTAACTTCATAAATCTCTCTTCAAAATTCTTTTCCACTTTCAAAACTTTCTCTTCAAAATTTTCTTCTATCTTTATAACTTTCTCTTCAAAATTTTCTTCTATCTTTATAACTTTCTCTTCTATTCCATCCATTCTGTTTTCCATAACCGTTAATTTACCCTCGATTGATTCTTTCACCGTTGAAAGCTCTCTCTTCATCTCATCTTGATTAGATTTAATTTCTTCCTGAACTTCACCCATAGTGTCTTTCAACTCTCTTTGCGATGTTTCCATTTTCTCTTGTGCTACCTTCATTTCTTCAGTCAAACCGTCTTTCAACTCTCTTTGCGATGTTTCCATTTTCTCTTGTGCTACTTTCATTTCTTTCATCTCTTGACTCAGGCTATCTTTCATCTCTCTTTGCGATGCTTCCATACTTTCTTTCATCTCTCTTTGCCCTTCTTTCATTTCATTCATCTGGGTAGCTAAGCTTTCTAGAAGTTTCTTCATCTGTTCCTCCATAGCTCTAGTTAAAACCATTCACAGACAATCCCGCTTCTGACACCAGAAATGTTGCGTACTTGGGGGTTCGTGAGTTGTCTGAGAATGAAAGGCCAAACGTACAAAAATTCAGTAATTTATTCACAGAAAATTCCAGAAAAATGCAGGTCTATAAACCAAGTATCAGCTTCAATTCAAACAGTAAACACAGCTTAAACAACAGCTGTCAATAGCAAATCCACAGTACAAACTGTACACCAATAACACTTGAAGCAAGTCTCTCTCAAAGAGACTTAAGAGCAATGCAAGCACTAGCAAAGCTGGCTGAGATCTGAACTGAACTGACTGCCTTGGCGAGGAAGCGCTCCTTATATGCTGTTCCATGGAACCCAGATTTTTCGAGAAAACTCTAGAAAGTGGTCAACCAATCAACTTACAGCTTCCATATTTGGTATATCCCATATAAGGATTTTTTCGCCAAGGTCGCCAAAAAAATCGCCAAGGTGGGAAAAAGTCGCCAAATTTGGCGCCAAATCCATTTCCTGCATTACTGGGGCTTTTTAATGCGTTTTTAAGGGAAAATAAGGCTATTTCAACGCTAAAACGACTAGAAATGCACAAAATTAGCACTTTATCAACTTACTAAGCCTCTTTGAAAGAATTTATACAGAAATAAACACAATTATTTACAATTTCGTAACACTATGTATTAATCATATTACATTTAACTATTTTACTTACATCAGGGTTTAACTTGGTAAAAAAGTCTCTTTAGCATTTTAGCTACAATGAATAAGCCGTACTTTAGCTTTTTCGAAATTTTATTTAATCCTTTGGATAGTAATGATACTATTGATTTCTTTTTCTTAATTTGGTTATCCTTAATTTTGCTTTCTATTTCTTTTGTTCACTGATGATTTTAACAAAGTATCCATAATTGTGATTTAAGAAACATCAATGAGTTTTTTGTATGTTTAGATTTCAACAAACACAATATTAGTACTAAGCAAATATTTGAATAAAAATTAGAAGTGGTAATATAGAGATATTTTATGTAATAACCCAGTTTTACCTTTTTAGCAAAATTCTTGCTGACCTATTTTAGCAAAATACAATAATCGTTTAACAAAAAGTCTGTGTTTAATGGCAGTTTAAATCCTGACATGAAGTTAAAATTTCTTATTAAAATATTTATAAATATTTATTATTTTTACAATACTTAAAAAGTCCTTCGGGCTTATTCGGAAGGGTAGGTTGATTTCTTTTTCCTTATCAAGTAGCCGTCATTTTGTTTCAAAATGGCGGCTACAAATTATTAATGCACTTGATAGAAATATTGATGTAGGCTATGCCCATATGGAGTTTTAAGCAAATCGGTTCATAAATACCTTTTTATGTGAATTTAAAATTTTCAAGTGACCGGCGCTTGGAAACAAAATGGTGAGTTAAGTTGACAAATATATGAAATGTATTTGGGAGATAAGTCTACTGTACACATATAGTTCGAATTAATTCAAAATCTCAAAAGTCATCGTGTTGAAAAATTAAGTGGCTGGCGCTTCGATCAAAATGGCAGAGAAAGTTGCTCATCTAAGATATCGTTGCAAATTTCAAAATATTTTTTTTTTTTTTAGAAAGTCTTTCAAAGAGGCTTAGTAAGTTGATAAAATGTTAGTTTTCTGCATTTCTAGTTTGTTTTAGCATTAAAATAGCCTAATTTTTCCTTAAAAACGCATTAAAAAGATCCAGTAACGCAGGTAATGGATTTGGCGCCAAATTTGGCGACTTTAACCCTATGGCGAATTTTTTGGCGACTTTTGGCGAGAAAGTACTTATTATCGATATACCAAAGTTGGACGCAATAACGTGATTGGTTCACGAGTTACGTGATATTTCTAGATTTTTGTTGTTTGAATGATAAATCCATTTTTCAACTTTGATTTGTATAGATAAAGTATTTCTAAAGTTACCGTGATAACAAATTTTCAAGTGGCCGCAGTTGGAAACGATACAGCGGAACAAGTTGCCCAGCAAACGTATCCAAGATATTTGAAGCAATAGATTCACTGTCCAATTGTGGTTTAAATCAGTGCCGTGTTTCAAAAATTATTTTTATGGCAAATTTTCAAGTGGCAGTCAAAGTGGTTTCAACTTGGAAACAAAATGGCAAAACAACTTGCCCAGCGAAATCATCCAGTATACTTGTATAAGTTCCTTATCCAGATCTAGTTCAAATTAAATCAGTGTTTCTAAAATTATCGTCATAAGAAATTTTCAGGTGGCACCACTTGGAAAAAAAAGCGGAGTGAGATGCCCAGCGAACTTCTCTGAGATATTTGAAGGATAAATCCACTACCCAAAGTTGATGCAAATTGATTCTGTATTACTAAAGTTACCATAATGACAAATTTTCAAGTGGCCGCCACTTGGAAATAAAATTGCGGATGAAGTCACCAAGTGAACTCATCCTAGATATTTGAACCATAAGTTCACTATCCAACTTTTATTTGAATCAGTTTAGTATTTTAAAAAGTATCGTGAAGGCATATTTTCAAGTGGCAGTGTGATTTCAAGTGGCTGGAACTTAGAAACAAGATGTCGGGACAAGTTGCCCAGTGAAAACATTCTAGATAATTATATGATAATATCACTGTCCAAATTTGGTTCGATTTGGAGTATTATTTCAGAAGTTATCGTGATTTTAAATTTTCAAGTGGGATCCTGATTTCAAGTGGTCCAGCTTAACTTAAGATATCTGCCACTTTATTAAAAATGGCGGATATATATTAATAAACTTCACTGAGATCCTTATATGGTCTGTATTTACATCAAAATTCAAAAAATTTCGGAATACGTTTTTTACAATTTGAATTTGAAATTTTCAAGTGGTCTCCACTTGAAAACAAAATGGCGAAGCAACTTGGTTAACAAACTCATCTAAGATATTTATAAGATAAGTTAAGACACTGTTCAAATTTGGATCCATTTGGAGTATTATTTCGGAAGTTATCATGTTTTCAAATGTTCAAGTGGTAACCTGATTTCAAGTGGTTCCGCTTAACTTAAGATATCCGCCATTTTATTAAAAATGACGGATAAATTTCATTAATAAACATCATTGAGACCCTGAAGTGGTCTATATTTACATCAAATTTCAAACAAATTCGGAATACGCTTTTTACAATTTGAATTTGAAAATTTCAAGTGGTCTCCACTTGAAAACAAAATGGCGGAGTAACTTGTTTAACAAATTTATCTAAGTTATTTATAAGATAAGTTAAGACACTGTTCAAATTTGGATCCATTTAGAGTATTATTTCGGAAGTTATGGTTTTAAATGTTCAAGTGGTAGCCTGATTTCAAGTGGTCCCGCTTAACTTAAGATATCCGCCACTTTTTTAAAAATGACGGATAAATTTCATTAATAAACTTCATTGAGACCCTTATGTGGTCTATATTTACATCAAATTTCAAACAAATTCGGAATACGCTTTTTACAATTTGAATTTGAAATTTTCAAGTGGTCTCCACTTGAAAACAAAATGGCGGAGCAACTTAGTTAACAAATTCATCTGAGTTATTTATAAGTTAAGTTAAGACACTGTCCAAATTTGGTTCCATTTGGAGTATTATTTCGGAAGTTATCATGGTTTTAAATTTTCAAGTGGTAGCGTGATTTCAAGTGTCCCCGCTTAACTTAAGATATCTACCACTTTATTAAAAATGACGGATAAATTTCATTAATAAACTACATTGAGACCCTTATGTGGTCTATATTTACATCAAATTTCAAACAAATTCGGAATACGCTTTTTACAATTGGAATTTGAAATTTTCAAGTGGTCTCCACTTGAACACAAAATGGCCGAGCAACTTGGTTAATAAACTCATCTAAGATATTTATAAGATATGTTAAGACACTGTCTAAATTTGGTTCGATTTGGAGTATTATTTCTTAAGTTGTAGTGATTTTAAATTTTGAAGTGGTAGCATGATTTCAAGTGGTCCCGCTCAACCTAAAATATCTGCCACTTTATTAAAAATGGCGGATAAACTTCATTAATAAACTTCATTGAGACCTTTATGTGGCCTGTATTTACAACAAAATTCAAGCAAATCTTGCTTTAAATATGCTTTTTACAATGTCGGTTTGAAATTTTCAAGTGGCTGCCACTTGAAAACAAAAAGTCGGAGCAACTTGGTTAACGAACTCAATGAAGATATTTATAAGATCAGTTCACTGTCCAAATTTGGTTCTATTTCGAGTATTATTTCGGGAGTTATCGTGATGACAAAATTATTATATATATATATATATATATTTAGATAGATAAACGAAGTGATTGCAATAGATCGATTTCTAAAGAAATCAACCTAAAAATATAAGCAGAATATGAAGGGTTCTTCTGCATAAACAGAAAAGGTGTCTGATAAAGTTATTACCAAAATAGTCTTCCCTATTTCATACAAAAAAAAAAAAAAAAAAAAAAAAAAATCTATCGCTAATATGGCGACAAAAATTCAAAAGCCGCCAATGTTGCGAAATAATAAAGTTATGTAGCACGATAATGTTTACCTCTTTATTTATTTTTAGTTCCCCATCATACTATAGGTATGGGGAACTTAGATAATCGTGAAAATTTTCGACCTCGGTTTTTTGACTTTTCTACACGTTTTCAGGTGTGAGGAATCCGAAAATGACAAAATTTGTATGGTGTCTGTCTGTAGGGTGTCTGTTAGTCCGTTAGTCCGTTAGTTCGTTAGTTTGTTAGTCTGTGTACACGATATATCAAAAACAAATTGTCGCAGAGAGGTCAGATCAGTTTTAAAATATTACTTTCGACACTGGCAAGAACCCTATTCATTTGCAACATTCGAATTTGAAAACTTCGTAAGTTATGAGAAATTTACGATTTTCTTAACATGGGAGAATAGGACAAAAATTCACTTAAACGTGCATTAAATGTAAACTTTTTACTCTAAAAATGTCAGACCAGTTTTAAAATATCAGTTTTGATGCCGAAATGAACATCAGTAACTATAAATATGCTACTTTGAAAATTTCGCAAGTAATTGGAAATTTACGAATTTCTTAACATGGCAGTATAGGGAAAAATTTCACATAAACGTCAATTTTGAGAGATATTTTCATCGTAAAGATGTCAGACTATTTTTGAAATATTATTTAGGACACTGGCATGAATATTAATGACTACGAATTTTCTCATATAAAGATTTCGTAAGTTATTGGAAATTTACGAATTTCTTAACATGGCAAAATAGAGGAAAATTTCGCATAAACGTCAATCTTGAGAGATATTTTCATCGTAAAGATGTCAAACCAATTTCGAAATATTATTTAGGATACTGGCATGAATATCATAGACTATGATTTTTCCAATTTAAAAAATTCGTAAGTTATTTGGAATTTACGATTTACTTAACATGTCGGAATAACGCAAAATTGAGCATAAACTTCCATTTTGAGGATCCTAAATACATTAGACAACTTCAAAATTACGTTTATGATATTTGTTTGAACATGGTGGAATACAAATATTCTACTAGGAAAATTTCGTAAATTATTCGTAATTTACGATTTTATCAACAAAGCGAAATTGTAAATTTTTCATATAAATATGAATTTTGAGGATTATTGCATTGGAAATAATAGCATGAAAACTAAACAACGGAATTGACCCCGATAAAATAAATTAATAGATTAGAATAAGATAATTATATCGAAGTGAACGGTGGATAGCCTATTAGGCGGGGATTTCATTCTGTCGCTGTATCAAGCTTTGGTCAGATTCATTTCTTTGAACATGATTATAATATGTCTCGCACTAGAAATTTCTGAGAACATAAATATGATGGGGAACTGAGCAGAGTCCACCTATGCCAACTAGTTTATATAATAACCACTATGCTAATTTATCATACAAAAGAATGAGCCTCTGTGTGTTACTGCACTTGCACGCTGTTGAACAGAAATATTTGATTAATTCAAATTTAAATTTAAATCTATATATATATAAATGAATGTTTGTCTGTATGTTATTTATAAAATCGTAAACGGCTTAACCGATTTCGATCATTCTTTTTTTGTTTTTTTTCCTTATAAGTCAGGGATGGTTTAGAAAAAAAAAAAAAAAAAAATTGAAAAAATCTTTAAAATTAATTAAAATATGAAAATAATAAACTTATTGACTTATATTGACTTAACATAAGCCATTTAAAATTTTAATACTTGCCAAAAAAAGTTTACGAGATATATTTATTTATTGTTTTCAGCATAAAATGAAATATGCTTTCACGCGAAAAATAAGAAATTACTAAATGTTAAATTGGTCGATGAGAAAATGACACTTTATAATTTTAAAATAAAATAGTAATATTACAAATCTAACATATTTCTTCTGAATTTTATTTCACAGCATTTTTTTATATACCTCAACTTCAGATTTTTTTTTTTTTTTTTTTTTTTTTTTTTGTAGTATGGCGGATGAAACACGCTTGGCATAAACGCTAATTCAGCAATATATTAAAGGTATTTTCTTATTGATAATTCTTGACAATTTTTTATAATTTTGATGCTGAAGTAGATCGGACATTTTTCGCCAAGGAAAAGATAGAAAGAAATACGCAAGCGAAGTGATGACGTCACTGGCCGTTCGTGGATGCAAGAAAAATATTTCCTATGTTAAACGCCCATTGGATTTTTTTAAAAAAATTATTAAAAATCGAGGAAAAATAGTTCCCGATTTTAATCCCCGTATTTAGGTATAGATGTGTATTAGTTATCATGTCCATGCATTAGATTAAGTTATTTTTGTAGTAAAATTGACAAATTTTTAATTTTTAATTTCAAAACTCTAGAAAAAAAAATGCCAAACTTCCATATTCGATTGAAAACACAAACATTTCATTTCAAAGGATGATATTTACACAATATCCAACTAATATACTTATTGAAAGGGAAATGATAAATATTCTGTCATAATTTGAAGTCAAATTTGTTTTCAAATGTCTAAATAAAGTATCTAATATAAGATACTAATATGTTGTAGCGGAATAGATTTGATATCGGTCATCCTTGGTAGAAAAATAAAATATCGCCAAATTATTTGGCGAACATAATTTAATTCCTTTCAAAAATCATGGTTATTTTAACAACTTATTTTAAGACAGTAATGAATAAGGTACAACTATAGTATTTCCCCTCAGCTGAATTTGGCGATTTTTCTTTGGCGCCGATTTGAACGATAACGATGTCGTTCTGGATTGTTTGCGATATAATATGGCAGCCTGCATGCTATTTATTTTGGGTTTATGATTTTATGATTTATGATTTATAATTTAGCTTACGATTTTATCATTTATGCTATATGATTTATGATTTTTAGATTTATGATTTATCCATAATTGCCAACGAAAAATCGCCAAATCTAGCTGGGGGGAAATACGATAGTTGTTTTATGAATAATATGAAACAATATTTCGTACTATGCATATTTCGAAAATATACATCTGGCATGTATACTTTCGTATTACGTTTTTGATCACCAAATACAATAAGCGCCAAGAACGACAGAGTTTTGAAATTCAAAATTAAAATTTTGTCAATTTGACAGCAAAATAACTCAATCTAACACATGCACATGATAACTAAAACATATATGTACCCAAATATGGGAATTAAACTCGGGAAATAATTTTCTTCGATTTTTAATCATGTTTTACAAAACATCCAATGGGCGATTAACATAGGAAATTATTTCATGCATCCACGGACGGTCAGTGACGTCACACTTCGCTTGCGTAGGAACAATAATCGCATAAATTATATTTTGGTCTAAAACGGCAACAAAAATTTAAAAGTCGCCAAGGGCATTAAGGCTGTACCATGATCAAGTTTACATATTAATTTATTTATTTTTCTATATACCAACTACTATTAACTAAGCATGAAGTATATATAACCACAAAATAATAATAATTGTCTCATGCGATAGAAGTAGCCGATCATAGCATATTGTAATATTATATTTGGCTTGAAATTGCTGTCATTCTATGGTTGATCGATTAAATCAAATAAATATAGAGAATAACTTGAAAGCAAATATTATGTACATCACGTATAATGTTGCTCATATATAACTAGGATTCAAATATAAAGGGCTACTTCAAAATTTTCGATACTGTCCGTATCAAAATTGTCATATATGATAAGCACCTAAATGGAAGCCCACGGGTAAGTCATTGTCGCAGGCAATAGGGACAGGTATCGCAGGATGCGAGGACGAACAAGGCGCTGCCGAAGGTAGCGGGAACCCAAAGCGAACTTTTGAGCGATTTCAGCATTATTATTTTCTCCTTTTTTCATAAAACTATATAGAAAAGAGTTTCCTTTAAATATGGTGACCAGCGAAGCGGGCAAAGCCTGCTAGTAAATAAATAAAAATAAAAATGTGTTTAATGGGAAATAAATGTAACTAGTATGTTGTGGCCACCGCATGACTTTCTTCTATATTTTCCTATACAAATTCACTCAGTAAAAATAATTTATTAAAATTATTATTTAAAAAAAATTATCTTTCATGATAATGCAGACGATTTCCATATTAGAGAAGTAGTATAACACTAAATATCGAAAAAAAGTCCATTTTTTTCTCAATATTTAATATATATATATATATATATTAAAAGTAAATAAAATCGATAACTTTGTTTTAAATTATCATAGATCTATAGTCCACAGATCTATAGTTTTAGAGGTATTGACGAGACCTTTCGAAAGATACCCATCTTGAAAATTTACCATCCCCCCGGGAGGCACTTCTCCCCCCCAGGTGGGAAGCGATATCCCCACATGCACAAAATTTTTCCCTAGTTAACTACTGCTATTATCAATAATTGATATTAATTTTACAATCACAAGTTAAAAATAACTCTCCTTATGTACATTTATACGAAATTTTGTCCTATACTGCCATGTTAAAAAAAAAAAAAAAAAAAAAAAAAATGCGATTACAGCGCTACCTGCTGACCGATTAATCCCCAAATCTAATCAGCACCAGTTTATGTCAGGGTCCAACTAAATACCAAGTTTAGTTAAATTTCGTTCATTGGTTCGTGAGATACAGCTTCCGCAAAATTCGCGATGCACACACAGAAACAGACACAGACACACAGACACACAGACAGACAGACATTTTCTAAAAACTATCAAATGGTGTTCAGAACATCCCAAAACGTGTAAATCCATCGAAAATCGGAGTTCGAAAATTTTCCCGAATCCAATACTTTCTCTATATTACATTTAGAAGAAAATAAAAATAAAAAAATTAGTTGTCTAAAGTACGGCAGAAATAGCGCTCATAGCATATTGTTACAAGGGATTAAGTCTAAAATGGTGACAAAAATTCAAAAGTCGCCAAAGAGAACTATATTAAGGCTGTACTATAATCAGGTTTACAAAATATGAATTATATATAACCGCAAAAAATTAAATGTCTCATGCCCCAGACGTAGCCGGTCATAGCATATTGTAATATTTGGCGTGAAATTGATGTCATTTTATGGTTGATTGGATAAACAAAACAAACATCGGAAATAACGCAAAAGCAAATATTATGTACACCACGTATAGTGTTGTTCACATGTAACTGGGATTCAAACATAAAAGGGATACTCCAATTTTTTCGATACTATCTCTTTCGAAACTGTTATATAATAACCACCTAAATGGAAGCTCATTGTTAAACCATTGTCGCAGATAATAGGGACAAGCGCCCGAGTTTTAGCGGATGACCAAATCGCTGCCGAAGGCAGCAGGGACCCGAAACGAGTTTTTGAGCAATTTCAGTATTTTATTTTATTTTATTTTTATAAAGCTGTATAGAAAAGAGTTTCCTTTAAATTTAGTGACCAGTGAATCGTCCAAAGCCTGCTAGTGTATATATATATATATATATATATAATGCCTCGAATTGCTAAAAAGTAAAAATACATTTTGGTATAGGCCAAAAAAAATACTTCTTTTACATAAAAAATAGCTATCATATTTACGCGAAAGAAAAGAGTGCTTAGTTGCATAAAATCTCAGCTGAATTCCTGGAAATATAATAAATTACGATAATAGAAATATCGACATGATAATGGAAATACGAAATTTTAATATTAAATATGATGTATTTTTAAGTATGAGATTAGCAAAAAAAAAAAAAAAAAAAAAAAAACAAAAAAAAAAAAAAAGTTGAAACTGTACGCAAATACAAGATGTTGAAATGAAATACTAGAAATTTTGCTGACAAAACCCATTATATTAGAGTAATAAATATATTTTTTAATCTTCAAGCTATAAGAAAAGGACAAATGATTATGCCGTAGTACTCAATCAAGTTTTATTTATTTAGCTGATGTAACAAATACACATTATGTTTGAGCGTAGATTCTGGTTTCGATTCATGCTTTCCCCCGACTGGTAGTTTTGGCTCTTTGCCAAATGAGAGGTGATTTTTTCTCTCTCTGAAAATGTTACTTTTTTAGCTTAGTTTTCGGCCTGTCTTAAACAGGAAGTATATTTTTCTTGAACATGGAAAAGTTATTATTTACATGTCTTGGTCTTGGCTCCTTTATGGAGAAACAATATTATTACACGAATAACTCCAGCAGTTTATTATAATTTGTGAATCAGTTTTTAATATTCTGCAAATAATTTCTCTTTTGTGTTTAATCTCTAAAATAAAATATATGCTCTCCCATTCAAGAACTTTTTCTTTGACTAAAACTGAACACTTGAATTATAGATTTATAGATTATGAAGTGTTTTTATGATTACATAATTCTGCATTTGTTCATGGTGCAGTTTTTTCATGGTGCCGACCCCCGGGATAAGTGAAATCCCTGCAAAATTGAAATTACCTTTCGAAATTAGTTCATTTGGGTTAACGGATTTAAAAAGTCTAAGAATTTTGAAAACGGAACTTTGAAACAATATTGACTGGAAATGTGGATGAATTATATTGGATAGCTGCCTGGATATTGAACCAGGTCAGCAAAATTTTATTATTATTTATAACATTGATTAAATCAAATTAGAATTTTGAACTATTTACAATATTGTTTTCTTTTTTACTTGATTATTTGCTCGCTATGAACATAGATAAATTAAAAGCTAAGCGTTCTACGGAACGCTCTAGCGTTACAAAATTAATTACGAAGTTAGAAAATTTGTTGGCAGATGATATAGAAAATACAAAATCAGACGAAATTAATGAGATTAAAGAAATGTTATGTGAAAGAGAAATTTCATTAAAAAATTTAAATGAACAAATTGAAAAATTAATAGAAGACATAAAAGAGTATGAAAAAGATATCGCAGCAAGCGATAAATACGGCAAGCAAATAATTTCTGCCAAGTGTAAAATTAAATTAAGACTAAAAAGGTGTAATAAAGAAGAGAATAATTCAAATTGTTCTGTCAGTGAAACCCAAACAAAAACTTGTTCTGCAGTAAGATTGCCTAAAATGTCCTTACCACGATTCCGTGGGCAAATAGAGAAATGGAATGAGTTTTTCGATTGTTTCGAGAATGCTATTCATCTAAATGAAAGTCTTACAAAAATTGAAAAATTTACTTACCTGAAAACGCTTTTAACTGACAAAGCGTACAATGTTATTGAAGGGTTTTCACTTACGGAGCAAAATTATTATAATTGCATAGAGATGTTAAAAAATCGTTTTGGGCAAAAATATATTATTATTAATGTCCATATGAACAAATTACTGAATTTGGAGCCTGTTAAGAGTTCAGCAAATATAAGTGCTTTTAGGAAACTCGTTGACGTTTGTGAAGTAAATATTCGCAGTTTATCTAATTTAGGGGTGACAAACGGCCAATATGGTCATTTACTGAATCCAATTTTATTAAAATTATTGCCAAACGATCCAGTAGTTGAATATTATAGGCAAAGTGATAAAAAAAAGATGATTCTGATGTGACTGACTTAATTAATTTTCTTAAAATAGAACTGGAATCTCGTGAACAATCTCTTAGTATGATTAATTATAAAAATGCTTCGGTAATTGTAAATAAAAATAAAGCCGAAATTAGTGACAGAAAATTTTCAAATAAAATGAATTCATTGAATGTAGGTATAAAATGCATATTTTGCAAGAATTATGATCATCCTTCTCTTGAATGTGCTAATTTAACTGATGTTGAGAAAAGGTTAAAATTAAAGAAGGATGGCAGGTGTTATAAATGCTTTCTAAAATCTCATCTGTCATCACAGTGCAGAGTGAAATCGCAGCCTTGCGAAAAATGTAAAGCAACAGATCATAACAAATTATTTTGTTTTTCAAAAAACTTGAAACCAGAAGTAGTAGAGAACGCTATAGTATCGAATTCGCATTTGAAAAATAGTAATCAGGCAGCGTTATTGCAAACATGTTGCGTAATAGCACAATCTAATTCCAGATCAAAAACTGTCAGATTATTATTGGATTCCGGAAGTGTGAAAAGTTTTATTACTAAAGAATTGACTCACGAATTAAAATTAACCCGTGTAAGAAAAGAAAAACTAACCGTTTTTGCGTTCGGCATAAGCAAAGGTAAAGAAGAGGAATTCGAAGTTTTTAATATTGAACTGCGTAGCAAAATAAATCCTCGTCGGCTCATTCATGTTGAAGTATTAGCTACAGACTCAATAACCGCGACTCCCTTGAAAAGCCCAAGGGGCGAACCAGAAATTGAAAGTTATATTAAAAATAAAAACTGGAAATTGGCAGACAATTCATTAAGTGATTCCAAAATTAATATTTTGCTAGGAGCGGATTATTTTTGGAAAATACAGAGAGGTATCATTGAAGAAATTGGTGATAATTTATATGTTGCTAATACTATTTTCGATATACTGTAGTGGGGAAATTAAATAATAATAGTACAGAGGTAATTAATTCACATTTTGTATCTGTCAATAAATTTGACAGTTTTGATTTGCAGCGTTTTTGGGATTTAGAATCACTTGGAATATGTGACAGTAAGAATGATTCTCTGTCACAGAGAGATACAGAAATTATTAATTCTTTCAATGAAAATTTAAATTTTGTTAAGGGAAGATATGAAATTCAATTTTTGTGGAAGGAAAATAAAAATGAATTAAAATCTAACATAGAAATAACCAAAAATAGATTTTGGGGTTTGAGAACAAAACTGTCTAAAAATGAATGGCTTAAAAATGAATATGAGAAAATTCTTGAGGAACAAAAGAAAATGGGAATAATAGAAGAGTGTGAATTAAACAAAAATGAAACTGGTGTATATTATATGCCCCACAGACCGGTGATAAGAACAGATAAGTCCACCACAAAGGTCAGAATAGTGTTTGATGCTTCTTCCAAAGAAAAAGAAGCAAAATCTTTAAATGAATGTTTATATTCAGGCCCCAATTTAAATCCCAATGTTTTAGATATTATTTTGAAATTCCGCCTTCACAAAATTGCCTTTGTTTGTGACATCGAAAAGGCATTTCTGCAAATACAGGTTGCAGAAAATGATAGAAACTTTTTACGGTTTCTATGGTTTGATGATATAAATAGTAAAAATCCTCTATTAAAGGTTTTCCGCATGACCCGTGTAACTTTTGGTGTTACAACATCACCCTTTTTGCTCTCAGCTACCATTAAACATCATATAAAGGGATATAAGAACTTGTTTGAGAAAGTTGTTAATATGCTTGATACTTCCTTATATGTTGACGATCTCTTTCATGGTGCTAATTCTGTAAATGAAGCATTTATTTTATCGTCTGGTGCTGTGAAGATACTTAAAGATGCCAATATGACATTAAGAAAGTTTAAAAGTAATTCTTACGAATTAAGCGAATTGTGGGAAAAACATTGAATAAACGTTGATGAAGAAATAAATGAGGGAAATATCTCTAAGGTATTGGGAATAATGTGGTCAACTAATAATGACACGTTAAAAATAGACTTTCAATCTCTGTTAGAAGGGTTTGATAATGAAATTATCACTAAGGGAATTGTTTTACAAACTGTAGCAAAGGTGTATGACCCTGTAGGGTTTATTTCCCCTTTTATAATAAGAGTTAAATTTCTAATGCAAGAATTATGGGAGCAGGGTGTTGATTGGGATTCTGCTTTACCCGATGCTTTAACACAAAAATTTAAGAAATGGCATAGTGAAATACAGGATTTAGAAAATTTTGAAGTGCCTAGAAAATATTTTACGAATTTTGAAAAATTAACTCCTGAAACTATTCAAATTTGTGTTTTCTGCGATGCCAGTTTGAAAGGATATGGTACAGTAGCTTATTTTCGTGATCTTTGTTCTCGTGAAACTTCATTTATTATGCCAAAGACAAGAGTAGCTCCTCTCAAAAAACTTACTTTGCCTCGACTTGAATTGATGGGAGCCTTAACAGCTGCTCGATTAGCTCATTATCTTGGGCGGCTATTTTCAATTCCCGTCAAAAACATACTATGATTCTGTGATTCCCAAATTACCCTTTATTGGGTTAAAGGAAGTGCTAGTAACTGGAAGCCCTTCGTAGAGAACAGAGTGCGTGAAATTCAACGATTAGTAGCCCCGTCTCAGTGGAGATTTTGTCCAGGGGTTAAGAATCCAGCTGATGTGCTATCTCGTGGTTGCACAGCGGCTGAATTGTTGAAGAATGAAGAATGGTTGAAGGGACCAATTTGGTTGAAAGAAGAGCACTTACCGACACCACTACCTGAAAATGAAGCGAAAATACCTGAAGAAGAGATTTTGCGAGAACAACGGAAAACTACTGTTTGCTCTTTAACTCATGGCAATAATGAATTTGAATTATTGTACAAGTTTACATCTTGGTCTAAATTAAGACGTGTTACAGCTTGGTGTCTTAGATTTATAAAAAATACTAAATGTCGATCCGTGCGAAATAATGGCTTTTTAACTATACAAGAACTTGATGAGGCAACTAAAATTATTGTGAAATTGGTTCAAAGACATGAATTTGGAGAGGAAATAAAGACTTTAAAATCTGGGAAAAACCTGAATGCTAGTAACAAACTCCTTTCTTTAAATCCTTTTCTAGACAAAAATGAAATTCTTCGTGTTGGTGGAAGATTAAGACACGCAAACCTACCTGAGAGTCAAAAGCACCAAATGATACTTCCCAAAACGCATCACATTACAGATTTAATTATAAAGTACTTTCATGAAAAACATCTTTATAGTGGAACTCAATTAACAATTTCAGTCCTGCGACAACAATATTGGATAATTAATGCAAGAGACGCTGTGATAAGAAATCTGCGTAGCTGTATGAAGTGTTTTAGAACCACGTCGAACTTAGCCTCTCATTTAATGGGTGATCTTCCAGCTGCTCGTGTAGTGCCATCGCGAGTGTTTTCGAAAGTCAGGGTTGATCTTGCAGGCCCCTTTCTCATCAAACCTCGTAAGGGCCGAGGTGTTAGATCTTATAAAAGTTATATTTGTTTATATATCTGTTTTTCCACAAAAGCAATTCATTTGGAAATACTCAGTGATCTCACCTCTGAAACATTCCTCCCATCTTTGAAGAGGTTTGTTGCTCGACGAGGAAAACCTGAAGAATTGTTTTCAGACAGAGGAACGAACTTTGTAGGTGCCGACAACGAAATGAAAAAAATGATGTCCTTGATCTCTTCTGAGGAAAAAATCCACAGATATTTGTCCGAAGAAACAATCAAATGGAATTTCAATCCCCCATCGGCCCCCCATTTTGGAGGCCTTTGGGAGGCTGGAATAAAACAGATGAAAGGTCATTTAAAAAGAACTATTGGCGAACAAATATTAACTTATGAACAGTTCCTTACTTTAATTACTCAAATTGAATCATGCTTGAACTCAAGACCTCTTGTTGCGCTCTCGAATGATCCAAGCGACTTAAATGCTCTAACTCCAGGACATTTTATCATAGGCACTGCCTTGACTTCAATACCAGAACCTGACTATTCTTCAGTTAACCTAACCCCGCTAGAAAGATGGAAACTTCTGCAAAAATTTTTTCAAAGTTTCTGGAAGAGATGGTCCTCAGATTACCTATCAGACTTGCAAAGCCGATCAAAATGGCTAATAAATAAACCAAATTTCAAGAAAAACGATTTGGTTTTAATAAAAGACGATAATCAGCCCCCTTTGAAATGGAAACTGGGTCGCATAATCAAATTATTTCCTGGAGCAGATGGCAAGATTCGTGTAGTTCTACTGAAAACTGTTTATGGGGAGTTGAAGCGTCCGATCGCCAAACTATCTCCTCTGCCATTTTAAAAACTGTTGAACAGATAACTTAAAACTGTTGATTGAACTTTAGCTTATTTAATTTAATTTTATTTTTTTGTTCCTGTATTTTATCCACTTATGTTAATAATCTAGTTACAATGTTTCATTATGTATATTAATCTCTTTTTTTCTTATCTATTTGCAGTTTGAAGACAGAAAATGAAAAACCTGTTTTATTGTACCTTTAGGATATTTTTATGAACCTCCATTCATGGGGGCGGAGCATGTTTGAGCGTAGATTCTGGTTTCGATTCACGCTTCCCCCCGACTGGTAGTTTTGTCTCTTTGCCAAATGAGAGGTGATTTTTTCTCTCTCTGAAAATGTTACTTTTTTAGTTTAGTTTTCGGCCTGTCGTAAACAGGAAGTATATTTTTCTTGAACAAGGAAAAGGTCTCTTGGTCTTGGCTCCTTTATGGAGAAACAATATTATTACACGAATAACTCCAGCAGTTTATTATAATTTGTGAATCAGTTTTTAATATTCTGCAAATAATTTCTCTTTTGTGTTTAATCTCTAAAATAAAATATATGCTCTCCCACTCAAGAACTTTTTCTTTGACTAAAACTGAACACTTGAATTATAGATTTATAGATTATGAAGTGTTTTTATGATTACATAATTCTGCATTTGTTCATGGTACAGTTTTTTCACATTAGAAAGACAAAAAAAAAAAAAAAAAAAAAAAAAAACTGAAAAAGCTAAATTTACGACAACAACAACAAAAAAAAAAGCTGAATTCACCTAAAAAGCTGAAAAATCTTATTCCTGATTTTTAGAGAAGTAATGAAAGTTAATTCTTAAATCTTCAACAGATGATTTATATTTAAATACGACACTGCCTGGAATAATTCTATTTATCTTTTTTGCCAAGTATCTTTTACATTTGGCCGGTTTGCCTGTTAAATATTGTGTGTCAGGGTAAAAAACGACTAAATAAAAATCATTAGATTTATTTTTCTTTCTTCTTTTTCTTTTCTCCCTCCTCCCCTTACAAAACAATTAAAATATTTTCCTTCAAATATGAGTGGGTGGAGGGAGGAATCTGGCCCCTTGCTTACCATGAACTTGGATTTTTTTTTTTTTTTTTTTAATTGTACTTATATTAGAAGCACGGAAATTTGCAAGTGCCCTAGGTACAAAAATTTGTTAATCGGTTCCCGTGAATAATGAGTGAAAAAGTATTTGAAAGCATTAGACAAATTGTAAGGCAGGGGAAAAGTCATGCAAAAATCATGCAAGAATAAATAATATAATATAAACACACTCGTAAGCAGTTTAAATAAATAATTAAATTTAAGGTTTTTTTTTTTTTTTTTTCGAAATATTTAATGGAAATTGATTATTATTATTATTATTATTGTTATTATTATTATTAATAGCTATTTGTAAACACAATGGTTATTGTGATATTTAAATAAAGATTAGAAATGATGAAATTATTAAACATTAGAAATGATATAATGATAATCAAAGTAATTTAATTTTACGAAAATGTTATTTTCACGAATGCTCCATTTGAATTAAAAAAAAAAAAAAAAAAAAAAAGAAAAAGAAGCTATCGTAATAATAATAACAACAATAATAATAACAACAGCAACAACCAATTACATCTAAATAATTCGTTAAAAAAATATTTATAGCTTAGACAGAAGAAAATAATTCTTTGCTATGAATAATTTATGAAAATTTAATAGACGTCATTACACAAATTGTAAGACAAGCAATTTGAAATTTTTTATACAAAAATGTTCACTCTACATATTCATGAACTGTTTAAATAAATAAGTTAAGGTTAAGATAATTACTTACTGGACTTGTGTAAAAAAAGTTCATAAAAATGGAAAACAGAAATAGATCGGAGACACAAAATTGTATTTTGGACTCAATTTTTGTTCTTGTTAATAAATAACTTTGTCCAAAAATAATAAATACTAACATGAATAATTATGGCTTTGTTTCATGCTCTACAAAAGAAAAATACGTAAACAAAATAACGATGTAAAGTTAAGCGTGATGTAGTATTTAGAACTGAATCTAGTAAAGGACAAACATTGTAATTTGTAATATGTCATGCTATATCAACTATTGGAAATAAACATTTTATTTATGAACAGTAGAATGATTTGATATAAGCTTGAATTAAGAGAATGAGTATAAAATATGAATTGAGAGAATTTATAGAAGTGATACTGAAGAATATATAGAAATCTAGAGAAGCAATTTAAGAGTGTGTAATATAGAGAATATAGAGTAATATAAAGAAGTAATATAAAGATAATATATTTCAAATGTAGATACTACTCAATGATAGTGTCATTATCATTCATGTCATATTCATAAATATGTAATTTCTAACTTAAATTATAAATTTATTAATATATATTTTTAAAAATAATTGTACAAGATATCAGCTATCTTCTAAAATGAAGTAAAAAAAAAAAAAAAAAAAAAAAAAGAAAGAAAGAAAGAAAGGAAATAACGTTGTATTTAGTATTTACCCGCGACCTTGCAGTATTCAATTTTTTTTCTTCTTTTTCTTAGTATATAATGAAAAAAAGAAATCTAGAAAGTATTTCTAAGAAAAAATAAATAAATAAATAAATAAAAATAGAATCTCCATAAATACAAGAGAAGTATGAAAACTGAGTCGTTAAGCATGAATTTTACTTTAAAAGCGTTCTTTGAGTGATTTTGATTTAACTGATCAATAGCGTTTTATCAGATAATATTAATTTGTTCTAATAATAATTTAGCTTTTGATAAATTAAAATTTCAATAGAGTGTGAAAATTGATATAAGATTTATGAGTTTCAAATTTTAAAGTTAAATAAGGAAAGAAATAGAATGCATTTTTTTAAATGCAAGATACATTTTTTACTTTCTTCTATATTCAATAGAAGAAAGTGTTGGATTTATAATAAAAAAAAAAAAAAAAAAATCAACTTCGGTTTTCGTTGGATTTACACGTTTTGTGATGACCAGCATTAAATTTGATCAATTTTAGAAAATATTTGTTTGTGTGTGTAACCAAAATTTTCTGGACGCTATATCTCACGAGCTAATTCAATATAAATTTATATTCGGAATTCAGTTTAAATTTATATTTGTTTGGACTTAGATTTAAGTTTGTGCTGATTTTGGTGCATATCACTTAATTAGTGGCGCTGTAGTCCTGTTTTTTTTTTTTTTTTTTTAATATGGCAACATAGGAGAAAAATTCGTATGAGCACAATGAAAATTATATTTAACCAATTATTGTGAAATCAAAAAGAATTAGTAATAATAGTAATAGTTAACTAGAGAAAAAAATTGTATATCCAGCAGCATCACTTCGTAGACCTCTCCATCCCTGCGGTGTAAATTTTCAATGTGTGTATTTTTAAAAAGAACTCGTCAATACCCTTAAAACGAGTGGCTGATCTATAGACACGTGATAATTTAAAACAAAGTTATGGATTTTTTTTTCCTAGAAGAGAAAAAGTACATCTTTTCAGATGCTATCTGTAGGGCATAAAATTGACACCTTTTCGACATTTAGTGTTATACTTCCCTATGATGAAAATAGTCTGCATTCACCATGAAAAATAATTTTAATAAATAATAATTTCAATAAATAATTTTTACTGCGAGAATTTGTATAAGAATAACATAGAATAAACTTTTGTGATGACTACAACATACTTTTTTCTTTCTTTCTTTACTTTTTTTTTTTTTTTTAACAGTTTAAAATCTATTACATTTAAGCATTAAAGTTTAATGTGTGCTAAAAAAATTTTTCTTCATTGAATTTGGCTAATTACATGTAATACATGTTTTCATATTACGACGAAATAATCCTTGAAATTGCAATTTCGTCATGTTTTAAAAGCGGAATACAATAATACTGTATCAAATTAAAGTATAGCTACAGTGCATTGTAAAATAAATAAATAAATAAAATAAAAATAAATAAAAATGGATAAGTTAATGACAAATACTGGCAATTGGTATGCGAGAATTTTTTTGCTGGAAAGTAACAGAAATTTTAGACATTTTTCTTTACTTAGCAAAGCTAGTTAAACACAGCATAGCTAGAAACATAAAAAAAAAAAAAAACTCTTCCGCTTCAAATTGCAGGTAGATTTTTCATTATGTATTTCTATCTTTATTTATTGTAGTTTGTGGCATCCAAAATGCCAGAAAATTTTCTGTAAATTTCATTTTTTCCCTTTGCAACATATTTAAAGACAAAAAGGTAAAAAAGAAAAAAAAAAAAAAAAAAAAAAACGAACGTTTAGTTAAACAATACTAAATTCCAGAATAATATAGGTAAAAAAGAATAGTCCCCCCCCCCCTTTAAATGTATTCACAATGATTTTTATTTATTTATTTATTTATTTATCTATTGATTTCCGAAATATTTGGTAATGCAAAGTTTGGTCCAGTTTTTTTTTTTTTTTTTTTCTCCAGTAACATTTTAGAGAAATCTGAAGTGATTCCACTCGACTTTCCGAAGACTTTGTAATTAACGGTTGTTTAAATAAATCCAAATAAGTGAAGTCATTATGGAGACAAAAGGTTGTGTATTTTCCCCTACACTGTATACCGTTTGATGGACAGTAATGTATCTAACTATTTTGTACATTTTGTGAAAGGACTATAAACGTTAAGCTTGCAATATAAAACATTTGTCTTTATTTATTTATTTAGTTTAACGTTATGAAATCTAATTTTAAGTTATTAGAACCCATAGACCGAAATGTATAAAAATTATTCTTTGTAAAATGAATATTTTTACTTTTTCTGTGATATTTGGGTCATCCTGTATATATAAAATGACTAAAAATGAGCTTTTATTAAATATAAACATTTATTATTTACATTTTAAAATAGAGTTTTCCTTCACAGTATTTTGCGTATCAGTATTTGATAATGCTTTAAAATTATATAGCATATTAATTATTAACTCTCATTGTTAACAATCTCCATTATAAACAAGCACTCCAACTCAATAATATTTACAAATTTCAAGGCCAAGACTGTACAACGAATGCAAAAACTCATTTTCTCTTTTCCCAAGCATCTTTAAACTATTTTATGACTCAATACATGGCCACAAAAGCAAAAGTAAAATAAATAAATGAAATGTCAATTTAAAAAAAATAATAATGAGTGCCTATTTTACAAAATGACGGAATCGCTATCCCAAGTATGTCACGGAATTTGATAATTTGAGTATCGAACCCCAGGTGCGCTTAGACAGTCGAACAACTTGTGAAAATTGGACCATCATTAAAAATTACTGTTTCCGGGTCGACGCTTGTTATGGCAATATCTTTCCGACGGACAATTCATGAACGGGTGTTGTCAAAGCTATGGTTCAGTGATTCATACTTTTATTTTTTATTTTCACTCGCGGCGAAGTATATAAAGTGAAAGTAGAAGTCATTTCCAAGCGAGAAGTGATCCACATCCTCCAAAATCTCCTTGGGATAAAACATTTCAACAATGATCCGAAGGGTAAGTTTTAGCTTTAGAAATGTTGCGTCCGAACTGCTGAATTTATGTCTTTTTTTTTTTTTTTTTTTTTTTTATAGTCATAAAACTCAATTGATAAAAGACTTAAAAAACTAGTGTATTGTGACCAGGGTTCTCACACATAAAAATTCCTATGCCAGAATTTTTATATAGCAATTTATTAAAAAAATATCTATGATTAGCAAAGCCTAAAATTACTATATAAGAATAGCGGTATTTGAATTTCCCATTGTGAGAAACCTGGTTGTGGCCACCACAAAATATTCTTTTATATTTTACTATAAAAATTTTCGCAGTACAAATTATTTATTAAAACTAATACTTATTTATTTATTTATTTTTTTAAACAATGCAGACGATTTTCACCTTAGAGAAATCTAAATCTAAATATTAAAAGAAAATCAATTTGTGCCGTACTAAAATCTGAGAAAATACATTTTTTTTTCAGGAACATTTTTTGCCCCCTTTATTATAAAGAAAAAAAAAAAAAAAAAAAAAAAAAAAATGATGAGTTCTTTAAAAAAATACTCAAGTTGAACATTTACACCCCCCTAAGAGGTTGAAGGGAGGAGCGATGCTTCTGCATCTACAAAAAATTTTACTCGTTGATTATTCTAAGATTCTAAGACGGAAGGTGGCCGAACACCACTATGCAGCGGTTTTGAGCGATTTTAACCTTTCACAATGGTTTGTTAAAAATAATTCATTGTGTGTATTTATATGAAATTTTGTTATAGACTGCTATATTAAAATTTTGGTATTAAGGGGATACCTCGCAAATCGTCAAGATCAGTCAAAGTCCATGTTATTCTATAGGAAATTTGTTTATTGATTTACATATTGCCCAATATATATTTCTAATTTCAGTTTTCACATTCTGATAATTCATAATCGTTAAATTAGTACTCGGTTTCCAAAAAAAAATATTTCTTAAAATTTTAATATTACATTTTCGAGTTTAAAAATACGAAATGTTAACTAAATGTATTTTTCTCATTTACTTATTGTCCCCGGAAGTCAAAGTCAATGTTATTCTATGGAGAATTTTGTCCCATAATAACTCATTAACTAATACATATTTTTAAATTCCGTTTTCTTAATCAGAAAATTCACAACTATTAAACTAACAATTTATCGCTTTCTAAAAAATTAAATTTTTAATATAATTTTAAATTTTTAATATTTTATTTTGAGGTTGGAGAATGCGAATTTTTACAATGGGAAATTTCGCATTTTTGAGCTCAAATGTGAAATCTAAAGAAAAAAAAAAAAAAAAAGAAAGAAAAAAGAAAAAAAAAAAATCACTTTTTAGAAAGCGATAACATGTTTAGCAGTTGTGAATTTTCTGAATGTGAAAATGGAATTTCAATATATGTATTAGTTGATTAGTTATAACGGGACAAAATTTCCCATAGACTAACATTGACTTTGGCTTACGGAGACGATAAGTACAGAGTCCCCTTAAACGAAATATTAAAATTTTAAAAAGTCAGTTTTCCCGAATGTAAAAACAGAATTAAGAAAAAAAAATCATTAAGTGTTTCTATAAATGTGTTAAAATGATATTATTATTACTTAAAAAATGTTTAACTCAGTAGACTAATGTCGTCATTTTTTCTTATTATATCATTTAACTGAGTCAAAGAGCTTAAATATTATCCATTTATAAATCTTATTTTATTTTTTATTTCATTTTGCACGCGCGCTTTTCATTTCCTAATTCAAAATTATTAAAAAAAAAAAAAAAAAAATTAAAAAATTTAGATACTGTCTGTTTCGAAACTGATTATCATTAATTTTCTTTTCTTTTTCTAAAAAAGAAAAAAAAAAAAAAAAAAAAAAAAGATTTTGATGGAATTCTGACAAAAGCAGAATTGAGTTTAGTACGGAGGACTATTATTATTATTATTATTATTATTATTATTATTATTATTATAACATCGCTTTCAAATTATTCAATTATATTTTCGATTGCGATAAATGTCCAACTATCGTAAAACTGGTATCGTAAAAATCCGTAGATTGAGACTAATAGTCCTCAGTCCTTAACAAAAAAAAAAAAAAAAAAAATTCATTAGTTACTCTGTAATTCTATAAATAAATTTCACCATAGAATTATGTGGGATTTGGTGACCGGAAACGAGAAAATTGTTAAGTATTGAGTAGCAGCCTAAAGTTTCATTATATTAATGTTATTTACTACTAATGATTAAAAAATAAATAAATAATAATAATAATCATTAAATGGTCTAATGCAGACCACAAATTTCTTATGATATTGATTGCAGTTAAATTGGAGTCATTTTTCTAATAGAATTTTATAACCTTGGATTTTATTTTTAACAGTGATAAACAAAAACTATTTTGCAAGCTATATCTAACATTACAAAGTGTGGGATATTTTTTGGATTTGTTCCAGTGGAATATTTAGAAAAAATAAAATTTAATAGAAGTTATGTTACAGATGCATGTAATTTTATCTAAAAATCTTAAAACTTTGTTGGACATAAAATTTAGGGGAAAAAAAATAATAATAATCTAACATAGAATTGTAGGAAAATTTGTATTTATTAATGATCAACAGCAATATCATAGATACAATATAAATTTATGCATGCTAGAAAATTTAAAAAACTCTCTATGATTTTATTTCTAAATTTTTTAAAAATCTTATTGTGGGATATTCTTTCGTATTTCTTTCCGTAAAAAAAAAAAAAAAAAAAAGTACAAATATATCTTAATCTATATTTGAATTGACAGGATTAGTAAAATTATAATTTCGGATAGATTTCTCTGCAGAAGTAACAAGATTTGTCCAATTAGCCAGTTAAAATGTCTGTAAGTAACAACTATAATAATATACTATAACAATAATAATATAATAACAATACTATATAATAATAATAATAATATAATAACACTATAACTATAATAATATATATTTCTGTAGTAACTATTCTGTAATAACTATATGAGATATTTATATGTTCAGTTAAATATTTTAGGAAAGCGTCATAAATAGTTTCATGGTATAGTAACAATTAATTCATTTACATTATTTTTATTTTTATGCTTTTTTTTTCTAAGTAAGATTTTAAAATTTATAAAATTATTAATCAATTTTATTGTAAAAACAGTAATAAAATATACTTTCAGCATATCACATAATTTAAAATATCTTTATTCCGACGTTTCGGTTAATATTCCATCTTTAACCATCTTCAGGGAAATGGTGTTCAAAAACTATAAACATAAACAATTTAAGCCATTCTAGGATACTATAAATAGAACTTTTCAAAATAACTTTTTCAACTCAGTACCGTCGATCTGAATACTTGCATTTTACTACTATTCCAATAAAATTGCACCTCAAACGAAGAAAAGGGCGGCTCAAACAATTTTATACCAAAATTTCGTGAAAATTTTAAATTATTATGGATTTATGAAAATATGAGCTGAAATTAGCCAGATTGGAAATTTTGGTATAAAATGGTTTGAGCAGCCCTTTTCTTCGTTTGAGGTACAATTTTATTGGAATAGTAGTAAAATGCAAGTATTCAGATCGGCAGTACTGAGCTAAAAAAGTTATTTTGTTCTTTTTAGTGCATTAACAAAAGGGATTTTTTTTTTTTTTTTTTTTTTTCAATAAGTGTAATTTTTTATTTTTGTAATATTTTTATTATAGTGTTAATGCTTTTGAATTAATTTATGAATATTTCGCAATATTGTTAATATTGTTGAGATTTATTTATAGCTTGTTACTTGTTATTTAAAGTGTATGCTAAAGGTTTTGCTTCTTTGTTTTTGGCCAATATAATGCTAAAACACATATATGCAGGGTGAGTTTGACATAATCTGCCAAACGAAAGGAGGTGATAGAACAGCCCATGGGGAGCATAAAACACCATAGAAACCCTGTCCTATCTCTAACCGTTTCCGAGTTATAGTAGATAGAAGAAAAATCTGTTTTTTTTCCATCCCGTCTAAAAAAACCCAAATTTGTGAGCTTTCTGAAAGACTTACATGCAAAATCAGCACAAATTTGGAAAGAGCAGAAAAAATCCTATCGGGTGACACCATTTACATCAGGATACCTTAATTTGACGGCGAGCTACAAGTGCTGTAAAACATTGGCGAAGTTTAAATCGAGTTGTCACCAAATTCTTTAACCGGCAATTCTGCAAATACCGTTCAAGCTACAATCGGTCAAATTTACCAAAAACCTCTCCATTCCACAAGCTTTAGAATGAGTCCACAATAAACCATATCGGTGTTCTAGTTCAGGAGAAATTTTGCCTTTTGTTTGAAATACATTCATCACTGAACTCGACGTTCGTCGTGAAGGAGACTCACGGGGTGCCATGGTCGTTCCTGATTTCATGTCCTCCTTCAGCCCACTGTTTTGTCAGATGCAAAAAAGAAAGTTTTAAAGGCAAACAAGAAAAGTAGCAGTTGTATTAAGTTTACAAACACAATGGACAGCTCGCTGTTTTGTCAGATGCAAAAAAGAAAGTTTTAAAGACAAACAAGAAAAGTAGCAGTTGTATTAAGTTTACAAACACAATGGAATGGAAACAAAAGAAGTATGACGTTTCTCACGTCTTTCACAAAGGAATATGAAAAAAAAAAAAAAAAAAAAAAAAAAAAGACGTATCTCACGTTTATGATTAAAGCACATATGCATTCGAAAGAATGCGTGAAATTTAGTGCCGCTGCTGAAATTGGTCACCCCCACACCTGATACATGCCCTTGCCCGCTTACGTACGAAAACCACAGTAGCTCTTAGCGAAAGCTCATCCCTCAGTTTTATTATTGCATCATCGAGCCGGCTGCTTAAATCTTGCAAACTGGTAACTTCTGTGCGGTATACTTCTTGCTTAGGAAACCCCAAACATAGAAGTTCAATGGAGTTATATCTGGCGATCTAGGTGGCCATGGAATTGGTCCATTACGACCAATCCATCGCGGATACTGCTGAGTCAAGAAGTCCCGAACGGCATTGGAGGAATGTGCAGGGACCCCCATCGTGTTGGAAAATGATTTCCACTCGTTGGGGTACAGGAATGGCATCAAGTAATCCTGGAAGATGATGTTCCAGAAACTCCAAATATGTATTGCTTGTCAGATGACCTTGGAATACATGTGAACCTATCAAGCGATCGCCAACCACTCCAAGCCAAACATTTCAGCTGAATCGCGTCTGGAACGATGAGTTTCGTGTTACAAATGGATTTTGTTGAGCGTAATGGTGCCAGTTATGTAAATTTAACATGCCATCCCGAGTGAAAAGTGACTCATCTGTCCACAGTATCGTTCTAAGGAAATGGTGTTCCTCAATATCTCGCTCTAAAAGCCAGCAGCAGAATGTTACTCGCTTTTGGAAATCTGAGCGGCGTAATTCTTGTACCGGTGTGAAGTGGTATGGATGACACTGGTTTTTGCGCAAAACATTCATCACTTTACTTTGGGAGATTCCACCTTCTCTCGCAAGTAAGCGTGAACTTATATTTGGATTTTTCTCCACTCGGTCGAGTACGGACTCCTCAGCGGTGGCGGAACAGCGACCATGGCCCCTTTCGTACACCCTACCGAACGACCCTCTCTCCCTAAGCCTTCGATGAATTGCAGCAAATACAACACGGTTGGGCGCACGACGATGTGGATAACGTAGACGGTACTCTTCTTCGGCTCTCCGAGAGTTACCATCGCAAAATCCATACACAAAATGTATATCCGCGTACTCTTCATTTGTAAAACTAGGCATATCTGTTTACAGGTTGGAAAGTATGACAATTTGTTCCCTGTGATGACTTCAGTTGGAAATAAATTTCAGAAGGGTAAACAAAAAGGGATAAAATTTCAATATTAATTTACAAAAGTAGAAGAAAAAAAGTGCTACGGAATAAGAACCAACTTGGTTAATTCGTACCAATGTAGGAAAACATACTAAGTATGAACTGAGAGAGAGCAAGTAGACGTGAGAGCAGCGTGAAAAGAATCGGCTGAGCTCAGGCAAAGTCCAGAAAATGCTAAAGCAATAAGCAGCATAAAACGTAAAAGAAGCTGACAAGCTAATGAGCTGTTACAGATTGACTCGCCTTTTGTACCCGCGAGTGGGATGCGCGGTCAGGAAGGTTGGAATACATCTGTATATCACTAAGAGTCCAGATGCAGATAGTCACGAATTTACATACGTTCCATTTACTCACCATCGTTCCGTTTGCTGAATTTCGACGACGCCGTTTTCAGTGATGTATTTCAAATAAAAGGCTAAATTTCTCCTGAAGTAGAACACCGATATGGTTTATTGTGGGCTCATTCTAAAGATTGTAGAATGGAGAAGTTTTTGGTAAATTTGACCGATTGTAGCTTGAACGGTGTTTGCAGAATTGCCGGTTAAAGAATTTGGTGACAACTCGATTTTAAACTTCGCCAATGTTTTATCGCTTGTAGCTCGCCGTCAAATTAAAGGTATCCTGCTGTAAATGGTGTAACACGACAGGATTTTTTCTGCTCTTTCCAAATATGTGTTTATTTTGCGTGTAAGTCTTTCAGAAAGCTCACAAATTTTGTTTTTTCCAGACGGGATGGAAAAAAACAGATTTTTCTTCTATCTATCATAACTCGGAAACGGTTAGAGATAGGACAGGGTTTCTATGGTGTTTTATGCTCCCCGTGGGCTGTTCTATCACCTCCTTTCGTTGGCAGATTATGTCAAACTCACCCTGTATATATATTTATACAAATATATGCATTAAAAAGGAATATTACTTGAAATGATAAACCGTATTTGTAACACATAATGTGCAAAAAAAAAAAATGCATCAGGATACAAAATATGTAAAAAGAATATTAATGTATATATATATATATATTAATCTATGGTGTCATATGCTCTTCCTTCTAGTTCTATATATATATATATATATATATATATATATATACACACATATATATATATATTTTCTGTTATGCTTTGTTCATATTTATTATGTATGATCTCATATATTAATTTGCCAGAAACGACTCATATGAACTTTTTCAATATGTTTGGCTTTGTATAAGATTTTGTATACACTTTCATATTTATTTGTTTATTCATTAATTCAAGTCTTCTTTCCTGGTGTTAGATCATTCCACTGATGAATTATTATTATACATTCATACACATGCATAAGTTATTAAAGATTAACTATAGCCAAACAAAGGTTTTTATAAGCAGAATATTGTATGCAAAATTTGCATTTAATACAGCATTTAAAAAGAAAATGAAAAAACATAAAAATAAAATAATAAAATAATAATAATAATAATAATAATAATAATAATAATAAAATAAATAAATAAATAAAAAGCACGCTCATGCAGAAAAATAATTTAATGGAAAATATCTGAATACCTTTTGTGTCATTTTTTTCTCTTAATTAATTAAATTTTAATAGATGTAAAGTCTTGTTCAGATGCGAAAACAATTTAGTTTAAGACAACTTGCATTTCGAAACAATTCATCTTCTTTTTGGAAACATTTCTTCCAGTCCAACTAATGAGATGAACCAGTATTTGCATTTTTATTAACCGAATTCAAAAAAGAAGGAAGGTTCTGAATTCAAACTGTATGTTTTTTTTTTTTTTTTTTTTTTTTTAATGTTTGTTAGCTCATAACTTCTGAAAGGATGCTCCGATTTTGATACTTTTTGTCATGTTGAAAAGGCCTTGTTCTAAAATAGGTCCCATTGAATTATCTTTACGATCTAAAGAAAATACAGGGTGCCCAATAAAATCAGTCTCAACTCTTTTAACTGCTAAACGGCTGCAGCTATAGTGATAAAAATGGTATTTAAGTATAGCAAAGTGGCCGCATGCAGTACAAGGTTAAACCGCTTGCAGCGCCACCTGGTTGAAAATAGCGGAGTTAGTGTTCCTATCCCGAAAACGGTTCTAAAGAAAAAGTGAATTACAAAGCTGAAGAGTATCACCGATTTAGTGCAAAAAGATAGTTTGGACATTCATGCTAACGTTCCTATCTCGGAAACGGTTCAAGACAGGGGGAAAAAGTGAATTATAAAATTGCAGAGCATCATCGATTTAGTACGAAAAGATAGTTTTGACATTGACGCTAAAAATACAAGGCTAAAAACGTGTATTTTTTTGTTCGCAATTTCTTACACTATACACACTTGAGCTACATTGCTCACGTTGTAGCGTAGCTGGTGAGACATAGTTCAAAATACGGTTACTTGATACTTTTTTGTTTTGTTGTAGAGATCTTGGTCTGAAGTAGGTCCCATTATAACATCTTTACAATCTAAAGAAAATAAAGCGCCATCTGGTGAAAAACAGTGGAATTAACGCTCTTATTTCAAAAACGGTTCAAGACGGGAGAAAAGTTAATTACGAAGTTGTAGAGCATCATCGATTTACTACGAAAAGACAGGTTTTAAACATTATTGCAAAAAATAGAACGCTTAAAACGTGCAGTTGTTTGTTCGCAATTTCCTACACTGTGCACACTTGAACTACGTTGCATACTTTGCAGCGTAGCGGATGACACGTATACTCTGTGGTTCAAAGTACTGTTACTGTAAGCGGTCACATCGATTTGCGCGAAGTCGTTTTCAACCAGCTTCGGAAAGGAGGGTGTTCTTAATTCGAGCTATGGGACCACACAAAATAATTCCTAGTATGTACTGTAGTAATCATCCAAATGATGTCAAATTAGTTTGAAAAATTAATGAGTTATAATTTATTAGGTTTATTCTTATTATTGGCGTTTATAATAACTGTAGCTACTTTTCCGGGATACATAAAAGAATTTCGTACTATTACGGTCTATAGTCGGTATTTCTTAAAAGTGTATTTTAACATGGTTACATCCCCCATCAAATATAATGAAATTTTATTAGAATTTTAAAAGCATGTTTTCCTGTTGAAAATTGTGGGCACAGAATTGATAATTAGTTTAAAGGTTACGCAAAATATTTCCGATATGCTATGTAATTTTTTTGTATGAAATTTGATAGTTATGAAATTTGGTATGTATGAATTTCAGGGAAATAATACAAGACCGTCGTTTATTAAGAATACATATTGTTTCGTACTTGGGGGTTCGTAAGTTGTCCGAGAATGAAGGGCGAAACTTGCAAAAATTCAGTGATTTATTCGCAGAAAGTTCCAGAAAAATACAGGTCTATAAACCAAGTATCAGCTTCAATTCAACCAGTAAACATAACTTAAACAACAGCCGTTAACAGCAAAACAACATTACAAACTGTTTATCAATAACACATAAAGCAAGTCTCATTCAAAGAGGCTCAAAGCAAAGCAAGCATTTGACGAAACTGACACAGATCTGACATTGGCCGCCTTGGCTAAAAAAATGCTCCTTTTATACTATTCTATCGAACACAGACTGTTCTGGAAAATTCTCATATCTCATCAGCCAATGAGATTAGAGCTTCCATATTTGGTATATCCCTAATAAGGATTTTCTTGCCAAAGTCACCAAAAAATCGTCAAGGAGGGAAACAGTCGCCAAATTTGGCCCCAAATCCCTTTCTTCCCTTATTGGAGCTTTTTAATGTGTTTTTAAAGGAAAATTGGGCTATTTTAACGCTAAAAAGACTAGAAATTTAGAAAGAATTTATAAAAAAAAAAAAAAAAAAAAAAAATGCAATTATTTACAATTCCATAACACTTTATATGATATACAAATAGGTATGGAAAGAGAGATATAACAGCGGGTTGAGGGGGGCGGCAGCCCCCCTCAGGAATGTATCTGATTATGGTAATAAGTCGATCGAATCAATATATACTATTATATAATAAGGAATAAATAAAACTGACCTATTGAATAATGTCTGATGCAAATAGGACGTTGAGGCTCCTGATCTGCAGATCCACTAGTTGTTAACATTTTTCAACAGTGCGTATAAGGTATATCGTAAAACCTTCGATGTTCTTTACAAACACAAAGAACATCGAAGGTTATCACACAGCAGACAGACAGAAGGACAGAAAGGCAGACATATAGACTAATTGAAATCATAATCATTCGTAAACATTGTTGGAAAGTGTTAAAAAAACTTAGCACAAACGAAATGTTGTCCTTAATTTCGATTGTAGCTCTTAATGTATCTGAATATTTTAATGTAGCTCTGTAAATCTGAAGATTAAACATATCATATTATGTACAAAACATTATTCTAGCTTATTGATAATAAATGTCAATTTATTAGTACAGTAGATTTTTACAGTAGAAAATTATTTAAATGTGATTTGTAAAGATGTCTCTCCTAAAATGGAATGCATTGGTATTTTTTGGTTGTCCCTGAACATAAACTAATTGTACAAGGCCTATTAATACTATTTTAAATAGGAAACATTCTATAGTGAATTGGAATAATAAATATCATTTTTAAGAAATTCTGAAAATATTTACGGAGGTGGAACAGATAGATAGACGGACAGTTACACAAACAGATACACTAATTCAAATTATAAACACACTAAAAAAATATTAGGAAGTGTTAAAAACATTTAATGTAACCGAAAATGCAATTCAGCGAATTTTCAATAATAGCCTTAATGTAACTGAATATTTTTGTGCGGCCCTGTAAATTTCAATACTAAAAATACTACATTCTATGGAAAGCATTCTTTTGTGCATAAGAATAGCATATTTCAATTTCATTAATATTTGTGCAACATGAAGTTATTAAAGTATATGTTTTATAGAAATACCTTTCTTTAGAACGCAGTGATTTGGAATACTTTCGGGTGTCCTTGTACAAAAACCATTGGTGGTATTTACTCCATTATCAATGGAAAACATCCGATAGTGAACTTGAATAACATATTTCGATTTCATTAAGATTTTCGAAAGTAAAGGTATCAAAATATGATTTAGAGAAATACCTCTCATAGACTGTAATGTTTTGGAATACTTTCAGGTGTCCCGTCACACAAACTAGTAATGGTATTTACTCCATTTTCAACAGGAACATCTGATAGTGAACTTGAGTAACACATATCAGTTTCAAGAAATTCCATGATTATTTATGGGAGTTAGAACGCGGACAGACAGACAGACAAACCGAAGTAATTAACACTTTTCAATTTTGTTGGAAAGTGTTAAAAACAGTAATTTTTATTGTAAAGCTTTTATTTTGAAAAGAAAGAAAGAAAGAAAGAAAATAATAAAGAAAAGTAAAGAAAAACTACGTGATGAGCAGAAATGGAGTTCATTTTTGAATTCAGCATTCACGAAAACATAAAGTTTTTAAAGAAAATAAATAAATAAATAATATATAAAGCTGAAAAAAAGTTTTTTATTTCTTATAATTTCTTCTTCTTCTTCTTCTTTTTTTTTTTTTTTCAGAATTGTGTTATTGTTTTCTTTTTTAACAGAAGGTATTGATTATTTCCTCTTTTTTTGTAGATTATTCTCTGCTATGCTTTCGCTCTGTTCTCATCAACAATAGCTTTTCCTGATGAATACGGCATTGGCGAAGCTCTAGGAGGTGGTGGTGGAGGTGGATATGGAAGTGGAGAAGCGCTTGGACTTGGAGGTGGATATGGAACTGGAGAAGCACTTGGACTTGGTGGCGGTGAAGGACTTGGACATGGACTCGGAGGTGGTGGGGGGCTTGGACATGGACTTGGTGGGGGAAAAGGTATTGGAAGTGGACATGGTTTAGGCAGCGGCTTAGGACATGGACTTGGTAGTGGCCTTGGACATGGATTAGGTAGTGGTTTAGGACACGGATACGGAAGTGGCTTAGGACATGGACTTGGTAGTGGCCTTGGACATGGATTAGGTAGTGGTTTAGGGCACGGAATCGGTAGTGGCCTTGGCCATGGAATCGGGCATGGTGTGGGTAAAGGATCAGGACTTGGAAGTGGTGTAGGCAAAGGTCTGGGAAGTGGTATTGGTAGCGGAATCGGTAAAGGACATGGTTTAGGAAGTGGTATTGGATCTGGAATCGGAAAAGGCACTGGAATTGGACATGGTATTGGATCTGGGCTTGGGAAAGGCACTGGAATAGGTCATGGTATCGGATCCGGACTTGGCAGTGGAATCGGACATGGTATTGGATCCGGTTTAGGAAAAGGCTCTGGAATCGGACATGGTATTGGATCAGGCCTTGGAAAAGGCACCGGAATCGGACATGGTATTGGATCTGGCATTGGAAAAGGCAGTGGAATCGGACATGGTATCGGATCCGGACTTGGCAGTGGAATCGGACATGGTATTGGGTCCGGTTTAGGAAAAGGCTCTGGAATCGGACATGGTATTGGCTCTGGTATTGGAAAGGGCACTGGAATCGGACACGGAATTGGATCTGGACTTGGTAAAGGCTCTGGAATCGGACATGGTATTGGATCTGGCATTGGAAAAGGCACTGGAATCGGACATGGTATTGGGTCTGGTATTGGAAAGGGCACTGGAATCGGACACGGTATTGGATCCGGACTTGGTAAAGGCTCTGGAATCGGACATGGTATCGGATCCGGACTTGGCAGTGGAATCGGTCATGGTATCGGATCTGGTTTAGGTAAAGGCACCGGAATCGGGCATGGCATTGGATCTGGAATTGGTAAAGGTTCTGGAATTGGACACGGAATCGGTTCTGGAATTGGAAAGGGAGCTGGTTTAGGTCATGGTTTTGGTCATGGAGCAGGTAAAGGACTTGGAAGTGGCCTTGGTTCTGGATTGGGAAAAGGCTATGGAAAAGCTCATGGTTATGGAGAAGGTTTAACTGGTGAATACAATGGTTATGGAAATGGAGGTCTCTACAATGTAGGTTATGATGGTTCTCTTGCTTCAAAGGAATATGGAGATCCCGAAACTGACGTGCTGATTGGTGGACATGGGATTGACAGCTATGTGGAAGAGGAAGGGAATGGTTTTGAAGGATCTGTTTTGACAGTTCCAATCATTCCACATGTTGATGGTTTGAAAGATGTTCCCCACACTCAATTAATAAAACTTGGTGGAGACGAATCTGATGAGTACGGACAAGGAATCGATGATAACAGTTACGAAAAAAGCATAAACGAATATTCAGCAGAAGGATATTCTAGCAAAGGTAGTGAAGAAGCTGATTCTCATGGATATTAGGAAATATTTGAACCAAACTCATAGACTTTTCAAAAGATCTCATAGATTTATTTAAAACATCAGTTTTGATGGACATTTTACTATTTATTGTCTTGTACATACAGCACAAGTGGAGCTTGAAAGAAATAAAAGTGCCAGATAACTTCTTTTTTTGTTGTTTCATATTTTTTCAACTGTTGATTTAGAATGCTTTCTTTATTTTAATATCAATTTTTGGAAAAAGGTAGCAAAAAGTTCGAATAAGTAGCAGAAAATGCAGATATTACGCTTGTAAAATTACCAATTCAAAAGAAGTTAAAAAAAAAGAAAAAGATTCTAAATAGAAATTAATTGTTTTAAAAAAACTACAATAGTTTGCTTAAAACTAATTATTTTAGAGATAACTAGATGAAATAAATGTTCTGTTAATAAGATAAGCAATAATAAATTAATTAACGGAAAATAATAAAAGTTAATTTCTGCATTAATAATAATAATAATAATAATAAGTTGAATACCTTTATAATGATGAAAACACATATGGTAGTATATATAAACAGACAGCAGTTATTCCATGAATTATTTATATCCAAATTATCAATTACGTAAATTATGACAAAAGGCTCATTAAACATAAAAATGTTTTTATTTGGCCTTCTTGGAGGCCACATTTAAACTATAAAAAAAATATTTAAACTGTGAAAACATTTAAACTATAATAATAATAATAATAATAATAATAATAATATTAATAAAATATTTAACCGAAAAAAAAAAAAAACCTAGCAAGTTAAACTAAAAATTTTGAAAAAGATGTCATATAACTTATACCATGACACAAGTTAACTCTAAATGTTTTAGAATTCTTCATTAAAATTTATTTCAATAATATTATCAAAACGAGAATTTAGATTGGAGACAACGGAAGTACTTTCCGTATATGAAATATTAATTACAATACAAATCCAATAATAGTTTTCTCTCTAATCTTAAAAAAAAAAGAAAAAAAAAAATCGTATTTTTTCCGCTTTCATAGCTTAAGTTGTAAAAGTTGTTTCACATAAAATCATGAAATTTGGCAGTTTTGTACAGAAATATGTCATAAATATGATGAAACAATCTATTCATATGCAAAGAATTATTTTAGGAGATATTTAAGTTTGATGTAAGGCAAAACATTTCAGCTATAAAAGTTTTATAAACTGTAAACTGTTCATCGAAAACATATCAGATTTTGCTAAGACATGCATCAGATACTTATGGTGTGTACTACGTAACAATTTTTTGATTTTGACGAATTTTTATATTTATTTTGATTTTTTAAAGCTTTATATTTTATACAATTTTTGCGTTTTTTCTCGACATTTTTCTTTGAATTGTAATTTCGAGAAAATGCCACCAAAAATAAAATACATACAACTTTTTATTTTATTTTATTTTTTAATATAAAAAGAAACATTTTCTTATATGTGAATAAAATAAAAAAATGAAAAATTAAACCTGCATCATTAAACATTTCTGATACAACTGACGTCACAATAGCTTTAAAATTTTGATTTTAATTTATGTATTATTTAAATATCAATATCAATTAATCAATGATTTTGTGTGTTTTATTTTTCGTGATTTTATCATCCGAAAGCTAATGTGAATGTCTATTCAGTTTATTTTAAATTAACCGTGTTTATAATCAATATAATCAAATACAAATAATTAGATGTCATTTACATTTCGTTAACGTCTGTATATAGCGGAATTTGACTATAGTTTTGAATTCCTGAAAATAAATGCCAATCGAAATAATCAATTACAATAATTGTTTTAATTAATCAATATCAATCAATTTTAAATAACTAATTTAAACCTTTTATTTATTTATTTTAATTTATTTATTTATTTATTTATTTTTTTTGAAAATGCATTTAAATATTGTAACCAGCAAAGCGGACAAAGTCTGCTGGGTAAACTGCCGTGGGGGTTGGTGAGCGAAGCGAGCAGGGAGAAGAATACCCCCCCCCCCCACCACCACCACCATTACTAAAAATTAAAGAAACAGTATATATATATATATATATATATATATATATATATATATATATATATTTAAATAATGATAAATGATGACATGAAAGTGAAATGTAACAAACAACAAGAAAACTTTTTGGACGATCGTTTGCTGATGTTTGGAGTTATTTTGTTTCGCCAGACCTGGAAAGTTTTGTGGACATCTATGGATATGGAGTGAGAATTTCAATGTTTAAAAAGGTTTTTGAGCTAGAATGGATTTTGCAGTTGTTGTTTCTTGCAGGTGATGAGTTTTTCTTTTTCTGGCAGGTTCGGGTGGTGGTATGTTTGGTTAGCATTTTCATATAAAAATCTATATAAATGAGCTTTATTATAAACAGCTCTTTGGTTTCAGTTGGCTGTAACTTATGATTTTCAAATTTCAATAATCAATTTCAATAAATAGAAATACTTTTTTACAATTCTATGATTTTCAAATTTCAATAGTTAATTTTCAAGAAATAGAAATATTGTTTTAGAATTTTAAGTTTTTCATTACTATTCAGTTTGAAATACATTTGGAGTATGCTATCCTGCATATCTTTTGAAACCTGCTAGTACTACATAGTTATTAATAACTGTGTTCCCACCTGCTGAGGAGATTGGCACAGCATAATTTAATTTTCTGGCTTAAATAGTGTTTAACTTTAACTAATTTTCTTGTTTATTAACATTTTTTATTAAGTTTTCTTGTTGTTTGTTACATTTCACTTTCATGTCATCATTTATCATTATTTAAATATATTATTGTTTTTGTATACAATTTTGTGCTACTTTGAGCGCCTTTTTTATACAAATTATTTTTTGTCATTTATATTGAGTTTAATATATATATATATATATATATATATATATATATATATATTATCATACGAGTGCTAGCAGCTATAAAAAATTGAAAACTTACCCCATTAAGCAAATCACACTTTTCCTCATACAATTTGGTTTGGTGGATATTTATTATACGAAAGTGGTATTTTTTAGATAATGAATGTTAAGTTATTTTTGGGCGATACACGCAAAATATATGTAATTAATGTAATGTGCAACTAAATATATCGCGGAAAAAATACCCATTTCTTGCGCGTTCATTCATAATGTGAAAACGAATAAAGATTATCTTGTATGAATAATGCGACATGAAGAAATAATTTCTAAATATGCAATGTTTAATGCTAAAAAGAAAAAAACAAGCAATAAACAGGAAGATTCTTACAACATTTGGGATTAAAGTGTTTATTCGAATTTTAACCGTTTTAAATTGTAGAGAAGCGATTCGACATTTTCTACAATCTCTGAATAAATAAATAATAATTATGTCAATAACAAATAGTGCTCTAAACGCAGATTAACTTATACTTTCCATTTATAATTAGTAAGCATTTCCGCAAATTTTAAAATAAGATTTGCGTAATAAGTTGAACTAAATACACTACGCTGAAAAAAAAAAAAAAAAAAAAAAAAATCGAGCTCTGATACCACTCCTGCTGATTCTTACATAAAACGCCCTCCTGAATTCGAATATGACATCCATTTTGCCCAGAAGATCGGACGAGACTATCAGAACTCCATGGTTTTGAGAAAAATTACTAAAATCGCTTTAACAAAGATAGATAATGTTTTAGTTTAAAAGTGTAGAATACACACAGTTTGGATTTGAGATTGAGCGTTTTTTGCTAGAGTTGTTTTGATACAAGAGTTTAAAATCAGAGCAAAAAGAACAAAAAAATACGAGATTTATTATTTTTTACTTTTCTTTTAAGTATTATCTTTTAGAGATTTATTTAAGGATAATTATGAATACGTATTAATTGTTACTTCATTACAAGCTTCAGAATTACTTATGTTTAAAAAAAAAAAAAAAAAAAAAAAAAAATGCTGTATTCTACCTTCTATTCATATAATAAAAGAAGATGTGTGTGAAGTCCGTTGATTTGTAGGCAAAAACGGCTGACCGCTGAGCTACAAAATTTTGCATGGAGACCCAATTTGATCTCTCCTGATGCCCCTCGAAGCACAATTTTCGAATTTTTGATTATTATTATTATTATTATTATTATTATTTTATATATAAATTTCTGAAATGCACAATCCTGGATATAGAAATGAAAATTTAAGCAGTATTTCCGTCGCACATTAGGTCAGTGAGTTAGAGCTTCATGCTTATAATGTGAAGGTCGTAGCTTCGATCCTCTAAGTCAATTGTGTCAATTCACAAAAGAAATATTTCAATTTAAATTTTAAATAATAATAATAATAATAATAATAATAATAAATACTAATCAAAAAGCTTTTAGAATAATGTGTAGATGCTGAAATATATTTTTTTTAACAAGTTCTCGTCAACAAGTTCTATAAATTAAATGGTTTTAATTATTGAGATTAAAATTAGATAGCTCTCTATAGATATCTAATAATCGTTTAAGTTTTAAAGTTTACCAGAGAAAATTTTGTTTTGCAAGAATTTTTTTATACACCAGATTAAATTATTCACCATAGCGTTATTTCTGAGTTCAAAAAAAATTCTGTATTAATCTAAAAATTTCCACTGAAGTTTTCAAGTTGGTAATACTAATTTTAGTTATTATTTTTCAATCTTTGTTAGCTAGGTTTAATGCTTTTTCTTTCCCTTTTTTTAAATGTAAATGACTCAAATACATGACATTGCATTTTAATTTATTAGCTAAATTATGCTATGATACAAAATCCATTTTTCCAGCCTTGAATTTCAACTTTAAGTGTGATCTTTCAGAAATATGAAGTTCTGTTATTTACTTCTTTCCTCTACACACACACTGTAAAAAAAAAAAAAAAAAAAAAAAAAAACCCTTAAAAGTACAGAAAAAAAAATCTGTCAGCTGGGGTGCCAGTATTTCTTCGTCAAATATACAGAACAAAACTGTACTTTTAACAAAAACCTGTTTGATTTACAGGATTCCTGTGTAAAATATATGCCAGTGATACAATTTTACGGTTTTAAACTGTATATTTGATGGAGAAATACTGGCACTCCAGCTGACAGATTTTTCCTGTATTTTTACGGGTTTATTTTTTGCAGTGCAGATTTTTATTAACATCAGTTATATAGTGGATAGCAATCACTTCAAGTCACAGAAAAAAAAAAGTAGTATGTTCTGTTCATCACAAAACTTTTTTCTGTATTTTCCTATACAAATTCACTCAATACAAATAACTTATTAAAATTATTATTCATGAAAACGGTTTTCCATGATAAATGCAAACGAGTTTTTTCTCATATAATTACAACACTAAACGTCCATTAAATAATTTAAGAAAATCAATTTTATGCTCTACTCACGACAACTTAAAAAATGAGTATTTTTTCTTGTTAAAAAAAAAAAAAATCTATAACTTTGTTTTAAGATATTATAAAACTATGGTTCAACCATTCTTTTTTAAAGGTTATTGACAAATTCTCTTGAAAGATACTATTATAAATAAATTTCTCCTTCTCAGGGGAAGGAGGAGACCCTCCAACAGGGAGAAGCGTTGCTCTTGCCTCAAAGTTTTTTCTTAGTTGACTATAACTATTATAGATAACACAGGCTTGCGAAATTGAAATTTTTGAAAATTACATGAGAAATTTTCGTTGATTTTTATGTTATTTGGTCTTCTGATTTCGAAAATGACCTCATTTTTTTTCCTCACCATGTCAGGATTTTTTTGTAAAATCGATATCGATATTTTTGCTAAAATCCTATTTGAAAAAGAATTTTTTCGAACAATTTTGCATGTACTATCTGACAACAGTGGTTTTTATCCATTTAATTGTATGTAAAAAAGGAAACAAATTGATTTTTCAGCAATCGATTTATTTTTTATAGGTTTAAATGTATGAAAACCCCTGTTGCCAGATCGCACGGGCAACCTCAGTACGAGAAAAAAAACAGAAAGTTCTCTTGAGTTTAAGCTTTCTATATCAAATTATGGAGCAGTTTTTAGAAAAAAACCACCAACATACTATTTTATTTGTTTTTATTAAGGTAACTTACATAGAATAGAATATTGACCAAGAAGAGCAAATGATATGTACGTATTAAAAATCGAAGTAAAATTCAAATTTTCAAGTAAACGTGACGTGATAGAAATTTTTCATTGTATATTTTTTAAAATCAGCACCAAAAAATACATAAAGTTCAGTTAAAATAACATATATCAGTTTCAAAGAACTTCAAGAATATTTAAGAGAGGTAGAGTGCAGACAGACAGAAAGACAGACAGATGAGCTGATTTAAATCCTCTTAAACAATGTCAGGAAATGTTAAAAACGCCTAATAAAGTCGAAAATGCAATTCCAGAAATTATTGGTTATAGCCATTAGTGTTTATAAATATTTTTGATTGGCCCTGTAAATTTTAATGCTAATCATACTGTTATAGAAATCCTCTCATAGAACGTAATGCTTTGGAATTATTTCGGGTGTCCCTGTACACAAACCGGTGGTGGTATTTACACCCCTTTCAATAGAGAACATCCCATAGTTGAACTTTAATAATATACATGAATTTCAAGGAATTCTATGATTATTTATGGAAGTTAGAGCGCGGACAGACGGACAGACAGACAAATTGAAGTTAAATACTTTTCAACTTTGTTGAAAAATGTTAAAAAAAAAAGCGACCTATATTTTGTCAGTTTAGTGAAAATTCATAATATTAGTAAATGAAAGGGAAAACTGCCGGAATCTCCTTTTTAAAAGTGTTACTAATGCGAGGGTTTGAGTCGTTGTCATGCATAATTCAGAGACTGTATCTTTTCACTTCCTTCAAAACGTTAATTTTGATGTCAAGAAATAAATATGCGCAGGCAATTTCCAGATTGTTAAAAGACTGTTAATATTTCTATTTTGTGCAGTCGAATTGAGAAAAGTGCAGGAAGCCCTTTCAAGCAAGACGATCAAATTGTTGACAAGCAGATCGGAATTAATTTTCCAATGCTGTCTTAAAATAAGAAACGTATATCCTTAATAAGTATAATTATACGTTTAACAAAAGCACATTTTGTGCATTATTTCTGTACTGATAAGTATAAAGGATTTAAGTCTAAAAATGTCGATTTTGAGTTAAATACATAGTCATACTCAGAAAAAAGTTCTCTATCGATTGGTATAAAGGATTTAAATCCATGTCATTTAGTCTTTGAGGAAATCTATTGGTAAATAAAGATTCAAGTCAGAAATTTAGCATCAATGTTTGATATAAAATAAATTCAATTTTTTCCCTTTATTAAATGAAGGTTGACAATCACTGAATGGTATAAAGGGTATAAATCAACATGATCCCTTTTTCCTAATCGATTCTTCTGATTAATTTTTAGTTAGTTTAACTTTATTTTTCGTCTCCTGAAAAATCAAGAATATGGACTTAAATCCTTTATACTTATCAGTACAGATTTAACATAGCAAAATATAAAAATATAATAAAAAAGTTTTTTTTCTTTTTTAAATTATTATTAAAATTATTTTTTTTTAATATGAAATGATTTTTGGAACTTTACCATGAAAAGGATATTTTGAAATTTGGGAAGAATGTTATTAGTTACCTAATTTCCTTAAACTAGTTTTCAAACTCTTTGAAATCGGGGCGCATTTGAAATCCTATACAAAAAACTGTAATCGCACTCTATACAAATTTTTTAGATTATGTTACAATAATTAAAGGGCAATACCGGTTTCTAAGGCTAAAATGATTATATTTTCGCTATTTTTTTTAATATAATAAATAATTTTTATCCGAAATTTTAAACATATAAAAGAGCAACATTTAAACTACATTTTCAAAAATTTCATTAAAAGATTCGGAAAATTCAGCCGGTGAATCGTGGTTTCCAGAGACTGCTTCAGAAAAGTGACGTACTATTTCTCAAAAGCTAATACACCGATACTGAAATTTTGCATACTTCTTCAAAATATAATTGACTAATGCTTGAATAAAAGATTAAAATAATAATAATAATAATCATTTTTGGCAAAGTTGTATATGAAAACAGTACAATTTTCGGTATATTTTACCCACGTATATATACGTGGGTAAATTTTTTTTTCTAAAATAGGTAAAAATTTGTAAGATATTTGGGCAAAGCAATGTTCCAAATTGGAAAGTTCTGTTTATAACCCAAAATTTCAACCTAAATTGGATACGAGACCAATTTTGGTTAGAATTGTTTTGGGGTTTATTTTTTGCAGTGTACATATGAAATTTTACAGTTTGTTTAGATCATCTACGCATGTTAGATTTTTTTTTTTTTTTTTTTTTTTTTTAATAAGAGGTGAGTGATACAATATTTTCTACAACATCTTTATTTATTATAGACAAAAATATAAAATAAAATAGTGAACCATACACAACAAGTTTGTAAACTCAAAATAGATAGATTTTTCTGACCCATTTCGGGTTATAAACAGAACTTTCCAATTTGGAACATTGCTTTACCCAAATATCTTACAAATTTTTACCTATTTTTACCTATTTTGGAATTTTTTTTTTTTTACAATGTATAGACTTATAAAATTAGTTGTTGTCGGAAAAAAAAAAAAAAAAGGAAACTTCGTTTAAGAACTAGTCAATTCTATCGTGAAGAAGTGTGCAAAACTACAATAAGATCGGTGAATTTGTTTTCGAGGAATCGTGTTCACCGCTTAGGACTCACGAAAAACTTAAAGTGCCCTGGGTATGAAATTTTGTTAGTCGGGACCTGACCACGAGTGACAAATCAAACTCTTATGAACTAGAATTAAATCTGAAATTATATTCAAAATTTACATACAAAAACTTAATGTTCTTATAAAAAAAAATGTTCAGTTTACATCCTAAGTACAGCATTGGAGAAACTTCGAGTACTGAGAGAGGCATCTTGTCGGAGAGGGAAATATAAAAAAAATTTCAGACTTCTAAACCTATCATTACGTTATGTTTCATTTCGTTTCTTAAGAGGGGACAATACCTAATACCGCGAACAGCTGTGGCCAATGTTATTCTATAGGAAATTTTGTTGCGACAATTACACATTACCTAATGTATATTTTTTAATTCTGTTTTCGCAGTCAGAAAATTCATAACCGTTAAATAATATTCATTTTTGAAAAATTCCTTTTTTTTAATTTTTACATTTTAATTTTGAGTTCAAAAAGGCGATTTTTCACATTTTCTAGTCGCAAAATGAAATATTAAAATTTTAAAAAATCAATTTTTGGAAAACAAGTACTAATTTAACGCTTATGAATTTTCTAAATGTGAAAACAGAATTGAAAAATATTCATTAGGTAATGAGTAATTATGTAATCAAATTTTCCCATAGAATAACATGGGCCAAGGCTGCCGGCGAGATTAGGTATTGTCCGCTTTTAAAGCTAAAATAAAGTAAGGTTCAAACAAACAGATATAAAAACCATTAGTTCCAAATCTAGCTTACCAGCGAGGTTACATACCCTCCCCCCCCCCTTTTTTTTTTTTACCCTATACATATAAAGAAAACTTCGAATATAGAACGAGACACACAAAACTACGAATATAGAAAGAATACACAAAATAATTTAAAAAATTTCAAATTAAGAAAGAAATATGAAAACGTTTCTACATATTTAATGAAACCAGGGGAATAAAAACCTAACAAAGCCAATACAAAACAATGAAACCGCAAGAAACAAAAGAATATTTTCGTAACAATGACAAAAAATTAAACTTTCTTCAGGCATGGTATTCTCCATTCTTAAAAATGACCTTCATTTTATTATTAAGAGGCTTTCGAAATGATACATTTGCATTATTACTAAATCAGAATGTATTTAAAATTGAAAAGTACGTTTCAGAAAGTATTGCACCAGCAAAAAGTAATATTTAAAATTTAAATGTAATTTATTAATATTTTTAGAATACGAACTAGTATATTGTGGTCATCACAAAACTGTCTTCTATGTCATTCTAGATAACAGCGCCGCTCACTGTGTAAAATGCAGAAAAATTTAACCATAGCTTCTCAGAATAAAGATTTTTACATATAGAGTTCGCTGCGATTTTAATCAACAGATGTTGAGATGTAATCATGTGGAAAATCACAGAAGGTGAGTACAGCAGCGCCACCCGTCGGCTGACATATGCTCAAATTGAGCTAGTAGTCGTTCACATAATAGATATGTCACATATTAGATTTGGTGCATTTATATTTCCTGTTCACGAGATAAACTGCAATACAGTAACGCCACCTACTGGCCGATATGTACGCAAATTGAACCAATATATTGTTTTATAATGACTTTCTCATATATACCAAGTTTTGTGCAATTATATATAACAGAATCTCAGTATAGCCTTCCCTTTTACGGAAAAAATTGCAGTATAGCAGCGCAACGTATCGGTCAATATATATCAAATTGTCAGCATAATGTTACATAATGGTCTTCTCACATATCACTTTTGTTCAATTATACATAATACACAGAAGAACTGGAGCTAGAGTCTTTCCTTAAATGACAGAAAATGCATTATAGCAGCGCCATCAGTTAAGCAATATACACTTAAAGGTGAGATAGACACTAATTTAAGATGCGACTAAATATAAATTTAGATGAAACTTTACACAGTAGTTCCTGATATACACAATTGCCATTTTTTTTTTTTTTTTTTTTTCACGCACAGAGAGAGACAGACAGGCATTTTCTAAAAATGATCGAATCGTGTTCTCAAAATCAGACCTTTCAAACGTATAAATTCATTAAAAACCGAAAATTGAAACTTTAAGAACCTAATGCTTTTTTTCTACTGAATAAATAAATAAATAAATAAAGATTTAATATTAGTGTTTGTATTGTATGCAGTTTTTTCCCCCAGGAAAATGAACATTAAAAAAAAAAAAAAAAAAAAAAAAAAAAGACAGACAGAGAGAGACAGACAGGCATTTTCTAAAAATGATCGAATCGTGTTCTCAAAATCAAACCTTTCAAACGTATAAATTCATTAAAAACCGAAAATTGAAACTTTAAGAACCTAATGCTTTTTTTCTACTGAATAAATAAATAAATAAATAAATAAATAAAGATTTAATATTAGTGTTTGTATTGTATGCAGTTTTTTTCCCAGGAAAATTCACATTAAAAAAAAAAAGAAAAGAAAGGAAAAGAAAAGAAATCAGATACATAACAGTTTATAGCCGATAATATTTTGATATACATTTGGTATTGCTAAAGCATTAATAATGAAATGAAACAAATACATGTGTATAGAGATTCGGTGTATCACATTTTCGACTGAAAATAATAAACGTAAAATTTATAGTTCTTTTACTCAAATGTGCAAAATTATTCGGTTATATATTATATTCAACACACATTAATTGCCTTATTAATTATAAGCATGGATTTTAATAATTTTAAAAGAATTTAAATAGAATTAAATTTATATTTATTATTAAACTTCACAACAGAATTCAGAAAATAATGAAATACACCTTTACATTTAAATTAGAGGGCTACACAAAAGGATGAAAATTTAAGATTACGATTGCATTGTAGATCTCAATGAACCATTTCAGTGTGCATCAAAATACGTCCCTGCTTCAATTAATGGTTCGAACATTTTCCGTTCAGCATAAAATTATTTAGTTTCGACTCTGAATTTCTTAATTACTCAAACTGAAGTGAAAAAAAAATAACTCATATCCTTTCAGTCTGTCTTCTATTCTTGAAGAGGTAGGACGCATGCCCTCTAGCATTTAATAATGGCAATTCCTTATTATAATTTTATATATACATTGTATTTTTATTTTCCGAATATACGCAAATATTGTGATAATAATAATAATAAAAGTACAACCTATGTAGATTTTACAGCTATCTGAGCATTTTTTAGCAAGTAAAATAATATTTCCATTTATTAATAAGCATCTCTACTTAAAAATAATTTTGTAGCGATTGTATTTTAGATGGAAGATGCCAAAGATTATTTCAGTAACATCATGTTTAGGTTTAATCCTCAACAAAACCTTCTTAAAAATGATACACATCAGACGAATAAGTAAATAATTAAATTAACAAAATTATCGTTTGTATTCTTAACAAAATTTTGATTGAGCTCATTGATAAAGACATTCTTACAAACAGGAAATAAGTTATTGAAAATTAATGTAATGAATTTTAATAATTTCCTCTATATTATTACTGAAATAAAATACGAAAGATAGATTTCTATCAAATCATTGATTTTCACCAAAATGGTTAAATCCATTTCGTTTCTGTAATGTGTCATCTTATAAAATAACAACAAGGCAATTTGAGTTACAAAATATTAATAACGGTGACCGATGCCTCTAGCATTTAATAATGAAAATTTTCTTATCATAGTTTTATGCGATGCACTTTTATTTTTCGAATATGTGTAACTATTGTAATAATAATAATAATAAATCTGACAACGAGTTTTTGGTGTGTATCTGTAAGTTTTGGTTTTTTCTGTGAATATTTTTTTCCCCCGATGAGACGTGTATAAAAAAAAAAAAAAAAAAAAAAAAAAAAACAAGTGAACATTACAGCGTAGCATCTTAACCTGACATTCGATTGAACTTAAATTTTGTAGATGTGTTATGGGACACCGTGGCATGAACTCAAACTGTACAGACTTTTATAAGTGTCGGTCTGATAAATCTTTCACACACAAAATATACAAAAGAGAATTCTTATTCTTGATGGTCTATAGACTTAAATTATTTGAAGTGTCTGAACTCTGCATTCGATTAAGTTTAAATTACATAGACATGTTACAAGTCATCGTCGCAAGAACTATATTGATCAGAAGTTAAATAAATAAATATACATATATATCTTACAGAGATCAAAATAGAATTCTTTTGCATTACGGTGCATTGACTCAAACTATATTAGTTTCATATTAGCAATGTTATATTGTTTAGAACAACAAAGTAACTTATGTATGTTACGTTGCTTTTCTACGTATGTGATCATTTTGAGAAACGATTTGTGTATCATTTATAAAAAAAAAAAAAAAAAAAAAAATTAAAGGCAAGGATGGAAAAAAACGTACACATATAACGTTCTATGAGGGCTGATATATCTAATGCATTAAATTCTTTAAAAGAGGATAAAATTGATATATGTTTTAGAATTTTGATGCAGTATAGTTTTTCCTAAAAACTTTGTGATTAGTATGATAGTTCCTTTACGTAGAAACACTAAATCGTTCAGAGAAATGACGGTTCACATGTACAAACATACAAATAGGGGGAAAATACAAAATAATACATTATGAAACCCGAATAAACAACTACGTCAGTAACGCCAAAGAAGTGCTAGTTTATTCGGGTTTTAATAGTCCAACGCCAAGTCTACTGTTACATTATGATTTCCCCTTTTATTTCTTTATTAATTTAAATTCATTTAAACACTAAACTAAATGTTCGAAATGTCGAGTAGAGTCACTCTGATTTTTATTTTTTTTTTACTATAATTAAAACGTGAATGACACCATGTTCATACAGTATAATATTGCACCAACAACTCATATCTCTTTTTCATATACCCACACGTTCATTGTTAATTCTTTTTTTGCATAATAATGACAGAAACAGCAGACAATAATAATAATTCAGCACGTGTTTATGAAAATGGATTCGAAATGAAAGTGTCAGACGACCGTCATGTGCTGTGGTCAGACTGAAAACAAAAGTAAACTAATTCAAAAGATACATCATTAAGACAATATAACATATAATTGAACTTTGTCAGCTTCATGGAGATTTTATTATTCTAAAAGTGGAAAAATTTCAATAAAACCAAACAATGTATCATTGCACCATAAACTAGAATGAGATGAATTGGATATATTTTACAATCAGATAATGAAGACCTACCAAACTGTGATATAGAATCGGAGAACTTGACTGATAATGCCAACTTTTTCATGATATTTTTTCCAGTTTTCTACCTTTTATTTTTTTTTCCTCCTTTTGGAAACTTTTTATAATAAGAATGTCATTTTTTTTAGCATAAATTTAAGTAATTACTGCATCTTTTTAATTTTTTAAAATGTTATTATTATCTTAAAAATACCGTTCAAAAAAAAAAAAAAAAAAAAAAAAAAAAAAAATGAAGATAATTTTTTGGCTTGCATAGTAAAAATAATGAAGAGATAATAGTAATAATGGTTTCTAAATAGGCAAATTTAAACTGTACAAATTTCAAAAGTTTGTATTGTGACATGCATATGATGGTAAATGGATCTTATATAATAACCAGTCGCGATTAGTTGAATGATTAGAAGAAAAAGTACCGAAACACAAACTGCACCACAAGGTCATAGAAATTATTCGATGGTTTAAAAAATAAATTCACAACAATTTCTTAAATGTTTCAGCAATCTTTGGCTAGAGAAAGTAATAGACAAAACTAGAATTTAACAGAAAGCAATAAAAACTAGTTGGCATAGTTGGACTCTAATAAGTACAAAACTTTGAATAAACACCATAAAATGCAATAAACTCTCAGAAATCGTTTCGGGTCAAAAGAAAGCATGACCCGTCATCAGGCGAACAAAGTAGGCAATTAAAGCGGCCGCGAGTGCCGCGACGAATAATTGTAGCTACGAGTGCTGCAATTGCAATCCGTTGCCGCTTTGATTGTAATTGCAGCACTCGTGCCTACTTTGTTTGCCTGACGAAGTAGCGCGTTTTCTTTAGACCGAAACAATTGTTGCATTTTATGATGTTTATTCAAAGTTTTGTACTTATTAATTTAAAATGACAGTTCTGTGGTGCTTTCTTATTATAGCTGGACTCTGCTTAGTTCTCCATTCCATATTTGCTCTCATAAATTTCTGCTGTAAGACGTACTATATTCATGATAAGAGACGTGAATTTGGCCGATCACTCAACACAGTCACAGACTGAAATTGCTACGAGTTTATTGCATTTTATGGTGTTTATTCAAAGTTTTGTGCTTATTACTTTAAAACGCAGCTCTGTGGTGCTTTCTAATTATAGCTGGACTCTTCTTAGTTCTCCATTCCATATTTGCTCTCATAAATTTCTGCTGTAAGCAGTGGCGGATCCAGAACTTGACCTTTTTTTTTTTCGGGGGGGGGGGGGGCTAAGATTTTTCAAAGTGCTATTCTAGACCAATAAAAAATTTATAATTGCAATACTCAATTGTGAATGTCAGTGTTTGGGGGGGGGCTTCAGCCCCCTAGCCCCCCCCCCTTAAATCCGCCACTGGTGTAACACGTACTATATTCATGATAAGAGACGTAAATTTGGCCGATCACTCAACACAGTCACAGACTGAAATTGTTACGAGTTTATTGCATTTTATGGTGTTTATTCAAAGTTTTGTACTTATTACTTTAAAACGCAGCTCTCTGGTGCTTTCTAATTATAGCTGGACTCTGCTTAGCTCTCCATTACATATTTGCTCTCATAAATTTCTGCTATAAGACATACTATATTCATGATAAGAGAAGTGAATTTGGCCGATCACTCAACACAGTCACAAACTGAAATTGTTACGAGCTTATTGCATTTTATGGTGTTTATTCAAAGTTTTGTACTTAAAACGTCAGTTCTGTGGTGCTTTCTTATTATAGCTGGACTCTCCTTAGCTCTCCATTCCATATTTGCTCTCATAAATTTCTGCTGTAAGACGTACTATATTCATGATAAGAGACGTGAATTTGGCCGATCACTCAACACAGTCACAGACTGAAATTGTTACGTCTTTATTGCATTTTATGGTGTTTATTCAAAGTTTTGTACTTATTACTTTAAAACGCAGCTCTGTGGTGCTTTCTAATTATAGCTGGACGCTGCTTAGTTCTCCATTACATATTTGCTCTCATAAATTTCTGCTGTAAGACATACTATATTCATGATAAGAGAAGTGAATTTGGCCGATCACTCAACACAGTCACAGACTGAAATTGTTACGAGCTTATTGCATTTATGGTGTTTATTCAAAGTTTTGTACTTAAAACGCCAGTTCTGTGGTGCTTTCTTATTATAGCTGGACTCTGCTTAGTTCTCCATTACATACTTGCTCTCATAAATTTCTGCTGTAAGACATTCTATATTCATGATAAGAGAAGTGAATTTGGCCGATCATTCAACATAGTCACAGACTGAAATTGTTACGAGCTTATTGCATTTTATGGTGTTTATTCAAAGTTTTGTACTTAAAACGCCAGTTCTGTGGTGCTTTCTTATTATAGCTGGACTCTGCTTAGCTCTCCATTCCATATTTGCTCTCATAAATTTCTGCTGTAAGACGTACTATATTCATGATAAGAGACGTGAATTTGGCCGATCACTCAACACAGTCACAGACTGAAATTGTTACGTCTTTATTGCATTTTATGGTGTTTATTCAAAGTTTTGTACTTATTACTTTAAAACGCAGCTCTGTGGTGCTTTCTAATTATAGCTGGACGCTGCTTAGTTCTCCATTACATATTTGCTCTCATAAATTTCTGCTGTAAGACATACTATATTCATGATAAGAGAAGTGAATTTGGCCGATCACTCAACACAGTCACAGACTGAAATTGTTACGAGCTTATTGCATTTATGGTGTTTATTCAAAGTTTTGTACTTAAAACGCCAGTTCTGTGGTGCTTTCTTATTATAGCTGGACTCTGCTTAGTTCTCCATTACATACTTGCTCTCATAAATTTCTGCTGTAAGACATTCTATATTCATGATAAGAGAAGTGAATTTGGCCGATCATTCAACATAGTCACAGACTGAAATTGTTACGAGCTTATTGCATTTTATGGTGTTTATTCAAAGTTTTGTACTTAAAACGCCAGTTCTGTGGTGCTTTCTTATTATAGCTGGACTCTGCTTAGTTCTCCATTCCATATTTGCTCTCGTAAATTTCTGCTGTAAGACGTACTATATTCATGATAAGAGAAGTGAATTTGGCATATCACTCAACACAGTCACAGACTGAAATGCCCTTGGAGGAATGAAATAAGAGGAGATGACGTGTCCGGAAAAACATGAAGCCAGAATCGTAATCGCAGAAGTCATTAAGTAACACAATTATATAAGAAATTCTACATTGTTATTCTGAGATTATGTAATATGGATCAATCGAGATGAAAGTCATTATAAATCTCAAAGTCGTCAAATAAATGTCAACCATATATAAAATAACACAGAACTAGCCAATATTTTAGTACACTCAATATGGCTCCTGCTGTAGCCTAGGCTGCTATTGCGGCAGCCATCATGAGTAGACAACAATTAACTTCATTTCAACTGAGTGCTAATACGCTGTATGCCAACTCCTCTTATTTCATTCCAGGAAGGAAATAACCCATCTAAAGTTACCTTCAATTCAATACATTTACTTTATCTTAATTTGTTGATTAGTTTTATTATGGTCAGTTTCGTATTTTAATTTTTATGAAATTTTATACCATTTAATTTACAATACAACAATCTCCATAATGCAATGTTTAGTGAAATATTGCTTTATTCTGTCATATTAAGAAAGTGTTAAATTTCGAATAAGTAACTTACGAAGTTTTCAATATATTCGTAGTCAATGATGTTCAAGCCAGTATAATAAGAGATATTAAAACAGGAATAAACTACTACGTCAGAAACGCCAAAGAAAAATTATTGAGGTGCATACAGCTGTTTCGGTAGCCTAAAGCGTACCGTCATCAGTGCAAAAAGAACGTTGGCGTTTCTGACGTAGTAGTTTATTCCTGTTCTAATATTCCAACGCCAAGTCTCCTGCTATTATAATAAGAGATATTTTTAAAATAGACTGATATCTTAACGATAAAAATATTCCTCATAATGGATGTTTATGCAAATTTTGGCCTATTTTGCCATTTAAGGAAATCGTAAATTTCGAAAATTTTAACGTAGAATTTTCATAATTAATGATGCTCCTCTTAAGGAAATCGTAAATTTCGAATAATTTTTTAAGTTTTCAAATTAGAATATTCGTAGTCAATGATGTTCAAGTCAGTCTCTTAAATGGTATTTTGAAAGCAGTCCGATACCTTTACGATGAAAATATCCGTCAAAATGGCCATTTATGTGAAATTTCAACATATTTTGCTATTTATTGAAATTTTATTTTTCCGACTGAGGGAAAATAATGCCTGGACCGGGACTCGAACCCCGGATCTTTGACTTACAAGGTCAAGGCTCTACCAATTGAGCTATCCAGGCCGACACCACGGTCAGCATTACTCACTCAGACAACCTTTTAGGCAGAAATATCATGTCTATCAAATAGATAGCTCAACAGAAATAAGCCGCAGGTAATGGAAAACACCATTGAACAATGGAAGAAAGAAATACATTTTTTTTTTAAATTAAAATCACACAATCAACTGTGGAAGAAAACCATATTTATTGAAATTTTATTTTTCCGACTGAGTGTTATTTTTCTGACTTCTGCCTAGAAGGTTGTCTGAGTAAGTAATGTCGACTGGTTATCGGCCTAGATAGCTCAATTAGTAGAGCCTTGACCTTGTAAGTCAAAGATCCGGGGTTCGAGTCCCGGTCCAGGCATTATTTTCACTCAGTCGAAAAAATAAAATTTCAATAAATATGGTTTTTTTCCACAGTTCATTGTGTGAATTTAATAAATATACATATATATATATATATATATATATATTCTGCTATGTTAAAAAACTATAAATTTTTCAAAGTATTGTGTTCACAGTAATGACATACATATCAGCATCATAACTGCATATTTTAAAGCTATTCTGATATCTTTACCATAAAAATATTCCTTTTATTGCACGTTTAAGCGAAAATTTGTCCTTTTCTCTCATGTACGAAAATGGTAAGTTACCAATAACTTATAGTAAGTTTTTAAATTATAAAGTTGAAAATAAATGGGGTTCTTACCAGTATTAGATAGTTTAAAACTGATCCGACCAATTTACAATCATTTGTTCTTAAGGTATCGTATACAGACTAACAATCCAACCCACTAACAGACACTCTACAGACGGACGCCTTGTCGATTGTGATTTTTGGATTCCTCAAGCCAAAAATCGAGGTTGAAAATTTTCACGGTTACCTAATTTCCCCATACCTTTAGTACGATAGAGAACAAAAAATAATCTGTTTAAACGTATATCATAGGGCTGTGGCTGAATTTAGACTATTGACTGGACATGATGGCCTCCGAGCTCATTTGTTTCGTTTTAATCTGACTGACTCACCTTTTTTTGTTTTGTGTGCTTCTGGACAAGTCATGGATGATGCTCATCTAGACGTGTGTTCTGTTTGGACTGTATGGCGGAGAAATATTGGAGAGCTCGTTGCCTAATGACCTGATGGTCAATGGCCTGGCATTTGATATATAAAATAAAAATAACGTATATCATATAATAATAACAGGAGACTTGGCGTTAGAATATTAAAACCCGAATAAACTACTACGTCAGAAACGCCAATGAAAAATATTGGAAATGCATACAGCTGTTTCGGTAGCCTAAAGCGTACCATCTTCAGTGCAAAAAGGATTCTGAATCAGGAGAAATGCTCGTATATATAGGAGAGGGGCCGGATTTAGTTCAACCAATAGGATTACGGGAAAGGTGGGGAGGCCACTCTCCCCACCTTTCCCGTAACGTATATCATAGGTGCTAACTTGTACGGTTTCTTAACACCAATATTTCTTCGTAAACAAATTCATCTAGTTTAATTACAGAAAACAGTTAAAGAGTATCTTAAAATTTTCTATTAAAAATTTCCGGTTGCAAAAAAAAAAAAAAAAAAAAAAAAATCGTACAAGTTCGCAGCTATAATATATAGACTATGAATTGCAAATTTTGTTTTACCTTTTTCTCTTAAAACCTAAAAACTTAACTCTGAAATAATTCTATACTATCGTGTGTGTCCACATTGCTTAAAAAAGAAAAAAAAAAAAAAAAAAAAAAAATCTGGAGTGACTCCACTCGACTTTCCGAGCATTGAGTAATTAACGGTTTTGCAGATATAATAAGAGGGGTTCTTAAATAAACAAAAGAGAGAAAATTATAGTAGGGTGTTTGAGTATTCTTCTCCATACAGTACACGATGTTTAATTTAACGCTATTGTACTTTGAGCCCATAGATCATAATGATAAACAATTTTTCGTTGTCTCCCCGTAAAAAACCTATAAATGCTATATTCACCAAAATGCTTATAGTTAGTGCAACAGTGACTTATAATATTTATATAAATTTTCAGCACCATCGGATAAGGCATTTAAACGCTATCGCATTTTTAAAGTTTGAGCCCATATGTCACAATGATAAAGAAATTTGCATAGTGTCCCTGTAAAAATAACCATAAGTGCTAAATTCTCTAAAGTTCATAAAGTTCGTGTGAAGGTGACCTATAACAGGCATATAAATTTTCAACTCAAATGGATAAGGCGTTTAGACGCCATCGCGCTTTTAATCATTTGATCCTATACGCCATAATGATAAAGAATTTTTGTGTCCCTGTAAGAAAATTATAAGTGCTAGATTCACCAAAATCAATAGAATTCGTGTTACGGTGACTTACAACATACATACCAACTTTCAGCTCATTCGAGTAAAGTGTTTAGACGCTAGGGTGTTCACTCACACACATACACATATATCATCGTAAAAATAGTGAAAACGGACTCAGGGGACCTCAAAACGTATAGAAACATCAAAAATCTCAAATTCATATTTTTGACATAATTACAATACTTTTCTTACATATGTATATTCGGAAAGTAAAAAGAGGTATGTTTTACCCGAAATATGGTTCCAATTTAACTGCATCCAATATTTTATTGCCAAATTTTACCATGTTAGTAAAGCCATTTTAGGATCAAGCACTATTAAAATAGTGCAAAATAATACCAAAATATTGGTTGTAGCTAAACTGGAACCATTTTTATGGCAAAATGTACCAACTTATTTTTAATAATGTATAGCATTATATGTTTTTGTTTAAATTTATTCAAATGCAACTTTTAAATATTTCCCGTGAAATAAATTAATGTTACACAAAAATATTTTATTGCCCCCAAATGTCCAAACAGATACACCATATTTTAAAAATTAAATAACATGGTTCATAGGTGGCCATCTTTTTTTTTTTTTTTTTTTTTTTCCACGAGTCTGCCACCAGCATTTACAATCAATAAACGTCTTTTTGAATGTATATGCTTAATTTATAAAGAAATTTTTTACTAAATTATTGGTGGAAGACTCGGGAAAAAACTGTGGACCATACAAACTCCTTAAAAGTTTGTTCTATTTAGTTGTCAATATATATACAGTTTTTCTAGTACTTTATTTCTGTAAGTGCTCACGCATCAATTAGTAAATCTGAAATTCTGAATGGATGGAAATGAATGATTAATTAGTGCTTAGGAAATTCACAGTATCACAGCCTCTGCAAGTGACATGTTAAAAAACAAAAGCAAGATGAGATATATTACTTATTAAAAAAGCAATCAATTCTAAATTTGACAGAAAAAAAGTCTCTAAAATATTTAAAAGGCCTTCTTTATATGTAAGAAAATAAAAACATTATGTAAAAATTTAAAATTACACTTGAATTTAAAAAATCATTTTTCTTTTTTAAAATATTAATATTATTATGAGATTTTTAAAAGTTGAAAAAGAAACTTCAACTTTAAAGGTGTCAGATTTTTCTTCATCAATGTTGTTTTCTCACAGGAAATTGTTGCTATTTGTGATCCACGCTGAATCAGTACAGCCAGACAAATTAAGTCTTGCTTCAGCGATTTTTCCATACGTGACATAAGTACAAAATAGAATTACAACTGAATTTCTTTTCATTAGAGAATGAAAGTTCACAAGTAATCACACATATTTTTTGCCTAATTTCGGTCAGTTTTGTTACTTATTAAATAAAAAAGACATTTTCATTTTTTTTAAAAATTCCTTCTGTTGCGAAAAGCATGAACAATAGATTTATACTCATTGTTCGGATCTCTTTCTTATCAGATTGATTCGTCGTATTGTATATTTAAACATAGTTCTTTTTAAATTTGTTGATTTTTATTGTATCAAGTGTGGTGGGTTTCACTATTTTATATTTTGTAGCACCTAAACCAGTTTAATTAAAGTTTTGATGCACTCGTTCTGTCACTTTAGTTATTGCATTCTTCTGTATTCAACAGAAAAAAGTATTAGAATCGTAAAAATTTTCAACTTTCGGTTTTCGATAGATTTACACGAATTGAAATGTCTTGAAAACTTTTGGATTTTTTTTTTTTTTTTTTTTTTTTTTCTTTAATTAAGAAAATACACGCCTGTCTATCCGTGTTAGACAAAAATATTCTACCAACTCTAACTCGAGAACTAATGCATAGAATTTTATAAAAAGTTATACTTAGTTGAATCTTGAGAGGAACTGATACACTAGTCAACTTTTGATGCATATCACTCAACAGGGAGCGTTGCCATCCCGCTTTATCATAATTTTTAATACGGCAGCATAGGACAGAATTTGATATAAATGTACACAGAGAGGGTTATTTTTAACCAATATTTGAAAAACAAAATTATTTATAATAATTTAATAGTCAACGAGTATAAAATTTTTGCATATGTAGGAGCACCCCCGCCTCCCCCATTCCTGGTAGTGTAGATTTTTAGAATGAGTATTTTTCAACGAAATCGTCAATACGTTTAAAACAAATAATTGAATCTTGTGTCTGTGTATATACATATACGTATATATTAAGATCTTGGGAAAAATTCATTTTCTAATATTCTTCTATAGGGCACCAAATTGATTTTGTTTCGATGTTTAATGACATACTTCTTTGAGATGAAAATCGTCTGCACTCACCATGGAAAACATCTTTGATAAATAATAATTTTAATAAATATTCTGTAATGAGTGAATTTGTATGGGGAAATATAGCCGAAACTTTTCTTTTCTTCACAACATATTAGTTATTTCTAAACACGTATGATTCTAATTGGTATAAACTCCAGACAATAATAGTAAAAATAATATTGTTGATAATTTTGAAAAAACGCACCTTAGCAAAGTGGTTTGAGAAATTCAAGAATTTAAACACTGCTAAATATTTAAAAACATTACATTACTTCGTTTATTAAACAATTGGAATATAGGACAAAATTTGGAATAAATATACAAAATGAGAAATATTTTTAACCATTATTGTGAAATTGAATATATATATATACATATGTTATAGTAGTGATAGTTAACCAGGAAAAATATTTTGCAATTGTAAGAGAATCTCTCCACCCACTTGAGGAGTGTAAATTTTCAATAAAAGTATTTTTCAAAAACCTTTAAAACGAATGATCGAGCCATATATCGATGATAATATGAAGCGGTTATCGATATTTTTCATAAAAAACACACATATATATATATATATATGCATTTTTTAAGATGTTATCTATAGGGCACAAAATTTTCTTTCGCCAATTAGCGCTATACTTCTCCAAAATAAAAATCATTAGCATTCATCATGGAAAATAATTTTAATAATTTGCACCGCGTTAATTTATGCAAGAAAATATAGAAGAAAATTTTGTGATGGCCAAAACAAAGTAGTTTTTGTTTTACTTAAATAAGTAACTTAACAGATATATACATACATATATTTCAATTTCTTATGTGAATAAATAATTAATTGATATTTTAATATTTTTTTTTTTTTTTTTTTTTAATTCAGTACCGTACTATCTACGTAAAAAGAAACTTTGTAAGCAACAATAAACATAATTATAAATGCACTAATAAAAAATGCAGAAAAAAAACGAGGAAAAAGAAAAGAAAAGAAAACACTAAAAATAATGCGGTACGCATTGATTATTAACACTTTCCAATTGTACGTACTTGCTGTATAACTTTTAATGTTCTTTGCCGACGTGATCACGTAAAAATGTTTAATATAAACGAAAATATCATTCCAGCAAATTCCCAATAATAGCCTTTAATGTAACTGAATATTTTTATGTGGTCTTGTAAATCTAATGTTAATCATACTGTATTCCATAGGAAGCATTCTTTTGTGCATATGAATAACACATTTTAATTTCATTAAGATTTGTGCAAAGTAAAACTATTAAAATTTGGTTTATAGAAATACCTCTCATAGAACACAAGGCTTTGGAATACTTTCGGGTATCCCTGTACACAAACCAGTGATCATATTTACTCCATTTTTAATGGGGAACATCCGATAGTGAACCTGAATAATATATTTCACTTTCATTAAGATTTGTGTAAAGTTAAAGGTGTTAAAATGTGGTTTATAGAAATACCTCTCATAGAACTCAGTGTTTTGGAATACTTTAGAGTGTCCCTGTACACAAACGAATAGAGGTATTCACTCCATTTTCAATAGGGAACATCCGATGGTGAACTTGAATAACATATATCAGTTTCAAGAAATTCCATGAATATTTACGGGAAATAGAGTGCGTACAGACAGACAGACAAACCGAAGTCATTAACCCTTTTACCCGGGATATTGTAAATTTATTCTAAAAGTCGATGAGGGTATCTTTTTTCAAGAAATAACAACATCAAACTATGAAAACATAACAATATTGAATGTTGTATTATTATCAGTAGAAAGCTAGATATGGAAAGGAATATCATATTTCACAAATGTTAAAAAAAAAACATTGCTCTGAAAAAAAAAAAGGGGGGGTCTGATAGCATTTTTGCTGATTCTTATGTAAAATGACCTCCTGAGTCCGAATATGACTCCTATTTTGCCCAGTTACTCACCGTTTTCTAGAAACACCGCCCCCTCCCTCTATTTCTTTCCCTGTTCGAAAATTTTATGACCATGAATTTGATTTGAAGAATGGAAAATAATTAATTTAACACCTAAAAACAAAAAAATATTAAGTTTAAAAAATAACAATAATAACAGATTAAAAAAATATAAGATATGTAATGCATAATTTCAGTGGCAAACCCCCTCCAAAAAATTTCCCTTGTCGCAAATGTCCATGTTTTACAATTTTCCAAGTCTGTAGCCCCTCAGAAGATATTTAACGGTTATAATAATCCTCCCCCTCCTAAAAATCAAATTTACAGCCATAAAATCACCGAAAAATGATAAAAATAGGGGGCTATTCATGAAAAACGGTGGATGATAGGGCAAAATAGGCGTCCTACTCGGATTCAGGAGGTCATTTTACATAAGAATATGCTGAAATGGTGTCAGAGGCAATTTTCATGCCAAGCAGTGTAATTTTAGAAAGATGCACGATTCATCGATGCTAATTTCAATATTTTATGCTCCATTTCGCAGAGTGGCAGCTTTCAATACGGCTAGTTAATGTTCTAAAACGATTTGCTGCGATGTATTTAACTCAATTGTTCGGAAACAATCAAGTTAACTCTAACATTAAGAGAAACCATCGTGTTAATTTTAGAAGTCATTTAGTTTTTTTTTTTTTTTTTTTTTAAAGCTTTTCTTCCAAATATTCGACGAACAGAACAATCAGTCAATCACACTTTAAAGAACTGATAAGTGGGAAAAAATCATAATCCTGATTGACAAGTTTTATTCATTCATATAAAATTAAGTAAACTACCGACGTGTGAATAATATTAAAATATTTGAGAATTTTTATATTTGTTGTTTCATTATTCCTTTTAGTGCATGCGATAATTCAAGAATGATAGTATAAGCTGTTGATATTCCCTTCCTAAGAACAGTCTGAAGACTTCTTCGTCTTTTTTTTTTTTTTTTTTTTTTTTTTGAGGTGGGGGGGGGGGAGATTTCTTATCAAAATTTAACGGTTTAAAGTAGTTAAAAACATTACGTCTCGTTAAAATTTAGTTTATTTTAAAATTGTTAAAACAGTTGAATAACAGACATTTATTAAATAAAAGAATAATGAAATCTACACACACACACACATATATATACATACATATATATATATATTAGGGGTGGGAATCGATTAACAGTTTTAACTGGGTTAATCGTAGTTCATTAATCGATTAATCGGCCGATTAATCGGATTTTTAATTTTTTTCATTTTTCTTTGTATAATTTTATTTGAACGATATACTTTTTTTTTTTTTTCAGATAGTACACAACAGACAATAAATATAGATGTTAATTTAACTAGTTCCTTAAACTATAAATAATAATAATAATAAACATACAAATTAATAACGAAAAAAGGAAACTTCTTAATTTTTTCTAACAAGTGAAAAACTATTTTAAATGCGAAGATAATACAACACTTCAAAAAGCAACTCCAAATATTTGTACGAATATTTGCATAAGCCACATATTAGGCCAGACATATTAAACCCTCGACGATAACTTCAGGGCTCCGAGCCCGGCCCTTCCTAGTCAATATTGTCTTTAATTCCTTCTGATGTTAGCCTTTTTTTCCCTTACACACTTGACATTGTGAGTTTTTTTCGCCCTCGTCCCACGCTTTTTTCTATGGATTTTTGATTCTTTTTCCTCGATTTTTACATTCTAAAGTGCGGTGGATTTATTTTATGAAATACCTTTCCTATTACACTTAGATTTAATTGTGAAGATATTTAATTAGGATATTTAGCGCTGATGTCTCTTAATTATTGATATAATAATAATAATAATAATAATAATAACATAATTAAAAATACTTTATAAATAATAATATTTAAATTGTACTCACTCATATGTAATGAAAGATCAGAATGAAACACACATACATGTTTATTTCCAAATATTTCATAACAAGTCATAAAAAAGATACCATTTTAATCAATCCCTTAAACACACAAGCACATTGACATTTTTGTGATCTAAGCTTGATCTTATGTGAAATATATATATATATTAAGCGAATATCTGAAAAAATATTTCGTAGGTGTGTGTGTGTTTGGGATTAAGACTGATTGATTTTACTAGGGTCCTAAGACTATAAGCGGAATGCCCTCCATGAGGACTATTCTGAGGGGTCCTAGTACGTATTTGCGCGAGTTTCGGAGAAAACCACGGAAAACTCCGAACGGCTATGTCGACAAGCGATACCTGGGATCTAACCCGGTGCTACACGGCCACTGATGAGACAATATTTTGAGAGCAGAACAGCATTTTAAATTTTTACTTTAATTCGTAGTTTGAAATTTTAATCGGATTTTGAAAATTTTTAATCGGTTTAATCAGACCGATTAACTCGATTAAAAAAATTGATCGGAACTAAGCATTGATCGATTAACCGAACCGATTAATCGATTAATCGGCACAGCCCTAATATATATATATATATATATATATATATATATAAAACAAGAAATGTGTGCGTACCCAATAGACTAGTGGACCGATTTATGCGTATTTTGTTTTTGCAAAATGATCTGTGTATTCTGTCTGGGATAGGTTTAAAGTTTTTGAAATGTTCGATCTAACAAATAGAACGGTGTGTGTTTGGTGTTTGGGAATAAGGCCGATCGGTCTTGACTATAGGGTCCTAGGCCTGAAGGAGAGTGCCTTCCGTGGAGGTCTTTCTAAGTGGTCCTATCCCGTATTTATAGAAGTTTCGGAGAAAACCACGAAAAATTCTGAACGGCTAGGCTGACAAGCACGACCTGGGTTCGAACCCGGCACCTTACGTCTACCAGCATTGAGCGCAGAACAACACAAATAGAACCAGGGTTGCCAGGTGATATTTTTCAAACGAGGCCAAACTTTCTCTTAAATGGAGCTAAATGGGACGAAATACTAACTAAATAAAGTCAAACAGGAGCCAATATCAATGCTGCCAACTGCAGGGATTTGTCCCCACGGGTAGGGACATTTAGCAGTTTTCTTCAGCATGTAGGGACACAGTAGGGAGGTTTTGGAGGTACCCTTTCTCCACAGGACATCCTCAGTATATCCTAAGGATGAAAGTACATCATACGGACACCTTTAGCACTAAAGTAGGGACTTTTATCATCAATGTAGGGATATTTTGAGCTGACCATAGGGACATAGCAAAATTTAAGTTGACAACATCGGGTACATTTGAAATTCAATGTACAGTCGGGAGACACTGTATTCTTGTTTTAAGAGCTTTAATTGTTTCTTTGCAAAAATGAAACTTCGGTTTACTATTTTCATAAAATTTCTTTAAAATTGAAGACTTCGAAATAATTTCATTTTTAGTTCAATTTGGTGCAGAAGCTTGTTATGTTGACCTTGATTTTTGAAGATTCGAAAAGAAAAACAAATCTTAAAAGCATTGCAATCCAAAGTAAAGAGTATATATCAACCAATAAACAGGAAATGTAATTTAAAATATAATGTACATTATTTAATGTAGTTGCACCTGTCATGTATTGTCGTCTTCCAATTAAATATACCAAAGCACATTAAAACTTCTCATAAAAATATTTCCTAACTAATTTCTGAAGATTAATAAAAAAAAACTCATAACCACTGACAGAATACTGAACATGAATGGGATTATGAAAGACATATGAGGAAGAGAGAATGCCATTCGTGAAAGATTTTTGCACTAATGTTAGAGAAAACTATAGTATTTGTGTAAAATAAATTTATTCCATTTTCTTACTATAGATATATCTATTTATTATCATAATTGAAAATAACTTGAAGGCAAAATAAAAATTTCCCCCAAAAAACATTTAGGATCACGATCAGTGGAGCCAAATGCTTTCCAAAGCCAAACACAAAATTTTGGAGCCAATTTGGCTCCAAGGAGACCAAACTGGCAACCCTGAGTAGAACGGAACAACGGAACTTAGAAGCTTCATCAAATAAAGATTCATGACGCCATCTACATTTGAACAATACACTTAGAAGAATGTTGGAGAATATGGAATAGTCGGGTAAAACGGAATACCGTTATATCTCAACAGTACGGTGCTGCATTCATTCGGCAGCACGTCAAACGTCTTCACTGGGTCTCAAATGCTCATATATGAACAGTAGTTCACTAAGGCTACTGTTTTCAATTCCATATTATACAATAGTAAAAATAATTAGCTATCATTCATAAATTATGAAACTTTCCCAATATTGCAGGATATACGATGTGGAGCTATTTATTCGAAAATCAGTTAACCAGAAAATATTTTGAAAAGTATTTTCAATCAATCAATTTCCATTTTTTTTTTTACAAAAAAAAAAAAAAAAAAAATTATAGCTTTAGCATTTTGTTTAGTTTATTCAAATGCAATATCCTTACTTTTTATTTTATTTTGTGATAAATAAAATCATATAATCTATACAAATTTACAAATATTTTTGCTTTTTTATGGATAAAAACATGAATTTTTTATAAGTAGTAAAATGGATTTAGCCTTTAAATAAGTCCTAATGTTCCATTTCTTCACGGTAAGTAAAAATGTTTAATATTTTAAAGTGACAGGCTAATCAGCATTTAAAGCATTTGGATTAGAGTAAATTTTGATGTAGTGTTATAAAGTTTCCAAGAGATTCTTATAAATTTCAAATTCTGATTAATATTTTATCTCCATTTAAAATAATTTTAAAATTTTATTTTTTAAATATTTCAGACTAATTAAATGTTTAAATTTGAATAATTAATTTTTGATTTTAAAAGGCAGAACTATATGCAATCTACAAGACTGGTTAATGAGTACAATTTCAATGAGCAACTAGTTATCCAAAATTGTCCCATCGCAATTATTCATTCTGGATAATTGGTTCCCTACTACTGCAATTGCAATTAGTAAAAAATGAAGAATTTATTTAAATCCTGTATAAGACATTGGAAATATTATAGTGAAAATAATTATGCATCAATCATAGATTATGATAACACATTTTCATATTTGTAAGGAAAGAAAGAGACATTGTGGACAAAACTATTAATATAAGTATGTATAGGGCATAAGATTCTGATTTTGGTTTCTAATTGCTTTATTTTTAACTCGCTTTTATTAGCTTCACCTATATGTATGTTTGTAACCGCTCTGGGAGCAAACAAAACATCTATATTGTTAAAAAAAAAAAAAAAACTTTCCCGATGTGAACGCTGTGGCTGTGAGGTAAAGCTCCGGGCTACGAACCTAAAGGTCTAACGTTCGAGCCCAGTCAGGGGAGATTTTTTAAAAATGGTTTTTGTTTAATTCTAAATTATTTACATTACTTGTTTTTTTTATTAAAGATGTAAATATTATGGTGTGTCACTGACACGATTTTTTCTTATCCTGCATTTTAATACTATAAAGATGTTTGAAACACATTTTTAATTTGTTTTAAAATAAGGAAAAAGAAAAGAAATATAGAACACGACGAAACACAAAATTAGTGCCCAATATCTGTAATCACCAGACAAAAGAGCTACAGATATTCAATATCTGTCAAAAGTCCAATCTGTTTATCCCTAGCAATATACGCTTGTTACTTACAATTCAAATTTTTGTGATAAAGAAATGTTCTATTTATCCTCTCTCTCATGCAGAAAATTTTGAAGAATGATGTTGTAGGTATGATAAATTAAAAAATCCTGGTGTTAAAAAATTATCACCAGTATAATTTCTAATAAAATATTACAAAATGCAAATATGTCGAGATTTTTCTGCATACTACCAAAATTTTTGTCGCTTACCACCTGGTGACCAGTGGTTTAATTTAGAGAATACAAGTCTGAATAAAACTTTTACTTTGCTAAACATGTTTTTCAAATGCATAATAATAAATAACATATTCATTAAAACATGCACCATAGGGATGGGGGTTGAAAAGAAATAAATAAAACATTTTGTAAAAACATTATAAACTGTCAAAAACTCACAATAATTATTTTGAGTTGAAATGAGTGCATTGCTGCTTTATTTGCTGCACTCGTGCCTACTTTTGTTGCCTGATGTTAGATTGTGGTATTATTTTGACCTGAAACAATTATTGCAAATATTTTGCAGTTTATACTGCTATAAAAATAACCTAAATTTTTTATATTAAAATGAGCGATCTTAAAAGTAGCCTTCTTTTATACACACAAACACACACACACACATAGTTTAAATTCTCAATTTAGATTCTCAATATGTATGTATATATATATATATATATATTCATTCTTCATTATGTATATAATAGAAATCATCAAACCAAGCACGTGTACAATTTAGTACCTTTGTTTTTTGTGTATAGGTAATACACATTAATGCCGTGCAGAGAAAGTATATATGATATTGTATCGATATAAATGTACATCGCGCGAAATTCGATGATCAAACTCTTAATATCATTCTTTTTGTTCAAATTTTTTGAATGAATAATTGTTTTGGTGTGTAATTACACTATTTATACCTAATTAATTATACCTATTATTTATACCTAGCTATTTTCGTTTTATAGAGAAGAAAAACTTAAAGAGCTAAAAAGAAAAAAAATTGTGAACGTCAAAGGGCATATTATCAGCGTCAGAAAGATTTGAAGAAAAATGAAAAAAAAAAAAAAAAAAAAAGAAAGAAACAGTACCAAAATCAAATGCTGAACGTCAAAGGAAATTTCGTCAACGCAATGCAGAAAAATCTTACGTGGATATGTAATTTGATTTAATAATATTTAAAAACAAATTGTAATATATGCCTCAATATTATTTAACTTCACGATTTCCTCATTTTTTTTCACAGGAAAAGACAAAAATTGGACAGTAATGAAAAGAATGTCGTGCAATGTAGGGCTGTTGAAAATATAGAAAATGTAATGCTACAAGAAAATCAATTTCACAGCCAACAACTTTAAATTTATGAACAGCGTAATCCGTAATGAATGCATTACTCCCGAAGTTATTCTACGCAGGAACACAGGAATTCCCACAATATTAACTTCTCATTTATTCAATAAAAGAAAAAAATTTGTTTTCTTATCGGTCACCACGCTCAAAAAGTGTAACTTGAATTAATATCAAAGAAAAAACTTGAATTAATATCAAAGAAAAAAAAAAATACTGCATAAATAAAATAAATAAATAATTATAATTGCATAAGTTGATAAAAAATGCTATGCAATAGCTTTACCGCGGCAGTCCCCGAGTGCCACACATATTTTTTGTCTAAGTTTCTTACAACATTCAAGCAATAAAATCATGTTCAAATTCTTCTCCTATACAATGCATTCCCAGAAATCTGCACAGTTTGGGACCAGAGGTTGTGCGGATTTCAGAATTTTGTGGATTTTAGGTATTATTCTTTGTGCATTTTTAAATTAGAATTTCAATGCTATAAAGCATTAAATATGATAGCGACTACATATAAGTAAGCATATAAGATATATGAAATATTTAAAGAAAAAAATAAATAAATGAAGGCAAGTAAAAATTATAAATGTAGTAACAAATATACATATAAAGTTTTATATAAGTATTTTTCTCTTCCCTTAACAAAATAAAAATTTGTTTCATAAAGTAAAACACAAAATTTAAAAATATCAACATCTGACACAGTAACCACTTGTATTATAAATTTAAAAATTTTATTGCAGTTTAGAAATATAGGTAAAGACAAATGATTTATTTTTCAGTCTATGAAATTATTTTCTGTTCAAGTACAAATGCCGTTGGGTTAAAAGAATTTAAGTACTTATCTCAAAGACCTGGACCTTAATTAATTTTCCTTATCTCATTAGAATAAGTTTCTTAAGCAAAATTTGCGTGTAATCAGGAGTGAAAATGGCTTACACTCAAAAAGTCTGAAAGCTGATCGGGGGGGGGGGGATTTAACATTAGTGGTGATCTCGTGCAACAACACACAAATACAATTTTACTGCAGAACAATATAGTATAAACAATTGTATGTACTCATTCAATTAAATATTTTATAGCAATGATTGACACAACATAATATAAATAATAAAAGTATTAGTTTTAGTTTTGATATACAAATTTTTTTTAAGTGAATTGTTATTCGAAAGTTGCAGAGAAATTTTTTATCAGTGCAGACAAAAACTGTCTGCAAGCCATTTTTCTGTGTCCACGACTATGTCGTCGTGTTTCCACCACTGGGTTGAAATCCATCGTTTTATGTCTTATTAACAAAATTTAAATTTATCATGGCTAATTGCTCAAATAAGCGATTGTTGCTCTTTTTCACTAAATAAAGATAGGCAAATATTTTTGCTGCTATAATGGACAAAATTTGTGCTATTTCTGAAAAGTGATATCACAGATGTTAAATACATATACTGAGTCCAAAATCAGCAAGATTTCTGCCTTTTTTTGGCGTATGTTTGCTGATTACATAATTTTTGCGTCTGATTACCGAAATATACGCAATTTTCTCGTCCGAATATTCTGGAAAAACTTTTGTGAAAGGTATGTTCTACGTTCGCTGATTCCTTTTTAAGTAAGTTAGTTTCAACACAAAATTGAGAAAATAATAATCATAAAATGCCGATTTTACGTGCAAAAATATTGCACTTCAGCACAAAATACGCAGAATACTCGAAATCCTGCATATGAGAATTGGATACCAATTTCAATACTTTCACATAATTTTTGTGATTCTTTATTTTATTATATTATTTCCGTAATTATTATTTCTACTTCTTGAATACGCAGAAAAGATTCCCAGTATGCAGGCTTCGAGCAGTGCCGTGAACGAAAACATTGGCAGAAACCGCAGCTAACGATCTTTTTTTTTGACGATAATGTGAAGGTACTCCTCTAAGGTACAGACCAAGACCGATGACACAAAGATCGCGGAAGTGACTTCTTATGAAATTTTCAGATCTCATTTGGGCAAAGGTAAGCAAAGTCCGATTTTACATCAGATAAAAATCTATTATAAGTGTATCTTTCTCAGCAAAAATGCTAAAATATCTTTAAAAAATAGCGATATAGCAGATGGGAAAATACAGGGCACAATTCCAATTGAAAAAAGGGAAGGGCGCAATTTCACATGAAAAGAAGGGGCAGGGTGCATTGGCGCTAAAACAAAAAGGGCAGGGCGCGGCGTCCTTTGAAAAATGCATAACATGAACACTAATTCAAAGATTACAAGTGTGAACAATGGAAAAACTGGATGAAGAGGGGCCAAAAACTGTGTACAAAAGGTGGAGTTATGCTGGCTACATTGCTTGGTGTACTGTGTGATTTTGTGATCAAATCATCAAAGAAAAAAATTAAAGTGAAAACAGTGATAACGTTCATTGCAAAGCGTAGGATTTCTGATGCTATAGATGTAAGGATTTTGTAGGATTTTAAATACATAACATAGGTAAGTGATTTGTTTTAATTTTCAATTTCAATTTTTTTCTTTTTTATGTGTCCTATAAGACGACTCCTAATTTTAGGGCCATTTTTTATGATTCCAATATCACCTTACATTCATTCTTCATCAGATGTTTATTTATTTTTTTTTTTTAACCTTAAAAATAAAATAATATTAAAAAAAAAAAAAAAAAAATTAATGGCTGTAAATTTTTTGTATGGGAAAACAGAATTTAAAAGATGTACAGTCAAACCTTGTTAACATGAATCTCAAGAAGAATAAAAAATTTGTTCATGTTATCAGAAATTCATGCTATCAGTAACTCAGAAACTGATCATCATTTTGACGAGGACTGTGGAAACAGTTTGTGTTAAAAGTAATTAATGTTAACAAGGTTTGACTGTATTAATAATGAGTAACTTTATAAAAAAATTCCTTATTGTATGACATGGACTTTTTGTTGCCAGTTTAATGAAAGGTTGAAAGTTCTTTTAACAGCCACCTTTTTTGTTCCTTAAAAATTGCTAAAAACTCTATCCCACCCCCCCTTCCCATTCCAAAAAACACAATTTTCTATCATTTTCACATTAAAAGTAAGTTATTTCATTATTTTATATAATTAACATACAATTGCTTAGACTATTTAATTTTACATAAAATATATATCTGTATATATATATAAATTATGTGTCACAATGTTTGTCTGGGGTAAACTCCTAAACTAAGGAACCGATTTTAATGAAATTTTGCCCACTGTGTGCAGTTTGGTCCAACTTGAGAGATAGGATAGTTTTTATCTCAATTTATTGTCACAATATTGTTTTATTGCAATTATTTGTTAATTATAGACCTTTTATTAAAGTTGCTCCAAAATATCTGTGAGTTCCATTAATTTAATTGTTGCCAAAAAAAAAAAAAAAATACGAGTTCATTTTCTTTCAACATAAAAATAAATACATTTAATCAAACGTGAACGTTAAAAAATTATAAAAAGTTAAATTATGCATCTCACTAAAATTGACGTCATAATCAATTTAAAGATTTTATACACATTGATAAAGTGCTAATGTAGTTCTATCATAGATATCTGTATATATATAAAAATTACATGTCACGATGTTTGTCCGCGATAAACTCCTAAACTAATGAACCGATTTTAATGAAATTTTGCACACTGTGTGCAGTTTGGTCCAACTTGAGAGATAGGATAGTTTTTATCTCAGTTTATTGTCCCAATATTGTTTTACTGCAATTATTTGTTAATTATAGACCTTTGTTAAAGTTGCTCCAAAATATCTATGAGTTCCATAAGTTTAATTGTTGCCAAAAAGAAAAAATACGAGTTCATTTTCTTTCGACATAAAAGTAAATACATTTAATCAAACGTGAACGTTAAAAAATTATAAAAAGTTAAATTATTCATCTCACGAAAATTGACGTCATAATCAATTTAAAGATTTTATTCGCATTGATAAAGTATGTAATTATACACAAGCGAAGTGTGACGTCACTGACCACCTGTGAAATCAAGAAAAAGATTTCTTATGTTAATCACCCATTGTATTTTTTATAAAAAATTATTAAAAAACGAGGAAAATTATTTCCGGATTTTAATCCCCATATTTTTGTATAGATATGTATTATTTATCATGTGCATACGTTAGATTGAGTTATTTTGCTGTCAAATTGAAAAATTTTAATTTTAAATTTCAAAGCTCTGTCGTCCTTGGAGTTTTTCGTATTTGGCGATCAAAAACGTAACACGAAAATATACAAGCTAGATGTATATTTTCGTATTGTGCGAAATATTGTTTCATATTATTCATTACTCTCTTAATATAAGTTGTTAAAATAACCATGATTTTTGAAAGGAATTAAATGTGTGCGCCAGATAATTTGGAGATATTATTTTTTTTCCGCCAAGGATGATAGATATGAAATTTATTCCACTGCAACATGTTAATATCTTATGTCAGTTACATTATGTATATGCTACAATTTATTTCACGTGACATGTGTGTTAAAAATTTATTTACGCCATAACCTTGCTTTTTTCAATTTTTGTTGCATTATTCTAATCTGTATCACTTCGTTTTCTTTAAGAAATTTGTGATCTATACATAACGTTCAAAATAAAAAGTAATTATTTCAATATTTTAAAACTTATTTAAAAGTCTGTTTTATTTAACATTAAATTTTAAAAGTTAATTTAAAACTTATTTAAAAGTCTAGAAGAGTTTAAGTCTGTTTATTTGTTTTGTAACGCTAATCTATATGATCGATGTTTGAAACTTTAGTTAATTATTTCTCTTATTTTTCTTTACTTTTTTTTTAATAACTTACCAATTTAACGTTCCGGATTAAATTTGTGATTTATATATGTATTTTGCATTAAATTTTGACTCCTATTTATTGCTGAAAATGCGATCGTAAAATCTTGCAATTTTCTTATCTTAATCCTCAATGCTTTCCTTCTAGATTAACTTGAATTTACTATTAAAATTTTAACATACTAAGAATCTTCTCACCACTTCGTTAAAATATATTAATCTTTTCAGTAATATATTAATCAGTATATCCCCACAACGATATTTGGCGATTTTTTGTTGGCGATTATGGCTAAATCATAAATGATAATCTAAATCATAAATCAAAAACATAAAATAATAAATTCAAAATAAACAACATATAGGCTGCCATATTATATCACAAACAGTCCAGAGCGACATTGTTATCGTTCAAAACGGCGCCAAATTCAGCTATGGGGATATACTGAAGTTATAATTATCCGAATATAATTACTGAAGTTATATTATAAGTTATAGTTGTGGGTAACAACTATAGTATTTCCCCACAACTGGATTTGGCGATTATGGCTAAATCATAAATCTAAAATAAAAGCATGCAGGTTAACATATTTCATTGCAAATAATCCAGAACGACTTCGTTATCGTTCAAAAAGGCGCCAAAAAAAAAAAAAGAAAAAAAAATCGCCAAATCCAGTTGTGGGGAAATACTATATAACTTATCAAATTATCAACGTATTACTTAGCCGCAGCAACGCGTGGCCGGGTCTGCTAGTATATATATACATATATTTAAACAAAACCAAATTTAATGACTATAAATTATCTGAATGGGAAAACAGGATTTAAAAGATATACAGTCGAACTTTCTTAACATGATTCTCAAGGGGAAAAAAAAATTTGTTTATGTTATCAGTAGTTCATGCTATCAGTAACTCGGAAACAGATCTTCATTTTGACAAGGATTTTGGTGCGGAAACAATTCATGTTAAAAGTAATTAATGTTAACAAGGTTCAACTACATTAGTAAGTAATGAGTAATTCTATAAACAAATTTCCTTATACAATGACAAGGACTTTTTGTTGCCAATTTGAAGAAAGGTTGAGAGTTCTTTTAACAGCCACCTTTTTTGTTCCTTAAAAATTGCTCAAAACTCTATTTCCTCCTCCCCTATTTTAAAAAACACAATTTTCTATCATTTTCACAATAAAAGCAAGCAGGGGTCTGTCCAGACTTTTCAGATAGGGTCCTGTTTTTGTGAAATTGCAAAAAATTCTACACATAATTTTTTTGCAAATCTAAATTCAGTGTGAAAATAAAGTTCTTCCAAACTTTTCGGCTAGAGTCCTTTTTTTGTGAAGAATTTAATTTTGCAAAATAAAATTACAATTAAGGTTTCATTTTAGACAATGACAGTTCATTTTTATAGAGCTAAACTCACACATAGGCATAGAAACCTTTTACAAATTATAAACTGAATATTAAGAATTCTCAGGGAAATACATCAAAGCACGTCCAATTACTCAGGCGGTCTGTTCATTCCATGGAAGATTAGTTTACGAAATGAAAAAGATTTATCGAAGGTCTATTTTTTAAAGGAAAAATTTTGTGAAGGGTCCTTTTTTTAGGATATAAAATTTTGTGAAGGGTCCTTTTTTAGGATATAAAATTTGTGAAGAGTCTTTTTTTAGGATATAAAATTTTGTGAAGGGTCCTTTTTCAGGATATAAAATTTTGTGAAGGGTCCTTTTTTCGGATAAGTAATTTTGTGAAGGGTCCTTTAATGGACCCAGATCACCTCTGGACAGACCCCTGTCAAGTTATTTCATTATTTTATATAATTAATATATGATTGCTTTATGCTTTGACTATTTAATTTTACATTAATAACATTAAGAGAGATTTATAAAATTCAATTTAAAAAATAGATACTTACATATATATATATATATATAAAGAAGATTTTGTTTAAAAAAGTGGCTACTAGTAAAATAGTTATTATTAGCCATTGATTAGAAATAAAATTTCTTAGTGTTTGTCCCTTATCATGATACGGGAGACAAAAATTTCCTGTGAGGGTTTTAAACTTTACGATGGAAATAGTTGTGACAATAAGAGAACTATAAAAATAAAGTACAAATAGTATTAAATAAAAATCTACCAGTTCTAAAATTACTGAATTTTTACAGCTTTATTTTATAAAATTATCAGATTGTCATATAAGGCTTAATATAAAATATTTATAAAAAATAATCTAATGTTAAACAGATAAAAAATGGATTTATTAAATGGAAATTAAGAAAGAATATGTTTAAACTGCAGGAAGTAATTTCCTAGAGCTCGAACAACCAGGACAAGTATGTAAAGTGTCATGGATGAAAAGATCACATTCTAAACAGAAAAATTTTTGGCAAACACTACACTGATACACAATTTGCTCTTTAAAAGTGGATAAGCAACTATAGCAATACAATTCAGATTTAGGTTCAATTGTCGAAACTTGTACCTCATTAAAACAATCAAGAGGAAATAAGTGATGAAAAGAACGTGCTAAATGAGGGGCTGAAACTAATGTCAAGCCACAAGCTTTACATTCAACAGGTAGTTCACAATATTTACTGTTGCACTGGGGACAATAATAACCTTCAGTACCAAAACCCTCGTGTGGTATTTTACTGTCTATATGACACATGCACATAGAAGGCTTTCCTTCACTTTTACTTTGATGATAAGGAAAGCCCATACGGATAAGAGATGATTCGGTATTGCTTGTTGCAGGTGGTGGTGATACTTGGTCATATAAAAGTTCTCGAAAATGAGAATCATCAATAACAACATTGTATGTTCCGTTTGTAGCTTTGGTTATTTTTCGACAAACATTCAACTCAGCGGCCAAACCAATTACTGAACACCTGATATTATGTGAAACAAGATTATCTATTGTTTCATAAATATCACCGGGATCACATGTAGTCAGACTTCCAAAAATTATTAAAATTTCTCGACTTGTATGCGTTGGCATGAAGCGTAATGTCTGGGTTGCAAGCTCTAACGCATTCTGCAAAGAAGGTTCACCAGCACAAGGTAATTTAGCAGTATTTTGTAAAACTGAAATGTGCTGCTTAGGATTACCAGCTAATTCAGAAATTTTTTCAGCTCTTTTATTTTTTGTTATAATCATGCCTAGTTGGCTAATAGGATTTTGATCAAAATATTCACTAACAAAAGTCTCTAATAATTTCAACGTGCACAATTGCCGTGTAGGCTTTAAATCTGGCTCCTGCATAGAATCAGACAAATCAATGATTAAATATAGGTGACGCATCATGCCTAGCTTTAAGTTTTTCTTTTCTAGTAACCTTTTTCGTCTTGATTTGTGAACTATTTCCTCTAAACTGGAGGTAATCAAACCATGCTCGTCTTCTCGTATGGCTTCCCATGTTTTCTCGTATTCTGTTTCCCATCTATAACCTTTTTGTTCGTCTTCGTTATCCATTTTGTTAATTAAATAGGATAATTAAATATAAAATAAATAATATGCAAATAAATTTTCATAAACGTTATGCACGCATATCAACAACAAACAAGCAAAACACAGCGACACTGCACTGATTGATTTGGGTTGGTAGGTTGATGGTTAGCAAGTTTGCTTGTTGCACAGAGAATTGGAATAAGCGTTACATTTAGAAGTAACGTTTTCTAATCGAATTCGTAGGCCGCGTTCGAAAATAGCTTTTTGGTTTTACCGGTAAAAGAAAATTGAAGTCACCGGTAAATGCGGTTTTACCGGTTAATGTGAACTTATCGAACGCTCCGGTTACTTTCCGGTTTGTTTATGTTTTTGTTTATTTACTGTAGCTAAACTTTCGTTACACAAGAACGATTCTTTTTGTAATTATTGGAAATAAATTTCTTGCAAATCTGCAAATAGTTAAATAAATAGTTGCAAATTAGCAATTGCTTATTTTTTTAAATTGCAGAAACACTGAGAAACAAGAAGTTTCTTGAAAAACATCAAAAATTAAGATTAGTATGCCTCTTAAGAAATATATTTATTAGAGTCAAGAAAAATGTAAATTGATTTTAAAATACCTACAGCCTGTAAAGATCGTGAGATGCTGCACTTTCTATTAGTTTTTTTTTTTTTTTTTTTTTTTTTTTTCCCTGAATAGTTGTGAAAATTCTGATGAATTCACATTGCTTTTGAATATTTATATGCTTTAGAATCACCATTGTTTTTATTTTATTAGGACAAGTTTGTTTTCCTGTTTAACATTTTTCTAATATAACATCAAATATTTATTTACTCCAAATTAACTCTGATTCCTTATTAATAAAATTAAAATAAAATACTTGGTATATCTTCAGATTGCTTAAACTTTTCTTTCATCATCTATCATATATATTTCATTTAATCTATTAAAAAAATTTCAAAGCATTGCATACATTGTATACACAAATTATAGGGAGTATTGCTTATAGTCTATTTTTCATTTATTTAAAAATGAAGTAATCATTTATTTATCCAAATTAGCAGTTATTTAATTTTAAATAATCAAAATGCTTTAATAGATTTTTCTTTTGAATTCTAGCTTGAAAAGATAAACTATTTAGAATGTATTCAAATCTATATTTCTAACATCTATAACTAAATCAAACATTATTAAGATCAAGATTTATTATAAAGTAAATCAAACACTTTAAGTAAATTTAAAAATATTAAATATGCCACATAGAATGTTTGCTAAACTTTTCAGTAAATTTTAATGAATAGGGTGTTTTAAAATTCATAGTTTAACTTAAGATTAAAATTTGACTTATTTTGTTCATACACTATTTATATTCATATTCGGTCAAATTTAATATTTATTTCCAGATTAAGTGAATATTTAGACTATTTGTGTAATTTTAGCTGTCAACAATATAACCAAATTAGCGTTAATTGTGCCAATATTGTGGAAGGTTATGCGTTACACTTCTCAAAATATCTGTATGATGAACAGAATTTAGCTGTAATAGTTCAACATAATAATTTGCATTAAATTTAATGGTTATCCCTTTTGTACAGTGGTTGAAGAGTATTAAGAAGTGATAATGATAAAAAATTTTCATATTCTTCGTTTAACAATAATGAATAAAATGTTGCATGGGTCAATTAAATTGCTATTTCAATAGTGAAAACTTTTCAGGCTTATCCACAAAGATACCAATGATTAAAATTTGTGAAAGGAAAAATAATTGTTGCTAAATTAAGATTTAAATTAAATTATTTCCTTCTGGTATTTAGAAATATTACGCTAAAATACATAATAATTAGAGAATCATTCCCTTGAAATAATCTTTAATATAACTTCTCATCTCCTGATACATAGAGCAATTTTTTTTTTAATTCTAAAGGTTAATATAAAATACTACATTATATAAAAATATAAATATGTCATGAAATTGTTACTTATAACTATATATTTCCTTCATTTTTAATCACTCATATTCACACAACAGTTGTTAGCAATTAAATTATTTTCGAAAGATTAATATAATTTATTTTTACTGACAACAGTTTCGTACTATAGTCGGCATCAAAATTATTTGAGAGCTAGCAATAATTCCTATATAAAAAAAGTGCACTTAATACTGTTTTGTTAATAAATCCTTGTCGAATCATGTTCTTAGACTGACTAAGAATATGTCAGTCGAAAAGGATTCATTTAACAAATTCGACAAGGATTTATTTAACAAAACTGTATTAAGTGTACTTTTTTTATACAGTAATTTTCCAGCACTCGAATAATTTTGCTGCTGACTGTGCATATAACAGAGCTGCCACATGTGTCTTTTTTTAAAGTCAAAATATTTAATAGTGTTTTTTATGAGAAATTTTTTACGAATAAGAAACTTTTAAAAAAAAATGTGGTATTCATAAAAGTAGCCTGTAGCGTTCTTGATATAATGAAATCCTGATTAATTAACAAACACAGATCAAATAAAAAAAATTATTTTTAAATATTTGTCTTAAAGCTTGAGTATCAAATCCACAATCTTTCTATTGCGAGATCGACGTTCTACCAACCAGTCTACCTCAACAATATGAAATAGCTCATATAGTGAGTTATTGAAAAGTGGAATGGACTCTCAGGGAGGAATATGGGAAATAATTGTTTATTGATGGAAGAAAATTTGTCATTGAGCCTGTAGCTAAAAGTTATCGATTAGAAATATTCGGCTTATGAAAGGTTTTCAAAAGGGTTGCACTATAATCACTAAATTGGATTAAATTTGACATGAATAATTAGAAATCTAAACTTAGTATTATTAGTAGCAGATGAATGAATGCCGTAATAAGTATGTGATAGTAAGTATTAAGTAAACATTTGAATAATAAATGTAGAAATTCAAAATTTCTGTGTGAAAAACCTTGTTGGTAATTGTTATTATATCCTTCGAAAAGAAAAAAAAAATAGCTATCCGCAATTTTATTTATATGACGAAGCATATCTTTATGAACTTCTCTATCTTATTTACCTCTCAATTTTCTTCTGGGCATTTCGATATCGAAGAATGCTGTGTATAACGAAACAATATGTCAGCAGATGAAAGAAATAAAATTACTCTCACTTCTCTTGTTAGACAAATAAAAGAAAATAGTGAAAAATAAATCTAGAAAATAAGCTAAATCACCAGTCATTGAATTGTATTTTAAAAAATTGCACATGCAGATAACTTTCTGCAATAGTAATTTTAAATACAAAAGAATGCGTGTAAAAAATGAAAAAGTGTATTAAAAAAAAAAAAAAAATGAAGCTTATTTTTTGTTTCTAAGTAAGATATACATTTCTGTACAAAAAAGGTTTCATTTAGACAACAGAACTTTTTTTTAGTTAGTTCTTCCACATAAAGGCATGCGGTAAGCAATGGCTACTACATTCATTTCTTAAAATATTTTTCACACGATTTGTCTAAATTTAATTTTTTAAACGATGCGAGATCGCGAGATGGGAAAAAAGAAAAATGTTTTTCAATTGGTTTAAGCATACAAAAAAGAATAATAAATAAATAAATAACTGATTTTTTTCCCTTAAGAGTAAACAATAACTAATTTCGCCGACAGTCGTGGCCCATTTTATTCTATTTTTAAACTTAAAAATTCATTAAAAAACATAAGAATAACAATTTTAAATTTTCTGATTGTGAAAACAGAATTTAAAAAATACATTAGGCAATGAGTAATCATGAAATCAAACTTACACACAGAATAACATGGGACACAGATGTCAGTGAGATTGGGTATTGTCCCTTCTAAAAATATGAAGTTGCTTTCCTTAGCAACAGTTACTACTTTTATTTCTTAAAATTTATGTTAAAAGTTTTATGTTTTACCTCAGTTATAATGCAATATCTTTTAAACTTGTTGGCAAAGGGGAAAAAAACTTTTTCAATTATTCTACTTTGTCTCAAACCAATACTCTTGTTGTCCTAAGAAAGATACTTTTGTTTAGCTTCATTTACGAGAATATATACATGTATATATTTCTGCAAAGCACATTAACCATATCTTTCAAACGATACTACTTGTAAGCCCTTCCTTTTATTGAAAGTAGGCTAAAAACGTACAAGAAATTTCATGTCTGCGTATTAATATATAGATTCTCTGAAAAATAAATAAATAAAGCTTTTTTTTTCCGGCAGATTTCAGGATTATGCCTTGAAGTTGTCTGTGTGTGGCACGTATTAATCGACGAGAAGGCCTGTGTCTTCTGTCTCCCAGATGACAACACCCGCGAAAGTATGTGGGCGGCATTTTAAGTTAATAAATACGAAAGGGTGCCAGATGTCGGGTCTCCCCCCCAAATCAAATTTTCACGATACGCCCCTAACTCAGGGGACCTTAAACGTATAAATCAGGTGAAATCTTGATATTGAATTTTTGGACCGAATACAATACTTCCATTACCTATGGTAGTAGGATAATGGAAGTAAAAAAGTATTTTCATTTCATATTACACATTTCCTTTTCTATTTCATTACCTTAAGAAGGATGATCCAAATTCATAGTAAGGGTTTCAGATAGCATGAGGCATTTGCACATCTGAGTGTAGTTCATAGTTTTTTAACTCGGCCCCAAATTACTTCACGGTGAAGAAATTGCACATGATGCGATTAGACTTGAGTATAAATAAAACAATATGTACGATTTAGTATTCTTGATTCTTAAAGGAGAGAGGGGAAAAGTCATTTTTTAGGGGCAAATTTCGGATTTTTTAGTAGAGCCTTTAGAATATTTCCAAAAAAAATTTTTGGTTTTTTTTTTTTGTAATTTTTGATTTTTTTTTTCTGGGAATGGGGGTGGGGGTGCGGTTACGAAGTAGCAAATTCAAGCCCCCCCCCCCCACACCTTTTTAGCACTAAATTTCTTAGGAAATCTATGGGATCTGCGGTCACGAAATCTGGTGCGTAAATTGTTTATATGTATCTGACACTTCTTGTAATGGGACTTTACGACATTCTCCCTTTACCCCTCCTCCGCAGTTGGAGGACAATAAACACATTTTCCCATCCGAATTCACTTTAAATTATCATATAATGGCGAATTTTGGTGTGTGGATGTTGATTAATTGTATGGATTATGTACTTTGGTGGGATTTCGCAAAACTTTGAACTTACCCGCTGGGGAATGGGAAGTAAGAAGTGGGTAAGTTGATACTGAAGGGAATGAGGACCTGGACTCCTCACGTTGCGAACGAGAAAAACCTCTACCGAACACAGCAGGAACTTATGTTATTCATAATGATATGGGATATTGACAACTCATTTAAGTATTGTGTCCAGCGAAGTGTGCAAAGCCAGCTAGTTGAAAATAAAGAAAATCATCCTAAATACAAAAATATTTTGAACTGAATAATTATGGAATTATAAATAGCAATAAAATTTTGGAATTATAAATAATTATCACAAATAAAAAAAAATGAAGCTCAAAATATAAAATCACACAATATAAATGCTCGAAATTCCCAATCACAGGCATAAGTAATATGCATGCACTTTAACGTGCACTTCGTGTACGTTAAAACCAAGAAAAAAAATATATATTGTGTGAAACAACCCTTTCAGCTTCATTCGAAAGGGTATCTAAGAGAGTGTTCATATGGCAACTCTGAAGAAAATCTCTAAGAGCCGTTTTTGAGATATATGGACTTACGATTCCACTTCTGCTTTTAATGTCCCACTTCTGTTTTTCTAATTTTCACCAAAATTTGGAAATGTCATCCAATTCCGAAGTTTCGAAGTTCTTTCTCTATTAGTTTTGGAGATATAATAGTCAAAAGATTTCCCACATACATGCATACACATGCACACACACTGACCAATTGCCAAAAATCACCTTTTTGGACTCAGGAGACCTTAAAACATGTTAATCAGATGAAATCTTGATATTGAATTTTTGAACTGAACAGAATACTTCCATTACCCATGGTAGTCAGGTGATGGAAGTAATATATCACTGAATACCCCTATCTCAAAATAAACAAAATTTTGTGCTCCAGTAATCAGTAATACATACGTATGTACGCTTCGAGTACATGAAATTGTACTCGAATTGTTCAAGTTATCAGTAGTTCATGCTTTTAGTAACTAATCTTCATTTTTGATGGAGATTGTGAAAACACTTCATGTTAAAAGTAATTCACGTTAATGAGGTTTGACTATATATATACACATACATAGTGAAATATTTTTTTTAATGCAGCAATAACCAGAGTAGATTTAATGCCGCTGAATACTACATAGATCAAAAATAATTCTATTTTACCATATTTTCCTTTGATGACTTTAGTTCATTTATGAGAACAATTAATTCTACTAACTCTAATTTTTTTAATTAATTTTTCATAAACTTATCTTTATTCCTTCTTAATTATCTTCACGACAATTTATGATACTTCACGATAAATGAAAACTGAAACAAAACAAAAGAATTAAACATGCAATATATATATATATATTGCAAATCAATTATTGCGACAATTTGATATTCATATCCATAAATTGTGCATTTTCATTAATATGATACTATGGCTAATTTAAAATATTAATGCTATTAAGCAAGGTGACATGATATACCTATACATGAATAAAAATGACAACATGTAAATTATTAAGATAATGTAAAGATACATTCATAATCAACTAATGATCATTAAAAAAAAGTATAAGAAAAAAAATTTCTGTTTTCAATTTATTGTTTGTATTGAGACTTGACAAAGTTACTCCACTTTAAATACATTTTCTTCTTGTATTTAAATGAGGGAAATTTTGCATTCTTCATGATTTATTTAATGGCATTGTTAAAGTGTAATAAAGACTGAACACACACACAATTGCATCATATATTTAAAAAAAAAACCAAATATTTTAATATGTTAAATACAAAACTGGATATTCAAATACAACTTTTTACAATCATGTTATACAATTATTGACAAATCCTTCTTGTCCTGCTGTGTTTCACTAATATTTTAAAAATTTAGTTTTCTTTTGAATCTTGTTTTCTTAAGTTTCTGTCTTGATTAGCTGGTGATTCTATGAAAACAAGGAAAATCAGATAAAATGGTAATAATTAATAGAGCTAAATTTGTATGAAAATGATCACATATATATTCAATACATTTTTTTATTATTATTAACAACTGGATACGTGCAAAAAGTTAAATCTTTAGAAATGAATGTTTGTTAACAAACATACTTTTATGAAACTACTTTAATGCAATCAAAACAATATTTTAAAAATATATATTAAATTAACAGAATAATCTTACGTTTACCAAATTTTATTAAAATATTTAATTAAAATGTAATCACAAACTTATATTTTTCTTTCTTTCTTCTTTCTGTTGGCAATATTTGCATAGAAGAACAATCTAATGCAAGGCCTTATGTAAAACAGCACCATGCACAAGACTATTCCACCAGCATATTAACTTTATCAATCAGGATGTTAAAACAAAAGTATATTTTTCAAAGTTCCCAGGAACAGCATTTCTTCACCTCCAGTACTTGCACGCAAATCTGAAAAATTGAAACTCATAGCCAAGAACCAGTCACACAGAAAGCTTTGATAATAATCAGGAGCTCAGACTTGTCTTCAGAATTTAAATACAGGAATCGATGACAGTAATAATACAATGGTAGTAATATATTTACAATATACTCCCAGAAATCCACACAGCTTAGGACCAGAGACTATACAGATTTTTGGTATTTTTTTGTCTGCATTTTTAAATTAGAATTTTAATGCTGTGATGCATTAAAAATGATAATAAATACATATATAAGCAAGCATATAAGATATACAAATTATTTAGGTAAAAATAAATAAATGAAAGTAAATAAGAAGTATAAGTGTAGTAGAAAATGTACACATATAAAATTTTATATAAGTATTTTTCTTTTCACTTAACAAATTAAAAATATTTTCGATGCAGCAAAATAAGTATATAAGCATCTGATACAATAACAACATATTATATTATAAACTTAAAATTTTTATGGAGCAATTTAAGTATATAATCATCTGATACAATAACAACATACTATAAACATAAACTTAAAATTTTTATTACAGTTTAAAATTATAGCTAAACATAATGATTTTTATTTGTAATTTTTTTAAATCTATGAAATCATTTTTTGTTGAAGCACAAATACCATTGATTTAATAAAGTTTAGATACTTATCTCAAAGACCTGAATCTTGTTTAAAATATCAACTTTCCTTATCTTATTAAATTCAGTTTCTAAAATATCACTACTAAAATAAGTTCTGTCTCAGTTTTCTTATTTGAAATCTTTACTATAGACTTCATTGTTTACATTGGTTCTGATGTACGGATTTCTGGGAGTCTACTGTATATAAATATATGTATTTCAAAAAATAAATAAAAACAATAAGACGGATATTATTATCAGTATTTACAAGTCAAGGAAAGTCATGTATATTGTTTTAACAATAAATAATACAATATCACTCTGTCTAATCTTTAGTATTAAATGCATCAGAAAATCATAATTAAAATCTCGGTTTAATATTACAATTCATACATCTTCAATATCAGCTATCAGTAATGTAAAATACATGTTGAAAAGTTGTAATAAAATAATAACTGCTATTGCACATACCTTTTAGACGTTATAATTATCTCTTGCTCCAAATGGAATATAATTCCCAGAACAGCTCACATGATTAACACTGATCAGTCATTTAAAACAATGGAAAATTTCTGGATTCTGGCTGTCCGAAATAATAATCATAACATAAACAATCAATGCAAGTAATCCGAAGGAAAACATAAGAACGACGCCTAAAAAATTCTATGGTACAATATTATTAATAGAATTTTCTGAAATACTAAGCACGGTGAATTCTCAATACATTGAAATTAGTATAATAAATAATACCATTATCGTATTTGTACATTTCAACATTTGAATGTCTAAGATTACAACACAACACTAACAGTGATTTTTCGTCCGCCATCTTTTTTTCCGAATTTACCAACAAGTAACCGACAATATTCTTGAGGTTAAATTGGTTAGTTACCGGTTACTTACCGGTAAGCGACCGAAGCATTTTCGAACGCTTTGGTTTTACCGGTTAGACTTTTCGAACGGCTTGGTTAGTTGTTGACTTTACCGGTAGCTTACCGGTGCATTTTCAAACGCGCCCGTATTGGCCAAAGCGCGCTTTGTTCAGTTCATGTATATTCCCCCAAAATATAGTGTTACTCACTAAATCCGGCTAACAGGCCGATTCAGAGTACGTACGAGCGGAGAAATGGCAGTGACAACGCCCATCTCTGACGTCATTTTGACGTCAGCGTTTCCGGTGAGTGAGAAATAGCAATTCTGGGGCTCATTTTCTCTACTCCATCGTTGTGTTAAATGTCTCGTTTGTTTGCATCGCGGACTCGGCTGGTTCTATGTCGGCGAGAACCGAGAAGCAGCGATGGAGAAGTGTGTATTGACTCTTTAGAAAAGAAATTTGCGACAGATTTTGTGAAGTTATACTGCGTTTTTTAAGAAAATAATCTTTTCATATTATTATTTTATTTATTTTAACTATATTTTAAATGTATTATTTTGTAAAATTATAATCGAAAGTTAGTTTTCAACATTATTTTTAACGAAAATGATGAAGATGAAATTTCATTTTTGGCTATTGTTTTGTGAATGTGGACATTTGAAATTTTGCCATATTCATAAGCAGTAGGAATTCAGTCCTTTATCTTCAAACTGGATACTAATTATACTAAAAGAAGTCTGCCTCTTCTAGGATGAAAATTCAATAATATACCAAAGTATCACCAAGTTGTAAATAGGTAAGGAAGTAAATATTTTAGCATTAAGCAATAACAATGTTCATTTACTAATTCTATTTTCTATCAGTTCTATTTATGAAATACATTAGTTAAACAACTATTGACTTTTGAATTACCATAATGCCTTTTTGTGAAGTTTGGTTTTTAAGCTTTTTTCAATAATAATGAAATAATAAATTTTTATAATATAATCTAGTTGTGAATCTGTTTTATAATTGGATCTTCTCCCTTCACACGTATGATATAAAATTTTATTGAATGATCATACATTAAATTTTTTGCAAAACTGATATTTACAAAATTTATTGCTTTAAAATTCAAATTTCAATAAATTAAAAGATGAAAAAAAAAAAAAAAAAAAAAAAAACAGATGGTTTGCATGATTTATAAAACATTTTGCATCTGTACCCATTTGTTACATTTTTAAACCTCCAACTCCTCATCCTTGTTTCAATACAACAACAACAAAAAATACACTTTAAAATTTTTCTACTTATTTTTTAAAATGTACTTGGTTAATTTTATATAAACATGTAATTTAATCATTAATGCTGATTACACGTTATTCATTAGAAAACATGGTTTTATGGCTCTGAATTATGTATAAATTTTATTATGTTTTGTGATATAAAAGATAATATATATACATTAAAGAAATATTCACATATGTAATATATCAGAATTCTCTCATGAGATTGTATTCATGAACCAGTAGTGCTATTTATATTATTTGTTCAAATTCAAGAGCAAGAAATCTCAAGCTTTACTTTTATAAATAAAACTTAAAATATTTGTGTAGCCTATATCTTATCTAACAATTGAATTTCTCCTCGAAAAATCATATCACAATTGAAAAGACCTATCAAATAATTTTCATACAGGATTCACAGGTTTTTAATGGTTTATATTATGTGAAAAATCATCAAAAAACCATAAACTAGTAATTTAACTTAAATATTTAGCTGTTATTAAATATATTAGAGTTTGAAAGCATGGGTTAAATTACATTTTTTTTAAAACATAGTTATAAAATCTCTTCAAGCAAAATCTCTTATAAATTATCAAAAGTAACATAAAAGTCAATATTTTTACCATCGTATATTATTGTTATTATATTATGTTTTTTATTTTTGAGAAACGAAAAAAAAGAAAAAAAAAAAACAATTATTTTCATTGATAAAAATAAACTTTCCTAGACTATAAATTCTACCTTCAAATATCAATTAATAATTCTATGGAGTTAGATTGTATTTCATAACATACATTGAATGTATAAATCTATTTAATTTATTATTTGCAAGACTATTTAATGTTATTTCATTAATTAAATTGTATGTTATTGTTACCTATATATGTGTTGTGTATTAAAAAACTACCATGTCATTATCTAGAGAAAAACAGAATTATAGCTAACTTTCAAATGGCTTCAAAATGCTAAAATGTCAATTTGGCGACTTTTGGTTACAATTTTGAAAAGTTGCTAAATGATGTATTATACTGCACCTGTCCATAAATTTATACATATTTCAGATTTAAGAAATATAAAGATTTTATCAATTTTCAATTAATCAAAGAGAAAATTGTGTTTTAAAATAGATTTTGCTTCTCTTTGCTTCATAAAAAAAGTCTTGAGGTTGTTGTTAAAGGTCACATTTGGCGATAAATTGCTTGTTTCATAAGAGATCCCATGTTATAATGCAACAGTTTCGAGAACATTGAAATTTTCAAAGAAATGCTTTAGTTTATGAATGATGGATATTCTTGAAATATTCCAACAAACTATTATTTACATGACAAAAGTTATGAAAACAATTTATGTAGAGACATAAACTGTGAATTTTCAACAACTGTAAAAAAAAATCAACCAATTTATAAATACCTTTAAACTTTTTTGGAAAGTTTTAAATATATAAACAAACATCAGTATGCTTGAACAATTTTTAAGTTTACCATCATAACAAGAGAATAGTTTTTTTTTTTTTATGATACAAGATATTAAATAAAAACATATACATACTACTTTCATATAAGCAATGAATATAAGAGATAAACAGACATGTAAATTGTTTTGTAAATCATGCAAACCAAATTTTCAAACTTATGTTGTCTCTCAATTTCATGTTAGATTATTTTGTTTTTATAGAATTTTCTCATTTTGAATGTTTAGTTTGCCTTATAATGTTTTAACAACAACTCTCTAAATATCATTGTTATAGGTTTTAATAGATATTTTTTATAATAGGTCATTTATTTTGCATCCCAAATAGTTGTTTTCAGCGCTTTTCAATATTAAGTAGTTTCATCCACGTAGGTCCTAATATTTAGCAATTTATCACTTTCTGGGGAGAAAAAAATGCGATAAATATCTAAGTATTGGCACCTGTCTTAACGTTTGCTACAATAATCTTTTGACAAACTTGTACACAGCGGTAATGTTAGTACTAGAAGAAATTTCATTTTGGTCAATGGAAGTTGGAACATTTATTTATTAGTTATCTTGATACTGCATTACACGACTATTGTTTTTAGACAGTGGAAATTGGCATTACTCCCCTTGAATTAAACAATTTTTAAGTTTTGTTAAATTTCAATTCTCTATACAAAACTACACCGCTCAATTGATCACTACAAAAGTTGGTATCAAAATGCTTATTTTTCAGTTCAAACAATATTAAATAAAAGGCTGTGGTTAAAGCTACGGCAGCCGTAACTTTAATGGGCTTACGGCAGTCATATTACGCATGCGCTGAAGGAATGCCGGAGTTTTGTGCCGGATGATTCAGAGAACGAATCATCTTTTGAATGAATCTGTTTTACGGCAGTCGATTTTACGCCCACGGAAGGAAAGGAAATGAAATGATGTTGACGGTGCAATGCTACTTTCGGCTACGGTAAATCAGGTTGCTGTGGTCACAAATTTACGTATATCATATAAATACTTTTGCAATAGATCAAGTATTTGGATCTTTTTTTTTTTTTCCAGTTTCGAAAGAGCTGTTAATCTAATAAATCTCTTAAACGATAAAAACTTTAAAGCGAATTTCTTGTTAAACATACAAGTCAGTGTTTTATATTTGTGTAAGCAATTAATCTATAAATAGATAACAATAAAACGACATATCTGAATTTAGTTATTAAATACTAAAACAATTAAACACATAAGTTAACTTTCAAAACTAATGTTTATATTATCGTATACTATATGAGATAAATGCTTGTTGAACTAATTTATTTGACAAAATGCATTAAACACTATGTTCAACATTTAGAAAAGAGGGATGAACTCTTAGGGCAACTTTAATGCTTGTTATAATTATTTTAAAAGTTTGATTCTTTAAGTGCTGATTCTAGAATAAAAGAGTAATTGAGTAAAACTTAATAAAAAGGGCATAATTTTTTTTAAGGCAATATTTGCCTTCTTTTTTTTTTTCTTCTTCTTTTATTACACTTGCCGAATTTTTCCATATTTTTTTTATCCTCCATGTTTGAGACAAAAGTAAACTGTTTATATATTTTTTATTTATATTCACTTGTTCATGCACTGCAACTAAACTATCTCCCAGAAAGATACAATGTAAAGAAAAATATTTTAAAGCCTCTATACACTTAAAATTTCAGGAAGAGCCACCAGCTGTTCAGATGCTTTAAAATGCCTGCTGGTACTGCACCCTGCTAAATTATCCTAGAGTCAGAATTATTTTTTCAAGGACATTGGAAAAATATATATATATTTATATGTTAATGTAAACTAGTCAAGAAAATACTAATAATAAAAAAATGCTGAATTAAATATTGAAAAATAAAGGCACTTTTTTCTTTAAAGAATGCCAATCAACAGTTTGGCATGTTTCTTTCATGTCTTCCTGCAATATATTGCCAATTTATGTTCAATACATTTAGCTAAATTAGAGACAATGCTTAAAAATATATATACAGTAGACTCCCAGAAATCCTCACTCAGAAGAAATGTAAACAATGAAATTAATATAAAAGTTTATCAAGACAGAATGTAATTTAACCCTCACTGTCCTTAGATGAAGACGTTACTGGAAAAAAATTGCTTTAAGATGCCACTTGGTGTGTTTTGCAAAAATCGCCAGCATGGATCCTTTTTGTATCGTCTAGAAGTTGCAACGTTTCATTTATTGCACAACAGAACCAGTTTTTTAGCAAATAAAACTGCTCTAAATTTATACAAAAAAAAAAAAAAAAAAATGTTTAAAAGCACAAAATCATTATAAAATGCAGTTTTGAAAATATACATCCAAATACATGAACCAAAATTTTTTTTTTTTTTTTTTTTTTTTTTTTGTAGGCTGTTTGCTTCTGCAAAAGATAAAAAAAAATTTACAGTTATTATGTATGAATTACAAAAGGCATAAATTTTGGTAGCACTTTAGTATAAAGATCTTTAATTTATCTGAATTTTTTACTATCAAGATTTGTGTAATCATCCACATTCAAAGCACAACTGTTGAAAATATTCATAACAAATGCATGAATACATAACAAATATATAAAATATCTCTATTCGTCGAAATTTGGCAGCTTAATAAAATTTAAAAGTGCAACTAAAATCCTCTTATAGCACACCAGCTGAGAACCACTGTTTTAAACCAACTCCTTTAATGAAGTGTGTTGATTTGTTGTTAAGCGTGTTGATTTTGTATAGAGTTGTTGCTTTATGACGGAATTTGACGCAGTCACTTTTTTAAATATAATTATATAGCAATCTTTGTATTATTCAATCGAAGAAAAATTATTTATTTTTAAACTTTTTCTTTCTTTTAGTCGCAACAGCTGTTATATTGAGAGAATTGAGGTGCTAAAACACTATATAGTATATATATATATATATTTTTTCTTTTACAAATGTAATTACTTTTAAACATTCAATTTTCAATTTGTTTTGTACAGCAGCGGCACATTTTGATTGATTGGCATTAAAGTTAATATGCACTAATTTATGTCAAGGTGAATTTATATGCAATTCTGCACATTAGTTCCTGAGATCTATCCCTGAAATTACAGAAATTGCTGCATATACGCATCACCTGTTGAGCGATTGGCACCAAAAGTTGATAGGCATAGGTATTAATTTATGTCAGGATGCAAATTCATATAAATTTAAATATCATTTTATGCAGTACTTCCTGATATAGAGTTGGAATAAAATTTTGTCATATACATCCAGATAAAGACATTTTCTAAAAATGGCCAGATCTTGTTCTGTAAGTCGAAAATTTTAACAAATCCAATGATTTCTTTTATTGAATAGAGAATAAAATGAAAACTTAAATATGTGATTCATTTATTCATTACTTTCTTCTATATTCAATAGCAGAAAACAATGGATTAGTAAACATTTTTTACTTCTGGTTTTTAATGGGTTTACACATTTTCAGAACCTCAGAACTTGACTTGACCATTTTTAGAAAATGTCTCTTGGTGTGTGTGTGAGAGAGAAAGAGAAAACATTTGGCAAATGCATCTCAGGAACTACTGCCCAGAATTGCATATAAATTTATATGTCGATGCACCTTGACATAAATTAGTATCTATCAGCTTTTGGTGGAAATTGCTTAAAGGGTGCCGCTGCTATTCATTGATTTCTGCAATTTCAGGGAAGGCTACATATCAGGAACTACTGAATAGAATTGCATATAAATTTATAAGGAAATGCCCACCTTGACACAAATGAGCATACGTCAACTTTTGGTGCCAATCACTCAACCAGGTGGTGCTTCTGTATAGCAATTTCCTTAATTTAAGGCTAAGCTATAGCTCATGTTCTATCTTATACTATTAAGTGAGCAATATTTGTACATATATATATGTATATTTCACTGTTCTCGAAAACGGTAGCTCGGACAGTCACATGAGATCACAAAGGTGTCCTCCGAAGGGTCATTGTGCACATCAAAGTCAGATTTTCAAATTTTCAATTAGTTTTCTTTTAATTAATAAAAATATGAAAATAAAACTTTCCATTTCTATAATGACGCAGAATGGAGAAACTTAGGATAGATTTGATTTGTTTATTTGATTTTCATTGATTTGAGTGTATTTTACATTGAACTACAGCTACGTTATGAGGAATTACAAGATTTGACTGGTTTATTTGATTTTCATTGATTTGAGTGTATTTTACATTGAACTAGAGCTACCTTATGAGGAATTACGAGAGATTTGATTGGTTTATTTGATTTTCATTGATTTGAGTGTATTTTTCGTTGAACTAGATCTAAGTTTTGAGGAAGTACGAGAGATCTGATTGGTTTATTTGATTTTCATTGATTTGAGTGTATTTTATATTGAACTAGAGCTACGTTATGAGGAATTACGAGAGACTTGATTGGTTAATTTCATTTTCATTGATTTGAGGAAGGGGTGTCCAGTGATGTTTTTTGGTTTTAACATGCATGACAGTGATTGCTGTGAAAACGAGTTTCGTGTGTTTTCAGATTCATGCACAGTGAGGTAGGGGTATCCAGTAATGTTTTTTGGTTTTAACATGCATGATAGTGATTGCTGCAGAACCGAGTTTCGTATGTTCTGAGATTCATGCACAGCGATGTAGGGCTTTCCAGTGATTTTTTTTATTTCATATGCGTGAAGCATACATACGTGCGTTATAGTGATTGCTACGAAAACGACATGTGCATTCTCTGATTCGACCATTCATCGAATAGTAACAGTTTCAACTGTTTCCAGAATATTCGAAGAATTAACATTTCTATTTGACTGTTTTCGACAATGTTCGTTTTAATAATACTTTTGTTGCACAGATTCAAGAAGTTCAAAAAATGTTTGATATTGTCAAGATCTCATACTAAAACTGTGAAGAAAATAGTCGCCAATCGAAATATATTTTTTTAAACGTTTCAATTATTCAATTAAAAAGAAATCCTTTTAATATACTGCCCAGCAAAGCCTGCTAGTTGCATATAATCAAACAAAACTTCATACATGAAAAGGCCATTATGAGACATTATGCTGATTAAATTGGATGCAAATTTACCAATAGGTGGCACTTCTATATTTCAACTTTCCCCATGAACTGGAAAGATATCATGTTCACAGAAAAAAATCACTTTCTTTGAACATTTAGTATAATACCTTTCTGAAATGAAAATCATCTGCATTCATAATTGGTTCTTTTATGCCAATGCTTCTGTTTAATTTTAAATTTAACCTCGGATGGGGACGGTTGGTTAGGTGGCATTATCATGTGCATTTCAAATTTCAGCAGACATATTTTCCATATCCTCAAAAAGATAAAAAGTAGTGTCATTAATAGGTTGAATTTAAATAAGCTTACGTACTGTGCATGGGCCTGCACTGCCGAAGGTAATAGGACCTGAAGTGAGATTTTTTTCTTCAATCAGAAATACTTTTTATTATTTTTTCTGACTTATAAAAAAAATATAAGTGATTTGGAGATTTTTATTCATCAACCTCGAAAAGTCCTTTCATATAAACTGGACGGGATTGTTGACTGTTATACCAACTATGTGAAAAATACCAGAGCCGGAAATCGAACCTGGGCCCTCTGCTTAATAATATTCGTTGGCAACGCCTTGCCAACGAATATTATTAGGCTGAGGGCCCGAGTTTGATTCCCGACTCTGGTATTTTTCACATAGCTGGTACGCCTTGACAATGAATATTATTAAGCGGAGCGCCCCAGTTTGATTCCTGCCTATGGTATTTTTCACATAGTTCGTATAAAATTCAACCATCCACTCCAGCTTATCTGAAATCAATTTTCAAGGTTGATGATTGAAATTTTCAAATTAAAATTTCGTGGTCTATTGGAGTTATGCCACGATTAATATTTTCACTTGACATAGCTGCTTTTGCTAATTTGGTGACCTTGCCAACGTGTATTATGTGAGAAATGCCGAGCTGGTTATCAGCCAGGATAGCTCAGTGGTACAGCATCTGTATGTTAAGCGGAGAGCCCGAGTTTGATTCTCGGCTCTGGTATTTTTCATATATCAGTTGGTATAAAAATCAATCATTCACTCCAGTTTATCTATATATATAAAAGAGTAAACTCACTGATCACTGACTAAACACTGCCGTGGCGATCCTATGGGAGATAGAGTCACAATGTTTGGTGAGCAGGTTGGTTTTAGAACCCTGACGCTCATTAAGACAGGATTTTGCAAAATACCTCCCCGTCCCTCTGGGGAGGGGGGCAGAAAGCAAAAACCACCTTTATAAGCATAACTCGGCTTCAAAATACTTCACGGTGAAGAAATTGCAGATGGGGAGAGTAGACATGAATACAAAAAAAAAATCATTTTCTGCAGTTTTGGAATTTTGGATTTTTAAAGGGGGGGAGGGGGTAAAAATGAGATTTTCGGAAGTACAGAAGGCAAAAACACCTTTATAGGCATAACTAGGCTATAAATTACTTTACTATGAAGGAAATTGAAGATGGAGAGACTAAACTTGAATACAAAAAAAATCATTTTCTGCAATTTTGGATTTTTAAGGGGGGGGGGGGAGATTGGGTAAAAAGGATTTTCGGAGGCAAATTTAACAAATTAAGGATTTTTGCATAAAATTCTAGCAGTGATAGCTCAAAGATATAAAAAAAAAACGCCAAGCATTTTCTTGAAGGTATTTGTAAAATAACTCAATTTTGATTTTTTCTGATTTTGGGAAGGTGTTACGAGGGGTATATATGACCCCCCCCCCTTTTAGCGCTAAATTCATCCGTGGAAATCTATAGGTGCTGAGGTCCCAAATTTTAGTGTGTGATTTATTTACGTGTGTCCAACATCCATTGTAACGGAATTTTGTGAAAGTCCCCCCTTTACCTCCCTGTGGTGGGGAATAAAAGAGTAAAACCACTGATTCACTGATTAAACACAGCCGTAGCGATTCTATGGGAGATAAGACTCGCAAATTTTGGTGAGCACGTTGGTTTTAGGACCCTGACGCCTATTAAGACAAGCTTTTGCGAAATATCCTCCTGGGGGCAGAAGGAAAACTCCCTTATAGCCATAATTCGGCTCCAAATTGTTTCACGGTGAAGAAATTGCAGAGAGAGAGACTAGACTCGAGTGCAAAAAAAAACATTTACTGCAGTTTTGGATTTTTAAGGGGGGGTGGGGGAGTAAAAACGATTTTCAAAGGCAAATTTAGCAAAATAGGGATTTTCGAGTGAAACTCTACCAATAATAGCAGAAAGATATAGAAAATCGTCAAGAGTCTTCTTGAGAATATTTCCAAAAGCTGATTTTTTTTTTTTTTTTTGCAATTTTCGATTTGGGGGGGGGGGGGAGTTACAAGGGGGCAAATTTGTGTCCCCCTTTTAGTGCTAAATTCATCCGGAAAAATCTATGAGTTGAGGTCACAAATTTTAGTGTGTGGCTTACTTACGTGTCTCCAACACCCATTGTAATGGGATTTTGTGAAAGTCCCCCCTTTCCACCTTGGGGGTGGGGGGCAATAAACTTGTTTCCAAGTATAACTTTGCTTCAAATTATCTCAGCAAGATTAATTTGTATATTTTGTTGTTTATGCCTTCCCAACACATACAGTAAAGGGATTTCATGAAAATTCGTCCTCCACCCCCCCCTTTTAAAGGTGGGGTGGGGGGTAAAAATACACTTATAGGAGCAACTGTGGTCCAAATTATCTCAGGATAGTAATTTTTTGATGTGTCAATTGGTTATGCGTACTCAAGACACATACTGCAAAGAGATTTTGTGAAATTCCGTCCTCTCCCCTTGAGGGTGGTGCAAAAAGCATGTTTCAAAGCATAACTTTGCTTCAAATTATCTCAGTAAGATTAATTTTTACATGTGGGTTGTTTACGCATTATAAAGGGGTCTTGCGAAAATCCCCCCCCCCCTGTCAAAGGTGGGGAGTGGGGTAAAAAACGCTTTTAAGAGTATCTCTACTCAAAATTATCTCAGAACAGCGATTTTTTGATATGTCGATTGGTTATGAGTACTCAAAACACACACTACAGTAGATTTTGCAAAATTCCACCTTTTCCCCCGGGGGGGTGGGGGTGGGCAAAATCATGTTTTCATGCACAACTCTGCTCCAAACTATCTTAGGTGTTCTTTTTCATCCGCACGGTAGCTTGCATGCTATCTTTCGCATTGTTACTTAACATTATATTGTTTATTATTCAATCGCAATGTTTTATCACAACTTATGTTTTCAACGCATAAATCTGTGTATTGTATGTTTAATATAGTTTTGGTTTGTGAATGAAAGAACAAGTATTTATTCTTATCTTCACATCACGTTACATAACATTAGGTGACTTTTAATGTGCGGGCTCGTTATGCGTTCCCAACACGCACTATAAGGGGATTTTATGAAATTTCTCTTTTCTCCCCTTTAAAGGCGGGGAGTTGGGGGGGGGGCAAAAACACATTTTAAAGAGCAACTCTGCTGCAAATTATCTCAGGAAAGCGATTTTTTGATAGGTCGATTGGTTATGTGCTCATTACACACAAACTACAAAGGGATTATTTGAAATTTCGTGCTATCACCCCCTTGAGGGTTGGGGGGATTAAAAACATGTTTCCACATGTAACTCTGTTCCAAACTATCTGAGAATAGAAATTTTTTATGTGTGGACTGTTTATGTGTATACAACACACGCTACAAAGTGATTTTGTGAAACTTTACCCTATCTCCCCTTCTCTGCTTCAAATATTCTTAGAATCACGATTTTTTAATACGTGGGTTAGGTATGTATATGCAACATGCACTATAAAGGGATTTTGTGAAGTGTGGCGAGTGGCAAAACCGCTATTGAAGGTATCGAGAACTTTAACTTAGATTTTGACTGATTTTATTATTATTAATGATATGGCATTTTGAGACTTCATTTCAATATAATGATCAGCGAAGCGGGCAAAGTCTGCTAATCTGAAATGTGATTCTTTAATTTTAGTAACTCATTTAATAACAGTGACCCGCTAGCAGGCGAAGCTAGCTAGTCTCTTTAATAATTCATGATAAAATCAATACTATGATACTATATAGTACAGATATTCTTTTATGTTATTTTCTAGAAAAAAGCAGTATTTATTTTAAAATTTAGTAAATCAACCTTTCATTTTGAATACGTGTCGGAAAAAAACAGAAATGATGCTGAAAAGTTAATAAAATCCTGTTCCACTTTAAAATAAACTTTAAGGCACAGAATAGTGTCTAGAAATCTCATACACTGCCCTATTTTTTTAAATATTGGGGGGATAGACACTCCCCCCTCAAGCTATATTCCTGTTTCCCACTTATGAAGGTCATGGGGAGAAAAAAAAAAGATGGTGAAAAGTTATTTAATCTTTTTAAGTCACCACTTTATTTTGTTTAATCATATACTGAGTGGATATTTCATGTATAGTAAGTATTAGGGATGAAACGGATATCCGGTAACTATCCGGTATCCGGCTGAGTTTTAAATATCCGACGGGGTACCGGATATCAGCAGTCCGGATACGGATATCCGGTAATTTCAAGCCGGATATCCGGAGGAGAAAATTCAAGCTTAAATTCCTCTCAGATGAAAATTTTGGGACTTTTTTTTTAAAGATCAGTTGTAGCCTGTAAAGGTTAAAAAGAAAAAAAAAAAAGAAAAAATTTGCAAAAGTCGAATTTGGCCATTTTAGCTAACAAATTTAGCAAAAAGTAGCTTCAGGTTTAAGAGATATTAAAAGCCTATTTTAGCTAGGATTTTCCAGAGTGCTGGTTTTCACTAGCGGTTGGTTGGAGCGGTACTATTCAGAATCTTTTGATGTGGTCAACCGGGCTTGAAACCCTCGAACTGGTTGAAAGTCTAGAGATCATCTTGACGCTAACCTCCCTGCTGAGATAATTGAGGGGCCAGAGGCAGATATCTTTGTCAATTTTGCATGCTTTCCTTTGAAGTAACTATGCAATCTGGTAGATTGTTTCAATAATGAGTCAAATAATGTGCATTTATTGACTAGAACCTGCCTGTTTATTTACAATCCACTTTTCCCTACACAAGAAAGTTGTTTTTGTGACCATATATTTATACTAGCAGACCCTCTGGCATCACTGTCTGTGCCATTACTTATTCAATTAAACGTGTCATCTACCTATTCGATTTGGATTTAAAAAAAAAAAAAAAGCTCCAATTTATATAAATTTGCACTTTTAATGGAATATCTTGCTAAAACACCTCAATTTAGAATTTCCGATTGCGCTGCATAGATATAGTTCCAAAAATTAAAATCACTTCAAATAGAAGTAATATTTAAATTTTCAGGAAGTCTGTATTTTCATTTTCAGATTGTTAAAGAATAAAAAAAAAAATTATAAAAAAAAAGCTCAGTTATTTAAAGTTTATGATTTTGTACATTAGACAAACTGAACTTTTAATTAAAGAATTTTATTAAGTAATCTAATTTTTTTTTTCTTATCTGTACAGAATATAAAAATATAAAATAAGTAAAAAGCGTTTAAAGAAATAAAAATATAAATTTGTTTTGAATCATTACTTTCTTCTATATTCAATGGAAGAAAGCATTTTATTCGTAAAAATTTTCAACTTCCCGTTTTTGGTGGATTTACGCATTTTGAGTGAACCAGAACTTTGAATTTGACCGTTTTTGGAAAATGTCTGTCTGACAAAAGTTTTGTGTAGCAGCTCTAGTTCAAGAGTTAATGCACATAATTTCATATAAATTTATACATAGTTGTGCATTAACAACAACAAAAAAAAGGGCCCATCGACTTTTGGTGCAAATTACTCAATAGGTGGCGCTGCTATACTGTGATTTCTCCCATTTAAAGGAGAACTATATCTCTTCTACTGTGTATAATTAAAAAAAAAAGACTAAGTATGTGACAGGGCTATTATGAAATATGTTTATTTAATTTCTGTGCATATTGGCCAATAGACGATGCTGTTATGCTGCAATTTTCCCGTGAATGAAAAAATTATCTTGGATTTATTTGTGTATAATTACACAAAATTTGGTATGTGAAAAGGCCATTTTTATGAAACATCATGTTGATTCAATTTTGGTGCATATTGGTCGATAGGTGGCTATACTATGCTGCAATTTACCCTGTGAATAGGAAGGCTAAATCTCAACATCAATAACATTTAACTGCACTTAACTTGATATGCAAGATAAATAATAAGAGAACGAAAGCTGGCTTAATTTGGGTGTATTATTGACCAACAGATGTTGCAGTTGTTCCTCACCTTCTATAATTCTCCACTTGGCTACATCTCACAATTTTTTTGATAAAAATCGCACTAAACTCCATATCTAAAATCTTTATTGTGCTAAGCCATTATTAAGTTTCTTCTGTGCATGTTAAACAGCGTGTAGCTTTGTTATGTAGATTGATTAAAAGAAAGTTTCGTAATGGCCATAACATACTAAGCCATTGAAGCTTTTAGATTTTTTTTTTGCTTCTTTCTTTTACGTTTTCTTATAAATGTCTCAAACGAAAGTATTGGATTCATAAAATTTTTCTACATTTGGTTTTCGCTGGATTTACACATTTTAAGAGGTCCAGAACCTGGTTTGATCAATTTTTAAAAAATTGCGTTTGTGTGTGACAAAAATTCCGTTCAACTGATGTCGGCCTTATTTAGGTGTATATCAGCCAGCAAGTGGATCTGCTATTATGATTTTTCACAAGCTTATATCTCAGCATCTATTGATTAAAATTGCACCAAAGTCCATGTGTAAAATATTTATTGTGTGAAGCTATGGTTAAACTTTTGCACAATTTAAACTATAAGTGGTGTGTGATGGCCACAGTATATACCTTTTCTTATGAAAATAACCAACCCTTCAACTATGATTATATTAGTAAAATATATTTTTTTTCTAAATACATATCAAGCACACATTTTTTAGTACTGTAAAAATGTGTAAATGATAAGTTTTTGTTTTATAATTCTGAACAAAACCTACATTTTTGTGACAAATTGCAAGTGTAGGAATAGGTATGTTAGAGTTAAGTTTTATTCTTTATCACAATATTGCACAAATAAATAGAATGCTAAATAAATATGCTTAAGTAAATTATATTTAAAATATGTTTAAAAGAATAGTATATGAAATACGTTTATATTTTATTGTTTTAAAATAAAGAAAAAGAAAAGAAATATACAACACAACAAAAAACAAAACTAATGCCGGATATCCGTATCCGGCAGGCAAAGGCGCTCCGGATATCCGATATCCGGCAAAATCACTATCCGTTTCATCCCTAGTAAGTATACTACGATTTATTTTAAGAGCACAGATACGATACCTATACTCACCCACACCTAAATTTCTATTTTTTCTATATAAAGAATTTTTTTTTTTTTAATTACTCATTACTTAATGTATTTTTTAAAATTCCAATTTCACATTCAGAAAACTTAACATTAAATTAATTCTTGTATCCTGAAAATTTTATTTCTAAAATAATTATTTTTAAACCAATAACTGCCAAAAATTGAACTAAGTGCGTTTTTAGCTCAATAAATAAAACAGTAACAATTTAAAAAATACATTAAGTTAAGAGTAATTTAATAAAGAAACTTTCCTATTTAAAAAAAAAAAAAAAAAAAAAAAAAAAACAGTGTTTAGCTGTTGGCAAGGGTAATTATTGCATCTAATTGAAGGTCAAGATTACAGTACCAGCCAAAAAAAATGTTTACACTTGAGCGGCAAAAAAAAAACCTTACATGTCAGTTGCCATTTCCGCCATAAAAATGTGTTGAACTCCAGTGATAACATGTGGCATTAGTCGATCACAGATGACCTTTCCTTATCCTGTCAACACTCAGTTCACCTCATGGACTTTTAGATTAAGGCTATATGCTCTTCGCTCCCACCAGCCAGTATTTTGTTTATTTGTTAGAAATTTGATAACTTACATACATCAGTATTCCTATACCACACAATGGGTCGGATTAAGCTTAAAATGGAAGTGAAATCTCATGCCTTGACTCTGCCAGAGAAGGGAATCTCTGTGATTGATGTAGCCAGAGATCCGTGACTAAACGGCTGAAGTTAATAAAATGTAAAGATGAGATAACAACTTCCAATAATTCAGTTATATAAAGTTTTTTCTATTTCAATAAATTTAAATTGGTTGAATGTATTTTTTACCAAGAAAGCAAAACTTCTACAATAAGTGCTTTATTTTTAAATAATTACTTTATTTTATTTTAAATAAACTTTGAAATTTTTTTCTCTCTTTTTCTCCATGCATAAACACACAATAAGAAATGAAAAAAATAATTCTTTTGAAATTTAAGTGTTCAGACAAAAATAACTTTAATTCTATTAATCGTATTTAGTAATCATCAGGATCTAATTTCTTTATTTCTTACTGTGTGTGTATTTCTCGGAAAACCATCTCTCTAACAAATTTTAAAAATTAGGTCGAGGCAGAATTGTTTGGGAGGATTTTTTTTTTTTTTAATAATACATATATATATATATATATTTTTTTTTTTTTTTTCAAAGTGAAAAGAAAATAAATATTTACTTTATCTCTGCAAATAACTGTAAGTCATACACTCGTGAAAATGTGTATATTCTTACCACGCTTACTTAAAGTGCCAGCTGTCAACTAATATGCCCCAAAAATTTAAATATGTCAGTTTATGTTAAGGTGTGACTAAATATAAACTTTCATGAAAATTAGCACATTAAATCTTGATATAGAGCTCCCACAAAATTTTGGTAACACACACATAGAAATAAAGATATTTTTTAAAAGTGGTCATGTGGTATTAAGAACTTCTCAAAATGTGTAAATCCATCAAAAACCTCAATTCAGAAATGTTTCTGAGTCCAGTACTTCCTATTTATGAATATAGAAAAAAGTGAAAGTAAATTATTCTCTGCAGAAATCTTAGTACATTGCTGAAACTGCTGATAATGTTCTGTGAAAAACTTGTCTATCCAGGGTTCCCACTCAATTTCAAAAATAAAATTCCCTGACTTTTCCAGGTCTATTTTTAGAAAATTCCAGTCACAAAATTTCGTCCGAGACATAAAAAATAGCTTGCAGTATGAAACAGAACATAGCTCGCGACATAAAAGACAACATAGTAACGTAACTTGCGATATAAATTGAATGCTTGTAGCATTATTTTTCCACGTTTTTGAGCAATATTTACAATTTTCCCCGACTTTTTTTCATAATTTCAAATTCCCTGACTTTTCCAGGTTTTCCCTGACCCGTGGGAACCCTGTCTATATATCTCTTTTTACAGTATCCATTATGAAAGAAGTTTTTTTTTTTTTTTAACAATAACTGAAAAATAACTGATCAAAAAGAATCTTAAACCACGAATTTATTAAACGAAAATTCCTAAATTACAAAAATTAAGGCATTTTAATGACTACCATATACATTCTATCTAGAAAATTTAACTATGTAGATTTAACGTTTTGTAAACTGAATTAATTTTATTTAAATTATTATTATTACTTTTTTTTTTTTAATCAAAGTAATGGTAATAATAACAATAATTGACTCTTTCTTTCTTTTTTTTTAAATAAATATTTGCTTAAATTTTAAACTATATTTTAATTAAACCATATTCACATTTTATCAACACTATTCTAGTACTTGTTTCAGTTTAATATTTTCCACTTCAAAATAAAAATTTTAACAAACAGTTAAAGATAAACAGCTTCCGTGAAATATTTGAATAATATTATTCACAAATTTCTGCATATTCAAAACTTAACATTTTCGAAAAACAAAATCAATGATTTAAATATTTATTTCTTATTTTCAAAATTGTAAATAAATATTCTTAATTTTATTGATTATAGAAATCTGTTTTAAACATTATTTTGTATTTAGTCAGATACCAAGTAGTAACTCTTTATGTATTAGTTAAAACATACTCTTGTATATAATTACATAATACACACAAATATGCACATTTATCAAGCTTTTAGCTTTCTCTAAATATCAACATCAACACATCAAATCATTGGTGAAGAATCTCGCCAAATACCATATTAAATATCGCCAAAACTTTCTACTTCCATTTAATAATAAAATCATTAATTTTTGTGTTAAAAATAGCACAAAAATTGGAAAAAAGAAAATATTTAATAAATGAGATAAATACAAATTAGTTATAACAATAATCATGGAGTATTTTTAAAATTTTTATCAATTTAAAAGACATGAAGCATGCTAGAAAAAAGAATCTGTCTATCACGTCAATTAATAAACTAAATAAAACAAATTAATAGTCAACATTATTCTGTCAAATATGCTTTTAGATATTGCAGTCAATCATTCTTAACGTATTTATGAAGAAATAAAATTCAATTTTATTTTAATATCTGGAGATAACGATGGTTTTTTCGACTCATTCAAAGACCTCAATGTTAAACCTATGGAGCTTCTTCTAAAATCGCCTTGGGCAGCTGATAGTCTGTCTTGACTAATGAACTTCTATCACAGAATTGAAGTTACTCTCCTTTATCTAGGCACCCTAAGACCTACCTTTATTTATATATTACTTTAGGGATGCAGAATATGTCCGAATGCCCAAATGAGGGGGAAATTTCGAGTGACTGGAGAAATTTACATTTTCTACTAAAAGAATATTGAAAGTCGAAAATAACAAATTGTTACTTTGTAATGCTTGTAATATAAACTAACAATTATATTTTTATATTACAGTGTATTCTTATTCTTTTATATGCTTATTATATAGAATATATGGCTTTGTATTACAAAACACATTTTCATGTCATTGAAGGAAATTTAGATTATATTTTGGGAGAAATTTCCGAGGTCTGAACATTTTCTGTATCTGTGTATTACTCAGTAACTGTTTCTTAATCAAACGTTTAAAATTAATAAAAACCATCAACGTCAACAAACACATTCTTTACAAATAGGCCATTTCAACAAGTTGTCAAAAACTGCCTATGAGGACTGCATTATTCAGTTTATTTTTTCTTTTTATTAACAGTTTTTTAGTTCAAGCAATTAGAAAGGCTCCTAAACATTAAAATAATGCAAAAATAGCAGATGAAGGGAAGGGGGGGGGATGTTAGGCAAGAGCATTTATCAATTTTTCTTTTCTTTTGTAATTAAGATTCTACGTTTATATTTGTAGAAAATAATAAATAGCAGTACTACAAACAAACAGCATATATATCATATTAAATTAGGCCTAGCCAGACTCATGCATCTTTTTTGAGCAGTTTCTTAATCTTATAATTAGTATTAGACAAACTGCAATTAAAAACAACAAAAAACTGTAATTAAAAACAACAAATAACAGTAATAATAAAATAAACAATACTGTTTGATGAAATAAGAAAATTTATTTTATCATTGTAAAAAGATCAGCCTAATAACTGAATAAAACATGTGGTTTAAAATGAAATAAATTTACACAGAAATATTCTTTCTTACCCAATGCTTTTTATTGCAGTATTTGAAACTTAATATTTCCTATTAATTATTAAAATTAAACTATATTAAATTATGTACATACATTCAAAACAGTAATGCACTAAAATAAATACCAACATAAAATGCATTTCATTTGTTTATCAACTAAGTTTAGAGTTGCCATAGAAGCAATAGTAAACTTATAAAACTGTTTAACCTAGCATAAGCATAGTACACTTAAACAAAATACTAAATTATATATATTATTGATAGCATAAGGTTGCTTACTATTTCAGGTTCCTTTTTTTTAATACATTATTAAACAAAACAAGAGTTACATATTAAGATAGTAATTATTAAATTAATAATAATCAGTAATTTAAATTGATAACTTACAGAGAGATAAATATTTCATTGAAATCAGTAGTGTGCAATAATCTGCAATGAAAATAAAGGTACTAGCAATGAAATAGTAGAATGAAATTTCTAGCGTTCTTGTCAAAATATCAGTGTAGCACATTTTTAAAATGGGAAAAACTAACAAGATAAAGGATTAGTATCTTAAGTAATTATATTTATGCATGTGTTTTTATCTGTAAATACAAATTTTAAAATGGCACCTTAATACAACTTAATGATAACTAAGAAAACAATGTTAGTTGCCATTTGGCACCCAACTGATGAGAGCTTTGACTAGTCTTTTTATAATGGTACCACCACTCTCCTCGTATTTTAGTTGGCGATGCCAGCACTCCAATTTCATATTTGTGTTTATGTCTAGTCCAGTTCTATAGCAATGGTAAGCCCATTTTTGAGGTCGTTTTAATGTTTTAAGTAAATGTTCTGAAAATAGTCAATGATTTTTTTCCAATAAACACTAAAGCTGCTAATAAAGTCATTCATTTGCTTGTAAAAAGTTACATATTTGCTTGTAAAAGTTACAATTTCTGAAAAAATTGTATCTATCTGTTCTTCGATAGCTTCTTTACTAGCACTTTCTTTCACCTTTGAATTTACATTTAAGTTCCAGTTTCTCACCACATGGCATGCAGTGTTCAAAATTAGCTGTCGTAAGTCATCAAATGCAACTAAATTATTGCATTTGATGAATGTAAAATTGTTTCTGGTCGTCTAATTTGATGCCTAGGAGGTGTGTGACGCATGGTAAATGGACACAGGAAATAACCAATGGCGGATAAAACTGACCTGGGAGATTTCTCTCTAAAAACTCTTGCACCTGTTATTTGACAGTTTGGTAAAAAAAATTTATTGAATATAGGGATAGTTTCTTAAAATTTTAAGGTACTGCAAGTGTGAAATGGTGAACAAAGTATATTTTCGTATTTCTTTAACCCTTGCTTTCACAAGATCAAGGCATTACTGCAGAAAAATTGCTTTCAGGAGCCACTTGGCACGTTTGGCGAAAATCACCAGCACCGCACCTTCATGTATGGTTTAGAAGTTGCAACATTCTACTGGTTACATTTGCTATCTCTGGTGAACTAATGCACTTTTTGAATGAGGCGGGCTTAACTAAATTTCAACTTCAAAATGACCGTATCTTGGGAAAGCTTTATCAAAAATGTCTTACTCCTAATGTCTAATAAAATATTTTGATTTATAGAAGATAGTTCGTATTTCAAAATCCAGATGAATCATGCATACATATACAGTAGTGGCACCAAAAATTCCCCGATGGGGGGACACCACCTCCCCGACAGGGGGGGGCACTACATAAAGAGAGTTTATTATATGAGTATTTATCAAAAACTGCAATACTGTTAATAATATTACTGTTAATATTTGTACCATTCCATTTGTTAGTACTCCTCATGTCACAGACAGACATTTTCTAAAAATATCGTGGTCAAAACGTGTTCTGGACCTCTCAAAATGTCTATATTCATGGAAAACTGGAAGCTGACAACTTTTACGGCTCCAATACTTTCTTCTATTGAATATAGAATGGAAAAACTGGAAGGCTCCAAATTTATAAAAGGAAAGAAAAATGCTGCTGAAAGTAGAAAAACTGAAAATTTTGTATTTGTTCCCCCGAGAGATTTTAGGAGTATTCCCCGATGGGGGGTCACAGACTCCCCGACGGGGGGGCCTGTGCCCCCCCAGCCCCCTAGCTGGCGCCACCCCTGTACATATAGCCTATGTAACCGATACATTATATCTCTGTGCACATACTGATATAACGTATGAGAAAAGTAAATATATATAAATTAAATTGTATTTAAAAAATGTTGATGCATAGGTTAGAAAATATTGTTTTACTCGGAATCAGTCTTGGTTAGTGATATTAAAATGAATTTCAGAAATTTCAACTGGAAATTTTAATTTGATGCCTAAAATATTTACAGCAGACATCATATGACACCTTCTCTTCCCAATTTTTATCACTGATGGCATGAGCGTATATTTACAGTTATCTTGAAACACAACTTACCACGCATTATAATATGCATCAGTTGTCATCAGAAATGAGAACAGTAGTTTTCATATCAGTAATAAGTTTTGTAATTGCAAAGAAAAATGGTATAAACGTTTCAATGGCAGCCCTTGTAGAAAAAAAGTGTCAACTGGCAATCCTTCATGATTTTCATCGTTTACCATTACCTTAGTTAGCTGAAACCTATATTGATTAAGCCAGTGAGTCGAATCTATCATTGTATATATATGTTGTATAATTCCAATAGTTCTTGTTGAACTTCCTTCATAATTCCTAAAAGGAATTCATTTTAATTAGTATTTGGAAAGTCTTGCAATAATTCTCCAACAGGTTTATAAATGAGGATTGGATCATACTTATTCTCATTTTGCATTTTTTTTTTTTTTTTTTCACTAATAAATTGACTAAAGCAGTATCATCTTTATATAAAATTGACTTATCAAGATGGAAAGCACTTTTAATATTATGAAGGTCTTTCCACATTGTATAACTATCTTTTGGTAGGTGAGTGCTTCTCTTTATCCCCTGTAATATTTTTGACATGGGTGATGGGTATACCAGCACTTAACGATGAGGCAAGATTTAATCTTTCCAACTTCTTTTTCATATACTACATGGACAGACTGGTAATTGACTTTTATTTCAGTAGCTTCGTTATGTTTCTGATGATACACTCATAAATGCTGGGCAAGTGTGTCCTATCTTTATACATCCCAATTTTTTCAAATGTCTATGTCTATTTTCTATAGGACTATATATTCCACTTCAAAGACAATCATAGTACATACATTTTATGTCACTTTTCTTTGACGAATTTCAGAAAATAAAAAAAGCTTGATAACTTATTCTCAATGCTATTTCTTTTCTTTTTTTCCAATCTAGAAAGCCAGATTTACAGTTCCGACATTTTCAGAATGAATATTCCTTAAATGAGAAGAGAAATGTTTTTCCTCAAACTGAAATTACGCGACATTTTTTGCAAATAATTGGATCACGCAAAAATTAGCGACATTATAATATAAATAATAACAAGATAATGAAACTAAATACGAGAAAACAATAAAACACGTGTCCTTGTTCATTATTTATATCTCCAAGGCTTCCGTATGCCGTAGAGAGAATCGTTCACAAAATGATTCGTTCTCTGAAAGTCAGACCTATCCGCTTGCGCATGCGTTAAAAGACTGCCGTAAGCCCATTAAAGTTACGGCTGCCGTAGCTCTAACCACTTCGTAAATAAAAAAACACTGGTTTAACTTCAAAATTATTAAAAAGTTAAAACAAGTTGATTCCTCCCACTTTCAAAATAATGCATCCAATTTTTTCTTACGTGAAAGGAAATATATATATATATATATATATATATATATATATATATATATATATATATATTCGGTTTAAGAAAATTAATATTTCTCGCCAAGATTATACTAATGCAATTGTTACAGCTATTTTAATTTATTCTCAAAATGGCAACAAAAATTTAAAAGTCACCAAGATTATCCTATACTAAAATTGTAATATAACATTTTACGAAATGGATATAGTAACTATTTAGAAGGAGCAAAACACTGTTATGAGTTATTTCATGCTTTTGTATAGAAGAATAGACTTTGAAAAAGGTCCTTCATACTGAACTAAACTCCATCTTGTACAGAATTTCATATTTATTACTCAAAAAATAAAAATAGGTTTGTTTATACATGTATATTTACTTTTTTTCCCTCTTTAAGTACAGATTTTTGTTAATTTGAATTCCAAATGATTAAAGTGTGTATGAGACTTTAAATTTCAAATTAAATTAATGTGTTTAGTTTCTACCAATACACAATAAGGCTGCAAAGCTAACTATTTATTTATTTTTAAATAAACTTCCATTCTATTTTAAATGCTTCCCTTGTGAAAAACATATAATGTCGAAATGATCAAGGCCATTAATTTCATAAATAAACCTGGTGATCAATCTATTTAAATATTATTTTGATTGTTTTTTAACTTAATAGTTATTTTATGTATGTAGAATTAAATATTTTGACACACATGTAATGCATTATTCAAACATCTGAAAATAATCATTAAAATCTCATATGAATAAAAAAAAAAAAAAAAAAAACTGGATCCAAGAAAAATACTAAACTATGATTCACTTTATTAAGCTGCAAATAGGTAAGAAAAATTACTGATATATTTTTGTATTATTAATCAATACAAAAAACCCTTAATGGGTTAAAAGTTTGTGACGCAGCTACTTTATGGCTATAAGAAATTCAAATATAGGTCTTAAAAATGACATATTTTGTGTGATGCTTTGGTATTAAAAAAGTAAAGCACCATAGTAGAATAATAAGATATACTTTGATAAATTAGTGACTTTTATTTCTATTTTGATAACTTATACAAGATTTTGCTTAAAGGAATTTTTATAACTATGTTAAGATAAATATGGTTTCACTCGGTGCTTTCAGCATTGCTAAATATAATATATGATACTGAATACTTTTAGTAAATAATAAAGAATTATATTTGGGATATTTGAAATAAATTCTTTTCTTTAATTTAAATAGTGAAAAAACTTAATTTTCATCTGATTAAAGAGAAAAAATATTTTAAAACCGAATATTTCTGTATAGTATTTTGAACTGTAAAGATATTACTATAAAGAGTTGCATTTGACGAAAAATTGTTGGCTTGTCATGTATATAGTAATATGTAGAGTTGTGTATAAAAATGTTATAAATATGGGTATAGAATGATTTCATCTAGTGTCCACACCAAGTATTATATGTATATATATATTATATGCAAGTATTATATGTATATGTATACATATAATTTTTCTTAAAAAAGTTATACTAATGCTACCAGTTTTATAAATATCAAGTTTTCAGAAAATTAAGCATGAAATATAGGAAGATGAATGTATTTAAATTATTAAATTCAGGTATTTTCATTGTTGTAATTATATTTGGGAAAAAACACAGTTTAGAGGAACAGAGGAAAAAGCAACTTTTTTAATGTTATAAAAGCTTTAAAATGAATTGAAAAACTGATGTAAAAAAAGGCACAGAATTAAAAACTTTGTAAGCAAACACTGTAAATTAAAGAAAATTTATAGCAATTTATAACAAAAATCTTTAAATCAATCAAGAATATATATATATATCAAATTTTCAACTGAAATTTAATAATCAAGCAAGAATGTATAAATCACTCTCCTTACCTATTTATACTCCACATAAAATGTTCAAAAGAAATGGTAATCCAATTTGCAAATGACCGAATAATTAATGTTTATGTATATGACAAAATATTCATTATTCACATACATAAAACAATAATATTTCAGTCCGAAATTAAGAACTTATTTAATTAATAAACTTGACGAATTAGAGCAAACACAATGTCTACAATTGAATTTCTACAACTACGCAGTAGGCACAACGTGCACGTGCTTTTGATTACAAACAATATTCCGATGAAACCTTTCCTATTGGTTATATCGCTACGTTTTCTATCATAATCGGTAAAACTGACGTCATTTTAGGGACGCCTTCTCGCTTGCTTTATCAATCAGCTGACACGACTCGTGTGCGAGTGAAAACGGGCCCCGGAATAGCAATTTCTCCTATTACCGAGAATAGCGATGGAGTAGAGATCGCCTTTCGGCTACGTCACGTCTCACTCACTTCCCTACTCGGCGGGCTGTAAATCCCCAGCCACTTCACAGCTCCTATTTTGAATTACTCGGGTAGAAAAATAAGCTGTTCATGATTTCAGACCACTGGACTGAAGAACAACTGAAGTAAATGCTTCAATACCTTTACACAGTGTTCGTACGTGCCAGTTTTTCTGCAATTATTTGCCGTGCAGAGTCAAATCTTGCACGGGAGGCAACATTTGTCGGGTCGTCTATTACTATTATACTCTTTAAAAAATTAAAATTTAAAATTGTAAAATCATGTTTAGCATATGGTTGTTCGAACAGACAACCTTTATACAATTTTACTTTGAAATATAAAGATATGAAATGCTTTATGCCGTGCAACGCTCGAAAGACAAACCTTCCAAAAACGTCACGCAAAAACCGGTCTAGCATTTCCTAAGACTACTATATAGTAGTCTTAGCATTTCCTCCAGCTGTTCTTCAGCTCAGTGTTCGAGATCATAGACTTGGGCCGCGTTCAAAATTTGTTTTTCGGTTTACCGGCAAAAGAAAACTGGTGTCATCGGAACATTCGATTTTACCGGTTAATCTGAACTTATCGAACTTTCTGGTTAGCATTTTTCTCAATGGACGACTAGAAGAAGGCGGAGTTTCCCTTTGTTTGCGGGGAAAAGCTGCGCTATGATTGGCTAACTATAGTCCTTTATTTGTGGGCTAAATGAAGACTCCTATAGGTTAAATTTCATCATGACGGTGAATGACGACAGAAGGTCAAGTCGTCAATCCCATTCGTGTTCCCGTCAAAAATTATACCTTTGGAGTCAGCAAAACGAGAGAGCCAACCCTTCCATGGAGGATCAAAATGGACCTTATGCACGAGTGGCAACGGCTGCGGGTATTTACCTATCTCAGCGACTGGTATTGGCTAATACAGCAGTAAACGAAAATTTCAAGCTTAGCGATTGGCGTAAAGACTTTTATATACCTGCAGTGACGTGTGATGCATAAAGTCCATTGTAATGATATGCCTCAGGACCACTTTAGGGGTGAGTCCCAGACCATCGCCAATTGCCCATTGCACAGCACTAGTGTGACGTGAAACCCATCCAACACACCCAATCCCACTCGTTTGAACAATACATGAATAAAGCCATCCGATTGACCGATTATGAAACTTTTGAAAATATTATTGGTTGGTTAGTTCGTTGGGATTTACGTCGCACTAGTGCTGCGCAATGGGCATTGAAAATATTATTGAAGTAATATTTATTCCATTTCTTACTAAAAGAATAGTCTGGCTTAACGCCAGCGATGTGACTGTTTTCCATGCAAAGAGATAAAAGTTTGAAGAGTTATTTATTTAATAGGGATGTGTCAGTAATATACTACTGTGTCAATAGGCTATATCGTAGCAATTGTATTAAGTGATAATTCCCATCTCTAATCCCTATGATGTGTTCTATCCCTATCCCTATGTCCTCTCAAAGTTTGTCGCTGTAATTTTGGGACACCCTGTATGTATATATCTATATCTATATCTATATATAGAGAGAGAGATACAATTAATCTAATATTTTAAAGTTTTTTTCCCCCATCAAAAATATCAAATAATAAATTATATTATTAAAATAACCTATATGAAATTTTCAGTATTTTAAGAAATCTTAAATAGTTTTTAATGTATTATGCAATGTTTTATGAAAACTATAACAATTGGAAAATATCAAACCTATGCCTAATAATAAATTAACGCTTTCTGTCTACTTTACTTTTATTTATAAATTTATTTAATAGTGGGAGGCATGAATATAACCACAAAAGATCCGAACACTAGCAAAAATTCCTATATAAAAAAAAGTAGAGTTAATACTGTTTTGTTAAATAAATCCTTGTCGAATCATGTTCTTAGACTGACTAAGAACATGATTCGACAAGGATTTATTTAACAAAACAGTATTAACTCTACTTTTTTTACATAGGAATTTTTGCTAGTGTTCGGATACTTTTGTTACCGACTGTACAAAATAAAATAAATAATTTTTATGACTTATATAGGTAAAATATTTAGCTATAATTTTAATATAAAATTAAATTTCCTTGCAACTGGAAACTTCTAAATTAGATGTTTATAAAATAATTCTAAATATTAATAGAAAGGGGAGAAGATAAATATTTTAATTGATTCTCTGTATTTATTAGCAATAAATATTAACTCTCATTTACTTAGTTTTTAAGATATTTACTTTTAAATACTTTTTTAACTATGCATAGAAGATTGCGCTACTGACTACTCTTTACTGCATGCAAGTTCACAATACCTACATAGTTCGTCCAAAATGATGGAATAATCTCTTGTGATTGATCGCGGGGAAGCAAAGCAGTAGCAAATAACGATTGGGCATCAGAATAGTTTTTTGTTCGACATTTCATGTTAAACTTTTAAGTGAAAACATTTACAGATATTTTCAAAATTACATTTTTAGTACTATTATAGATCATTTACATGAATTAATTACAGTTTTTTTTTCTGTCTATTTGTTTATATTTAAGATAATATATATACATTATTATTATTATTATTACTATTATTCCCGCATACAAATTACTGATGTTTTTGAATCAAAATTTGCAGGAGTGAATATTTTAAAGAGTAAAATATATAAGATTACCAGATTTCTTTTTTCTTTTAGTTTTATTTTATATGTAAAAAAGTAGGATTTATGCTACTTTCAGTATAGAAGGGGTTAAAATTTGTAGATAAATTAATATTATGAATGCTTCAAATATGAGTGTACATTCACTATTTGTTTTACTTACAGAACGTAATTTTTTATTTTTTTTTAATTCCTATTGAAATTCAGATGGGATAGAGAAACAAATTTATACCTTAAAAGTTAAAAGATAACATTTGTGCATAAAACATTTTAGCTTTTAATGTGAAAATCTTTAACATGCATAGTCATCTTCATCAGTGAAATTGCATTTAAAAAATGAACCTAATTTTTTGTTCATTCATTAAATCCCTACCCTTAAATAATACTTATTTGCACTTCAGATTTTCCTAAAGCACAAAATAATAAATAAATAAATAAAGTAAAATAAAAATAAATAATTATCCCTCCCTCCCCCCCTCCCCCCCCCCACAAAAAAAAAAAAAAAAAACTTTTTGTTGAAAATAAACTTATAAACACACTTGCTACATATTTTAATTTGAAAATTGATTTCTTTTTTCTTCTTAGATTTCTTTTCATTAATAAAAACAGTCAATTAAATTCGAGTATTTTTAATAACTTAAAAATAAATTTTAGTAGATCTTTATACAATTCGTGTATATAGTTAAATATTATTTAATATATTTATTTAGTTAAATCGAAGTAACATTTTACAATATGATAAACAGATAACGTATTACATTTATCGAATTTTACTTTAAAAATTATTTTATAATTTTATTATTTTTTTTTTTTTTTTATGCAATTTCATTTATCATGATGATAATGTGAGATATTTTCTCATTAAAAACTATCATTGTGTTGTACACAAATGTTAACTTTTAAAGTTATATCATTGTTTCTCTACTCCATTTGGATGGATTTTATAAGAAATAAAATTAAATAGGAAGAAAGGAGGATATAAATACTTTTTTATTCTGTAAATACTAAATAGAACGAATAATTAATGTATACTCATATTTAGAGTATTCAAATATCATCGCCAATCAATTTCATTTGACATATTTCCAAATGTAACCCCTCTTTTTATGACTTTAATATGTATAATTTGCTCTAAAATTAAGCAAACTAATTTCTTTCTTTTGACTTTCGGATTAATTTGAAAAGATGATTTTTTCCCTTGTACAATTATTAAAAAAAGAAAAAAAAAAAAAAAAACACTATTGATGTTATTATTAGTATTAGTATTATATTACTTTTCAATTACTTTTCTTTATTCATCTTGCTTCATTGTCTAATTTGATAGCTTCTCACATATTTAATGGGCTCTTCCCAGCGTCGTCTGCTCAATCACGTGATAGAGGAAAACGATTAATCGAATTCTGAGAATCGAATTCAATTAAATATTGTTCTTAAGAACAAAAATTTTAATATTCAATATAAAATAAAATAAAAGTAATATTGTGCATTTGTAAACAGTAGAATAGTTTTATTTGTAAATTTAATAATTTTTAAAAAACATTTTATGTGTTTATTTATTTTCACCTGTAAGAATCGATTTTTGTATGTTGCAGTGTAACTGTTACATTAACTGATCTAGCAATAAATAATAGCTTGTACTTGTGGAATGTTTACGGATTATAATTTGAAATTTTAAAACGTTTTCAGTTAAATTTAATTGCATAAAGGTGTTAAAACAAGTTAATTAACTTAGTTACTGGTCTAAATGGCTTTACACCGTATAATGTTGCACTGTCAATGATTCAAGTACCAAAAATCAGAGTATTTAAACATGTCTTCATGAACATCAATAACAGGTATAAACTAAATGATGATTGTAAATGTATACAGCAAACAAAAGATGATGAATAATGATATAAAATTGATTAAAAATGATGATGTGTAAAAAATAACATAGATTAAATACGATTGATCAAAAGTAAGAATAGAAAATATGTTATTTTAGCTATCGCTCTAGATAAACAAGACTTCGTCTGCTATTTGTTTTTCCTCTATCATGTGACCTCTGACGTCAGGTGGGAAGAGTCCATTAAAAAAAAATATATATATATTGCTCTCACGTTTATTTTTCAGAGTTGTCAGTAGATGGGGACACCAAACGTACATTTATCTTCTGTTATTTAGATTACATGATTTTGCTCTGAAATTAGTATAAATTCTACATTTTTACAGATAAAATAAATTTGAAAAAATCTGATAGCCTTACATATTTTAATCTTAAAAATATTTACTCTTATTTAAAAAAAAAGAAAGAAAAACACTTATTTTTAAGTGTGGGATAAAAACAAATGAATACATATCCTCTTAAATATGAACAAATAGCCAGTAAAAGATTTTGTTCATTAATCTTTTCATGTAGATATGATATACAGGGTGCGGCAGCTATTTGAGAACAAAGTATCGTCCGTAGAAAAAGGGAGTAAACACTATAGATATATCATTTAATGAACATGGAACGGTGTGTACACAAGAAGTAGGACCAAATGCACGACACCATTCAATAAATCCAACATCAGCTGCAATAACAACCTCAACACGTTGTTGGAACCGTCCGCAGGCAGAAATGAGGTGGACACTGGGAATATTTGTCATGGCATCCACAATAGCTGTCTGGAGACACCAACGGTGTTATGTAGGTACTTATTAGAGACCCTTTCAACAACGCCCCAAGCGTAATAGTCCAACGAGTTAACATCAGGTGAGCTAGGGGGCCACATGCGTGGAGTGATGTGATCATGAAAATTGTTTACCATCCACTCTTGTGTTGAATGGGCCATATCGGCTGGTGCAAAGTCCTGCTGAAAAACATATGGCCTGCCACGGGCTAGAGCAATAATCCAGCGCTTCACTACCGTGTTCAACACATCGGTATAAGTAACTGCGTTGATTCTGGCACGTTGTAAAAAGAAATGTGGAGGCATGACGTCACCTTCCTTCCTCACGATCCCTAAGACCATAACAGACTCAGGAAATTTAGTGTGCATGACAGTGGGAATTTTCTCTTGTCTTTAACACAGCCAAAGATTATTTATCAGGTTGATTTTCTGGTCCTGGACGAAGTTTTTCTTGACCGAAAAAACCAGAGTGTTTCTGTCTGTTCCTGATGTTTCAGCTTCTTTAAGAGGCTCTTTGCTCTGATTACTCTATTCTCTCTGGTTTTCTCGGACATGAACTGTCCTCTCCACATTACATACGACTTGTAACAGAAGTCTTCATTAACCACACGTGGAATTGTGACCTCGCTGACCCGCAGATTTCAGCTGAGTATCCTTATGGACTTCCCACGGTCCTCTTCGATGGCAGCTTGAACATAATTGATGAATTTAGGTGTCCTGGGAATGTCTGAGACCTGGCAAGGATGTTTCCTGTGCAAAAGAGTTGTCACATTAGCATTGGCAACCCTCAGTCCTCTCGGAACTCTGAAAACGAATGATCGGGCGACTTTCAGAAATGCAGCTATTTCAGAAACGGAGTATCCTGCAGCCAAGGAGACGTTAACAGTGTGCTTTTTCCTTTCCTGAGTTAGAATAAGTTATGCTATGTTTATCTGTAACAAAAATGGTTGTTTAAAGATGATATACAAGGCATTGTATCACTTATAACGTGTGTTCTCAAATAGCTGCCGCACCCTGTATAACATTAAAAATGTACATATGCAATATATATATAAGTATTGAAAATAACAAATGGTCTTTCTTTTCGGAAAGAAAATGGAATTTGTAAATTGAAAATGGAGTTTTAGATAAATGGTTTTCTGGATAGGTCACAACAATTCGAGCTATTTTGTTCTGTACCATAACAAATAACTTATTGTACCCTGTTACGTACTTTTATCAATTGTAAATAAATTTAAATTAAACTTTCAATAAACAAAAGAATTTTAAAGCTGTTTTTCTTTTTTCTTTTTTTCTTTTTTTTTTTGTCGTGTCCATGACGAGGTCGAATTAGATTAAACCGTGGATCCTTATAACTGCATCTGCGATTTGTTGAACGTTGTCGTCATATAGGTCTATCAGTGACGGCAACACTCCAATTTCTCTCAAGTTCGCACTTATTGCCGGACACTCAAAGATATGGCAAGGTGTAAGCTGTGTATCTGGGCAATTGTTACAGTTTCTATACATCCTTCCACCCTCTTTATCAATTTTCATGCCTCTGTGTTGACCGGTTCTTAGCTTTATTATAGTTTTTGTTATTAATCGATCTGCATTTATTTCACAAAGCTGGTGTTTCGTTTGGATTCTTTTTTCTCTAAGTTTAGATTTAGTTATTGCATTTGCATCTTGAAGAGAGACATTTTTGCTGTTATTGTTGAGATTTCTGGACTCCTTGGCAAGTTTATCAGCATTTTCGTTGCCTGCTATTTCAACGTGTGCAGGTATCCACTGAAGTGTACAGGTTTTATTTATAGTTTGAAGATCTTGAAGTCCTGAGATGATTTCATGGGTGATAGAAGAGTGCCCCTTTGAAATGGCCTGGAGGGCGGCCTTCGAGTCGCAGAAAACCACTAGGCCCTTTGCCTGCTTAGTAGTGGGAAGGGACTTATACATATTAAGTGCCTCCAGAATTGCACGTAGCTCGCAGGTGAAGTTAGAGGCTATTTTTCCCACACCAAATTTGCCCTGGTGAGGCGTATCATCTGGAGTAGATAAAAACACACCTGAACCCCCACTGGTGATAGTTTTGTCAGAGGAACCATCTGTATATGCATGTACAAACTTCTCTTTTGGAAAGTTTTCAATTGTATCGAGTCCCTTTTTCCTAATGATATCATTCTGTTCATTTTTGTTGCATGGCTCTAAAAGGTCGGTATGAATGTTGTTGTTCAGTGGAAGCCTTTTGCGAGAGATAGGTTCTTGAACAATAACCCATTTGTTGTGTTCAAGGCCAATACTTGCTCTGATATCTCTATCATATTGCATGGGTGAAGATCGTTTTAGTCTTGACTTGGCATTCCACCCTTCAAAGGTAATGTGAGAAATGTGTCCAGGAGCACGACTTCTCGTTTTGTTCGTGAACTTTATCATATTTACTTTTCTTCTATTTTGTAGACTTTCTAGTCCACACTCTCTGATTATCTTGACATTATTGGTGGATGATACTGCGCCAGTCACTATCTTTGCAGCTCTCGCTCGTGTGCTTTCTAACTTGTTTAGGGAGTATCAGAAGCGTGAGCCCAAATCGGGGAAGCATACTCCATAATGGGTGTAATGAGTGAAGTAAATGTGGTCTTTAGAGTTTTGGGGGAAGTTCCCCAGTCAGTGCCGCAGAGACTCCTGATGATTTTCAGTTTTTTGAGAGCTTTTTCTGAAACTGTCTTCACATGCTCTGTGAATCTCAATTCGGCGTCCAGAATTATTCCCAGATATTTAGGGTTAGATGTTTTCACAATACATTTCCCTTCGATATTTAGTTCCAGATCAAATAGATTTCTGTGCTTTCTGTCTGTTGTGAAGACGCTAAGTGTTGTTTTTCCTCATTAATCTTTAGCTTTAGATTTTGCGTCCATTTAAAAATTCCATCAAGGGACTTCTGAAGAGCCCTTTCTGAGCTGTTGATGTCTCTATCCGAGTGCCAAATCGCAATGTCGGCGTAACAGGCTACTTTAGTTCCATTTTGAAGGTTGGGGTGAATGTCGTTCACATAAAGCAGGAAGAGTAGAGGACTCAAAACAGAGCCTTGTGGCACTCCAGCAAAGATGTTCGTACATCTGGATAAGCAGCCGTTGTATCGCACCTTTATTTTTCTCTTTTTCAGAAAGTCATTTATCCATATCAGAGCATGTTTGAAGCGGTTCTTGTATTTATATGATTAATTTTCTGACCAAAACACAGCAAAATTGTAAATCATCTAATTACTTTCTCTTACCCATAGGGTCGAGAAAGTATTGTTTTAGGGTCAAATTTTCGAACGTGAGTTTTTGTTATATTTACATGTTCTGAGCTCCCCTGAATACGAAAATCATGTTTTTAGCGAATGGTCTGTGTGTCTGTCTGTCTGTGCGTCTGTTATCAGCATATCTCAATAACAAATTGTAGCAGAAATTCCAAACTCGGTACTCTAAATGTGTATCATATACTGATGCTACAGTAAGCTTTTCGTTGAGATGAAGCAAATAGTTCGTGTACAGGGAGATTCAAAAGTATTCAAATACATTACGTCTATGGGGGAAATTGCAGGTAAGTAGAGTTTAACATCTATAGACTGCACTAAACCAAATGAAACGAATATATATTTTTTGTAATAGAGATAGCCAACTGGGAATTTTTTTTTTTTTTTTTTTTGTGTATGTAGGAGCCTCGCAGCCCTCCCTGGGGGGGGGGGAAGTCCCCCCTCGAGGGGAGTAAAATTTCATGATGGGTATCTTTCAAAAGAGCTTGCCAATACCTTTAAAACGAATGGTTGAACCATCGGTCTGCGATAATCTACCTATAATAATAAAAAAAGATGTCTGTCTGTCTGTCTGCTATACAATCAGTCCCTATTGAACGCAGAAGTACAAAATTTGACATACGGGTGCTCCGAAGCCTTCACAAGGGGCTCCTGAAAACAGAATTTAAAAATTTCAATTCGTTCCGGAGATATTAATTAAAATGTAAACCTATGTCTAATCAAAAGGCGATCTCAATGACTGAGAATTCACCGCGATTGCATAAAAATAGATATTTTAACGGAGTTAAAAGCAGAAAAAGTGGAAAATAAATTAGAAATATTAGTCCGATAGTTACGAACTTGGTACGAAATGAAAGGGGAATTTTTTAAGAATATATCGATACAACAATTTGATTTTTTTAAATTAACTAAAGTATGAAATTTAGTTGGAAACAGGCAGACGACTGTCTGCGATGAAAAAGGAAATGGTTGTAATCAATTAAGATATCACGTGTTTTATAGTGTGTGTGTGTGTGGGGGGGGGGAATTGCAATTTTTAAACTTTTCAAATTTTCATTTACCTTACATTTAAATGAATATTTGGCTTAGACAGCATATTATAAAGCTATTGTTCAATTTTCATCAAATGTATGAATAAACAAAAAATTACATATTTATTGGAAAAAGATTAAGATTTCTTTTATATTTTGAATTATTTTAAACTGAGATATGCCGCTGAAATTCCGTAGTATTTGGTTTTAATGCCCGATAATTGGATTGTGAATATTTTTGAAAGAGTACAATTATTAGGGAGGGCTTAATAGTGGGCGGAAAGAGGCAAAAAAAAAAAAAAAAAGTTACAGCGTTTGAAATTGGTTGGTATATTTAGATTTTAAGGCAAGGTAAATCGATTGCGGATATTTTCGAGTGTAAAATTATTATTTGCGACGGAAAGGGGGGGGGGGGAGCGGGAAAAGATGTAGAAAAGGAACGGGAGTTTCGGAGAAAACAACGGAATACCCAGAACACCTTTATTCTTTAATATTTTGCAGTGTTTCGAATTCTAATTTCTGCTCACATATCGTACTAAGGATTTTTAACGTTATATAGCCCAGAATTATGCAAGTTTCGGAGAAAACCATGGATAAGTCGGACACAAATCTTCTTATAAAAATGTCTATATTAGCTTTGTATCTCAGCTTGTAATTAACATAACTGCATAAGTAATATATCATTTGAAAAGTTATTTGAATTAGAATTGATGAGTATATATTGCAAATCTCTGTCGCCTGAGGGCGCTTTGATGTTTTAATAATTCAATATCTAGAATTCTAATTATGCTTAAATTACTTATAACACATCATTTGAAATATTACGGACTTTTAAACAGATATAAGTCGTTAAATACCGTACGGGAGTTTCAGAGAAAAAAAAACAAAAAAAAAAAACAGAACATCTTTATTACAATATCTCTAATTCTAATTGAGATGCAGGCTTTCGAATTCCGATACTCCGTTCACATTTCGTATTAAGGATTTTTAACACGCAAGTTTCAAAGAAAAAACACGAAAAAATCAGATACAAATTTTGTTATAACAATGCTTATATTACCTTTGTATCTCAGCTTCTAATTAACATAATTTCATAGGTAAAATATCATTTTAAAAGTCTTTTAAACTGAAATTGAGGAGTACATATTGCAAATCTCTGTCACCAGAGGGCGATTTGACATTTTAATAATTCAATATCTCCAATTCTGATTATCAGTAAATTACTTATAGGGAGAAGATTGGGAGACCGTAGGCCCCCCCGGGTTGCGGATTTGCTACGATCAGAATTTTCAAGGTCCTTTATATAGTGAGCGAACAGGTTATTTCAAATCATGAAACGTACGTAAAACGGCGCCTTAGCCGCCACAGAGCGAATATTTGCTACAGTTAAAATTTTCAAATCTATTGCGCTATGAGCGTGGAAGCTGTTGTAAGTTCTAAAACTGGGATAAGGCGCCGCATTTGCCACCGAGATGGACTTTGCTAAAGTCAGAATTTTGAAAGATCGTAACACGGTGAGCGAACAGGCTGTTTCAGATATTGAAACTGGAAGAAGGCGCCGCAGGCGCTACCGAGCGGGAATTTACTGCGGTTAAATTTTTCAATAAATTTTCACTACATGTCAATAAGCTGTTATAAGACCTGAAACGCCACCGAGCGGGAGTTTCGTAAAATCGGATTTTTCAAGGATCGCGAACCAGCTGGTCGCCGAAGGCGGCAAGTTTAAAATAAAGTTATGTCTTTTTTTACTTTCTTCTATATGTAATATAGAGAAAGTATTGGATTCGCGAAAATTTTCGAAGTCCACTTTTTGATGGATTTACATGTTTTGGGATATGGAGAACACGAATTAATAGTTTTTAGAAAATGTCTGTCTGTCTGTCTGTCTGTCTGTCTGTCTGTCTGTCTGTATCATTTTTTTGTGGACGCTGTATCTCACGAACCAATGAATGAAATTTAACCAAACTTGGTATTTAGTTGCACCCTGACATAAACTGGTGCTGATTAGATTTTGGGATCACTCGCTCAAAAGGTGGCGTTGTGATCGCATTTTATGCAAATTTTTAACATGGCAGCATAGGACAAAATTCCGTATAAATGGGCATAAAGAGAGTTATTTTACACTTGTGATTGTAAAATTAATAGGAATTATTGATAATAGTAGTAGTTAGCTAGGAAAAAATTTTTGTGCATGGGGGGGGAAAATCCCCCCCCGGGGAAGTAACTTTTCAAGATGGGTATCTTTCGAAAGGTCTCGTTGATAATAGTAATAGTTAACTTGGAAAAAATTTTTGTGCATGTGGGGGCATCGGTTGCCCCCCCACCGGGGGGGCAAAATTTCAAGATGGGTATCTTTCGAAAGATCTCGTCAATACCTTTAAAACGAATGGTTGAACGATAAATCTGTGATAATTTAAACCAAAGTTATCGATTTTTTTAACTTTTAACAAAAAAAAACTTAGAAAAATATCGCAATTTTTTTTTTTTTTTTGAACGAAATTTAACCAAACTTGGTATTTAGTTGGTCCCTGACATAAACTGGTGCTGATTATGTTTGGGGATCAATAGCTCAACAGGTGGCGCTGTGATAGCATTTTATCTAAATTTTTAACATGGCAGCATAGGACAAAAATTCGTATAAATGTGCATAATTAGAGTTGTTTTAAACTTGTGATTGTAAAATTAATATGAATTATTGATAATAGTAGTATGTAACTAGGAAAAAAATTTTTTGCATGGGGGGGCATCGCTTCCCCCCTAGGGGGGAAATACCCCCCCAGGGGGGGTAAATTTTCACATTGGGTATCTTTCGAAAGATCAGGTTGATAATAGTAGTAGTTAACTAGGAAAAAATTTTTGTGCATGTGGGGGCATCGGTTGCCCCCCCACCGGGGGGGGAAGTTCCCACCCGGGGGGGCAAAATTTCAAGATGGGTGTCTTTCGAAAGATCTCGTCAATACCTTTAAAACGAATGGTTGAACGATAAATCTGTGATAATTTAAACCAAAGTTATCGATTTTTTTTACTTTTAACAAAAAAAAACTTAGAAAAATATCGCAATTTTTTTTTTTTTTTTTTTTTAACGAAATTTAACCAAACTTGGTATTTAGTTGGTCCCCGACATAAACTGGTGCTGACTATGTTTGGGGATCAATAGCTCAACAGGTGGCGCTGTGATAGCATTTTTTCTAAATTTTTAACATGGCAGCATAGGACAAAAATTCGTATAAATGTGCATAATTAGAGTTGTTTTAAACTTGTGATTGTAAAATTAATATGAATTATTGATAATAGTAGTATGTAACTAGGAAAAAAAATTTCTGCATGGGGGGGCATCGCTTCCCCCCCTGGGGGGGAATTACCCCCCCGGGGGGGATAAATTTTCAAGATGGGTATTTTTCGAAAGGTCTCGTCAATACCTTTAAAACGAATGGTTGAACTATAAATCTGTGATAATTTAAAACAAAGTTATCGATTTTTTTCACTTTTAACAAAAAAAAAACTTAGAAAAAAAAAATCGTACTTTTTTTTTTTTTTTTTTTTTAATATTGTTACTGATTGAATATGTATAGGTAAATATAGAAGAAAGTCTTGTGGCGGCCACAACATACTAGTTTTTACTTTCTTCTATATGTAATATAGAGAAAGTATTGGATTCGCGAAAATTTTCGAAGTCCATTTTTTGATGGATTTACATGTTTTGGGATATGGAGAACACGAATTAATAGTTTTTAAAAAATGTCTGTCTGTCTGTCTGTCTGTCTGTCTGTCTGTCTGTCTGTCTGTCTGTATCATTTTTTTGTGGACGCTGTATCTCACGAACCAATGAATGAAACTTAACCAAACTTGGTATTTAGTTGCACCCTGACATAAACTGGTGCTGATTAGATTTTGGGATCAATCGCTCAATAGGTGGCGTTGTGATCGCATTTTATGCAAATTTTTAGGACAAAATTCCGTATAAATGGGCATAAAGAGAGTTATTTTACACTTGTGATTGTAAAATTAATAGGATTTATTGATAATAGTAGTAGTTAGCTAGGAAAAAAATTTTGTGCATGGGGGGGCATCGGTTCCCCCCCTGGGGGGGAAAATCCCCCCCCGGGGAAGTAAATTTTCAAGATGGGTATCTTTCGAAAGGTCTCGTTGATAATAGTAGTAGTTAACTTGGAAAAAATTTTTGTGCATGTGGGGGCATCGGTTGCCCCCCCACCGGGGGGGGGGAAGTTCCCACCCGGGGGGGCAAAATTTCAAGATGGGTATCTTTCGAAAGATCTCGTCAATACCTTTAAAACGAATGGTTGAACGATAAATCTGTGATAATTTAAACCAAAGTTATTGATTTTTTTTACTTTTAACAAAAAAAAACTTTGAAAAATATCGCATTTTTTTTTTTTTTTTTTTTTTTTTTTAACGAAATTTAACCAAACTTGGTATTTAGTTGGTCCCCGACATAAACTGGTGCTGATTATGTTTGGGGATCAATAGCTCAACAGGTGGCGCTGTGATAGCATTTTATCTAAATTTTTAACATGGCAGCATAGGACAAAAATTCGTATAAATGTGCATAATTAGAGTTGTTTTAAACTTGTGATTGTAAAATTAATATGAATTATTGATAATAGTAGTATGTAACTAGGAAAAAAAATTTCTGCATGGGGGGGCATCGCTTCCCCCCCTGGGGGGGAAGTACCCCCCCCGGGGGGATAAATTTTCAAGATGGGTATCTTTCGAAAGGTCTCGTCAATACCTTTAAAACGAATGGTTGAACTATAAATCTGTGATAATTTAAAACAAAGTTATCGATTTTTCTCACTTTTAACAAAAAAAAAAACTTAGAAAAAAAAATCGTACTTTTTTTTTTTTTTTTTTTTTTTAATATTGTTACTGATTGAATATGTATAGGTAAATATAGAAGAAAGTCTTGTGGTGGCCACAACATACTAGTTTTTTTAATATTTAGTGTTATACTATTTCTCTAATATGGAAATCGTCTGCATTATCATAAAAGATAATTTTTTTTTTTGAATAATAATTTTAATAAACTATTTTTTAAAAACAGAATTACTTTTTAATAACCGAATTAAATTCTATATAAATGTAGGTGCATTAATGAGGGGGGCGGTAGTCCCCCTCACACTGAACTAATTATCATATAAAACTCTTCCGAAGCCTAATTTGAATTGTTTAACATAGGTTTACATAACAGTACTCGTTATCATATCTCTTAATCTCCAACCTGTATTTTACCATGTTTTTATTAACTTCGATTCTTGTGTGTTTGTCAGGGACAAATCTTGCAATCGATTTTTAACTAACTTCCCGTCTAGCTAGACATTTGAAACTTTCACAGTAGCTCAGAACCCGGTGACAACACAATACTTCGAAGTCAGATTTTCGAATTTTCGAATAGTTTTCTTTTAATTAATTAAAATGTGAAAATGATAAGCTCCTAATAGCAATAAAAATAGCCATTAAAATATTAACTATAATTTAATTGTTGCCAAAAAAAAATTTACGAGTTCATTTTCTTTCGACCTAAAAATAAATACATTTAATTAAACGTGAGCGTTAAAAAATTGTTAAAAGTTAAATTATGCATTTGGCAAAAATTGACGTCGTTATCATTTTAAAGATTTTCTACACAATGATAAAGTGCTAATGTAGTTCATGATGCAAATATATGTTGTTCGGTAAGGATTAATATTTTATTTTTAAAACCAACTTTTTTTTTAAATTCAAATTTCCGGTAACTCTTTAACCAATCACATTAGAACGTCCATCTTTGGAATATCGATAATAAGAATTTTCTCGCCAAAAGTCGCCAAAAAAGTCGTAAAGAGCAAAAAGTTGTCAAATTTGGCGCCAAATCCATTTCCTGCCTATTGGAACTTTTTAATGCGTTTTAAAGAGAAGTTTAAGCTATTTAAAAACATGGTTAAACAGTTACTTTAACATAGGTTTACATAACAGTACTCGTTATCATATCTCTTAATCTCCAACCTGTATTTATAGTATTAAATTTCAGGGTAAGAGAAAGTCGTGTGAGTGACACACCAGATTATTTTTTATTACATCAGATGAACTGAAATGAAAATAACGTTATCGTACTTTTTATCATTAAATAACAAATTATTTCTCAACACATTTATTTACAGATTCACATTTATTTTATTTTTTACAGAAAAAAAAAAAAAAAAAAAGAGAGGGGGGGAGAGAGAATATTATCTGAATTAATAGGTAACATTAATGCATATATTACGTATATTTAGTGAATATTTAAAATAAATTTGATAAGTGTTGGTCACATGGTAGTTATAATGAAAAATAAAAAATAAATCTTAAGACATAAGATTTATTTTTTATTTTCATTAAGATTTTATTTTTTATTAAGATTTTATTTTTTATTAAATTTATCTTATATTTTCTAAATCCTTTAGTGACTATAAAATAATTCACAAAAATACATAAAGCTAGATTGTCAAGATTATTTTTTACTTGCATACAGGTGTAATGACATATTATACAAGAGGAAATGATATGTTAATTCTATTTAAATAGTATGCACTTTTATATAACTTAAGCCTTTAAAATTTGATCACAAATAAAATTTTAAAATTTACCTAGAAAACTTCAAGCTAATCAATCATGGCTCTATGATTTATGCTGAAACATTGCATGAATGTAACTTTTTTTTCATTCGAGTTTAATTTCACCCTGCTATGAATTTTATATTTTAAATCCTTCTGGTGTTTCTTTGTCACTTCTTTATAGGTGTCATCGGGCTTCATTCTCCGTAAATTTTTTGACAGTATGCCTACACACAGAGTAACAGGAATGCTCTTGTTTTGCACACAAAAAGTTTATTCAAAGCTCTCTTATGAAGTATTCATGATGCAAGGCTTCGTCATATGGATTCTCATTATTTTATTAATATACTAGCCGCCTTCGGCGACCAGCTGGTTCGCGATCTTTGAAAAATCCGACTTTACGAAACTCCTGCTCGGTGGCGCCTGCGGCGCCCTTTTCCCGTTTCAGGTCTTGCAACAGCTTAGTGACATATAGTGAAAATAGCTTAATTGAAAATTTTAATCTCAATAAATTCCCGCTCGGTAGCGCCTGCGGCGCCTTCTTCCAGTTTCAATATCTGAAACAACCTGTTCGCTCACCATGTTACAGTCGGCTGCAAAATTATTCGAGCACTAGCAATAATCCCTGTCTAAAAAAAAATACACTTAATACTGCTTTGTTAAATAAATCCTTATCGAGTCATGTTCTTAGTCAGTCTACGAACATGATTTGACAAGGATTTATTTAACAAAACAGTCTTAAGTGTACTTTTTTAATATAGGAATTGTTGGCTAGTGCTCGAAAAATTATGCTGCCGACTGTATAATCTTTCAAATTTCTGACTTCAGCAAAGTCCCGCTCGGTGGCGCCTGCGGCGCCTTATCCCGGTTTTAGAACTGTTGAATTCCAAATCAACAAACTTTTCAAATGATGTATTACTTGGGAATTTATTTTAATTAGTAGTTGAGATACGAAAGAAAACCTAATCAGGACACCTCAAAACGTGTAAATAAGGTGAAATCTCGAATTCCACTTTCGATAATATAAAAGTACTTTAAAATATCTGTCGAATGATGCATTAAAGATAATTTAATCATAATTAGAATTTGAAATATTAGAATTTTAAAATATTACAGTGCCATCTGGCGGTAGAAATTTCTGTAATCTACTGTTCGATTCCAAATCAACAAAGCTTTCAAATGATGTATTACTTATGAAATCATTTTAATTAGTAGCTGAGATACAAAAGAAAACCTAATCAGGAGACCTCAAAACGTGTAAATCGGGTGAAAGCTCGAATTCCACTTTCGATAGTGTAACCGTACTTTAAAATGGGTATCGAATGACGTATTAAAAAAAATGTAAACATAATTAGAATCTGAAATATTGAAATTTTAAAATATTACAGCGCCATGACACATCAAAACGTGTAAGTCAGGTGAAATTTCGAATCCATTACCTACGGTAGTCGGTTAATGGAAGTAAAAACAAATATTTTTGGTAAAAACAAATATTTTTACCTTAAGTGAAAAAATTAAGTGTTGCTATAGAAACTGGCATCCTCTTTCGAGACAATTTAATTTGCAATTAAAACGTAAACCTTTTGTTTATTGACCAAAATCGATGAAATTTTAACTGCCAGTTTGTTTTGTGGTGTTAAGATTGTATACTAAGTGTCGTGTGCGAAAGTAAAACATCGAAGAAAATAGAAATTTGCAATTTTTTATCCTACTCAAAATACCTCCGATTCTCAATTAGTGCCAGCTGGTTTTTTTTCTTTTTCTTTTTTTTTTTTTTTTTTTTTTTTTTTCCGCTTCCGTCCAGAAATGCTTCTTCTCTGAACGGGTTGTCATGGTGATGCAACGGACGTCTGCATGATTTGATTACGGTATTCATTTTGGAATGAAGTACGGCATTTTTAATGGTTTAATGCCTAAAATTAAGAAAATTATAACTCATTCAGTTTGTAGAAACTTAACTACAAATGATTAATTTTCGACGGACCTTTTTTTTTTTAATATTATTTAATTGAAACAAAATAAAATATGTACATATATACAATAAAAACATACTTGAAAGAAATTTGGATTTCGACGTAAATTTGATTAATTATCCACATTTTGATGGTTATATTTCTAGAAATGTAGTTTGTAATAGTAATTATATAACGCATCAACTCAAGTCATGGTGCTATCAGCACTCGTATCGTTCTCCTTTCAGCGAGCACATTTTTTCTTATCCTCTGACAGGTGATCCGCGACGGGGTGGCGCGCATGCGTCAACATCCCGCCCGGCCTTGCTATGTTCTCATGCAAGAACTTACAATATTTTTTTGCAAAACTTTAAATTTACAATTTCACATAACGTAAATAGATAAAATAATAACAAATAAATGAATGTAATATAATATCAATATTTCGCACAACACATAGAATTAGAAAAAAGATTAACTGATTATAATAAACAGAAATTTTCATAATTAACTAACAATTTTAGAGTAATACATATAATACAGTAAATTAATATAATAAATGTTCATATTCATTTTTTTTTTTTTTTACTCCTCGATAGGCAGCACGCACAATCTGGAGATGGATCTTTTGTAAATCCCTTTGGTAGTTTTTATATCTACCAATCTAACTTTATTATCCTGACCAGGATATAGCTTTATCACACGCCCTAAAAACCACTTGCATGGTGGAAGATTTTCTTCCCTGACTAAAACCATGTCTCCGATTTTTAAATTTTCTTTATCAATTATCCATTTTCTGCGCTGTTGTAAGTTATTCAAGTAAGAAAGACTCCATCTTTTCCAGATTGCCTGAACTGACTTCGTAATATTTTGCCAAGCACTTAGGCGATTTTTCTCAACATTAGTTAAAGAAGGTTCAACAACAGCCGTTATTGGCCTTCCAATAAGAAAATGGGCTGGAGTTAAAACCTCTAAATCTTCAATACTTGAAGTTAGCGGAGTCAGTGGTCTCGAGTTCAAGATCGCTTCCACTTGAGTAACAAGTGTAAGCATTTCTTCAAATGTAAATTTTGAATTACCCGCTATGCGTTTAAAATGGTATTTAAACGCTTTGATATTTGCTTCCCATAGACCACCCCAATTTGGACTCCTTGGAGGAATAAAAACCCATTCTATTTTTTCCTCTGCAAAAAAATTGAATAAGGATTCTTCCTTATCTCTTACCAGTTTATACAAGGCATTTAGTTCCCTGTTGGCGCCTACCATATTGGTCCCATTATCCGAAAATATTTTATGACACTTGCCCCTTCTCGAAATAAATCTTTTTAACGCAGCTATCAGAGCTTGTGAAGTTAAATCACTAATAAGTTCAATGTGTATAGCCTTTGTTACTAGACAAATGAAAATACAAACATAAATTTTGATTTCTGGACCTTTCCTTCCATATTTATTTTTGATTAAAAAGGGTCCAGACAAATCTACTCCAGTTGAATTAAATGTTTTATCTGGCGTTATTCTTTGTTTTGGCAAGTTTCCCATTTTTTGTACACATACTTTCGGATTTGCTTTAAAACAGACTAAACATCTGTGCACAATTTTTTTACAAAGATTTCTCCCATGAATGGGCCAATATTTTTGCCTAACCTGAAACAGAAGATGTTGGGGACCAATATGAAAATATTTTTCATGATAATATTTTACAATTGATTCAGTTAATTTATTTTTTGAAGGAAGCACATAAGGATGCTTAATCGAATAAGATAACTGCGAATTTTGCAGTCTCCCCCCTACCCTTATTAAACCATTGATATCCAAAAATGGGGATAAATTAAAAATTTTACTCTTATGCGATACATTACCGCCACTTTTCAAGGCAGCTATTTCAGTAGGAAATTCTTCCTCCTGCAGCTGTTTTAATAAGAAGTTTTCTGCCTTTGTCAGCTCTTTAGACATCAGCGGTCCTTCCTTCTTTTCTAAAGGATTTCTTAGATTGTGAAGAAACCTGAAAAGAAAACTACATATACGTAATATTTTTAAAAATCTATTACTACGATTAATCAGATAGTTCAAAATGGTAAAGTCCTTTTTCAAATTTAGAGTCACTGCTTTTTTAGATTTTAATTCAGGAGTGTAGTCTTCCTCATTTGGTTCTGAAAAGTCAATAAACGATTGCTTGTTTTCGTCAGACATTAAAGAGGGTGGTCCATGCCACCATTGTTCACTATAAAGCAGATTTCTGCCGTGAGGCCTCTGCTCAAGTGGTCTGAAGGATTTTCTTTTCCAGCGCAGTGAAACCACGTATCAGGATCTGTCAAATTCGTGATTTCTTGTATTCTGTTTGCAACAAATTGTTTCCATCTTTTTGTTGATCCTTTAATCCAAAATAAGACAATTTTTGAATCAGTATGATGAAACACAGAATAGCATGTTTTCTGTCCTATGATTTCTTGAACTTTAAGACTCAATCGTGCTGCCAACAAGGCACCGAGGAGTTCCAGTCGAGGTAACGTAATGCTTTTTAATGGAGCTACTCTACTTTTTGAAGTGATGAGATTTACAAGAACTTTATCTCGTTTTTTAACTTTCATGTATACTGAAGCCCCATAGGCAAGTTTGGAGGCATCACAAAAAACATGTAATTGTATTTCATCTTCACTAGAAGAATCTAGAACAAGTCTTGGGACTCTAAGCTCTCTAAGAAGTGGTAACTCCTTACACCAAGCCAGCCACTTTTCTAATATGTCTGGAGGCAATTTTTCATCCCACGTGACCTTTCTGTTCCAAATTTCCTGCATTAGACATTTCATTCTGATAGTAAATGGTGTAAGCAACCCCATCGGGTCGAAGATTTTCCCGATGGTTTGTAAAATGGTTCTTTTTGTATTTTCTTCTGTGTCAACCACTTCAAGAATTCCTTTAAGATCTAGGGTAAAACAGTCATCTTTTGTTTGCCAACATATGCCTAATACTTTCGTGTTGTCGCTCCCTAAGTTAATGGCGGTTTCAGTTGGGTAAGTATCGAACCCTTCGTCGGCCCACTGTTTCATCAATGATGAGTCGTTGCTGATCCATTTCCTCATCACCATTCCGGCTTCCTTCATAATCTTCTTTGCAGAGCGGGAAACTTCTAGTGCCTCTTCTGAAGTATCTTGACCGGTAATCCAGTCATCTACGTACATGCATGAATTCAGGTGATGTACGGTTGTTGGATAATCTTCTCTATATTTTTCTATGTGATGCTTCACTGTAGCTGCTAATAAAAAAGGGCTAGAATTCACCCCAAAAAGTACTCTGTTAAATCGATAAATTTGAAGATTCGGTTTTAAGTCAGTACGAGGATTACTATTGGACCATAAAAATCTTACTACGTCCTTGTGTTTATCTGCTAAACAAATCTGAAGAAATGCTTGACGAATATCCGAAGATATAGCTATCTTGTTAATTCTAAAATTGATCAGCACATCTAATAAATTTGGGTTTAAATTTGGACCCGGCCAAAGACAATCATTAAGAGATAGTTCATTTAATTGATGTGACCCTGCATCAAATACTATACGTGTAGAAGTTGTGACCCGACCTTCTTTTTTCACAGCTTGGTGTGGTAAGTAATATATTGGTTTATCAACACTTATGTTAGGTTTTTCGACCTTTTCAATTATTCCTTGTTTTATGTAGTCCTGAATTATCTCTTGATATTGATCATACAGATCATTATTTTTGTGAAACTTTCTCTATAAGTAAAAAAATCGCTGTTTTGCAACTGGAAAATTATTTGATAATTCTTTCCAATCTTTACGAAAGGGTAATTCTACTACATATCGGTCATTTTTATAATTAACTGTTTGTTTGAATATTGTCATAGCCTGATCCTCTTCTTTAAAACAGGGATCATCTTTAATTCCGAGGGATTCTAGATCGAAAAAGAGCTTAAGAGTGTTACTAAGGGAATCGTCTGACAAAACGAAACACTGTTTCGAATTATTCGGTTCTGTTTCTTCAACCTTTCCACACGCTAGCCATCCAAATTCAGTTTCCTTAAAAAACAAATCGTCATTTTTTTTATAAGTATTATCCTTTAAAACTTTGAATAAGATATCTGCACTGATTAACGCTTCTATTTCATTAGGTTCAAAAAATGTCTCGTCACTCAATTTCAAAAATTCTGGAATTTTTATGTCTGAAATGTTTAATTTATTGCATGGTGTGAGCCCTGTTATTTTATCTACAATCAAAAATTCTACTGGTTCACTAAAAGAACAATCTTCATTTGAAATAAAGGTATCTAATTTCCACTTAATATTTTGTGTCAATCCATTCAAACCTGAAACTGGAGTTTTTATTTTTTCTCTTTTAATTCCTAAACATTCACTCATCTTTTCAGTTAATACGCACACATTTGAAGCAGAATCCAGAACGCATCGTATTTTTATTCTTTTTTTATTTTCACACTGAACATAAATATAAGCTGTGGAAAACAGAATACTTTTTCTATTTTCTTTTAAATATCTGCTATTATTACTCAAAACGGAAGCATTTATTTGCGCAACCTTTTTGTCTACATCTGGTAATTTGGATGAATTTATTTCGTCCGAGTCTGGAACTGGGGTTTTGGCGCCAGAAGAAAAACATATTAATCTGTTGTGCTTCATTCCGCAGGTGCATTTGAATTTCGATAAGCAATCATTTTTCTTATGGTTTTGCCTAAAACAAACCTCACAAAGCTTGTGAAGGCGTATTATACTTAATCTTTCGTTAATGTTTAATTTCAAAAATGCATCACATTTATAAATAGGGTGATAAGTATTTTTACAAACGACACAATTTTTGTTTTTATTTTCATGCATTAAAAGAGTTTTAGATTTGTTAATAGCCGGAAAGTTTTTGTTAGTATTTTTATTTCCGCTAGTCATATTCGTTCTATTAATAGATAATAAAACTGATTCTCGTTGTTCCAAAAATTTGATAAATTCTTCAAAGGTGGGAACATTTTTGGATTTATGGGACAACTCAAAATTCTTCCTAGATTCTCTGTCTAACTTTGCTACGAGAATATTTATAATGAAAACATCTGATAATTTATTCTGTACATATTTAAGAACTTTCAAGGCACGCAGATTTTTCTGAATACAATCAATCATGTTTCATATCTCTTTGGGATTTTCAGTTTGAATTTTCTCAAAATTCAGAATATTTTGTACATGAATATCAACAATTAATCGCTCGTTATCATAGCGATTTTCTAATGCATTATATAATGATTCAAATGTATCAAAATTACTAACTAGATTTTTAGCATCATATTTGAGACAAGATCTAAGATAATATAATTTCTGCGACTGATTAATGTGAACATTATTGGTTATTAAATCATCAAATTGTTCTTTAAAAGAACTGAATTCCTCATATTTTCCTGAAAATTCAGGTAATACTAAAGGAGGAATTTGAGTTTTTATTTCAACGGCATCTTGAGATGCATTTTCAGTCGCATTTATTTTTTTATGAGAATCAAATTTCTTATAAGAATTAATAAGAGTATTAATTCTTACCTCTAATTTTTCCAGACGTTCTTCACATGAGTCAAGATCGTCATCTATGGTTGCTTGTTCAGCATCTTTCAAGTCTTGAATTTCGTAGTATTTTTGTCGTAATTCATCGATTTTTGTTTGTAGTAGTTCGACGTTCTTTAATTTCACTTTCATTTCTACTACATCTATCTCGTAATTTTCGGCATTTGTGCCTTCTACATAGTTTTCAATTCTAGTTATCTTCCCTTTCAAGGAAGATTTCAATTTATTATTTTTATCCATAAGTCGCTGATTACAAGCTCCTTTCTCGACGGAGCCACTATTTTGTAGAAACTTAACTACAAATGATTAATTTTCGACGGACCTTTTTTTTTTAATATTATTTAATTGAAACAAAATAAAATATGTACATATATACAATAAAAACATACTTGAAAGAAATTTGGATTTCGACGTAAATTTGATTAATTATCCACATTTTGATGGTTATATTTCTAGAAATGTAGTTTGTAATAGTAATTATATAACGCATCAACTCAAGTCATGGTGCTATCAGCACTCGTATCGTTCTCCTTTCAGCGAGCACATTTTTTCTTATCCTCTGACAGGTGATCCGCGACGGGGTGGCGCGCATGCGTCAACACAGTTTTTGAAAATTTCTCTCAATCTTTTGGAAATTGAATTGTGGAAGCGAGAACTATAAAAAAAAAAAAAAAAAAAAAAATAAATTGATTTATCTCTAAACGCTTTTGAGTTATAAAATGTTTTGTGAAAACATCGATGTTTCGTAAAATCTAAAAATATGGATCACTAATCCGTATTTTGTTAAAATGTTTATATGGTTCGAAAGAGGATTAAATGACCTTTCCAAATATACCACTTGTTAAGAACTGGAACAATTTCGCTTTCGTACAGGGCGTTTCAAAAAGGACGATCGAGAAAAATAGAAATTTTGGACCCTTTTTAAAACTTTTTTTAAAAATATAAAAAATCCGTATTTTTTCAAAAAAAATTGTACCGTAAGAATCGGTAATAAATGCTCTTTCTCGTGGTACAGATGTATTTTCAATATCTCCAAAAATTCTGCAGCGATCGCTTTAGAAAACCCCGCGAAATTTTTCTCTCTATGCTTCCTCTTTTGAGGAATACGTTGAATTCTACTTGAAGGGCGGAAATTACGATCCGCTCGCTTTTTAATTAGACATTGGTCGACATTTTAATTAATATCTCCGGAACTAATTGAAAATTTTACATTCTTTTTTCACTATGCACTCGGGCAGGCTTCTGAGCACCCGTATGACAAATTTTGTAGTTCTGCGTTCAGTAGGGGCTGAACGTATAGATGCTCGGACAGACAGACAGGCAGACATCTTCTTTTATTATTATAGATTTTTTCAACTTCTTCATGGGATATTTAACATTTCATTTCATCCTGTGAAATATTTGAAAAGGTTTTCATTATATATATATATAGTGAGAAAGAGAAAGAGAAATTCCACACACACACACATATATATGTATATACATTAATTTATCAAAATAAAATTAATAACAACAGGAGATTAAATGACACAAAAATCTATAATAACAAAAAAGAATTACTTTTTAAGCAAATTACCACTTTCGCGACCGCTGACGTAGATTCACGTCATTTGAAAATCTGTAAATCCACCATTAAACGTTTCTTCCGCAATTTGTATATTATTTATTTCTTAAGCAATAACCAATATTCACATTTTTACAATGAAATATACTATGGATACAAATTCTTAGATTAGAAAGAATATAATTATAAAGTTTATCTATTTGTAATATAAATGTGAATACAGAAAATTTTGTTTTGAAATATTGTATTGGGAGAATAACGCCCACAGGTGGACCTTACTGTCAAAAAGTCAAAATCACGCGGTCGCGAAAGCATTAATTAACAATGTAGATTATATTACAGGTATGAAACCAGTTAATAATTAATAACTTTAATGAAACAGAAAAAAAAAATAATAATTAAAATAAATAAATAAATAAAATAAAACACAAAAAAATCACTGTAACATTATTCCATGAATATTATCTACAATTATTATTAACACTTTCGCGATCGATGACGTGAATTCACCTTATTTTAAAATCTGTAACTCTGCCAGTGGGCGTTTCTTTAGGTTACATAGGTTACATTATTTCTTAACATAACAATTTTCCCAATATACACATCTGTGCAATCAATTCACTATGGGTACAAATACTTTGATTAAAAAGAGTATAATTGCAATGTATATTTATTTATATTATAAATATGAATACAGTAAACATTGTTTAAAATAATGTAATGTAAAAAATAATGCCCACAGGTGAAACTTACCGTCAAAAAAGCAAAAACAGTAAGAAAATAATTCAAATAGGCTGATAATAACCTTCTTCCAAAACTGGGAAAAAACCTCAAACTGTCGGGATTAATCGTCAGAGAGAACCATCCCATACAGTGAATAAAAAGAAAATGCAAAATTTCATATACTGACCGCTATTAAAGAAAAGCAATCAGCTTTTAATGTATGTATATGTAAATTAAGTAGCTTTTACCAGAAAAATATCAATGAAACCAGACAGACAATTAATCTGAAAAGCATTGAAGTTGGAACTCTCATTATGGAGTCCCCCCCCCCCCCTCAAATGCAGGGTGGAGAAAAGAAAGCAGACCTGCCAACCAAATCCGGCAAATTGTTAGTATCGCCCTTTTTCCTACACCACTTAATTTTTAGAGTAATTCTCTTCATATATAATTACGTTGAATGAAGAAAACAAATACTCTAAAAATTAAGTGGTGTAGAAAAAGGGGCAATACTAACAATTTGCCGGATTTGGTTGGCAGCTCTGAGAAAGGTGTAGGATGTTTCAAGAGATACTAACAAAAGCGAAGAGATCGTTTATTATTTGGAAAAACTTCGGAAAAGGAACACGAAAGGGAACTGAAGAAATTGCCGTAGAGGAATTTAAAGTCCGTACGCTCTCATTCAATCTTTTATTTTTTATTTTTAATTCATTTATGTTTATTTATTTATTTATTTTTTAAGATATTTCAAGATCGAACGTGTATGTAAATTGAGAAAAATAATTCTTATTAGTTCAGAGGAGTTGAGGGTTAACTTTAAACAACATTTTTTCAAGCTTTTGTAAGGCTTAAGTTTATGCCTAACATTAAACTTCTATTTTTAAAAAGTTAAAAGAGATTTCTTTTTTTTTTTTTTTTAAGTAAACAATAGTAGTATATTTCCTTTTGCTTTCGTGCTTTTTTTGTGTTGATTTTCACTAGCAATTAGAATTAAATGTGAGTAAGTTTGCATATGCAGTAACTTATTTAAATGGAGTGTGAAGGATAAATTTCTAAACTCGATTATTGCGTGAGATATCGTCTGTGGTGAATTAAACCGCATCTCTTTATTTAATGGCTTTGTAAATATTGTGATAATATTAAGCGAAACTCAATTAGTTTCTATGGTTTCTCATCTGGATACGTCATGAAATCTCCCATTGAAATACAGAAATAATAAAAATTGATTTAAATATGGAAAAGTTTCAGTTTCCATGTATAAAGAGATTAAATTAGAATATACAAAGACTTTTAGCGGATTAGTTGTAAGTTTTTGTCATTTATATTTGAAATGTCCTGTGAGAATTTTTCTATCGTCAATATACGATGATGATGAGTTTAATATCTTGCCTGACTCGCTCTGTTTTAATTTTGTATTTGGGGCTTTTTTTCTTAAATCTGGTAAGACCATTTCTTCTTTTCTTTCAAAAACAATTTTGAATTTAGGAATATCTCATTTAACTTAACAACATCAACAATAATACCGAAAACAGCACTTAGTACTACATTTCATTCACGAGTATTAAAACATCAATGAGACCTCTCTCTGTTGAGGATAAAAACGTTTTTGGGCGATTTCAAATGAATTGCCGTTTTCAGCTTTACGTAATTTGAAAAATAGACTTGCATGAAACAATAAAAACATACTCATACTCACGTATGTGTTCCTAATAATTTTAGTTTCCTAAACAGGTGATCATTTGTGAGTTTTTTATTTATGTATTTTCGAAAATTCTAAAAGAGATTCGATAAGTCGTTGTATTTTTCATGAGTGCTTTCTTTAAAAAAATGTATATAATATTTCTCTAACGTGGACCAGTTACGATTTATTTTGTAGAAATGATACGATATCCACAATAAAATACGCGAAAATAAAAAAAATAATACACAAGTAATATTTAAGTACGCGGACTCAGTTCAGTGATATATTTTAATAAAATAAAATAAAATAATGACGACATTTGTCATATTAGACCATTTTATAGAAAATTTATTTTTCACAGTTTCATCTTTACAATCCTTGCAAACATCATTTTAAAACCAGAAATGCTTTAAAGATATAAACAAAATATGAACTTTTTCATAAATTAATTGAAAAACGCAATAATAAAAAGTATAATCAGAATAGGCACTAAGTGTTTTTAACAAAAAATTATGCCAAAATGAATAAATAGTAAAAAATAAAAAAATAAAATAAAAAGGATATCGCCAACATGGTGGCAATAATTTAAAAGTCGCCATAGGGGTCCTTTATTAAAGCTGTCTTGCCTAGGAAAATATGGAAACTGGGTCGTCAAACAGGAATTTTATTTTAAAATTATTCTTTGAATGATTTGGTTTAACTATCATTAGCGTTTCATCCCACAAAAACTAATAATAATAATTTGGCTTCTGGAGAATTAAAATTTTAATTGGAGGGTGAAATTGATATAAGACATAAGTTTCAAATTTTAAAGGTAAATTAAGAAAAAAAAAAAAAAAAAAAAAAAAAAAAATACTGCGAAAATTTTGTATGGGTTTGCATTCTATAAATTCTTTTGTATCAAAAATTAAATTTACAAACTTAGTTTAGTTTATCTTAAATACTTGGTGTAATTCAAAATGGTATCAATATTTATATATTTTAATAATTGTTGGTATTTGAACCATAACTGCCAACATTTTAATTTATTCCGGAGCATTTTTAGCCACGCCTTTATTTCGCTCCACTTTATTTATAGGATATAGTTCTCCAATATTTAACTACTATAAAATAACAAAAAAATATTCTTAAATGAAAAGTGGTATGGAATAAAGGTGGGCTGAAAATGCCCCGGAATAAATTAAAATGTTGGCAACTCTGTTTGAACCGATAATTATCTCATGAGCGTTACTTTGTTCTGGGCTGCTACAGGCGACTTTTTTTAATATTTTTTTCGTACCACTATTCTCGAAAAATAAAGTTCACAATACTTTTATGTAAGTAAAATAGAGATATACCTGCATAGCTGCCGACATTGCTCATTTTTAAATCAGATTTATCACTAGTGTTTTTAAAAAGGAATCTGTTTTATATATTTTCGACAGATAATTAATATTAAATAAGCTGAAATCATCTATGAAAACTTTCCGGTATGAAGTCCCTATTGAAAATAATAGTGACTTGGCGGCTTGCAGACCTGCCAACCATCTCATTATGAACCGTACAATTTTTAGTACCCGCATTTTTTTTCACACCAGTCATTTTTTAGAGTAATTTTATTCTTATTTAATCGAAACAACATTTGGAGAGAATTACTCTAAAAATATAGTGGTGTGAAATAAGGGGCGTTAACAATTATACGGTTATTAATGAGATGGTTGGCAAGTATGAGCTTGGCACATACGTACCTGTATAAATGTATTATAAATTGTTTAGTTTGAAAATAGTGGTACGAATAGAATTAAAAAAACGAAAAAGAAAAAGTCGCCTGTGTTTGTTTCGTATTCGTAAACAAAGGTTTTTAACTCTGAAGGTTTAGTCAGTCTAAGAACATAATTCGACAAGGATTTATTTAACAAAACAGCATTAAGTGTATTTTGTTTATATAGGAATTATTGCTAGAGCTCGAATAATTTTGCTGCCGACTGTACTTTTAATATTGTTAACCCTAGCAGACCAATGCCACTTCTAATTCCTGTAACACGTGTAACGTTTTAAAGAAATGCCAAAAAGCGTGGCTTACTGATCAAAATAGGAGTCTATGCCGACGATATAAATAAATAATAATTGAAATTTTAATTATTTTGCTTCAGTCATCACACCTTAAAATATATATTACTAAACTTTAATTATTTTATTTCAGTGATCACACCTTAAAATGTATATTGTTAAACTTTTAACTGTTTTACTTAGGTGATCACACCTTAATATATATATATTTTTAAACTTTTAATAATTTTACTTCCGTGACCACATCTTAAAATGTATATTGTTATACTTTTAATTATTTTACTTCCGTGGTCTCACTTTATTGTCAAATTTTTGTGTATTTTTACTTCCGTGATCTCACATTAAAATAAATTTGTTTTTTATTTATTTCGGAGAAAGAAAACTGTCCAAAAATACCTTTAGAATTTTACTTTTAAAGAAAAGTATGAAATAAGTTGCTTTTGTGTAGCTGTGCATATTATACAAAAACAGCAAGACTACAAACACACACACGCAAATATATACATTAAAAAGTTGTGTAGCCCTGTATACCACCTACAATTTGCATATGCACTAAAAATTAATACAAAAGGGAATAAAAAATATATATATATATTGTAACGATAAAATGAGCGATTTCCTTTTGCACCCTGTAATTTGTATTTAAACATTTTTGTGGGGACTTTTAAATCACGCATTTACGCTAATCTTACATTTTTCTACAGAAATAATGTTTATTTTAAATCGTAATAATCTATATTAATTCCATTAGGTTGCTTGCAGTTTGGAGATATTAAATATCGCTTTAGAAATACCCCTATCATAGACTAAAAGGAAATCTTTTATGAGCTCCTGTGTAGAAACCAGTTGCGCTATTTATATCAATTTCATTAGAGAACATGCTATAGTGAGCTTGATAAACATGTGTAATTTTTAACAATATTTATGGGAGTTAAAACGAGAAGAGAGAGACGGTTGGACAGACAAACAGACTAATTGAAATCATAAACACTTCTCAACTTTGTTGGAAAGTATTAAAAATATATAATTGTATTTTTATGAAATTTTTTTTTATTATATTTGGACAGACGACACCCACTACATCATAGCTAATGAAGTTTTCACTGCTATTTTTAGATGATTTTCAAGTGTATCTGTGCTGTTAATGTTGATTTTTCTCGTTTTTTTTTTTTAATTGAACGAAATTATAGCTCCCACTCGGAAAATGACAAAGGAATAAATAGTCTTATCATTTTATTACCAAATTATTGTAAAAATATACTGAAGTACCACTTGCTGGTAAGGATATATTGTAAACTTTTGAATAAAAACTGCTATTTTCATTTTGAAATAGCAAGAGATAAAATATTAATAATAATCGCTTTTTTTTTTTTCTTTTTCTTTTTTTTTTTTTTTTTTTTTTTCATTTTCGATTTTAGCATTACTTTTAAATTTGGGGACCAAATTTGAAGTCATTTCGTGAAAAAATTTAGGTATTTATATAATGCGAAAATTTAGTCTCCAAATACTAAATTATAATTAATATTTTTTCACTTGCAATTAAAAATTCATATTATTTTTATACGTTGATGTTTGTCTATTTAAATGTATGAAATTTGAAGTGTTAAAGGAATTACAAATTATATAAATGAAAAACTTCTGAACTCTATACATTATTGTTATTTTCAATTACAACTCTTTTCACTCTGAAATGTAAAATTTCCGGAAATTTTGAGGCAGTGGAAAAAAACCAGTTTTTTTCTGGAAAAATTGGAAAAAATGGGAAAAATTGAATTTTTACAGATAAAAATAGGGTTTTTTAAATAGTTATAATATTTTAGAAACTATGAAGTGTTAAATATTTAAAAATACATGCAATCCATATTATTTTTTCTTAACAGAAACATACAGAAAGCTTTTACTATTATAAAAAAATGAGCCTTTTTGTTTTGTGACGTTTCCACTTCAGGTAACGTTAAATTGAGACTATCACAACTTGAACATACACTTATTTATTTTTAAAATACAATTAATCGTAATCTTGAGTAAATATGGGTTCACAGTGAAAGTCGGTGATAAGCCTTACATGAACTAGTAGTTAACAAGTAAAATAAATCTTGAGAGTCGGCCTTCACAAAGCTAAGCATCAGTTATTAAGTACACTATAAGTTATGTACCGTTACCCGGCAAAGTTCTGACTTCAAAAAGAGAAACTCGAGCCTCGGCTCGCACACAAAAACTAAACTCCTCTCTCATCTTTCTCTTCCCAAGAAAAGTTGGTTTTTGGAGGGGAGTGAAATTGTCCTTTAGGTCTCCAATAGTATCTAGCTGGAGGTGACCCGTTCATCTCCCATTTGGCAATTTGTGGCGCCAGGGCGGAGAAATCCGTCGTCTGCAATTCTTCTTCCCACATTTCTCCGGAAGGTGCAACACCCGTCAGGGGCGTAAACAGGGCGTCTATCCTTTGTTCAGTAGTGTCAAAAAAAAGGAGACTTTCTGTCTACTCTGTTTGTGGTTCGAAACATCACAGCTCGCCCCCCCCCTTAAGACGATTATATGCAAATTTTGCAGATAATCGAAATTTGTATGGATTCATACAAGGTTACTCCTACAATATTTACTTTGGGTCCAGAGGCAAAAAAATAACTTCCTCTAATACCCATTTGGTTAATGTTAATTTTAAGAACCTTAATTCTACAGTTCATTCAACAATAATAAATTTACAATAATAAACTAAATACAATTACTACACTGATAATCAAAGAAATTCTACAGTTAATTTTACACTAAATAAGTTTTAACATGATAAACTTTTTTTTTTTTTTTTTTTTTTTTTTTTTTTTTTTTACACACGAAAAAAATAAATGAATGAATAAATAAAATAAGAAAACAAGGGAAAAAAATACAAATAAAACTCTAAGTTTCTCTTTAAACATGATTGAGTCCGTCTACATGTTTTATCTCCTTTCCTTTGAAAAGTAAAAGGATTAACGATAACCTCATGCGACGTTGGTATTCCCTTGGGTTCAATTGCAACCGGACAAAAGGATTATGATCCGTCCCTGTTTTAAAGTGCTGACCATCTGAGTGAAGTTTCAGCCCTTTAATCGCGAAAATTCTCCTCGCACATCCCTTTTCTGTGGTACAGAATTTCTTTCCGGTTTTCAAAAATTTCCTACACCAAGTAGTATGTTCTTCCTTTTTTTCTATTCCCTTATCTATGGCGTTTGTCTTTACAATGAATTCCCTTGAGTAATCCGGTGTTTTCCTTTTCTGAATCTTTCCTTTCACTACTATAACCGAAGATACATAATCGCTTTTCCTGATTTCTATACTTTTAAGGTCCCGCATCCCTTTATCGTAATTAATTAATATCTGAATTTGATGCGGTGAAGTGCGATAAAGTTTCGAACTAACTGATTCTATATTCTGTCCTATCATATCCGTACGACCTGGTTCGTTCGAAAATATTTTCTAATATTTCATGAATTTTTTTCGTTGCGTTTCAGATTGTTCGAGAGAATATTTTTCCGTTAATTCGCCTTCCTGCATTATTTCCTTAAAATTGAACACACCGAGTTCAGACACGGAATAAGGACTATTTAAATCTGATTCCTTTATTTCGTGACTGTACCTTTCATTTAATGAATTTTTTTGTTTTCCTGTCTTCTAATAGGGTTTTAGAAGATTAGTATGGAAGATCTGAGATTTTTCTCTTTTTTCTTGCAAGTTAACACTAGGATCTGGCTCGGAATTTTGGCATTCTATTTTTTTCGGTTCGATCCAAGTAACGGGCAGTTTATTTGGCTTTGAAGCCGTTAAATTTACAATCTGGTTCTCTGGTTTGCACTTATTATGAATAACGTTCTTATCATACAATTTTCCGAAAAACAAAGTCTCGGGAGTCCTAAGAATTTTTCCAAAAATCAACTCCGCAAAATTTGAACCATTCAGTTCGTAAGTTATTGTTCCTAACGAACTAAATATTGCCGCTGGCAGTTGTTTTTCCCAATTCTGGCCTTGCTCGATACATAAGAACTTTAATAGCTCTTTAACAGAATCATGAAAACATTCGATCACTTTAATTCCCAATCTCTCAAAAAATGTAGATATAAGATTGCTCATAAAACATATCCCTAAATCGCTTTTTATTTCCTTCGGAAATCCAACCGTACTAGAATTATTTAATAAAGTCTCTGCGATCGGCTCTGATTTATCATCTGCGCTGCGGATTACTTCCGGACAATTTAAAACTAAACTCATAGCCGTAAAAGTATTTTTATTTCTCTTATCCGAAACAGGTTGGGGATCTACTACATCAATATTTAATCTAGAAAGGTTTTTAAGTCTAACTTCTTTCGGCATGATTAATTGTCTGTTATCCGTACCTTTGCAATCGGCAGATTTCCTAACTAACAATTCATTCTTCACAAAATGTTTAGAGTTTCTTTCTTGTTCCTCTTTAGGACACGATTTACTAAAACTCTTATCTTTCGACTGGACTAACCGAAAACTAACGGTATCAGTCTTAGCTAAGTTTGACACTTCGTTTTCTTTTCTCGGGGGGTAAATCAATTTCTTCCCCATTCGTCTTTCCCTCAATTCCTAAGTCCGCGCTAATCCTTTCACTTTCAACTTCGCTTCGAGAATGCTGTTTCTCTCTTTGTTCAGTTTGGCTCTGAATAACGACCTGATTTATCCTATTATGGCGTAGCTTCATTTCTTGAATAATTTCGGCCGTATTATTGCCTAAGAGATAATGAGACATATTTATACTTAAGTCTACCACAGCCGCTTTTGTTAAAAATCGGCCAGTCTCTGCGAATTCTAGTTCTACCGTGGCTAAGGGTAAACATCGAGACTCATTTTCTAGGGCGGTCTTTAACCAAATTGTTTCTCCATTTAAATTTTCATTTTTAACGTATTTTTCTGAAATTATATCGACACTTGAGCCCGTATCCTGCAGAATCATCATTTGTTCACCGTTCACGCGTGCCTTACTCAGGTAAGGTGAAAAGGAAGGGGCAAATTTTTCCGCTGTATTTAAATAACACACGCGGTCTCCTTTATTTAAATTGGGACACATCGGTCTTAGATGAGATTTTGATCCACACTCATAGCAGGCTGGCTCTTTTCTTTTCTCAAATATTTTTGACCTTTCCCTTACCTCATCGACATTCTTATCCCTCCAATTTTTATCAGTCGTCTTATTCCCTATTATTTTGCTATCCTTTTTCTCCCGTTCGTTATTTCGCTTTCTGTCGAAATCTCGCTTTTCGGAATCATTAGAATTTTGTTTTCTTTTTATACCCCTTACCGCTTTATACTCATCTAATTTACTCGCAAACTCTTCGGGTTCTTTTAGAATAGCCCATTGATCTATTAAATGATCCCGTGCTTCATGGGGAGCCCTCTTTTTAATCTGATCTGCGATCATCAATTTTTTTAGCGATTCGAAATCATTAACTTCGACTCCGCTCAACCATCCTTCAAGGTAACTTCTTAGTTCAAATACTAAATCCCTCCAAATCGAATCTGATCTCTTATTATGAGTTAAGAATTTAGTTCTGAAAACCTCGGGACTTAGTTTAAATCTGTTAAGCAGTAATTTTTTTACATATTCATAACTCTCAATAGACTCCTCCGGTTCTCTAATCGCAATTTCCGCTATTTCTACCGGCACTAAGGCTAATAATTGAGTCACCCACTGATCCTCAGAAATACGCAATTTCTTTGCTTGCCTTTCAAATAAGGTTAAAAATATAGAAATATCCATTTTCTCAGCATCGAACTTTTGCATCACCTGTGTTAAAGACACGGTCGGCGTAGTGCTTTCACTAACTTGCGAAGTTACACTAACCGTTTCTGCGCTTTGTTGTAATCTAAGCATTTCTAATTCGTGTAATCTTTTCCCTTCTTCTTCCTGAAATCTGCTGTTCTCTTCTAAACGCCGTTGTTCTGCTTCCCTATCTTCTTTCGCGAGTTCAAGTTGCGCAAGTACCGCGATTTCGTTAAAATTTGGCTCGCTCGAAATTTTCTCAATAATATTTGCGATTTTATCAGTAGGTAATACCTCGATATCTAATTCCTCTGCTACTGATTTCAAATCTGCCTTCCGATATTTCCATAACCCGGCCATTTTAATCCCTTTAACTATTACACTAATAGTACACACTAATTAAACAGAAATTCAAATAAATTTTTAACATTAAATTTCTAGAACATACAGGAAATAAAACATGTGACAATAGACTATTTTAAGTTGTCTAACACAATTTTTCAATAAATAATAGCACAAAATTTTAAATTAGTGAGAAGGAATTGGTGTAATACACATTTATTTCCAACAATTTAATTCCTTAAAATATTTTCTAACTAAAACCTCAAAATTTTGACTGCAAAATTATGAATAAATAGAAAAAATATGAATATTAAATTGCATCAATTATCAATAATTTAGTTTTCAAAACTTCAATATCATTTTCTATTCCCCATAAAATTGATAACGAAAAGTGTTATTTCACTCACTTAACCCAAACAATTAAGAATATATTGCTATATTTCTTCAAAATATAAATACTGCTAATAACACACAACTTAAAACAAAATAATTGATTTGCTAGAGTAAAAAACTCAATCTACAGTCTTATCTTAACCTTAAGATAAATAATGATTTCCTATGAATTTAAATGAAATATGGAATTTAGAATGCCTCTAGAATGACCCAAAATAAATACTGAAAGAGCTTACCTTGTTCTTTCTCCATTTGGATCTTTTTCTCTTCTTTTAAAAGGCAGGGGGAGGAGAGTTTGGCAATCACAGAGTCTCGCTCCCGTCAAATGGTCCTCTCGGAAATCTTTTATCACAGGAGATGTCCCTTGAGACTGGAAAAAACTTCATTTTCTTTCCTGTTCTGTCGCTGCCACCACTTTAAGCTGTGACGTTTCCACTTCAGGTAGCGTTAAATTGAGACTATCACAACTTGAACATACACTTATTTATTTTTAAAATACAATTAATCGTAATCTTGAGTAAATATGGGTTCACAGTGAAAGTCGGTGATAAGCCTTACAAGAACTAGTAGTTAACAAGTAAAATAAATCTTGAGAGTCGGCCTTCACAAGGCTAAGTATCAGTTATTAAGTAAACTATAAGTTATCTACCGTTACCCAGCAAAGTTCTGACTTCAAAAAGAGAAACTCGAGCCTCGGCTCGAACACAAAAACTAAACTCCTCTCTCATCTTTCTCTTCCCAAGAAAAGTTGGTTTTTGGAGGGGAGTGAAATTGTCCTTTAGGTCTCCAATAGTATCTAGCTGGAGGTGACCCGTTCATCTCCCATTTGGCAATTTGTGGCGCCAGGGCGGAGAAATCCGTCGTCTGCAATTCTTCTTCCCACATTTCTCCGGAAGGTGCAACACCCGTCAGGGGCGTAAACAGGGCGTCTATCCTTTGTTCAGTAGTGTCAAAAAAAAGGAGACTTTCTGTCTACTCTGTTTGTGGTTCGAAACAACACAGTTTCATAACTGCCAGTACCTTTTCTTGTACAAAACACCAAAAACTAGTCAAATCATCTTTGAACCAATAATTTTGCATAGGGTGTGCACTCCTATGGAATGTTCATCTCCCAGCAGCATTGATAAAATGAATTTAGATTAGAATCAAATTAACAACAACAAAAAATTATCTGACCCGAACCTGAATTTTTATATCCGAAACCCGAAAACTAAATTAAATTTAATGATTCATCTGAAAATCATGCAAAACTTTTTAAAGTAAAAAAATAAAATTAATTTTCATTGTTACAGAGTTAGTAAATCATTTAATTTTTTTTTTTTTTTAATGGAACTGATACACTATGTTATAAATTTAAAAATCTGAAAAATAGATTAATAATTTTTAACCATTTATGTGTGTTATGTACTTCGAGTACAAAAATATGCTTTAAGCTTAGTATATATATTTATATATATATGATTTTTCTTTGTTTATTGCCTTTTTGCAATATGTATGGAATAATTTGTTTGCATGTATATTTAATCATAGGAATATGTAGTATGTTTATAATTATATCAAACAAATTTCTGTTTATTATGATAAAATTTTTTGAAATATGTTCTTAAGTTGACCCGACTCATTAACAGGGAGGAGGAGCCGCTCACTACTCCAGGAGTGGTGTCGAGCGATTCTAGCTATGCTAGGTCCCTCTTCCGGAACGTTTATTTAAAAACTAAAAAAAAAAAAAAAAAAAAAAAAATGGAAACTTAAACTTAACCCGCAGGAAAAAAATTCAGTCAGCCTAATCCGAACCCGACCCCAAGAAAAATAAATCGGACAACCCAGCCCCCAGGAAAAAATTAAAAAATTCAGTCAATCTGATCCATAAGAAAAATAAATCAGTCAACCTGAACCGAACTTAATATGCAAGAGAAAAAAATTAGTCAACTAGACCTAAACCTGATTGCATGTCAGGCTTACCGATTTACTGGACACTGAACCTGATGCTGGACTGTTAATACAGATTTTCACTTAAAATGAAATTAATCCTAAAATAAAATTAAAAGTTTAATTTAAAGTTAATTGAACTTCAGAAATTTAAAATAACATTTTATTATTGATTTATTATTATTTTTATATATAATATAAAACTTATGAACTAAGATGTAAAGGACATAAATTAAGTAGGTTTTTGCACATGTAATTTTTATATTATAAATTTTGAAATAAATTTTTTGATAGAAAGTAATTGCTTAGAATTTTTTTTTTTACTGTTACATGCATTTATATGTGTGTGTGTGTAATATATATCCACACAAATTAAAATAATAGACAAGTCTAAGGATATATATTAAAAAAAAAAAAAAAAAAAAAAGACGAAAGTATAAAGGAACTTAAAAAGAATAGTAAGTAATTTCAAATGAATGTAATGGGAGGGAGGTTATTGTAATGCTTAAATATTTCAGAATTACCATTTGATTACATGGTTAAAACTTTATTTTTCGAATATGAACATTATCAGAGTCAGTGTTTTCATAAAAGATACTGAACATGAAAAAATATTCCACAAAAAAAGCATAGGAAAGTAAATATTATAAATTTTTAAACACGTTATTTTATTCTAGAAATTTCAAAATTTTCAATTTTTCCGAGCGGAAATAAATTCCTTCGAAAAAAAAAAACTGTTTTTTTTACCAAAATTTCCGGTTTTTTTCGGACCATTCCCATCTCTACACTTAACAAAGCATTTTTTTTTTTTTTCTAAAAGATAAAAAATGTTTCGTTAAATGTTCTAAAAGATAAAATTAGACTTCCTAATTAGATAGTACAAAATTAGAAATTATTTGGTGAAGACGCTTGGGGATTATATAAATCCGAAATTTTGAGCTCCAAATATTAAATTATTATTGTTATTATTATTCATATTATAATTCTGATCGTGTTTACACATTAATTCTCATTACTAAAAACCAGTAATTCATATTATTAGAAAATTAATAATACCTTTTCATATTTTTGCTCACCACTGGCTTTTAGAATACAAGCCGTGAATGCATGCAACTCTTTTGATGTTATGTACGTTTTTACTTTCCGAACATACACATGTAAGAGAAGATTTTGGTGTACCTATACGATTTGAGGTTTATTGAGTTCATTTTTGCTATTTATACGGTGATATATATGTGTGTGTGTGTGTGTGAGTGAACACAATAGTACCTAAACGCTTTATTCGAATGAGCTGAAAGTTTGTACGTATGTTATATGTCATTGTATCACAAACCCTATTGATTTTGGTGAATCTAGCACTTATGTTTTTTTTTTTTTTTTTTTTTTTTTTACAGGGACACAACGAAAAATTCCTTATAATTATGGGTTATAGGCTCAAATTATTTAAAATGCAATAGAGTCAAAATTCCTTATTAGAATTAATTGAAAATATATATACATATTATAGATCTCTATCACACGAAATGTATGAACTTTGTAAAATCTAGCACGTATAGTTTTTTACTGGGACACAAAGAAAAATTCTTTATCATTATGGCTAACGGGCTCAAATTATTTAAAGTGTGATAGCGTCTAAATGCTTTATTCAATTAACCTGAAATTATATATATATAAGGAGCAAACATTAAAACTGTGTTTTCTCCCTTGGACACAATTTTTCAAGCAACACAAAAACTAATAAATTAAAAAATAACTAAACTTAAAACCTAATTATCGTTTGTTTAGATGTATTACTAGATACTAGGAAAATACGTAGACATATCTACGAAGACATGTAGCCATACTATTTTTATGTTAAGTTCAAAGAAAAATCACTGACTCATTTTTTTTTTTTTTTTTTTTTTTGAGAAAAATCGATTTGAATGTTTGCTCCTCATATATATTGTAGGTCACTGTTTCACGAGCTATATAGATTTTGGGGAATATAGCATTTATAGATATTTACAGAGACACAACGAAAAATTCTTTATCATTCTGGTTTGTGGGATGAAATTTTTTGAAGTGTAAAAGCGTTAACTTAAACAATATACTATATGGAGAAAAGTACTCAAATACCCTATTATAATTTTCTCTTTTGTTTATTTATACAACGGTTAATTATTTAATGTTCGGAAAGTCGATTGGAGTCAATCCAGATTTGTTAAATTGAATTGTTTTTATATTACTCATGTTTAACTATATCCTTGTCTCGGCAGTTGAAGATAAACCATGTAAAGCTGCACAAGAATGCCAGGTTATAATGCTTAGCATAAGATCGCACAATGTGAAAATAAATTTCAGACATAGTGTAGTCACTTAACACCATTAATCAGGTAAATTTAAAAAACATAGAGAAAATGAAAATACAAGCAATTTCTTGCAATTTACACTTATGTTTATACTTTTAATTTATTGACTGATTTTCATGGGATGCACCGTTCTTGATCAAAGGATTAACCGAATTTTGTGATTCATTTAATACTTAACTTCTTTAGGCTCAGGATTCTTCCGCGTATTTACAAGCTATGTGTAATGTGACTGCTTAATAAATCCAGTTAAGCTTTTAAGTGTAATTTAAAAGTGCAAGATTTATTCTTTTGAAAATGTCGTCTGACTGAAAGATAATCTTTCATCGAGATTTATATGAATTGTTAAATACAAACATTTAAGCTTAGCATACTCTCGATAAATATTGTTTTTGACAAACATATTTAAAGATTATGTATTTAAAATTATTAACGATAGATTTGCGATTATGCTTTGAATCAAATTCACATATTTTTAGGTATAAAAATATAAGTTTAACATCACCCAGATTGTGGCAATGACTTTAAATGAGCAATTTTAAAGATTTTACTTTTTGTAACACTAAGAAAAGTGTAGTAAATTTACATGTACATGCACCTTGACCTAAATTAGTGCCTATCAGCTTTTGACGTCAACAGCTCAACAGGTGGCGCTTCTATACCCCTTTCCGACCCTGGCCGTACGATCCTCTGGGTTAGATATCCACGACATCCACTTACATTTTTGCATCTGGAACAGTCGTATGTAATAAAAACAGGAAATGAACCATCGAGCTAATTAACAGAAAGCGTAAAGTATAATTTTCAATAAACAAATTTTGGTTATTGTCCATATATTTCTTTCAGTTTGCAAAAACAGAAGAATGTAATGCTTTAAGGTTAAAACATTTCGGGTCGGAAAGGGATACATAGATTTCCGCAAAATTAAGGGAAGGCTATATCTCAGGTTCTATTGCGTATAATAAAACAAAACTTGACATGTAAGAAGGTCATTATGAGATATTATGCTTATTCTATTTGAATGCTTATTGGCCAAAAGGTGGCGCTGCTATACAGCGATTTCCGCAATTTAAGGGAAGGCTATATCTCAGGAACTAGTCCACAGAACTGCATATTAATTTATATGTAAATGCACCTTGACATAAATTAGTACCTATCAACTTTTGGTGTCAAGCGCTCTACAGGTGACGCTGCTATAGAGCTATTTCCGTAATTTCAGCGGAGGCTATATTTCAGGTTCTATTCTGTATAATAATAAAAAAAACTTGATATGTGAGAAGGCCATTATGGGACATTATGTTGATTCAATTTGAACGCTTATAGGGCGACGGGTGGCGCTGCTATACATCAATTTTCGGAATTTAAGGGAAGGCTATATCTGAGAAACTACAGCACAGAATTGCATGCACATTTATATGTTAGATACACCTTGACATAAATTAGTACCTATCAACTTTTGGTGTCAACTGCTCAACAGGTGGCGCTGCTACACAGCGATTTCTGCAATTTAAGGAAAGACTATATCTCAGGTTCTGTTGCGTATAAGCAAACAAAACTTGAAATGAGAAAAGACCATTATGAGACATTATGCTGATTCAAGTTGGATGCTTACAGTCCAATAGATGGAGCTGCTATACTGGAAATTTCCTCGATAAAGGGATGGCTATATCTCAACTTGTTTGGCATATAACTGAATGAAACTTAATATGTGAGATAACCATTATAAAAACGCATTCTTTAAGATGTTATTTATAGACAATAAAACTGTCTTTCTTAGGATATTTAGTGTTAGTTTTCTTTAAGATGAAATTCATTTGCATTCATCGTGTTAGATAATTTTAATAAATAATAGTTTTAATAAATTATTTGCCCTTAGTGAATTTGTATAGGAAAATATAGAAGAAAGTCTTGTGGTGGCCACAACATACTAGTTTATTTATTTATTTATCTATTTACTTTTCCCTAATAATAATGTATGAAGAGAAATTTATTTTATGCTTGTACGTAGAGTAAGTTATTGTGATTAAGGAAATGTTTTAAAAGTACCTATACAGTGTGATTCAGATTTAATATTCAAAGTTTCAAAGTGTGATAGAATGCATCACAGCGATGCAAAAATCAAACAATGAAACAGAAATAACATATCAAATAAAGATAAATGAAATGTAAAAAAAAAAAAAAAAAAAAAATCTTGAGTGACTCCACTCGACTTTCCGAACATTAAGTAATGAATGGTTCTGTAAATAAATTAAAGTAAGAAAATTAGTTAAATACGCAAAAGTGAAAAATATAATTGTGAGGTTAAGTATCTTTCATCATTGTTTAATTTTATGCTATTGCACTTCATATAATAGTTTTAGCCCATAGAATCATAATGATATAGAATTTTTCGTTGAGTCCTTGTAAAAATCTATAAGGGATATAATCACTAAAACCTCTACACTTTGTGCAACGGTGACATGTGTATAAATTTTTAGCTCAGATGAATAAGGCGTTTAGACGTTATTACACTTTGAAATACTTGAGCCCATTGACCATAATGATAAAGAATCTTTCTTTGTGTCAGTGTAAAAAAAACTAAGAAAAAAAAAAAAAAAACTGTAAATGCTAGATTTACCAAAATCTATACACTTTGTGCGACGGTGATTTATAACTTCAGTATAAAGTTTTAGCTCAGACGAATAAGGCGCTTAGACTCAATCGCAATTTGAAAAATTTGGCTTCATAGGCCGTAATGATATAGAATTTTCCTTTCTGTATACGTAAAAAAAGTATAAGTACTAGATTCATTAAATTCAATAGGGTTCGTGATATGGTGACAGATAACATACGTATCAAATTTCAGATTATTTGAACAAAGCGATTAGGCACTATCTTGTTCACTCATACACATACATACATACATCATCGCAAAAATAGTAAAAATTAACTCAGGGGAGCTCAACACGGGATAGAAACACGGAAATCTTACAGTAGGATTTTTGACATGATTACAATACTTTCCTTACATATGTATGTTGGGAAAGTAAAAGTATTAAAATTACTTTAAATTGATTTTTCTTTACAACATCATTATCAAGTGAATTTTGCAACAGAAGAGAGAGAGAGAGAGAGAAAGAGAAAACTAGGATGTTTTTGATAATAGCAATGGATTAAAAAGTCCAAAATATTGCTATTGCTGCGGACTCAGCTCAAATATCTATAATAAGAAAAAATTATGACATTTGTCTGATGATATTATTTTATGGAAAAATGTATTTTTATAAGTTGCTTCTTCAGAATCCCCGCAAGCATCATTTTAAACCTAGCAATACTTTGAAGATATATAGAGAATATGAATTGTTATCATGAAAAAACTAAACTAAAAAAATCTGGAGTGACTCCACTCGACTTTCCGAACATTGAGTAACTAACAGTTTTGTAGATAAAATAAAGAAAGAGGTGTTGCTAAACAAACAAAAAAGAGAAAACCATAATAGAGTGTTTGAGTATTTTTCTCCATATATCACACGAGGTTTTATTTAACGCTACTGAACTTTGAGCCCTTAGATCATAATGATAAAGAATTTTTCGTTGTGTCCCTGTAAAAATCTATAAATGCTAGAGTCACCAAAATGCTTATAGTTAGTGCAACAGTGATTTATAATATTCATACAAATTTTCAGCTCAATTGAATAAGGCGTTTAGATGCTATCGCTGGTCTCATAGGCCATTAAGATAAAGAATTTTTCTTTGTGTCCCTGTAAAAAAACTGTAAGTGCTAGATTCACCAAAATCTATACAGTTGGTTCAAATGTGACTTATAACATGTGTACAAATTCTTTGCTGAGATTAATTAGGCGTTTAGACGCTATCACACTTTTAAAAATTTGGCAAAGAATTTTTCTTTGTGTCCCTGTAAAAAAACTATAAGTGCTAGATTATCCAAAATCTATACAGATTGAGTATCTGTGACCTATAATATGTGTATAAAGTTTTTGCTCAATTGAATAAGGCGTTTAGATGCTATCGCACTTTTAAGATTTTGGTCCCTTGGCCATAATGATAAAGAATTTTTCTTTGTGTCCCTGTAAAAAAACTATAAGTGCTAGATTCACCAAAATCTATAGGGTTCGTACTATGGTGACTTACAATATACGTACCAACTTTCAGCTTATTCGAACAAAGCGTTTAGACGCTAGCGTGTTCACTCACAGACATACACACATACATACACACATACATACACACATACATACACACACACATACATACATCATCGTAAAAATAGTGAAAACGGACTCGTTGGACCTCGAAACGTATAGAAACATCAAAATCTCGAATTCGGATTTTTGACATGATTACAATACTTTCCTCACTATAGTGTTCGGAAAGTAAAAAGCAATCACAAAAAGTATAACGAAAATAAGAATTAATTTTTTAAACAAAAAATTATGCCAAAATAAATAAATAAATAAAAAGTCATCGCTAGCATGGCGACAAAAATTTAAAAGTCATCGGGGGGGGGGGGGGGGGGGAGGGTTGTCCTATGTACTTCCTGTTATACTGCCATCAAAAGTATGAAAATAGGGCCGTCAACAATGAATTTCATTTTGAAACATTCCTTTGAATGATTTTGGTTTAAATAAGAAAAGAAATAAAGTGCGAAAATTTCGCACGGATGATTTGCTACTTGTAAGATAAGTTACTAGAGCAATCCAGTGAGAAAAAAAAAAAAAAAAAAAAAAAACTGAAAAAGAATAAATATTAATAAATTGTCTAAATACATTTCATTTTTCTTTAAGCATTATTTAGTGAACCATATTAAAGATAATTCATAATTCATTATTTTTATATTTTATTGCACTTTTAGTAGAATTCTGATTTCAGATAGCAATCCAGCTCAAAAGCGTATGCACGGCAAAATAAATTCCAAGGATCAAAATTAGTTTTCATTTACACTAATGTTGCATTTGTTATCGTGAAATTACATGATAGCTATACAATTATTAAAAAAAAAAAAAAAAAAAAAAAAAAAAAATCATTGTTACAATAACACCTACCTACCTACTAACAACTACCTACATTCCATATGAACAATATTTACATTATATAAGATTCTGTTATGTTCTGATATGGCCCTTAAAACATTTGCAAATGAATTTATTTTTCATTCTTTATGATTTGAATAAAATATATACACAGATAATATATACATATGCCGGCAATGTTCTTAATATTTAACATATTGTCGTGTTCTGATATGGTCCTTTAAACTTTAAACATTTACAGCAGTGATTCTCAACCACTGTGCCGCCGCACTTTTGTGTGCCGCCAAATTCTTAAAGTGTGACGCCAAATTTCAGAAATATATATATAAAAAAAATATATAATGTTTTTTTTTTATTACGAGTAAAGTTTGTTTAAAGAAAAGTACACTGTAAAAGAAAACTGTTGTTTTCACAGTTAAATACCATATTTTATACTATTTTTTTTAATCTCTGATAACTGTGACTTTTCATAAAATGAAATATTTGCCCCAAATGAAATGTGTGCCGCCAGATCTTGAAATCGTTAAAAGTGTGCCACAAAACAAGAAAAAAAAAAAAAAAAAAAAAAAAAAGGTTGAGAATTACTGATTTAAAGTTTAACTTATTTATCATTTTTTATTTCAAATTTATTTGAATTTATAAGCTGAAAATTTAATAAATAAAAACAAAATAGTATTTTCAGTTTCAGGCTAAACACTTCCTAAAAACGAAAGTTAATAAACGAATATAATATTTTATATTTTGTATTCATTTTCGATTCATAATTTAAAATATATATATAGGTTTTTGTTTAAAAATATTTTGATTTTCAAAAATTAAAAATCTTTTCTTTTCTTTTGCAGATCTATATTACCAAAACGGAAAGTAAGTTTTATCAGATTTGATTTAAAATTATTTTTTCATACACAATGAAATTAGCTGTATTTCATATATATCTGTGTGTGTGTGTGTGTGTGTGTGTGTGTGTGTATACAGATGAGTCATGAGTGACAAAATAACGTGAACACTTTCGCTTTTATACGTTTTGTTAAATATCTAGACAAGTTCTTTAGGAATCATCTCGAAACTTTGGTAGTGAAAAGAACATGTTATATCTAATATTTTTCAGTAAAAATTGTGTCATGAAAAGGAAAAGGGGACGAGTAAAAAATCAAACAAAAATCAAACTATTTTGGATCACCCTGTAAAAGATAATGCTTTAATTGCGTTTTGGCTGTAGCATGTGATTATGACTTTTCTCATCATCCGTAAAAAAAATTATGAGGCTACCACTATACATGGAGGTATAACGGTTTCTTTAAAAAGTTGCAAAAACAATTTCCACTTTTTAAATTATAACACGTAGGGTTACTAGACCCAGTGTAAAGTCATTTTCAGTAAATATGGCATACTATATTACACACAGCATACAGCAATCAGAATGAAAAAAAGTTAAATATCTTACGAAATACAAGCACTTTTACTAAATAATTTTTAACTACGCATGCGCAAGTTTATAAAATTTCATTTGCATAATTTAATAGCCAAAGGTATTGAGCAGCTTACATGAAAACCCCAAAGAAATATCATATAAATTCAAAATGTTACGGGAGGTAGAATGAACAGAATTTCAGTCCTCTCAAAATAAAAGCTAAAGTATAAGGGGTTTTACTCACATTTTTATTTTGATTCAATCAATGCCCAATGATATTTATTACCGTGTTTTCGCTGATTGTAAATAAATATTGATAAAAGCACTTTTTTTAAGAACTTAAATTCTGTTCATTTTATCTCTCGTAACGTTTTGAATTTACATGATTTTTTTTTTTTTTTTTTTTTTTTTGTTTTTATATAAGTTGCTCAATACTTTTGGCTATTAAATTATCCAAATGAAATTTTTTATAAAGCTTGCTCATGCTTAGTTAAAAATTATTCAGTAAAAGTTCTCGTATTTCCTAAGATATTTAACCTTTTTTCATTCTGATTGCTGCATGCTGTGTCTAATATATTATGTCATATTTCCTGAAAATGGCTTTGCACTGGGTGTAATACCTTACGTGCTATAGTTAAAAAAGTGATTTTTTTTTGCAATTTTTTTAAAGAAATCATTACATCTCCATGAATATTTGCGGAACACTGTTAAAAAATTCTGTAAATTTAATGTAAATATCTATCCAGAGTCTCTGTAAATTTACAGTAATTCTTAGTTAAAAGTGAATAATCGAGATTCTCAATCTTTATTCTGTATTTTTTTACCTAATTTTATTATTTTATTATTTAATTAAAATTAAAAATGACTGTTTCTACTTTAGAAAAAGCATTCTAAGTCCGAAATATAGTCTCACCAATAATTAATTAAATTAATATTAGTTATTAAAGTGAATATATAAAATAAGTTTTTTTTAACATCTCCGTTTATTTTTCTCCGTAATTTTACGTAAGTCTTAAGATAATAAATTACACAGAGTTTTCTGTAGAAATTTTTAACAGTGTAGATTCATAAAATTTTATACGGATAGTGAGAAAAGTCCTCATAATCACATGCTACAGCCAAAACGTATTTAATTTTGGAAATATTTTTATTTCGGTAGAACAGTTTAAGCTCATTAAACAAAAGTTGAAAAGCAATTATTCATTTCAAAAGCGAAAGTATTGAAAAAATATGAGCTTACCTTTTCCGAAGACTCTGGCATCCCATATTGCTATCTTCTTAATATTTTATTTTTATATATTGATTATTTTTCTCTCTGTAAAAGACTTGAATTAGTAAATTAATTAGTATGATGCAAAAAATCATGCCGACATCTTTTGCAATTTTAATTTGTACTTTTAATGAAAAATAAAAGGAAAAGAAAATTTAAGAAGCGAGAGTTAGTCTCTCGCATTACATAGTTAAAACACAAACTGAATAAGTATATATCCTGATGAAAAAACAGGCAGATATAAATCACGTGACATAATTCTATAAATAGATCTTCTCCCCCCAACTAGGAGGCAATAAAAATTGGAGAGGGTGGAACAGATTCATTCTTGTTTTTATTATAACGTTCGTTTTCACAGAACATATTTTGGAATAAAAGGAGTCTTTCGAGTTTGTAGTTTTCTGTCATTTAAAGCATTACCTTTTACAGGGTGACCCAAAACATTTTGTTTTTTGTTTAATTTTTTACTCATCCCCTTTTCCTTTTCATGACGCAAAAAATATAAGTTATAACATGTTCTTTATTTACGAAAACGTAAAAACAACGGAAGTGTTCACATTATTTTGTCAGCCATCTGTATATAATGTATACTAAGTACTTAGGTGGATATATACACTGTAAAAACTTTCGTGTAATATTACACAATGATATTGAGGCAACTTACTACATAGAGAAAGACCACAACATGAAGACAAATGTTACCATCCATCCGTATTGTGTGTAACCGTAGCGTAACGTGGGAGGTTACACAGTTACAGCTGACAACATTTCTCTGCATAGTTGTGGCAAAGTAGGCTACCTCAACATTGTTGTGTTATATATATATATATATATAAAATTATAGTCTACAGACAAAAATTTTGTTGAATGAACAAAAATTTGGCGTGCGCAACACAATTTTTGTTTAAATGCATTGTTAATATAGTTCTTATGTCAATCATGTTTAACGCTGAAATATATATGTAAAGTTATTTGAATAATGTGCATGAAGCGCCATCTATCGGGTACTACTTTTTAGTCGGTATGTACTTGTACTACGCAGCTAGCTGACGCTTGTTCTATTCTGTAATGAGCACTTCAATAAACTTATAATTTAAATGTTGCTTTTCTATGTACAGTTCATTCGCCTCGATAACACTTGGTCCTAGCTACCAGACGCTTACTAAGTTAATTAACTTTATCTAAGATTATTAGATTATATTTAAAATGTACTTTTGATTTAAAACCAAACGTGAAGTATGAAAAATAACTTAAAAACACTCAATCGCAAACCCGTAATCTGTAAGAAAAGATAACCAAAAGAAACAACTATATTTCAGAAAAGAAGGAACTCACAATTGAAGAATTAAACGCTCGCTCAATTGGTTAGTATACTAAATATCAAAGCTAAATTTGAGACTATCAAATATTAATGTTATTCTGTAGAAAGTGACGAGACGTTCGCAGAAACAGAAGCAAGCCTAAATGAAATTGATAATGAGCTTTATTAAATACAGGTAAGTCTAAAAACCTCTATGAATAAGAATAAATATTCATTTGATAATTCTATTAATGAAAAAAGTGATGTGACACAAAATGAATATTGTAAAAAAAAAATGTAATCAAACTTCCTGAGACAGATCTACCAGTATTTAGCGGGAAAATTGAAGAACGGAATATGATTAAAACTCAGTTTAGTAGTTTAATTAATGAAAATTTTGATCTTTCAGATCAAGAAAAATTACATTACTTACACGGCTGTTTAAGAGGCGATGCTAAAATAATTGAAACAATAGATGACAATTTTACTTCGCTTTTTAAAGCGCTATAACAGAAATATGAAAACCATCGAGTTATTATTATGTTAATATTGTTCTTACGTTAATATTGTTTAACGCTGAAATATATATGTAAAGTTATTTGAATAATGTGCATCAAGCACCATCTATCCAGCACCACTTTTTAGTCAATAGGTACTTGTACTCTACAGCTAGCGGACGCTTGTTCTGCTCAATGCTGAGCACGCCAATAAACTTGCAATTAAAGTGATTCGTTTTTCATGTAACACTTTGGCAACTGCATTTGCCTTGCTAACGTGCATAGTTGCCAAATTAAGCCCTCTTTGGCTACCTGAAAATTTTAATAGAAAGTTTCAAGAAATTTCATAAATATTTAGAGGAGTTAGAGTGCAACAAACAGATAGACAGACAATCCCGAAGACTCCAGAAGGAATTACTCTTTTTTTTTAATTTTTATTTATTTATTTTTAGAGACGAATAGAAAGTCGCTTCCTTTAGTTAAAATAGCCAGAGGTCGTTTTTTCACACGCTCGACTTTAGAATCGTAATGGTAAATGGAGTCCAACAGAGGATTACCGACATTGGGAACAGATCTGCGAAACTTCATCCTAAGTTTCCGAATTTCAGCATAGATGGGATTAATTCTAAGATTCTGGTGAATAGCATCATTGCGGACGTAACGAGAAGCTTGAACAAACCAACGTAAAAGTTTATGTTAGAATAATAACTGAATTTTCATCAACTGAGTTTTCGTAGCCGATCCGTAGATCACACAACTATAAGGGATGATCAGGCGAATCATGAACTTATATAATAACAATTTATTTTTAATTCACAGGCGGAAGACCCTCGTATAATAAATTTACCTCAATCGCTACACCAATCGCAACACACCCCTAAAAATTTATTTTTTAGAATTTGATTTTGTTTATAAAGAGTATACGTATAAGTTTTATAAATACTTAAATAATATATTTCTTTTATAGAATGCGTTGATATTCAATATGAATCCAGTGAATTCCGGGTATCTGCTGGCAGTTATGATGCCCATAAAAAAATAAGCCTGTCCTCTTGTCAAATTTTGTGCAAAGAAGCAAATTTCTCCTATGCTGCAATCATGAGTAGGAAGTATTGTCTTTGCAGCTACACTGGTGAAGGTAAGAAAATTTAATCATTTGTGACATAAATAATAGTTATCTAATCAGACTGTTTCATAAATTGCGAATCACATTTTAAGTTAACTATATAATATATATAACTTCGACAAATAGGACATATAGTATAAGAAATTCAGACTGAAAGTTCGAATAATTTTTTACAAGAGTGAAAAGAAACAAGTCTAGATCATTGGCACATCATGGGGATTATCGTTGTTTCTTTTTTTTAATCTAACAAGGAGAGGTCACGACATGGAAAATTCAAATCGGGACGAAATTGCGCAGGATTGTAGTATGAGGGTAACAACATATCAAAGCAGTCGAACCCACTATCCACAAAATTTCGAGAAAAAAGCATTTAAAATTTCAGTAATCTTTAAATACAAGTTATTTCGCAAGCGAGCAAGCGCCCCAGTGGTGTAATCCTAAAGCGCGAGTCTGCTAGCCAGACGACTTGGCTTCGAGGCTACCTCGAGACTACTTTTTTTTTTTTTTCCTTTAACTTTTTATGTAATCTAAACTTTTTATTTATTTTTACTTTTTTTAACAATTCAATTGAAAATATGAAAATTTTAATAAAGTATTTAATTTTCTTGAGTATAAAATAACTTTTTCTATTTTTAATATTTATAACTTAAAAATACAATAAATTTCTATAACTTAAAAAATAAAGTTTAGTTTTACAAAACCCTAAATAAGAAACATAAAGAAAAACAGACAAATATTTAAATAATTAAAAAACTAATATGTTGTGGCCACCACAAGACTTTCTTCTATATTTTCCTATACATATTCAATCAGTAACAATATTTAAAAAAAAAAAAAAAAAAAAAAAAAAAAATCGATAACTTTGTTTTAAATTATCACAGATTTATAGTTCAACCATTCGTTTTAAAGGTATTGACGAGATCTTTTGAATGATACCCATCTTCAAAATTTACCCATAATTTATAATTAATATTAATTTTACAATCACAAGTTTAAAATAACTCTCATTATGCCCATTTATACGGAATTTTGTCCTATGCTGCCATGTTAAAAATTTGCATAAAATGCGATCACAGCGCCACCTGTTGAGCTATTGATCCCCAAATTTATCAAATTTATTTATCCCCAAATTGGTCGTTGCAGCACCATGTCGACACAAAACTAATCCGACCTAACTTTCGCCGAGTCACTGGCGTCGAAGCGATTTAGCCATCCCAACTTAATACTTTGCTGGATCCAGCTTAATTTCAAATATACTGTGGTGACCTTCTACATTCTCAACCTCACCGTCCCCCCTCCAAGAAAAAAAAAAATTAGTCGGGAAAATCCCCAACGGGTTTTACCGAGTAATTTTAAACATCTTAATTCTACATATAACTAATCTCTTATCTCGTAAGTGTGAGTGCAGCCGTCACTTAAAATTTAAACTGAGGGAGAGTAACTTAAAAATTTTTTTAGTTAAATCCCTGAGCGGAAAACTGGTTAACTCAAAAAAGAAAAAAAAAAACTTTAATGAAATGGAGCTCTTTTACAACCAGAAACTCCGGGACCCTGACTGAGCTAACACCAGAATTACAATAGGATTAACTGTGCATCTTTCTGTCAATCCATAAAAGCAAAATCTTGAATTCAAGGAGGTTTTAATTACGGGAGTGGGGGGGGGGGGAGGTCACTTTGACATAAATGCGACATTCAATAGAAACGTGAAGAAAAAAGTTTTTATTTTAAAAAAATCTTGAAATTCATTTTATAGTAAACCATCTATCGAGACAGGTGAACTTATAATAAATAACATGATGAATTTTCTTCAGACATCAGAAAGCCAGTGTAAGAGAGCAAGAAAGTGAGCTACTTCTTGGGTCATCAGAATATTCGTGGCCTTCCATCCTTGGTTTAATTCAGACAGATACTTTAACATCAGTGCATCCTGGCAGTTCATTCTGGAAAAAATCAAAAGACTCCGGGCGTCAGAACCAGTTAGGTCATCAGAACTCATTCTAAAATTTAAAACGTCTTACAGTAACAAATTCAAAAGAGAAGTTAAACTACATCTCGTAGTCAATTATTTGAGACATGTCTCGACAGATATACAGAAAATAGTTTATACATAAGAATTATTTCCCTCCTGGCTATTGCATGAGCGAAAAAACTAAACTGTTAGTTTTATTAATGTTAGAGTTAAACACGAATTACATGCAGATAGCTTAAAAAAATTTTTTTCTTCCCCCACTCTAAAACATATATACAGAGAAACTTTTAGTGCATATACAAAAGTTTACAATTACAAATTTTCAGTTTATATATACAGATACATGATTTACATTAATATGAAGGGGAACATTTGTACAAGGGGCTAAGAAAATTGTATATTACGTTATGAATTATAGTAATAGAAATTACGGAAAGACAGAAAATATATTTTAAGAGAGAACAAAATTGATGACATAGAAGCTTAAACATGAATTTCAATGTGAAAGTTCATGCATTAATTTTGAATTTGGCAGTTTTAGCTTGAGAAAGTCCATCGCTTTCATAAAAGTTCTAAAATGTGAAGTCCCAAAAAGGCTTCAAGGTATGTCGAACATTTTCTGCAGCTCCGACAGAAATACACTTGTGAATAGAAAAAAAAATAAAGAAATAAAATAAAGAACGGTATCACCTGATTTAAGTTTGCAGCTGTAACATCAGTAAGGTTAGAGATCTTGGTGAGGCTGCTCATTGCACTCGTCGGCTAGTCCACAGGGTTGAAGACTTTCAGACCGGGGTCTAAGGTTATCCCAAAACGTTGTGACAAATGCTTGCTCGGCAGGTGATTCATATAGAGGAACCTGTTGTCGGAGTCTGGCTTGACGCCGGGTATTGAATCGGTGCTGCGGAATGAACTCGTCCGTGCGGACCGAGTCAGGAGCTGCCAAAAATTTGTCCATGTGTTGTCCGCTAGCTGATGAAGAGGGTGGAGGTCTTTTTGAAACCCTCGCCTTTCTCGCTGGTCGAAATGAACCGGTATTCACTGAATCAGGAACTGCAAGTATCTTATGTGGTGGATGTGCTCCAGAAGAATTTGAGGACTTGGATTGAGGGCGTTTTAGAAACTTATTCCAGCCTTTCTTCTTTTTAATCTGCAGTATAAAAGAATTGTTAGAAAAGAAATAGTCGCGTTTGTGACCAGTTTGCCTAGGAAATTTCACATTTTAAAAGTTTGATGACCCAGTATGAGCTGGCTTTTGTGCGACGGGTCTGCTAACACTAGATTGATCAGCAGAAGTGCCCTGAACAGATTGTTCGAGTGTTGTAGGAGTAGGTAGTTTATCAGCCGTAAAAGAATCAGGAGCACTAGGCTGGAAGGTGAGGTTAGGCGTAAAGACGGAATGTTCGTCAGATGGATTGGAACCCAGCACGCTATCACTATCAAGAGTTTCAGCATACGATTTAGTCCGCTCTTTAAAAATTCGTATCTGATCGATGTTTATGGTGGTGGGGGTGCCATTAAAATCAATTGTCAGATTATTATTTTCTACCTTTACAGTCGGCTGCAAAATTATTCGAGCACTAGCCAATAATTCCTATATTTAAAAAGTACACTTAAGACTGTTTTGCTAAGTAAATCCTTGTCGAATCATGTTCTTAGACTGGTTAAGAACATGACTCGACGAGGATTTATTTAACAAAGCTGTATTAAGTGTACTTTTTTTTGGCAAGGATTATTGCTAGTGCTCGAATAATTTTGCAGCCGACTGTAAAACAGAGAAAGGCCCAATGAATTTTTTCCAATGAATTTTGGCCCAAATTTAGCATCTTTCTTTGAACTAATAAAATGTGATTCTAGGAGTATTTTATCTCCCACTTTTACTTCTAAAATTCTACGCCTTAAATTGTAATATTGAGCTTGCTGCTCTTGAGCTTTTTTCCAGTTTCTCTGAACTTCTGGTAGCAATTCTTCAGTATTTCGCGTAATAAACTGAGATGCATTTTGCTGTATTAATACCAGTTTTTGAAAGGGAGTCAGAATCTTTCTGCCTAAAAATAGTTCAGCGGGAGTTTTTCCTGTTGCATCACTAACCGCTGTACGAATCGCACAGCCAAAATAATAGAGAAACTGATCCCAATTTTCATGATTTTGACCAATGAACGTCGCAATCATATTAATTAATGTTCTATTAACACGTTCAGCCTGATTAGCTTGCGGCCGATATGGAGCCGTAAACACGTGTTTAATTTCGAGTTTGTCGCAAAGCGCCTTAAAGACATTATGTATAAATTGAGGACCATGGTCCGTTACAATTTGAAGGGGGCCCCGTAACGAGAAATATAACTATTAAAGAAGGCAGTGGCCCCTGCTTGTGCCGAAGCTTTACGTAAAGGCACAAATTCAGCCTATTTACTAAAATAATCCGCCATAACTAACACATAACGAAATCTATTAGGTTTAGAGAAGGACCGATTAAGTCGAGTCCCAAAACTTGATTTGGAAAATCAACTTTAATAGGAATTAATTTACCGGCCGGCTTTATATTTTTATAATTATATTGCTGGCAGAAGTGACAACTCGAAACTTATAACTGAATAAACTTCCTCATTTTCGGAAAGTAACAGGCATCCTTGAGCTTTTTATAAGTTTTCCTAATGCCAAGGTGCCCCGCAATTGGAGAGTTATGAAACTCAAATAGGATGACTTGACGAAGAGATTGGGGAATTACAACTCGTAATTCGCCATAAGAAGATAATAATTTTAAATAAAAAAACAAGCCATCGATAAAATAAAAGGATTGGGACCAGTTTAAGGCAATGGCTGATTCAATTATTGAAACTGACGCAGGATCTTCTAACCTAACAGCACAGTTAGGCTTAACTTATCCACAGTACATCTTAAGGACGTTTCTGGGATGTCTTGTCATCCAGAAGACATCTTGAAGATATCCTGGGGAGGCGACGTGCTGTCTGGGTAAATACTTATAGATTAATCCAAATTCGGGATCATTTTTCTATTCTTGAATTAATTGATCTCTCGAATTTAACACAGATGCTGGCATAAGCGCTAAAGCTACTTTTTCCTTATCAGATACTAAATTATCGTTTAAAGTAGTTACTAAATTTCTAGAAGCACATTGATTTAATTGTTCACTTTCAATTTCTTTTACACGAGTTTCAGTAACATTTGATAATATTTCGGATTTAACCAGTTCAGCATTTAAATGCGAATTATGAATATAATTATATGAAGCTTTAACAGTAGAATTTAAATGAAAATTGTTTTCATTTAAAGCAATTGATAGGGATTGGTTTACAGAATTGGATTCAATCGTATTTCCTTGAGTTGGAGTAGTACGTGAAAGAACGTCAGCTACGATATTGGCAGAACGAGGGCGGTGTTCAATGTTCATATTAAAGTTAGATAACTTACGAGTCCATCGAATCATGCGAGGGGAGAGATTCTTTCCAGTTGTTAACCGAGTTAATGCCGCATGGTCCGTAACAACTGTTACTGGAAGGTGCGTAAAATATAAACGAAATTTTTGCAGTCCCCAAAGCACTGCTAAACATTCACGTTCAGTTACTGGGTAATTTCTTTCTGCAGTATTAAGAGTTCGGGACGTATATGCTCTTGGGCGGCCTTCTTGGCTTAAAACGGCACCAATGCCGTAGGAAGAAGCATCAGTTGCTACTTGAAATTTTATATTAAAATTAGGATGAGCTAATACAGGAGGAGCGCTAAGGATAGTTTTTAACTTATCAAAGGCTTCTTGTGCTTCATTTGACCAGTTAAATTTAATTATTTTCCTTTTCAGTTTAAAGAGGGGCTCGCATATGTGAGCAAAATTAGGTATAAATTTGCCATACCAGACACACATGCCTAAAAATCTAGAAACTTGTTTGGAAGTTGTAGGGGGGAGGCATATTTAAAACTGGCTGAACCTTTTCATCATCTACAGAGATACCAGCAAGTGTTTTTTGACGCCTAGATACTTAATGTCCTGACGTGCAAAATGACACTTAGAAGAATTTAAAGTTAATCCTGCATTTTGCAGTAGAGTAAAGACAGTTTTTAAATGGTTTAAATGCTCAGTGTAAGATGGGGACGTGATGATTATATCATCGAGATAAACATGTACAAATTTATTCAAAACAGGCTTAAATATACTTTCCATAGCTTTTTGGAAAGTTGCAACTGCCCCTGAACATCCGAAAGGCATTCGTTTAAAACCAAATGTACCGTTTTTAGTTATAAATGCTGTTTGTGATATATCAGCCGGTTTCATGGCAATCTGGAAATAACCCGATGTAAGATCGAGAGTAGACATAAAACTGGTTGTTGTAATATGTGCTAACAAATCATCAATTATAGGCAAGGGATACTGAGGATGTTGAGTAATAGAGTTGAGCTTACGATAATCTATTGCAAATCTCCATGCCTCAGGATCGAAAAAAAAAAAAAAAAAAAACAGCCCGTATTTACATGAGTTTCGTAAGAAACCACGAAAAACTCCGAATGGTTCTTATTCTGATAAAATCGAAACTTTTATTTAAATCTGATATTTTAGAAAAAAAAAAAAACAGCTTTACGTGAGTTTCGGAAGAAACCACGGAAAACTCCGAACGGTTAGGGCGATGAGCGCGACTGGGATCGAACCGGCAGCGCAGTCCCGTGCGCTCTGCGCGCGCACAAGTTAAGGGGTACGCGCGCGGTACACGCCTATTTCTTCTCCACCCTTTCAGGCCTTCTTAATTAACCTACGTATACCAATTTTGAACGATCTAACTCATTTGGCTGAGATGCAAAAGAAAACGTAATCAGGACACCTCAAAACGTGTAAATCTGGTGAAAACTTTCGATAATTTAAAAGAACTTTAAAATATCTTTCGAATGATGTATTAAAAATAATTTAATCATAATTGGAAATTGAAATATTGAAATTTTAAAATATTATAGCGCCATAAAAGAAAATTGATTCAGGAGACCTCAAAACGTATAAATCTGGTGAAAATTTTCGATAATTTAAAAGAACTTTAAAATATCTATCGAATGATGTATTAAATATAATTTAATCATAATTAGAAATTGAAATATTGAAATTTGAAACTATTACAGCGCCATCTGGCGGTACAAATTTCTGTATTCCACTGTTCGATTCCAATTCAAAAAAGCTTTCTAATGATGTATTACTTTTGAAATTATTTTAATTAGTAGCTGAGATACGAAAGGAAACGAATTCAGGGGACCTCAAAACGTGTAAATCTGTTGAAAACTTTGAATAATATAAAAGAACTTTAAAATATCTTTCGAATGATGCATAAAAAATAAATTAATCGTAATTAGAAATTGAAATACGCGTATTAGAATATTGCAATTTTTAATCGCAGTACCAAAAATACGTGACCTCGTAACTACCAGATGATTATTGCTGTTTTTTTTTTCTTTTTCCGCTTCAGTCGAGCTCGAGAAATGCTTTTACTCTCTGAACAGGTTGCCATAGTGATGAAAACCGACAGCTGCTTCATTTGACGGAATTCAATCTGGAATGAAATTCGCGATTTCCAATTATTTAAAGACTAAAATTAAAAAAATTATAACTCATTCAGTTTTTGAAATTTTATCTCAATCTTTTGGGAATTGAAATGTTTAAGCAAAATCTATATACAAAAAAAAAAAAAAAAAAAAAAGAAATTATTTATCTCTAAACGCTTTTGAGTTATAAAATGTTTTGTGAAAAAATCGATGTTTCGTAAAATCTAAAAATGTGGATCGCTAATCCGTATTTTGAAAAATTATTTATATGATTCGGATGAGGATTAAATGGCCTTTCTTTATATACCAATTGTTAAGAAATGGAAGAGTTACTCGGTCCTACAGGAATTTCAAAAAAGACGATCGCGAAAAAGAGAAATTTTCGACCCTTTTTAAAACTTTTTTTAAAAATATAAAAAATCCGTATTTAAAAAAAAAAAAAAAAATTGTGCTGTAAGAATCGGTAATAAATGCTCTTTCTGCTTTTTGAGGTATATTTCGATATCTCGAACAGTTCGAGCAGGATCGCTTTACAAAAACCCACGAAATTTCCCCTCTTTGCTTTTTTTTCAGGTAAGCGGTCCCGGTCGAAAATGGCGGTTGCCTCCGATTTCGAATCGTTTTTTCGTTAGACAATGGTCGACATATTAATTAATATTTCCGCTAATTTGGGTCGCATCGTTTAGCAAATTAGATAACCTAGATCTGCGATAAATTCTCTGTCCGACGGTACCTGTTTGAAGTCCGTGCGACCGTTAGCGGCCGAGCCTTTGTTGCTTCAAGCCGTTTCTCACAGACACACGCGTACAGATTTTAATAATATAAGGAGATGCTCAGTATAAGATGAGGACGTGATGATTATATCATCGAGATAAACATGTACAAATTTATTCAAAACAGGTTTAAATATACTTTCCATAGCTTTTTGGAAAGTTGCAACTGCCCCTGTACATCCGAAAGGCATTTGTTTAAAACCAAATGTACCGTTTTTAGTTATAAATGCTGTTTGTGATATATCAGCCGGTTTCATGGCAATCTGGAAATAACCCGATGTAAAATCGAGAGTACACATAAAACTGGTAGTTGTAATATGTGCTAACAAATCATCAATTATAGGCAAGGGATACTGAGGATGTTGAGTAATAGAGTTGAGCTTACGATAATCTATTGCAAATCTCCATGCCTCAGGATCGAAAAAAAACAAACAAAAAAACAGCCCGTATTTACATGAGTTTCGTAAGAAACCACGGAAAACTCCGAACGGTTCTTATTCCAATAAAATCGAAACTTTTATTTAAATCTGATATTTAAAAAAAAAAAAAAAAAAAAAACAGCCTGTATTTACGTGAGTTTCGGAAGAAACCACGAAAAACTCCGAACTTTTAGGGCGATGAGCGCGACCTGGGATCAAACCGGTAGCGCAGTCCCGTGCGCTCTGCGCGCGCGCAAGTTAAGGGGTACGCGCGCGGTACACGCCTATTTCTTCTCCACCCTTTCAGGCCTTCTTAATTAACCTACGTATACCAATTTTGAACGATCTAATTCATTTGGCTGAGATGCAAAAGAAAACGTAATCAGGACACCTCAAAACGTGTAAATCTGGTGAAAACTTTCGATAATTTAAAAGAACTTTAAAATATCTTTCGAATGATGTATTAAAAATAATTTAATCATAATTGGAAATTGAAATATTGAAATTTTAAAATATTACAGTGCCACAAAAGAAAATTGATTCAGGAGACCTCAAAACGTATAAATCTGGCGAAAATTTTCGATAATTTAAAAGAACTTTAAAATATCTTTCGAATGATGCGTTAAAAATAATTAAATCATAATTAGAAATTGAAATATTGAAATTTGAAAATATTACAGCGCCATCTGGCGGTACAAATTTCTGTATTCCACTGTTCGATTCCAATTCAAAAAAGCTTTCTAATGATGTATTACTTTTGAAATTATTTTAATTAGTAGCTGAGATACAAAAGTTAACGAATTCAGGACACCTCAAAACGTGTAAATCTGTTGAAAACTTTGAATAATATAAAAGAACTTTAAAATATCTTTCAAATGATGCATAAAAAATAAATTAATCATAATTAGAAATTGAAATACGCGTATTAGAATATTGCAATTTTTAATCGCAGTACCAAAAACACACGACCTCGTAAATACCAGATGTTTATCGCTGTTTTTTTTTTTTTCCGCTTCCGTCGAGCTCGAGAAATGCTTTTACTCTCTGAGCAGGTTGCCATAGTGATGAAAACCGACAGCTGCTTCATTTGACGGAATTCAATCTGGAATGAAATTCGCGATTTCCAATGATTTAAAGACTAAAATTAAAAAAATTATAACTCATTCAGTTTTTGAAATTTTCTCTCAATCTTTTGGGAATTGAAATGTTTAAGCAAAATCTATATATATATATATTAAAAAAAAAAAAAAAAAAAATGATTTATCTCTAAACGCTTTTGAGTTATAAAATGTTTTGTGAAAAAATCGATGTTTCGTAAAATCTAAAAATGTGGATCGCTAATCCGTATTTTGTAAAAATGTTTATATGGTTCGAAAGAGGATTAAATGGCCTTTCTTTATGTACCAATTGTTAAGAAATGGAAGAGTTACTCGGTCCTACAGGAATTTCAAAAAAGACGATCGCGAAAAAGAGAAATTTTCGACCCTTTTTAAAACTTTTTTAAAAAATATAAAAAATCCGTATTTAAGAAAAAAAAAAAAATTACCGTAAGAATCGGTAATAAATGCTCTTTCTGCTTTTTGAGGAGTATTTCGATATCTCGAACAGTTCGAGCAGGATCGCTTTACAAAAACCCACGAAATTTCCTCTCTTTGCTTTTTTTTTTTCAGGTAAGCGGTCCCGGTCTGAAATGGCGGTTGCCTCCGATTTCGAATCGTTTTTTCGTTAGACAATGGTCGACATATTAATTAATATCTCCGCTAATTTGGGTCGCATCGTTTAGCAAATTAGATAACCTAGATCTGCGATAAATTCTCTGTCCGACGGTACCTGCTCGAAGTCCATGCGACCGTTAGCGGCCGAGCATTTGCTGCTTCAAGCCGTTTCTCACAGACACACACACAGACACACGCGTACAGATTTTAATAATATAAGGATAGCGAGCTTCGCCCGCTAGCGGGTCAGTATTTTCAAATGAATCACTACAATGACTGAATTCTCAAAATCTCTCAATCACTGTAATTAATAAATCACTAACCGTAACTTTTTGTGTTAAGAAAAGAAACTTAAAAAAAATCATTTCTGATTGGGTAAAAAGTCGGCCCGGGTCCCCACTGCCTTCGGTAGCGCAGTCACGTGCGCGCTGCGCGCGCCCAACTTACGGGATACTGTTGTAAAATTTGTACCCTTTCCGTGTTGATTCTCAAATTTAAATTTAAATTCATTCACTACTTAAATATAATTTAAATTCACTTTATAACCTTTAAAGTTTAAATTATTAATTAAATGAATTATAGCGTTTAGTGCTATTATCTTTTGTGATACTGCCATTTGAGTTAAAGATATATTAAAATTAAAAAAACTTAATGATAATTACTTTTAGTTAAAAATTATATTCCTTATCAGTATATTTATGTTTAAGTCTTGTGAAATAACTTTAATTACTTACCTCATATTTAAAAGCATATTTTACTAAAATTAACTTAAAGAAAAATATATTTAAATTCTTTTACGGATTGTTCATTTCGCTACTTAGCGAGGAGATGTAATATTTTTTCAACTGCAGAGTCTCTTTGCTTAGCCCATAGATGGCGGCAGACTCGCAGCGTCGTGTTGCTTTAGTTATGGGAGGCGTTCCTATTCTACAGCATCAAGTAGCTGTTACTTTGAATCCGTTTCGCGACTATAAAAGGAGGTAGGAAATATGTAATCGGTCTCTTAAGCTCTGAAGCCCTTAATCTCTTAAGCTTTTATGTTTTTTCAGTTTAGCTCAAAGTCATGAGCTGGTATTTCGATATAATTATAAACTGTTTAGTTTTATTATGATTGTAACTTACGTTTTTGTGACTTGATATTTTCAATGATACGTTCAGTGTATCTAGTTATGTCACCATGAAAAGTAGCTTTCTATTTGAACTCTATATGGCAGTATTTTAAGGGTATTTAACCTTTCGTCAGCAATATTCTACAATTGTTTCAGCTGATTTAATGTTATTCATCTTTTTGTTTCAACTTTAATAAACTGTTTTAATTGAACTTTTGTCTTCAATGAATGCCACATATATTTATCTTTTTTATAGCTTATTAGAGCTGAGCAACTATCATTTCACTGCACTGCTAACTCTGCAAATTTAACATATGTGGAAATTGTTTTTTTCACAATAAGTGGTTATGGGCAATTTGGCTCGTGGTCAGCTCATAGCATTTAAAATTTTTATAATAGTTTTTATGGCATTCTAATTGTTTGAAGATAAGAAATTGAAATGGCAGTGAGTTTAAACCCCACGATTGAAAAATTACGGATGAATAATTATACTACGTGGGTCAAGGACATTAAATTTATTTTAATTGAAAGAAACTGCTGGAATATAATATGTAAGAAAGAAAAACTGCCTGTTGAAGATGCTGAGGCCGGAATAACTTCAAAACAAGTGGAAGATTTTAAATCTCGTAGTCGAGTTGCATTATCAACAATATATCTGAATACATCGCCTGAAGTCAGAAGCATTATTGAAAATTGTGATTGTGCTATTGATGCCTGGGAGACTTTGAAGAAGACCTTTATATCAGACTCAAGAGCTCATCATATGGGACTGTTTACAGAGTTCATTAATTGTAGAATGTCTGAGAATGAAACGGTGAATTCTTTTGTAACCCGGTTATCAAGAATACTGGACCAGCTGCGTGAAATTGGTCATACTATGGAGGATGTGTACTGCTGTTTCCAGCTCTTGCAACACCTACCATCCAAGTTTGAATCTGCAGTGCAATATTTGTTGCGTTGGAAGAACGACCAGTTCAAGTTCCAGAGTATTGTGTCCGAGTTAACAGCGGAGGAATCGCGTCTACAGCTTCGAGAGGGTGATATTAAGAAAGATGCCAATAACAGTGTTCAGATACAGAACATCCAGCACAAAGGTAAAAAACCTTTAACTTGTTTTAAGTGTGGCCGTATTGGCCACTTTAAGAAAAACTGTTTTGTGAATAGTAATGTTAAATTTAAACCTAGAAATTTAAAGTATAACTCCAACGGTCGTGACAAATGCAAATCTCCCCCCTCCTACTACATAGCTCAAGCTAATTTTAGTAATTTAAGTGATGATGACAGCTTTATTTTTGATACCGCTGCTTCAAATCATTTTCTAAAAAATTTAGAGCTTTTTGAGCATTATACTTCTGTTGAAGGAGAGGAGCTTTTTGTCGCGATCGATGGTATTAGTTTTCCTATTACTGCTAAAGGAACTGTTAAGTTGAATTTTGGTAAAAATGTATTGTATTTAAAAGATGTGTTATATTCCCCAAAGTTACGGAAAAATTTAATATCGGGTCCTAAATTAGATGTGAACGGTGCCACATACACTGGCGGTAAGGGTCGAGTGTCGGTGTTCGGTAGAGATAAGACATATTTTTACTGCTAAAATTAAAGACGGTGTTTACTATTTATATCCTAATGTTTCTAAAGTTAAAAAGGGGAGTAAAGTGAATGGGGGGCACTCAGAAAATCCTTCAGCTTCTCTTGCAAAAGTTAATGAAATTGGGTATTGGCATGCTCGTTTTGGGCATGTAAGTCCTGATACTATTGTAAATACTAGCAAGAAGAACGGGGTGAGGGGCCTTCCTAAACTTAAGTTCAAGAATTTTTTTTGTGAGCCTTGTAGGATTAGTAAACAAAACCGTGTGTCTTTTAAATCATCCGATGTTCATGGCGTTAAATCAGCGTTAGAGAGAGTATTTATGGACGTCTGGGGCCCAATTAAGGTAACTGGTAAAAATGGGGAAAGGTTCTTTTTGTCCATAATTGATGGATTTTCTAAAAGGGTTGCTGTTTATCCTTTAAAGGATAAGTCTCAGGTTTTTGGTGTATTCGAGAGGCACATTGCACGGGCTGAACGTAGTTTGAATAAAAAATTAAAAGCTATTCGTACGGATAATGGTTCCGAATTTGTAAATGACAATTTCAAATCTTTTTGTAGTAAAAATGGAGTTGTTCATGAGTTAACTAACACGTTCACACCTGAGCAAAATGGGTTAAGTGAGCGGTTTAATCAAACTTCTTTAAATTGTGTTAGAGCTATTATCACGGATAGTGGTTTACCTTTTTCTTTTTGGCCCGATGCAATGTTGTATTTCGCGTACACTTGGAACCGTTTAATACACAGAGGACAAACTAAGACTCCTTTTGAGTTATATATTGGGTTTAAACCATCCGTAAGACACCTTAAGCCGTTTGGGTTAATTTCGTATGTAGGGATCCCAAAACAGCATAGAAACCATAAGCTTGAACCTAAGGCTAAAAAGGGAGTACTAATAGGTTATTCATTAAAGACTAAGGGGTATAAAATTTGGTTGGAGGATGAGGATAAAATAGTTGAAACTATAAACGTAACGTTCTCTGATCAGCTATTTAGTAAATGCAGTGGAGCGGTGATGGGCACCTCACTGGAGGAATTGGACTTACTTCCGGAAAGTCCAGTTGATTGTCAAGCTTCCGATCCTGTTGACATTGTTTTCGGAAGTGAGCCCGATGATTCTAGTGACGAGCCCGTCGATGAAACTCCTGTAGATAAATCTTTTCTTAAACCTCTTTCTTCAATTACTTGGAATAGAAAACCCGTACCCAGAAAAATGAGTGACAGAGTTGACATCTTCTATTACCCGGACAACACTAAAACTAGGTTGAGATCGATGAACGATGTCAGACAATATTGTGATAAAAATAATTTAATTTTTGACTCTAATTTTTTTGATTTCTCTAGTAGTAATAAGTTCGAGGGGGTGGTTGATCAGCAAAACTCAGATAACCCAACTTCAAGTTTAACTCATAAAAAAATCATGACTAGTTATCCCTGTACCTAAAACATATAATCAGGCCGTTAAATCTTCAGAATGTATTGAATGGAAAAATGCCATGGATGATGAGATAAATAATATGAAAACCCGTAAAGTTTGGCATCTGGATAATTTACCGGAGGGGAAAAAAATTTTGGGAAATAGATGGGTATACGCCGTTAAAAGAGATGAGCTAGGAAACATTGCCCACTTTAAAGCGAGGCTCGTGGCCCAGGGCTTTCATCAGATAAAGGGGGACACTTATGACGAGACGTTTTCACCCGTCGTTAATTTCTCAGTAATACGTTTCTTTTTTTCATTATTGGTCTCATGTTATAAATGGCATAATGTTCAATGCGATATAAAATGTGCTTATCTTTATGCACCTTTAAAAGAAGAAATTTATATGTCTCAGCCAAAAGGATATGTTGTAAAGGGGGGGGGGAAATCTTGTTTGTAAACTAGACAAAGCGTTATATGGCCTTCATCAAAGTGGCCGGCTCTGGTATTATGAGTTAAATAAAGTACTATTAGATTTAGGGTTTAATAAATTTAACTGGTGTAATTGTTCATATTATTTTGAAAATTATATTGTTTTATTAGTTTATGTAGATGATTTAGTTTTGTTTGGTAAAAATCAATTTCAAATAGATAAAATTCTTAATTTATTAAAATGTAAATTTGATATAAAAATTTTAGGTAAAACCAAGAAATTACTTGGTGTAGAATTTAATTATGAAAATGATTCAGTACAAATTTTTCAGGAATTATATATTAATGAAGTGTATGACAGATTTAAATCTTATAATATTCCTTATTGATCGTTACCTATTGTAAAAGGCATTAAGTATTCGAAAAAAGATTTTCCTACTAATCAAAATGAAATTGATGAAATGTCTAGATTTCCATATCGGAATATCTTAGGATGTCTATCTTTCATTGCAAACAGGACACGACCTGATATTGCCTACGCAGTTAATATATTCAGTCAATTTCAAAATTCACCGGGGTTTAATCATTGGAATGGATTAATTAAATTACTTGGGTATGTTTCGTGTACTCGAGATTTGAAATTAAATTTGAATTGTTTTAATCCTTGTTTAACTGCTTTCTCTGACGCTGATTTCGCGATGAATAGAGATGACTTTGTATCAATGGGGGGACAAATTTTATTTTTGGATAATAGCTCTATTTCTTGGAAAACTTTTAAGCAAAAAAGTGTTTGCCTTTCGACCATGGAAAGCGAATTTGTATCCATGTGTGACGGGGTTAAAGAATTAATGTGGTTCGAAAATATATTACGAGATTGTATTGATTTTAAATTAATTTCTATTTCATATGAACCACCAATACTTTTTGCTGATAGCCAAGCAGCTATTAATTTTACGAGATCTCCTATAGAGAATAACAAATCGAAACATATTAATGTAAAATTATTTTTCATCCGTGAATGGCTATTTGAGGAACGGTTTGATTTAAAATATGTAAATACTAAAGATAACTTTGCCGATCCCTTCACAAAGCCCCTTACTAAAGGTGATATGTCTAAATTTGTAAATAAAGTATTTATTAAGTAAATGTATATAAAGTAACTTTAAAATTTTTTTTTGAATGTATAATATATATTGAAATTTTTTTTGAAATTGAAAATGTTTTTAGAGGGATATGTATGCCTTTTCTTGGTGGATTTTTTCTGCGTTTTCCATTGTGTAGTGATGTATAGTTTAGTTTAACTTTTGTATGAGAGAAATTCGTAGCGCTGCGTGTAATTGGTTATGTGTATGTTATATAAATGTTTCATATATTTGTGAATATCATCGTTTTCTTATTTTGACAATGGGGAATGGGGGAAAAAAAAAGGTTTCCTTGAAATGCTGTGCATATTTGCTCTGTATTAATATCTTGTTCTTTCTTTTAGTAGATGTGTATAGTATATTGATAGTGCTACTGTTTTTTGAGATTGTGAGTTGGACTTGTGGACTCTTGATCTTATGATTTACAAGATTGACAAACCTTCTAGCTTTGTGTGAAGTATATTCTGTAGAAGACATATGTGAATCTCTCGTCAAGTCACTAAATACTCAAGGAATTTTTTTTTCTTTTCTAATAAAGTTTATATTGTAATTGCTCACGTTTGTGTTTGTCGAATCAACACGGTGGGGGGCCTTGTTGTAAAATTTGTACCCTTTCCGTGTTGATTCTCAAATTTAAATTTAAATTCATTCACTTCTTAAATATAATTTAAATTCACTTTATAACCTTTAAAGTTTAAATTATTAATTAAATGAATTATAGCGTTTAGTGCTATTATCTTTTGTGATACTGCCATTTGAGTTAAAGATATATTAAAATTAAAAAAACTTAATGATAATTACTTTTAGTTAAAAATTATATTCCTTATCAGTATATTTATGTTTAAGTCTTGTGAAATAACTTTAACTACTTACCTCATATTTAAAAGCATATTTTACTAAAATTAACTTAAAGAAAAATATGTTTAAATTCTTTTACGGATTGTTCATTTCGCTACTTAGCGAGGAGATGTAATATTTTTTCAACTGCAGAGTCTCTTTGCTTAGCCCATAGATGGCGGCAGACTCGCAGCGTCGTGTTGCTATAGTTATGGGAGGCGTTCCTATTCTACAGCATCAAGTAGCTGTTACTTTGAATCCGTTTCGCGACTATAAAAGGAGGTAGGAAATATGTAATCAGTCTCTTAAGCTCTGAAGCCCTTAATCTCTTAAGCTTTTATGTTTTTTCAGTTTAGCTCAAAGTCATGAGCTGGTATTTCGATATAATTATAAACTGTTTAGTTTTATTATGATTGTAAATTACGTTTTTGTGACTTGATATTTTCAATGATACGTTCAGTGTATCTAGTTATGTCACAATGAAAAGTAGCTTTCTATTTGAACTCTATATGGCAGTATTTTAAGGGTATTTAACCTTTCGTCAGCAAGATTCTACAATTGTTTCAGCTGATTTAATGTTATTCATCTTTTTGTTTCAACTTTAATAAACTGTTTTAATTGAACTTTTGTCTTCAATGAATGCCACATATATTTATCTTTTTATAGCTTATTAGAGCTGAGCAACTATCATTTCACTGCACTGCTAACTCTGCAAATTTAACATATGTGGAAATTGTTTTTTTCACAATAGATACACGTGCTGCGCGCGCGTATTCCTTCCCTGACCCTTCGTGCCCCCTAAAAAATTCATTTCTGATCGAGTAAAAAGTCACACCGGGTCTCCACTGCCTTCGGCAGCGCAGACCCATGCGCGCTGCGCGCACACGTGAGAAGGTATAAGTGCGCTGCGCGCACATATTAATTCTCAAGTCAAATTTTTACTCTTAAGTAAATTTAAAAAATCATTTCTCATCGGGTACAAATTCGGACCGGGTCCCCACTGCCTTCGGCAGTGTAGTCCCGTGCGCGCTGCGCGCGCACGTATTCCTTCCCTGACACTTCGTGCCCTCTAAAAAAAATCATTTCTGATCGGGTAATAACTCACACTGGACCCCCACTGCCTTGGGCAGCGCAGTCCGTTGCGCGCACGTATTCCTTCTCAAATAAAATTTTTATTCTTAAGAAAATAAAATAAAAAAAATCATTTGTCATCGGTTAAAAAGTTGGACCGGGTCCCTACTGCCTTCGGCTGCGCAGTCGCGTGCGCGCACAAGTTAGGGGATACGCGCGCGGTGCACGCCTATTTCTTCTCCCCCCTTTCAGGCTCTCTTAATTAACCTACGTATACCAATTTTGAACGATCTAACTCATTTGGCTTAGATGCAAAAGAAAACGTAATCAGGACTCCTCAAAACGTGTAAATATTGTGAAAACTTTCGATAATTTAAAAGAACTTTAAAATATCTTTCGAATGATGTATTAAAAATAATTTAATCATAATTAGAAATTGAAATATTGAAATTTGAAAATATTACAGCGCCATCTGGCGGTAGAAATTTCTGTATTCCTGTGTTCGATTCCAATTCAAAAAAGCTTTCTAATGATGTATTACTTATGAAATTATTTTAATTAGTAGCTGAGATACAAAAGAAAACTAATTCAGGACACCTCAAAACGTGTAAATCTGGTGAAAACTTTCGATAATATAAAAGAACTTTAAAATATCTATCGAATGATGTATTAAAAAAAAATTAATCATAATTAGAAATTGAAATATTGAAATTTGAAAATATTACAGCCCCATAAAAGAAAACTGATTCAGGACACCTCAAAACGTGTAAATCTGGTGAAAACTTTCGATAATTTAAAAGAACTTTAAAATATCTTTCGAATGATGTATTAAAAATAATTTAATCATAATTAGAAATTGAAATATTGAAATTTGAAAATATTACAGCGCCATCTGGCGGTACGAATTTCTGTATTCCATTGTTCGATTCCAAATCAAAAAAGCGTTCTAATGATGTATTACTTATGAAATTATTTTAATTATTAGCTGAGATACAAAAAAAAAAAAAAAATTGTAATCAGGAACCCTCAAAACGTGTAAATCGGGTGAAATATCGCGCGCGGTATACACCTATTTCTTCCCCACCCTTTCAGCTCCTCCTAATTAACCTACGTATACCAATTTTGAATGGTCTAACTCAGTTAGCTGAGATGCAAAAGAAAACCTAATCAGGAGACCTCAAAACGTGTAAATCAGGTGAAAACTTTCGATAATATAAAAAAAAAGCATTAAAATATCTTTCAAATGATGTATTAAAAATAATACCTCAAGACGTGTAAATCTGTTGAAAACTTTGAATAATATAAAAGAACTTTAAAATATCTTTCGAATGATGTATAAAAAATAAATTAATCGTAATTAGAAATTGAAATACGCGTATTAGAATATTGCAATTTTTAATCGCAGTACCAAAAACACGCGACCTCGTAAATACCAGATGTTTATCGCTTTTTTTTTTTTTTTTTTTTTTTTTGTGCTTCCGTGGAGCTCGAGAAATGCTCTCTCTGAACTGGTTGCCATAGTGATGAAAACCGACAGCTGCTTCATTTGACGGAATTCAATCTGGAATGAAATTCGCGATTTCCAATGCTTTAAAGGCTAAAATTAAAAAAATTATAACTCATTCAGTTTTTGAAATTTTCGCTCAATCTTTTGGGAATTTAAATGTTTAAGCGAGATCTATATACAAAAAAAAAAAAAAAAAAAAAAAAAAAAAAACTAGTATGTTGTGGCCACCACAAGACTTTCTTCTATATTTTCCTATATACATATTCAATCAGTAACAATATTTAAAAAAAAAAAAATACGATTTTTTTTTCTAAGGGTTTTTTTTTTTTTTTGTTAAAAGTAATACATATTCAATCAGTAACAATATTAAAAAATAAAATAAAATAAAATAAATAAAAAATAAAAATTTTTTTTTTCGTTAAAAGTAAAAAATCGATAACTTTGTTTCAAATTGTCACAGATTCATAGTTTAACCATTCGTTTTAAAGGTATTGACGAGATCTTTCGAAATATACCCATCTTGAAAATTTACCCCCCCCCCCGGGGAACCTGTGCCCCGACATGCACAAAAATTTTTTCGTAGTTAACTACTACTATTATCATTAATTCATATTAATTTTACAATCACAAGTTTAAAATAACGCTCATTATGTACATTTATACGAAATTTTGTCCTATGCTGCCATGTTAAAAGTTTACATAAAATGCGATCACAGCGCCATCTGCTGGGAGATTGATCCCAAAATCTAATCAGACCCTTTTCATGTCAGGGTCCAACTATACACCAAGTTTGGTTCAATTTCATTCATCGGTTCGTGAGATGCGGTGAAACATACGAAATTTTGCGATCACAGCGCCACCTGCTGGACGATTGATCCCCAAATCTAATCAGCTCGATGCCCCGTCAGGTTCCAACTATATACCAAGTTTGGTTGAATTTCATTCATTGTTTCGTGAGATACGGTGAAAAATACGAAAATTTGTCCTATACTGCCATGTTAAAAATTTACATAAAATGCGATCACAGCGCCACCTGATGGTCTATTGATCCCCAAATCTAATCAGCACAATGCCCCGCCAGGGTCCAACTATATACCAAGTTTGGTTGAATGGTGAAAACACTAAACCACAGACACACAGACATTTTTTTAAAAACTATCAATTCGTGTTCAGGACATCCCAAAACGTGTAGATCCGTCAAAAAACGGAGGTCGAAAATTTTCGCGAATCCAATACTTTCTCTATATTACATATAGAAGAAAGTAAAAAGAAATGATTGATCTCTAAACGCTTTTGAGTTATAAAATATTTTTTGAAAAAATCGATGTTTCGTAAAATCTAAAAATATGGATCGCTAATCCGTATTTTGTAAAAATGTTTATATGGTTCGAAAGAGGATTAAATGGCCTTTCTTTGTATACCTGTTTTTAAGAAATGGAAGAGTTACTTGGCCGTACAAGGCGTTTCGAAAAAGACAATTGCGAAAAAGAAAAATTTTCGACCCTTTTTAAAACTTTTTTAAAAAATATAAAAAATCCTTATTTTTTTAAAAAAAATTATACCGTAAGAATCGGTAATAAATGCTCTTTCACGTGGTACAGCTGTATTTTCGATATCTCCAACAGATCGGCAGCGATGGGTTTAGAAAAACCCACGAAATTTCCTCTTTCTGCTTCTTCTTTCAAGGTAAGCGGTAGCGGGCGAAAATGGCGGACGCCTCCGATTTCGAATCGTTTTTTCGTTAGAAAATGGTCGACATTTTAATTAATATCTCCGCTAATTAGGGTCGCATCGTTTAGCAAATTAGATAACCCAGATCTGCGATAAATTCTCTGTCCATCGGTACCTGTTCGAAGTCCGTGCGACCGTTAGCGGCCGAGCTTTTGCTGCTTCAAGTCGTTTCTCACAGACACACACAGATACACGCGTACAGATTTTAATAATCAAGACTTTCTTCTATATTTTCCTATACAAATTCACTCAGTAACAATATTAAAAAAAAAAAAAAAAAAAAAAAAAAAAAAATCCAAGTTTTTTTTTCGTTAAAAGTAAAAAAAAATCGATAACTTTGTTTTAAATTATCACATATTTATAGTTCAACCAGTCGTTTTAAAGGTATTGTCGAGACCTTTCGAAAGATACCCATCTTGAAAATTTACCCCACCCCGGGAGGTACTTCCCCCAGGGGGGGAAGCGATGCCTCCACATGCACAATTTTTTTTCCCTAATTAACTACTACTATTATCAATAATTCATATTAATTTTACAATCACAGGTTAAGAATAATTCTTATTATGTACATTTATACGAAATTTTGTCCTATTCTGCCATGTTAAAAATTTAGAAAAAATACGATCACAGCGCCTCCTGTTGTGCGATTGATCCTCAAATCTAATAAGCACCAGTTTATGTCAGGGGCCAACTAAATACCAAGTTTGGTTAAATTTCGTTAAATTTTTTTTTTTTTTTTTTTTTTTTTTTTAAATTACGATTTTTTTTTTCTAAGTTTTTTTTTTTCGTAAACAGTAAAAAAAATCGATAACTTTGTTTTAAATTATCACAGATTTATAGTTCAACCATTCGTTTTAAAGGTATTGACGAGACCTTTCGAAAGATACCCATCTTGAAAATTTACTCCCCTCGAGGGGGGACTTCCCCCCCAGGGGGGTTGACGAGGCTCCTACACATACAAAAAAATTTTCTCAGTTCACTATCTCTATTATAAATAATTCTTGTAAATTTCATAATGATTACTAAAAAACAATTCTCTTTATGCACATTTATACAAAATTTTGTCCCATATCACCATGTTAAAAATTTAGGAAAAGCGGGATGGCAACGCAACCTGTCAGACATTTTTTACCAAAAGTTGATAGGCACTAATTTATGTCAAGGTGCAACTACATACCAATTTGTATGAAATTCTGTGAAGTAGTTTGTGAGATACAGTTGCCACAAAATTTTGTCTCACACACACACACAGACAGACTGACAGACAGATAAACAGACAGACATTTTCTAAAAATGGCCAAATCGTGTTCTACAGCTCTCAAAACGTGTAAATCCATCAAAAACTCGAGGTTGAAAATTTTTACGAATCCAATACTTTCTTCTATTGAATATAGAAGAAAGTAATATAAGAAGCAATGGTTGCCGCTTGTTTATCAAAATGCATCGCGCTGGGCACATGTGGCAACCATGAAGCAACAAAATTCCTGACTCTTCAATTCGTATGCATAGGAGCTTTATTTTTTGAGTTGTGCCAGATACACTCACAGATACACGTGCATACAGGTGCCACGAAAAATCTTTTTAAATCGTGGATGTCTCGATCATATCAAGCCTCCTATAGATGAACAGCTGGATGACAGTCATGACAGTCACAAATGTAAATTTACAACTTTCTACAGCCATTTGTTTTTGAGCTATGCGAGATACAAATTCCTCATAAATCGGTTTCAAAATATTTCTTTTTCCTGTGCATAATGAAGTAAAAATTATTTTACATTAATAAATAAATAAATAAACAAATATATGTATTTTGAAGTTGTAAATGATTGTTACTATTATATATGAAATTGAATAATTAAAACAAATTCATGTAGTTTATAAAAGAAAAAAAATCAGTACTAATTATTACTTTTTTATACACTGAGAAAAAAAAAAAATATACCGCTCTCATCTAGAACAAATAGGTGGTTCTTTTCTAAATCCCTAAACCAGAAATATAGATTTCTGAGCTATGAGTATAAGGCACGCCAATACACTGAGAAAAAATTCTATAATCGACATCTAGAATCTAAATTGTGGCTCCAGAAAAAAGAGTTCCATGTCGTCCTTATAAATTTCTTATAAAAAATTTTCTAGTCCCCCTTCGAAAGTGAATTCTAGAGACCTCTGTTAGAATTCTTGAGCGTTTGCCTATACTATCGGGGACAAACCTATTTGAAAATATCTCCAAATAAATGCGAATACAAGAGGCGGGTTTCAGCAGCTATAATCTTGGTTTATGACCCAATTCTAGAAAATCAAGCGAGAATTTCTCGTAATACAAAAGATTCAGAAAATTCAGAGTATTGTTTCGCTATCTAGAAATGTATAGACTAGAAATTCTGGACGATTTCGTATATTCAGCTTATTGGCGTGTCTTATGCGCATAGCTCGGAAATCTATATTTCTAGTTCAAGGATTTAGAAAATGACCATTTATTCATTCAAGGCGGTATATATATTTTTTCTCACTGTATGATAATGAATGTTCATGAATTTAAATTTTGTCTTTATATAATTCAAAATATTATAAAAAGTTAGTACCTATTATTAATCAGATTCACCCTTTCTTCCATCGGATTTTGTTGTTTCGTACTAGAAGGATATTTCATTCAAGAACAAATATTTAAATTCTATTTTAAAAGAAATGTCCACTAAGCTAAAATATGACATACATGTTCAAAGAGTAATGTTAAAAAAACAGAATTTGAAAAACTTAATTTTTAAATGAGATATCTTTATAAAACGAAGCATCGAAAATCCTATAGGATAACATGGAAAGTAAGAAAGGGAGGATCTCACTGATGTTCAGGGTTTCATGGGTTTAAGAAAAAGCATATTTTCTTTCTCTCTCTTTTTTAAATATTTGATAAAACTTTTTATTCAAAATTTTGGGCATATAAAAAAACAAAGTTTAAACCAGTGTTGGGCATAATTTATTAAAAAGTAATTGAATTACAATTGAATTACGATTAAATTACAATTATAATTATTTTACTGTCAATCGATTAACAAGTAATTGATTACAAATAAATTGAATAAGTAATTCAATTTATTTGTAATCAATTACTTATTAATTGACTAACAGTAAAATAATTGTAATTATAATTTAATTGTAATTCAGTTGTAATTCAATTATTTTTTAATCATTTATGCCCAACACTGGGGTTTAAACGATATTTTATAAAATTTTCATTACATATTGTGGAAATTTCAGCCAATGGGTTCTGGCTTCCGGAGACTTTTCAGAGAAGCGGTGGGCAGGATTTCTCAAAAATCAATACAACGGCCTTATTGAAAATTTGAACATTTCTTCAAAATAAAATTGACTAGTTCAATAAAGAAGGATTTAAAAAAAACAAAAAAAAAAAAAAAAAAAAATTTGAATTTTTGGCAGAGTTGTATGCAAAAACAGTACAATTTGTGGTACATTTTACCCCACGTATAGCTTTGTAAAATTAGTTGTAATCGAAAAAAGAAAAAAACCTTCGTTTAAGCACTAGTCAATTCTATTTTGAAGAAATATGTCAAAAGATCGGTGCATTAGTTTTTGAGAAACCGTGTCCAACGCTTCTCTGAAGGGTCTCCAGATAACCGGTATCCATCGACTGAATTTTCTAATTTTCTGAAATAAAATTTTCATAAAATATTGTTTAATTCCTTCTTTTTCATCTGTGCTGGGTAAAAGCAGCCGTTTGTTAAAAACAAAATAATAAAATTGCAAAAGGGCATTATTTAAAAAAAATAATAAAAGACTACAAAAGCTGTTTTACTGCCTCTTAAAAGCTTCAGACAGAATTACAACGCCATATTTATGACCAGTACTTGGAAAACTCAAAAAGGGACCACACGCACTAAGCCCCTCAGGCGACCGCCAAAAAAAGCCCCTGCTAAGTTTTAAGAAATGCACTAAAGAAATCTAGAAGCAAGCAGATTGGTTCAAACTGGGTCTAATCAGAAGAAGACCCAATAAAGAAATTACAAGTGAAACTCAAACACCCAATAAAACTAGTATGCTGTGGCCACCACAAGACTTTCTTCTACATTTTCCTATACAAATTCACGCAGTAACAATATTTAAAAAAAAAAAAAACGATTTTTTTTTCAGTTTTTTTTTCGTTAAAAAAAAAATCGATAACTTTGTTTTAAATTATCACATATTTATAGTTCAACCATTCGTTTTAAAGATATTGACGAGACCTTTCGAAAGATACCCATCTTGAAAATTTACCCCCCGCCCCCCCGGGGGGTACTTTCCCCTGGGGGGGGGAAGCGATGACCGAGATTTTTTTCCTAATTAACTACTACTATTATCAATAATTCTTATTAATTTCACAATCACAGGTTAAGAATAACTCCCATTGTGTACATTTATACGAAATTTTGTCCTATACTGCCATGTTAAAAATTTAGAAAAAATACGATCACAGCACCACCTGTTGAGTGATTGATCCCCAAATCTAATCAGCCCCAGTTTATGTCAGGGACCAAGTCTGGTTAAATTTCGTTAAAAAAATAATAATAATAATAATAATAATAAAAAAAAATACGATTTTTTTTCTAAGTTACTTTTTGTTAAAAGTAAAAAAAATCGATAACTTTGTTTTAAATTATCACAGATTTATAGTTCAACCATTCGTTTTAAAGGTATTGACGAGACCTTTCGAAAGATACCCATCTTGAAAATTTACTCCCCTCGAGGGGGGACTTCCCCCCCAGGGGGGTTCACGAGGCTCCTACGCATACAAAATTTCCCCCCCAGTTGACTACCTCTATTATAAATATTTCTTGTAAATTTCATAATGATTACTAAAAAATAATTCTCTTTATGCACATTTATACAAAATTTTGTCCTATATCACCATGTTAAAAATTTAGAAAAAGCGGGATGGCAACGCAACCTGTGAGACAATTTTTACCAAAAGTTGATAGGCACTAATTTATGTCAAGGTGCAACTACATACTAATTTGTATGAAATTCTGTGCAGTAGTTCCTGAGATACAGTTGCCACAAAATTTTGTCACACACACACACAGACAGACAGACAGACAGACATTTTCTAAAAAGGATCAAATCGTGTTCTATAGCTCTCAAAACGTGTAAATCCATCAAAAACCCGAGGTCGAAAATTTTTACGAATCCAATACTTTCTCTATATTACATATAGAAGAAAGTAAAAATGCAAGAATAAAACCTCCTCAAAAAATTATAATGAGAGACCTGAAGGAAAATGATAAGAAATTTAAAAAAAGGGATTCTGTCGATTGCCTTCTTGCTGACACCATGTGAGAGTCCTTTACTGCCTCTTCGCCATGACTCATCTCAGCTACGTCAAGAAGTTGCTCGCCGTTGGCCCAGATAATCTCCTTATATTATTAAAATCTGTGCGTATCTGTCTTTCTGTCTGTCTGTCTGTCTGTCTGTGTGTGAGAAATGCCTTGTAACCGCTAAAGCTCCGGCGCTAATGGTCGCAGCGCCTCGAAACTGGTGTCAACAGACGCAGAATTTCTTCATCTCGACATCGCGATAATTCGCTAAGCGATGCGACCCTAATTAGCTGAGATATTAATTAAAACGTTGAGCTATGTCGATCGAAAAATCACTGAAAATTCACGGATATTTGCTTAAAAAGCGACATTTTTACGGAAAATAAATTAGAAATATCAGTCGTATCGTTACAAATAAGGTATCAAATGAAAGGTCCGATTTTTCTGATTCCGATGGTTTAAATAGCTTATCGATAGGACAATTAGATTTTTTAAAATTAACTAAAGTATGAAAAAAAGGTGGCAACGAATCACAAGAGTTTTATTAATTTCGCAAGCGAGCTTCTAGACGTATTTCGGTTACCATGGCGCCGGGCAAAAGAATAAATAGATTTTACTTCCTGCTTTACTGATTTTGTACTGGAAATAAAAATTGCAAATTTCAAAATGCTTCAATTTTCTTCAAAGTTATTTCAAACTTGCTACACACTTTTAACATCACAAGACGAAGTTGCAGTTCAAATTTCATCGGGTTTCGAGAATAAATAAAAAATGTACAATTTAATTGCAAATTAAATTTTATTCTAATACGCGTATTTCAAATTCTACCAATGATTAAATTATTTTTAATGCATCATTCGAAAGATAATTTAAAGTACTTTTATATTATCGAAAGTTTTCACCAGATTTACACGTTTTGAGGTCTCCCGAATGAGTTTTCTTTTGTATCTCAGCTACTAATTAAAATAATTTCATAAGTAATACATCATTAGACAGCTTTTCTGATTTGGAATCGAACAGTGGAATACAGAAATTTCTACCGCCAGATGGCGCTGTAATTTTTTCAAATTTCAATATTTCAACGCGTATTTCAAATTTCTAATTGCGATTAAATTATTTTTAATACATCATTCGAAAGATATTTTAAAGTTCTTTTATATTATGCAAAGTTTTCAACAGATTTACACGTTTTGAGGTCTCCTGAATCAGTTTTCTTTTATTGCGCTGTAATATTTTCAAATTTCAATATTTCAATTTCTAATTATGATTAAATTATTTTTAATAAATCATTCGAAAGATATTTTAAAGATCTTTTAAATTATCGAAAGTTTTCCCCAGAATTACACGTTTTGAAGTGTCCTGAATCAGTTTTCTTTTATGGCGCTGTAATATTTTCAAATTTCAATTTCTAATTATGATTAAATTATTTTTAATACATCATTCGAAAGATATTTTAAAGTTCTTTTAAATTATCGAAAGTTTTCACCAGAATTACACGTTTTGAGGTGTCCTGAATCAGTTTTCTTTTATGGCGTTGTAATATATTCAAATTTCAATATTACAATTTTTAATTATTATTAAATTATTTTTAATACATCATTCGAAAGATATTTTAAAGTTCTTTTATATTATCGAAAGTTTTCACTAGATTTACACATTTTGAGGTGTCCTGAATTAGTTTTCTTTTGTATCTCAACTACTAATTAAAAAAATTTCATAAGTAATACATCATTAGAAAGCTTTTTTGAATTGGAATCGAACAGTGGAATACAGAAATTTGTACCGCCAGATGGCGCTGTAATATTTTAAAATTTCAATATTTAAATTTCTAATTATGATTAAATTATTGTTAATACATTATTTGAAAGATATTTTAAAGTTCTTTTAAATTATCGAAAGTTTTCACCAGATTTACACGTTTTGAGGTGTCCTGATTACGTTTTCTTTTGCATCTCAGCCAAATGAGTTAAATCGTTCAAAATTGGTATACGTAGGTTAATTAAGAGGGCCTGAAAGGGTGGAGAAGAAATAGGCGTGCACCGAGCGCGTATCCCCTAAGTTGTGCGCGCGCAGCGCGCAAGGGAGCTCGCTGCCGGAGGCAGTGGGGACCGGGTCCAACTTTTGAACCGATGACAAATGATTTTTTTTTTTATTTTCTTTTCTTAAGAATAAAATTTTATTTGAGAAGGAATATGTGCGCGCGCAGTGCGCATGGGTCTGCGCTGCCGAAGGCAGTGGAGATCCAGTGTGAGTTTTTACCCGATCAGAAATGATTTTTTTTAGGGGGCACGAAGTGTCAGGGAAGGAAAACGCGCGCGTGTATCCTTTAACTTGGGCGCGCGCAGCGCGCACGGGACTGCGCTGCCGAAGCCAGTGGGGACCCGGTCCGAATTTGTACCCGATGAGAAATGATTTTTTAAATTTACTTAAGAATAAAAATTTGAATTGAGAAGGAATATGTGCGCGCAGCGCACGTATACCTTCACACGTGCGCGCGCAGCACGCATGGGTCTGCGCTGACAAGGTGGGAGTTTTTACCCGATCAGATTTTTTTTTTTTTTTTTTTTTTTTTCTTTCGGAGGCACGAAGGGTCAGGGACGGAATACGCGCACAGCGCGTGTATCCCTTAAGTTGTGCGCGCTGCCGAAGGCAGTGGGGACACGGGTCGACTTTTTACCCAATCAGAAATGATTTTTTTTCAATTACTTTTCTTAAGACTAAAAGTTACTGTTAGTGATTCATTAATTTTAGTGATTGAGAGATTTTGAGAATTCAGTCATTATAGTGATTCATTTAAAAATACTGACTCGCTAGCGGGCGAAGCTCGCTAGTAGATATAAAAATACGTAGTAGATATACTAAGAAAACTGTGGATTAAGTGTAGATGAAGAAAGAGGTGTTCCCTGTGATGATCCATCTTATGCCCTGGCTGCGCCCTAGCAGCTGGTGATCTGGTGAGAAAACATTTTATTCATTGGTCAGTAATTTTTTTTAACTTTGCAAAACACATGTCAAGCAGATACCTGTTTCTAAGTACTTATCTTTATCCCATTTCGATGCAATCAATATGATAGTGTTTAAAAAGGAGATCATTGTGATCCCATTTGTGTTGTATTTTAAAATAATAAAAATCATCATTTTTATTAATATTCAAAAATGGAGATTTAATAAAGAAATTAATTAAAATTATATGAGTCTAGAATTATTTGATAAGAGTAAATTTACTTATTAATAACCATATTCCTTTTCAGATTAATGTTTACATTCTTAATTAGGTTAATTTTAGGGCATGTCACAGCGCATGCCCGAATATCGAATTGATATTCAACGTACTACCACGAAGATGTCACCTTAGAGCCACGGAAGTAAGGGCAGTTTGATTTTGCTTGTTTCCTCCCAACAATCTGCACAAAATTTAGAATAATATATATATATATATATATATATATATATATGTATATATTCATTATATTAAAAATATAGAGAACATATGCTTTTTTTTTAGACTTCGAAACTTATGTAATCCCTTAATGAATTTTCCATTATAACAGATTTTGTTACTAAATCTAGCGCCTTTGTTAAAACGATGTCCGACTACAGTTCGTCCTTTCTATTAAAAATCCTGTCCTAGAATTAATTGCTTTGAATGATTTTAAATTTTATTTTAGATTACAACGTCGATTCAAAATGCTGCGCTGGTAACGCTCCAAGGTGTCGAGAGGAACAACTCCTGGTAATGAAAGTTCAAGATGATCCATTCTTCAATGTTACTATAATGGATGCGGCTGTAAAAATAGTACCTCTTCAAGGTGGTCAGGAAACAGGTAAGTTTGTTGCATATTGTTGTGTAAGTTTATCTGGGCTTATCTTCATCTTCAGGAAAATTCACGCAGGTTGTTAATCCTTTAATCTTCGGTGACAAAATATGGCAGAAATTTAGTTTACAAGAAAACGCATATAACAATTTTAATGAAAATTCGGGATTAAAGGTTTTTTGAGATGTAAAATCAGTTGGACATACCCTCATCTTAAGAAAAATTTACGCTCGCTGTCAACCTTTCATCCACCGATTGCAAAATGTGATAGAAGTTATGTTTATTCGGAAATGAGTACAACGATTCTAATGAAAGTTTGTACTGAGAAAAGAATATACTGCCTTCATCTGAGAACGAATAAATAGTCATTTTTTGGACCCCCTAAACTAGAAATATAAATTTCCTTGTTATGCTTAAAGGGTATACAAATAACCTGGATAGACGAAATGATCGAGATTTTCTAGTCTACACTTTTCTAGACGCGTAAAACAATATTATGAATCCTTTCTATTGGAAGAAATTTTCATTTGATTTCCTAGAATATGGTCGTAAACAAAATTGTAGCTACTAAAGGTCGCCTCTTATGTCGCACTTATTTCCAGAGATTTTTAAATGAGAATGACCACAATAATACAGAAAAATGCTAGTAATTTTTAGAACTCGCTTGCAAAAGGAACTAGAATTTATAAGCGTTATATGGAACTATTTTTACTGGAGCCACAATTTCGTTTCTAGATGTCAGTCATATAATTTTTTCTCAGTGTGGGGTTAAGTGTTTTTTGGAGGGAAAAACAATTGGGCTTATCCTCATTTTAAGGATTATTCGAGTTTGATATTAACCCTTTATCCGCCGTTTTCAAATATGGTAAAAAATGGTTTTACTCATAATTATATGTATAACGATTTTGATAAAAGTTTGAGGTAAAGGGGTTTCTTTGGTGCGAAAAATCGATTGGTCTTATCTCCATTTTCAGGAAAGCTTCTGTTCGTTATTTCGGCGTTCTGTTCGCCGGTCAGGCCCTGACTAACGGCAGGGCATACGGGGCAAATGCCCTGGGCCCCCCTTCTGGAAGGGGCCCCCCTACAGGCATATGCAGAAATTCTGCAACCTAAAGAGCTCTTATGCCACTGCAAGGGGGCCCCCCAGAATAGGCTTGCCCCGGGGCTCCAGGTAGTCTAAGTCGGGCCCTGTCGCCGGTGACGAAACATGATAAAAATTGAGTTTACAAGCATATAACGAAGTGCACATAACAATTTTGATGAAAATTCGGGGTTAAAGGTTTTATGGGATGCAAAATCGTTTCGACATAGACATACCTTCATCTTTAGAAAAATTCGCGCTTGCTCTCAATATTTCATTCGTTGATCTCAAAATATGGCAAACGGTTGATTTATTCGGAAATGGATATTACGATTTTAATGAAAGTTTGAGGTTAATTGATTTTTGGGGTAAAAAAACAACAGGACTTATTATCATTTTCGGGAAAATTTGCTTTCGCTGTTAAACCTCTACCCGCCGGTTGCAAAAAGTAGCAGAAATCGGGTATGCCTAGAAATAAATACAGTTCCCGCCGCTTATTAAAATCACATTCGTTCTGAGCCAAAGTGATTTTATTAAGCGGCTGATTTTTATATCCGGCGAGCGTTCCTGCACTTAAGGTATTACTTCCCTGAATTTGGAAAGAAACTTCAAATGGTATCGAATAATAGAATTAGTAAACAATATTAATTAATTTTTGATAGATAATTAATTAATCGTTTCTTCGATATAAATAAATTAAACGAATTCCAAGTTCCCGTGCACTTTCGTTTGAGGAAAATCATCATTACTTTACTAAGTTCATGTTGTTCTTATAAATTTAAAATCTTTTCATTTAAACCTAAAGAATTATAGTAATTTCAAAATAAAACCGGAAATTGACTTTTAATAATTAAGAATTAAATATATATATATCATTTCAAATCAAATTTGTAACTTATTACTGCGTTTCGAAGAATACGTTCCTTGAAATGTTACGGAGATGAGTGATGGGGCGTGTTTAATTTATAACTGTGATGCAAGTGTAAAATCTTCGACAATGAACGACAACGGAGGGATTGTTGTGCTTTAATTTATTTTCTTATTAAAAAAAATCACAATGTAAATAAAATAAAAAAAATCTGGAGTGACTCCACTCGACTTTCCGAACATTGAGTAATTAACAGTTTTTTAGATAAAGTAAAGAAAGAGGAGTCGTTAAACAAACAAAAGAGAGAAAACCATAATAGAGTGTTTGAGTATTTTTCTCCATATACTACACGATGTTTTACTTAACGCTACCGAACTTTGAGCCCATAGATCATAATGATAAAGAATTTTTCGTTGTGTCCCTGTAAAAAACCTATAAATGCTAGATTCACCAAAATGCTTATAGTTAGTGCAACAGTGATTTATAATATTCATATAAATTTTCAGCTCAATTGAATAAGGCGTTTAGATGCTATCGCAGTTTTAAAAATTTGGTCCCATAGGCCATAATGATAAAGAATTTTTCTTTGTGTCCCTGTAAAAAAACTATAAGTGCTAGATTCTCCAAAATCTATACAGATTGAGTATTTGTAACCTGTAATATGTGTATAAATTTTTTGCTCAATTGAATAAGGCGTTTAGATACTATCGCACTTTTAAGATTTTGGTCCCATAGGCCATAATGATAAAGAATTTTTCTTTGTGTCCCTGTAAAAAAACTATTAGTGCTAGATTCACCAAAATCTATAGGGTTCGTACTATGGTGACTTACAATATACGTACCAAATTTCAGCTTATTCGAACGAAGCGTTTAGACGCTAGCGTGTTCACTCACAGACATACACACATCATCGCAAAAATAGTGAAAACGGACTCATTGGACCTCGAAACGTATAGAAACATCAAAATCTCAAATTCGGATTTTTGACATGATTACAATACTTTCCTCACTATAGTGTTCGGAAAGTAAAAATTTAGTGTGCATAAATGATATTTTTTGGCTGCTGAGATGATATTTTTGAGTTCATTAACCGGCGATGCTGATTTTATTAAGCGACGGCTTTAAAAGTAATGTGTATTGATTTGATTCCGGTCCCAGCAATTTGATCAGATTAAGCGGCTGATTTTATTAACCAGTGATTTCATTAACCGGCGTTTACTGTACAACTATTCTGATAAAAATTTAGCATTTAAAGTTTTTTGAAATGATAATTAAAATTAAAGCATCTCTTACGAAGTTAGTATATGTTAACAAATTTCAACAAAAAGAACGATAAGAAACATAGTGTGTATTGAGAACCACTTCCTTTATGATGTCGGTTTAAACTGTCTATGCGTTAATCGATGTGACCGCTTACAATAACCATATTTCGAATTTTACATAGCATATATGTCACCGCTACGCTACAACGTATGCAATGTCGTTCAAGTGTGCAAAAAACAGGAAATTGTGAACAAACAAATGCACGTTTTAAGCGTTCTGTTTTTAACGTTAATGTCTATAAGCTGTTTTTTCGTACTAAATCGATGACGCTCTGCAATTTTATAATTCACTTTTTCCTCTTATCTTGAACCATTTCCGAGAAAGGAACGTTAACTTCGCTGTTTTTCACCAGGTGGCGATGTGGACACTTGAAATGCGTAGCGCATAGCCACTTTACTATACATACATACCACTTTTATGACTATAGTTGCAGCCGTCCAGCAGGTAAATGAGTCGGGACAGGTTTTTTTGGGCCCCCCTGTATTTTTTTTTTTTTTTTTATCGTAAAGATATTACAATGGGACCTATTTCAAACCAAGACCTTTATAACAAAACTAAAAGTATCAAAATCGGATCATCCGTTCAAAAATTATGAGTTAGTTCACAAAAAAAAAAAAAAAAAAAAAAAAAAAAGGAAAGAAAAGAAAAGAAAAACATACTCTTTGAATTGAGAACCTTCTCCTTCTTGAAGTCGGTTAAAAAATGTTGATGCTTAAATTTCGTTCACAAATGTATTATTCTTCCAAATATAAATATTTTTTTGTTTAAGTGCTGTTAATAAGTTTTTAACTATAACTTTCTTTTTCTAATATAGTCAAGGTCAAAGTTTCTGTTCACGTTGAAGCGACAGTTCAAGGCATTCTTCATCTGTTTATAAATGGGGCGTTGGCACAAAAACCACTTCACATTGCACCAAAAATGTATACTGAACTCGAAATTCCTCATTTCGAAGCTATATCTTTACCTGACACATACACACTGAAAGCAGAAATCTCAGATTCGGTGGTAAGTTTTTTTTTCTCTAGTTTAACGGAAACTTGTTAATAGAACTTCATGTTTTCAATGTGCATCTGTACTTGCGTACAATGTTCTTAAAGTAATAGAGAAATATTTAAAGTGAATAAGAATATTCGAAATGTATTTCTCATTGCTCGAAATTCGAGCAGTTTTTTTCAGTGAGCATTTAAATAATATTATAGAAATCCAAAATTACTGAGTAAACAATGTTATTGGTAATTTCTCTACTCTCCCCCCTCCCTCACTTAAAAAAAAAAAAAAAAAAAAAAAACACTATCAGAACCTTTATTTAAATAAAGATTCATAACCTTATGAAATTCTGTATGTATTTGCCTCTTAATCAAGTGAATTAACGTTCTTCTTCTGGGCATTTCAATAGCTAAAACACTGTTTATATTGAAACAATATATCAACAGTTAAATATAATAAAATTGTACTAATTTCTGAAGTTAAACAAATGATAAAGCATGAAAGAAAAATAAAAAACTAGTATGTTGTGGCCACCACAAGACTTTCTTCTATATTTTTCTGTACAAATTTACTAAGTGCCAATAATATAATAAAACTATTATTTATTAAAACTATCTAACATGATGAATGCAAATTATTTTCATCTTAGAGAAAACAACACTAAATATCCAAAGAAAGACAGTTTTATCTCTCTATATATAAATGGCTAAGAGAGTTTTTTCCTGTAAGTCCGTGGCTGGACGCAAGTTGATTGGCTAAAAGAGATTGTTTGCCTGTATGTTGTTGCCACCAACTTTTCATACTTTAGTTAATTAAAAAAATTGTCACCAGCTTTTCATACTTTAGATAATTTTAAAAAATCTAACTGTCCGATCGATAAGTTAATTAAACCGACAGATTCAGGAAAAATGCCCCTTTCATTTGGTACCTTATTTGTAACGAAATTTTGATTGGATTTTTAAAAATTAATTAAAATGTGAAAATAATAACCTAGTAAAAGCTTTAAATGTAGACATTTAAAATTTTAATTGTTGCTAAAAAGAAAAAAAAAAAAAAATACTTTTTTACTTTCTTCTATATTCAATAGAAGAAAGTATTGGATTCGTAAAAATTTTCGACCTCGGGTTTTTGATGGATTTACACGTTTTGAGAGCTGTAGAACACGATTTGACCATTTTTAGAAAAGGTCTGTCTGTCTGTGTGTGTGACAAAATTTTGTGGCAACTGCATCTCAGGAACTACTGCACAGGATTTCATACAAATTGGTATGTAATTGCACCTTGACATAAATTACTGCCTATTAACTTTTGGTAAAAATTGCCTTACAGTTTGCGTTACCATCCCGCTTTTTTTAAATTTTTAACATGGTGATATAGGACAAAATTTTGTATAAATGTGCATAAAAAGAGAATTATTTTTTAGTAATCATAATGAAATTTACAAGAATTATTTATAATAGAGATAGTCAACTGGGAAAATTTTTTTGTATGTGTAGGAGCCTCGCCACCCCCCCACCCCCTGGGGAATAAATTTTCAAGATGGGTATCTTTCGAAAGGTCTCGTCAATACCTTTAAAACGAATGGTTGAAATATAAATCTGTGATAATTTAAAACAGAGTTGTCGATTTTTTTTTTTTTTTTTTACTTTTAACAACAAAAAAAAAAAAAAAACCCGATTTTTTTTTTTTTTTAAATATTGTTACCGAGTGAATTTGTATACGAAAATATAGAAGAAAGTCTTGTTGTGTCCACACCACACTAGTTTTTTTCCTTTTCCAAACATAAAATGAAATATGCTTTCACGCGAAAAATAAAAAACTATAAAATATTTTACTCATGCACATGAAAATTTAAAATGGAGTAAATAAACAGTTTAGGTGAAGTTGTACGAGAGTTCCAAAAATTAATCGAAATATAAATGAACGTTAAATAAATAAAATAGTCGTCTGCTCAATTACGTGATATTGAAAAACAAAGAATCGAATTCAGTAAATATGGAAAGGAAAGGAAAACGAAACGAAAATAAGGAAACAAACAAACAAACAAACAAACAATAATAATAATAATAATACTAATAACATAAACCAACGGGAAACCAAAGCGGGCTTTAAAGCAATTTCATGATTTCTTTATATTTCATTTTTGTTTGTAAAGCGATATCCGCGATTGTAATGAAATGTTCGCCCTCTGGTGGGCTAAGGGGAAATTACAATAAACATGCTTTAATTCGAATTCCATCAAGCCGTCATTGCTAGCCGATGTTTAGTTTCACATATATTTATTGAATAAAAATGAATAAATCCGGTAAAAAAGATAACACATACTGTTGTGTGCTCCAGTGTAACTGCAAAGGACCAAGAAATACAGAATTAAGCTTCCATTTATTTCCAAATGACAAATTTAAAATTTCAGTTGCTTCGGCTAATGGAAGTAAAGAATTAATCAGATGATTTAAAACTAATATTTGTTCAGCTTTAGTTAAATATCTACTTCCGATCGAACTTTGAATAAACTGAAATATTTTTTTCCAAAAGCAATCAATTTTCCATGATGTAATGGCGGAGAAATTATAGTCCGAATATTAAGTAGAATAACAAAAAGAACAAAAATAGATACACGTGGCTGTAATATTTACTAACAACAAGAGCTGAAAAAAGTGCCATCTATCGATCATTACAAACGCGGATAGAAAAGGGTTTCCTTTAAATATAGTGACCAGCGAAGCGAGAAAAGCCTTCGTTGATTCACTACCTTCATTCATTTCATGAATGGACCATATTCCCACTTTGGGTTCGAGGCTACAAGAATATTAGCTGGTTAGGGAAACAATCCTCAACTCTACCATAACGAAGCATTGTGGCTTGCAAATTTTTATCTTGCAATGTTATTTATAAGAGTTACAGATTATATGAAATTGAAGTAAGAGTGATAGAGTGATACCTTTGTTTTGATTTTAATCCAGTTTTAGTAATATACTTTAATATTAATCAACATATGTAATATTAAAAGTTGCCATGTGAACTGTGGCGATGTTAACAAATTTAAATGGATGTTCCATTTAATAAATTCCTTTATTAAAGTGATTGAAATTTTAATTATTTAAGCTTTGATGTCTATAAATATGTGTGTGTGTATAAAATGTTCTTATTAATCTTTTATTCATTATATATATATATGTGTGTGTGTGTGCGTATATATACATAAAATGTTCTGCAATTTTACGATATGGAATAGTCTTAACTTTATCATTCGATTCAATTGTTTACATTTTTCTTTTGTTCTTGTTTGAACATTATTATTAAGTTTCACTGCAGAAATATTTAGGAAAATTTTATGCGTAACAATAAAATGGCATCTTGAATCTAATTTGTTTACAAAATATCGGCCACGTGTTCAGCGATTTTACCTACGGTGACGTCACAGGAATATTGTCCATTAAAAAATGGTTTCGTTAACAAATTTTGATCTATTGGCACGCAAGCAGCATCAGGCTGAGTTTTGTACATTTCGAGTTTGATTTTGAAATTTTTCCCGCATTCGGAATTCGGTTCGTTCCCGAACTGGGGCTTTGCTAGTTTATATAGATTCTGTGAGGGGGGGGGGGGGGGAATCTGGATAGTCTGGCAAACTTGTGAGGACTTTTATAGTTAATAACCTAATCATTAGTTATAATTGTAATATTTATCTAATTACATGTTTGTCTAATTTATCATACATATCAAATATCATTTTCCAAAATTAGTGGTAATTATTAAAACATACGTTCCTGCAAGTTGGCAACATTGCTGTCAATATATATATATATATATATATATATGCACGATCTGCATAACGATATAGAGAGATATTATCGAAGGGCCAAACTGGTGCTAATATCGTAATCGTAGGGGCCGAATTCGGATGTGCAGAAAAACTGATATAGCATTTGTGGCCAATCTTATGGAGGCTGCAGACTATCAACAGCTGTTCTAATAATATTTTCTTCAACAAGCAGAGTGCATTGGAGGCCCGTACTTCATGTTCCAACAGGGCAATGTTCTTGTACAGACTGTAGTGTCTACTTCTGAATGATTTCTGATTACATATTATCAATTGGCCACTTTCATTACCGATATCAATTCACTAAAACATATCTAGGCCATTCTCGCAAGAGCAGTACATATAGGCGGGAAGCAGAACAAGAGTGAAAAGCTATTTCCTTTGAATGCGCAAAAAGCGAGGCAAACTGTTTGCAGAAACATTAGAAACCATGCCGACAGGGCCTGATTACCCAATAGGCTCGGGAAGCACAAGCTTATCCCCTCTAAAATTTAAGAGGAGCCCCCAAAATGACTAAAAACAGGATCTTTAATTTTCTGTTTCAGATTAGATTTTCCCACTGAGATTGAATTTTTACTGAGAAAGTTTGCCTAAAGTAAGGTAAAATACTCACTATTTCGAGAAAATTCTATTATTTAAGCTCAAAGATCTGAATGTTCATGTTCAATAAGTTATACGATTTTTCAGTTGTGGGTAGAAACCACACAGACATACGATTAAAAAAGAGAAAACTATAAAGACACACTAATTTTTGGCCCATAGCATTTTTATATTACAATATGTAATAGGAAAACAAGACTTCCCGAATTGAAAGGAGGCCCCGAAATGATACTGAGCTTTCCCTAGCTTCAAAGCTTAATCGGGCTCTGCATGCCGAAGAGGGAAAACTTTCATATTAATTGAATACTAATTTGATGTTTGTTTAAGTGAAACTATTTTTTTTTTTTTTTTTTTTTTTTTCAAATAGCTGTTTGGCATAATTTTTGTTTGCATTACAATTTATATGAATTTTAATATTATTTATGTCTTATTTGTTTATCGCATAAACTTATGTATTTCTAAAATATTGTTTTGTATACAATAAAACAACTAGGGCTGTGCCGATTAATCGATTAATCGGCTCGGTTAATCGATCAAAGCTTAGTCCCGATCAATTTTTCTAATCGAGTTAATCGGATCGATTAATTCGATTAAAAATTTTCAAAATCCGATTAAAATTTTCAAACTACGAATTAAAATAAAAATGCTGTTCTGCCTACAAAATATACACTAAGCGACAAAAAAAAAAGCCGCACTTGGATATTTTCCTTTTCGCCTTCTACAACCGCCAATTTTATCGTTTAAAAAGCAAATTTTTGAACAGATTTTATTATGTTACTAGCGAGCTTCGCTCGCTAGCGGGTCAGTATTTTCAAATGAATCACTAAAATTAATGAATCACTAACAGTAACTTTTAGTGTCAAGAAAAGAAATAAAAAAAAAAATCATTTCTGATTAGGTAAAAAGTCCGCCCGGGTACCCACTGCCTTCGGCAGCGCTGCCCCGTGCGCGCTGCGCGCGCGTATTTCTTCCCTGACCCTTCGTGCCCCCCCCCAAAAAAAAAAATCTGATCGGGTAAAAACTCACACCGGGTCCCCACTGCCTTCGGCAGCGCAGACCCATGCGCGCTGCGCGCGCACGTGTGAGAGTATACGTGCACTGCGCGCACATATTCCTTCTCAAATCAAATTTTTATTCTTAAGAAAAGAAAATTAAAAAAATCATTTCTCATCGGGTACAAAGTCGGACCGAGTCCTCACTGCCTACAGCAGCGCAGTCCCGTACGCGCTGCGCGCGCTCAAGTTAAGGAATACACGCGCTGCGCGCGTATTCCTTCCCTGATCCTTCGTGCCTCCTAAAAATATCATTTCTGATCGGGTAAAAACTCACACCGTGTCCCCACTGCGTTCGGCAGCGCAGACCCATGCGCGCTGCCCGCGCACGTGTGAAGGTATACGCGCGCTACGCGCACATATTCCTTCTCAAATCAAATTTTTATTTTTAAGAAAAGAAAATGAAAAAAAAAAAAAAAATCATTTCTCATCGGTTAAAAAGTCGGACCGGGTCCCCACTGCCTTCGGCAGCGTTGTCCCGTGCGCGCGGTACACGCCTATATCTTCCCCACCCTTTCAGCCCTTCCTAATTAACCTACATATACCAAAACCAATGTAACACTTAAAAATGAGATAAAAGATACAAAAATTTAAAACTTTAAAAATACATTTTAATTAAAAAACATTTAAAACACAAGACAGACGTTTCGGCTAGAACACTAGCCCTCCTCAGTGTCAAACATACAAACACAACATTTACAAAAATTCTAAATACATCATATCAAGATTAAATATTCAGGAGGAATAGCTTTAGCCTCGTTCAAGGCAGAATGTTGCATTTTAGTGAAAGCGCCCTCTAGAAAAATACGGGATTCATAAATATTTATATTGGAATATTGGATTATAAGGATAATAATGCATAAAACAGTCAATCATTTTTTACATTTTTCAACTTCAGTCTATAGAAAACCCACCTTCTCTGGTCAATATCTTAACTTCAATTCAGCTAATCCTTTATCGCATAAACTTGCAGTTATTCGTACTCTTTTACATCGTGCAAAGCATTATTGTAGTAATCCCGAATTATTAAATAATGAACTATCCAGAATCTTTTCTGATTTAAAAAATAATGGTTACCCCCCTCGTTTTATTAAAAGAATTTATAAAGAAGAGTTTTATTTTTCATTTAAATCAGTTTATCCTAAAGTTAAAAATTCCACTTATCGTACTACTATCCCTTATTATAAAGGTATCTCTGAAAATATCTCAAAATTACTTAGAACAGTTAATATTTCTACTAGTTTTAAACCTCAACTCCGTATTAGTAACTTTTTCTCAAACTTTAAACCCGCTGTCCCCCCTCTTAAACGTCTTGGTGTAATCTATAGTATTCCTTGTAAAAATTGTGATTCTACATATATCGGTGAAACTGGCAGAACAGGTGAAATTAGATTAAAGGAACATAAACGCTCTTATAAAATAGGAAATTTAAGATCTAAACTTGTAATCCATTCTCTCAATAGTGATCATATACCAGATTTTGAAAACTTTAAAATTTTAGCTTCCAATATAAATATTTATGAATCCCGTATTTTTCTAGAGGGCGCTTTCACTAAAATGCAACATTCTGCCTTGAACGAGGCTAAAGCTATTCCTCCTGAATATTTAATCTTGATATGATGTATTTAGAATTTTTGTAAATGTTGTGTTTGTATGTTTGACACTGAGGAGGGCTAGTGTTCTAGCCGAAACGTCTGTCTTGTGTTTTAAATGTTTTTTAATTAAAATGTATTTTTAAAGTTTTAAATTTTTGTATCTTTTATCTCATTTTTAAGTGTTACATTGGTTTTAATATATTAATGAGACGTATAAATTATGTTTAATTTTATTACATATACCAATTTTGAACGGTCTAACTGAATTAGCTGAGATGCAAAAAAAAAAAAAAAAAAACCTAATCAGAACACCTCAAAACGTGTAAATCTGGTGAAAACTTTCGATAATATAAAAAAAACTTTAAAATATCTTTCGAATGATGTATTAAAAATAATTTAATCATAGTTAGAATTTGAAATACGCGTATCAGAATAAAATTTAATTTGCAATTAAATTGTACATTTTTTATTTATTCTGGAAACCCGGTGTAATTTTAACTGCAACTTCGTCTTGTGATGTTAAAAGTGTGTAGCATGTTTGAAATAATTTTGAAGAAAATTGAAGCATTTTGAAATTTGCAATTTTTATTTCCAGTATAAAATCAGTAAAGCAGGAAGTAAAATCTATTTATTCTTTCGCCCGGCGCCATGGTAACCGAAATACGTCTAGAAGGAAATTAATAAAACTCTTGTGATTTGTTGCCACCTTTTTTTCATACTTTAGTTAATTTTAAAAAATCTAATTGTCCGATCGATAAGCCGTTTAAACCATCGGATTAAGAAAAAAAAGCCCTTTCCAATGGTATCTTATTTGTAACGATACGACTGATATTTCTAATTTATTTTCCACTTTTTCCGTAAAAATGTCACTTTTTAAGCATTTAATCATAAATTCTGGGTCATTTTTCAGTAGATATGGGTCGACGTTTTAATTAATATCTCTGCTAATTAGGGTCGCATCGCTTAGCGAATTATCGCGATGTCGATATGAAGAAATCCTGCGTCTGTCGACACCGGTTTCGAGGCGCTGCGACCATTAGCGCAGGAGCTTTAGCGGTCACAAGGCATTTCTCACAGACAGACAGACAGACAGACAGAAAGACAGACAGACAGATGCGCACAGATTTTAATAATATAAGGAGATCATCCACATACACTTTAGTTTTGAGTCCAGTGTTAAAAACAAAATGCAATTGTTAGGAAAATTGTAATTTTAGAAAATATTTCAAAAATGGTAAGAATAAGACAGTTAACGATGCCACAAAAAGTATTATTTTTTGAATGAAAATAAAAAAATATTTTAATACGTGAGATGGCAAAATAATTAAATGTTAACGAAATATTAATAAAAGGGTTTTTAGCAAGATATAAATTTTTTTGACTGTTTAAACTGGAAATTTGGTTTTAGGCGGCTATCTGGCTCATCCAAGCGAGATGACCGTATGTTAAAAAGTCATTGCTTATAAAATCGGTTTGTATTACATTTAGAAAATAAAAGAGATTCAGAAAAAGTGTTTAGCAGCATAATTTCTTTAACTACAGTACAACAACTATTAAAGAAAGCAGGTTTAAATGAGAGAAAATTTGAAAAAATTCCATTCTTAGTGAATAGAATTAGGAAAGCAAGACCTCAGATGGCTAACAAAATAAAAAAAATGATTAGTTAATTATTGGGCTGAACTGGTTCTCTTTGATGAGACAAGTTTAATTTATTTCGAGTTAAAGAAAACAAGCAGATCTGACAACGAAAATATGACTGACTTAATGAAAATCGCACTTTTAAGACAGTGACGCATTCTCCGTACATTATGGTACGGAGGTGCATAACTTTTCAAACTGTTGGACAATTTTTTATGCTCAAGAGGTCAATTAACTCGAAATAAAACACAATCTTCATAAAAGTGGTGCCTGACCGACTATTTTGGAGGTATCATGGACATTTCCGTAAACAGCATTTCACGATGAAAATGTACCTTACTACACGGCATCTGCGGTAAGTTTATTCACTTCAAATTGTCAAAATTTCCTATCCATTCCCATGAGAACCTATTATTCTGTAAGTAATCATATCTTTTTTTACTTTAAGTTAAACCCCATAAAAGATACAGTAGAATTTCTTCTTTACCAGACTTGGAAATAGTCCTAATCGCAATCCGCTCGAAAATGTTTCGTCTATAAAAAGGCGGAGTTGAGGGGAGAGGATTCGAAATTTGCAGCCTATAACTCTGTAGAAATTAGAAAAAATTATTTGTGATATTTGGCACATTGAAATTTCTGATATTTATATTAAAACACTGTATAAAACTATGCCATTGCGCATTAAAGCAGTAATTCCATATAAAGGTGGAATTAACCCAATGCAGAATACATATTTTTAACAAAAAATTGCTTAGATCTAACAAATAAATAGTTTTATTTCATATATTAAAATATAACTTCTTTATTTCATAAAATAAATCATAATAGAACACAAAGTGTATGGATATTGCATTATGTTCAAAAAGAAAGTTTTATACAGATTTTTAAAAAGTACTTTCTAAAGTGCAATAAAGCGAATTATTAAATCGAAAATGTACATAGGTATCATTTCGTCACATTGGTATTATGCAAACAAGACAGTTTTATTTGTTTCAAACATTAATTTTAAAGTTATTACAAATAAAAAATGTATAAGACATTTTTTCTGCAGTGCGGCTTTTTTTTTTTTTTTTTTTTTTTTTTTTTGTCGCTTAGTGTATTTCACATTTTGCTAACAAACATTCTAAGAAACATCCATCAAATAATGAAAGAAAAAGTAAATAAATAAAAATAAATAAAAATAAAACCTCTCAAAAGAAGTTGTTGCACTTTTGTTGATAGAGAAAAGGGGAAGGACAGTTATTAAACAAAATGCCGCTTCATGTGCACGCTGAAGCAACACCACCTGTCTTTAGCCTTCTGCTGAAAGTGTTGGCTAGGGTAATAGTATTCTCAGAAACAAGAAGCTTTCAAAAAATCAAAATGCTAAAGGTAAAAGAAAAGAAAAGAAGGGGTTGAGATTTCCACTATCCCTCTGATGGGGGAAATGTCAACAGAGTTTCACAATATCTTCAAGCGTTTATTGTCTGTTCACAATTGCTGATAGTAACTATTGAAGTAGAAACAGAAAATAACATTCTGTATCTTAGTCCGAAGAGACAAAGAAGCGCAAAAATATAAGAATTTGAGATTTTTATGATAATGATATGGAATTTTGAGAATTCATTTAAAAATAGTGACAAGCGAGATGGACAAGGCCTGCAAATATAAAAGTAAAATATGTGCAAATTCATTTAATGTTTCTTTCAAAATCAATTGAAAAAATAATTTACTTTAAAAAAAAAGTGAAAAAAATTATAGAAAATTAACACTTAAAGTCACCAATTATTACTCTGAAAATTGATTTAAATTTCAGCTATGAAACAGACATAATTGATTAGACAAAATTTTTTCTAAAAAAAAAAAAAAAAAAAAAAAAAAAAAATCAGTCAAACTTATGAATAATATGTATATCTATACACAGTATGAGAGTTTTATTTATCATTGAAATAAAATTATATGAAGAAAAATAAAAACCGATTAAAAATTCGATTAATCGACCGATTAATCGATTAATGAACTACGATTAACCCAGTTAAAACTCTTAATCGATTCCCACCCCTAAAAACAACATAACTTTCATTTTTACTGGTGGCCTATCGTTTTGATACACACTGCAAGTAAACTTCATGACGTTTAGGGCAATCTGAAAATGTCGAACTGTATCTTTCGAAATTTTCCCTTATAGACGTAATATATTTGAATAATTTTGAAAGTTTCAAGTAACGTCCCCATATGACACAGATATCGAGTTTAGACTTCCTGCTAACATTCGTTTTTAATTTATAATAATAACAGACTCACAGAAAGACAGATAGACTAACGGTTAGAAACATGATTTTTCAATTCACGGGAGCTCAAGATATATAAACATAAAAAAAGGCTAAAAAATACTTTCCCTACCATATATGGGTAAAAAAAAAGAAAAAAGTAATAATCTGGTGTGTCACTCACACGACTTTCTCTTACCCTGAAATTTAATACTATAAATACAGGTTGCAGATTAATAGGTAAGATAACGAGTACTGTTATGTAAACCTGTGTTAAACAATTCAAATTAGGCTTCGGAAGAGTTTTATATGATAATTAGTTCTGTGTGTGGGGGGCTACGGCCCCCCCTCAACCCCCCGTTTCATGAATGTACCTACATTTATATAGAATTTAATTCGGCTATTAAAAAATAATTCTGTTTTTAAAAAATAATGTATTAAAATTATTATTTAAAAAAATATATATTTTATGATAATTCAGACGATTTCCATATTAGAGAAGTAGTATAACACTAAATATCCAAAAAAGTCCATTTTATTCTCAATATTAAAAAAAAAAAAAAAAAAAAAAAAATCTAAGTTTTTTTTCGTTAAAAGTAAAAAAAAAATCGATAACTTCGTTTTAAATTATCGCAGATCGATGGTTCAACCATTCGTTTTAAAGGTATTGGCGAGCGCTTTTGAAAGATACCCATCATGAAAATTTACTCCCCTCGAGGGGGGACTCCCCTCAGGGGAGGGGGCGAGGCTCCTACATACACATTTTTTTTCCCTGTTTACTATCTCTATTACAAAAAATATATATTCCTTTCATTTGGTTTAGTGCAGTCTATAGACGTTAAACTCTACTTACCCGGAATTTCCCCCATAGACGTAATGTATTAGAATTCTCTTGATTGTCCCTGTACATGAACCATTTGCTTTATCTTAACGAAAAGCTTACTGTAGCATCCTTATATGATACACATTTAGAATACCAAGTTTGAACTTTCTGCCATAATTTGTTTTTGAGATATGCTGATAACAGACAGACACACACACAGACATACACACAGACCATTTGCTAAAAACATGATTTTCGTATTCAGGGGGCCTCAGAACATTTAAATATAACAAAAACTTGCGTTCAAAAATTTGACCCAAAAGCAATACTTTCTCTACCTTATGGGTAAGAGAAAGTAAAAATGAATTGTCAAAACTAATTATTATTATTATTATTATTATTATTATTATTATTATTATTGGTTTTTTGTTTTTGATGGTTAAATATATATATTTTTTTTCTTTTCCCTTTAGAGCAAGTATAGTGTTTCAGATGAAAGGGAGCTTCATGTAGAGGATAGGCATATAGTTTATAATCTTCGATGTCCGAAACAAATTCACCAGTATAATGAGTTGCGTTGCTTCATAAATCTGATCAGGGGAGTAGATTTGAAACTTGAAATAGAATTTGAAGGTGATGATGATTATGAAAGCTATACCATTCCAGGTATTATTTACTGCCTTTCTGTTAACTTAACAGCTTATATTAAATATTTGTACAAAAATTTGGAGTGACTCCACTCGACTTTCCAAACATTAAGTAATTAACGATTGTATAAATAAATTAAAGTAAGAGAAATCGTTAAATAAGCAAAAGAGAAAATTATAATAGGGTGTATGAGCCCTTTTCATCTTATAGTATGTTGTTTAATTAAACGCTATTGTCCTTCAAATAATTTCAGCCCATAGATCATAATCATACATTTTTGTTGTCTCCTTGTAAAAAAAACTGTAAGTGCTAAATTCACCAAAATCTATACAGTTGGTTCAACTGTGACCTATAACATGTGTAAAATTTTTTTGCTCAGATTAATCAGGTGTTTAGACACTATCACACTTTTAAAAATTTGGCCCCATAGGCCATAATGATAAAGAATTGTTCCTGGTGTCCCTGTAAAAAAACTATAAGTGCTAGATTCACCAAAATCAATAGGGTTTGTACTATGGTGACTTACAATATACGTACCAACTTTCAGCTTATTCGAACAAAGCATTTAGACGCTAGCGTGTTCACTCACACACATACATACATCATCGTAAAAATAATGAAAACGGACTCCTGTTACCTTGAAACGTATAGAAACATCAAAATATCAAATTCGGATTTTTGACATGATTACAATACTTTCCTCACTATAGTGTTCTAAAAGTAAAAATATATAAACTACATTCACCAAAATTTATACTCCTCGTGCAACAGTGACCTTTAGCATGTGTATAAATTTTCAATTCAGTTGAATAAAGTGTTTAGACGCTATCGCAGTTTAAAAAAAAAAAAAAAAGGCCTATAGAGACCAAAATGATAAAGAATTTTTCTTTGTGTCCCTGTTAAAAAAAACAAAAAAAAAAAAAACAACTATAAACGCTATATTCACCAAAATTTATGCAAGTTTGTGTGACGGTGATTCATAACATGTGTATAAATTTTCAGCTCAGTCGAATAAGCCATTTAGACACTAAAAAGAATCTTTGTTAGTAAACACCAAAAATTGAGCAACTACGCAACAAGATTTTTAAGCCGGAAAACTGAACACAATCCTTTGTACGGCAAAAATAAATTGACACAAGCGCTATGTGAAATCGATAATTGGCACTGATTTTATCTGCTGTGAAATGGGCCTACGTCTGTAAACCGATATAAAAAAAAAAGAAAATCGGAGGGTTTCAAGTTTTAGTACATACTATTAGTAACTAGTACATAACCCCGTCAAAAATGACGAAATGTGAAAGATAAATCTTGAAAACAATGTTTAGATCATGAAGATTACCACGTGATCATTTAAATATATTTTCAGTTTTTGTTTATAAATCAAATAAATGTGTTTCGATATTTTATAATTTTCGTTCTGAAATTAAAAAAAATCTACCCGATTAATAAATATGAATGACAATTAAAAAAATAAAAAATAAAAAAACTGCTGGTTGACAAAAATATAGGCCCGACAACACAACAGCAACAACACATCCCAGTGTTCCGTTAAGTGCTCTATTTAAAGTCCTCATAATAAGAATAATCTGGTGTGTTACTCACACGACTTTCTCTTACCCTGAAATTTAATACTATAAGTACAGGTTGGAGATTAAGAGGTAAGATAACGATTACTGTTATGTAAACCTATGTTAAACAATTCAAATCAGGCTTCGGAAGAGTTTTATATGATAATTAGTTCTGGCCCCCTAAACCCCCCGTTTCATTAATGCACTTACATTTATACAGAATTTAATTCGGTTATTAAAAAATAATTTTGTTTTTAAAAAATAATTTATTAAAATTATTATTTAAAAAAGTTATTTTGTATGATAATACAGACGATTTCCATATTAGAGAAGTAGTATAACTCTAAATGTCCAAAAAAAAAAAAAAAAGTTGAATTTATTCTCAATATTAAAGAAAAAAAAAATTTTTTTTTTTTTTGTTATAAATGAAAAAAAAAATTATAACTTTATTTTAAATTATCGCAGATCGATGGTTCAACCATTCGTTTTAAAGGTATTGGAAGATGACCATCTCTTTTGAAAGATGCCCATCATGAAAATTTACTCCCCTCGAGGGGGGACTTCCCCCCCCAGGCGGGGGGGGGGCAGACGAGGCTCCTACATACACAAAAAAAAAAAAATTTCCCAGTTGACTATATCTATTACAAAAAATATATATTCGTTTCATTTGGTTTAGTGCAGTCTATAGATGTTAAATTCTACTTCCTGCAATTTCCCCCACAGACGTAATGTATTTGAATACTTTTGAATGTCCTTCTACACGAACCATTTGCTTCATCTTAACGAAAACTTACTGTAGCATCCCTATATGATACACATTTAGAATACCGAGTTTGGAATCTCTGCTATTATTTGTTCTTGAGATATGCTGATAACAGACACACAGACATCCACACAGACAGACAGACAGACACACACAGAGACCATTCGCTAAAAATATGATTTTCGTATTCAGGGGACCTCAGAACATGTAAGTATAACAAAAAATCACGTTCGAATATTTGACCATAAAACAATACTTTCTCGACCCTATGGGTAAGAGAAAGTGAAAAACGATTAACTTCATTTTACAAAAATACTTTTTTTTAAGACTACTTTTTTTTTTTTTTTTTCCCGATTTTAATACCCGTATTTGGGTATAGATATGCTTTCGTATCCATTTGTTAGATTGAGTTATTTTGCTGTCAAATTGACAAAATTTTAAATTTCAAAACTGTGTCATCCTTGGCGTTTTTTGTATTTGGCGATTAAAAACATAATACGAAAATATACATACCAGATGTTTATTTTTGTAATATGTATTGTACGAAATATTGTTTCATATAATTCATCGCTCTCTTAATATAAGTTGTGAAAATAACCATGATTTTTGAAAGGAATTAAATATATTCGCCAGATAATTTGGCGATATTTTTTTTTTCCTCCAAGTATGACAGATATTTTAAATATATTACGCTGCAACATTTGAGTATCTTATATCAGACACTTTATTTAGACATTTGAAAACAAATTTGACTTCAAATTATGACAGAATATTTATCATTTTCCTTTTAATTAGTATATTAGTTGGATATTTATTGTGTAAATATCATCCTTTGAAATGAAATGTTTATGTTTTAAATCGAATATGGAAGTTTGCCATTTTTTTTTCTAGAGTTTTGAAATTTAAAATTTAAATTATATCAATTTTACAGCAAAATCAACTTAATCTAACGCATGCACACGATAACTAATTCATATCTATACCGAAATATGGGGATTAAAATCGGGAAATAATTTTCCTCAATTTTTAATAATTTTTTACAAAAAATCCAATGGGCGATTAACATAGGAAATCTTTTTCTTGCATCCACTGACGGCCAATGACGTCATCACTTTGCTTGCGTACTTTCTAACTGACTATCCAGTAATTACAGACACTTCATGCTAACCCAAATTCACCTCTACTCGATACTTCCGACCAGCTATCTCACCCACAACATCGCCAAAATATCCAGGATCCAGCTAGGGACTTTCTCATTCTCAACCGAACATTTTATCTTGACTCGACATTATCACCTTAGACTACTCTACTTTCAATCAACGAGGTATATAAAGTAGAGTGATAAATGGTAACCCTTGAGAAGGTCCAAGATGAGTCATGTGACATGCTCTCCTTGCACCTGCGTTTTCGATGGTTCCCTTTGTAACAGCTTATTTTCAGTAAATTTCTATGGCAACGGTTTGGAGATTGTTCTTCGCATGAGTCATAAACGCCAATGTTTTTGTTTACTTACGTAGTTTAATATTCTTTTGTTCTAAATCATTTTGATTTTGATTTTACTTCTCTTTTATTTCGTGTAGTTGAACTTTAACCGACAAAATGTTTAAAAATAGTTGACAAATTATTATTTGTTGTTAAATTCAGCTCTTTAAAAGTTTAAATTTTCTTTTATAAACACTTTTAAACTTTGTTGGGAAACGATGAAAAAAAAGGTATATTTTTATTTATTAAAATGTGAAATATGTGTAAAATTATTTTAAAAACAGTTTATTTCGGTCATAGGACTGTCATGTTACTTAATAATAACGATAATTTGTCAAACTGATATTTTAAATGCCATATTATGCCAAAATGATATTAAAATATTTTAAATATTTTAAATGCAACGATTGTCGCAATTTTATCTAGTTCTTTTGTGGTAGCCCTGTAAACGAACAGCGAATGATTTCCCTACTATATTCTACATGAGACATGTTTTTACGCATATAAAAAATATATATTCGTTTCATTTGGTTTAGTGCAGTCTATAGATGTTAAACTCTTACTTAACTGCAATTTTCCCCATAGACGTAATGTATTTGAGTTCTCTTGGGTTATACACGAACCATTTGCTTGATCTCAACGAAAAGCTTAGTGTAACATCCCTATATCATGCACATTTAGAATACCAAGTTTGGACTTTCTGCTATAATTTGTTTTTGAGATATGCTGATAACAGACACAGCACACACACAGAGACCAACCGCTAAAAACATGATTTTTGGATTCAGGGGACCTCAAAACGTGTATATAAAAGAAAAACTCACTTTCGAAAATTTGACCCAAAAACAATATTTTCTCTACCTTATGGGTAAGATAAAGCAAAAAATAAATCTAAAATAATTTTACATGTTAAATAATTCACTTTGATTAACATTTAAGTAACCTTTTTAGATTATAAAAGTTTCAAATACATTACAGTCAAATTCTAAATGGTTACAATTACAAGCAAGTAAATTTTTCTTCAGAAGGATTAAAAGATTTTTAATTTATTTAGTATTGTTTATTTTACCGAATTCTTTAACCCATATTTTTGCAGTCTCTTAAATTTTAGTATTGTGGCGCGTAATAATGATATTAAACTATATTAGAAAATGAAAATGGTAGTTTTGTTTCTGAAAAGACAAACATTTTAGCTTTAAAAATATAAAATTTGTAAGACAAGAATAATTTTGCTTGTGTATGGCGTGACGTCAGAACAAATAGTGAAAGAAACAGCGAATCAGGAGTGTCGAAACATTTTCGTGACCAAAATCATGTAAAGATAGTATATATGCGGCCGGGCTCTAACTCTCGTAAATATTCATGGAATTTCTTGAAACGGATATACGTTATTCAAATTCACTATCGGATGTTCCCTACTGAAAATAGAGTGAATAATTCTACTGATTTGTGTACAAGGACACTCGAAAGTATTCCAAAGCATTGCGTTCTATGAGAGGTATTTCTATAAACCAAATTTTAATAATTTCACATTATACAAATCCTAATGTTATTAAAATATTTTATTCATATGCACAAAAGAATGTTTTCTATACAATATAATATGATTAGCAATAAAATTTACAAGGCCACACAAAAATATTCAGTTACATTAAGGGATATTATTGGAAATTTGCTAGAATTGTATTTTCGTTTACATTAAGTGTTTTAACACTTTCTAATAATTTTTAAGTGAGAATATTATTTAAATTTGTGTGTCTATCTGTTGGACTGTCCATCTGATCTATTTGTCTGTCTAACCACCTCCAACGTCCGTAAATATTTTCAGAATTTTTTAAAAATGATGTATGTTATTCAAGTTCACTATGGAATGTTTCCTATTTAAACTAGTTGGCATAGGCGGACTCTGCTCAGTTCCCCATCATATATAGGTTCTCATAAATTTCTAGTGCGAGACATTATAATCATGTTAAAAGAAATGAATTTCACCAACGCTTGGTACAGTGACAGAATGAAATCCCAGCCTAATAGGCTATCCACCGTTCACTTCGATATATTTATCTTATTCTAATCTATTAATTTATTTTATCAGGGTCGATTCCGTTGTTTAGTTTTCATGCTACTGTTTCAAATGCAATAATCCTCAAAATTCATATTTATATGAAAAATTTACAATTTCGCTATGTTGATAAAATCGTAAATTACGAATAAATTACGAAATTTTCCTATTAGAATATTTGTATTCAATTGTGTACAAACAAATATTATAAATGTAATTTTGACGTTGTCTAATGTTTTATGATCCTCAAAATGGAAGTTTATGCTCAATTTTGCCTTATTCTGACATGTTATGTAAATCGTACATTCCAAATAACTTACGAATTTTTTTAATTGGAAAAATCATAGTCTATGATATTCATGCATCTATCCTAAATAATATTTCGAAAGGGTTTTGACATCTTTACGAGGAAAATATCCCTCAAGATTGACGTTTATGTGAAATTTTGCTCTATTCTGCCATGTTAAGAAATTCGTAAATTTCCAATAATATACGAAATTTTTATATTGGAAAAATCATAGTCATTAATATTCATGCCAGTGTCCTAAATAATATTTTATAAGTAGTCTGATATCTTTACGATGAAAATATCTCTCAAAATTGACGTTTATGTGAAATTTTGCCCTATACTGCCATGTTAAGAAATTCGTAAATTTCCAATAACTTGAGAAATTTTCAAAGTAGCATATTTGTAGTTACTGATGTTCATTCCGGCATCAAAACTGATATTTTAAAACTGGTCTGATATTTTTACAGCAAAAAGTTTCCATTTAATGCACGTTTAAGTGAATTTTTGTCCTATTCTCCCATGTTAAGAAAATCGTAAATTTCTAATAACTTACGAAGTTTTTTAATTCGAATGTTCCAAATGAATAGGGTTCTTGCCAGTAACGAATGTAATATTTTAAAACTGATCTGACCTCTCTGCGATCATTTGTCCTTGAGATATCGTGTAAACAGACTAACAAACTAACGGACTAACACACTAACGGACTGACACACTGACACACTAACAGACACCCTACAGGCAGACACCATACAAATTTGGTCATTTTCGGATTCCTCACACCTGAAAACGTATAAAAATGTCAAAAAACCGAGGTCGAAAATTTTCACGATTACCTAAGTTCCCCATACCTATAGTATGATGGGGAACTAAAAGGCATTAGTAGGTCTTGTACAACTGATTTGTGTGCAGGGACACTAAAAATAAATGGCAACGTACTACGTTTTAGGACAGGCAATTAAATAAATCACATTTAAAAAGTTTTATATAGCAAAATTCTTTTAAAAAATTTACATTTATTGTCAATATGCTAAAATAATGTTTTTATTATAACACGATATAGTTAACTTTGAAATTTACAGGGCTACACTAAATATTCAAATACGTTAAGGGCTAAAATTAAAGTCTAAGGGATGCATGCTTTTTTGCGTTAAGCATTTTAAATACTTTCCAACGCTGTGTAAGAGCAATTCTGAAATCAATTAGTCTACTCCACAGATTACTATACAGATAGGACACTCCCGTATATTCTTCGGTAACCAAAATTTGACCGCAACGACCCTATTGTCAACGGCTGTAAGTTTCTCGAGATTTCCGGTTTACGCAATCGCTCATCTTATTTTTATTGTATCTATGTGCATTGTAATATTAGTGCAACGTTAAACCCAACATCCAACCAACTAACCATTGCATCGATGTTTACATTTGGCAACTTTGTTATTGTTTACGAAATTGATTGTCGAAAGCAATTTATTTTAAGAAGCAAGTACTAAATATTAAGCAAATAAATTTCGAAAATATATATAAACCAAAAATATTTTTTTTCATTTTAAAGCATTTTGTATTATTTAAACCAAGCAATGTTAAATATTTAAGATTTTATTCCATACTGCTATTTCAGCATTACGGTTTGTTATATTAATTTGTACACTTGAACACGAATGTGTTTGGCAAAATTTATTTTCAAACATAGTAAAAATTAGTTTTATTTCTTAGAAAATAGCTGTAATGTTATGATTTTGTGAATTTAAACGTAGTAGAAATAGTGAAGCAAAGAAAACTGCACATATGTTTTCATTTGGCAACTTTATTATTGTTTACAAACTTGATTGTTAAAAGCAATTTATTTTAAGAAGCAAGTGCTAAATATTAAGAAAATAAACTTTGAATATACATAAAATAAAAACATTTTTTCATTTTAAAGCATTTTGTATTATGTAAAACAAGCAACGTTAAATATTTAATGATTTCATACTGCTATTGCAGAATTACAGTTTGTAATTTTAATTTGTACTTGAATATGGATGTGTTTGACAAAGCATATTTTTAAACATTATAAAAATTAATTTTTATTTCTTAGAAGAATAGCTGTGAATGTTTTGAGGATAATTTTGTGAATTCAAAAACAATAGAAAGTGAAGAAAAATAAAACTTCCCATACTAACCTGCTACTAACTACTCGCGAAATAGAAAAACAATTTTCGATCAAAGATGCTATTCATGTAGACTTAACACTTGTAGTTCCCCTCTGTTGACACTAGTGGTGCTACTATATTTCCGGTTCGCGTTTTAGCTTCACTGTCCTATCTGTATGATAATCTGTGGTCTACTCTAAGAAAAAAAAAAAAAAAAAAAAAACATATCACTTTCATCTAGAACGAATAGGAGGCCCTTTTCTAAATCCCTAAACTAGAAATATAGATTTCCGAGTTATGAGTATAAGGCACGCCAATACACTGAGAAAAAATTCTATAACTGACAACTATAATCTAAATTGTGGCTCTAGAAAAAATAGTTCCATGTCATCCTTATAAATTTCATATAAAATGTTTTCTTGTCCCCTTCGAAAGCGAATTCTAGAGATCTCTATTAGAATTCTTGATCGCTTGCCTAATACTATCGAGGACAAACCTATTTGAAAATATCTCTAAATAAATGTGAATACAAGAGGTGTGTTTCAGCAGCTATAATCTTGGTTTATGACCCAATTCTAGAAAATCAAGTGAAATTTCTCGTAATACAAGATTTAGAATATTCAGAATATCGTTTCACCATCTAGAAATGTGTACACTAGAAATTCTCGATAATTTCGTCTCTTCAGTTTATTGGCGTGCCTTATGCTCATAGCTCGGAAATCTATATTTCTAGTTTAAGGATTTAGAAAATAACCATTTATTCATTCTAGATAAAGGCAGTAATATATTTTTTTTCTCAGTCTATCTGTATATGCCTTTCAGTCCTTCTGTCTGTTTGTTGTGTGATAACGTAAGCAAAGAACATTGAAAGTTATACGATACAACAAGTATGTACAGTTGGAAAGCGTTAATAATAAATGTGCAGTGCACGATTTTTCATATTTTTTTCTTTCTTTCTTTCTTTCTCTTTCTTTTTCTTTCTTTTTTTTTCTTTCTTTTTTTTTTTTTTTTTTTTTCAAGGTTGAGTCAGCTTTTGTATCTTGTGTAATATCACTTTCCAAAAAGTGAAACCTTGCATTTTTTATCTGAATGCTAAGGTGGTGACTCCTGATTAAAATGGGGTAAACAGAACCACTGATTTATATACAGGGGCACACACACACAAAAAAACTAAAACATTACGTTTTATGAGAGTTATTTCTATAAATCACATTTTAATGATTTTATTTTGTACAAATCGTAATAACGTGAAATCATAACTAGTATGTGCAAATTTTGTGAGTAGTCATTATTGCATATATGTATTACTTGAGATTGTCTGTTTCTTTCTTTCTTTCTTTTTTTTTTATGATTATCATTTCCCACACATAGACACCTTAATTACACACTTTATGTTTTCAATTGCAGTTCCCATTAATATATTGCGTACACGTATGGGATGCGCACATGTATTATTCAAAAATATTTTGATAAATCTTTCAAAACTCTCTCCATATAATAATAACAAATAAATTATTGCAACAATTTCTTAATACAGTCTATTGTATCTATCGAATGCACACTAATATTACGATTGCAAATTTTTCATTTATCTGGAATAACATCTCGAAAAATCCCAACCCCTCCCAAAACTTAAGTTCTCGACCCCCCACTGGATGTCAGCATTTAAGAAAGGAGTGTAGTTGGGCTCAAAGAAGGCGGTTGGTCTAATGAGTGAATTGTTTAACATTTGGACAGGAGCGATGTCACTACTAGATGATGTTGGCAGGAATGGTTGAATCATGACCAAACGTAGCGTCAATAAGGAAACGTTAAAACCCGAATAAACTACTACGTAAGAAACGCCAAAAGAAAAATATTTGCGAAGCATACAACTGTTCGGTAGCCTTAAACGTACAGTCTTCAGTGCAAAAAGAATTCTGAATCTGGAGAAGTGCTTGTATATACATATAGGAGAAGGACCGAATTTAGTTCAACCAATAGGATTACGGGAAAGGTGGAGTGTGTGGCCAATAGGAATTTAGGAATATTAGCGGTGTAAACAGTAGAAAAATTAAGAAAATGTTTACTGAATGTAAAATTTCCAGCAATCAGACAAATAGGGAACAGCGAAATCACAATTTACAAGGTTTTTAAAATTTTTATAAATATGAAAAGCTTCAAAGAAATCAAGTTCATGAATGGATTTAGGTCTGCAAGTTATTTTAGCTGAATTAAGTTTAAAATTATGATTTTCCTCCCAGCAATGTTTAGAAGTAGCCGATTTATTGGTTTCTTGTTTGCGGACGTAATCCATATGTTCTTTTAGACGAAATTTAAGATTGCGTTTAGTTTGGCCAATATATGATAAACCACACTGACAGGAAATACTATATATGCCCCAAGAATTATGCATATCAATGGGATCTTTTACCTGAGAAAAGATGAGTTTATTGGAAGGCGAAAATATTATTTTAAAATCATATTGTTTGAGAATTTTAGCTATGGTTTGACTGGATTTGAGAAAACAGGGTAAAACAATACTGATATTAGAAGAGACTGATCTAGTAGACGAAGTACGAGGGAGCTGTAATTTTTGGATGGCTTTGTCTATAATGGAAGGGTCATAACCTCTGTCAATTGCAATGGCTTTCAGGTATTTAATTTCAGATTTTAATAAAATAGGATTTGAACAAATATTAAGGGCACGGTTTACAAAAGTATAGAAAGCAGCCATTTTTTTTGGTTAGATGGGTGACATGAACGCGCATGGGGAGGAAGGAAGACTGCAAAGTTTTTACAATAGACGGTGGTTGAAAATCCATTTACAGTGCGAGAGACGAGGGTATCAAGAAATAGAAGGGAGCCATTATTTTCTATTTCATATGTAAACTGGATATTACTATCACGTGAATTTAAAGTTTCTAAGACATTGTCAATATTGTGACGAGATATGTCGATAAGCGTGAAGGTGCCGTCAACGTAACGTGTCCAAAAAGGAAAAGATGTTTTATTAAAAAGCTTGCATTCGAAATAGTGCATGTAAATATCTGCGAGAATTGGGGAGAGAGGAGAGCCCATGCCTAAACCTTCAGACTGACGATAGAATTTATTTTGGAAAGAAAAAGTGGTTTGTGATAAACAAATGCGGGTAAGAAAAATTAATTCTTGTACTTCAAAAGATGTGAAATGAAACTCTTTTAATCTATTTTCGAGACAGCAGAGGGCGCCACTTATTGGAACATTAGTGAAAAGAGATTTTACATCAAAAGAAACCATAGTGAGATTAGTGTGAGGGCAGTTTTGAATATTTTTTGCAAATTTTATGGAATTCTTAACAGTATAATAATTAGCAGCAAGAAGGGGAGCAAAAATTGTGGTGAGAAATTTAGCTAAATTATAGGAAGCAGTACCGATATTAGAGACTATGGGACGAAATGGAATATTGGGTTTGTGAACATTAAATAAAATTAAATCTGCTATAAAATCTTGCCCCTTGTTATTGGACTCAACTAAATCTCACGTTATCTCTTCTATTGCTAATTGTGTCATATTTTATGCTTTACCAAAAGTTCACAAATCCAATATTCCATTTCGTCCCATAGTCTCTAATATCGGTACTGCTTCTTATAATTTAGCTAAATTTCTCACCACAATTTTTGCTTCCCTTCTTGCTGCTAATTGTTATACTAAGCAGTAGTCTCTAATATCGGTACTGCTTCCTATAATTTAGCTAAATTTCTCACCACAATTTTTGCTCCTCTTCTTGCTGCTAATTGTTATACTGTTAAGAATTCCATAAAATTTGCAAAAAATATCCAAAACTGCCCTCACACTAATCTCACTATGGTTTCTTTTGATGTAAAATATCTTTTCACTAATGTTCCTGTAAGTGGCGCCCTCTGCTGTCTCGAAAATAGATTAAAAGAGTTTCATTTCACATCTTTTGAAATGCAAGAATTAATTTCTCTTATCCGCATTTGTTTAACACAAACCACTTTTTCTTTCCAAAATAAATTCTATCGCCATTTTGAAGTTTTAGCCATGGGCTTCCCTCTCTCCCCAATTCTCGCAGCTATTTACATGCACTATTTCGAAAGCAAGCTTTTTAAGAAAATATCTTTTCCTTTTTGGACCCGTTACGTTGACGACACCTTCACGCTTATCGACATATCTCGTCTCAATATTGAGAATGTCTTAGAAACTTTAAATTCATGTGACTGTAATATCCAGTTTACATATGAAATAGAAAATAATGGCTCCCTTCCATTTTTTGATACCCTCGTCTGTGTCTTTCAACCACCGTCTATCGAAAAAATTTTGCTATCTCCCTTCCTCACCATGCGCGTTCATGTCACCCACCTAACCAAAAAATGGCTGCTTTCTATACTTTTTAAACCGTGCCCATAATATTTGTTCAAATCCTATTTTATTAAAATCTGAAATTAAATATCTGAAAGCCATTGCAATTGACAGAGGTTATGACCCTTCCATTATAGACAAAGCCATCCAAAAATTACAGCTCCCTCGTACTGCGTCTACTTACTAAATCAGTCTCTTCTAATATCACTATTGTTTTACCCTATTTTCCTAAATCCAGACAAACCATAGATAAAATTCTCAAACAATATGATTTTAAAAAAATATTTTCGCCTTCCAATAAACTCACCTTTTCTCAGTTAAAAGATCCCATTGATATGCATAATTCTTGGGGCATATATAGTATTTCCTGTCAGTGTGGTTTATCATATATTGGCCAAATTAAACACAGTCTTAAATTTTGTCTAAAAGAACATATAAATTACGTCCGCAAACAAGAAACCAATAAATCGGCTATTTCTAAACATTGCTGGGAGGAAAATCATAATTTTAAATTTAATTCAGCTAAAATAATTTGCAGACCTACATCCATTCATGAACTCTATTTCTTTGAAGCTTTTCATATTTATAAAAATTTTAAAAAACTTGTAAATTGTGATTTCGCTGTGCCCTATTTGTCTGATTGTTAGAAATTTTACATTCAGTCCAAATTTTCTTAATTTTTCTTCTGTTTACACAGCTAACATTCCTAAATTACTATTGGCCACACACTTCACCTTTCCCGTAATCCTATTGGTTTAACTAAGTTTGGTCCCTCTCCTATATATACGAGCACTTCTCCGGATTCAGAATTCTTTTTGCACTGAAGACGGTACGCTTAAGGCTACCGAAACAGCTGTATGCATCGCAAATATTTTTCTTTTGGCGTTTCTGACGTAGTAGTTTATTCGGGTTTTAATATTCCAACGCCAAGTCTCCTGTTATTATTCGTTAAGCTTATACGGGCTTAGTTGTGTTATCGGTTGTTTGCTCATATTGTTACTGAGCAACCTGGTCTGAGAAGCCTCATATGAGGGGGAGATTAGGTCAGTAATATTTTGAGCCATTTTCTTCATTTCACAATGTGCAAATTGGTTAATTGTTTCTACCGTTTACGTACAAAAAAGTTTCGTGCCCTCAACCGTTTGAAGTTCCTTTTACAGTGCAAGAGACACCTTATCATCCCTAAATTCATTCAACTGAAATGCAATATCTTTGGTTCAAGTTTTGTAAACAAAGCAGTACTTAGGGCTCATTTTAATATTCTCCGTGCAGTTATTAAGGAAACTCTTACCAACATCACGAAAATTGAAAAAGATTTATTCTTTCTCCACTTAAAGTTAACTTTTGAACGTCCTAATTTTATGTTGATCGATCGGAATTCCTGGATTCATTGTGACAACCGCTCTCTTAAACACTCAATTAAATTATATAATAAATTCACCCGGCTTCGTAATTCACAGAGTCCTATTTATTCGAACGACTTCCCTGTTGTCAATAAAAATGCAATCGTTAATCTTTCCAATGCTGAAATTTCCAATACAATCAATATTCTATTCTGAAACTCAATTCAAATTTTGCCGTTTCTAAACCTCCTTCTTTTTCTCAGTTAATTGCACCGGTTGAAAAAGCTTTCAAAAATTCTCGACTGACTGACTAACAGAAAAAAAAAAAACTTCGCCATTTAATCCTTAATAATGCCAATTTCAACTCTAAAAATTTTAAATCAAATCTCAGCCCTAGAAAAAAACGCCTTGGAGGAATTAAAATCTAATGAAAATATCATCATTACTAAAGCTGATAAAGGTGGTCAGATTGTTATTTTGGATAAAAAACAATACATCGAAAGTGTTACCGAACTAATTAATGATGGCCCATATATTCCTCTGCCCTGTGACCCCTCTCTTCATGAATTAAATAAAGTTAAATCTGCTATAAAATCTTGCCCCTTGTTATTTGACTCGACTAAATCTCACCTTATCCCTTCTATTGCTAATTGTGCCAGATTTTATGCTTTACCAAAAGTTCACAAACCCAATATTCCATTTCCTAAATCCCTATTTTCCTAAATCCAGTCAAACCATAGCTAAAATTCTCAAACAATATGATTTTAAAATAATATTTTCGCCTTCCAATAAACTCACCTTTTCTCAGCTAAAAGATCCCATTGATATGCATAATTCTAGGGACATTTATAGTATTTCCTATCAGCGTGGTTTATCATACGTGGGCCAAACTTTACGCAGTCTTAAATTTCGTCTAAAAGAACATATGAATTACGTCCGCAAACAAGAAACCAATAAATCGGCTATTTCTAAACATTGCTGGGAGGAAAATCATAATTTTAAATTTAATTCAGCTAAAATAATTTGCAGACCTAAATCCATTCATGAACTTGATTTCTTTGAAGCTTTTCATATGTATAAAAATTTTAAAAACCTTGTAAATTGTGATTTCGCTGTTCCCTATTTGTCTGATTGTTGGAAATTTTACATTCAGTCCACATTTTCTTAATTTTTCTACTGTTTACACCGCTAACATTCCTAAATTCCTATTGGCCACACACTCCACCTTTCCCGTAATCCTATTGGTTGAACTAAATTTGGTCCCTCTCCTATATATACGAGCACTTCTCCAGATTCAGAATTCTTTTTGCACTGAAAACGGTACGCTTAAGGCTACCGAAACAGCTGTATGCATCGCAAATATTTTTCTTTTGGCGTTTCTGAAGTAGTAGTTTATTCGGGTTTTAATATTCCAACGCCAAGTCTCCTGTTATTATTAATAAGGAAACGGTCGGCCTAGAGAGAGAACAGAACGTGAGACCCGATCAATTGTTAGAGCGGTACACAAAGCCCCAGATTCATCATTATCATCAATCTTACGTGCAACTGGTACTTCAGTGATTTCAAAGACCATTAATATGACGTGACCACGTGATGTCGGGCACGTTCAACATGGAATGTCAATGAATGGAGAAGAATTGTTTTCAGCTATGAGTCTCGCTCCAACTTGAGCCTCGATGACCAGCGAAGACGTGTCTTGGAGGCGCCCCAGAAAAGGAGGATCCCAATCTGACTGTCACCCGAAACCAGGAGTGATGGTCTGGGGTGCTATTTCATTTCATAGCAGGACGTCTTTGGTTGTCATCTGCGGTACATTTACAGCACAGAGGCACGTCGACTAAATCGTACTCCCAATTTGTGTTGCCCTTAATATCACGCTATCTTGATCATATATTTCAGCATGATAATGCCCGCCTGCGCACGGAAATACTTTCTACTGCTTGTTTTCTTGCTTGTCCAACATTACCTTCACCAGCAAAGTCGCCGGATTTCTTCCCCATTGAGGACGTTCGGAGCATTATGAAATGAGCCCTACAACCAGCTCAGGATTTTTCCAATTTAACGCACCAGTTGGACAGGATTGGGCACGGTATCTCAGAGGAGGACATCTGCCAACTCTATCAACGAATGCCAAGCCGAATATCTGCTTACGTAAAGGCAAGAGGGGACCAACGCGTTATTGACATGTTCACTTTGTGAATCTCTTTCTCTTGATTAAATCATCGAAATTCTCTGAAACTGTAATCATTTGTTTTTCTCTACATGTGCATCAACATCTACCAATTTTTGTCCCATTTGGATTACTCCTTCTTAGTACGTCTAGTATCGTTAATTGTCGTATCCTTGCTACTTTTTAAATACTTTTATAAAAATTACAACTTTCCTAATAACAACTGCTTTTTGTTTTAAATTTTTGGCTGAGTCCTAAATTGAACGTGGAGGACGATGTAATAAATCCTGTTCGAAAATTTGCTTTTTAAATGATAAAATCGGCGGTGTCAGAAAAAAGGAAAGAAAAATATCTAAGTGCAGCTTTTTCTTTCTTTTGATCCTTAGTGTATACATGCATGCATGTGTAGGATTAACTCGCTACATAACGAGCTGCGTTTCAGAAGAGCGCTACCACCCTTGAACTCCCCGTTATATCTATCTATATAATATTTCTCTAACGTGGACCAGTATCAATTATTTTTTGCCGAAACGATACGCGAGGATAAAAAAATAATATTTATACATGAACAATATTTAAGCACACGGACTTAGTTCAATGGACTAATAAGAAAAAAGGACGACATTTATTTGATGAGATTATTTTACGAAAAAAATGTATTTTTAACAGTTGTTTCTTCAGAATCTTTGCAAGCGTCATTTTAAACCTAGCAATATTTTAAAGATATATTCAGAATATGAACTTTTGTGTCATAAATTGACTAAAAAACACAATCATTAAAAATATAATCAAAATAGGAATTATTTTATTAGTGCTAGAGGCCTATTTCAGTCGGTACAGCGTTGTCGAATTTTTATACGTCACTCTTAATAGTGCTAAGGGCCTATATCAGTCGGTTTATTGAATGGGGATTTATTGAATGATGTCCCCCCAAGGCACAACTTTGACATGAGTCCCCCCCCCAGGCCCAACTTTGACATGAGTCCCCCCAAGGTACCCCTATTTCAGTCGGTACAGCGTTGTCGAATTTTTATATGTCACTCTTAATAGTGCTAAGGGCCTATTTCAGTCGGTTTATTGAATGGGGATTTATTGAATGAAGTCCCCCCACGGAACAACTTTGACATGAGTCCCCCCCAGGCACAATTTTGACATGAGTCCCCCCCCCCCCAAGGTACCCCTATTTCAGTCGGTACAGCGTTGTCGAATTTTTTTTATACGTCACTCTTAATAGTGCTAAGGGCCTATTTCAGTCGATTTATTGAATGGGGATTTATTGAATGAAGTGCCCCCAAGGCACAACTTTGACATGAGTCCCCCCCCCCAGGCTCAACTTTGACATGAGTCCCCCCCAAGGTACAACTTTGACATGAGTCCCCCTAAGGCCCAACTTTGACATGAGTCCCCCCAAGGCCCAACTTTGACATGAGTCCCCCCCAAGGCACACTTCCCCCTCATTGGGAAAAAGAGAAAAAACGTTGTTTTGCGGCTATAAGACAGTTTGGACTTCCAACGTTATTTGTTTCAGTATCTGCAGCTGAAACACATTGGTTTGATTTAATGAAAACTTTATCATGGAATTTAGATTGTCACGAATTAACTAAAGAAGAATTTGTCGATATTAACAAGTTTAGCAGTAGGCCTCTGTCACTAAATTAAAATCTGTCAATGTCAGATTTTCATGTTTTAAATAATGAAATAATGTCGTGTCTGTATATATATATATATATTTATTATTTATTTATTTAAAAATATATATATATACCAAAATTAATAAAAAGTCATCGCCAGCATGACGAAAAAAATTTAAAAGGGCGTCGTGGGCGTCCTATATTAAAATTGTACTGCCTGTGGAAGTATGAAAATTGGGTCGTGAACCATGAATTTTATTTGGAAACCTTTCTTTGAATGATTTGGGTTTCACTATTGTACAATATTAATTTGGTTTTATTAATAATTTGGCTTCTGGTAAATTAAAATTTTAATTAGGTGGTGAAATTGGTATAACATTTATGAGTTTCAAATTTTAAAGGTAAATAAGAAAAGAAATAAAATGCAAATATTTCGCACGGGTTTGTCAGTATGTCTATATTTATCTATCAATTTATATTTATCAACAGAAACCAGGATTTTAAACATTCTAATAATATATCTCATTTTTCGAATCACATTATTTCGAATGCTGTTGATAGATACAATGCAGAATAATTATATTAAAAAGTGCTTAAATAAAATTATATCCATACGCTGTAATGGTATGAAATTCTTTTGTGTGTCCCTGTAATCGAGCCCCAAACAATATATACACCAATAAAAACTATACTAACTCCATGCAAGTCATTAGCTTTTGAGCCAAGTTTGACATTATTTGGATGACAACAGAACGTCATCCAAATTCTTGTGTGTGATCCTGCAGATTAATTATTAAGTGTATGCACATTTTACTTTTACGCATTTTAATAACGTGTGTTATTTCATTATGTTGAATGCAGCGTTAACGTGTAAAAATGCGCTTAAATAAAAGTGAGTCCAAAGTCCCTAATGGTTCGAAATCATTTTGTCTGCTCCTGCAAACAAGCCACAAACGTTGTATACAGCAATAAAAACTGTACAACAAATTTTATGCATCTAATAAATAATTCTGTCGAATTCACAGTATTTGAATAATAATATATCGTTGTCGGGTTTTTTTTAGTAGTCCTGATTTAATTATAAAGGCACACCTTTTCTCTTCAGAAAACATTCTTTTAACCATCTTAAGAATTTATGATAAATTCTATCTATTAAAAGCAGTGTAACTAAGTTCAAGTCCATTTAACTGATATTCATGTCATATTGCGTGATGATAAGAAATAGCTTGATGTGTCCCTGTAAATGAACCAAAAACAATGTACACACTAAAACATATATAGCTAATACTGTATTGCCTATGAACATGTCCACCAATTTGTAAGTCAATCGGGTGAATGCAAGGCGTTTGTCGCAGTACACACTAATTCTTGCATGAATTGTAAAGGTAAGAAATAATTTCAAAAGTCCGATAAATTTTCAGTTTTACTACCATTAGATAGCGAGTACAGGTTTTTAGAGGCTGCAAATTCGGGTTCACACTCCTCCAACTCTAACAACATATCAAATAAATAGAACTACATGACGATTTGCTATTTTAATGTTTAATTTAACTGGACTATAAAGTTAAATGGTGGTTACTCATGCTTTTATTTTTACATTTAAATTTACTTATGTTTGTCAATATATTACAGTTTACTTTTCTTTTGAAATATAGATCCTGATGTGAGATTTTATGGCCCATCTATACCACGGACTATGAAAGATTTTGACATACACAACATCGATTACAACGCTCTTACGAACTACTTTTTAAACATTCCAGATATTGTGCAGCTTGGCATAGGACCGTTTGTAAATGGAAAAATCATCGGTTTTGAATTTTATACAGTGTTTCCTCGAAATTTCAATGTTGTGGTAAGAAACATTCTATTTATTTAAATCATAGATTTTTAACTGAAGGGTAGATTTAAATTAAATACTTCGAAAAAATATTTCTTCTATTTTAAGAACTATTTAATTAAATCCTTTATTATGTCTGTTTAAGAATGATTATACATTGCATGTCTAACATGCTCTTGACAACCCTATCTTTCCAGAAGAATTCGCGAAATATTTCTCTCGATATTCTGAAAATATTCTAAAATTAAACTAGTTGGCATAGGTGGACTCTGCTCAGTTCCCCATCATATTTATGTTCTCATAAATTTCTAGTTTGAGAGATATAATCATGTTAAAAGAAATGAATTTGACAAAAGCTTGATACAGTGACAGAATGAAAACCCCGCCTAATAGGCTATCCACCGTTCACTTCGATATATTTACCTCATTCTAATCTATTAATTTATTTTATCAGGGTCAATTCCGTTGTTTAGTTTTCATGCTACTATTTCCAATGCAGTAATCCTCAAAATTCATGTTTATATGAAAAATTTACAATTTGGCTATGTTGGTAAAATCGTAAATTACGAATAATTTACGAAATTTTCCTATTAGAATATTTGTATTCAATCATGTTCAAACAAATATCATAAATGTAATTTTGAAGTTGTCTAATGTATTTATGAGCCTCAAAATGAAAGTTTATGCTCAATTTTACCTTATTCTGGCATGTTAAGTAAATCGTAAATTCCAAATAACTTACGAATTTTTTTAAATTGGAAAAATCATGGTCTATGATATTCATGCCAGTATCCTAAATAATATTTCGAAAGTGGTTTGACATCTTTACGATGAAAATATCCCTCAAGATTGACGTTTATGTGAAATTTTGCTCTATGCTGCCATGTTAAGAAATTCGTAAATTTCCAATAACTTACGAAATTTTTATATTGGAAAATTCATAGTCATTAATATTCATACCAGTGTCCTAAATAATATTTCAAAAGTAGTCTGACATCTTTACGATGAAAATATCTCTCAAAATTGACGTTTATGTGAAATTTTGCCCTATACTGCCATGTTAAGAAATTCGTGAATTTCCAATAACTTGCGAAATTTTCAGAGTAGCATATTTATAGTTACTGATGTTCCTTCCGGCATCAAAACTGATATTTTAAAACTGGTCTGACATTTTTACAGTAAAAAGTTTCCATTTAATGCACGTTTAAGTGAATATTTGTCCTATTCTCCCATGTTAAAAAATCGTAAATTTCTAATAACTTACGAAGTTTTTAAATTCGAATGTTGCAAATAAATAGGGTTCTTGCCAGTGTCGAAAATAATATTTTAAAACTGATCTGACCTCTCTGCGATAATTTGTTCTTGAGATATCGTGTACACAGACTAACAAACTAACGGACTTACACACTAACAGACTAACAGACACCCTACAGCAGGCCCGGACTGGCCAGGTCGGCTGGTCGGCGATCGCCGAGGGCCCCCGGACCAAGGGGGGCCCCCAAACAACCCTCAGAAAAATTAATATACTAATTTATAATCAGCTATATCAAAATAATTGATAATTTATTTTTCAATAATCTTACGCATTCACATCAAATTTTGATTTATCGTGTGTTGTACAATGCTTAAAGTTTCAGGAAAAGAGAAAAACATCGCGATTAACCTCAAAAAAAAAAAAAAAAAAAAAATGCGAACGTGTATTGAAGCTTTGCGGTGAAAACCCTAGTCTTTCTTGATTGTTTTAATGTAGAATGTGCACGCAGCTCAAGTCGACAATGTTTCGTTTTTGGAACGCATTACTATTGTGCAGTGTGTGTGTCATAGCTATTTCAACATGAAACGCGTGTACCAAAGTGGCGTCTCAAAAAGAAAAGAAAAGAAGAAAAAATCTATAGAGGTAGAAAAAATTTCAAAGCGTTTCAGTACTTGGTTAACTAGTTCAACTTCTGAGTTGCAAAGTGAAACTTTAAAGGAGAATAATGAGACATTAAATACAGGTAACTCTAAATAGTTTAATAGCCCAAAATTTCTATCAAAACAATGCTATTATTAAATTTTTTAAAAATAATTTTTAAAATTACAAGTTTTTAATTTCAGCGGAACATTATAAATTTATATGAAAATAATATTTAAGTACTGTCCACATATTCGGTATTTTCAGCCCGTATTTCTGTTTCTTGCTATGTGTTTTGTTTTATCCCCTAAAATCATTATAATAAAGTATAAATCAAGTGACTGTCATCAAAGCTTCACTTTTCACATGCCTGGCGGCTACTTTCAATCAAATTTATTTTTTCTAGGGAAAAGAAAATATTTATATATACTGTATTAAATAGTGGATTTTTTTTCTATTGCTTTAGAATATAATTGAAGTTAAGGTATTACACTAAGTTTATATACTGGAAAAAAAAAGTAGCAAAACAATTCTCTTATTTCATTTTCATGATTAAATTTTAAAATTAGAGGTTCTGAATTTCGGATGAAAATTATAGATTTTATATAAAAACTAGTTGAACCCGGCCATGCGTTACAGTGGCTCTAGTAGGCTTTACTTTGTTATTCGCTGGTCACTATATTTAAATGACTTCTTAAAAATCAATATCAGTTATTAATATAAAATTGTGTGTATCGTGTGTGTGGAATTTTCTGGCTATCATATCTTCGAAACTAATAAAGATAGAAATACGAAATTTCAGAATTGATACAGGTCTGGTGTACATATGAATTTTCCAAATTTTGGTGAAAATTGGAAAACCGGAAAACAAAAGTGGAACTGTAAGTCCGTATCTCAAAAACGGCTCTATTGATTTTCTTCAAAGTTGTATCCAATAAACATCCTATTGGATTGTAAGGACATCCAATAAACAGTCTATTGGATGTCCTTTCAAATGATATAGTTGGTTAATTCAGGAAAATTGACATTCGTCCTGTATAAATAGCTCAATTTCAGGTCTCACAAGTACGTTTTTTTTATAAAACGGTTGCATTTTTTTTTTTTTTTTTTTTTTTTTTTTTTTTTTTTTATTCGCCATATTAACCAGCTTTTAGATGTACTTTTGTATGTAATTATTGTTTTTTGGTCAGTAATTGAGTATGCCAAGTTTTCGTAAAAGTTGGTGTCTCGAAAACGTCTCTAACGATTTTCTTGAAAATTGTTACATAAATCTATTTTAGATACCCTTTCTCATGTAATATGTGGTTATTACAGGAAAATAAACGGTCATCCTGATTAGGTAGTTAAATTTAGATCTCGGAAATTTCTGTTTAAAAATATATATACCCTGTGGCAGAAATTTATTATGCTTTCTGCGACAAGCTTCATGAACACCAAAATCTTTCTGCAGGAATAGTTTGTGAAGTTAACATTTACGAATTCAAAATAAATTATTTTTAAATAGTAAATAATATTCAGTATAACCAATGTATTTAAATTTTAACTAGGCACAAATGCATATATCGACACTATTGCAAGAAAATACTCTTTTTTTTTTTTTTTTTTTTTTTTTTAAGAAAGGTGAAAATAAATCTATTGAGATTTTTTGTTCACAATAATATACAATATTGTTTATAAAATATTCAATGAATTCAAACCATAAAATGCAGTAACACATCAAAAATAATCTGCAAATTTTTTTAAGGCATTTAAATCATGAAATGTCTATGTTACAAATACATTTAAAATTTCATTAATTTTTTTTATATTAAATATATACATTTAAATACACAAATGTAATGCACTTATTTCATAAGGTGCAAACCAAACAACAAAAAATATAATATAGAACTCAAAATTAAAATACAACAAATTAAAAGTAAAAATTAATATAGAATACTGAATATCATAATGAAATATAAATAATTTACAACATTTATAGTTTTTGAGATTATTAGAAATATGCACGATAACATTCTAATACACAAGATTCACTTTTTGTATTATACACAAATAGCATAAAAATGTGTATTTGAAATCTAAAAAATGTGATTTGACATTAAAGAATTCAGAATGTATAATTATACCATCATTTAAATACATAAAGTAAAACAGAATACAAGATCTAAGTAACACAATTATAGACATAGCATAGTCGAAATATTTTCATAAAGATTGAGGCAAGTGAAATATTTAATTTTTAAGGAGATGTTGAAATCTGAAATGTAACAGATTTCATGAATAAAATCTATAATAGCAAATAATGATTACAGATGAATGAAATAAATAGAAATCAATTAAAAGTAATATTTGATATTGGTATCTAAACGAATAAGTAAATAAAAATAAATAAATAAAAGGATGTGTTGTTTAATTAGTATTTATTCAAAACGACTACTATTAGATAAAATTCCTTTTGCTTACAAAAAAAAAAAAAAAAAAAAATCAACAAAACCTTTGGTTTGATTTTTATTCAAAATAACTATTTAATTTGCAATATTTCAAATAAAAAAATAAACATTTTTTTTTAAATTTAAATGTTTAAAAAATGAAATGAACAAGTTGTAGAAACTAATGATAAGAGAATTTTTGTAAAATAAATGAGTAATTTTTTAACGACTTCATATACTAAAACAACAAAATTTAAAGCTAAAAATTTTAATCACAATTAAAAATAATTAATGATTAGTAAAGAAAAAAATTAGAAAAGTTACCAATTTTATAACTTAAGATACCCATTAATATTCATTGCTAAGATCTTTTTCTACATGTAAAATGCAAAATATCAATAAAGTATTTTTAAGATTAATTTCTTAATTTTCTATTTTTTGAAGCAAGGTTTGAAGCTTCATTTTTATTTTGCGTATAACTACAGACGTTACAAATTTCCCCATACTCCTATTTCTGTATATATTTGTGAAATGTATTGAATAGTTTGAACCAAACATTAAAATTAATGCAGCTTTAAAAAATTTACGTGTATTTACTACCACTCGCGTATGCACGCTTCGCATACATTAAAGAAAAAAAATCTCTAGATACAACTAATTTGTCGTGCGTAAATCAGAAATTGTATGAAAATCGGTACAGCAGCAATCACGCACTAAAAAAAAAAAAAAAAAAAAAAAAAAAAAAAAAAAACACTGGATGCAGCAGTTATGCATGAATCTGAAAATGCATGAAATATGAAATTCGGAAAATGGTCGCAAAGCCACATTCTTTCGAGAAAGCATCTTTTTGCAATACAATAAATACACACGACACGAGCAGCAGGCGCAACGCGAAAACAAAGTTTGAAGACACGAAAATGAAGTTCCTATGTGAAGAGGTTACCAGTGAAAAGTATCGTATCTGCAGAAACGAAAATTTGTTCTGCAGAACAGTTTATAAACCATTCTGTGAGTTTCTCTCTCTCTCTCTCTCTTTTTTTTTTTTTTAACACAATGGTAAAATTTATTTCATTTAAGTAAAATCTTTCTGCAAGAACATTTCTGTTTCTGCGACATTATCGCCGTGTCGCCGTGTTTCTGCCACGGGGTATATATATATATATTAATTCGCTATGTAAATTCTGTTTTATAGGTCTTTACACGTGTATTAAGTTTCATTTACTGGAAAATTTCCCCCCCAAAAAAAATGCACATAATATCTCCAAAAATGCATATAATTCGTGCAATAGTGGATAATGGAAGTCGTGTGATTGTTTCATAACAAATTTTTTTCTCTTTTTTTCACAATCTATTCTTCCCTATAAAAACATGCAGTAACTTTGTGTCATCCCTTAATGACAGTTATTCAATTCATTTTTTAAAATTTCTTCCATTACAGCTTTGCATAGGATCCCCTTTGCGACTTTTAAATTTTTGTTGTAATTTTTTCGATGATTTAAAATGACAATCGCAATTGTGTAAGTAAAGATCTTGACGAGAACGTTCGAGTTATTTCGGTGCAAATTTCAAATTTCGCTATTGGGCCCTATGGTAAAGCGTTCCCCTTTCTTCCACATTATTTTTTCGGAACTTCATTTTTAAAATTTTTACCTTCCTAACATAATGTAAGAAAAGTATTGTAATCACGACGAAAATCCAACTTTGAAATTTCGGTGTATCTATACGTTTTGAGGTCCTCTGAGTTCATTTTATCTAATTTTACGATGATGTATATGTGTGTGAGTGAACACGGTAGCGTCTAAAGGCTTTGTTCGAATGAGCTGAAAGTTGGTACATATGTTGTAGGTCACCGTAGCCCTATTGATTTTGGTGAATCTAGCACTTATAATTATTTTACCATAAAGAAAAATTCTTAATCATTATGGCCTATTAGCTTAAATCATTTAATGTTTGATAGATTAGTGACTAAATGCTTTATTCAAATAAACTGTAAATTTATGTACTTGTTATAAATCACCATCACACGAACTGTATAGATTTTAGTGAATCTATCACTTATAGTTTCCTCACAAGGACTCAATGAAAAATTCTTAATCATTATGTCCTGTCGGCTGAAGTTAGTTAAAGTGTGGTAGCATCTAAATATTTTACCGAATTGAGCTGAGAATTTATATACATGTTATAGATCACCCTCGAACTAACTGCATAGATGTTGATGATTCTAGCACTTACAGATTTAGTGTTCGGAAAGTCGAGTGAAATCACTTCAGATTTTTTAACATGGAGTAAGAAGGAAAAAATATTTTAATTAGTGTAAATGTTCAAAAAGTGTTAAAAAATAAATAAATAAATAAAAAAAAAAAGCTCATTTTTGTGTTTTAAGTTATAGATGTAGTAAGCTTCTGTACAAAATAGAATTTAACTTAACACGACCGGACTTTTCCACAAACATATTCTTCCTTCCATTGGAAAAAAAAAAATGCGGTAGCTGTGCATTGTTTCTCAGCAATGGTTACTATATTCTTTTCTTGAAAATTCTTTGGTACAGCTTTAGCATAGCAATTACTTGGCGGTTTTTAAATTTTCGTTGTTATTTCGGTGATGAACTAAAATGGCTGTCGCATTTGCATATGTAAACATCTTGGCGAGGAACGTCCGAGCTAAAAGGTTCGACACTAAAGCTGTTCCATTTCTTTAGCACGATTTTTTTTCAATTTTATCACCAAACTCTTATGTACTCGCTCACATCTGAACGGTAGGTAGGTAAGTTTGTGAATGTCCGCTAGAAAAAAAAAAGAGAAAATAAATACGAAAATTCGAAAATAAATTAGAAATATCAGTCGTATCGTTACAAATAAGATACCAAATGAAGGGGGCAATTTTTCTGAATTCGACAGATATTCGAGCTTATCGATCGGACAATTAGTTTTTTTTTTTTTTTTTTTTTTTTTTTTTTTTTTTAATTAACTAAAATAGTAAAACTAGGTGGCAACAGCAGACGATTATCTGGACACCGTCTGGGAAGAAAAGAAAACATCAGCTACTCATTAAGTCACATGTTTTTGAAGCAGGATTAAAAATTGCAGTTTTCAAATGTTTTTAAATTTTCTCTCGCGAACATAAAATTAATATACAGCCTGTACAACACAAGACCAACTTGTAGTTCAAATTTCACCAATTTTGGTTAATGAACAAAACATTTTTATTGCAAATTAAATTTTATTTAAACTTTGAAAGGATTTATGTGATACTATACATTAAGAATTTGGGTTTTAAAAGTTTTTTTTTTTTTTAATAGCTTAATTTAAATATTTTTTAAACTTGATTTAAGAAGTAAAAAAGGCAAAATATTTTTTAATTGGTTTTAATATACAAAAAGGTTAAAAATAAAAGTAAATAAAATATCTTATCCCTCTATTTAAATAATAGAAATTTCTTGCACGTTGACCTTCTTTTTTTTTTTTTTCTTTTTCTGTCATAAAAATAATTTCTTTCATGTCAGAAAAAACACTTACGTATTTCGTAGCGATCGGTTGAACGATGTAGTTTAGTATAGCGAATTAAAATCTACTATATTGTATACATTATATGTGCTTGATTCATGATATGCTTACTGCATATTTCCACAACTGTAAACTCACTCTCTGGAAACAACAGTTTCGTCGTACTAATAATTTAAATTCGGAGGTTTTTATTTTTATTTTTTTAATAAATCTAGCTTTACACTTGTATGTATGATTTTTATATATATATTCAAATTTAGCCACAAAATAGCAGTCTTTTAATAAAAACACTGTGTGTGCGTTTTATTATTGTTATTATAAGACCACAGCCGCATTTTTTTTTTTTTTTTTTTTTTTTTTTTTTTTTCAGAAAGGAAAAAAAAAATTTTGTAGTAATACTACCTCGAATTTTGCATAATAAGAATTAGACAATTTACAAATACCTAAAGAAGGAAAAGCTAAGTCAAAAGCAGGAATCTAGTATAAATTAAATTTGTTTAACAAGAAATTTTAGTTCTATTTTATTCGTTTCTAAGAGATTTACTTGGAGTGTTTCTTCTTTTTAACGTTTAATATTAAATTAATGTTTGTAATTTAATAACATACTCTGGTTTTACTAACATGGTGTGTGTGTATATATATAGAGAGAGATTATAAAAGAAAAATAATATGAAAGGTATAACGAGAGAGATTAATAAAATAAGCAATATTAAAACAACTTACTCCATTTGTTAGTTTTTTGTTTTAGACCAGAGATTAATAAAATAAGCAATATTAAAACAACTTACTCCATTTGTTAGTTTTTTGTTTAGCTAATTAGCTATCATGTATAATTTCGAAAAATATTTCATTTTCGCAAATTGCTAGGATTAGAAATATTTGCAACAAATGCGATTGTCTTGAAATTGCGTTTCACAATTTGTTGGATACCGCAAAATCAAATGGTCTTCCATTTTATATTATAATTACTATTCGCAACGTTTTTGATAAGTGCTTCTTACAATCTTTATATATATATATATTTATATATATTTATTTTATTATGTAGTTTTAATTTTTTTTTCTTTGTATCTAAATAATTTTTTATTTTGTATTCAGAACCGCAGTGATTGAATTCTTTTTCTCTTGGTGAGATGCAAGGAGCTAAGTTACTTTTGTTTTTAGTAGTAGCTCTTGAAACATCTTACTGTTTCCACCCTGCATTGTAAGGCTTCCCTAATGATGACTTCAATATTTTTTGGGGTTAATAAATTTTTCTGTTTGGTTACATTTTCATGTTTTGTGGCTGCAATAATTTCCCAAATTTTTGCATTATATACTATATATGTAATGGGATATTACTGACAAGTTATATCCATAGTGTAACATCTCAATTAAAGATTCCAGTGGATTAACAGTCATTTATTGCATGCTCTTTGAAACAGGTTACAGTTTATTTCAGGCAATCAGGCATTTAAAGTGTGATGAGTACTCAGATACGGACCGAGTGGCATCGGTTCAATTTATTATTTTAATGCTGCTCTGGTCTCTAACCTGGTCCCAGGGTGAAATTTTGCCTGAGTTTGTTGAGACAAGAATAACACGCAAAAAAAATCACCGTTTTTCGAATGCAGCACCTTAAATAGTCCGAATTTTGGTGTAAATTTTATTCTCAATAAAAAAAAAAAAAAAAAAAAAAAAAAAAAAATCGATAACTTTGTTTTAAATTATCGCAGATCGATGGTTCAACCATTCGTATTAAAGGTATTGGCGAGCTCTTTTGAAAGATACCCCCGTCGAGCCCCCCCCCAGGGGGGAGGCGAGACTCCTACATACACAAAAAAAATTTTCTCAGTTAACTATCTCTATTACAAAAAATATATATTCGTTTCATTTGGTTTAGTGCAGTCTATAGAAGTTAAACTCTACTTACCTGCAATTTCCCCCATAGACGTATTGTATTAGAATTCTCTTGATTGTCCCTGTACACGAGCCATTTGCTTGATCTTAACGAAAAGCTTACTGTAGCATCCCTATATGGTACACATTTAGAATACCAAGTTTGAACTTTCTGCTATAATTTGTTTTTGAGATATGCTGATAACAGACAGACACACACACAGACATATACACAGACCATTTGCTAAAAACATGATTTTCGAATTCAGGGGACGTCAAAACGTGTAAATATAACAAAATCTCGCGTTCGAAAATTTGACGCAAAAACAATACTTTCTCTACCTTATGGGTAAGAGAAAGTAAAAACAATATTTTCTCTACCTTATGGGTAAGAGAATGTAAAAAACAAATGATCGTAGAATGTCACAAATTCTTATTCGTGTCTGTCATGATGTTGCAGGTGTACTAGTTGTACACCTACAACTTTGGTCTTAATACGAGCTCTCGTTTTAGAGAATATCTTCGAATATGCACGATTTTTCGTGAAGTTTTTATGCAAGAGATGTGTGTATGCGTGTGCATTCTCGCATAATTCAAAAAAGTTTGAACGTAAAACATTGCAAATTAGTATACAGGATTGTTATAGTAATATCTACTTGTACCTTTTTGGTTTCTGTGACTTTTTATTTTGGAGATAATTACGAATACTGCGTTTATAATAATAAAAAATACAAAGGTTTTGGCCATTATACATGACCTGCCATCACATACACTGTAAAAAAAAAATTGTAAAATCACGGTATTTGACCGTATATTTTTAAGGGAAATGACCGTTTTGCCACCTAAACGGTCATAATCCGTAAATTAATGTTTTGGAATCATAATTTAGGAAATAACCGTATAATTTTACGGGAAATGACCGTTTTGCTAGTTAAACGGCCGTAGCCCGTAAATTGATGTTTCAAAAGTATAATTTTTTGAATTTTTACGAGAAAAAGCCGTTAATCTACGTAAATTGCTCTTATCTTTCACCAAACCATTTTCTTATGAGAAAATCTCTTCAAATGATATCATTTCAGTGACATCAAGAGAGAATTCCATTTTCTTCCATTTTCAAACTGAAACTATGATTGTTATTTATACTAATTGAATGTGTTTAATTATGCACGCATGACGCATAGAAACATCTATTGGTTTTAATAAGCTATTGTTTTCTTAATTTAATTAAAAAAATTTCCATCTGACTGAAACTGAGTAATTGATATTGGGGCAGCGGGCAAAGCCTGCTAGTATGTATATATATATATACACACATGTATATGATTAGGTTGCACAGCGGTCTGTGTTATTAACTGGGAGGAGACCCTCCAATTCCATTATTTATGGCTTAGAGAAACCGACCACGACATATGCCCAATGTCCACTCCGTGCCTTCACGTGGTGCAGCTGTTAGGAATGCCTAACATTATGAACCAACACAGATGGGCTCTCACCAAGACGCATTCGCCAACGTGGTGTGATTTGGACAATTCCTCCTTCTTATTTCAAAATGCCTGTTTCATATGTGCAATGGACCCCAGTCCTCGGCGGTCGGAATGTCCCTGCTCTAGGCAGCAAGCAGGAAAAAATACGGCAGAGGGTGCGAAGATGCCCATATGCCATAATTATAAGAAAAGCTTTTGTGTTTCCCTGTACATGAACCATAAACAATATAAACACCAAAAATTACACAGCTATTTCTGTATGGTACATTAATCGGAGGAATTTTGCGATCACTATTGTGGTATATGCAAATTCTGTCCATAGGCCGTAATGATAAGGAAAACTTCGGTGTATCCCTGTGTACGAACTACAAATAGGATACACATTCAAAACTATACAGCTAATTATGTGTGACTCATGAACATGTGTACAAAATTTCAAGCCAATAGCAGGATTTTTTGCGACCTCTCACAGATCCAGAGACAGAACCCAAAATCGTTTCGAGTTTTCACATGGGATCCTCCACTCACGTTTCGGCAATTAACATATAGGACCTTACAAAAGTCATGTAAGCATCCAAATTATTTCAAATTTCGGACAATTTTTCATAAACTATATAGAATAAGTTGTATTATTTTTACTGACGTATAAATAGTATTTATAGCTTGTTTAAATGTTACAAAAAGAATTTCATGACATTAAAGCCTATGGACACATTTTTTTTTTCAAGCACGTTTCACCACCGCGTTTATGCTGTATTCAACACAATGAAATTAACATACATTATTAAGTTCTTTAAATGCAGATTTTCTCTAGAAAAAAAAGAATAATAAAAAAATTTCTAGTAAAATCACTAAATAATTTATTTACAGGGCCACAGAAGAATTCCGATGACATTCTGTAATCATCCAAATGAGGTAAAATTTGAATATTAATAAAAGACTTGACGTGGAATTATAAAAACAAGGCAAATAACAGACGGTGACGGTACGCTAAATGCGTACGTCTCCTTTCCTATTATTTATTTTTGGTGGTCTACACGTTGTTATTTACCTTGTTTTTTATGAGATAAAATTTGGTTCAAAAATTAATGAGTTACTTCAAGTGAAAAAAGCTTTGTTTCTGATGATGTTGGAAATTATATGGCTACGTAACCCATTAATTAATGATAACCTTAATAATTATAAGTACATTTTAAAATGGTTACATTCCATTAAACATAATGAAATAAACATATGTAATTGGAATGTTTAAAAGAAAGTTTTCTTTGTAAAATGGTAGGCATAAGATTAGTAATTAGTTTACAGAGTTTTAGAAAATAATTCCAATATGTTATACAGAGTTTTAGAAAATAATTCCAATATGTTATGCAATCATTAGACATGAAATTCGGTACAAGTATACATGAGTTACAAGGAGTTAACACAAGATTATGAGTTACAAGGCCATACATATACAGACATATATACAGATGATACAGAAAGACAGATACAAAAGAGGTTGAGGAGAGCGTTAGCCCCCTTTAGAAACATATCTGGTTATAAAGCGAGTTACTCATGTATATATATATATATTTCAAATAATATTGAGTAAATAAAATAATCTGCTGAATAATGAGTGATGTCGTTGAGGCTCTTGATCTGCAGATCCACTAGTTTAGTTCAATCGCACAATTAGATCAAAAGATATAAAATAAAAACCTCATTGGAACTTTTAAAATTATTTAAAATAGTAAAACAATTTCTTGCCAAAAATAAAATAATAAATCGGTAAATATATTCCTTTTTATCCAAAAAAAAGTATATATATATATATATATGTTAAATTGGTTTATGTACGCTTCAAAAACTCAAAATGTTCTGCACCGATTGAGCTCAAATTTTGACATGATATACTTACAACCCGCTTCAAAGATTGTTTTTATCTATTTTTCGCGTCAGTAGCATTCCCGCGACCGCGAGAAAACAGCTTTTTTAACGATTAGCAGTGTACCAGCAAACCTGCCATACCGACCCTGCAAATTTGCTTTATGTTTACCATTTATTTTATACAGCGGGTGTTCAGTAAAAAATGAAAATGAAAATAATGTTGATGTTTCACTTTTTTATTTTTGTGAATCTATGAGCACGCGGTAGTTGAAAATGTTTGATTTTGAGGAATTTTATATTACAGCGCGTGTTCAGTAAAAAATGAAAAGAAAAATAATGTTGATGTTTGAGTTTTTTATTTTTGTAAATGTATGAGCACCATAGAATAATAATAAAGGAAGAAGGAGCACGCCAATAGTCTTAATGCTTACAAACCCCTTCTAGTGAAATGCCAGCGAAAGCTACTTTTGCTCCTGTCAACATTGAAGTTTGTCAATAAAGGCTTGTTAATAATCGCTGTTTTTTGTGGCAACACAACAGCTTATGTAGAAACACTTATGCTCCTTCTTCCTTTATTATTATTCTATGATGAGCACACAATAGTTAAAAATGTTTGATTTTCGATGAGTAGCATCTGTATAAAATTTTTAGTTTTTTAGAAAAGGAAATAACTTTCCCGTTTTTGCTCCGAAATGTCCTGTTGCGATTAATGTTTATGTAGTCGGATTCTTCGCCTGTTACGCTTTGTGATTTCGTGTGCCAATTATTTTTATTCTCAAACTTTCGTATCTCGAACTATACCTATCTTTCAATGTACATACTTCTCAACTCTTTCCGTTAGTAATGTTAACATCGTAAGAAAAGAAAATGTGTATGCTCTATTAACGAAATAAATGCTTGCCTGAAATGCTATGAATTTTTTTGGCCATTTCAAAATGAAAATTTTTTGTTATAAAAATTTTTGTCTTATCTCTCATTTTTTTCAACCTAGAGCTGTGAGAGTCATAAAAAGTTGTAATCTTATCCCTTCCTTCTGTTCCCGTGAAAATCGAAATAATGCCTCGCAGAAAAACGAACTTTGGTCGTCGCTCTCGTCACACAGAAGGATCGAGAAGACGTCTTTCGAATATGACTGAGGAAGAGCGGGCATCCATACGAGAGAGGAAGACTAAGCACTATCCAGATGCGTAACGCGGAACAAGCAGAAAGACGAGCAGCCAGGCGTGAGGATGAACGATTGCGCGCACGGCAGTCGCGTTCTACAGCAACAGATTTTGTTCGTTCTTAACGGAATGAACGCGAGAGGGTGAGGATAGATGAAACACAAACCCAAAGAACAGCAGATCTGAATCTGCAATTCCATCGTCTTGCATTTCGGTACAATCCAGTTGTTGATTATAGTTTAAGTCGGCATGTTGTCATTGGCAAGATGAGTCATGTCTGTACCTACTGCCAGGCTCTAAAGTTCAATAATAAACCGAAAGGGATGTGTTGCGCTGGCGGAAAAATTAAATTCCCTCAGCTTGAATCACCACCGGTGCCATTGAAAACTCTACTTGCTGGATCTACCACTGAATCCAAGCATTTCCTATCGAAAATCAGGAAATATAACTCTTGCTTCTAAATGACGTCATTTGGTGCGGAAATTGTGATTGCTCATTTCATGCCAACTTTTAAAATCAAAGGGCAAATATATCGCAAAGCTGGCTCACTGCTTCCGTTCAAAGATAGTGACCATAAATTCCTTCAAATTTACTTCATTGGTAATGATAGAGATGAAGTCGATGCACGTTGTGGAATACATACGTCTCTAAGAAGATCAATCATTTCGCAACTACAGAAGTTCTTTCACAAAAGGAACAATTTGGTGCGTTTGTTCAAAACGGCAACTGATATGATGCCATCGGATACCCACAAGATTGTCATTCACGCAGACAAAACGCCCGCTGGAGAACATGTTCGGAGATATAATACTCCAACTATAGACGAAGTAGCAATTGTTATAGTCGGAGATCAGTTCCAACCTATAGATATTGTTCTCCATCGGAGAAACAATGAATTGATAAACGTCGCAGAAACTCATCGTTGTTACGATGCTTTGCAGTATCCAGTTATTTTCTGGGATGGTGCCGATGTATACCATTTCAATGTGAAGATGATAAATCCAGTAAATGGTGCAGAAATCAATAAAAAGTGCAGCTCAATGAACTTTTACGCATGTCGCTTAATGATTCGGAGCAACGACAGCAATTACATTTCGAAATGCCGTCAGTTGCTTCACCAGTACATTGTGTATATGTATGCAAAAATTGAAACGAAACGTTTGCTATTTCTTCGTTTGAATCAGACCAAACTCCGCTCCGAAGAATACATTAATTTGCGAGAGGCAGTTATGAATGAAGGTAATACAACCAACGTTGGAAGGCTAACTACTTTGCCTTCTTCATACATAGGCAGTCCACATTACATGCAGGAATATGCTCAAGATGCAATGGTATATGTTTGTCATTACGGGCGTCCAAACTTATTTGTCACTTTCACGTGCAATCCAGCTTGAGACGAGATACAGCAACTGTTACTTCCTGGGATATCATCCATGGAATAGGTATGACATCACAGCACGTGTTTTCAGGCAAAAACTTAAGTCGCTGATGGATTTCGTTGTAAAACATGAAGTATTTGAATCTGTGCGCTGTTGGATGTATTCAGTAGAATGAGAAAAGAGAGGATTGCCACATGCTTATATACTAATCTGGCTCTACGATAAAATAACTTCAGACGAAATCGACGATGTGATATGCGCTGAGATTCCACGGGCCTACGTCGATAAGGATTTGCATGCAGTTGTTATCAAAAGCATGATGCATGGCCTATGTGGAACACTAAATCCGAATTCACCATGAATGGTAGACGGGAAATGCTCTAAGCAATATCCACGGGCATTCACAGCCAACACAGTAACAGGAGACGATCAACTGAAAATGGTGGGAATTCGGCAACTAATACACATGCAAAATGGTGATACTGATGGGGACAACCGTTGGGTTGTTCCATATTCGCCTCTGTTGTCAAAAACATACAAAGCGCATATAAACATAGAATATTGCAGTTCCGTCAAATCGATTAAATACATCTGTAAGTATGTGAATAAAGGCAGCGATGTGGCAGTTTTTGGTGTCCAAACAGAAAATAGTGACAGGAATGCAGCACGAATTATCGATGAAATTGCACAATACCAGGCTGGAAGATACACAAGCAGAAATGAGGCTGCATGACGAATTTTTCCATTTCCCATACATGAACGCTATCCAGCTATGGTTCACTTAGCAGTATATTTAGAGAATGGACAGAGCGTGTTTATTTCACAGATGAACATGTGCAACAAAGATCCCTTAATCCACCTGGTACAACTCTGACTGCTTTCTTCACCTTATGTCAGGAAGACGTTTTCGCCAGAACACTGATGTATTCAGAAGTGCCCTCTTATTGCACGTGGAATGTACTAAAAAAGAATTCGTACGACGCAGACGAGGGGAACCAGTCGATGGTTTACCTGGCATTTTCAGTGAAAATACAATTAATAGACTTTATAGAGTTCATCCTAATCAAGATGAATGTTTCTTCCTTCGCATGCTGTTGATAAATGTGTCTGGTCCTAGATCTTTCCAGAAATTGAAAATTGTTGACAACGTCACACATGACACTTTTCGCAGTGCGTGTCCAGCTCTGAATTTATTAGAAAACGGACAACAGTGGGATATATGTATTAATGACGAGTGCAGCACTGCACATCTAAACCAAATTCGCGCATTATTTGTAATTATATTGACCGTCTGCTTCCTTTCATCTCCCACAGAGTTATAAGAAAGATATCGATCGCATATGGTTGAGGATATTTTTTATAGAGTGCGCCTAGAAAATGCCAATATGACCATGGAATTTACATAAGGCATTTACAACGAAACATTAATAAATATTGAAGACAAGTGCTTGGCTATTGCAAATAAAGTTTTTAGTCAATTGGGAATACCAGCATCCACCCGAGCTGCGACTGCATCATTTGATGTGGATTTGTGCCTTGAACAGATTTACAACACAGGGCATTTATGATCGCATAATGCAAATGATAAATGACAGAGTTGGGGGAACCTTATATTCTTGGATACGCCAGGAGGAACTGGGAAAACATTCCTTATCAGACTGATTCTGACAACAACGGTTCGATCAAAAAATGACATAGCCTTAGCTTTCGCTTCGTCTGGAATAGCTGCGACATTGTTATCAGGTGGAAGGACTGCTCATTCAGCTTTGAAGTTGTCATTGAACATGAAAATCATCGAGATTCCCAAGTACAATATTTCCAAAGCATTCGGTATGGGAAAAGTATTACAAAAATGTAAAATCGTTGTTTGGGATGAATGCACGATGGCACATAAAAAATCGCTTGAAGCTCTTGATCGATTGTTGCGAGATTTGCGAAAACGTTCAGCCATTCGGGAATGCATTGATATTGCTGGTAGGAGATTTTAGGCAAACATTGCCTTAATTTTTCGATCGACACCAGCGGACAAAATAAATGCTTGCCTGAAATATTCAACATTGTGGCTACACATACGTACATTGCAGTTGACAACGAATATGCGTGTCCAGCTGCAGAACGATCAATCAGCCGAGGTATTCTCACGACAGTTACTGGACATTGGGAACGAACAGTTGCCAGTCAATGAGACGCCAAGACGAATATAATTTTTTGATATTTTTTTCTGATTTAGTAACATCGAAAGAAGAACTGATCGAAAAAAGTATTTCCTAATATTCAAATTAATTATAGGAATCACGATTGGCTCAATGAATGAGCTATCCTTGCCGCGAAGAATAAAGATGTCTATCAACTTAATAACGTTATTTCAATCCAGCATTAAAAATGAGGAAATTACATATAAGTCGATAGACACCGCTGCGGAAGCAGATAAAGTAGTTCCTACGGAATTTTTGAACTCACTTGATCTGCCAGGGATGCCATCACCCTTTTTAAAATTGAAAATAGATGTGCCAATTATCATGTTGCGGAGTATTAATCAACCAAAGCTCTGCAAAGGCACGCGACTTCCAGTTAAGAAATTAATGAACAACGTAGTGGAAGCAACGATTTTCACGGGGCCTTTCAAAGGTGAAGATGTCCTGCTCATTCCTCAAATTCCCATGATCCCGACCGATACACCATTTAAATTTAAAAGACTGCAATTTCGAATTTGATTGACGTTTGCTATCACAATCAATAAATCTCAAGGTCAATCTTTAGACATGTGAGGTTTAGATTTAGATGCGGATTGCTTCTCACATGGACAACTGTATGTTGCGTTTTCCCGTGTCGGCAAACCAGATAGCCTTTATATCTACGCAGACAATGGAATAACAAAAAATATTGTATACTCACAAGTATTGCAAAATTAAACTTCTATGAAACGTATGCTTTGTTTTGTTCCTCATTTCTCGTCCATGCAACCACAATGTGCAGCAAAGCGTGGCGGGGTACAGCTAATATTATATATATACATGAACACATGCAAATATGTTTTTTAAATAATTGAAATAAAATTTAGAAATATCGTGCTAAAGAAACTGAATAGCTTCAGTATAGAACGATATATATTATGTATTATTATTTATGTATGTTGAAAAATTTTAAAAGTAAAGTTAACTTGCATTTATTTAGCGGACTTCGAATCAAGTATACCTATAAACCTGATGGATATGTGTTATCAATAAATGGCATGTATTTATTATGTTTTCAGAAGGATATGACGTTATTAGTTATCTAAGAAATTTATTTGAAAATATTTATAATTAGCAATTTTAAAATTATTGAAGATAAATTTAAAAAATAATGATTGAAATTTCTAATAAATTAAAATAAATGGAAAATGCTTGAATTTAATAAAAGAAATGGAAATTTCTAAAATTAAACAAACTTTGTGACATAAACACATGTACTGAAATAAATAAATAGGTAAATATAATGCTATTGCACTTTCAATAATTTGAGGCAATGGTTCATAATGATAAAGAATTTTTCGCTGTGTCCCAGTAAAAAAATGTATAAATGCTAGACTTACTATAATCTATGTCTTCGCGCGATAATAAGCTATAATATATATATATATATATATTAGTGGCGTACTCTCTGGGTATGCTAGGCATGCGCCGCAAACCCGCTAAAAACTGTCTAAACTTCAAACATATTTTTATTAAAAAAAGAAAGAAAGAATAATAATTTAACAGCTGATTTTATTAATCACTCGCTACCCCCCATCCATTAGCCGTCATTTAATTTTCGAAAACTATTCTGAAAAAAAAAGGTCTTGTGTTACAGAAGATAATTCGTGGAACACATCGTTTCCTGACCGGTTACTCCGTAAGGCATGCTACTTTTCTAAAGCCTACCCTTGGATAGGGATTTTTTGCTGTGTGAGGAAATATTCATTGCACTAATTTTCCCACACAAGGGGATTTCCGCTCTTTAAAGGATCCAAGTCATGCTATTCATCGAGAGCATGTCCTGTAGTTTTCCCGTACTGCTAAAATATTAGGGATTTTCATTTTCTTATCTTCCGTAAAAGTGTTCGCATAGTCAGTGAGAACTAGTTTTTCCATTTTGTCCATCTACTCAAAGACAAGAATGACTGAATAGATTGACGATGTTGTCAGATCAAAAATATTATTGATAAAGTAAAATTTAATGCTTTATTTTACAATGATGTAATAAAAAAAACTTTTAACAAAGAAAAAAAAAACTGAATTTATTTATAAATGATCACTCAACAATAAAATGAAATTTGCAGGAATTTCTGAAAAAATATCTCTGCTATTTTATGCGCGACAGGAAAATTATTGTTTTTTTTTTTACCTAAATAACTCATACTAAACGAAAACTTCCGAAAGAAATAAAATTATGATCAAAATTTTACTTATGTTGTCTCTCTACATGAGTAAAGGTAATTCTCTGTCTCTCCTTGTTTGTCTGCGTACACTCTGGACTGTTTCAAAAATAAAAATTTAGATACCATTATTTTAATATAGTATTCTTTTAAAGAGGTAAAATGAATGTCAACGATTCATCAAGTGAAAAATTGCAATATAAAAAAAGTGGTATCAAAATTTCCTTTTGTAAGAACTTGGCTCTGAAGATAAGGCCTTCATTACAGAGCTACAAAATGTGGCAGAGGTATAGCTTGGATACTGCAAATGCGCACCTCATCGATTTTTTTTTTCTATTAATGTTGGATCAGAATATCTGAATCCCCCCCCCCCAAATTTTTCCTTTTTCTAAATTTTTACATTGCCTGGTTTTTATTTTTAATCGTCTCCATTCATTAGCAATGGTTACTAGCTTATTACACATTGTAAAAAAAAAAAACACAGTAAAATTACAGCATAAAATGCTGGCAATATGGGTGCCAGCATATTTTGCTGTTAATTTACAGCAGTGTTGCCAGATTTGGGGACTTTTTTATTCAACATCCACCATTAAATTTTTATTGCAACAGTTGCCTAATCACATCGAAGATTATTCGTCTATTATGTATGCCAAATTTTACTTCTCAAAATTATTGGTGGTAGTTGAATAAAAAAGTCCCCAAGTCTGGCAACACTGATTTACAGTAATTGCGTTTTTCCTAAGTAAACAGAAGCTTTGTAAATTTACAGTATTTTGTGCTGTTATTTTTAAAGCAAATTTGTATTTTAGCTTTTACAGTTTTTTTTGTAAATTTTATAGCATTTTTTGCTGTTTTTTTACAGCTGTTTTGTATTTTAACTTATACTACTCATTTGTCAATTTTACAGCATTTTCTGCTATTTTTTTTACAGTTGTTTTATATTTTAGCTTTTACAGTAAAATTGTAGATTTTACTGTTTTTTTTTCTGCTTTTTTTACAGCAGTTTTGCACACTCCTGCTCAATAGTTTAGCAAGATTTGCAAACAATCAATTTTTTTTTTTTTTTTTTTTTTTTTTTTTTTTTTTCAATTTAAAAACTTATCTCTCGATAAAATGTTTTCGAACATTGGGTATTTAAAGAACTGGATCGTCCTCGTCTTTTCCAGTGAAGATTGGTTTAAGACAACATTTGGGGGGGGGGGGGGGCAGAAACACATTGAGTAAAATCAATAATGTTTGTGATCACCCTGCGTCGTTAAGCGAATGAAATGAACTATAACTTTAGGATATGGTAATAGAGACCCAGTTCGAAGTGAGGATGAATTTGTGTGACGATACCATATTAAATAACAGAAATATATGCAGTTATTTTATCCCCCCCCCAAAAAAAAAAAAAAAAAAAAAAAAAAAAAAACAACATGTTTTTTACTTATAATGTACAGAGTTTTTAACGAAAATTATTCTCATGTTCTGATAAGTTGGAAAAACACTTTTAAAACAATGTACTGCAATCGAAATACAAATATCTTATTAAATATGTATATTTTTATGAAAAACGTTTTCACTGTGAGAAAGATAGAAAAGTTTGTATTACATAGTTTGAAAGCCAGATGTATTGAGCAACTTTTGTCAAAAGTGCATTTGAATAGAGTAAAAATTAAGCAAATTATTCGAAAAAGAACGAGCTAGATTTTACATATTTTCTAAGAGCTGAAATTTCTTAAGGGGTTTTTCACATGTCGCGTAATTAATTTAAAGATCCAATTATTTAAATCACTTAGCAAAAGTTCTGTTTTGTGAAAAACCCCTTATCATCTTACAAATCTTAGTAAATAAGCAAAAATATGTTATAGTTACAAGCTTATAAGGGGTTTTCCCAAAAAAGTACATTTGGAGCGTGGTTGAAACAATTAGATCGCCAAATTAATTATGTGGCATGTGAAAAACTCTTTAAGAAATTTCAAATCTTGGAAAATATTTAAAATCTAGCTCGTTTTTTTTGCGCATAATTTGTTTAATTTTTACTCTATTCAAATGCATTCTTGGCAAACGTTGCACAATATATCTAGCTTTCAACCTACGCAATAAAAAATATTTTATCCTTCGCACATGCGCAGTAGAAACGTTCTTCATAAAAATGCTAATATTTCATGAGATATTTAAGATATTTGTATTATGATTGCAGTATATTGTTTAAAAGTGTTTTTCCAACTTATCTGATAGTGAGAATAATTTTCATTAAAAACTCTGTACATTATAAATAAAAAATTTTGATTTTTTTTTTTTTTTTTCGAGTTTTAAAATAAATGCTTATATCTCCGTTATTTAACATGCTGTCGTCGCACAAATTCATCCACAATATGGATTCATCCACAATTAGGATATTAACATATCCTAAAGTTGCAGTTCATTTCTTTCACTTAACGATACAAGGTGATCAAAACATTATTAATTTTGCTCAATTTGTTACGGGCCCCCTAAAGGTTTTTTTAAACCAATCCTTACAGAAAAACATGAGGAAGACCCAGTTCTTTAAATAACTAATGTTCGAAAACATTTCATAGAGAGATAAGTTTTTAAATTAAAAAAATGATCGTTCGCAAATTTTGCTAAACTTTTGAGAGGAGTGTATATTTTAGTTTTTCTAGTCATTTGTAGATACATTGTTTTATTTACTAAAAGCGCAATTTTAAAGCTAAAAAAATTAAGATATGTTTCGATACCTCAATTATCACATAATCTTTGACTTTTTTTACATTTTTATTTTTCGGAAACTGTGGATTATCAGGCAAATTCAGTTTTTCTTTATAGTATCCCTGCAGTGAATATAACCATATTTACCTTATTTTGGAGAAATTATATGAAGTTTCATTATGCACAGCAATTTTTATAACAAAAATTTATATTTTATTTTATTTTTTGTTTTATGATAGCTGCATATTAAAACTTTGACTGAAAAATTAACCTGTTTTCATACTAAAAATAATAAAAATTTTAATTTGCAAAAAAATTGTGTCTAAAATATGATATAAATTTACCGAAAATATGATTAAAGATACTTTAGAAATACAGTGGAGGAAAAAACTCAACTTTAGCGAGAATCCGTAGATGGCTCTGAAATGAAAAATGAAAGTATATAAAATGTTGACGATTGTGTGATAATTGAAACAGTCTTGAAAAATATACCTTGTGTTATCGAAACATATGTTAATATTTTAACTTTTTAATTAACTTTTTAGCAAATAAATCAGTGTTTCTTTATATTGAGTGCTGTATTCATATTTATACAGACATTTGTAGACTTTATAGAACTTTTTGTTGTTATTTTATTTATTTATTTATTAATATTTTGTGGCATTTTGTAAATTTGATGACATTTTGCCTTGTTGATTTCACAGCAAAAATTTGCTGTATTTTTATAAAAAACAATTACTCTGCAAAAAGATAATTTTTGACATTTTTTCTCTGGTGTTCGGAACAATTTAAGTATTATGAGAGTTTGGTATCTTATTCTAACAATTTTTTTTTTCTTACACCTTTCCCTTTCATGTAAAATTGTTATAAATTCATGCCTTACTGGCAGAGAAACTGAACTTTTGCAGAGTTTTGATTAATTTATTTTTATTTATTTTTTCTTTTAGAGCTCCTCTCATACACAGTTTAGGAACATGAAATATCAAATCGTATGAGGCTTTCCATAACTATACCTGTTAAGTACAGCATAAGATTAGATACAGACCAGCATAAAAATATTTTTTGAAGATTTTTATATTACGTTTTCTATACTATACAATATTTCATATGTTTTCTATATTATAAAAATTGTAATAAAATATTTAAGAGAGAAAAAAAAATAAACAAATTATTATTTATTTTTTTCATTTATATATTTATTTTTTAAAGAAATGTCAGAACTGCTATAAAAAAAATTACTTGAAAGAATTTTTTACGAAAGAACAAATACGAACATAATTTCACAAATTAAACTCGTAAGATGATTATTAAAAAAAAAAAAAAAAAAACGCTTTCTGTTGATAAGTTTTGCGTCAGATTTTTTCTAAGACATTCTATTTTTGTTTACAGATGTACATTTAGAAATGAAATTTAGTAATTCAACAACGAAAAATCCAACTTTCAAATAGCATACAAAGTATATGAACTAAAAAACTTTCACTGATTAAAAGAGCTTTCGAAAAAATCTATAAATTTGCTATCCTGATTCATGTCATTGATTTTAATATGGTAACGTTTTTGGTTGATTAAAAATTTCCTAACGCAGAATTGTTATATTAAACATATTAACCCTTTGCCGGTCTATTTAATTTCACTCATCTTAGCAATGTTGTCAAATTTAGCAATCTCTTTTAATCAATATCCACCATGAAAATTTAACTGTAACGGTTCCCTAATCCTTTCGAAGGTTATTCGTCCGTTATATATATCAAATATCACTCCTAAAATTTATAGGTGGTAGTTGAATAAAATTAACCCTAAATTTTGTAATACTGCTTGGAACGTTTTAGAGCCTTAGTACCGGCAAAAGGTTAAAATAAAGCTGAAAAATCTCTTAAGGAATGGTAGTTTGTGAAGTGACGTAAGATGAAGAGGTACAATAACAGAATCTAAATCTCTTTTCTCTATAACTATTTTCAAACAATAAAAATAAAATAACAGAATAATAATAATAATAATCCAAAAATGAATATTGTAATTTTATAGCTAATTTTCTGTTTTAAAGCTACAGTAAAAGAAAACATGTATCTATTTACAATAAGCGATAGGAAAAATGGAAAAATTTTGTTTGCAGCACAATATTATTTCATTCAAGTCATTGCTGATAAGAAGTGTAGAAAACTAAAATGATGACTTTGTTTCCCTTTTGACAGAAATTCATAGATTTTCAAATAACAGGTAAAAAGCTCTTCATTAATTAAATACAAAATAATTTTTTGAAATCTGAATATATGTAATTTCAATCTTAGAACATTTATGAGTAAAAATGATTTTATAAATGAGCCAAAGTGTGCATTCTTAGATTTCAGAACAAATAAATAGGCAGAATAAAGATAATATTGAACGTATTTCAATGAAAAATTTCAGCTTATTTACCATATATGTTGGAAATTAAAAAATTTATAAATTGAAAATTTATGAGTTATTTTCTTAAAAAAAAAAAAAAAAATAATAATCAAAAGCCCTCTTCTTTCTTTCCATTCTTTTTACTTTCCGAACACTATAGTGAAGAAAGTATTGTAATCATGTTAAAATCCGAATTCGAGATTTTGATGTTTCTATACGTTTTGAGGTCCCCTGATTACGTTTTCACTATTTTTATGATGATGTATGTATGTATGTGTGTATGTCTGTGAGCGAACACGCTAGCGTCTAAACGCTTTGTTCGATTAACCTGAAAGTTGGTATGCATATTGTAAGTCACCATAGTACGAACCCTATAGATTTTGGTGAATCTAGCACTTATAGTTTTTTTTACAGGGACACAAAGAAAAATTCTTTATCATTATGGCCTATGGGAGCAAAATCTTAAAAGTGCGATAGCATCTAAACGCCTTATTCAATTGAGCAAAATATTTATACACATATTATAGGTCACAAATACTCAATCTGTATAGATTTTGGAGAATCTAGCACTTATAGTTTTTTTACAGGGACACAAAGAAAAATTCTTTATCATTATGCCTATGGGGCCAAATTTTTAAAAGTGTGATAGCGTCTAAACACCTTATTAATCTGAGCAAAAAATTTTTACACATGTTATAGATCACAGTTGAACTAACTGTATAGATTTTGGTGAATCTAGCACTTACAGTTTTTTTACAGGGACACAAAAAAAAAAATTCTTTATCATTATGGCCTAAGGGACTAAATTTTTAAAAGTACGATAGCATCTAAACGCCTTATTGAATTGAGCTGAAAATTTATATGAGTATTATAAATCACTGTTGCACTAACTATAAGCATTTTGGTGAATCTAGCATTTATAGGTTTTTACAGGGACACAACGAAAAATTCTTTATAATTAAGATCTATGGGCTCAAAGTTCAGTAGCGTTAAATAAAACATCGTGTAATAGATGGTGAAAAATGCTCAAACACTCTATTATGGTTTTCTCTCTTTTGTTTGTTTAACAACTCCTCTTTCTTTACTTTATCTACAAAACTGTTAATTACTCAATGTTCGGAAAGTCGAGTGGAGTCACTCCAGATTTTTTCTTTTTAAGTAGTGATGAAGATTTAACATTTTATTTATACTCTTTTTGCATTTAGATGTAAAACGAAAAAACTAAAACATAATTATCTAAAATATTAATATGGAACATAATTACAGTAAAACTACGTGAAAATTGTAATTAAAAATGTTTAATTTTTATACAAACATATATACATTTATTAGAAATGTTATATGATATTTATTTACATATCAAAACCATTTATAATTCGATATGTTATTCATCAACAATTACAACACGCGGGGCATGATTCCATCTTTTATGTTATTTTTTCTTTGCTTTTTTTTCCATGCTCGGGTTCATATTCATCAAGCACCTGGAATAAAAGAGATAAAAAATTTTCATTTAGTAAACAATAATCTCAAAGGAATTGCGCTTTTCCTTTGAAAATATTACACACAAAGAAACAGCATAGGGCTATATATACACGCAACATTATATATAACGAACGAGAAAAACTTCATAATTTCATCTATAATTTCATTTTTTATTTTATCTTGCAGATAACTGACCAATTTTCATCAAAATATAAAATTTATTGGTAGAACAAAATCTGCTTTTATCAATAGCTTTGCCTTCAGTAATTCCAACCTATTAATTTTTCTTGTATAATTAAGAGAAATACCAGTTTTAACCCGCTCTATCTGTGGCCAAGAGGTTCTGCTCTCAAAGCAGGTAGACGTGAGATGCCGGGGTCGATTCCAGGTCGCGTTCGTCTGCTTAGACTTTCGCAATTTCCTGTAGTTTTCTTTAAAACTTGGGTAAATATGGTCTAGAACTCCGAAAAAAAAAAAAAAAAAAAACTAGTGAGGGCACTCTCCTCAGACCTAGGAACATAACGCAGTCAATTTGTCTTAACACCACCACAACTTAAACAAAAAAAAAAAAAAAAAAGTAATTCAAATCACATTTCCTTAAGATTACATACATTTTTATTAAGTCCCAACCTTACCATATAACATATAATGCATATTTCTCTTCATCCCATTCAAATGTTGCTGCTGTAATAGCTTTAGTAGCTGGGCACTCAATACACTCTTCTCAAACAATTTTTATTGTTTATATGCATAAACATTTTATTAGAAGATTTCACAAGCTAAAGAAATCACTTATTAACCCAATAAATACTGTTATTTAAATGTTCAATTTATTTTAAAAAGATATATACTTCATTTTCATAGCTTCATTTAATAGCTTCATTTTCTACAAAAAAAAAAATAAAATAAAATAAAATAAAGGTTATTTTTCAAAAACTGTTCAATACCGAGAAAAAGACATGTTCTTGTCGCGAATGACAAGAAACTGTCTGTTCCCCTTCCTTCAAATGCATATCAAAATGTTTATTTAGGCACAATGATATCTTAGTTTGTTTAAAGAAAACAATTCTGAACCACTGATTTATATACACATACAAAAAGAAATTGTTATTAAGGTTGCATAATATATTAGAAAAATAGTTACGTAAATAAAAAGACCTTTTAGGGAAAATAAGTTCAGAGATATTTATTACTTTTAAAAATCTGTTTATTTATAGTTAGTTAGATTAGTTAGGATAACTTAGATTTTAAGTAAACTAACCCTTTAAAAAAATCTTTTTAGCCTAAATGAACATATATAGGAATGGTTAAACATTTTGTTTTCAATAATAATAATATGTTCTTTATACAGTTATTTTTAATACGTTTATTAATTATTATTAATATTTAAAGCTTAAAGCTTATAAACTGTAAATAGCTATGCATCATTATTTTATATTTTGTAAAGTTAATTTATAAACAGTTATAATTTATTTATTAAGTACATATAGGGTTTCACATTAACAAACTTTCAGGTTTCTTAAAAAATGGACTTCTTGAATACTCGAACTTTATAATTTTAAAATAAAATGGGATAATTTTAAAATTCAAAACTAAAAATATTAATTCAAAAGGTTGCATATATGGTATGATTAAACTAAAATTTGCTGTGAAGTTATAACTATTTTCAAATTGCCATCCCTGTTTAGTTCCAAATTGTTTTTATCATCATTATTATTAGAAAAAAAAAAAAATTCAAGATTTAGAAAAAAATTAAATATTTTTCAGCAAAATATTTTTTTGTCTTTATTTAAAAGGCAAACAAATTATTCAAAACTGAACTAAATAAAAAAATAAAATATATTGAATAAGCTATATATATACATTTAAACATTTCTTTAAATTTGATTTTTTCTAATTTTCCGAAAATGCTCAATTTTATGCCAAGTATTTCACTTAGTAATGATCTTTTTATTACTTATTTACCTAAAAAAAAAAAAAATAATAATAATAATAGTAATAATAATAATAATTTATGATGGTGATCAAACATATCCTTCCTGAGGTGACATAAGATCATCATTTAGAATGCTAATCCGCAAAAACAATCAAATTAAAAAAAAAAAAAAAAATCTGCAATGACTCCTCCACTCGACTTTCCGAACATTGAGTAATTAACAGTTTTATAGATAAAGTAAAGTGAGAGGAGCTGTTAATAAACAAAAGAGAGAAAGTTATAACAGAGTGATTAAGTATTTTCCTCCAAATAGTACACGATGTTTAATTTAATGCTATGGAACTTTGAGCCCATAGATCAAAATGATAAAGAATTTTTCGTTGTGTCCCTGTAAAAATCTAAAGTGCTCAATTCACCAAAATGCTTATAGTTAGGGCAATAGTAACTTACAATATTCATATAAATTTTCAGCTCAATTGAATAAGGCGATTAGATGCTATCGCACTTTTAGAAATTTGGTTCCATAGGCTAAATGATAAAGAATTTCTTTTTGTGTCCCTGTAAAAAAACTGTAAGTGCTAAATTCACCAAACTCTATACAGTTCGTGCAACTTTGACCTATAATATGTGTACACAAATTTTCAGCTCAATTGAATAAGGCATTTAGACGCTATCGCAGTTTTAAAAATTTGGTTCAGTAGGCCATAATGATAAAGAATTTTTCTTTGTGTCCCTGTAAAAAAACTGTAAGTGCTAAATTCACCAAAATCTATACAGTTCGGGCAACTGTGACCTAAAATACGTTTTTTTTTTTTTTTGCTCAGTTTAATAAGGCGTTTAGACGCTATCATAATTTTAAAAATTTGGCCCCATAGGCCATAATGACAAATAATTTTTCTTGGTGTCCCTGTAAAAAAACTATAAGTGTTAGATTCACCAAAAATAATAGGGTTTGTGCTACGGTGACTTACAACATACGTACCAACTTTCAGCTTATTCGAGCAAAGCGTTTAGACGTTAGCGTGTTCACTCACATACACACACACACAAACACATACATTAACGTAAAAATAGTGAAAACGGACTCAGGGAACCTCAAAACGTATAGAAACATCAAAATCTCAAATTCGGATTTTTGACATGATTGCAATACTTTCCTTACATACGTATGTTCGGAAAGTAATAAAATAGACAGAAAAAAAAGAGCTGTATATAATGAGAACTTTAGGATTGGTAAAGATATATGGATATGGACAAATGTTATGTAAACATTTTGGTGCTTATAGTGTTAACCATTATTCAGGGAGTGCAACCACTCTAAAATAATAATAATAATAATAATAATAATAATAAGTAGGAATCTTTAGAATTTTAAATGAAATTTAAGAATTTTCGCAAACATAATTGTACTAATTTTAGCGATATTTTCATCATATTTAATGTAATTGAAAACAAATGAAAATTCCAAAGCATTTTAACATAAAGTTTGGAAAAGTTGTTAAATGGTATTTCTCTACTTTGTAATGCATTAACAACCATATTAAAATCTTGTGCAATAAATTTCATATTTTTCATTTTGCGCAAAATGTTTCACATACAAGGAAAACAAATGCGGAGAAATATTTTTTAAATTATGAAAAGAATGAACAATTTTGAGAAAACTCACTCAGTAATTCATTAATTTTTCATACAATGAGCCAATTTAAATTAACATTTTTGAGATATAGGTATATGTATGTTAATGTAAAATTTCCGAGAAATAAATAGAAATGTAACTAACGCTTGGAGTCTAAATAAGAAAATCATGATTTAAATTTAGTTTCAATGAGAGTAATAAATTAAATATTTCTGTTTTATTCTGAAAAAATAAAATAAAATAAAATAAAATAAACACTTATTAGCAAAAATTGAAATAAATAAATAATGACAGGAAGAAATTCAAGTCTGAAAACTAAGCCTATAAAAGTCGGCATAAAAAAAAAAAAAATCCTGACCAAAATAAGAAAACTTTAAAACTAATTCTTGACAAAAATCAATGAACTTAAAACGGCCTTTAACAAGAATATGACGAGTTTAACATTACTTGAAAAAAATTTGATGGGAAAATGAAAAAATCCTAGAAATCTCTTTTAAAATTCACGTTTGTATATATAATAACTCCATAAGTTTGAAACCAGTAATAACAACAAGAATTAAAATAGAACAAGAAATCTATAAACTTTTACAAATAATACAGTAGCAAAAAAAATTAGAATAAGTAAAAATTATATTGTACTTTATATCTCAACAAATACTACAAAAGTTTACATTTCATAATAAGAATTTCTATCGTATTTAATGGTTATGCAGTAGGTTATATAAAAGAATGGGAGATTTATGTCTGGATCTTTGTGAATCAAGCATATAAGTCTCATACATTTATATCAATAAAAGAATACAAGACAATTAAAAAAGCACTTACCAGAAATCAAACGACAGGAATGAAAATTTACCTGCTTGAAGTTTTAGCTTCATTTTCTCGGAATCTCGGGGTAACAAAATAATGGCGCACGCAGTCGTGGAACAACCAGATAACATGTAACAACCGCAGACGATTTCACAAATTACAGTAAACCTAAAATGCCGTTTTTCCTCCGATTGCGAAAAATTTACAGCAGATTATGCAGTTTTTTTCCCGTTTTTTTTTTTTTTTTTTTTTTTTTTTTTTTTTTTTACAGTGCAGTTACAACATAAAAACGCATTCTTTATCTAGTGATGCCTTTTAAAAAGCGAAGCTATCGACAGATTTTTATTTTAATTGAACAAAATAAGATATCTTATTTCAATAGTTGCCTCTTCAAAACGATTTTTTATTTGGAAAATTAAAAATTTCTTTGAAAGGGAAAAATGTTTATCATTTTTTTTATTAGGACTGAGGGCCTATTAGTCTCAATCTGGGAATTTTGCGTTGTCGTTTTCGGTAGTTGGACATTTGTCGAAATCATTTTTCGATAGTTGGACATTTATCGAAATCTAAAATTTATCGAAAATTGAATAATTTGAAAGCGATGTTATAATTGCGAAGAAAAAAAACACTAATAGTCCTCCGTCCTAAACTAAATTCTGCTTTTGCCAGAATTTCATCAAAATATCTTTTTTAAAGAAAAACAAAAGAATATTTATGCAGTATCGTTACAAACGATATCGAAAAAGTTTTTTTTTTTAATAATTTTGAATCAGGAAATAAAAAGTGCGCGAGGATTGGTTGATTGCCGTTTAATGGCGCAAGGTCCACAATGGGACATACTGCGCCAAAGTGCGCGAGGAATATGAAATAAAAATAAGTAAAAAAAAATGAATTTAATGATTAAAATTTTATATGAAACATGATCGCATGCTATCATAAAAAGTAGATGTAAAATTTAAAGTTTAATTTTTTTTTTTGGCAACAATTATAAATTAAAATAAATAATTTAATAAAAGTTTAGAAGTTAGAATTTCTATATATATATATATATATATATTTTTTTTTCTTTTCTTTTGGTATCAAATGTCAATATAATAAAAATAATTAAACTTGTTACATTTTTAATTTTATTAAAATGTTCAACAATTAAGGTCATGTATAAGAACTATTTGTGGTTCAAGTTAAAGTGCTATCCGCGTTTGTAATGATCGATAGATGGCGCTTTTTCAGCTCTTGTTGTTAGTAAATATAATAGCCACGTGTATTTATTATTGTTCTTTTTGTTATTCTACTTAGTATTCGGGCTATAATTTCTCCGCCATTACATCATGGAAAATTGATTGCTTTTGGAAAAAAAAAATATTTCAGTTTATTCAAAGTTCGATCGGAAGTAGATATTTAACTAAAGCTGAACAAATATTAGTTTTAAATCATCTGATTAATTCTTTACTTCCATTAGCCGAAGCAACTGAAATTTTAAATTTGTCATTTGGAAATAAATGGAAGCTTAATTCTGTATTTCTTGGTCCTTTGCAGTTACACTGGAGCACACAACAGTATGTGTTATCTTTTTTACCGGATTTATTCATTTTTATTCAATAAATATATGTGAAACTAAACATCGGCAAACAATGGCGGCTTGTTGAAAGCCGAATTAAAGCATGTTAATTGTAATTTCCCCTTAGCCCACCAGAGGGCGAGCATTTCATTACAATCGCGGATCACAAGCCGTGGGGACCCGGATCCGACATTGACAGGAAGTCACTGCCATATTTTTCGTGACTTAAATCTATATATATAAAAGAAGACTTCCTGAGTGAGGGGGTGATCTATCAACGCCCAGACCAAACCCCTGGACTTAGAAGCATGAAATTTTGTGACAATGTTCTTTCCATGACGTAGGCATCCACTAAGAAGCGATTTTACAAAATTCGCCCCCCAAGGGGGGGAGGGGGGGAAAAACGTGATTTCACAAAATCCTTCATATCTCAAACAAAAAAAACAGATATCCGTAAAATTTTTGCTTTAAAATATAGCTAACACAAATGTCTAAAAACCAATTTCTGGAATTTTCAAAATTCGGTCCCCAAGGGGGGCGGGGGGGCAAAACGTGATTTCACATGCGTAAAAACGTGATTTCGCATAATCCTATATATCTCAAACAAAAAAATAGATATGCGTGAAATTTTTGCTCTAAAATATAGCTAATGCAAATAAATATAGCTAATGCTAAAAAAATAAAAATAGAGTTAGATCGCTCAAAATTGGTACATAGATGTTTTCGATACTTACAAATCGATTGCGGATACTTTCGAATTTTTAAAATTATTAGGTGGGGCGGGAAGGGGGGGCGGTAAGGGGGGGCGGTAAGGGGGGGGGCTATGGTAAAAAACAAATAGAAATACAGTTAGGCCGTTCAAAATCGGTACAGATAGGTTTTAGAGGCCTGCAAGTCGAATGGGGATTTTTTTGAAAGTATAAAGTTATTAGGAGGGCCGGGAAGGGGGGGGGGCAGAGGGGCAAAAAAAAAAAAGAAAATAGAGTTAGATCATTCAAAATTGGTACATAGCGGTTTCCAATACCTACAATTCGATTGCGGATATTTTCGAATTTTTAAAATTATTGGGAGGGCGGGAAGGGGGAGGGAGTAGAGCGGTAAAAAAATAAAAATAGAGATATATCGTTCAAAATTGGTACATAGATGTTTTTGATACTTACAAATCGATTGCGGATATTTCAAATTTGTAAAATTATTAGGATAGACAGGAGGGGGGGGGGCGAAGTGGGAAAATAATAGAAATAAGAGTTAGAGCATTTTGGGAATTTTTTCCGAAGGCAGTGAGAACCCGGTGCGACATTTTTCCTACTCAGATTTTGTTTCTCTTTTTTTTTCATGTGATAAAAATTAATGCAATTTCGAGAATTCATTATAGTGATTCATTTAAAAATAGGGACCAGCGAAGCGGGCGTTGCCTGCTAGTGAATTTATATTTATGTGTATAAAATGATGTATAAAAATTAGTGATTCAATTTCTTTGAAAATTCATTTTTATGTAGAAACCAGTGAAGCATGTAAAGCCTACTGGTTCTTCAATAAATTATAATAAGTGGCATTTAAATAAATGTTGTCAAGACAAATTCGATAAAATACGTGTGTAAAATTATATTTATGGTCTGAAGAAATTGGAAATTTACGTTCTTAAATGATAAGAAATGATAACGAATTTAGAAGTAGTGCTCTTTCCACAGTTGGCTTCAGAGTATGCCCAGTTTCAAATATCACGCTACGCCACTGATATATATATAACATATGTTACCGCTAAAGTGCAGAAATCAGTTAATCTGCAGATTAGCTAGGTAATCTGCACATTAACTAGGGTGATCCGTTAAAGTGAGGAAAATTGTTTTATTTCTCAAATTACCTAGGTAATCTGCGAATTACCTAGATAATCTGCAGATTATCTACTACGTACTAGTTAAAGTGAAAATAAGATATCTGGTGTTGCAATTTTACAGCATGCTGTGTTGTATTTGTTTTTTCATTCGGAAAAAAAAAATAGTTTTCTTTTCTTTTTTATTTCTCTCTTTAAATATTTTATTCTGTATGTGTTTTAATTTTTATATCTTTTAAAGTTATATTTGTTTCATTTTTTATTTATTTCATCTTTTTTATTCTGTCAATATAAGTTTGAAGATGTTATTCATTTTTAATATGAAATATAATAGCTTTCAATAAATTCTATTTTATAAATGAATGTTAGAATTGTAATACAGTAACGATTTCTTTTCAAAATAAAAATATTTAACAATTTAAAATTAAAAAAAAAAAAAAAAAAAAAAAAAGTTTTATTGACAACTTATATTGCTATTACTATTTAAATACTAGAAATATTAAATTATATAAAATATTACTAGAAATATTAAATTAGGCAAATCAGAAGCATTATTTAAGAAGTACTTCAAATAATTAAAACTGCTTTAACATTTAATAGAATGCATGAAAATTAAAATGACAGTTTTCAATGCTTTATTAAACTACATTTTGCAGCATACCTATATCTGTACAAGTTTAGCAAATATATTAATTTTACAAAAAAAAAAAAAAACCTTTATTAACATTTTTTATGTGATAAACTACAACGAAATTACCTGAAAAAGCGAACAAAATTAAAAAATAAATAAATAAATAAATAAAAAATATAATCATGATGTATAAAATATGTACAGGAAACTTAAAACTGAAAGAGAGAGAGAAAAAAAAAGTGTAATGAAATGCTAAAAAATGTACAAAAATTTCATATTAAGTATTTATTAAATGCCATAATATTTTCCAAAGTTAATAATTAATATATCTTGTTTTTTTTTTTTTTTTTTTTTTTTTTTTTTCAGTAAGTAATAGTAATTTAAATCAATTTTAAAATAAATTAGTCTTAAAAAGTTATGGTTTAATAGTTTTAGTTCGGAAGGAAATAGTTACTGTAATGTAAATCTAATATTCATAATTCAAAATGGAGTTTCACGAGAGACAGCTTTTAATTAAGATTAAATTTCATTAATAAAATACAGACCCTTATCAAACTTATATTGACAGAATTAAAAAAGATAGAAATAAAATCAAAATTAAAACAATTATAACTTACTTGTTACTTTAAATTTTGTGTTAGTCATATAATAAACCTAATCATGGCTTCCATTCTCCACATTTTGCGTTTGCCGTTTATCATCATAGCGTAGCGGAAGTGAAGGGGTAAAAGTTTGTTATGTTTGAAGGTCATTCGCGTATCTGTATCACATGGCTGTTTGACGTCATAGTGAATGTAAAAAAAACTAAGGCTCGAAACAAACATTTGAACTTTAACGATACTGAAACCGTTAATCTGCAGATTACCTAGTTAAAATGCGGAAAACTCTTTATTCCGCACTTTAACGGGTTATTTTAGTTAATCTGCAGATTAGCTAGGTAATCTGCAGATTAACGGATTTCGCGTTTTAGCGGTAACATATGTATATTTTTTTCAGCTGTATCGCATAAGGTGTTTACACGCTATTGCACTTTAAACAATTTGAGCCCACAGGCCATCACGATAAAAAAAATTTCTATGTGTCCCCATAAAAAAAAAATATATATATAAATGCTAGATTTACCAAAATCTATACAGTTCGTGCGACGGGAACCTTTAACATGTGTACAAAATTGCAGTTCATAAGGCGTTCAGATGCTATAGCACTTTGAATAATATGAACCCATATACTGATAAAAAATTGCGACCCTGTAAAAAAAAAAAAAAAAAAAAAGCTATAAATGCTAGATTCATCAAAATCTACACAGTTCTTGTGACGGTGACCTGCAACATGTATGTAATTTTTCAGTTCAATCAAATAAGGCATTTAGACGCTATCGAACTTTGACACTTTGCCGATCCTATTTAATTTCACTTCTCTGGTCAGTGTTTCCAAATTTAAGGAAATTTTTATTCTATAACCACTACTAAATTTTAACTGCCGTAGTTGCCTAATCACTGCGAATGCTATTCGTCTATTATATGCCTTAAATATTAGTCCTCAAAATTATTAGTTTTAGTTGAATAAAAGAGTCCATAAAATTGGCAACACTGTTTAGAGCGCTTTAGGGCGTTAGGGCCGGCAAAGTGTTGAAGTCTTTGAGCACATAGTCCATAATGATAAAGAATTTTTTTTTTTTTTTTTTTGTATCCCTGTAAAAATAATTATAAGTGTTAAATTAATCAAAATCAATAGGGTTTGCGCTATGGTGACCTATAACATACGTCACCACGTTTAACTTTCAGCTGAATTGAACAAACCTTTAGGCGCTATCGTGTTCGCTCTCTCTCTCTCTCTCACACATACATATTCCCCGTAAAAAAAAAAAAGCAAAGATCAACTCCGGGGACCTCAAAACTTATAGACACACCAAAATCTCAAAGTTGAATTTTTGTCGTGATTACAGTATTTTCCTTACATATGTATGTTCGGAAATTAAAAAGAGAAACATTTTTCTATGTTTTGATTAATGTATTGACGAAGAGAGTTTCCCTTTCAAATACTTATTTATTGTAACATTTTTCTCAGAAATTTGTATATGGTTTGACAACATTTATTTATAGGATTTTAAATGTACCTCCAACTTCAAAAAGTTAGAAAATGAAATATTGTATTGTATTGTAAAGTAAATTACTATTCTTTCATTAAATTGTATTGTAAAAACTTAAATATTATATATGTATATTGTATTATATTTTATCAAATATGAAATATTTATTTCCATTGTATAAATTTTTGCTGCCGAATCACACTTGGCAAAAATATTTTATCGATATCCTGTATATAAATGAATGTTTTATGTTCAATTATCTGTAGATTTCTGAGCCGGTGTGCGACAATGGGCAGAGATTTTGTTACACATGTCACAATTCCTGTCCAGAAGAAAAAGATCTTATTTCATGCCAAGAAAATGAAATATTATATTCACGAACGACAATGTGTGTCAAAAAGAATGACAGTGATTCCACAACTATCAAGTACAAAAGGAGACAGAATATTGAAATTTTATACCCACATATGGGTCACAATTTTGTTTACCTTCTTGGAAAATTAGATGTAAATGTAAGTATATTTTCGTTTCAATTAAACAAATGTAATATTTAAACTCAAACAAGAAATATTTATAAACTGTGCACTCTGCTTAGTGCCCCAGCATAGATTTTTTTAATCCTAATTTTTTACTATAGATTGTATTGATAAAAGCTATAAACTCATTTGATAACTAGGCCTGATCAGAGACTGAAATACTCCAACCACTAGTTTAGCCATAATCCCTGCTTCGAAACGTTTGCCCTATTAATTTATTAGTAATTTTATTGGTATCAGTTTCGTAATTTAATTTTCACCAAATTCCTTGCTTTTTCCTATGCAATGATCTACGTAAAGTCAATTTTCGAGTAACTGAGGAGCGTCGAACTCGTAATCGGAGGATTAAGTCCTCGATATTCGAGTCGGTTGTAGATCGCCGTGTAACATTAGTGCTGACTGGTACAAGGTAAAATCTGCCGTGATTGCAATTTCTTTCATGTTCCGTAAAATTAATACTTCTGAGGGTTACTGAAGCCGTGCATTAATCCCTTTTTCGGAGGATAAAAAATGTAAGAGCATGTTTTCCTATCACCCTTAGGGTTAAATCTCAGATCGTTGCCTTTTATTTATTGCTTAGCTCTAGTGCAACGTTAAAGGCATTCAGTTTCAGCCTGGGACAACTTATAAAATTCTAGTATACATACTTTATACCTTTTTAACTATCATAACTGACATCTGAAATGTAGTCTGATTTCTTTAAGATAAAAACAATCATCTTAAATGTACGTTTATGCAAAATTTCGTCCCAATCTTCCATGTTAAGAAAATCTTAAACTTTAAATATTGTAACGAAATTTTCGAAGTGGAATATTCATAGTCAATGACGGTCCTGCCAGTATCATAAATCATACTTTCAAACTGATCTTTATTATATTTATTTTGAAAATAACATAAAGATTCCCATACCTACAATATGATTAGAAAAATAATAAGGTTTATTTGTTTAAAAAAAATTTATCCATTTTTTTTTTTTTTTTTTTTTTTTTTTTTTTTTTTTTTAATTTTAGCACCTGAATTTTAAACTTAGAACTTTGAAAAATGTTGTGAGATAACCAAACATTTTCAATTTTCTTAGGAACACTAGATATGCAGGGTCCGCTAAAACTTATACGATACTCTCTCTTCTCTGTACTTTAGAACCGCGTTATAACTTCTGAAATCTACAGAGAAATGTTCAACCGATTTGATTCGACCTCGATTGATTAAGAAAAAAAACGTGTAGGGACATAATGAAAATTACGAAAGCAGACTTTGAATTCTCAAATGGAAAAAGGGGTCTATTGTCCGCTAATTTTTTCTTGAAGAGAAAGAACACATCCTTACGTATTTTTTTTACATTTTTTTTCCTTTCTGCATTATTACATATTTATATTATTCCATAATTATTCCATATTTTCATATTTATTCCATTGACGATTGTGGTAGCTCTTTAAAGAGAATATCTAGTGAAAGGAAAAAGAAATAAGTTCTGTACAGATCAAAACGTTAACAGCATATGGTTTTTGCTGCGACATTTCCTTAATAACTGTTCCTGAAATGAAAGTGTATACTTTCCAACTTGATATTTGTTACATTAGCATGTGTTCTACTGCTAATTCTCAATTGGCAAACTTAACGAAGGCAACATAACAGATGTGGAATTTCCGTTTATTCCGATTTTGCAGGGAAAAATATTTCCGTTTATAGGTGGGAAAAGGCAGATACGGAAACAATACAGAAAGTTTCTCTTTTAAAAACAGTAAAGAAAATCTGAAAATTCAGGGTTTTCTTTTTTAACAGTGTACAGTCGGTAACAAAAGTCTCCGAACACTAGCAAAAATTCCTATATAAAAAAAAGTACACTTAATATAGTTTTGTAAAATAAATCCTTGTCGAATCCTGTTTTTAGACTGACTAAGAACAGGATTCGACAAGGATTTTTAACAAAACTGTATTAAGCGTACATTTTTTATGTAGGAATTTTTGCTAGTGTTCGGAGACTTTTGTTACCGACTGTACATATTGGCCACTAAATGTCCCACAAATATCGTTGGTACGTTTTTCAACTGTTTTTGTCATGGTTACATCAGGATGGATGGTTGGATGGTTGGGTTTTACGTCGCACTAGTGCTGCGCAGATGGGCAATTGGCGACGGTCTGGGACACACCCCTAGAGGTGGTCCAGAGACATGCCATCACAATTTTGATCCTCCACGGAAGGGATGGCTCGCCCGTTTCGGTGACCCCCAGAGGTATAATTTTTGATGGGAACATGGAGGACACTGCGGCCACGACAGATTTTACGTGCATCAGCCACCATTAGTGTACACGGCGGTCTTTGGCCGGCTCGAGTACCGAACCCGATATCTTCCAATTACGAGTCCGGCGCTCTACCGACTGGGCTACCGCGGCCACACGGTTACATCAGAAACTGGTGCAGTATCATAAAGTACATTTGTTGGTGATGGTGCATATGAGTTTTCGATGTTTTAAAGGGGGCCATCTGTTAGGTTATTGCAGGCAACGACTATAACCATTTATACTAAGGCAGTGGAATACAATCTGAAATATTTTACAACTTAAGAAAAATTAACATCTTAAAAAAACTTCCCTGAAAAATTAAGATGTGCGTATGCAGATATTAAGTGAGGAGTCAGTTTTACAATTGAATTAATTTTATTTAAAATAAATTGAAAGGAAGTTACAATAAATTAATTCAAATCAAAATAAAATTTTAAAAACATTAAATGAAAATATGCCATGGTTTAATTAAATTCAAAAAATAATGGAAAGACAGAAAAAATTCAATTATTGGAACAGATGGAAAATTTAGCCTATTTTTTCCAATAACTGATCACAATAACATTTAAAAAAAAAAAAAAAAAAAAATCTTTAAAACTATACTTTAACAATTAAGCCCTAACGGCCTCAAACGCTGGCTTCAAATACAGGTATCAGCGTGAACTAAAAACAGAGGAAGGCGAAAATAAGATCGACGGTCAGTATCAATATTCTATAAAATAGAAAATAAATAATTATTGTTATTTATACAGATTAATTCATATTAGTATTTAATATACCGGGTGATTCAAAATAGATGTTACAGCGATTATCCCGTAAACTAAGAAAGATAGAAACATACTTCCAATTACAAAATTAGTGCAAATTAAGAGCAGATTTCAGATATGGCATTTTTTTGTACAAGGAGCTGTATACATATTAAATACGAAATTTAATTTTTATACGGCCCCTCCTATCATGTGACTTATGTTTAGAAAAATATTCTCCTCGCTCTAACAAGCAAAATAAAAAAAAAATCATCTCTCTAAGTCAAAATCTCGCTGAGTTATTGCAATTTGAAAATAATGACTTACACCACTTTTCTTTCAATTTTGGCATCTATTTTTCAACGCCAACGGGCCCACTTTAGGGGGTTATCTATTAGATGAGAAAAATTAAAAAAAGATCCTTTCTTTTAAAATAGCAACTAAAATCATTCAAACACGTGAAATCAACAGTTTTAAGAACTTAATGCAAATTTACATTATTAACACTTTCCAACAAGGTTGAAAAGTGTTTGACTTCGGTTTGTCTGTCTGTCTGTCCGTCTGTCTGTCTGTCCGTCCGTCTGTCTGTCCGCGCTCTAACTCTCGTAAATATTTATGAAATTTCTTGAAACTGATATATGTTATTCAAGTTCACTATCGGACGTTCCCTACTAAAAATGGAGTTTATACCTCTACTAGTTTGTGTACAGGGACACTCGAAAGTATTTCAAAGCATTGTGTTCTATGAGAGGTATTTCTATAAACCATATTTTCATACCTTTACTGTAGACATATCTGAATAAAATTGAAATATGTTATTCAAGTTCACTATCGGACGTTCCCTATTGCAAATGGAATTTATACCTCTACTGGTTTGTGTACAGGGATACCCGAAAGTATTTCAAAGCATTGTGTTCTATGAGAGGTATTTCTATAAACAATATTTTCGTACCTTTACTGTAGAGATATCTGAATGAAATTGAAATATGTTACTCAAGTTCACTACTGGATGTTTCCCGTATAAAATGGAGGAAATACCACCATCGGTTTATGTACAGGGACACTCAAAAGTATTCCAAATCATTGCGTTCTATGAGAGATATTTCTATAAATCAAATTTTAATAACTTTACTTTCCACGAAGTGTTCGGAAATTGAAATATGTTATTTATATGTACAAAAGAATGCTTTGTACATAATGTAGCATGATTAGCATTAGATTTACAGGGTGGCACAAAAATATCCATTTAAATTAAGAGCTATTAATAAAAAAATTCTAGAATTGTACTTTCGTTTACGTTAAGCGTTTTTAACACTTTCTAACATTTTTTAATTGTGAATATGATATCAATTTGTGTATCTGTTCGTTTGTCCGTCTGTCTGTCTATCTGAGCTCTAACTCCCGTAAATATTCATGGAATATTCTTGTCATATTCTTGAAACTGATATATGTTATTCAAGTTCTCTATCGGATGTTCCCTATTGAAAATGGAGTTTATACCTCTTCTGGTTTGTGTACAGGGACACCCGAAAGTATTTCAAAGCATTGTGTTCTATGAGAGGTATTTCTATAAACCATATTTTCATACCTTTACTGTAGACATATCGCAATTTAATTGAAATATGTTATTCAAGCTCACTATTAATTGTTTCCTGTATAAAATGGAGCAAATACCACCGCCGATTTATGTACAGGGACACTTAAAAGTATTCCAAAGCATTGCGTTCTATGAGAGATATTTCTATAAATCAAATTTTAATAAGTTTACTTTCCACGACGTTTTAGAAAATTAAAATATGTTATTTATATGCACAAAAAAAAGGCTTTGCATAGAATATAGCATGATTAGCATTAGATTTACAGGGTGACACAAAAATATCCATTTATATTAACAGCTATTAATAAAAAATTGCGAGAATTGTACTTTCGTTTACATTAAGCGTTTATAACACTTTCTAACATTTTTAAGTGTGAATATGATTTCAGTTTGTGTATTTGTCCATCTATCTGTCCCTCTGTCTGTCTGCCCGCGCTCTAACTCCTGTAAATATTTATGGAATTTCTCGAAACTGATATATTTTATTGAAGTTCACTATCGGATGTTCCATATTGAAAATGAAGAGAATGTCTCTTCTGGTTTGTGTATAGGGACACCCAAAAGCATTCGAAAGCATTGTATTCTATGAGTGTTATTTTTATAAATATTTTCCCTATAGAATGTTCCCCATTTAAAATGACATTAATAGGTCCTGTATAACTAGTTTGTTTGCAAGGACAACAACAACAACAACAAAAAAAAAAAAAAGCAATGCATTACGTTTTAGGACAGAATTTTTTGAAAGTTATATTTAAAAATCTTTCTACTGTAAAAATCATAAATATATCAAAATGTATTGTTAATATTGTAAAATATTGTTTTGTATAGAATATGATATGATTAACTTTCTGATTTACAGGGCTACACTAAAATATTCAGAGAGATCAAAAGCTGTAATTATAATCTAACGGATGCATTTTCTTTTGCGTTAAGCCTTTTTAACACTTTCCAAAATGCCTAAGAGTAATTTTAAAATCAATTACTCTATCTGTATATTATTCAGTCCTTCTGTCTGTTGTGTGATAATGTAGGCAAAGAATATTAAAATTTATTCGATACAACAATTACGTAGAGTGGGAAAGTGTTACTAATCAATGCGTACTGCATGATTTTTCTTTCTTGTTTCGTATTGTTGAAAAATTTAATAGTTAAATTTCTTCGGGGGTCACTTGCAAATCAAAACACGTTAAGAGAGGAAAAAAATTAAAATTCTAGCGAAACCGTGTGAATTTTTCGCGTTTTATTTTTACCACTTTTCATCATGGTTCAAAAATTTAATGACTTCGGCTCTTTAACAGTTCCAGCAAGGTTGAAAAGTATTAATGACTATGATTTGTCTGTCTGTCTATCCATCTTTCTGTGTGTCCGCGCTCTAACTCCCGTGAATATTCATAGAATTTCCAGAAACTGATATATGTTATTTGAGTTCACTATCGGATGTTCCTTATTGAAAATGGAGTGAATACCTCCGCTAGCTTGCGCACACGGACACCCGAAAGTAATCCAAAGCATTGTGTTCTATGAGAGGTATTTTTATAAACCATATTTTAATACCTTTAATTTATGCATACATTAATAAAATTTTCTATCGGATATTTTCTGTAGGAAATGGAGTAAAAACCATCACTGGTTAGTATACAGGGACACCCGAAAGTATTCCAAAGCATTGCGTTCTATGTGAAGATATTTCTATATACGAAATTTTAATTACTTTGCATAAATCTTAGCTCACAAAGAACTAATTATCATATAAAACTCTTCCGAAGCCTAATTTGAATTATTTTAACATAGGTTCACATAACAATACACTTTATGTTACATCTTAATTTCCAACCTGTATTTATGGTATTAAATTTCAGGGTAAGAAAAGGTCGTGTGAGTGGCACACCAGATTAGTTGTTGTTAAATTATGCTGATAATTCATATATACACAGATCATCCACTAAAAATTTATCTTTCGTATTCAGGAGGCCTCAAAACGTGATATTATACAGAAAAAAATCGCTCTCCAAATACTACTTTGTTTACAGAATGGGTATCAGAAATTAATTTTCCGTTCTGTGTCAGCAGTGATCTTCGAAATAAAACAAAATGCAGCAAACCACTTACGCCAATTATATTTAATAATAATAATAAAAAAAAAAGTTTTACCTTAATTTTGTGTCTATAAACTATATACACATGACTTTGTGTACGTAAATTTAGTGTTATATGTAAAACAAGTAACACAAAATGAAATACACTTCTAGCAATTTCCAAGTATAGCTCCAATATAACAAAATACTCTGGGTAACCCTGTAAATGAATGATGAATGATTACAAAACCACAATCTACATAAAACATCCTTTTATGCGTATAAAAATATGTTTTTTTTTTTTTATTTTGTCTAGGGCAGTCTATAGATGTCACACTGTACATATGAGAAATTTCGCTCACAGACGTAATGTATTTGTATTCTCTTGGATGACCCTGTGCACAAACAATTGTCTGATCGCAACGAATACTTTAGAGTAGCACCGCAATTTGATACGGCTTTAGAATATCGAATTTGGATTTTCTGCTACTATTTGGTCTTGAGATATTCTAATAACACACAGACACACACACACACACACACACACACACACACACGCAGAGAGAGATAGAGAGATAGACACCAACCGCTAAAAACATGATTTTTTAATTCAGAGAATCTGAAAACGTGGAAATATAACAAAAGATAATTTTCGGAAATTTGACTCGAAAACAATTCTTTCTCTACACCGTGTATACAAGAATGTATATAGGAAAAGAAAGAAAATTGAATTTGAAAATTCCCTTTTGGTACATAAATTATTCATAAATTTTATTTGTTAAATTAAAAACAAGGAAGAAAAATCATGCAGTACGCACTGATTAGTAACACTTTCCACCTGTACGCAATTGTTGTATCGAATAAATTTTAATATTCTTTGCCTACGTTATCACACAACAGACAGAAGGACTGAAAAACATACAGATAGACTAAATGATTTTTAAATTACTCTTAGGCATTTTGGAAAGTGTTAAAAAGGCTTAACGCAAAAGAAAATGCAGCCGTTAGATTATTATTACAACTTTTAATCTCTCTGAATATTTTACTGTAGCCCTGTAAATCTGAAAGTTAATCATATCATATTCTATACAAAACAATATTTTAGAATATTAATAATACATGTCAATGTTTTTATGATTTTTATAGTAGAAAGTTTTTTTAAATATACCTTTTAAAAAATTCTGTCCTAAAACGTAATACATTGGCTTTTTTTTTTATTGTTGTCGTTGTCGTCCTTGCAAACAAACTAGTTGTACAGGACCTATTAATGACATTTTAAATAGGGAACATTCCATAGGGAACATGAGTGTATAATTTTTTAAAAATTCTCAAAATATTCACGGATGATAGGAACCGGAGACAAACAGATAGAAAGGCAGACAATCAGACAGACAGATGCACAAATTGAAATCATATTACCACTAAAATTACTTGAAAGTGTTAAAACGCTCATGTAAACAAAAGTGCAATTCCAGCAAATTTTTATTAATAGCTCTTAATGTAACTGATTGTTTTTGTGTATCCCTGTAAATCTAATGCTAACCATACAATATTACATAGAAGGCACTTTTTGTGCACAATATATTTCAATTGCATTAAGCTTTGTGGAAAATAAAATTATTAAAATTTGGTTTATAAAAATAACTCTCATACAACACAATGCTTTGGATACTTTCAAGTGCCCCTGTACGCAAACCATTTAGAAATGTGCTCTATTTTACATAGGAAACATCCAATAGGGAATTGAACAACACATTAAAATTTCATTAAAGTTTCTATATATTAAAGGTATTAAAATATTGTTTATAGAAACTCCTCTCATAGAACACAATGCTTTCGAATACTTTTGGGTGTCCCTGTACACAAACCAGAAGAGGTATTCACTCCATTTTCAATAGGGAACATCCGATAGTGAACTTGAATAAAATACATCGGTTTAAAGAAATTCCATAAATATTTACGGGAATTAGAGCGCAGAAAAACAGAGAGACAGAGAGACGGACAGAAGAACAGTCAGACAGATACACAAATTGAAATAATATTCACACTAAAAAAATGATAGAAAGTGTCAAAAACGCTTAATGTAAACAAAAGTAATATTCTAGAAATTTTTTATCAATAGCTCCTGATATAACTGATTATTTTTGTGTCACCCTGTAAATCTAATGATAACCATTTTATATTCAATGCAAAGCATTCTTTTGTGCATATAAATCACAGATTTCAATTTCCTAAAACTTCGTGGAAAGTAAAGTTATTTAAATTTGATTTATAGAAATATCTCACAAAGAACACAATGCTTTGGAGTACTTTTGAGTGTCCCTGTATGTAAACTAACGGTGGTATGCAATCTATTTTATATAGGAAACATCCAATAGTGAAATTGAATAACATATTTCAATTTCATGAAGATATTGTACAGTAAAGGTATGAAAGTATGGTTTATAGAAATACCTCTCATAGAACACAATTCTTTAAAATGCTTTTGGGTGTCCCTGTATACAAACCAGTAGAGGTATAAACTCCATTTTCAATAGGGGACATCCGATAGTGAACTTGAATAACATATATCAGTTTCAAAAAATTCCATAAATATTTACGGGAGTTAGAGCGTGGGCAGTCAGACAGTCGGACAGACGGACAGATAAACAAATTGATATCATATTCCCATTTAAAAAAATGATAGAATGTGCTAAAAACGCTTAATGTAAACGAAAGTAGAATTCTAGCAAATTTTTATTAATAGCTCTTAATATAACAGAATATTTTTGTGTCACCCTGTAAATCTAATGCTAATCATGCTATATCCTATGTAAAGCATTCTTTTGTGCATATAAATAACATATTTCAATTTCCAAAAATTTAGTGGAAAGTAATGATATTAAAATTTGATTTATAAAAATATCTCTCATAGAAGCAATGATTTGGAATACTTTTGAGTGTCCCTGTACACAAACCAGTGGCGGTATTTACTCCATTTTATACAGGAAACATCTGATAGTGAACATAAATAACATATTTCAATTTCATTAAAATTTGTGTACAGTAAGGGTATGAAATATGTTTTATAGAAATTCCTCTCATAGAACGCAATGCTTTGAAGTACTTTCGGGTGTCTCTGTATACAAACCAGTTACGGTATAAACTCCATTTTCAATAGGGAACATCCGATAATGAATTTGAATAACATATATCAGTTTCAAGAAATTCAACAAATATTAATGGGAGTTAGAGCGCGGACAGACGTACAGAAAGACAGACAAACCGTAGTCATTAACACATTTCAACCTTGTTGGGATGTGTTAAAAAATGTTAGAAAGTCTTAAAAACACTTACTGTAAACAAAAGTACAATTTTAGCAAATATTTATTAATAGCTCTTTATATAACTGAATATTTTTGTATCACCCTGTATCCCCCCTAATGCTATAATCATGCTATATTCTATGCAAAGCATTATGTTTTGTGCTTATAAATAACATATTTCAATTTCATAAATCTTCGTGCAAAGTAAAGTTATTAATATTTAGTTTATAGATATATTTCTCATAAAACACAATGCTTTGGAATACTTTTGTGTGTCCCTGTACACGAATCCGTGGTGTATTTACTCCATCTTATACAGGAAACATTCGATGGTGAACTTGAATAACATATTTCAATTTCATTAAGATTTGTGTACATGTAAGGGAATGAAAATATGGTTTATAGAAATGCCTCTCATAGAACACAAAGCTTTGAAATACTTTCGAAGGTCCCTGTACACAAACCAGTAGAGGTATAAACTGCATTTTCAATAGGGAACATCCGATAGTGAACTTGAATAACATATATCAGTTTCAAGAAATTCCATAAATATTTACGGGAGTTAGAGCGCTGACAGACAGACAGACAGACGGACGGACAGACAGACACACGGACCGACAGACAGACAAACCGCGGTCATTAATACTTTTCAACCTTGTTGGAAAGTGTTAATGAGCCTTCTCTTGTGTATTCATTAGAGGAAAGAGAGACATTACAGGTTAAAATAGCCTTTCCCTGAGTGATTTTTTTTCCCCAAACGCTGATGAACGTGTGCCTTTAACAAAAGCTATAGTAATTACAATTTCTCACTTTTGATACAACCCCTTAAGACTTGGCGAAAAATGCAAGAATTTTCAAATTGCAATAACTCAGCGAGATTTTGACTTAGAGAGATGATTTTTTTTTTATTTTGCTTGTTAGAACGAGGAGAATATTTTTCTAAATATATGTCATATGATAGGAGGGGCCGTATAAAAATTAAATTTTGTATTTAATATGTATACAGCCCCTTGTACAAAAAAATGCCATATCTGAAATCTACTCTTAATTTGCACCAATTTTGTAATTGGAAGTATATTTCTATCTTTTTTAGTTTGCGAGATAATCGCTGTAACATCTATTTTGAATCACCCGGTATATATAATGGGAAATATAAATAACCATAGAAACATTAGTTGTCTAAAATACGGCAGAAATAGCGCTCATAGCATATTGTTACAAGGGATTAAGTTTTTTTCCTGCATCAATTGTATTGTTGCAATGAAAGCAATTTTACAAGCAAAGTGAAAATAAAAGGGCAAATCATTCACGTGCAGTTGGGTTAGTCTTGGCAACAAACTTGGCGAGTGGGCGACCAAATTTTGTGAAAAATGGTAGTTTAAGGTTCCCGTAGTTTCGAAACTCTCCGACACACGGGCTCCGACACACATCTGTAGCTTACCATGGGATTCTCGATGGAGTCATCGCCCAGCCTCAACGCTAAAAGTTATAATTGGGAGTAAGTTGATTTTTGTGAAGGAGTATGTAGTCACTGCGATTCAGAGTTATTCAGAGACCTATTCTGAGTGATTGCAGTTTAAGGATTGAGCTCTGAGCGACTGGATATTTTTCGTGAGTGAGCGAAAATTTTTGCTCTGAAGTATTTGATGTTATTTGCTTTACTCCTGTGGAACAAGTGACTATTTTTTAGACTGTTCCAGGCCATTCATCGAATAGTGACTTTTACTGTACGAGTAACAGCTTCAACGTTTCCAGAATATTCGAAGAATTAACATTTCTATCTAACTGTTTTCGAGAATTTCGTTTTAATAATAGTTTTGTTGCGCAGATTCGAGAATTTCAAAAAATGTTTGATATTGTCAAGGAGATCCCATACTAAAACTGTGACAAAAATATTTGCCAATCGAAATATATTTATTTAAACGTTTCAATTATTGAATTAAAAAAAAAAAAAAAAAAAACCCTTTAAATATAGTGTTTAGCGAAGCCTACTAGTTACAGATTATGTCTAAAACAAATAAATTTTATCAAGCTGTAACATGCATGATTTAATATATGAAAGCAATTGTGAGAATATGAACTGCATTTTTGATAGATTACAAGTACTTGGATGCAAAAATTATTTATTACTATAACCGAAAGCTATTTCAAAAAGAAAATTTAATGCTACGATTGATAATTTACAATAAATCAATAATACATACTCTGATTAAAAAGTCTTACTAAACAACTGATTTAGTAACTTAAACACGAACTCATAGAATGTCATTAAGAAACCATTACGAATAAAGTAAAATTGGGCTTAGTAAAGCTTAGTAACCTATAATAGATTATAAATCTTCTCCTTATATTATTAAAATCTGTACGCGTGTGTGTGTGTGTGTGTGTGTGTCTGTCTGTGAGAAACGGCTTGACGCAGCAAAAGCTCGGCCGCTAACGGTCGCACGGACTTCGAACAGGTACCGATGGACAGAGAATTTATCGCAAATCTGGGTTATCTAATTTGCTAAACGATGCGACCCTAATTAGCGGAGATATTAATTAAAATAGTGACCCATGTCAAATCAAAAAACGATTCGAAATCGGAGGTGACCGCCATTTTGTTACGGAACAGCCTACCTCGAAAGAAAAAGCAAAGAGAGAAAATTTCGGGGGTTTTTGTAAAGCGATCCTGTTTGAACGGTTCGACGTATCGAAAATACACTTGTACCAAAAGAAAGAGCATTTATTACCAATTCTTACGGTACAATTTTTTTTTAAAAAATACGGATTTTTTATATTTTTAAAAAAAGTTTTAAAAAGGGTCGAAAATTTATCTTTTTCGCGGTCGTTTTTTTTTAAACGACCTGTACAACCCAGTATTCCTTCCATTTCTTAACAGCTGGTATATAAAGAAAGGCCATTTAATCCTCTTTCGAACCATATAAACATTTTTACAAAATACGGATTAGCGATACATATTTTTAGATTTTACGAAACATCGATTTTTTCGTAAAACATAACTCAAAAGCGTTTAGAGATAAATCATTTCTTTTTTTTTTTTTTTGTACATAGATCTCGCATTCATAATTTAATTCCTAAAAGATTGAGAGAAAATTTCAAAAACTGAATGAGTTATAAATTTTTTAATTTCACGCTTTAAACCCATTGAAACAGAATACCGACCTTCCTTCCGTCAAATGAAGCATTGCAAAATGAAATAATGCAGACGTCCATTGCGTCACCATAGCAACCCGTTCAATTTCTCGACGAAAGCGAAAAAAAAAAAAATAATAATAATAATAATAATAATAATAATAACAGCTGGCACTGATTGAGAATCGGAGGTATTTTGAGTAAGATAAAAAGTACATTTTAATTGCAAATTAAAATGTCGCTTTAATATTTTAAAATTTAAATATTTCAGTTTCTAATTAAGATTAAATTATTTTTAATACATGATTTGAAAGATATTTTAATGTTCTTTCGTATTATCGAAAGTTTTCACCTGATTTACACGTTTTGAGGTCTCCTGATTAGGTTTTCTTTTGCATCTCAGCTAATTGAGTTAGAACGTTCAAAATTGATATACGTAGGTTAATTAGGAGGGGCTGAAAGGGTGGGGAAGAAATAGGTGTGCACCGCGCGAGATTTTACCCGATTTACACGTTTTGAGGTGTCTTGATTAGGGTTTCTTTTGTATTTCAGCTACTAATTAAAATAATTTCATAAGTAATACATCATTAGAACGCTTTTTGGATTTGGAATCGAACAGTGGAATACAGAAATTCCAACCGCCAGATGGCGCTGTAATATTTTCAAATTTCAATATTTCAATTTCTATATATGATTAAATTATTTTTAAAACATCATTCGAAAAATATTTTAAAGTTCTTTTAAATTATCGAAAGTTTTCACCAGATTTACACGTTTTGAGGTGCCCTGAATTAATTTTCTTTTGCATCTCAGCTACTAATTAAAATAATTTCATAAGTAAGACATCATTAGAAAGCTTTTTTGAATTGGAATCAAACAGTGGAATACAGAAATTTGTACCGCCAGATAGCGCTGTAATATTTTCAATATTTCAATTTCTAATTATGATTCAATTATTTTTAATACATCATTCGAAATATATTTTAAAGTTTTTTTAAATTATCGAAAGTTTTCACCAGATTTACACGTTTTGAGGTGTCCTGATTACGTTTTCTTTTGTATCTCAGCCAAATGAGTTAGATCGCTCAAAATTGGTATACGTAGGTTAATTAAGAGGGCCTGAAAGGGTGGAGAAGAAATAGGCATGCACCGCGCGCTTATCCCTTAACTTGTGCGCGCGCAGAAGGCACGGGACTGCGATGCCGAAGGCAGTGGGGACCCGGTGCGAGTATTTACCCGATCAGAAATGATTATTTTGTAGGGGGCACGAAGGGTCAGGGAAGGAATACGCGCGCGCAGCGCGCACGCGATTGCGCTGCCGAAGGCAGTTCGGACCCGGTGCGAGTTTTTACCCGATCAGAAATGATTTTTTTTAGGGGGCACAAAGGGTCAGGGAAGGAATACGCGCGCGCAGCGCGTGTATCCCTTAAGTTGTGCACGCGCAGCGCGCACGGGACTGAGCTGCCGAAGGCAGTGGGGACCCGGGCCGACTTTTTACCCAATCACAAATGATTTTTTTTAAATTTCTTTTCTTAACACTAAAAGTTACTGTTAGTGATTCATTAATTATAGTGATTCATTTGAAAATACTGACCCGCTAGTCTTATATTAAAATTCATTAGTACAAACGACACAGGCATATTTAACTTTATTTAACTTTTAAACTTTATTTTAACAAAATATTATATAAATATACATACCTGTGACAGGTAAAGTTAAAAACGGTATTTGTAAGTTTTTATGTCAGCGGAAAAATAATATTCCAAAACAAAACAAGAAACTGACGTTATCACGAGACAGTTATCAAACGAACTCCAAAATTGGTGTTCTAAGATCAAGTGTGCGTGTAAGCACAAAATTACTGGTGTAAGGGTACACCGGAAGTGGTGATTGACGCAATATAATTTTAATTCAGACCATTTAAAATGTATCTGAACGCTTAGTTTGGTGTAAACACGAAATTCAGTGTTTGTTTACCCAATTTTTGGATATTTGAACACTAATTTTGGGGTGACATTGCTCCACATTTTTTACATTGTAGAAACTACAATTTTTCTTCACAGAATCGTGTTAAGCGAAAAAAATTTATTTTGATTCGTGTATTTTTACTTCCATTACCCTACTACCGTAGGTAATGGAAGTATTGTATTCGGTCTGAAAATTCGATATCGGGTTTTCACCTGATTTACACGTTTTAAGGTCACCTGAGTCCAAAAAAGTGTTTTTTGGCAATTGGTTAGTGTGTATGTACGTGTGTGTGTGTGTATGTATGTATGTATGTATGTGGAGAATCTTCTGGCTATTATAGCTCGGAAACTAATAAAGATAGATCTACGAAACTTTAGAATTGAAATACGTCTGGTATACAGATGAAATTTCCAAATTTTGGTGAAAATTGAAAAACCGGAAGTGGGACATCGGAAACCGGAAGTGGCACCGTAAGTCCGTATCTCAAAAAACGGCTCTAACGATTTTCTTCAAACTTGCTATATAAACACTCTATTAGATGTCCTTTCGAATGATATAGTTGGTTAGTTCAGGAAAATTGATAGGCGGCCTGTATAAATAGCTCAATTTACGGCCTCACAAAGGCGTTCCTTTAAAAACGGTTGAACGGATTTTTTTCAAACTCGCCATTTTAACTCACTTTTAAATATGCTTTTGTATGTAATTATTGTTTTCCTGTCAATAATTGAGTTTAACCGGAAGTGGGACAGCGGAAACCGGAAGTGGGACCGTAAGTCCGTATCTCAAAAACGGCTCTATCGATTTTCTTCAAACTTGCTATATAAACACTCTATTAGATGTCCTTTCGAATGATATAGTTGGTTAGTTCAGGAAAATTGATAGGTGTCCTGTATAAATAGCTCAAGTTCAGGCCTCGCAAAGGCGTTCCTTTAAAAACGGTTGTACGGATTTTTTTCAAACTCGCCATTTTAACTCACTTTTAAATATGCTTTTGTATGTAATTATTTTTTCTGGTCAATAATTGATTTTTTGTAAAAGTTGGTATCTCAAAAACGGCACTAACGATTTTCTCTTTAGGTCACTTTTATATTTTCTGATCACATTATCTCTCAAAAATGCATATAATACATGTAATAGCGGGTAATGGAAGTCGTGTGGTTGTTTCACACCAGATTTTTTTTCCTTTTTTCTAACTTTTCAGAGTAGTGGGTAGTGGGCCTCAGTGCCCCAATTTTTATGTTATAAGAAAAAAATTGGAAATCCGAAAATATTTCAATGAAACAGCAATTTTGCTGAACACAATGATTACAAAACTGTCAGGCGCTAAATTATCTATTGCATGAAATAATATAAATAAGCTCCCAGGGTCCCTAGGACCCCAAGTAACACAAACTTCATTATTTCGAATAGAAAATACGATTTTCTTCACAGTAATGTGTTTAAAAAAAAAAGTATGGTTTCCAGAAAATTTATGATTCTTATATGAAAAAAATGTAATTTTTGTCAAGTGGTGCCACTGAGGCCCACCTACGATACCTCATCTGTTAGATCATTTGGATGTACGGCACTTTGGTAATCATTACTTTTTCATTGAGATATTTTGGGATTTCCAGATTTTTTATTACAACATAAGAATCGGGGTTCAAGGGCTCCTACTCTTTAAAATATAAGAAAATAGCAGTATTTGATTTAAAACAGATCTGATTCTGAGTAACACGATTATGTTAAGAAAAAATATGTTTTCCTTTAAAAAAATTGTGTTTGCGTCATGTGAACCCCTGAGGATTTCGAAGTCTCACCTACGATACATCATCTGATAGATCATTCAAATATACAACATCTTTGTAATCGTTGTGCTCAGTGATTTTTTTTTTTTTTTTTTTTTTTTTTTTTTTTGAGATATTTTAGAACTTCAAGATATTTTATTATATCGTAAGATTTGAGGACCCAAGGCTCAATAATCGTCAAAAGAAAAAAAAAAAAAAAAAAAAAAAAAAAAAAGCTGAGAAACATAGGAAATTTAATTTTTGACTGTTAATGTTGAAAATTTGGTGGAAAAAAAAACTATGGATGAAATTTTGCCTATGACAGAATTTAATTTAGTACGACAGGACTACTTATATTTGTATTTTAACACCCTTTCAAAAATAAATAAATAAATAAATAAATAATAATAATAATAGAGGGTGCTCAGTAAAATTTTTAAACGCATATTCAAATAATGTGATTTTTAATTCCAAATAAATTAATAAAATTTGCATGCATTAATTGTATAGTACCTTCCCCTAATTGTTTAATACTCATTTACTAAATGTTTTAATTATTAAAACGATCTTAATAAAAATTTCGTATTTATTATTAATAATTAACAGTTTCAATTTCTACAGAACAAAACATAATATTAAAAAAACTATAAACCAATTATTCGATATTTAAATTATACTCAAAATTCATCATAGATTAATTAATATCAATTCATTAATTTCTCAAAAACATAGTTAATATCAATGTACACATCTTATAAATCGGAAAATAACACACATTTTAAATAAATTTCACAGTTTTAGTCTAAAACTATCTGAAAACACTAGTCTAAATAATCAGGAAATACTCAGCCAAGAGCCGTTGGTTCTATCGTACACAGCTACGAACCCGAAGGTTGTGAGTTCAGTTCTCACGTATGGGAAGTGAAAAAAAAGTTATACTTTTAACAATTTTTACGGATTTTACAACAAAATATTTTAAGATAGAGTAAGAAATTAAATGGTAAAATTGGATAAACGCTATAAATTGGTAACGACGCAAAATGACAGGTTCAAAAATATAGTCCTGTCGTACTAAAAAAAAAAAAAAAAAAAGAAAAAGAAAGAAAAAGAAAGAAAGAAAGAAGTCGTATCAAGAAAAACTTGATTGTAAAGCAAAGGAGAAAGGGGGGAGGGAGCAAAGCATTGCCTCTCAGGCAAAAGAAAAGACCGATTTTGCCCCCATGAAATTCAGACAAGTTAGCGCCTATGTTTGTGCGTGTTAACCGCATTTCTATTAAATGATATAGAATAAAGTTTTCTGATGACCACAGAATATTATTTTTATTTTTCATAATTTTGTTTTTAATTTTGAATAATAAATGAATTTCGTCAATAATTCGTCCTACAAGATATAAGTGGAAATTTCAAAAATTTCCTAAATTTTTCCGTGGACGATTTTTCCGAGGGACGTTTTTACCTGATACCAGGAGAATAGGGCAAAATTTATCATAAATATGTATTATGAGGAATATTTATTTCATCCTAAAAATGTTCAAAATATTTTCACTGATTCTAATACGAACAGCATTGATTAAGAATACCTTAGTTCAAAAATTTCGTTTTTCGAAATTTAAGATTTTCTGAACAGGGGAGAATAGAGCAAAATTTCGCATAAATGTGTATGATGATATCACTTTCATGGTAGACATTTCGGACCAGTTTTAAAATATTTTGTGTGATATTGCTATCAGTACTATTGTATATCAGCAGTCTATTTTATAAGCATCTTATTCAAAATTAAAGATCTGTTATTCGAAATTAAAGATTTTTATAACATTGCAGAATAGGTTAATATATTGCATAAACTAGCTTTAATGGGGATTATTGCATTTTAAATAGTATGGAATCGTATGCAAACTTAAATAAAAAGCTAGCCCAAATTAAATTATCCGCAAATTATGATATCGTAAATGTTCGGAAGGGTAGTCTAGTAGAGGGTGCATTATAGACTGCAAATGCACCGAGTGATTTGCCAAGTTCATTTCTACCCATATAGCAGAAATTATGATAACATGTACTTGATCAGGAATTCACTGAAACCAAGACAATTATATCACTGTTAATATTTGTATTCGAACATTATTGTAGCATGAATTAAACAAAATAAAAAGAATGCTTATTAAATGTACTTTCACAGTTTCAGAAAAGTTCCATATTTCTCTATAGATTAAACCAGGATTTATGTTAGCCATACAAAGACTCACCTATCATGTACTGGGATTTGAAAAAGTTACAGAAGAGGACATTGCTATGGAAAGATATGATCGTTATCTGAATGGAACTGCTTTGAAAACTCGATTTGCCTTCCGTGTTGCAATTGCAGCAGAAAATGAGATTTCATTTACTCATAATTTCTCAGAGGTAAATTTATCACTTCTTTTAAAGTATATGATTTTTTTTTTTTTTTTTTTTTTGATTTTTTAGAAATTGTTTGTCAAAGAATGTAAAAAAAAAAAAAAAAATCTCATGTAGTAGTCACATTTTTTGTTTTACTCTGTATTACTACAAACGTAAATTAATACAGTTTAGGGATTAAAGTAAGCAATGCGAATATATTTGAGCACTTACAAAATACTTTTAAAAAACTGAAGACTGTTTGCGAAATGTGCAGATTTTTGTTTGATATATACATTTTTTTTAGACACTGCATTATGATAAAAAACTATATATGAAAGCTATGAAACGTTGTTTTACTCAGTAAGTTATATAATATATTTTAATGAAAAATAATTCTTTATTTAATAGTAATTAAAAGAAGTTTGACTCACCTGGGTCATCACAGGTAATCCAGGTCTTGAGATTTATTGATGTTGAATCTCGTAATTTTTATCATCAGCAGAAAATAGAATTATTATACTTGAAGAATTCGATGAATTATATATATGTTAGTTTTAGGCGAACTTCTATTTTAAAGCAGAACTACTTGTTTTTTCTATAATAAAATGTAGATTAATATATATAATCTTACACAATATGTATAGGTTATATTCTCATTGAATCAGTAATGTCTAGACTAAAAATTCTTTTTAAATTTTTTTATCTTAGACACAAAATACGATTAAGTAAAATTAAAAATGGAACGTCTGTCCCATACAAGAAATGTTACATGACTGAAAAAAGCATTACAGTAGTCGTAGAGAGATGCGACATATCGTCACGTGATGAGGCAGGTGCATTAAACAATCAGTTGGCGGGAAGCAAAAAATTTGGAACATGGAAACAAAAGTTAATAAAATTGTTCTGAGATTTGATATCACAACACCCCCTCTTAAGCTCAGGAATTTTCAATTGTTCATAAGACAATGTCTATGTCTATTAAACGCAGTTTTAGGTAGAGCCTTTGTGAGGGTGTCGGCAGTCATTTCATTGGTAGGTTTGTATTGAAGCTTGATTAGGCCTTCCTGTATCAGATTTCTCAGAAGATGAAATCTCAGCTGTAAATGTTTTGTTTTGGAGTGGAACTTATCATTTTCAGCAATCTTGATGGTAGATTGGTTGTCCTGGTACAACATTATAGGACATTGTTGCGGCAAATTTAAATCATCTAGTAGCTTGTTGAGCCACTGTATTTCAATTGCAGGCAGCTGCGACGTACTCAGCCTCTGCTGAAGACATGGACACACAGGATTGTTTCTTCGCAGTCCAAAAAATTGGATTTTTACCCAATATAAATAAATTTCCTGAGATAGATTTTCGATCATTTGGATCGTTGGCCCAATCAGAATCCGAATATGCTCTAAGAACAGGTTCACCAGAGTTGCAAAGTTTTAATTTAATATCTTTGTTATTTTTCAAATATCTAATTACCCTTTTAACTGCCTCCCAGTCTTTCGCTCTAGGATTTTCGTTTCTACGGCTTAAGATGCCAACGGCAACACTTATATCAGGTCGCGATACTGTAGAAATGTAAAGTAACGCGCCTATAGCCTGTCTGTACATTGTATTGTTTGGTAAGAGATTATCGTTATCAGTTAATTTTATATACCCTGGTTCCATCGGTGTGTCAGAGAGCCGTGAATTATCTAGTCCAAATTTTGTTACAATGTCTTGTATTTTATTACTTTGATCAAGCGTAATTACCCCTTTACAAGTTCTTTCTATGTTTATGCCGAGGTAATATTTGGCTTCCCCAATGGATATTCTTCCCTAAGTTGATCAATTAATATTTCAATATTGTGATTTTTACCAGCTATAATTAAGTCATCGACGTAGACAAGAATGTAAGTTTCTGTGTTATCTTTGTTACAGATATATAAACATTTGTCATGCTGACTTTGTTTAAATCCTAATTTACACAATGATTCATTAATTTTCAAATTCCATGCCCTAGCGGCTTGCTTCAAGCCATATACCGCTTTCTTTAACTTTTTTTCTTCGCCTTGGACAACATAACCCTCGGGTTGATGCATGTATACATCTTCTTGCAAATTTCCATGTAGGAAAGCAGTTTTGATATCTACATGCCTTAGATTCAAATTTTTATATAGTGACATGGCTAAGAAACTTCTTAGAGTGGTATGCGATGCAACTGTTGCAAAAGTTTCGTCGTAGTCCACCCCGTATTTTTGAGAAAAACCCTTGGCGACTAGCCTGGCTTTATATTTCTCGACTTGTCCTTGGCTATTGTATTTGGCCTTGAACGCCCACTTACACCCTACTACTTTGGTCCCTGGTTGAGCGTCAACAAGTTCCCAAGTATTGTTTTGTCTGAGTGAATTCATTTCGTCAAGTGTGGCGTTCAGCCAGTTTTCTTTTTCAGCTGGGTTTTGAATTTTTAGTATATCATCAAAACACTTAGGCTCATCAATTCTTTTGTCATTTACTGCAAATGCAAATCTGTCGGGCGGAACACCTTTATTTAATCGTTGTGATCGTCGTGGCAGAGTTTGCGTGTCATCCGGACTATCGTTATCGCCGGCTATATCTATATCAGTATCTAATATTGGTAATTTGGACACCGTAATTTCATCATTTGAATTTTCATTCTTGATTTGTGATGTTTCATTATTGTGGGATTCTCTGTTCTCATCTTCCAATAATTTTACTGTTCTGCTAATTATTACAGTTTTATTATTTGTGCAAATTCTGTAGCCTTTGCTACGATTATCATATCCCACAAAAATTCCTTCTTGAGCGGTGCTATCCAGTTTTCCCCTATGTACCTTATGTACATATGCGTATGCGCGACATCCGAATGTTTTTATATTTGATAAATCGGGTTTACGGCCGGTCCATTTTTCGTAAGGAGTTGAGTCGCATGAGGAGGTCGGGAGCCTATTTTGTATGTAATTTGCAGTATTTACGGCTTTCCCCCAAAAGGAATTCGGTAAATTACTGTCTTTAAGCAGACAGCGTGCCATTTCGGCCAGCGTACGATTTTTACGTTCTACCACGCCGTTCTGAGCACTAGAGTAAGGAACGGTAAACTGGTGCTCAATTCCTTCTTTATTCAAAAATTCATTTACTTCCGTACTAGTGTATTCACCCCCGTTATCGGAGCGAATTGCTTGCACTTTCCTGCCAAATTTGTTTGCGGTCATAGCCACATATTCCTTTAACTTAGAAAATACCTCAAACTTATTTCTTAGCAAATATATAATAGTATAACGACTAAAATCATCGATAAATGTAAGAAAGTAATATTTTCCACCTACAGTGGGGGTTTTCATAGGGCCACATAAGTCTGTGTGGATTAGTTCGAGTGGTACGGAGGCTCTGAATTGTGCAGCTTTGGGGTAAGGTGAATCGACCAATTTAGACATTATGCATGTTTTACATTCAGTATTATGTCTGCAATCATTTAATTTTATACCCACAGCCATGTCCTTGTTAACTAAATCTTTAATGTGGTTAGTGTTTCTGTGGCCAAGTTTCACATGCCACTTGTTTATGCAGTTTTCGTTATCACAAGTTTGTATTACAGTGTTCGCTGTGTGTTTGTTTTCAGAATAATTTAATTGACATTCATATAAGTTATTTTTCACATATCCCTCAATGCATGTATTACCCTGATTTACAATTTTACAGGTTTTATCATCAAATACAGCGATACAGCCATTCTCTGTTGCTCTTTTTATAGAAATTAAATTAGTTTCTATTTCAGGGACATAAAGAACATTTTTAAGTGTTATTTTGTTCTGTGTGTTTTCCGAATTTACGGTATACAAATCCACAGTACCGGAACCCAAGGATTTTAGCTGCGTGCTGTTCGCGATAGTGACGTTAGAAACGTTATTTTTAAGTTCACGAAATTTTAGTTTATCATTGCAGATATGTGAAGACGACCCTGAATCAACCACCCAATTTACAGTTTTATCTCCAACATAAAAGAATACAATTTATCAGCTTTTGGTTTATTGCTCCCCTCTGCAATTTGAGCGCTATCTGGCTTCTCTTTGTTCTGAGAGCATATGTTGGATCTGAAGTTTTGTTTTTTGTTGAAATTTTTATTGTAACTTTTAACAGCAGAATTATTTTTATTTTTCAACTTATAGCAATCTTCTATGTTGTGGTTGCTTTTCCGACAATATTTGCAGAATTTGTCCGATTGGTTATGGTTTTGGACTTTTAACGCTGAGTTTTCAACAGTTTTGTTTTCTAGCCTTTTGGCATATTTATCAGTCAATTTGTTTCGTATATATTCAGGTGTCAATTGCGCCTCGTCTCGCGATTCTAGACTTGTTATGAGAACGTCATACGAAGGATGGAGTGAGCATAGCATCAATGCAGCTAGGTGTGATTCATCAATGACTTCACCTATGGCAGTGAGTCTGTCGCGTGTTTTATATATGTCAGATATATGTTGGTTTATGTCACCACCTTCAATTAATTTTATGGAATAAAGTTTCCTAAGTAAGAAAAGCTTACTTGTAAGTGACGATCTTTCGTGGACTTGGCGCAGAGCATTCCAGCACTCTCGTGCTGTATCTAGATTCATAACGTACACAATTTGGTCGTTATCAATAAGCAAATTAATAATTGCTCTGGCCTTTCTATTTTTAGAACGGCACTGATCCGTAATTGGGTTAGGAGGATCGTCAGTAATGACTGTAAAAAGATCCTCTTTTTGTAAATACATTTCCATTCGGAACTTCCACACATTATAATTTGTGGAGTTTAGCGGTTCTATTTGTATATCTTTTGTTGCTGACATACTTAAACTAAATTTTTGTAATAGTTTTTGTTAATGTTTGTTCAATACGTAAACATTTATTTAATATTTTAAGTCAACACAGTTTGGATAAAATAGTACTTGAAGAAGAAAGTAAAATTAAATAACTTTCTAATAAGTACTTTCGATATATGATACTTTCGATTTAATATCAGTTAAAGCCTCATAATCTGATAAAAAACTATATATGAAAGCTATGAATACGTTGTTTTCCTCAGTAAGTTATATAATATATTTTAATGATAAATAATTCTTTATTTAATAGTCAAATAATTAAAAGAAGTTTGACTCACCTGGGTCATCACTAGGGCTGGATTATTTATCAATATATCCCCAAGTATCGATATTTTTTAAATATCCCGATAACACTATTTAAGATTTTGCTCTGCCGATATATCTCTTTACATAGTGCGCACCGCGCGATCAATCGATATGCCGATAAGTACCGTTAAACGCCAACCACGGATTAATAGAATTATGCTTCCGCACTAGCGTGCATCACGAATGAAACCCGAGCGAACGAACCACGATCAGCGAACGAAACCCGAACAAAAAGAGCGCGCAATATCTTATACTAATACCCATTCTCTTATTTTTCTCCCATCACTCACTGATAAAATAAAAAAATATAACCACACCCCAAACGATCACTCCCACAATGCATATACTTCCTCTTCCTTTATTCCTGCGTGCGAAACCTCAAATCTAAAATATCACTGCTTTAATAAGTCCACCGCATAATAAAAAAATAAACAGTATTTATTGAAAGCCATCTGCTTTGATTATCGCGCGAATAAGCGGAAATACATTCGTTTAATTACCAATGTTTCGTTCTATTCTTCTAGAAGAAAACACTACTGTCTTCATCAACCTCAGACCAACTTCATCAACCAATGATATCGCGAAACATATCTGCTCGATGGTCGAAACGATATATCCCTATCCGTCTGAATGATATTCATCAATAAAATTAAGTTATCACAGTATATTGACTTATGACAGTATACCACTCTACATTCATGCATTTACTGACCCTAAAAGATAATATGAAAGAATTTATACTACCGTTAGTGTAAGTTCTTTGATAATATTGCACATCACCGCTCGTGGATCGCAGGTGTAATACCACAGACAAGACGATATAAAAACAAACGTTATTATGACGAATGAAAACAATATCTTTTGTTTTAGCTCATTTCCTGCTATTGGTTCATTGATATTGGTTTATTTCAAAGTATCGATATCTTCTGGCCAATAAGATGCAACCTTCAACATGTGTTTAACTCGTTTTGGGCTGTACATCAGTCAGATAGCTCCCTTTCTCCTTTCCCATGTTATCCAATAGGATTTTCGTTGCTTCGTTTTATAAAAATATCTCATTCAAAAATGAAGTTTTTCGAATTCTGTTTTTTGAATATTACTCTTCGAACGGGTCGCCGTTTAGCTCGGTGAACAATTTTTCGAAAAAAATAATTTTTATATTTTATTTCAATAAGTAAATTATGGACTCTAAGTGTGGATCTGTAAGTAAAATATTTAAATTTATTTTTTCGAAAAATTGCTCACTAAGCTAAAAGACGACCTGTTCAAAGAGCAATATTCAAAAAACAGAATTTAAGCTAAAAGACGACCTGTTCAAAGAGTAATATTCAAAAAACAGAATTCGAAAAAGTTCATTTTTTAATAAAATATTTTTATAAAACGACGCGACAAAAATCCCATTGGATAACATGGGAAGGGAGAAAGGGTGCTATCTGACTGATGTAAAATAAAGTTTTATCTTCAGTAATTTTACAGTGACAGTTTCTTTATAGAATTATATAATATTGGATAGTTTATTACTTATTTTATGTAGCATTTATTTTTTCTCTTTCCTTTTCTTTCTTTCTTTCTTTCTTTTTTTTCTTTTTTAAGCCGTACATGTTATTTAAAATTGATTTAAATGCAAAATGAGTTACTTTAAATAACAAAATGAAACTTTAACATAATTTTGTTTAAATAATATAATTTTTATACTGACAATGTATACATATATATATATATAATTCAATTTTCAATTATTGTGACACTATTACGAATGTGAATTGAACACATATACATTTAAAAAATATTGTAATGATTTGGTAAGCAGATGCAAAAATAAAAATGTCAAGTAACTGACATTTAGGATGCATATAAGAGTTTTAAGTAAAAAATATTACTCTTTACGACCAAAAAAGGTGTATCCAATGGCATTTCTTAACTATTTAAAATGATTTTCTTTTTTATTTAATACCTACATCTTAAGACAATTTTTATTTTTTTTAGTAGAATTATGAATTTTGATATACTTGGTACAAATAAAACACAGATCACATATTAGCTGTGTTAAAATATGATTTTAAAATAATTAAAGCTTAAAATGGGAAGAATAGAGGATAAACTATACAGAGGTATACTAAAAAGCAATGGTATAAGTTATAAGAAACACAAAATATTGATTCACTTTTTATGCTTTTTTTTTTTTTTATGATAAAGTTATGGTAGTAATATACCAGAAAATACATGGAAAACACTCTATACTTGTATACTTTAAAATTCGTGTGCATATGTCTTTAAAAAATAACAATTGTCTATTTTTTCCTATCTTGAAAGAAATATCGCAATATATCACTAATATCGATATTAACTTGGTGATAAATCGTGATATTTAATTTATGATATCGTCCAGCACTAGTCACAGGTAATCCAGCCCTTGAGATTTATTGATGTTGAATCTCGTAATTTTTATCATCAGCAAAAAATAGAATTATTATACTTAAAGAATTCGATGAATTATATATATGTTAGTTTTAGGTGAACTTCTATTTTAAAGCAGAACTACATGTTTTTTCTGTAATAAAATGTAGATTAATATATGTAATCTTACACAATATGTATAGGTTATTTTAGTCGTAGAGAGACGCGACATATCGTCACGTGATGAGGCAGGTGCATTAAACAATCAGTTGGCGGTAAGCAAAAAATTTGGAACATGAAAACAAAAGTTAATAAAATTGTTCTGAGATTAGATATCACAACACATTAGAATATTGAACCTGCATTAAATAAAACATTTAAAGAAAATATGAAATTCAAAAGAATTTTTTTTTTTCAATTTTTCTCAGAGAATTTCCTCCCACCACTAATTTTTGACAATGATTCAACTAATTTTGTGTAGTTTTGTTTAGCTACTATAAATCGTGTAAATATCACATTATGTTCTTAAATTAGATGCAGCTGGATACAATAATGATATAATAAAAATGCCCTCTTTCTATTCAAATCAGCCCTGTTACAAAACTATTTAGCTGATTCCATAATTTTATTTTATTTTATTTTATTTTATCCACAAATAACTGGTAAACTAAATTTAAATTTACGTGTTTTTTTTTTTTTTTTTCCCCTCACAAATTTATATATATATTGAAACTAAACATGATGGAAATCTGAAAGTTTTTTATTTTAACTTTACATGAAATTTCATTTTACGCGTGGCATAAATGTACTTTTAGAATTATTATTATTTTTTTTTAAATATCGCATATTGAGAACTCGACAACTCCAAAACCGACTTTTTAAAAAATCTGAAAATTTGTTAATTAGAACCTCTCTCTAATTGTGCTTAATAAATATATTATAAATGAATACTGCGTTTTCACTTAGAACATTTTACGCATTTTTATTTAAAAAGTAATATGATGTTTTCTATAGAATTAATAATACAAAGTTTTTCTAATTATACTGAATACACAAGGAAAATAATTTTTACATAAATAAATAATATAGGTAATTATTACAGCCGGAAAAATATTTAGCCTTAAATAATAAGTAATAAAAAGCATTAAAAAAATTGCATGAAACATTTTCGAATTTATTTTTCCCCTTTAATAACATTCTGAAAATTAGTAAAGTTCAAAAACTTTTCCGTAAAAATATCTAGATAATAATGATAATAATAATAACAATAAATAAATAAGTAAATAAACTGTATCTAAATTCAGTTTAACAGCTACTTTAACAGAAAAAAAAAAAAAATCTGGTGTGAAACAGCCACACGACTTCCATTACCCACTATTACACGTATTATAACCATTTTTTGGAGATATATGCTTTTTTTGAAATTTTCCAGTAAGAGGAACTTGCTACATGTATAAAGACATATATGAAACAGAGTTTGCATAGCGAATTAAAAATAAAAAAAATAAAAAAAGGAAAGAAAAGATGGAGTTCTTTTTTTAAACATCAATTTCCGAGATCTAAAATGGACCACCTAATCAGGAGGACCGGTAATATTTCTGTAATAGCCATCTAATACATGAGAAAGGGTATCTAAAATAGATTAATTAAACAATTTTCAAGAAAATCGGTAGAGCCTTTTTGAGATACCAATAATTACCAAAACTTGGTATACTCAGCTATTGACCGGAAAACAATAATTACACACAAAAGGATATTTAAAAGGGAATTAATACGGCGAGTTTGAAAGAAATCCGTACAGCCGTTTTTAAAGGAACGCACTTGCGAAGCCTGAAACTTATTTATACAGAGAGCCTATATCATTTTTCCTGAACTAACCGACTATATCATTCAAAATGGCATTTAATAGTGTGTTTATATAGCAACTTTGAAGAAAATTCGTTAGAGCCGTTTTTGAGATACGGACTTATGGTAGCATTTCAGGTTTCCGATGACCCACTTCCAGTTTTTAAATTTCCCCCAAAATTTGAAAAAATCATCTGTACACCAGACCTGTATCAATTGTGAAGTTTCGTAGTTCTATCTTTATTAGTTTCGGAGATATGATAGCCAGAAGGTTCCACACATATACACATGCATACATACACACATACACCCACACTGACCAATTGCCAAAAACTTCTTTTTTGGACCTAGGAGGCCTCAAAACGTGTAAATCAGGTGAAAACTCGACATCGAATTTTCGGACCGAATACAATAATTCCATTACCTACGGTAGTAGGGTAATTGAAGTAAAAATCGAATGAATAAATTACATATTTATTAAACGATGATCATTTTAAAAGAAGGAGTTTTTCTGATTTTCTGAAAAGGATCAATAAGTGTCTAAAATCGTCTGTTTCTCGGCTTTTACTACCTTTTAAAAAATTATACATATATATATATATATATATATATATATAATATTTATCCTTAAGAAGTAATAAAAACCATTTAAAGAAAATGCATAAAACATGTACATTTTTTGAAAATAACATTCTGGAAAGCAGTAAAATTCAAAAACTTTTCAGCAAAAACACTTTTAAAAAATAATGTAAATTCAATTTAACAAAGGAAAAAGAACTTTTTTCTTATTAAGAACTCTTTTTTCTATTAACAAAGAAAAAAGAAAGCGAATGAATAAATTACACATTTTCTAAATAATGATCATTTGAAGAGGAAAATTTTTTTCTTATTTTCTGATTATGCTCAATTTGTGCTATAAATGGCGAAAAAATATTTTTTGAAAAAACTATTAAACTACTAGTTAAAACTATTATAATTATATATAAGCTTATAGCCACATTACACAGTTGGAAAATCATATTTTCATGTTATTACTTCAGTTAGGATTAAAATATAGCATTCTATTCGGTTACTTTTTAATTTTGAAAAGCGTATTCTTTTATATTATTATTAAAAATGTCCTTAATTTTATACGTATGCTTTTTTAAAAATATCGGGGAGAGTTACAACAATACAATAATACACTTACAACAATTATACAATTCTATTCACACCAGTAGTTATATTTACATTTTATTTTAGGACTATATAACGCACTGAAAGAATATGTATTGTAGTAGGTCGTGGCCTCGGCACTGTCAGGAGTAGGGGGAGTACATTTGACTTGAAGTATCGGTATAAGAGGATAGCATGGTCTCTAGAGGGAAACCTTCCAACCTAGATCAGCCAACCCTGATCCGATGCTACAAGTCAAATGTACTCCCCACACTCCTAACAGTACAGTAACTTGCATTACCGGGCTGTGGCTTCTTTTTTTTTTCATTTCTCTTTCCAGAAGTTGTAATATTTAACGCCATTACTAAATTTTACCTTCAAGATCTTCATGGTCTATGAATTATATTATTTTGTGCTACCTGTATTATTTATGGAGAAGGGGGAGGCACAAAATTAAAAAATAAAAATTATACAGACACGACATTATTTCATTATTTAAAACATGAAAATCTGACATTGACAGATTTTAATTTAGTGCCAGAGGCCTACTGCTAAACTTGTTAATATCGACAAATTCTTCTTTAGTTAATTCGTGACGATCTAAATTCCATGATAAAGTTTTCATTAAATCAAACCAATGTGTTTCCGCTGCAGATACTGTAACAAATAACGTTGGAAGTCCAAACTGTCTTATAGCCGCAAAACAACGTTTTTTCTCTTTTTCCCAATGAGGGGGAGGTGTGCCTTGGGGGGGGACTCACGTCAAAGGTGTGCCTTGGGGGGGGACTCATGTCAAAGGTGTGCCTTGGGGGGGGACTCATGTCAAAGTTGTACCTTGGGGGGGACTCATGTCAAGGTTGGGCCTGGGGGGGACTCATGTCAAAGTTGTGACTTGGGGGGACTTTAATGAGGGGGGGACTTTCATTCAATAAACCCCCATTCAATAAACCGACTAAATAGGCCCTTAGCACTATTAAGAGTGTATTATAAAAATTCGACAACGCTGTACCGACTGAAATAGGGGTACCTTGGGGGGGACTCATGTCAAAGTTGGGCCAGGGGGGGGACTCATGTCAAAGTTGTGCCTTGGGGGGACTTCATTCAATAAATCCCCATTCAATAAACCGACTGAAATAGGCCCTTAGCACTAATTAAGAGTGTATTATAAAAATTTGACAACGCTGTACCGACTGAAATAGGGGTACCTTGGGGGGGACTCATTTCAAAGTTGGGCCTCGGTGGGGACTCATGTCAAAGTTGTGCCTTGGGGGGGACTTCATTCAATAAATCCCCATTCAATAAACCGACTGAAATAGGACCTTAGCACTAATTAAGAGTGTATTATAAAAATTCGACAACGCTGTACCGACTGAAATAGGGGTACCTTGGGGGGGACTCATGTCAAAGTTGGGCCTGGGGGGGGACTCATGTTAAAGTTGTGCCTTGGGGGGACTTCATTCAATAAATCCCCATTCAATAAACCGACTGAAATAGGCCCTTAGCACTAATTAAGAGTGACGTATAAAAATTCGTCAACGCTGTACCGACTGAAATAGGGGTACCTTGGGGGGCACTCATGTCAAAGTTGTGCCTTGGGGGGACTTCATTCAATAAATCCCCATTCAATAAACCGACTGAAATAGGCCCTTAGCACTAATTAAGAGTGTATTATAAAAATTCGACAGCTGTACCGACTGAAATAGGCCTCTAGCACTAAAAAAAAAAAAAAAAAAACCTCGTCTCAATCAATTAATATGTCACTGTTTTAAGTGCAAAGAAAGTTTTCCATAGATTAACATTGTCTTTTAGAAAAGCAAATGGTAAGGCCCTTAATGATCAAAATGTAAAAAATTCAAAATCCCGCTCGATCGCTGAGGATGACAGAATCTGTCAACGAACTTGTTTACAAATACGGCGTCCTGTGATCACATGACACTACAACGCATGCGCATATTTTGACAGAGTTCAAAAACATGAAGCTCTTTTTGAAATTCTTTTGCACGTTCCTCGCTATCTCAATCTGTAAGTTAGCATCTTATACAAGCATACTATCAACTCCCCCAGTGGGCATTAGTTGCGCTTTAGCTGCACATATCGGTTGCATTTATCCCTTGGTTTTGCGCCCTAAAACAAAACAAAAAAAAAAAACTAGCTGCGTATGCCTCACTTATATTTCACCGTCCATTCAGTGATGGTAACTGGAGGGAAATTTCCCTCATTCGAGGGGAAAATAGAGCTTTGTGGAGAAAAGGGAAAGTTTCAGGAAACTAGTGATTTTGTGGGAAATTTTGACTTTTCTCTCTCCATCTCTTTCTTTTTCCGTTTGTCGTCTTGTTTTTTCTTTTCTCAGTTGTGAATAAATGGTGTAACGCTGTTTCTCATGAAACTGTTATCTTATCTTATGCAGGTGGTCATCTTTCCTTTTAACCGAAAGGGAATTAGGAATCGGATGACTACCATTGTCACAATGCTGTTATCAGCTACCCTCCCCCAACGCCCAAATGCGATGTTCGGAAAAGCTTCCATACTTTGTATCGGATCCCGGAAAAAAGGGCACCGGAAAAAAGGGCACGGAAGAAAGGACACCGGAAAAAAGGGCACCCGGAAAAAAGGGCACCGGAAAAAAGGGCACTTTTCCAATTCGCAAATCGCAAAATAATAAATATCAAATAATGAATTTAAAAAATGACTTTCAAACTACATTTTTAGAAATTTCAATTGATTTGGTACAACATTCATTTAATATATATCTCGGGGAAGAGGGGGGAGGGGGGCAGGAGCAGATCGAAAGAAAATAATTGTTTTTACAAAAACTCTTACCGATTTTAATGAAACTTTGTATAATCACGTACAACTTGTGAAAAAAATGACAGTAATTGGCAGGCAAACTTGGGGGGGGGGGGGGGCAGAGGAAAATAAAATTATCTTGTATAGCACCGTTTTACCGATTTAATGATATATTCTATAATTATCACTTACTTTTTATGAAGATCACAATGAGTGCATTATATACTGGGGGGGGGGGGGCAAGGGGGGATATGCAAATAGATTTCATTCTTCTTTAAACTACCCTTTTATCGATTCAAAAAACCGTATAATCACGTATAATTTGTGAAAAAATTACAGTAAGTGACAGACATAATTTTTTTTTTTTTTGGGGGGGGGGGAGGGCAGGGGTTAAAGAGGGGGAGGGGCAGAGGAAAACAAAATGATTTTTTTATATCACCATTTTACGAATTAATGATACATTTTATAACTATCACTTAATTTTTATGAAGATAACAGTGAGTGTTTTATATATCTGGGGGGGGGGCAAGGGGGAGCAGATAAAAATAAAATATATTCTTCTTTAAACTATCCTATTATCGATTAAAAAATAATTTGTATAATCACGCATAATTTATGAAAAAATTACAATAAGTGTCAAACATACTTCAAGGGGGGGGGGGGGGTAGGAAGGGGGCAGAGGAAAATAAATTGAATTTTTATATTACCATTTTAGCGATTTTAATAATATATTATATAATTACCACTTAATTTTTATTAAGATTACAATGAGTCTATTATATACTTGGGGGGGGGGAGCAAGAGTGTTAGATGGAAATAACATATATTTTTCCTTTAAACTACCCTATTATAGATTTAAACAAAAACTTTGTATAATAACATACAATTTGTGAAAAAATCACTCTAAGTGTCAGACGTACTTCGGGGGGGGGGGGGTTAAAGAGGGAGGGGGGCAGAGGAAAGTAAAATGATTTTTTATATCACTATTTTATAGATTTAATGATATATTCTATAACTATCACTTACTTTTTATGAAGATCACAATGAGTGTATTACACATCTGGGGGGGGGGGGGGGCGCAGATAAAAGTAAAATATATTATTCTTTAAACTACCGTATAATCGATTAAAAATAAAAACTTTCCTGCTTATGAAAAATTACAGTGAGTCTACACATATCTGGACGAATTGCTACGGGGGGGGGGGGCAGAGTGAAGAAAATATTTGTTTTTATATCACCATGCTACATATTTATATTAAACTTTGTACGAGTATCACTTTCATTTTATTAAAATTATAGTGAAAGTTACCTATAATTGATAAGGGGGGGGTAGTGGGGGCAAATGAAAAATAAAATAATCTTTTTAAAAAACACTTATTACCGTTTGTTATTTTGTTTTATTTACATTTTGTGTAAATATCAGTTAGTATTAATGAAAAATTACAGGGAGGTACTCAAAAATTCAATGTATGATTTAAATCTGTAAAAAAGTTGCTCAAAAATGAAATTTCTTGTTTTAATCTATCTCTTTTGTCCACCCCCCCCCCCCCTCACGTAGAAATAAAAAACTTACGCTTTCGTTGATGATTAGCATGAGTTTTACAAGGAGAAATTAAAAAAGTGCCCTTTTTTCCGCAATCCGGAAAAAAGGGCACCGGAAAAAGGGGCACTTTTCTTAATTGTTACTTGTAAAATACTTGTTAAACGTGGACGATAGCAAAAATTTTTTGTTTCTACGAGGGGAGGGGGAGAGACAGATCAAAGAAAAATATTCTGTTTTAGAATAATCTTTTACCAATGTTTGATATTAAATTTTAACTAATGTCTGATATTACCAATGTATTGAATGTTTGGATTGCGGAAAAAAGGGCACCGGAAAAAAGGGCACTTTTTTAAATTTCTCCTTGTAAAACTGATGCTAAACATCAACGAGAGTGTAAGTGTCTTATATCTACATCGGGGGAAGGACAAAAGAAACAGATTAAAAGAAGAAAATTCATTTTTGAATAATTTTTTTACAGATTTAAATCATACATTGAATTTTTGCATACCTCAGTATAATTTTTCATTAATAGTAATTGATACTTACACAAAATGCAAATAAAACAATAAAACAAACGATAATAAGTGTTGTTTAAAAAGATTGTTTTATTTATCATATAATATTTATGAGTTTCAAATTTTTATTTTTATTTTTATTTTTTTTTACAAATAAATGATTTTTTTTTTTTCATTTCCCGGCGAATTGTTGAATAATATTTTAGTTCTTAAACAATTTTGGACGGCTTTGCCCGCTTCGCTGGCAAACTATTTTCTATATGCTTTATGAAAAAAAAAAAAAAAAAAAAAAAAAAAAAACTGAAATCGGTCAAAAGCTTGCTTTGGGTTCCCGCTGCCTTAGGCAGCGCCTTGTTCGTTCTTGCAATCTCCGGTGCCTGTCCCTATTGCCTGCGACAATAGCTTACCCGTGGGCTTCCATTTGGTTGCTTATCATACATAACAGTTTCGATACGGACAGTATCGAAAAATTTGAAGCAGCTCTTTTATATCTGAATCCCAGTTACATATGAACAACATTATATGTGATGTACATAATATTTGCTCTCAAGTTATTTCCTATATTTATTTGATTTAATGAATCAACCATAGAATGACAGCAATTTCAAGCCACATATAATATTACAGTATGCTATGATCGGCAACTTCCATCGCATGAGACAATTATTATTTTGTGGTTAAATATACTTCATGCTTAGTTAATAGCAGTTGGTATATAGAAAAATAAATAAATTAGTATGTAAACTTGATCATGGTACAGCCCTTGGCGACTTTTAAATTTTTGTTGCCGTTTTAGACCAAAATATAATTTATGCGATTATTGTTCCTATACGCAAGCGAAGTGTGACGTCACTGACCGTCCGTGGATGCAAGAAAATGATTTCCTATGTCAATCGCCCATTGGATTTTTTGTAAAAAATGATTAAAAATCGAAGAAAATTATTTTCCGATTTTAATCCCCATATTTGGGTACACATATGTATTAGTTATCATGTGCATGTGTTAGATTGAGTTATTTTGCTGTCAAATTGACAAAATTTTAATTTTAAATTTCAAAACTCTGTCGTTCTTGGCGCTTATTGTATTTGGTGATCAAAAACGTAATACGAAAATATACATGCCAGATGTATATTTTCGTAATATGCATTGTACGAAATATTGTTTCATATTATTCACTACTGTCTTAAAATAAGTTGTTAAAATAACCATGATTTTTGAAAGGAATTAAATTATGTTCGCCAAATAATTTGGCGATATTTTATTTTTCTACCAAGGATGACCGATATCAAATCTATTTCGCTACAACATATTAGTATCTTATATCAGATACTTTATTTAGACATTTGAAAACAAATTTGACTTCAAATTATGATAGAATATTTATCATTTCCCTTTTAATCAGTATATTAGTTGGATATTTATTGTGTTAATATCATCCTTTGAAATTAAATGTTTGTGTTTTCAATCGAATATGGAAGTTTGCCATTTTTTTTTTCTAGAGTTTTGAAATTAAAAATTCAAATTTTGTCAATTTTACAACAAAAATAACTTAATCTAATGCATGGACATGATAACTAATACATATCTATACCTAAATATGTGGATTAAAATCGGGAAATATTTTTCCTCGATTTTTAATAATTTTTTACAAAAAATCCAATGGGCGTTTAACATAGGAAATATTTTTCTTGCATCCACATTTTTGCATCCATTTTTCTTGCATCTTTTCCTTGGCGAAAAATGTCCGATCTACTTCAGCATCAAAATTATAAAAAATTGTCAAGAATTATCAATAAGAAAATACCTTTAATATATTGCTGAATTAACGTTTATGCCAAGCGTGTTTCATCCGCCATACTAAAAAAAAAAAAAAAAAAAAAAAAATTAAGTTGAGGTATATAAAAAAATGCTGTGATATAAAATTCAGAAAAAATATGTTAGATTTGTAATATTACTATTTCATTTTAAAATTATAAAGTGTCATTTTCTCATCGACCAATTTAACATTTAGTAATTTCTTACTTTTCGCGTGAAAGCATATTTCATTTTATGCTGAAAACAATAAATAAATATATCTCGTAAACTTTTTTTGGCAACAATTAAAAATTTAAATGGCTTATATTAAGTCAATATAAGTAAATAAGTTTATTATTTTCATATTTTAATTAATTTTAAAGAGTTTTTCAATTTTTTTTTTTCCTAAACCATCCCTGACCTATAAGGAAAAAAACAAAAAAAGAATGATCGAAATCGGTCAAGCCGTTTACGATTTTACAAAGCACATACAGACAAACATTCATTTTTATATATATAGATTATTTGATATTTATTATTTTGCGATTTGCGAATTGAAAAAGTGCAATTTTTTCCGGTGCCCTTTTTTCCAGTGCCCTTTTTTCCGGTGCCCTTTTTTCCGTGCCCTTTTTTCCGGTGCCCTTTTTTCCGGGATCCCTTTGTATCTGCTACTTGATGTTGAGTTATGGGTTATATTCCTGTAAATGCAAGAAAATAATGCTGGATCTTTGCTAATGTAAATAAGTGTCAGGAGAGGTATCTGAGGGCAGGAAGTTGGGCTACTTTTTTACAAAATTTCTCTCAGATTATGTTATTCAGAATAATAAGGGAAATTGTACTTTAATAGAACATTCTTTTATTAATAAAAGTAAAAATATCATGGGAAAGTAATTTTGCCTATTATTTGTATTTTAAAATAATCAACATAGAAAATAATGAAAAATATGAAGTATATATATATGATTTAAAGTTCTGCTGCTTAACTATCTAAGTGCCTTGCCTTGAGAAAATATCTGAAATGAAATTCTTGCTATGCATGCATTATATTCAAGCATGAAAAAAAAAAAAAAAAAAGCAATTTTTTTTTTCTTTCTTTTTTCTTTTTCTTTTTTTCTTTAATACTTCTTTTTTTCCCCCCAATACATAAGTAAAATGGCAATGAATATAATTTTGATGATTGACCTCTTTTTTAGGTTGATTTCTTTAGAAATCGACCTATTGCAATCACTTCGTTTATCTATATATATATATATATATATATAATGAAAATTTTGTCATCACGATAACTCGCGAAATAATACTCGAAATCGAACCAAATTTGGACAGTGAACTAATCTTATAGATATCTTGAATAAGTTCGTTAACCAAGTTGCTCCGACTTTTTGTTTTCAAGTGGCAGCCACTTGAAAATTTCAAACTGACATTGTAAAAAGCATATTTAAAGCAAGATTTCCTTGAATTTTGATGTAAATACAGGTCACATAAGGGTCTCAATGAAGTTTGTTAATGAAGTTTATCCGCCATTTTTAGTAAAGTGGCAGATATTTTAAGGGACCACTTGAAATCAGGCTACCACTTGGAAATTTAAAATCACTATAACTTCCGAAATAATACTCCAAATCGAACCAAATTTAGACAGTGTCTTAACTTATCTTATAAATATCTTAGATGAGTTTATTAATCAAGTTGCTCCGCCATTTTGTTTTCAAGTGGAGACCACTTGAAATTTCAAATTCAAATTGTAAAAAGCTTATTCCGAATTTGCTTAAAATTTGATGTAAATACAGACCACATAAGGGTCTCAATGATGTTTATTAATGAAATTTATCCGTCATTTTTAATAAAGTGGTAGATAACCTAAGTTAAGCGGGGCCACTTGAAATCACGCTACCACTTGAAAATTTAAAATCACAATAACTTCTTAAATAATACTCCAAATCGAACCAAATTTGGACAGTGTCTTAACTTATCTTATAAATAACTTAGATGAATTTGTTAACCATGTTGCTCCACCATTTTGTCTTCAAGTGGAGACCACTTGAAAATTTCAAATTCAAATTGTAAAAAGCGTATTCCGATTTCTTTTTTTTTTTTTTTTTATGTGTACATAAATTACACAAGTGTCTCAAATAACTTTATTAATGAAATTTATCCGCCATTTTTAATAAAGTGGCGCATATCTTAAGTTAAGCGGGACCACTTGAAATCAGGCCACTACTTGAAAATTTAAAACCATGATAACTTCCGAAATAATACTCCAAATGGAACCAAATTTGAACAGTGTCTTAACTTATCTTATAAATATCTTAGATGAGTTTGTTAACCAAGTTGCTTCGCCATTTTGTTTTCAAGTGCAGACCACTTGAAAATTTCAAATTTAAATTGTAAAAAGCGTATTTCGAAATTGTTTGAATTTTGATGTAAATACAGACCACACAAAGATCTTAATGATGTTTATTGATAAATTATATCCGCCATTTTTAATAAAGTGGCAGATCCTAAGTTAAGCGGGGCCACTTGAAATCAGGCTCCCACTTGAAAATTTAAAATCACGATAACTTCTGAAAAAATACTCCAAATTGAACCAAATTTGGACAGTGATATTATCATATAATTATCTTGAATATTTTCACTGGGCAACTTGTCCCGACATCTTGTTTCTAAGTTCCAGACACTTGAAATCACACTGCCACTTGAAAATATGCCATCACGATAACTTTTAAAATACTATACTGATTCAAATAAAAGTTGGAGAGTAAACTTATGGTTCAAATATCTAGGATAATTTCACTTGGGGACTTGATCCGCAACTTTAATTCTAATTCTAATTCAAATTTCTAAGTGGCGGCCACTTGAAAATTTGTTATTATGGTAACTTTAGTAATACAGAATCAATTCGCATCAAATTTGGGTAGTGGATTTATCATTCAAATATCTCAGATAAGTTCGCTGGGCATTTCACTCCACTTTTTTTTACAAGTGGTGCCACCTGAAAATTTCTTATGACGATAATTTTTGAAATACTGATTTAATTTAAACTAGAACGGGACAATGAACTTATCGTACAAATATACTGGATGATCTCGATGGGCAAGTTGTTTTGCTATTTTGTTTCCAAGTCGCAGCCACTTAGACTGCCACTTGAAAATTTGCCATAAGAATAACTTTTGAAACACGGCACTGATTTAAACCACAGTTGGACAGTGAATCTATGCTTCAAATATCTTGGATGTGTTTGCTTGGCAACTTGTTCCACTGTATTGTTTCCAAGTGGCGGCCACTTGAAAATTTGTTATCACGGCAACTTTAGAAATACTTAATCAATTCAAATCAAAGTTGAAAAATGGATTTATCATTCAGACAACAAAAATTTAGAAAATTCACGTAACTCGGGAACCAATCACGTTATTGCGCCCAACTTTGGTATATCGATAAAAAGTATTTTCGCGCCAAAAGTCGCCAAAAAAGTCACCATAGGGGAAAAGTCGCCAAATTTGGCGCCAAATCCATTATCTGCGTTACTGGATCTTTTTAATGCGTTTTTAAGGAAACATTAGGCTATTTTAATGCTAAAACAAACTAGAAATGCAGAAAACTAACATTTTAGCAGCTTTCTAAGCCTCTTTGAAAGAATTTCTACAAAAAAAATTATTTTCAAATTTGCAACGATATCTTAGATGAGAAACTTTCTCTGCCATTTTGGTCGAAGTGGCAGTCACTTAATTTTACAACACGATGACTTTTGAGATTTTGAATTAACTCGAACTATATATGTACAGTAGACTTATCTCACAAATACATTTCATATATTTGTCAACTTAACCCAAAATTTTGTTTCCAAGCGCCGGCCACTTGAAAATTTTAAATTCACATAAAAATGTATTTAGGAACCGATTTGCTTAAAACTCTATATGTGCATAGCCTACATCAATATTTCTACGAAGTGCATTAATAATTTGTAGCCGCCATTTTGAAACAAAATGACGGCTACTTGATAAGGAAAAAGAAATCAACCTACCCTTCCGAAAAAGCCGGAAGGACTTTTTTTTTTTTTTTTTTTTTTTTTTGTTGATTATTTTTATACTATGATTTGATTTTCTGAGAAATATATCTGAGCTGTATATCATTTGCTACATAAGCTCAGACTGGTTTCCGGCGAAATATATCTAACTATATATATATATATATATATATATATATATTATATGCATAAGTTCATATCTCTCTCTTACCATTCTCTCTATATGAGTAATTCTCTGAAAAGTGGTCATTTCATGTCCCAGTAGTCTTGAGGGCATATTTTTAAAAGCACAAAAACAAAAAGCAGTCCAAACTATCAATATTAATTGGTTTTGCATATAAACTGTTATTTTTTGGTTATTGGAATTCAAATATAATTTTTAAATATTTTTTAAAATGCAAAATATCATTCCCTCACTGTGTCCCCATTCCCACATGTAAGTAAATAAAATGGTTTCTATGGTATTAAAGCATCTAGATTATTTGATGTGAAAATTTATTAAATATACTTTAATAAATATTTATCCATTATACTACATTTATATATTATGCAATGAAAGAAATTAGAACACATATTATTGTTGTCCTGGTAATAGATATCATTCCCTCATCAAACTGTAATTATACCTCTACTTACTCCATTAATGGCAGCACGTACTTTATATAAGTCAAACTTAATTTATATAGAAGCAAAGTAAAGAAAACATTTTGTGTTCTGTTGGAAACATTTTACAATGAATAATATATGGCTCTCAAATGTTAGATTCAAATACAGTATTTTTATTATATGTCATTCCCTCACTTTGATTAGGAAGAATTTAATTATAATGTATATCCATTTGTAATATAAATATTAATATAGAAAATTTTATTCTGAAATATTATAATTTGGGAGAATAACGCTCACAGGCAGACCTTACCACTAGAGATGTAAAAAACCCGGGAATTTTGCTTCAGGGGAATAAAAATGGGAATTTTGGAGTTTAAACCGGGAATTTTAAAAACTTTGGAAACTTTGATGGGAAGAAACTAATATTCAATGTTTAGATTTAATTTCACTTTTTTTAAGTGTACAAAGAACTTGTTTCAATATCACTTTTATTCTATTTGCTTAAATAAAAGTGATATAAAAAAATATGTGATTATTTTACAAAAAATTGTAAAAAATTAAACATTTACGTTATTGACAATAATAAATGATGAAGTTTTGTCTGCCTATTTAAATAACTTTAGATTTTTTTTTTTTTTTTTATGAATACCATAATAAAATATGTTATAAAAAATAATACAATGAAATTAAGTTATGGTTAGAATACTTTAACATTATTAAATTTTATTATAATTCATCGAATTAGAGCAATAAATTTTTAATGCATCAAATCAATACATAAAATATTCAATAGCTAATAATTAATAATTTGGCTGTTATTTCTTTCTTCATTTATTTTTTTAATCTTAATATTGTTGAAATTTTAATTGAAATAATATTTCTCAGTGTAATATTATTGATTGTTTTAGTATATGTAGAATATTTTGAAGCATTTTTGTTTTATTTTTGAAATAAAATGTTAAAGATATACATCTGAAACATGCGATTGCGATAAAAAAAAATGTGTTATATTGAACTCAGTGTGCATACAGTCAAAACTACTAAAATATAAATATACGACAATAACAGAGAATAAGTCTATTAATTAATGAAATTTGAAACTTGTACTTTTTAAATTTATAGACGTTAAAAGCACTATTTAAAAATTGAAAGGTCATAAAAAACATCTGAATGTGAGGTAACATTTTGAAATGCCTTAGATCATCTCTAATATAAGGGGGGGGGGGGGGAGATAAATTCGCAACTTGTGAAATTTTTCAAAATTCCCTTGTTTTGGAAACTTTCAAAATTCCCTTCCGAAAAAAACCGGGTTTATTCCCTGGTTTAAACCCGGTTTTTTTCCCCGCTCACATCTCTACTTACCACCAAAGAGATAAAAGCATGCGGTCGTGAGAGAGTTAAAATGATTTACCCCGGCAGTATTACAGTTAAAATATATTTTATTTTATAAATTAAAAATATTTCCCATTATTTTTAGATTAATTATTAATTTTCATTTAGATTCGGGTCAGGTTCGGTTAAAAAGAAATCGGGTTTCGGGTAGGGTTCAGGTATGAAGAAATCGGGTTAGTTTATTCAAATTTCTTTAGTGCGGGTTCGGGTCGGTTTTCAGGTAGATTAAAATTTATTTGTCGGGTTCGGGACGGGTTTCGGGTTGATCCAAAATTCACTAGTCGAGTTCGGGTCGGATAAAACTCGACCCGTGCACAGAGCCTGATTAAGGGGGAAGCACACATTATCTCCGCTCTCACCGGAATATCTTTACAATTATTTTTTACTTCATATCATAGAAATTCCACGCTTTGACGAGGAAATATTTTTTATAAAAAATGAACCGTGTAAAACAATCCCATTTTCTTACCGTTATTAGACACCAGAATTCTTTTAAAATAATTTTTAATGAGAATTTTCTGTTTATTATAGGCGGAAAGTATTAAAAAAAAAATAACGGTGTAAGTATAAATAATGTGTGCTTCCTCCTTCATCAGGCTCTGCCCTAAGCCACATCAATTGGAAATTCATCTGAATTTAATCTGAATTTTTTGAAAACAAATTTAAGGTTCAAGATTCAAAGTAATATATTGATTTACACCAGTATAGTTGTCTAAAATTTGTCTTATTTAAAAATTAGTTCCAATGAATTCAGTGAATGTTGTTTATCATAATAGATGTCCCTCTGGTAAGGCAGAACCAGCCAAAATGCGGTTAGGTTCTGCTAATTGTGAGATAAGTTCGTGTTGACGTTATCTGAGAATGTTTTGAGTCAGGCAATTATAGTGTTCTGCAAGACGGAATTCTGAGTCAAAGTTGATTGCCGATAGCTTGCATGGTTTTCTGCATCAAGGTCAAAATTTCACTGCAGCGGTACTGTAAGGGTTTATTAGAATCACATTTAGTGACAGAGCGCATGTTTCATGCCTCGGCGAAGCACTCAATGGAATTTAAAAGGAAACTAACTCTGCAAACGAAAAAATGTTATGTCATCGTCTGCATTTCGAATGTCAATAGCACTGAAAATTACATTTTTATGGAAAATGAGTTGTTCATGTTGTATATTTCCTCTCCCGAACTCTTATTATAGTTTAATTTTGCATCAGAGATTTTTTACTTTCTTCTACATGTAATATAGAGAAAGTGTTGGATTTGTGAAAATTTTCGAACTCCGGTTTTCGATGGATTTACACGTTTTGGGATGCCTTGAACATGATTTGATAGTTTTTAGAACACGTCTGTCTGTGTGTATCACGAATTTTATGGACGCTGTATCTCACGAACCAATGAACGAAATTTAACCAAACTTGGTATTTAGTTGGACCCTGACATAAACTGGTGCTGATTAGATTTGGGGATCAATCACTCGACTGGTGGCGCTGTAATCGCATTTTTTCTAAATTTTTAACATGGCAGTATCGGAAAAAAATTCGTATAAATGTACATAATGAGAGTTATTTTTAACTTGTGATTGTAAAATTAATATGAATTATTGATAATAGTAGTAATTAACTAGGAAGAAAATTTTGTGCATGTGGGGGCATCGCCGGAAGGAATAAATTTTCAAGATGGGTATCTTTCGAAAGGTCTCGTCAATTCCTTTAAAACGAATGGTTAACTATAGATCTGCGATAATTTAAAACAAAGTTATCGATTTTTTTTCCTTTTAACGAAAAAAAATTAGACAAAAAACCTTTTTTTTTTTTGCTTCCTTATCAGTTATAATTTCTAAAGAGCCTTCTAAAGTTTAATCAAATATACTATGTATTTTCCAACCATTTACTTTTTAAAAACCTTGGCTGAAAGTCAGGGACCACTTGTAAATTACTCTTCTTCGATTGAGAGAATATTTTACCACACTCACTAACCTTAAAAGAATATTATTAGTCTTGGAGAACACTCTATCCACCATGCTTTTCCATGTAAGTGAATTCTGTTATCTATTAATCTTCTTTCTACTTTTTTTTTCTTTGTTCAAATTGCCATGACTAAAAGAATTTGACTTTTTATTCTTTTTCTTTCTTTCTTTCTTTCCTTTTTTTTTTTTTTTTTTTTTTTTTTTTAAAGTTTTAAATAAGGCCTTTTCGGCGCCCTTCTCAACCTGGCGCCCGGGGCAAATGCCCCGCTCGCCCCCCTCTTGTTTCGGCCCTGGGGGAGAGGAAGGATAAACTAATTCCACAATAACAATTTATATATATTGATAAACTGATTGCTTCTAAAAAATCATTCACGAGAAATAAAGGAAATAGCTATGAGTCGTCATTAAAACGACTGCACCCAGTTAGTCGGTATCATAAGGACGAAACAAACCGGATCTTCACCACAAATTTCTACGACGCAGAGGAGAGAATAGGAAAAAGTTGGAATGTGACGTCATGTGATCAAAATAACGATTGCAACAGTCGGAATTGAGATATAGTCGGGTCGGAGAATAGATCCCCAGAATTTGAAATGCGCTTTGAACACTTTAGAAATATAGCCTCCAGTGTGTCCTGGATTATTTTGTGTGGCTCTGTAAACGAATGGTGAATGATGTTCATATTCCATGCTGTGTGAAACATATTTTAGTGCATATTATTAAATAAATGTTAATTTCGTTTCGTTTAGTGCAGCTAAAGACAATAAAATATACCAAAAAGAAATTTCGGCCACTGACGCAATGTATTAAAGTTATGTTGTTTATCTATGTACACGCATCACTTGCTCTGTCTCAGCAAAAAGTTTAAAGTAATATCTTCATGTGATACAGATCTAGAATATCTAATCGAAAACTTAATTTCGAAAATTTAATCAAAAAACAGTACTTTCTCTACCATGTACGGAAATGGGTAGGTTAAAAGGAAGATTTTTTTCTCATCATACAAACCCCCTTTATAATACGGCATTTCACTTCTCGGGCCTTGCCATTAATTCGTCATTTTTATACTGGCAGCTAGCGGGTAGCTCGTTAATTTCAAAAGTGAACGGTATACTATAGACACTGCTTAATAATAACATAACATCTGCTCCGCGGATAATTGAGAGTTTACTGTAGTTCAGTATATATAATGCAAAGTATTGTATTCATCGAATGTATATGACACAATGTTTCTTTTTGAGTCTTTAACAGTGTACAGTCGGTAACAAAAGTCTCCGAACACTAGTAAAAAATCCTATATAAAAAAAGTACACTTAATACAGTTTTGTTAAATAAATTCTTGTCGAATCCTGTTTTTAGACTGAATAAGAACAGGATTCGTCAAGGATTTATTTAACAAAACTGCATTAAGTGTACTTTTTTATATAGGAATTCTTGCAAGTGTTCGGAGACTTTTGTTACCGACTGTATCATCGTTGACATTTCAACAGTTAGATTCCTATATATACGAGCTGGCGCATCTGACACTTTCTTTGCCTCAGGGTTGTCACGTCTATCCATAGATATAGTAATAAGACTGAGATTGATCAGCGTGAGGGAAAAAATGATATCTTTTTTTGGGGAAAAGTCATTCTAATGGTTGCCTTTCCCCTAGTAAATCACACACAGGAATACACACGGATAATTTAGTAAATAAAATTTATGAATAATGTATTTACTAAAGGTGAATGAAAAACTCCAGATACAGTTTCAAATTCATTTTTATTTTTGTTCTTTTTTTCAATGCTGTCTAATGGCTGATTTTAGAACTTTTTTTCGGCATCAAAATTTTTTGCTCGATAACATGGGGATGATAGATCTATATATTACTATACTATATCTATGCGTCTATCAAGGGAGTCGTTAGGTTACTTGCTCTACATGAAAATTGGCCCCAACACCACTTTTGCTAATTCTCATGTAAAATAACCTCCTGAATCTGAATATGATGTCTATTTTGCCCCATCACCCACCTATTTTTGCCCCCCTCCCCCCTATTTTTATCACATTTTGGTAATTTTATGGATATGAATTTGATTTATATGAGTGGAGGGAAGGATTATTTTAACTGTTAAATATCTTCTAAAGGACTAAAGAGGTGAAAATTTTTAAAAAATGAACATTTGTAGCAGGGGGGAAATTTGTCACTGAAATTATAAATTACATTGGTTATATTTTATTAATCTATTATTATAATTATTTATTATACATGAAATATATTTTTTTATTTTTAAATGTTAAAACAACCCTTTTCTACCCTCCAAATCAAATTTATGGCCATAAAATTACCGAACAGTGATAAAAATTGGGGTAGGATTGGCGTCCCGAGAGAACGGTGGGTGATTTGGAAAATGATTGTCATATTCGGATACAAGAGCTCATTTTACATAAGAATCAGCAAAAACGGTATCAGGGCTCGATTTCTTTCTTTTCTTTCTTTCTTTCTTTTTTTTTTTTTGCAGCACAGTGTTAGTTAGCCACTGTTTTGGTCAGCATGTGTTAATTTTGAGTTATCCTTTTTCATTTTTTTTTTTTTTTTTTTTTTTTTTTTATTTATTTATTTATTTTTTTTTAGTTTAACAAATTGTGATATAAGAGGTTATTTAGCGATAATTTGCTCAAACCACTTCAGGAAAAGACATAAAACGTTTATAAAGTGCGTCCCAAAAGTTTAAAGACAACAGTTTTTTTTTTTTTTTTTTTAATGGATTTAAGAGCTAATTAAACGAGTGAGAAAGACGAAATAAATTATGTAAATATGTATTGACGTAGTACAAATAATGAAATACTTAAAGAACTTTAAACACATATAAATTTAATATAAAAAATAAAAATAAAATAATGCTGTCCCAAAAATTTATAGACAACCGGTGTTAAAAGCTGATTGAAGTACTGATCTCCAAATTTGCATATTCCAAGGTCATGTACTTATGACGCAATAGTTTTCTGAGATAAAAGCGAAGCTGTCTTTCTTTTTTTAACTGATTGTACAGATGCCTCGAAGCGTGCAGTTTTCCAATAATGAAATTTTGAAAATTTATTGTTTCAAAGCTCGTGGAATGAAAGTTGTGGACATTTCACGAAAAAATGGACGCAGCAGGGCTTGTATTTACCAAATTCTGTTAAAAGGTGACAATTTTGAAACGAAATCACGTTCTGGGCGACCAAAGAAAACAACTAAACGACAAGACAGAGAGATTTTCAGATTAGTTTCAACCCAGAACCTGTCTATACGGCCAATTTCTAGAGAGGTGACCGTTCCAGTTTCAAAATCCACGGTGCATCGACGGCTGCAGGTAAGTAAATTGCTTGCTTATCGCAAAATGCGTCGTTCACCAAAGTTGACAAAACGGCATAAAGACGCTCGTGTTTAGTGGGCTCGAAATCATATGAATTGGACATATGAATGATTGAGTGTTCTGTTTAGTGATGAAAAGAAGTTGAATTTAGATGGCCCCGATTTTTGGGAATATTACTGGCACGAGATTCGCAAGGAACCACAAACTTTTTTTAGCAGACAACAAGGAGGGGTTCACTCATGGTGCGGGGAGCATTTTCCTTTAAAGGAACTACCGATATTATTTTTTTAAAAGGTCGTCAATGTTCCGAAGATTACCAGAAAATGCTAGAAGTACAGTTGATTCTACTTGGAAAGTTGCTGGGTGGGGAAGAATGGATATATCTGTAAGACAATTGATCCACTCACGTGTCAAATTCTATAATGCAATGGTTTAGACAAAACCAAGTAACTGTTATGGACAGGCCAGCCCTAAATCCTGACCTGAGCCCAATGGATAACCATTGGGGAATATTAGCTAGAGACGTATATGCTAATGGCGTCAATTTGCATCAATTCAAGATAGAATGCTGCAAATTAAAAGAAGTTGGTTTTCTCTAAAGCCAGAAATTCTTCAAACTATTGTTTAGAGTATGCCTGATCGAGTTTTTGACATGATTAGGAAAAATCACTGAAAAATTTGAATGTTAAAGAAAAAATAATGACTTGTCTATAAACTTTTGGGACAGTAAATTTTCAGTTTTAGTTTCTATTACAATGTCTGTGATTGTAAAATATTATGTTTGCATAATATTATTATTGTCTTGATATTACTTATAATTAAAAATGATTTTGAAATCTTTATTAATCCTTTTCAATTGTAAAATAATAATAATAATAATAATAATAAAAGTTAAAATAACGAGTACTGTTATATAAACCTAAGTTATAAACAATCCAAATTAGGCTTTGGAACAGCTTTATTTGACAAATAATTCTGTGCGAGGGGGGCTACCACTCTCCTCAACCACCAGTTTAAATATTGTTATATACATTTATATAGAATTTTAAAGCTGTTATTAAATTTACAAGTTCATTCCAAATTATTCAGATAATATTCAACTTCATAATTCCTTGAAAGTTATCAATCATGATCAAACTTTTCGGATAACAATCTTATATTAACTTCAGAATATAACATTTCCTTTGCCTGAAAATATTTGTTTTTAAGTTACCCTGGTAAAGAGAAATAGACAAAGTTTAAATATTAAAACTTAATTTCAGTATTCTGTTAATCACAAAACGTGTAAATATACCAAAAAAAGTGTTGAATATTCAATTTAAAAATACTTTATTTACCGTATGGGTATGATTAATTAATATTTATTTTCTGGACATGGTAAAATATTATAGTAAAGTAACTTACACTAATTACATTCAATATAAAAGAATGTTTTCGTTTAATTATTGACAGCCCTGTATATATTCTAAAAATTACGTATGCATCACATTGTGCACTTACATAGAGTCCTGTATTAATAACAGATAGCATGACCTGAAATTCACTTTCATTAATTTCCACGTATTGTCCCACTACATTCTAGTTCTTTTGTGTAGCCCTATAAACGAACGATGAATCATTTTCATATCATACTCTACATTAAACATGTTTTATGCATATGAAAAATATGTATTCATTTCATTCGGTTTAGATACTGCAGATAAGTAATAATGCATCTAATAATTTCATTCGGTTTAGATAACTGCAGATAAGTAATAATGTTTGACATATGGATGTCAAACATTATTACTTATCTGCAGTTTTGTCCATAGACGTCATGTATTTGAATTTTCTTGGATGTTCCTGTACATGAGCCATTTGATTGATCTCAATGAAAAGTTTAGTGTAGCATCCCTACATTTCTAAGATTTAGAATCTCGAGTTTTAACTTCCTGCTACTGTTTGATCTTGAAATATGCTGATAAAAGACACACAGACTCGCAGATAAACACAAAGACACACACACACACAGACCGACCGCTAAAAACATGTTTTTTGGATTCATTAGACCTTAAAACATGAAATATAATAAAAACTCAATTTCGAAAATTCGACCTCAAAACAATACTTTTTCTACCATATATATGAATAAGAGAAAATAAAAAGCTACATAGTCATATTGTTATCAATTTAAAGAACATAAAATGCAAACGAGGAAGACACCTATTCTCTATGTCAAACAATGTTTGGTCTACACCTGCTTAAATATGCCAAAATCTCTTCAAATTTCTGCAATTAAATATTTTTTGAAGGCCCCCTTCAAAAGAAAATGGAGTCCTTCACAAAATTCTGATTTATAAAAACAACTCTTTCAGGAAAAAAAAAAAAAAAGATATTTTTATTTAAAAAAAATTCCCACGTTTCCGTCATTGTTTTCAATGACTACTTGTAACTAACTACTTGGTTCAATGAAAATAACCTGGATTAATCTCTAGAACTAACATTTCTCAAAACATTAAAAAACAAATTTAATGTAAAACAGCCAATACTTTTGTGAATTTTCAGCATGTCCGTAAGTAAACACTCACACATCTGTATATATATAACAAAAGAAGTAGTGTAATTAGTCGATTTTTTATTTTAAATTAAAGTTATAAAATATAATACAGTATGTTACACATTAAAATACATAGTTTAAAAAACTTAATTTAAAAGTTAAATATAAAAGAATCTTTATGACGACGTTTAATCCGAGCATAATTTGCTCATGGATTTCCTCAGGTCTGGTTTTCGAAACATTAGCATCTTGATCTTTTAATAGACGAAGAATAAGCTACCACATTCCAGAGACTTTTCGAGAATGTGGCAATATATTTTGCATCTATTAAAAGATCAAGATGCTAATGTTTCGAAAACCAGACCTGATGAAATCCATGAGCAATTATGCTCGGATGTAACGTCGTCATAAATATTCTTTTATATATTGTAACTTTTAATTAAAATTTTTTAACCGACTTCAAAAAAAGAAGGAACGTTCTCAATTCAAACCGTATGTTTTTTTTTTTTTTTTTTTTTTTTTGTTGTTGTTTGTTTGTTAGCTCATAACTTCTGAACGGATGCTCCGATTTTGATTTGTTTGTTGAAAAGGTCTTGGTCTGAAATAGGTCCCATTGTAATAACTTTACGATCTAAAGAAAATACAAAGTGCCCAAAAAAATCAACCCCAACTCTTTTAACTGCCGAACAGTGATAAAATAGTGATAAAATAGTTGGCATAGGTTTACTCTACTCAGTTCCCCATCATATTTATGTTCTCATAAATTTCTATTGCGAGACATATTATAATCATGTTAAAAGAAATAAATTTGACCAAAGCTTGATACAGTGACAGAATGAAATCCCCGCCTAATAGGCTATCCACCGTTCACTTCGATATATTTATCTTATTCTAATCTATTAATTTATTTTATCAGAGTCAATTCCGTTGTTTAGTTTTCATGCCACTATTTCCAATGCAATAATCCTCAAAATTCATATTTATATGAAAAATTTACAATTTCGCTATGTTGATAAAATCGTAAATTACGAATAATTTACGAAATTTTCTTATTAGAATATTTGTATTCAATCATGTTCAAACAAATATCATAAATCTAATTTTGAAGTTGTCTAATATATTTATGATCCTCAAAATGGAAGTTTATGTTCAATTTTGCATTCTGACATGTTAAGTAAATCGTAAATTCCAAATAACTTACGAATTTTTTAAATTGGAAAAATCATAGTCAATGATATTCATGCCAGTATCCTAAATAATATTTCGAAAGTGGTTTAACATATTTACGATGAAAATATCCCTCAAGATTGACGTTTATGTGAAATTTTGCTCTATTCTGCCATGTTAAGAAATTCGTAAATTTCCAATAACTTACAAAATTTTTATATTGGAAAATTCATAGTCATTAATATTCATGCCAGTGTCCTAAATAATATTTCAAAAGTAGTCTGACATCTTTATGATGAAAATATCTCTAAAAATTGACGTTTATGTGAAATTTTGCCCTATGCTGCCATGTTAAGGAATTCCTAACTTTTCCAATAATTTGCGAAAATTTCAAAGTAGCATATTTATAGTTACTGATGTTCATTCCGGCATCGAAACTGATATTTTAAAACTGGTCTGACATTTTTACAGTAAAAAGTTTCCATTTAATGCACGTTTAAGTGAATTTTTGTCCTATTCTCCCATGTTAAGAAAGTCGTAAATTTCGAATAACTGCTGATGTTTTTAAATTCGAATGTTGCAAATGAATAAGGGTTTTTGCCATTGTCGAAAGTAATATTTTAAAACTGATCTGACCCTCTCTGCGACAATTTGTTCTTGAGATATCGTGTACACAGACTAACAAACTAACGGACTAACCCACTAACCCACTAACAGACTAACACACTAACAAACTAACAGACACCCTACAGACAGACACCATACAAATTTTGTCATTTTCGGATTCCTCACACCTGAAAACTTATAAAAAAGTCAAAACACCGAGGTCGAAAATTTTCACGATTACCTAAGTTACCTAGAACGCTTTAAACGTGTAGTTGTTTGTTCGCAATTTCCCACACTGTGCACACTTAAACTACGTTACACACTTTACAGCGTAGCGGATGACACGTATACTCTGTGGTTCAAAGTACTGTTACTGTAAGCGGTCACATCGACTAGCGCAAAGTCGCTTTCAACCAACTTCAGAAAGGAGGGCGTTCTTAATCCGAGCTATGTGTTGTTGTTGGTGTTGTAAGCTTATAACTTCGTAAGAAATGCTCTAATTGGACGACTTCAAAAAGGAGGAGGTTCTCAATTCAAAGCGTATGTTTTTTTGTTTTTGTTTGTTAGCTCATAACTTCTGAACGGATGATCCGATTTTGATACTTTTTGTTTTATTGTGAAATAGGCCCCATTGCAATATCTTTACGATCAAAATAAAACACAGGGTGCCCAAAAAGTCAGTCGGGACTCTTTTAACTGCTGAACAGCTGCAGCTATAGTCATAAAAGTGGCATGTAGGTATAGTAAAGTGGACATGTGCTACGCGATTCAACCGCTTACAGCGCCACCTGGTGTAAAACAGTGGGGTTAGCGTTCCTATCTCTCAAAGGGGAAAGAAGTGAATTATAAAATTGCAGAGCATCATATATTTAGTACGAAAATATAGTTTAGACATTAATTCTAAAAACAGAACACTTAAAACGTGCATTTGTTTGTTCATAATTTCCTATTTTGTGCACTCTTGAACGAGATTGCATATGTTGTAGCGTAGCGGGTGTCATTTATGCTATGTAAAATTCAAAGTATGGTTATTGTAAGCGGTCACATCGATTAACGCATAGACGTTTTAAACCGACTTCATAACGGAAGGTGTTCTCAATAAAAACCATGTTTCTCATTGTTGTAGTTGCTGAAATTTGTTAGCTTATATAAGTTCGTAAGAGATGATATAATTTTAATACTTCTTTTTTTTGTTGTCGTAATGATCTTGGCCTGAAATAGGTTTCATTATGATTTCATTAAGATATAAACAAATTGCAGGATACTCACAAAAGTCTATACTCACTCTAACTGCTGAATGCATGCAGCTACACTGGTAAAAGCAGTATGTAAGTATCGATGTTGAAACTTCTGTCCGTCAGCTGCAATACATATTTTGCTCTTTGTTTGAACTTTACGTTGCGCAATTTCCAGCGCAGCTAGTGACACCGTATTTACTGTCCCAAGTAACACAGACTGTTGGCCCAACTGCGATTTATTGTTAGTTCGTTGGGGAATGGTTATCGTTGGGGAAAGGGCTCAAAATAACAGTGGGCCAACAGCAAATAGTATTGTTGGCCCAACAGTCCTAAAATGCTCTTTTTTCAACTGCAAAATATAACAGTTAGCCTACAATGTGTTCACCAACAATGGCCCAACAGTTTGCCAACCAGGAACCAACCGTTCCATAGTTGGGCCAACTATCACCCAACGGTTGGCTCAACAGAGGGCCGACGGCCAAAAACAACCGTTGGCCAACGAAGAAGGAATCGTAGGGCCAACCGTTTCCCAACCATTCCGTGTTACTTGGGGTAAAGTTCAATATATATGCCAAACAGAATTTTGATTACGAATACAGCGTATCCGTTCTTTACATTTCTAAAGACTTTTTAATTTAACGTATGTATATTCAATAGATAGTTTTTTGCTCACATCCGATAAAGGCAAGAAAAGTGACACTACTTAAAAATGCAGCATTTGAGAAAAATCAACTTAAAAATAACTTGACTATAAAAAAACTATCACAACTGTCTCTCGAGTGGATAACTTTCTAGATGGATATTAACTTTTTTGTTCACATTGAGTGCATTTTTTTTTTTTTTTTTTTTTTTTTTTTAGTGACATAAACCATTTTTTGAGTTATGTCACTTTTCTTGGAAGTTGTGATTTGTGAAACTGCCGTCGAACGTCTTCTGATGTTCTGCTATATGAATAAGTTTCACTGAAAAGAGAAAAATAAAATCTTTTTGTAAAAAAATAGAACCGACTCCAAAAGGCAACTATTATTCAAACAACGAAAAAAAAAAAAAAAAACAATTGGTATGAAATGCAACTGTAAATTGCGCCTAAAAGTATAAAATAATTTCCTTCGCCAAACAACCTATAACACTAAAATTAATCATAACTTTTGAAGTCGGCGCAAAATTAAATAAAAATTGATACCTTTATTCAATACAAAAATCAAATCCTATTAAAAATACACATCTCACATTCTCACCTGAAAAAGGCCGCCGACAACTACTTTGATTCACGAAAACAAATAAGATTTCGTAAGCAGCAAAAGTTGGCAAAGATGCTGGTATCTGACGTCCTTGGTGTAAGAAAAATCACAAAATTATCTATGGCAAACATATTTAATTTCTTTGGGATATCATGATTATTTTGATAAAGTATATTAAGAGAGTAATCATGAATATTAAACAATACATCGTACAATATATATTATGAAAATATACATCTTGCGTGTATATTTTTTGCCTTACGTTTTGATCGCCAAATCCGAAAGCCATCAAGGATGATAGTTATCAAAGTTATACCAAATTTTCAAAGGAAACTCTAACTTCGTAGAAACATAAATACCGCATTGTGAATAATGTTCACTGTTCTATGTAGATGCTACTAATGGATCAATTGTATACAGTGATAAAATAATAAAGGAAACATGAAAATGGATCATTCGAGACAACAGCATTTGTTGCTACCGATCTAAAAACAAACCTTTAAAAACTAATTAAATTTTATTTAATTTTGCGCCGACTTCAAAAGTTATGATTCATTTTAGTGTTATAGGTTGTTTGGCGAAGGAAATTATTTTATACTTTTAGGCGCAATTTACAGTTGCATTTCATACCATTTTTTTTTTTTTTTTTTTTTTTTTTTTAAGTTGTTTGAATAGTAGTTGCTTTTTGGAGTCGGTTCTATTTTTTTTACAAAAAGATTTTTATTAAACTATGTATTTTAACGTATAACATAATGTGTTATACTTTATAAATTCGATTTTTACACGTGTGAACAATTGCTCATTTAATTTAAAGTATCAGATTAATTATGCAATTTACTAATTAGGATGAAAGAATTATTATCACTTAATTTCTCCATCTTGTGTTACATTCTGTTAAGAATAACTATTTGTTTTTTTTATTTTTCTCAGATAGGAAATCGTAAAGTTACAACCAAAGTGACCAGTGAGCTTACCAATTTCACAAGACAGGAAACTGCACCGATTTATGTTTATAGTTTGGTAAAAGGCTTGACTTTAAGTGGAAATCTTAGTAATTGCATATTTGTTGATCAATCAACTGATTTAGAAGGATATGTGGAAAAAGGTTCTGATGTGAATCTAGTTTGGAAAATAAATTCATGGCCTTGGAAAAAACATAAATTAGGTAACTGCTAAATATATAATTTTGCGTTGATGTTTATTTTTATGTTTCTCCGTGAAGAGTATCAGATTTATAATATATACAGTGAGTGTGAAAACCTTATGTCCAGTATAATTTATTGTCAAAAAAAATAAAATAAAATAAAATAAAATAAATAAATAAGTAAATAATAAGGCCCTTCTTTAAAAACTGAATTCTAATGCTTATTATGAAATGTGTAAGAAATTAAGCAAATAAAATTTTAATTTCCATTTTAGTTTGATTTCTTTAGAAATCGACCTATTGTAATCACTTCGTTTATCTATCTATCTATCTATCTACACTCTATAACAAAAAAAAAAAAAAAAAAAAAAAAGACGCACCCAGAAGAAGTGGGGACAAAAATTGGTAGATGGAGTGGAATGGGTGGTCCGAATGGGACAGAAATTGGTAGATATGATGTACATGTGGAGAAAAACAATTAATTACAGTTTTAGAAAAATTGAATGATTTATTCAAGAGAAAGGGCTTCACAAAGTAAGCAAGTCAATAACGCGTTGGTCCCCTTCTGGCCCTTATGTACGCAGTTATTCGGCTTGGTATTCATTGTTAGAGTTGGCAGATGTGCTCCTGTGAAGTATCGTGCCAAATTCTGTCCAATTGTTGCGTTAGATTGGTAAAATCCTGAGCTGGTTGTAGAACCCTTTTTATGATGCTCCAAACGTCCTCAGTGAAAGAGAGATCCGAGGACTGAGCTGAACACCAATGAGCCGCCTATTAAGGGTATTTAAAGTCACTGAAGTACCAGTTGCACGTAGGATCGACGATAATGATGAATTAGTGTTTGATTCCATCAAAACCTGTACGTATGTCAATTTGTGTCTAGTTTGCATTACTCCTTCTTGGTGCGTCACTTTTTTTGTTTTAGAGCAGGGCGCGAAATTTCCGCTCGCCAGCTCGCCATTGGCGAGTGGAAATTTTACTAGGGCGAGTAAAAGTTCAGTCTAAATGTAGATAGAATTGTTACAGTATAAAGTGCTAAAAAAAAAATATATATATATCGATTTAAAACCGTAAAATCATGCTAACCTTAGGTAAGGTGACCAGACATCCACTTTTTAAGAGAAAAGTCTTATTTTTCAACGCTCTGCCCTCTTAAACGAAAAAAAAAAAAAAAAACATTATAGGACTAAAAAGTCCTCTTTTTATGTTTTTCGTCCTCAGTCCTCTTTTTCAAATTATAAGGATTTAGTCCTTCATTTAAAAAATTTCGCGAAACTGGGAAGTTCAATCGGCTGTTGGCTGTATCGATCGGTGAACACTAACTTTTTTCTGCGTTAGGTTCGCAAAAGAACAACTTTCTAATAAACTTGCCAAAGCATATTATGGTATACGTCTATTCAGATTCTTCGAATCACAAAGAAATAAAAGTATTCCGTATATTTACTACGGTTCTTTGATCCAGAACACGAAATCACTATTGAAATTGTCTTTAAATCATTAAGAAGGTGGTGCTCCGGTTGATACGCGGTGGGTTGACAGTGTTCTCACTTTTCCATGAATAATATTCCTCATAAAAATAAGCCCACCATTGACCGAGAGATTCTGTCCTGGAAACTGGTATACATGAGGTGCTGGGTTCGATACCCAGTCGCGCTCGTTGGCTTAGCCGTTTTCTGTGGTTTTCTCCGAAACTAACGTAAATTTGGGCTAGGATCTCTTAGAAAGACCTCATGGAGGACTCTCCTATTCAGGCTAGAGTCCTAGTGCAGACAATTGGCCTTAATGATAACACTACCACCACCTCACAAAAATACGCAAAAGTTAGTTGAATTCATTTTATGTCCTCCTGGCTAAAACGCTCCCACAAAGCGAATGTAGATATGTGAAAAAAATCCCCTTTATATATCTACTTAAAAAACTTATTAACTACTAAGACTAATTTAGGTTAAATACTTGTGAGAAATTTATAAAATATTCATAAATAATGACTGTTCGTTAAAACAAATCGTTTCATCTGCCGAATATTGATTTTATTTTTTCATATGCCAATTTTATTTTTTATTTTATGATTTTAAAAAAATGTCTGCCAACTTTTTTTATGTAACTACATGAAATCTATATATATAAAAGAACACTTCCTGAGTGAGTGAGTGAGGGGGTGATCTATCAACGCCCAGACCAAACCCCTAGACCTAGAATCATGAAATTTCATGACAATGTTCTTTCTATGACGTAGGCATCCACTAAGAAGCGATTTTACAAAATTCGCCCCCCAAGGGGGGTAGGGGGGGGGCAAAACGTGATTTCACAAAATCCTTCATATCTCAAACAAAAAAACAGATATCCGTAAAATTTTTGCTTTAAAATATAGCCAATACAAATATCTAAAAACCAATTTCTGGAATTTTCCAAATTCGGTCCCCAAGGGGGGCAAAACGTGATTTCACATGCGTAAAACGGGATTTCGCATAATCCTATATATCTCAAACAAAAAAAATAGATATACATGAAATTTTTGCTCTAAAATATAGCTAATGCTGCAAATATCTAAAAACCAATTTCTGGAATTTTAGAAATTCAGCCCCCATGTGGGGCGGGGGGGGGCGGGGGGCTATGGGGCAAAAACAAATAGAAATACAGTTAGGGCGTTCAAAATTGATACAGATAGGTTTTAGAGGCCTGCAAGTCAAATGAGGATATTTTCGATTGTGTAAAGTTATTAGGAGGGGCATGAAGGGGGGTTGGGGAGAGGGGGGCAAAAAATAAAAATAGAGTTAGATCGTTCAAAATTGGTATATAGAGGTTTTCGATACCTACAAATCGATTGCGGATATTTTCGAAGTTGTAAAATTATTAGGAGGGGCGGTAAGGGGGGGGCTATGGAGCAAAAACAAATAGAAATGCAGTTAGGCCGTTCAAAATTTTTACAGATAGGTTTTCGAGGCCTGCAAGCCGAATGGGGATATTTTCGAAAGTGTAAAGTTATTAGGAGGGCCGGGAAGGTGGGGGGGAGAGGGGGGCAAAAAAATAAAAAATAGAGTTAGATCGTTCAAAATTGGTATATAGAGGTTTTCGATACGTACAAATCGATTGCGGATATTTTCGAAGTTGTAAAATTATTAGGTGGGGCGGTAAGGGGGGGCTATGGGCAAAAACAAATAGAAATACAGTTAGGCCGTTCAAAATTGGTACAGATAGGTTTTAGAGGCCTGCAAGTCGAATGGGGATATTTTCGAAAGTGTAAAGTTATTAGGAAAGCCGGGAAGGTGAGGGGGGGGCGGAGGGGCAAAAAAAGTAAAATAGAGTTAGATCATTCAAAATTGGTACATAGATGTTTTCGATACCTACAAATCGATTGCGGATATTTTCGAATTTTTTAAATTATTGGGAGGGGCGGGAAGGGGGGGAACGGAGGGGCCAAAAAATTAAAAAGAGATAGATAGTTCAAAACTGGTGCATAGTGGTTTTTGATACCTACAAATCGATTGCGGATATTTTTGAATTTGTAAAATTATTAGGATAGACGGGAGGGGGGGGGCGAAGGGGGAAAATAATAGAAATAAGAGTTAGAGCATTTTGGGAATTTTTTCCGAAGGCAGTGAGAACCCGGTACGACATTTTTCCTAATCAGATTTTGTTTCTCTTTTCTTTTCACGTGATAAAAATGAATGCAATTTTGAGAATTCAATAATTAGAGTGATTCATTTAAAAATAGGGACCAGCGAAGCGGGCGTTGCCTGCTAGTTATATATATATATATATAGCAAAAATAGCAAAATTTAATAATAAATAAATAAATAAATAATGTATATTGTCCAGTGACACCAATAAAAGCTAGGGATTTTTCCTTTCGTATCCATATATTATTAAGTTAAATTAAGGTGTACTGATACAAATTCATCATTTGAGATAAAAATGCTTGCACCACTTGTGTAAAGTAGCTTTTGAATTGCTTTTTACAATCATTTTCATTCAATTTTGTGTCCTTGAAAATGACCTCTTTTTCAAAATTGAATGTCTTGGATTTTCTTATAAAATAAAAGACATTGCGAAATTTCTCCTTTTTCTAATAAAAAATTCTGTTTACCTTATACGTAAAAAATAAAATAAATTAATCATATACATTGTGGCGAGTAACTTTTTTCTTCAGCGAGTGTAATCAAAGTTGAAATTTCGGGCCCTGTTTTAGAGTATACTATAATGAAAATTTTGTCATCACTATAACTCCCGAAATAATTCTCCAAATCAAACCAAATTTGGACAGTGAGCTGATCTTATAAATATCTTGGATGAGTTGGTTGACCAAGTTGCTCCGACTTTTTGTTTTCAAGTGGCAGACACTTGAATATTTCTAACCCACATTGTAAAAAGCGTATTTAAAGCAAGATTTGCTAGAATTTTGGTGTAAATATAGACTACACAAGTGTCTCATTGAACTTTATTAATGAAATTTATCTGCCATTTTTAATAAAGTGGCGGATATCTTAAGTTAAGTGGGGCCACTCGAAATCAGACTACCACCTGAAAATTTAAAATCGCAATAACTTCCGAAATAATACTCCGAATCGAACCAAATTTGAACAGTGTCTTAACTTGTGTTATAAATATCTTGGATGAGTTTCTTAACCAAGTTACTACACTATTTTGTTTTCAAGTAGAGACCACTTGAAAATTTCAAATTCAAATTGTAAAAAGCGTATTCCGAAATTGTTTGAATTTTGATGTATACATAGATTATATAAGTGTCTCATCTCAAAGAAGTTTATTAATGAACTTTAACCGCCATTTTAAATAAAGGGGCAGATATCTGAAGTTAAGTGGGGCCACTTGAAATCAGGCTACCTCTTGAAAATTTAAAATCACACACACACACACACACAATAACTTCCGAAAAAGTACTCAAAATCGAACCAAATTTGAACAGTGTCTTAACTTATGTTATAAATATACTGAATGAGTTTCTTAACCAAGTTACTCCACCATTTTGTTTTCAAGTGGAGACCACTTGAAAATTTAAAATTCAAATTGTAAAAAGCATATTCTGAATTTGTTTGAATTTTGATGTATACATAGACTATATAAGTGTCTCAATGAAGTTTATTAATTAACTTATCCGCCATTTTTACTTTCTTCTATATGTAATATTATGTTCTATATGTAAGTATTGGATTCGCGAAAATTTTCGAAGTCCACTTTTTGATGGATTTACATGTTTCGGGATATGGAGAACACGAATTAATAGTTTTTAGAAAATGTCTGTCTGTCTGTCTGTCTGTCTGTATCATTTTTTTGTGGACGCTGTATCTCACGAACCAATGAATGAAATTTAACCAAACTTGGTATTTAGTTGCACCCTGACATAAACTGGTGCTGATTAGATTTTGGGATCAATCGCTCAATAGGTGGCGTTGTGATCGCATTTTATGCAAATTTTTAACATGGCAGAATAGGACAAAATTGCGTATAAATGGGCATAAAGAGAGTTATTTTACACTTGTGATTGTAAAATTAATATGAATTATTGATAATAGTAGTAGTTAGCTAGGAAAAAAATTTTGTGCATGGGGGGCATAGGTTCCCTCCCTCGGGGGGGAAAATCCCCCCCCGGGGAAGTAAATTTTCAAGATGGGTATCTTTCGAAAGGTCTCGTTGATAATAGTAATAGTTAACTTGGAAAAAATTTTTGTGCATGTGGGAGCATCGGTTCCCCCCCCCCACCGGGGGGGGGGGGGAAGTTCCCACCCGGGGGGGGCAAAATTTCAAGATGGGTATCTTTCGAAAGATCTCGTCAATATCTTTAAAACGAATGGTTGAACGATAAATCTGTGATAATTTAAACCAAAGTTATCGATTTTTTTTACTTTTAACAAAAAAAAACTTAGAAAAATATCGCAATTTTTTTTTTTTTTTTTAACGAAATTTAACCAAACTTGGTATTTAGTTGGTCCCCGACATAAACTGGTGCTGATTATGTTTGGGGATCAATAGCTCAACAGGTGGCGCTGTGATAGCATTTTATCTAAATTTTTAACATGGCAGCATAGGACAAAAATTCGTATAAATGTGCATAATTAGAGTTGTTTTAAACTTGTGATTGTAAAATTAATATGAATTATTGATAATAGTAGTATGTAACTAGGAAAAAAATTTTCTGCATGGGGAGGCATCGCTTCCCCCCCTGGGGGGGAAGTACCCCCCCGGGGGGATAAATTTTCAAGATGGGTATCTTTCGAAAGTTCTCGTCAATACCTTTAAAACGAATGGTTGAACTATAAATCTGTGATAATTTAAAACAAAGTTATCGATTTTTTTCACTTTTAACAAAAAAAAAAAAAAAAAAAAAAAAAAAAAAAACTTAGAAAAAAAAAATTGTACTTTTATTTTTTTTTTTTTTTTAAATATTGTTAATGATTGAATATGTATAGGTAAATATAGAAGAAAGTCTTGTGGTGGCCACAACATACTAGTTTTACTTTTAACAAAAAAAACTTAGAAAAATATCGCAATTTTTTTTTTTTTTTTTTTTTTTTTTAACGAAATTTAACCAAACTTGGTATTTAGTTGGTCCCCGACATAAACTGGTGCTGATTATGTTTGGGGATCAATAGCTCAACAGGTGGCGCTGTGATAGCATTTTATCTAAATTTTTAACATGGCAGCATAGGACAAAAATTCGTATAAATGTGCATAATTAGAGTTGTTTTAAACTTGTGATTGTAAAATTAATATGAATTATTGATAATAGTAGTATGTAACTAGGAAAAAAATTTTCTGCATGGGGGAGCATCGCTTCCCCCCCTAGGGGGGAAATACCCCCCCAGGGGGGGTAAATTTTCACATTGGGTATCTTTCGAAAGATCAGGTTGATAATAGTAGTAGTTAACTAGGAAAAAATTTTTGTGCATGTGGGGGCATCGGTTCCCCCCCCCCACCGGGGGGGGGGGGAGTTCCCACCCGGGGGGGCAAAGTTTCAAGATGGGTATCTTTCGAAAGATCTCGTCAATACCTTTAAAACGAATGGTTGAACGATAAATCTGTGATAATTTAAACCAAAGTTATCGATTTTTTTTACTTTTAACAAAAAAAAAAAAAAAAAAAAAAAAGTACTTTTTTTTTTTTTTTTTTTTAAATATTGTTACTGATTGAATATGTATAGGTAAATATAGAAGAAAGTCTTGTGGTGGCCACAACATACTAGTTCATGTTCACTACTAGAACTATTATCAATAATCCATGTTAATTTTCTAATCATTAGCTAAAAATAACTCTCATTATGTACAATTTTTTACTTTCTTCTATATGTAATATAGAGTAAGTATTGGATTCGCGAAAATTTTCGAAGTCCACTTTTTGATGGATTTACATGTTTTGGGATGTGGAGAACACGAATTAATAGTTTTTAGAAAATGTCTGTCTGTCTGTCTGTCTGTCTGTATCATTTTTTTGTGGACGCTGTATCTCACGAACCAATGAATGAAATTTAACCAAACTTGGTATTTAGTTGCACCCTGACATGAACTGGTGCTGATTAGATTTTGGGATCAATAGCTTAACAGGTGGCGCTGTAATCGCATTTTATGCAAATTTTTAACATGGCAGCATAGGACAAAATACCGTATAAATGGGCATAAAGAGAGTTATTTTAAACTTACGATTGTAAAATTAATATGAATTATTGATAATAGTAGTAGTTAACTAGGAAACAAATTTTGTGCATGGAGGGGCATCGGTTCCCCCCCCCAGGGTGGAAATTACCCCCCCCGGGGAAGTAAATTTTCAAGATGGGTATCTTTCGAAAGGTCTCGTTGATAATAGTAATAGTTAACTGGGAAAAATTTTTGTGCATGTTGGGGCATCGGTTCCCCCCCACCGGGGGGGGGGGGGGGAAGTACCCACCCGGGGGGGCAAAGTTTCAAGATGGGTATCTTTCGAAAGGTCTCGTCAATACCTTTAAAACGAATGGTTGAACTATAAATCTGTGATAATTTAAAACAAAGTTATCGATTTTTTTTACTTTTAACGAAAAAAAACTTAGAAAAAAATCGCATTTTTTTTTTTTTTTTTTTTTTAAACGAAATTTAACCAAACTTGGTATTTAGTTGGTCCCCGACATAAACTGGTGCTGATTATGTTTGGGGATCAATAGCTCAACAGGTGGCGCTGTGATAGCATTTTATCTAAATTTTTAACATGGCAGCATAGGACAAAAATTCGTATAAATGTGCATAATTAGAGTTGTTTTAAACTTGTGATTCTAAAATTAATATGAATTATTGATAATAGTAGTATGTAACTAGGAAAAAAATTTTCTGCATGGGGGGCATCGCTTCCCCCCCCCCCTAGGTGGGAAATACACTCCCAGGGGGGGTAAATTTTCACAATGGGTATCTTTCGAAAGATCAGGTTGATAATAGTCGTAGTTAACTAGGAAAAAATTTTTGTGCATGTGGGGGCATCGGTTCCCCCCCCCCACCGGGGGGGGGGGGCAAAGTTTCAAGATGGGTATCTTTCGAAAGGTCTCGTCAATACCTTTAAAACGAATGGTTGAACTATGAATCTGTGATAATTTAAAACAAAGTTATCGATTTTTTTTACTTTTAACAAAAAAAAAAAAAAAAAAAAAAATCGTACTTTTTTTTTTTTTTTTTAAATATTGTTACTGATTGAATATGTATAGGTAAATATAGAAGAAAGTCTTGTGGTGGCCACAACATACTAGTTAATAAAGTGAAGGATATCTTAAGTTAAGCGGGGCCATTTGAAATCAGGCTACCAGTTGAAAATTTAAAATCTCGATAACTTCCGAAATAATACTTCAAATATAACCAAATTTTGACAGTGTCTTAACTTATCTTATGAATATCTTGGATGAGTTTCTTTACCAAGTTGTTCCACCATTTTGTTTTGAAGTGGAGACCACTGGAAAATTTAAAATTCAAATTGTAAATAGCGTACTCCGAATTTATTTGAATTTTTATGCTTAATAAGTGTCTCAATGAACTTTATTAATGAACTTTATCCGCCATTTTTAACAAAGTGCGGGTGTTAAAAACTAAGTGAGACAACTTGAAATTACGCTACCACATGCAAATTTATAAACATAATTTTTTTTTATTCTGTTTCAATTCGACCCAAAGTTGGACAATGATCTTATCATATAATTATCTTGCATGAGTTCGTTCACTGGGCAACTTGTCTTGTTCCAACATCTTGTTTCCAATTTGTGGCCACTTGAAAATGTGCTATCAAGCTAACTTTTAAAATACAAAATTGATTCAAACAAAAGTTGGATAGTGAATTTATGGTTCAAATATCTCGGATACTCTCGTTTGGTAACTTGATCTGCAATTTTATTTCCAAGTGGCAGCCACTTGAAAATTTGTCATTATAATAAGTTTTGTAGTACTAACAAGGGAAGTATGAATGAGTAAAATTTCGATTTAAACAAAACCGAGCTTAAATTAAAGAGCATGTTCGAAAACATACGGTAGCGTTCAAAGTTGCTGCAACAACCCCTCCCCCATGGAGCGAGAAAACGACCCTAAAAGTTTTAGTTGTTTCTTTAAAAACCGACGAAAGAGGCTCCGTTAGAAAGACGGTGTGGGACAGTGGTTAGAGTATTCAATTCCAGTGCGAAAGGTCGTGCGATCGAACCCAGGCGAGAGCTCGTACTTTTTTTTTTTTTTTTTTTTTTAAATATTATTAATATATATAAAGGAAATAAAACAAAATATTGAAATAAATGAATAATTTTAGAGAAAATAATTATGAAATTTAATTATGAAATGAAAAATAAACATACTCTATACAAAGATATTATTAAGGAATATAGGGTAAAATTATCTCTTTAGGGGAAAAAAATATATATATGTATATATATATATGTGTGTGTGTGTGTGTGTGTGTGTGTTTAAATTTACAAATTTAGTTTCAAGTTAATAATGACTATGATTAGAAATAAAATTGATCAAAACATAAGCATTTTTCAATTTATAAGCGCAACGTATAAACGGAAATTTATCACAATAACGACTATATAAGTAAACGTTCTTTCTTTTTCCGCATGAAAAATAATTCAATTAAAAGCATACGATCAGATTTTGGAGGCGCTTTATGCTTTAGCAGCGTAGGCAAAAATATTAATTAAGAATCTATATAAAGCAAAAATAAATAAATAAATAAAGGTAATATTTTTCTTTGAATTATTCATTTATTTAATTTAGAAAAAAAATTAAAAGCATTTTTTTCGCTTGAAATAAAATGTTTTAATAATTTAATAGAAATACTATTCATTTTTATGTACGAAGAATAACAAAATTAAAAGCAGGCGATCATCATTTGCAACTCTTTGACGCAAAATATTGATAAAAAAAATTAACTGAAACTTTAGGAAAGAAAAAAAAAATGTGTAAATGAAATTTATTTTCTCTTAAACTTGTCATTTATATAAATTACAAAGAAAAATTAAAAAAATTTTTTTTCAGTTGAAAAAAAAATGTTTTAATAATTTAATTAAACATTTAAATATATTTTTAAATTAAATTTAATAATTATCTTCCTTAATTTTTTTTCTTTATTTTATTAAAAAAAAGTATGCATATAATATATCTGTATATGCATATTTGGGAAAGAAAAAGAAAAACTAGTATGTTGTGGCCACCACAAGACTTTCTTCTATATTTTCCTATACGAATTCACGCAGTAACAATATTAAAAAAAAAAAAAAAAAAAAAAAAAGAAAGAAAGAAAGAAAGAAAGAAACAATATGATTTTTTTTTCAGTAAAAAAAATCGATAACTTTGTTTTAAATTACCACAGATTTCAATACCAATGTTTCAAATTACCACAGATTTCAATTACCACATAGTTCAACCATTCGTTTTAAAGATATTGACGAGACCTTTCGAAAGATGCCGATCTTGAAAATTTAACACTCCCCGGGGGGGTACTTCCCCCTAGGGGGGGAGGGGGGAACGATGCCCCAATTTTTTTTCCTAATTAACTACTACTATTATCAATGATTCATATTAATTTCACAATCACAGGTTAAGAATAACTCTCATTATGTACATTTATACGAAATTTTTTCCTATACTGCCATGTTAAAAATTTAGAAAAAATACGATCGCAGCGCCACCTGTTGAGCGATTGATCCCCAAATCTAATCAGCCCCAATTTATGTCAGGGGCCAACTAAATACCAAGTCTGGTTAAATTTCGTTTAAAAAAAAAAAAAAAAAAATATTTTTTTTAAAGTTTTTTTTCGTTAAAAGTAAAAAAAATCGATAACTTTGTTTTAAATTATCACAGATTTATAGTTCAACCATTCGTTTTAAAGGTATTGACGAGACCTTTCGAAAGATACCCATCTTGAAAATTTACTCCTCTCGAGGGGGGACTTCCCCCCCAGGGGGGGTGGCGAGGCTCCTACGCATACAATTTTTTTTCCCAGTTGACTATCTCTATTATGAATAATTCTTGTAAATTTCATAATGATTACTAAAAAATAATTCTCTTTATACACATTTATACAAAATTTTGTCCTATATCACCATGTTAAAAATTTAGAAAAAGCGGGATGGCAACGGAACCTGTAAGACAATTTTTACCAAAAGTTGATAGGCACTAATTTATGTGAAGGTGCAACTACATACCAATTTGAATGAAATTCTGTGCAGTACGTCTTGAGATACAGTTGCCACAAAATTTTGTCACACACACACACACACACAGACAGACAGACAGACATTTTCTAAAAATGGTCAAATCGTGTTCTACAGCTCTCAAAACGTGTAAATCCATCAAAAACCCGAGGTCGAAAATTTTTACGAATCCAATACTTTCTCTATATTACATATAGAAGAAAGTAAAAAGGGTAAGTGCTCTGTCGGGGCTCGAACGCAGGAACTACGTAACACGAATCAAAGACCTTTCCACAGCACTACACTTCTGCAAGCTGGTGTCTTCTTTTATTCGATTTTGATAAAAAGCAGCTAAAAGTTTAAGGGTCATTTCTTGCCCCCTTGGGGAGTTGTTGCAGCAAATTTGAACGTTATCCTATGTTTTCGACCATCCTCTCTTCTCCATCCTCTTACGATTTCCTCTCTTTAATTTAAGCTCGATTTGGTTTAAATCGGAATTTTACTCATTCATACTTCCCTTGTAAGACAATTCACATCAAATTTGGGTAGTTGATTTACCATTCAAATATCTCAGATAAATTCGCTTTGCATCTCACTCCGTTTTTTTACTTTCTTCTATATGTAATATAGAGAAAGTATTGGATTCGTAAAAATTTTCGACCTCGGGTTTTTGATGGATTTACACGTTTTGAGAGCTGTAGAACATGATTTGACCATTTTTAGAAAATGTCTGTCTGTCTGTCTGTCTGTGTGTGTGTGTGTGTGACAAAATTTTGTGGCAACTGTATCTCAGGAACTACTATACAGAATTTCATACAAATTGGTGTGTAGTTGCACATTGACATAAATTAGTGCCTATCAACTTTTGGTAAAAATTGTCTTACAGGTTGCGTTGCCATCCCGCTTTTTCTAAATTTTTAACTTGGTGATATAGGACAAAATTTTGTATAAATGTGCATAAAGAGAATTACATTTTAGTAATCACTATGAAATTTACAAGAATTATTTATAATAGAGATAGTCAACTGGGAAAAAAATTTTGTATGCGTAGGAGCCTCGCCACCCCCCCTGGGGGGGGAAGTCACCCCTCGAGGGGAGTAAATTTTCAAGATGGGTATCTTTCGAAAGGTCTCGTCAATACCTTTAAAACGAATGGTTGAACTATAATTCTGTGATAATTTAAAACAAAATTATCGATTTTTTTTACTTTTAACGAAAAAAAAAAACTTAGAAAAAAAAATCGTTTTTTTTTTTTAACGAAATTTAACCAGACTTGGTATTTAGTTGGCCCCTGACATAAACTGTGGCTGATTAGATTTGGGGATCAATCGCTCAACAGGTGGCGCTGTGATCGTATTTTTTCTAAATTTTTAACATGGACAAAAGTAGTACAAAATTTCGTATAAATGTACATAATGAGAGTTATTCTTAACCTGTGATTGTGAAATTAATATGAAATATTGATAATAGTAGTAGTTAATTAGGAAAAAAATTTCGGGCATCGCTTCCCTAACCCCCCGGGGGGGGGGGTAAATTTTCAAGATCGGTATCTTTCGAAAGGTCTCGTCAATACCTTTAAAACGAATGGTTGCACTATAAATATGTGATAATTTAAAACAAAGTTATCGATTTTTTTTACTTTTAACGAAAAAAAACTTTGGAAAAAAATCATATATATATATATATATATATTAAATATTGTTATTGCGTGAATTTGTATAAGAAAATATAGAAGAAAGTCTGGTGGTGGCCACAACATACTAGTTTTTCCAAGTGGTAGCCACTTAAAATCATGGTGCCACTTGAAAATTTCTTATCACGATAATTTTTGAAATGCTGATTTAATTTGAACTAAAATTGGTCATTGAACTTATCATACAAATATCTTGTATGGCTTCGCTGGACAAGTTGCTTCGCCATTTTATTTCCAAGTTGCAGTCACTTAGACGGCCACTTGAAAATTCGTCATAACAGTAACTTTTTAAACACTGCACTGATTCGAACCAAAGTTTGACAGTGAACTTATGCTTTAAATATCTTGGACGAGTTTGCAATTTCAACTTGCTCCATTATATTGTTTCCCAGTGGCGGCTACTTGAAAATATTTTATCATGGTAACTTTTGAAGTACTTGATCAGTTCGAACCAAAGTTGAAAAATGTATTTATCATCCAAATATCACCAAGTCCATTATCTATCACCAAGTCCATTAATAATTTGTAGTCGCCATTTTATTTCAAAATGGAGGCTACTTGTTAACCCGTTAGTTGTCGCTATAGACAGCGCCATCTATTACAGATTGCGCACTTTTTATTTAACTGCCAGCAATAATTTTAAGAAGTGATGTGATCGACGATTCTTTGATTTTATTCGCGTTTTCTGTACATCAAATGCTACTTCTAAAAATTTTTGTTGGCTATTGAATAAAAAAAAACTGGCAACACTGAAGGATGGGCGGCAAATCGACCAACTAGCGACTACTAACGGATTAAGGAGAAAGTAATCAACCTACCCTTCCGAATGAGCCGGAAGGACTTGTTTTTATCGTAAACTTCCCATAAAATTCTGAAAAAACTCATTTTAGTTTGTATAAAAACTAGAAGGCCAAGAGACAAAAATACAATCTAATGACACAGAAAACAGTTATTGATAATTTGTAATAACCCTTTATTTCTGTTCATCTCGGATGTCTTCATTTTCATGCAGGCCCTGATTAACGCCAGGGCGTGCAGGGCAGTTGCCCTGGGCCCCTCTTCTGGAAGGGGCCCCCCAACAGGCATAAACAGAAATTTTGCAACCTAAAGACCTCTTATGCCACTGCAAGGGGCCCCCCAGAATAAGCTTGCCCTGGGGCTCGAGGTAGTCTAAGTCAGGCCCTGTTTTCATGATTATAATAAGTCTCTGACATAAAACAAGATCAGTTTTAAACTTTTCTCTTCAACTGCAGATCTCAATTCGACCATCGAAGAGTACAGTCATTTGCAAATATTTAAGACCACCCATAGATATATATATATTCTGTTAATTAGATTTTTGGGTATATCGCCCAGTAGGTGGCGTAACTGTACTAAATTTTCTTTCTTATAGGAAAGATATATCTCAGATTAAAAAAAATATATCCCATAAAATGAATTGTATTTGAAAGATAGTTGTTTCGAACGTGAATCATGCGCTGTACCACTGAATTAAGATGTTAGTCAGTTTTTGGTATGTTGAATTTGAATGGGTATAACATTGCACTAAAACTAGACAGATTGACGCACAGTGACGATTTAGAATTCATTCCTAGGGTAATCTGAAATCATGCCGTCACAATTTTAATCTTTTACGGAGATGTTTCCCCAATTTCAGTACACCTAGAAGTTTATTTACGAAATAATGATGAAGGGTGATGAAGGATCTGACGGATTTTACATGCACCAGATACCATCAATTCTTTGGATGGTCATCTTCATCAAGTCTTTGGATGGCTCGAGTACCGATCCCTCAATTCTTCAATTTCGAGCTCAACACCTTATTAGCCGGGCCCAGTTTTTGGCGATTTTTTTCTGTTTGTCAGCGGTTTATAACGTCACGGATTAATACAGAATCTACCAAAGAATTGCGAATTTTACAGGACTAGTCCCGTTATTTTTAGGCCAAGGCACATTTTAGGATTATTATTATTTAATCATTTGTAGTTTCCGATTTTAGGAACATTAACTTCGTTGTTTGCCACCAGGTGGCGATGCAACCTATCTTATTTATTGCTCATAATCATTTTACTATGTCTAGATATGAAGTTTAAAGAAATTTGTTGGGGGGGGGGGCGCAAATTTTAGCACACACGCATTTGGTGTGCATGTGTGCGTGTGTGGACCAACATCTAAGTGAAAGTTGGGCCCCTCCCAAAATCATTTTCTGGATACGGCCTTGTGAAATGCAGCACAATGTATACTTTAATATCTCATAGTTATGAACGAGGCTAAGCTTGATTGTAGAGGGCATTGAGCACGATAGTAGTGGGCAAAAATTGAAACGTCATTCACCAAAAGTCACATTTGACGGATCACGTGATAAGATTGGTAGGAACTGAGGAGATAACATCATATCATAGAACAGTACTTGAGATGTGGATTCACTGAATGATTATTCGATAAAGGTAACTGAAATAATATTGTTGTTAAGAGGATACTGCGTATGTGCAAACAGAGACATGACAGCAAGCGCTGTGTTTCATTGAGCTCACAATTCTAAAAACAAATTCTTTCTGCGATCTTCGTTCGGAGGACATATGAAATCTCCTATTACAGTGTAATTGAAAAACGTGCAAACACAAAGTCTTGTTATGAATTGATAAAAACAAAGCTCGAAGTTCAGGCAACAATAGAAATAGTGAGTACAGAATGTGTTTCCAACTGGTTTAAACGCTTTCGGGATTTATATTGAGCCTATATCGAGGAAACTATTGAGCCTATAATTGCTGAACTAATTACAACCACCCTGCATAATTAACAGGTAAAGTAAATGTTACATGATATAGAAAAAGAAATAAATAAAAAATTATTAATCACTGGATACCGCGAATTGCACATGAGACTGAGAGATAACACATTATAGCATTGTTGCTACAAACATAAGTTTAAAAGGTTGAAAAAAGTGTGTACCAAGGAGGAAAGTGAATTAATTCACCTCAGATCTTTATTTATTTTATGAAGTTATAAATTTTAATTTTACTTTCAATAAGCAAATGGAAGGTCTGTGTCATTTTCGATTCAAGTTTCGCTCATCGGCATAGCCGTTCAGAGTTTTAATAGCTTTCTCGGAAACTTGTATGAATACGAACTAGGATCCCCCAGAGAGACTCCCAGAAGGACACCCCGCCCAGTCTTAGGACCCTCACGTAATTTAAGGCCTTAACTCTATCAAAACATTAATATACAGCTTTTAATGTGATCACATAATAATAAAAAAAAATATATTAACTTGTTGTATACGTTCGTCCGGGTGGACTCTAAAACGTTAATATAAAGATTTTATTGGTCTTCTTTTTTTTTTTAATAATGCGAAAGGTCCCCCACCCCCCTCCTCAAAAAAACATTTGTGAGTACAGTCGGTAACAAAAGTATCCGAACACTAGCAAAAATTCGTATGTAAAAAGTGGAGTTAATAGTGTTTTGTTAAATAAATCCTTGTCGAATCATGTTTTTAGTCAGTCTAAGAACGTGATTCGACAAGGATTTATTTAACAAAGCAATATTAACTCTACTTTTTTTATATAGGAATTTTTGCTAGTGTTCGGATAGTTTTGTTACCGACTGTACAAGGTGCAAACTTTCGGTTGCTGAAGACGGGTGATCAGGTGATATCCCGAGTTCTAATATTTAATCAATTTTACATTATGATATTTCGAATTCAATGCGCTATAAATTTTTATTAGCCCTGCTTTGTTCGTCAAGACGTGCCGCCCCTTTTTATACAACAAATAGAAAAGAGAGAGTCTGACGCCTATCGCAACATTGATGAAATTCACTACGCAATAATTTAAAGCAAACACGTCATTTAAGCATAAAGTTTCCAAAATAAACAAAATTAAATTTTGTAGAACTTAGAGAGACATGTGTGTAAGCTAGTAATTCAAATTTCTGGATAAAAAAAAAAAAAAAAAAATGTAAGGTTTGTGCTCCGGCATTAATAGAATTCATTGTAATGTTTAACTTAAGAGACAATTAGGAAACCTTAGTTATATAATCATCAAAGTTTATTTTAGCAGAATAAAAGGACGTGTAGGACTGTAAAGAAGCTCACCGAATTTCTTAACTTAGATAAATTAAAACTATTATAAACAAGTAATAAATAAATAAATAATTAAGTCAATTCCCACTTACAAACACTATCGAAAAAAATCTTTTTTTAATAATTTTGAATTAGGAAATAAAAAGCGCGCGTGAAAAATGAAATAAAAATAATTATAAGATAAAAAAAACTTTTTATATACCATGTTTTAAATTTTCTGATGAATCATAGAGCTCTTATCAATGTGCATAAAATTTTTAAAGTGATAATGACGTAAATTTTTGCGAGAGGCATAATTTAACTTTTTATAATTTTTTAATGTTCACGTTTAATTAAATGTATTTATTTTTATGTCCAAAGAAAATGAACTCGTATTTTTATAAATTATAGCTAATATTTTAATGGCTATAGTAACGATATTAGGATGTTATTATTTTCATATTTTAATTAATTATAAGAAAACTAATAAAAAATTCGAAAATCGGACTTCGAAGTATTGTGTTGTCGTCGTGTTCTGAAAAATCCTGAAAGTTTCAAATTTCTAGCTAGTCGGGAAGTTAGTTAAAAATCGATTGCAAGATTTGTACAAGATATAGGGAGAATGTGAACTAATAGTAGGAATTGAATAAATAGTGTTCACCGTTTGAAGCTTTAACAAATTACATACGATTGGCTTATTGTTAACTTTAGGCCTGCGAAGAGTGCTGTTAGCGATGAACATCTTCCAGAACGTAGATTTACGCTACGACTCAATCTTCATCCAAAACTAGCCTACTAATATTCTCTCGTCACACCTGAACAACAATACATCTAATTCCTCAATATTAACAAGTATAATGCGCTCTCCACTAATTTGCCGCTTAATATCCACTACTCCATATACCACTATCTCATAATATCCGCTACTCCATACTATACACTTCACGACGCAAAAACCACACTATTTAAACTGCTTCGAAATAGATATCACCATTCGCTTCATTTCACCTAGCCACTTCTTTAAATTAATCATATTCAATCACCTTCCCCCAATCTACGTAGCTCCTAATAACTACGCTAGACACTCTATGCCTATCTAAAATCACCTCTACTCGACACCTTCAATCTAGTGATATCACCTTTAACGTCGCCAAACTATGCGGGATTCAGCGAGACTTACCCATCTTCAACCAACATTTTAATCCGAACTCAACGCTTATCCCCTTCAATACTGATTTTCTTCGGCGACCTTTATCACCTCAACACGACGCTACGACTACCTTACAAATTGAATTGCGAAACCATCAGAATTTTTTTGTATTTCTGAAAATATTAAATAATGTAAGAAATTATTATAGAGACTATAATATTTTTTAGAACACTGGAAACTTTGTATTTTGAAAAATCTTCCAAATTTGAAGTAAGAGTATCGAAAATATCCAAACGTATAAAGTAATACAATGCATAGCTCAAAGCTCCATTTATTTATTTATTTTCAAGATAGTATAAAAATTACGTAAATATAGTGTAACCAACGTTTCCTAAAACTATCAGTGAGGAGCAGTCCAAATGTTTGGAGGGGTGCCAAATTGACCGACAGATTGGGATTTGGAAAGCATCCAGTAATTTTGCTTTTCGCTTATTTCCTCTGAATCACATGACAGTCTGCCTTATTTTAACGTTGGACTCGTCGAGTCCATGGTCTCAAGAAATGTGGTCGAAGAATATTTAAAATATCTGTTGATAAACACCTCATAACGACAATTTTTGACACACACACGGAGAAAGAAAGATTTCCTCTACATTCTGTAACGTCAATGGCTTTCTTGCTCTTTCACTTGAACCTCCAGTGTGAAGTTGTGACGTACATTTTATCTGCTAGAGTTCATAAACTTTATTCAAACTCCAGCTGTTTATTTATTAAATTTTGCTTCTTATTGCTTACAAGAAAGCGACGTATATGTTTTGAGCTTATATATTTCGTTCGTTTTCAGTTTAAAATTAACTAGTTGGAACCCGTCGAATTCGACAATCACTTTATTGACCGTAATGTTTCAGAAATCGTCGCATCATTATTTAAATGTATTTCATGTTAAAACATCTAATATAATTTACGACATTTCACTTAAAAAGAGAAAGTCGGAAAAATGCTTATAAATAGAAATACTATATATGACATCACTTTCTACAAAGTACTGTCAATGTGACGTCAAACTGACTCCAAATAAACAGTTGCTATCTTTTATTTTCTATTCCGTTAAATACTACATGTTAGCTGACCCGACCGGCGTTGTTCGGGCCTATGGTAATAACCTTAAATGAACCTTAAATTTGTATGGTTTTACATCTTTAACTCCATTTTGTTTGAATTTCTATTTTTAAATAAAAGCATCGCAAAAAAATAATCATCTGTAACAAAAAAATTACCTCGAACCGAACGAAACTCTGCCTTGTGCCTTCGGCAGCGCATACGCCGGTCGCTAATAACATAAAAATATTCCCCAAAATTAATCTGGAACCAAATGAACACGCTCGCTGTTGCCCGGGCCTATGATACCTTAAATGAACCTTAAATTTGTATGATTTTATACCTTTAACTCGATTTCGTTTGAATTTATGTTTTTAAATAATAGCATCACGAAAAAAAATGATTAGCTCTAACAAAAAAAAAAAAAAAAAAAATTACCTCGAACCGAACGAAACTTTGCCTTGTGACCCCGGTGCCTGCGGCAGCGCATACGCGGGCCGCTAATAATATAAAAAAATTCCAAAAAATTAACCTGGAACCGAAGGAACCCGTCCGGCAATGCCCGAGCCCATGATAATTTAAATGTGTATGGTTTTATATCTTTAACTCGATTTTGTTTGAATTTCTATTTTTAAATGAAAGCATCATAGAAAAAATAATCATCTGTAACAAAAAAGATTACCTCAAACAGAACGGAACTCGGGCTCGTGACCTGATGCCTGCGGCAGCGTATATGCAGCCCGCTAATAACATGAAAAAATTCTCAAAAATTAATCTTGAACCGAACGAACCTCTGACTCGTGTCACCGCTGCCTGTAGCTGCGGCACCGTATAGCAGGCATGCTACGCACACGCTGCAAAATCCACTTTCCTCCACCAGGGAGCGCAGTATGTTGTATACGAACATCACCAATCGCCTTGAATTTCCAAGACCTTTCAAATAAGGTGTCACATGGTGGTGTCAACTGCAAAATCCGTTAGTTGCACTTTCCACAGCCAGGGGACACACATCGTGTTCTATACGAACAATACCAACGGTCAGGAAATACCAAAACCTTTAAAATAAGGTGTAACATGATAGGGTCTACTGCAATTCGTTTACTGCGGTCGTTTAATACTAAGACTATATATGTTAGCTGACACGTCCGGCGTTGTTAGCTGACCCCGGTGCCTGCGGCAGCGCATACGCGGGCCGCTAACAACATAAAAAAATTCCCAAAAATTAACCTGGAACCGAACGAACCCGCCCGGCAATGCCCGGGCCCATGATAATAACCTTAAATTAACCTTAAATTTGTGTCATTTTATATGTTTAACTCGATTTTTTTTGAATTTCTATTTTTAAATAAAAGCATTGCGAAAAAAAAAAAAAAAAAAATCAGCTGTAACAAAAAAAATTACCTCGAACTGAACGAAACTCTGCCTTGTGACCCCGGTGCCTGCGGCAGCGCATACGCAGGCCGCTAATACCATGAAAAAATTCCAAAAAATTAACCTGGAACGGAACGAACCTCTGACTCGTGTTACCGCTGCCTGTAGCTGCGGCACCGTATAGCAGGCATGCTACGCACACGCTGCAAAATCCACTTTCCTCCACCAGGGAGCGCAGTATGTTGTATACTAACATCACCAATCGCCTTGAATTTCCAAGACCTTTCAAATAAGGTGTCACATGGTGGTGTCAACTGCAAAATCCTTTAGTTACACTTTCCACCGCGAGGGGGCGCAGCGTTTTCTATACGAACACCACCAACGGTCAGGAAATATCAAGACCTTTAAAATAAGTTGTAACGTGATAGTGTCTAGTGCAAAATCACCTAGTTCCATTTTTAACCACCAGGGGGCGCACTATATTGTATACAAACATCCCCAATCAACATGAAATTTCAAGACGTCTATCACCAATCGCCTTGGATTTCCGAGACCTTTTAAATAAGGTGTCACACGGTGGTGTCAACTGGAAAATCCTTTAGTTGCACTTTCCACCGCCAGGGGACGCAGTGTGTTCTGTACGAACATCACCAGCGGTCAGGAAATACCAAGATCTTTAAAATAAGATGCAACATGATGGGGTCTACAGCAAAATCACCTAGCTCCATTTTTCATCACCAGGGGTCGCACTATATTGTATACAAACATCCCCAATCGACATGAAATTTCAAGACCTTTAAAATGAGGTGCTACATGTGTGGGTCTAGAACGGATTTCCCTCTCAAACTAATTTCCCCTCCCCCCCCCCTCCCTCCAAATCAACTTTCCCCCTTTTTCCTCCTTTAAAATCGAAAATTCAAAATTCCCAGAAAGCGCTTTTTTAGTATTCGACTCTAGTCCCCATATGTTAATTTCTTCACCGTGTAGTAATTTGGAGCTTAGTTAAGCTCGTAAACGTGTTTTTAACCCGTCCCCCCCCTGGGGGGGAAACCGTTCGACTTTTTTTTATTTTTCTCTTTTCATAGCACATCTATAGACCAAGACCTTTTTTAAGACACCTCAACCAAATTCTTACATCTAGCCGTTCTCTCAATTCAGTGGAGACAGACAAAAACACGTTTCAAATTAATATATAGATCCTTTGCCGGCCCTAGTACTCTAAAATGCTCTAAAAAGTGTTGCAAATTTAAGGACTCTTTTATTCAGATACCATTAATATTTTTGGAGAGTGATATTCGATATATATAATGGACGAATTGCCTGCGAAGTGATTAGCCAACCGTTTCAGTTAAAATTTAGTGGTGGATATAGTGAATAATAATAATAAAAAAAAAAAAAAAAATCCTTAAATTTGCAACACTGACTAGAAGAATGCGGTTACATAGGACCAGGATTAAATTAGGATTTGAAAAATAAAGTTGTGCTTTCTTTTAACAGAGAATTTAATTGAGATATATGAATAGTTTTGTAGTCACACCTTGTTTTCTGTTTCTTCATCTAAATTCTATAAAATAAGCATTTCGAATTGGCTCAAAGGTGTTTGTGCATGCTTAAAATGACTCATTTTGGTCTTAAAAAAGTATTATTTTTTCTTTTTGTTTTTTACACAGGGTGAAAATATTTTTATAGTAAAATCGTTTCTATAATGCTCATTTTTATCGTTACAGTATCATTGGAGACTCCGTTTTTTAAAGAGTTTTCCTGCACACGCGCTGGAAATTATACTGTTACATTGGAAGCTAAAAATACTTATAACTCCTTAGAAAGTTCCGTGGATGTCTGTTGCGTGAATTTAATCAGTCGAAACTGGAAAATTGAGACAGATTCACCACAGATCGTGCCTCCAGGTATGTATTTTTAGGTTAGAAATTTTTTCGGCGTCTGTGTGATTATTTCTAATTTTATGTATAAAATCACCGTATTATTAAATTATAAATATTTTTTTCTATAATCAGTTTTAAATAGTCATTGTCTTTTTAGTATGACGGTACTACTACAGCATCAAAAATAAACAGTGTGGAAAGCGGCAAATAAAATTGCACTAAAAAAATTAAGCCTGTCACCAGATGTCACTGTAATCGAAGCTAATGTCACGACATCAAAACCGAGACTCCCTATTGGTTAATTATGTGCTTAGATCACGTAATTGAGCTGACGAAACTGGGAAAAGCCAATCAGGTCTTCGATTTAAGCAAAAGCTTCGATCACAGCGACATCTAGGGAAGCTTAATTTTTGTAGCATTATTTCAACATCACGGTTATAGGCGATTTCCACACTGTTTATTCTAGAGTCTGTAGTACTACTACTTTCAGTTAGATATTTCCTGGCGTCATCATTTGCTTGTTTTACCTTGAGTACTTCAGGTCTTTTGCAATACAAAGCTGCAGTGTTCAACTGATCGTTACGAAAATTGGTACACTTATTAATAAGAACCCAAATCAAGCTAATTTCATATTTCTTAGTTAATGCCATGATCAATCGGATAATTTATTCAAAAGAGATTAAATAAAAATCCCATTTTAACTTTTAAAATTATTAATAAGGGAAAACAAGTTCATGTCAAATAATAATAATAATAAAATCATAATGTTAATAAACTTAAATAAATAAAATATAAGTTTGGTTTTTTCAGTTGTGAAAGGAAATAAATTTAATTGCACGTGAATAATAAATATCTATCTTTTTATGTCGAAAAAATGAACGTATAACAATTTTCTTTTATAAGGAGTGCCCAATTGAAAAGGACACCTTGGTTGTAGCGGCGTTATATCAAATCCCAGTGAGTTAATGTGTTTGCCGATATATGGCATGGTGGTATTGCTACATGCACATGCGCAGTTAACGGCTTCGCATCAATATCCTCATTTCTGGAGAGTCATTTCTGCAGTTTGTTGCATGATGGAAAACCTGCAGTCTGATCATAGATGCTTTTCAAGTTTCTGTGTTGAACTTGGTGTTGAAGTGATTGCGGCCAAAAGTACCACTTAGGTTAAGACTTAATGCATCAAGAGTATAAAATGGTAGGCAAATATATATAAGGGGATAATTTCCCTATATATTTTAATGTATATATTAGACTTTTATATGAAAGCTATATAAATATTTTAAGATATTCTAAACGTGAGCTGTCAATGTATTTTTCATTTATTAATTCATGCAAAAGTAGAAAAGTTTTCTTTTAGTTATCGTAATTTAAACAGATGCACTATGCCCTGTTAAAAATTTCAACAGAAAACTCGGTGTAATCTATTATCTTAAGTCTTACGTAAAATTACAGAGAAAAATAAACGGAGATGCTAAAAAACTTATTTTATACATTCATTTTAATAGCTAATATTAATCTAATTAATTATTGTTGAGAATATATTTTGGACTTGGAATGCTTTTTAAAGTAGAAACAGTCATTTTCAATTTTAATTAGAAAATTAAATAATAAAATTAGGTAAAAATACAGAATAAAGATTGAGAATCTCGATTATTCACTCTTAACTAAGAATTACAGTAAATTTACAGAGACTCTGGATAAATATTTACATTAAATTTAAAGAAATTTTTAACAGTGTGCAAGGCAGGTTTTTGATTTTTTGTAGTAAAATGCGCCATAAATCTCGATTACAAGAAGATTTTTTTTTTTTATAAAGCCAAAAATTGGACTGCCCTTTTGAAAAATCTTATAAATAGTAATTTATATGCTATATACTGTTTACATACGTATGTAAACACATATTGGTAGCGGACCTTTCATATCCCAATCAGCTGTATCAATGGCCTCGTTCCAAAAAGGATGTGCACTTTTGATCAGAAAAGTGTTTTCTTTTTTAATGTAAATCTGTGTGTGAGTAGTTATGTCTTATTTTATCAAACACATTTAAAAACTAAACTGTACGTATTTTTGTTTTATTAATATGTATGTTTAAAAATAATTATGACAGGAAATATCAGCATCACTCTGAAGTACACAGGCATCGCCGAGAAATTTCCAGAAAAACTTCTGTCAGATTGGAATTATGGTGACGGTACAGTTGAAGAAGGAATTGAAATCGACTTTCCAGGAGTTCCAGTTCATAGAGTCCATACATATAGTCAGCACATTATTTACAATCTAACCATTAAACTTCATAACCCATACGATGCAGAAGAATTTATAACCGAAGTAAGTATTAAATCCTATTTCGTATTAAAACTATAGGCCTTCGTGATAATTAACACATTGACGAGTCGTTCATTACGAAAATAAACAAATGGAACAAGCACGCATTACTTAGCACGCGGCGTAATACTCACTGACATTGACATACTACGGGACCTTTTTCCCGGCAAGGCTGAAAAAGAGAATGTTCTGTGAGTTGAAGTTGAAGTACATCTTCTGAAAGTGAAAGTAGAAGTACATATTCTGAAAGTGAAAGTAGAAGTACATATTCTGAAAGTGAAAGTAGCAGTTGTTGTACATAAATTATAGATGTCGCTACGATCACTACAAAACTTTAGTAAAAATATCTAATAATAATAAAATTGCCTGTATGTATATTTGTCCTCACATTTTCGCATACAGAAAGGAATGACCTAAATCCACCAAATATTATGCACATGTGCGATTTTACAAGATTTAAATATGTACGAAGCCTGTTTTTACCATGTTTTTATTAACTCGCTTTCTTATTTGTTTGTTTGTCCAGTACAAATCTTGCAATTGATTTTTAACTAATTTCCCGACTAGCTAGACATTTGAGACTTTTAGAATAGCTCAGAACACGATTATAATGCATTCTTTTAATACTTTTATTCAATTAATAAACGTTTGGAAATTTTTTATAATTGGTCTTTTTATTACGCATTTGATCATTTTCTTTCAAGTTGATAGAATAATTCATTAAAAAAAAAAAAAAATTAAAGGTATTTATTAATACATAGAATTGTCAAGTTTATATGATTCAACTGAAATTTTAAAAACATGATATATAAAAAGTTCTTTTTATTTTGTAATTATTTGATTTTGTTTCATGTCAATCATTTTATATTTTACAAAATCTGTGAAAAATAACTTCCATGATTAAAAGGCTAGTTGTTTGGTTGATTGGGTTTAACGTCGCACTAGTATTGGGCAATGAGTAATTCATGATTAAGAGGCAATATACATTTACATGTGAGTGAAAAAATATTTTGTGAAATTTACTTCATGTTTGATTTAAGATTTTTATTAAATCTTTGAAATATGACGTCATGATTATATATTTATTATATGGGAAAAATGAACGTATAAAACATTTTATAAAAATTAGCTTTAAAAAAGAAAAAAAAAAAAAAAAAAAAAAAAAAAAAAAACATGCATTTTTTGCGTTTACTTTTTTAAAGCGATACGTTGGAAAAAAATAACTTTAGTGATAATAAATGTTTTTTTTTCTTTCTAATGATATTTTTATATTAGGTAGTAACCCTACAAAACACACTTGTCCACAGTTCATCCTAAAGATATTCTCTTCATCCCCATTACATCCTAAATATGTCTATTTCATTCTCAAGATCTCCTATAAATGTCCTGGAAAGAAGATGTGTTTGTAGAGAAGTAAGCCCGATATTTAATGTAAGGCGTCGGGTCGAGTATAACCGAACATTAGTTCGCGCGGTTAGATTTGTCATAATACGCAAACAATCTGTACCAAGATTGTCTGTATTATGTACCAAGGAAATCTGCCGTAGCCAGACATTTCCCGGGGAACGAACAGTCTGGTAGTGTCTGTCGTAGTCATAATTGTTTAAATGATATATCAGATTGAGAATGCTGCAGGCATCGCTGTGTGGGAGTTTGCTTCGGCCAAAATTTACATGGATCGTCTTTAAAAAAAAAAATTGGTTCAAAAACTCTTCCATTTCAGCTAGAAAAAAGTAATTTAAGGTAATTTGTCATTGAGAATTTTTTTTTATATTATCTTTTTCATACTTAAATCGTAACCTGAGATGGTTGTTTTAAAGCAGTTTTAATAAATTAAATTTCAGAATTTATAAAGTACGGAAAAATCAGTTGAACTATCTATTAAAAGTTTTTCCTTAGATGGTAATTTTTAAAGGCGTTTATCTATATATATAAAAGAGCAGAGTCTGTATGTGTGTGTGTGTGTGTGTGTGTGTCTGTCCGCTATAGAATCCTAGGCCGTTTCACCGAGCGGGACCAAATTTGGCACGATTAATGCTTACGACCCGAGAAAGACAACGCCGCAAGCGATTTTACAAAATTCGCCCCCCAAGGGGGGGAGGGGGGGGGCAAAACGTAATTTCACAAAATCCTTCATATCTCAAACAAAAAAACAGATATCCGTAAAATTTTGCTTTAAAATATAGCTAATACAAATGTCTAAAAATCTGTTTCTGGAATTTTTGAAATTCGGTCCCCAAGGGGGGCGGGGGGGCAGAACGTGATTTAACATGCGTAAAACGTGATTTCGCATAATCCTATATATCTCAAACAAAAAAAATAGATATACGTGAAATTTTTGCTCTAAAATATAGCTAATGCAACTATCTAAAAACAAATTTCTGGAATTTTAGAAATTCAGCCCCCAGGTGGGGCAGCAAGGGGGGGGGACTATGGAGCAAAAACAAATAGAAATACAGTTAGGCCGTTCAAAATTGGTACAGATATGTTTTAAAGGCCTGCAAGTCGAATGGGGATATTTTCGATTGTGTAAAGTTATTAGGAGGGGCAAGAAGGGGGGAGGGGAGGGGGGGGCAAAAAAATAAAAATAGTGTCAGATCGTTCAAAATTGGTACATAGAGGTTTTCGATACTTACAAATCGATTGCGGATATTTTTGAATTTGTAAAATTATTAGGAGGGGCGGGTAGGGGGGTGGGGCGGTAAGGGGGGCTATGGGGCAAAAACAAATAGAAATACAGTTAGGCCGTTCAAAATTGGTACAGATAGGTTTAAGAATCCTGCAAGTCGAATGGGGATATTTTCGAAAGTGTAAAGTTATTAGGAGGGGCGAGAAGGGGGGGAGGGAAGAGGGGGTGCGAAAAAATAAAAATACAGTTAGATCGTTCAAAATTGGTATATAGAGGTTTTTGATAATTACAAATCGATTGCGGATATTTTCGAATTTGTAAAATTATTAGGAGGGGCGGTAAGGGGGGGCTATGGGCAAAAACAAATAGAAATACAGTTAGGCCGTTCAAAGTTCGTACAGATGGGTTTTAGAGGCCTGCAAGTCGAATGGGGATATTTTCGAAAGTGTTAAGTTATTAGGAGGGACGAGAAGGGGGAGGGGAGGGGGGGGGGCAATAAAATAAAAATAGAGTTATATCGTTCAAAATTGGTATATACAGGTTTACGATGCTTACAAATCGATTGGGGATATTTTCGAATTTGTAAAATTATTAGGAGGGGCGGTAAGGGGGTGGGGCGGTAAGGGGGGGTGCTATAGGCAAAAACAAATGGAAATACAGTTAGGCCGTTCAAAATTGGTACAGATAGGTTTTAGAGGCCTGCAAGTCGAATGGGGATATTTTCGAAAGTGTAAAGTTATTAGAAGGGCCGGGAAGGGAGGGTGGAAGGGCAAAAAAAAAAAAGAGTTAGATCGTTCAAAATTGGTACATCGAGGTTTTCGATACCTACAAATCGATTGCGGATATTTTTGAAGTTTTAAAATATTGGGAGAGGCGGGAAGGGGGAAGGGAGCGGAGGGGCAAAAAAATAAAAATAGAGATAGATCGTTCAAAACTGGTGCATAGAGGTTTTTGATACTTACAAATCGATTGCGGATATTTTCAAATTTGTAAAATTATTAGGGTGCTCACATATATGCATTCGCGCGTGCGCATCGCGCACGGGTCTACGCTGCCGAAGGCAGTGGGGACGCGGTGCGATATTATTCCCGATCAGAGTTTTTCTTTTCTTTTTTTTTTCACATGATAAAAATTAATGCAATTTTGAGAGTTCGTTAATTATAATGATTCATTTAAAAATAGTGACCAGCGAAGCGGGCGTAGCCTGCTAGTACTCTTATAAAATGCGTTTAATGTTAGGCTTTAGTATATATATAGGGAATACAGTATACAGTCGGCAGCAAAAGTATCCGAGTACTAGCAGTAATCTTTGTCTAAAAAAAGTACACTTAATACTGCTTTGTTAAATAAATCCTTGTTGAATCATGTTCTTATACTGACTAAGAACATGACTCGACAATGATTTATTTAACAAAACAGTATTAAGTGTACTTTTTTGATATCGGAATTACTGGCTAGTGCTCGGATACTTTTACTGCCGACTGTTTTTCGAACTGTTGCATAAAACTAAACTAAGCGTATTTCATGTACAACAATTTGTGTATTAATACACACACTGACCAGTGAATTAGAAACCTTTAAATTAATATTTTATTGGACTTTCTTTTGCACGTTGGACCTCCTTTTGCATGAATAACAGGCAGTATTCGTGTGGGCAGTGATTCTACTAGATTCTGTAATGCATTTATGTCCAGTTTACCATACATTGGCTACACAGACATTAAGATCCTGAAAATTGGATGAAAGAGAAGATTGCTGACGGATACTCCTTTCCAACGTGTCCCAAACATTTTCTATTGGATTAAGATACGGGCTTTGCGGCATCTAGAGAAACAGTTAGAAGTAAGATTGATGTTCAGTGAACCAATCTCAAACGATTATGCTACGATGTATGGTTGCATTATCGAGCACAAAGCATCCGTTATCTTCGGAGAAAAAATGTAACATTGAGGGATGCACTTAATCTATCAATATATTCAGATGCTGCACGACTTTTTGATTATCCTCAAGTAACACCAAGTGATCACTTTCATACAAGCAGAACATTCCTCAAAGGTTTGTAACAAGTTTTCATACCTGCGCTTCCAGCGTGCATTTATAGAAACTCTTACAGGTTTCTAATTCATTGGCCAATGTGTGTAGATCTGGATATAGTCCATTTGCTTTAAAATGTCTTATTGGTAACTAACTTAATTAATGCTTATTATTCTAGATTGAATTGTTAGAAAAAATGGGCACGTTAGAGGGTTCTTTTACCTACCAACGTGATGACAATTCGGATTTAATGATTCCAGAAGGAGCAGAAAGTAATGAAATTCCTTTCGAAGCAGCCGCTGTCTTCCAGTGCAACGTTACAGGTATGATTTATATATGATTTACGTATTATATGATTTACATATTGATGGCATGAATTATGTGTACAATTAAAAACTAGTATGTTGTGGCCACCACAAGACTTTCTTCTATATTTTCCTATACAAATTCACGCAGTAACAAAAAAAAAAAAAAAAAAGATTTTTTTAATTTTTTTTTTCGTTAAAAGTAAAAAAAATCGATAACTTTGTTTTAAATTACGACATATTTATAGTTCAACCATTCGTTTTAAAGGTATTGACGAGACCTTTCGAAAGATACCGATCTTGAAAATTCACACACCCCCGGGGGGGGGGGGGGGTTACTTTCCCCAAGGGGGGGGAAAGCGATGCCCCAAATTTTTTCCCTAATTAACTACTACTATTATCAATAATTCATATTAATTTCACAATCACAGGTTAAGAATAACTCTCATTATGTACATTTATACGAAATTTTTTCCTATACTGCCATGTTAAAAATTTAGAAAAAATACGATCATAGCGCCACCTGTTGAACGATTGATCCCCAAATCTAATCAGCCTCAGTTTATGTCAGGGGCCAACTAAATACCAAGTCTTGTTAAATTTCGTTTAAAAAAAAAAAAAAAAAAAAAAAAAAACGATTTTTCTCTAAGTTTTTTTTCGTTAAAAGTAAAAAAAATCGATAACTTTGTTTTAAATTATCACAGATTTATAGTTCAACCATTCGTTTTAAAGGTATTGACGAGACCTTTCGAAAGATACCCATCTTGAAAATTTACTCCCCCCCCCACGGGGGGTGGCGAGGCTCCTACGCATACAAAATTTTTTTCCCAGTTGACTATCTCTATTTTAAATAATTCTTGTAAATTTCATAATGATTACTAAAAAATAATTCTCTTTATGCACATTTATACAAAATTTTGTCCTATATCACCATGTTAAAAATTTAGAAAAAGCGGGATGGCAACGCAACCTGTAAGACAATTTTTACCAAAAGTTGATAGGCACTAATTTATGTCAAGGTACAACTACATACCAATTTGTATGAAATTCTGTGCAGTAGTTCTTGAGATACAGTTGCCACAAAATTTTGTCACACACACACACACACACACACACAGACAGACAGACAGACATTTTCTAAAAATGGTCAAATCGTGTTCTACAGCTCTCAAAACGTGTAAATTCATCAAAAACCCGAGGTCGAAAATTTTTACGAATCCAATACTTTCTCTATATTACATATAGAAGAAAGTAATAATGTGATATCGAGTGGAAATCCTAAAAACATTTTCTATCGTGTAAGTTTTATTTTGCTTATTCAGCGGCTTGAATTTGCAACGTCTGCTAATGATTCTGTGTTTCTCGAACGTTTGTACCAAGAATTATTTGATCGGAGTAGCAGTGCGGCTAGTTGTTCCATCTTGCATAAATTTGACGGTACAAATTGCATGGACCGACTATAATTCGTAAGGGTAAAGATCCAAAGGATTCGTTAAAGAATATTTTATACCGAGGATGGTGGCCAACTCAATCGTCTGCAAATTTCACGAGCACTGATAGTCCCTACAGCTGATTCAGGCACTAACGCTTTTATTTCAGCTGCAATATGCGGCACATGTGTCTCTTTTAAACATGGTTGTCCCGTTCTTAAATAATCCAGTGTTCCAGTTTCTTCAAACCGTGGAACAAGTTTTATGAGTCACTGTTAAAGATCATTTTCCAATCCGCACATTTTCTTTCTTTCTTTCTTTCTTTTTTTTTTTTTTTTTTTTTTTTGAAGTCACAATTTACGCAAGGCAGTGGTTGCTGATTCCCAGTTCCCGTAAAATAACTTCACCAAAAAAGCCTTATTTTTGGACTCCACATTTTTGTTCAAGTCCACCGCTTTAAGCAATGTCTTATAACCATGTCATTTGTCCTTGTATCTTATGGGAGAATTTTTTAATTTTATTAGGGCAAAGTGTTGAGTTGATTAATGCTGCACTAGAGCAGTCTAGTGGTCCACTGAAGACATAGATTCACTCAATGGCTGGTCCGGACACATGCCCTCACAAGTTTAATCATCTGCGGAAGAGTTTCAATTTTATCAGATTGAAGTTGTGCTTGAGGCTTTGTAGGTTTAATCTTGCATTATAGCTGCGAATTACACAGTCCAGTATTTTATAATTACATAGTCGGTAGCAAAAGTATCCGAGCACTAGCAATAATCCCTGTCTAAAAAAAGTACACTTAATACTGCTTTTTTAAATTAATCCTTGTCAAATCATTTTCTTAGACTAAGCTGACCAAGTTTCCCCATTTTCTCTGGGGGGACTTCCTTTATTTTGAAGGCATTTTTCTAAGTTTTAAAAAAATGTAGAAAGTAAATAATTAATCAATAATACTTTATTTTTAGTCCTTATTTATTAGGAATGAGAAAACATATCCGAAATTGAATAATTGTAGCAATTTTTTAACGCTTCTCTATTATAAAGGTACTTTGATCTGGTAGCCTATCTTAGACCACAGATTATTATACAGATAGGACACTCCCGTATATTCTTCGGTAACCGGAATTTGACTGCAACGAACCTATTGTCAACGGCTGTAAGTTTCTCGAGCTCTCCAGCTTACGCAATCGCTCGTCTTATCTTTATTGTATCTATCTTCATATCATAATATTAGTGCAACGTTAAACCCAATATCCAACCGACTAATCATTTATTGATGTTTACGTTTGGACTTAAATTGTTTACGAATTTGATTGTCGAAAGCAATTTATTTTAAGAAGCAAGTCCTAAATATTAAGCAAATAAATTTGGAAAATATACATAAACCAGAAATATAATTTTCATTTTAAAGCATTTTGCATTATTTACACCAAGCAATGTTAAATATTTAAGATTTCATACCATACTGCTATTTCACCATTACAGTTTGTTATATCAATTTGTACTCCTGAACACGAATGTGTTTGGCAAAATTTTTTTTTGAAACATAATAAAAATTAGTTTTATTTCTTAGAAAATAGCTGTGAATGTTATGATTTTGTAAATTTAAAAGTAGTAGAAAAAGTGAAGGAAATAAAACTGCACATACGTTTTCGTTGTCAACTTCATTGTTGTTTACAAACTTGCTTGTCAAAAGCAATTTATTTTAAGAAGCAAGTGCTAAATATTAAGAAAATAAACTTTGAAAATATACATAAAATAAAAACATTTTTTCTTTCATTTTAAGGCATTTTGTATTATTTAAACCAAGCAACGTTAAATATTTAATGATTTCATACAGCTATTTCAGAATTACAGTTTGTAATTTTAATTTGTACTTGAATATGAATATGTTTCACAAAGCATATTTTTAAACATTATAAGAATTAATTTTTATTTCTTAGAAGAATAGCTATGAATGTTTTGAGGACAATTTTGTGAATTCAAAAACAATAGAAAGCGAAGAAAAAGAAAACTTCTCATACTAACCTGCTACTAACTACTCGCGAAATAGAAAAACAATTTTCGATCAAAGATGCTATTCATGTAGACTTAACACATGTAAGTTCCCCCTTTGTTGACACTAGTGGTGCTACTATATTTCCGGTTCGCGTTTTAGCTTCACTGTTCTATCTGTATGATAATCTGTGATCTTAGACTGACTAAGAACATGACTCGACAAGGATTTATTTAACAAAACAGTATGAAGTGTACTTTTTTGATATCAGAATTACTGGCTAGTGCTCGGATACTTTTGCTGCCGATTGTAATAGACTTTAGAATTAATTTCTTACGATTTATCTAAACCTCTAAGGATTGATCAAACATCATAATCATGAAGAGCTTTGCAGATATTTTTCCATTACATAGATTAGATTTCATTTCGTAAAAGTATTATGAAAAACATCAGAATTTCCTTTTTTGTTATTTTAAATATATAAAAATTAAATATTTTGGTGCATTGGTTTATTAGAAAGAGTCGGCAGCAAAATTATTGAAGTGCTAGTAATAATTCGTATTTAAAAGATGTGCACGTAATACTATTAGTTCTCCATCATACTATAGGTATGGGGAACTTAGGTAATCGTGAAAATTTTCCACCTCGGTTTTTTTAATTTTTTACACGTTTTCAGGTGTGAGGAATCCGAAAATGACAAAATTTGTATGGTGTCTATCTGTAGGGTGTCTGTTAATCCGTTAGTTTGTTAGTCTGTGTACACGATATCTTACGAACAAATGATCGCAGAGAGGTCAGATGAGTTTTAAAATATTACTTTTGATACTGCCAAGAACCCTATTCATTTGCAACATTTGATTTAAAAAACTTCGTAAATTATTAGAAATTTACGATTTTCTTAACATGGGAGAATAGGACAAAAATTCACTTAAACGTGCATTAAATGGAAACTTTTTACTATAAAAATGTCAGACCAGTTTTAAAATATCATTTTTGATGCCGGAATGAACATCAGTAACTATAAATATGCTACTTTGAAAATTTCGCAAGTTATTGGAAATTTACGAATTTCTTAACATGGCAGTATAGGGCAAAATTTCACATAAACGTCAATTTTGAGATATATTTTCATCGTAAAGATGTCAGACTACTTTTGAAATATTATTCAGGACACTGGCATGAATATTAATGACTATGAATTTTCCAATATAAAAATTTCGTAAGTTATTGGAAATTTACGAATTTCTTAACATGGCAGAATAGAGCAAAATTTCACATAAACGTCAATTTTGAGGGATATTTTCATCGTAAAGATGTCAAACCACTTTCTAAATATTATTTTGGATACTGGCATGAATATCATAGACTATGATTTTTCCAATTAAAAAAATTCGTTAGTTATTTGGAATTTACGATTTACTTAACATGTCAGATTAAGGCAAAATTGACATAAACTTCCATTTTAAAGATCATAAATGCATTAGACAACTTCAAAATTACATTTATGATATTTGTTTCAACATGATTGAATACAAATATTCTACTACGAAATTTTCGTAAATTATTCGTAATTTACGATTTTATCAACATAGCGAAATTGTAAATTTTTCATATAAATATGAATTTTGAGGTTTATTGCATTGGAAATAGCATGAAAACTAAACAACGGAATTGACCCTGATAAAATAAATTAATAGATTAGAATAAGATAAATATATCGAAGTGAACGGTGCATAGCCTATTAGGCGGGGATTTCCTTCTGTCACTATATCAAGCTTTAGTTAAATTCATTTCTTTTAACATGATTATAATATGTCTCGCACTAGAAATTTATGAGAATATAAATATCATGGGGAACTGAGCAGAGTCCACCTATGCCAACTAGTTTTGTTAAGCAAATATTTGTCTAGTCATGTCTGTTATGCTGTTTATGAAAAAAAAAAATGATGATAAAAATTAGCGATCAAACTAATATATCGGTTGGGTGGGATTGTAAAATTAAAAAAAAAATAAATAAAATAAAAAAAAAAAAAAAACGGCAGAAGGCTTGTTGCATTTACTTTGTATTAAAATGCAATCTTTCTTTTTCCATTAAATTTTCAGTTTCTTCATTGTTGACACGGAGTAATATTAATAGGAGTTGAAGGTCCAATGGGAGAAAGCTACGAAACTGTGATGTAAATTTTTGGGAAATATTGAGGGCGCCACTTGTCATTACTTCCTACCTCGGCGCGGATATTTTTGTTTTCAACAGAATTTTGCTGGAGTACATTTTAAATTTTTTAATTTAAGCAATTTAATTTTTTTGTAAGTTCTTAAAACTGCATAATTCAAATGTTTCAAATAAATGCTTCGTTCCTAGTTGTAAAAAAGGCTATGATAGTTGTAAGAAAAAAGAAAAAAAAGCCCCAGGAGAGAAATAATGTCCGAGTTCGTGTTTTCTGCACCTAAAGTAAGTTTTTCTTTTTTCTTTACAAAATTTCATCCATTCTCTTTCCTCCCAATTGTCTGTTTTAGCTAGCTTCGGTTCATAAAGATCGTCATTTTTTAAAAGCTCTCTTTCAAAGTAAAATTAGTATAAAATGGCTCTAAAAAAAAAAAAAACATGTTGGTTAGAATACTCTATTTAATGAAATTTGCTTTCAATCGAACTTTTTTCAGCTTGATATTTTTTTTAAAAAAATAATTAAAATGAGACATTTCTTCATTGAATAACATTGCGGAAGCTGGAGAGAAGGACGTATTGTACGCTGGCGCCATCTGTAAACATTATAAAACAACATCACAAAATTTCAGCATTACCTTTTTCTCCTTTCTTTTTACTCCGTGATTGTTGAGTTGTCAACTATTTTTAAAATTCTAATCAAACTAATAAACAAAGTAATCAATAAATTTCATTGTCGCTTCATAATTTCATTATTCTTTATCTGCTATGAAATTTTGCCTTTTTTTAAAAATCCATATGACTCCTATTCTGGTCTTGACAATCTGGGGAATGTTGCCGGTGTGAAAAAAAAAAGTAATAATGAAATAAAACAACCCCACAGGCAAGTCACAAGTCTTGTCTTCTGTCTCCTTCCTTCCTTTCTTAAGATTCTTAAATTATTTTTTCATAAATTTTGTTTTAATTTAAATTTTTTTGTTAAGATTTTGCTGAGTTATTTTATTGTTTCTTTTGTTTTGCAGGCTGTTAGTTAATGGATTTGATTTCTTTTAATATGTGTGTTTCATGCCCTGATAAATTTTTTCACCTTTCTGAGCTTCTCATACATAAAAGGATTTTTTCATTCTTATTGGTCTTTGTGGTTTCAGTGATCTTGTATCTGTTGCTTGACTTTTCTACGCTTAAAGAATCATTATATATATATATATATATATATATATATATATATATATGGGAAATTGTATTTCTCAGCTATCATCTCCGCTGTGTGATGTCACTGTGTACGTACCTATCACGTGTTACCACGTCACTGTTTTGTATCATCCTTCCACTGTATGCGCACGCACTGACGCGTGCCAGTTTAGTTATTGAGTTGACGTCGAGCGGTTGTGTGAAACACAGATGGTGTTTTCCGCTCGTAAAATGCATCAATATAAGTGTTTATGTAATGTCCCCTTTATGTTTTAAATAAATGTTGTTAAATGTTATGGTCTGTAGCTGTTTCCCTATATTTTTGGGGACTCGACCTATCCCGTTAAATTCTACCCCTAGCATCACGAAAGCCGCTACTTTTGTTTTCAAAAACAGTAGCGTGAAAATGTTGTTCTTCAAAATATTATTCTCAAGTGAACTGTGAATATTTTTTTTTTTGAAATTCTACGGACGATTATTTTATTTGGATTTTACGATTCAAGAATTTTTTTTCTTCATTCGGACGTTTTAAAAAGGATACTTTCTGTTCTTCGTTTCATCTACTGGACGTTGTTCTATATTATGACGTAAATTTCCGTTTTTCAGTATGAAATATCAGCATTTTTCATGATGTTCCTTACTATAATGCTTCATTTCAACATGATTCAAGTTTTGTTCCTGCCGATGATTTGAAATTTATCAGTGTGCTATTTTCTTCATGCCCGACGTTCTTAAAGTGATTCATTTCGACGTATGAGTTTGTTTTTCACATAATAAGAGCATTCTACATGAAACTCCTAGATTCATCATCATCTATTTGATCCTGCTCAATAAAATTATTTAGTCGGCGCTGCACAGGACTGCCTTAATGTCAGGTAGGAGCATGCGTTTTTTTTCTCCTCTTTGTATGGTAGTATATATATATATATATATATATAAATTTCATTTGTAGTTTAAATTTGGATTTAAATTAATTCATTGCCGTTTTACGCCCTTTAAAAATGACTTGCTTGTTCATTTTTATACAAATAAGGAATTTTCTTACCCCATATTTAATTGCTTTCCGTCAATAAAAAGATATTCTGTTCCCCAATATTTATTTATTGTTCCTAAAAATATATATGTTCTGGTTTTAATCAATTTTTTCCCCCAATATTTACTTAAAAAAAAAAAAAGAACAGCATCCTAAAAATGGCCCTTAAATTAGGCGATCTCCCGCTAGTTGCAAATTCTTTGAAATATTCTAAAACAAATACCATAAAATTACTCAACACGCTCTTAGGATACCCAACATTTGATCATCAATCGCGTAAACGTATGCGAAATTTTAGCGGTTTTACTGCCGATTTCGACATTAATAAACATCAAGAACAGATTTTAAAAACATTTAATTTATCCGATTTCATATCAATCGCTAATTCACTACACTTAGAACCAGTCGGTAGTAAGGAAAATTTATGTAAAGAAATTTTTAATGCAATTACTAATTTATCTGAGTTTCAGAAAACATTAGATACTAGTTTTTTGTCAGACGAAGACGATCTCAGTGTAAATACATATTCTCTTGAAACTCCTTCTTCGATCGTTCCAAATACTTCTCTTTTTCAAACCCAAAACGAAACCTTCCCTTCGGATGTTCGAAATCTTTCTCCGAATGCAGCTGCAGACGCGATGTCTGATTTGAGTAATCATTTCTGGTTTCTTCTCCGAGATCTAGCTAGCACGTGTAGAACTTTTTCTGGAAATGATTCATATTCTATACGTAATTTCTTTAATGACATTGAGGAACAATTCTGTTTATTTCCTCGTCTTACCGATCAACAAAAACTTATTTTTGCTAAACGTTTAATTAATGGTTCTGCTAAAACATTTTTATTTTCGCAACGAAATCTTAATACTTACGAGTCATTTAAAGCCGCGTTAATTTCTGAATTTTTGGATACAATACCATCCATTGAAATATATAAACAACTAGAAAACAGGAAAATGCGTCCTAATGAAACTGCTACGCAATATTTTTTAGCGATGCGCGAAATTGCTAACCGCGGTAACGCTATTATTGACGATTCTTCAGTAATTCAGTACACCATTCAAGGTATACAGGGCAACCCCTCTGAAAAAATTCTTCTTTGTGGAGCAAAATCTTTTTCAGAATTTAAAGAAAAATTGCGTGTTTATGAAACTGCTCTTAATACAATAAACTTAAATCAACGAAATTCAGTTAATTATAAACAAACATATGACAGTCGAAAACGCAGTACTGGTCACACACAACCAGCTTTCACTCGCGAATCCAAATTTAATATTGGTCCGGCATCTCAAAATAAATTACGTTGTTTCAATTGTAACGATATCGGTCACTTATCTAAATTTTATCCTAACCGTTCTCGTGGCCCTAGGTGCCTTGCATGTGGTCTTTTTGGACACAAGTATACCGATTGCCGCCGAACCGCTGCAAATGACGGACCTCCTTCCAGAGATAGAGTTAACACTGTACATGCATCGCATGCTTCTCATATGTGTAAACAAGTTAAAATTAGTGGTAATGAATTAACTGGTTTGGTTGATACTGGTAGTCAGTTAACCCTTTTGAAACATTCCGCATGGTTAAAAATAGGTTCCCCACCGTTGTCAAAAATTAATAAATCCTTAACTGGTTTTGGCTTTGCGCGTATACATGTTATCGGTACTTTTAATTCTTTTATTACTATAGACGATCACGAGTTTTCAGCAACTATTTCAGTTGTACCCGACGTGTCCACATTTTATGACCTTATAATTGGATGTGACGTCATCCAACAAGCGAACATTAGCATTTCACCCACCGTTGTTACTTTTTCTAGTTTTTCACAACAAAATGAGTGTACCGCAGATCCAAATTTTATCATGACGATCACTGACGATAATCCCAAATTTGATATTGGTCCTAATGTTTCACGACATACTCGTAACGACATTAACAAACTGTTGTCGACCTATAAACCTAATAAAATCAAAACTGCGAACATTGAACTTAACATCACTTTAACTGACGATACACCATTTTTTCACTCACCCCGACGTCTACTCTTTACCGAACGAGACATTGTAGACGCACAAGTCTCTGAATGGCTTAAAAATGGTATTATCGAACCAGTGTCCTCCCCATATGCCAGCCAAGTGGTAGTCGTCCGAAAAAAAGATGGTAAACACAGAGTTTGAATCGATTACAGGAAGCTCAATCGTAAGTTAGTTAAAGATCACTACCCCTCCCCCTAATTGATGATATTTTAGATCGACATCAACATGCAAAAATTTTTAGTACGATAGACCTACGTAATGGATTTTTTCATGTACCCGTAAACAAACAGAGCCGCACTTTCACTAGTTTTGTAACCCATAACGGTCAATTCCAATTTCGCTACATGCCTTTCGGACTTAGCTCCTGCCCTTCAGTGTTCATGAGATATATAAACGCTGTTTTTAGAGACTTGATTGCTGCCGGCATAGTACTCCCTTATATGGATGATCTTGTAATTACCGCGAGTAACGAACTTGAGGCCGTAGAACGTCTAAAAACTGTTCTTCAAACAGCTAGCGAGTACGGACTCGACATAAATTTTAACAAATGCCAATTTTTACATACCAAAATAGATTTCCTCGGTCATATAATAGAAAATGGTAAACTTTTGCCATCCCCTTCCAAAACTAAAGCTGTTTTAAATTACCCAGATCTGAAAAATGTTAAAGACGTACGTAGATTTCTTGGCCTTACAGGATATTTTACGAAATTTATCCCTCATTTTTCTACCATTGCAAAACCCTTAAGTGATCTTCTGCGTAAGGACACCCCTTTTCAATTTCAAAATGAACAAAGAGCCGCATTTCAAAAATTGAAATATTTACTTTCCCAAGAACCAGTTCTCAATATTTTAAATCAAAATTCCCCTATTGAGGTACATGCAGACGCGTCTATAGATGGCTTGGGGGCAGTCCTGTTGCAGAAAAACATCCATGATAATAAATTCCATCCAGTCTTTTATTTTTCGAAGAAAACATCGGATAACAAAAGAAAATATACTAGTTTTGAATTTGAAGTTCTAGCTGTGGTAGAAGCTCTCAAAAAGTTTAGAATCTACCTTCTAGGAACAAATTTCAAAATTATCACCGACTGTGACGCGTTCGTCAAGGCACTTAATAAAAAAGAAATAAACTCCCGCATTGCACAATGGGCTCTGTACCTTCAAGAATTCCATTATAGTATTGAGCATCGCACAGGTTTCCGCATGGCGCATGTGGACGCTCTAAGTCGAGCTCCACAATGTTTCATCATCCAAGATAGCCTTCATGTAAAACTTTTGAAAGCTCAGCAAGCTGATGAAGAAGTTCATGCATTAAAAGCGCTTTTGCAGTCCATACCCCATGATAATTACATTATAAAAAACAACCTTCTCTATAAAACAGTGAACAGTGTCGATTTACTCGTCGTCCCTACAGACTTGCAGAATAGCGTAATTAAAGAAGCACACGAGCGCGGACATTTTGCAGCACTCCGTACCCAAGAATTAATCAATAAAGATTTTTATATACCTCACCTTAAAGACAAATCGAAAGTTACATCAAAAATTGTATAAAGTGCATACTCTATAATAGAAAACGAGGTAAACAAGATGGTTTCCTCCACCCAATTGATAAAGACGATGCACCCCTGCACACATACCATGTTGATCACCTTGGTCCCCTAGCTACTACATCAAAGAAATACAAACATATTATGGTTGTTGTGGATGCGTTTTCCAAGTTTAGCTGGCTGTACCCCACAAAATCTACAGACGCCGCAGAAGTTATCAGTCGACTAGAAAGCCAACGATCAATCTTCGGAAACCCCGCCAGAATTATCACAGATCGAGGTCCAGCATTCACTTCCACTGCATTTCAAGACTATTGCCACGACCAAAATATTACTCACGTACCAATTACAGCAGGTTTACCAAGATCGAATGGTCAAGTTGAAAATAAAAATTCTACTATCATCGCAGTATTGTCCAAACTATCATCCGACAACCCCGAAAAGTGGTTTTCCCATGTGCCTGCTCTCCAACAAATCCTCAACTCGACATTTCAAAGAAGCATAAAGACGACACCATTTGAATTACTATTCGGTACCAATATGAAAAATAAAGATGACATCAAGTTCCTGGAACTTCTCAACGACGAATCTACTAACGCATTCCAGAGGCAACGAGAAGAGAGACGTATCGACGCCAAAAAACAGATTCGAATAGTGCAAGAAGAAAATCGCAGACAGTATAACCTTCAAAGACGACCAGCTGCTAAATTCAAACTCAACGATTTAGTCGCAGTTAAACGCACCCCTTTCGGGCCTGGTCTAAAACTAAAACAGAAATTTTTAGGTCCATATAAGATAACAAAACTTAAACCAAACGACACATATGACGTCGTCAAGTGAGACTTCGTAGAAGGCCCATTCAAGACCAGCACATGCGCTGAATTCCTGAAACCTTGGACCGACACTTTTGAAACACTTAATTGACATATTTCTACAGGACTTTTCATTTTTTTTTTAAAGACTTAATTGACATATTTCTTCAAGACTTTTTATTTTTTTTTTTATTACAGAACTCTTCTTTGGACATTTTTTGTGCAAAATTAACCTTTTTTTTTTTTAACATCACACGTTGAACTTCAACTTGCCAATACAAGAGAAACTCTCATTTTTATGAACAATTTTTTTTTTCCATGAACATTCTTCAATACCTGATATATTATTTTTTTTTTTTCGTGAAAACTATCTACCTATTTTTTTTTCTACTTGTATGTTACTAACATCTTATCTTATTTTATTTTAGTATTTTGATGATTCAAATTTTGAGTATAATATTTACACAATTTTTCATTTAGTAATGTATACAATTTTCTTTATTTTATTAATGAAGCTATATTATTACTGTATCTATAATTCTATTATGTAGTGTTGTATATTGTTTTTTTTTTTAATTTCTTTTGTTTATGTATAATTTAATTTTTTTTTCTTGTGTTTGATAACCTTCAGGCGAGGCCGCCTGCTTGGTCATGATGGCCGATATGAGAAATTGTATTTCTCAGCTATCATATCCGCTGTGTGATGTCACTGTGTACGTACCTATCACGTGTTACCACGTCACTGTTTTGTATCATCCTTTCACTGTATGCGCACGCACTGACGCGCGCCAGTTTAGTTATTGAATTGACGTCGAGCGGTTGTGTGAAACACAGATGGTGTTTTCCGCTCGTAAAAGCATCAATATAAGTGTTTATGTAATGTCCCCTTTATGTTTTAAATAAATGTTGTTAAATGTTATGGTCTGTAGCCGTTTCCCTATATATATATATATATATGAAAACTGTGGATGTGTGCTTCAATAATTTTACTACCTACTGTGTACACGATATTTTTTCTATTTCTTTCTTTTATATATATATATATATATATATAGATAGATAGATATACCAATAGCAGCTTTGAGGCCTATAGTTACATTGACTTTCGTCTTGAATGATACATGTTACATTTATGTTCACAATAAAAATACACAATTTCTTATATATGTATATATATATATATATATGAAGACTTGACAAATATCCATGCCCTGTCTGAAATTCGCACCCGGATCCTTTTGTTTCAGATGACAGCTTCCTGCTGACTTGACCATCCAGGCGGCTACTCTATTTATTTGAGATTTCAATTCTTGTGCTCTAAGGAAATTAGAATCGCGAAATTTTCGCACAAAATTACATAAAGCTATTTCCGAAAAAAGTCGTCAGATTTTAATCAAATTCTCTGATTTATGGTACAGTGTCTAGAATACAGTCGACAACAAAAGTATCCGAGCACTAGCCAGCAATTCCCATATCAAAAAAGCACACTTAATACTGTTTTGTTAAGTAAATCCTTGTCGAGTTATATTCTTAGTCAGTCTAAGAACATGATTAGACAAGGATTTAGTTAACAAATCAGTATTAAGTGTACTTTTTTAGACAGGGATTATTGCTAGTGCTCGGATACTTTTGCTGCCGACTGTATGTACTATGGTAATCATGGAATAGTGATAGAAGTAGAGTACGGATTCCCTATACTGGCTATGGAGAAAAATTCCGCGAACGTCACTGCAGTTTTCGCACCTTCTTTTGGAGATAATCGCCTTCTTGGCATCTGGTTCTTGGGGTCTTGCATGTTTTAAATGGTTTGGTGGAAATCTGCTTTGAGGAAGTTGAATGCCGGCTTTGGTGGAAGTGGAATGTCGGTTTTGCGAATGAATCCGTGGATTTGTGGGAATACGATATTCAGGAACAAAAATGTTACTAGTCCGGGGTCTACACTAATATCTAGTCGACGATGGTAATCGTCCAGCAAAACCGTGCTCTATTGGTTATAATTTCACCAGAGGTCCTTGTGATCGATATTCTTCATGAAAAAAATTCAAACTAATGAATTTACTGGTTACTTATGTACCTAGATCACGTAAATTGAGCAGATGAAACTGGGAAGAGCTCATATAACTCTTATAGAATGTTTACGATATGAGCAAAATTTTTAATTGCAACGCTATGTGGGAAGGGTTCATTTCCCGAGCAATATTTTAAGGTTATAAGTGGTTGCCAACAGTGTGCATTTTAAATGCTGTATCTGGGGGGGGGAGGGGGGGTCAGATTCTTTCATTATAATGCATATTTTATACACATCACGATAAAATATTTTTAAACAATTTCCGAATTTTTGTGTTTGAGATTGAGAGAAATTTTAGGTCGCTCCTGTACTATGGGCGACTGGCGACGGTCTGGGTGAGTGAGTGGATTTTACGACGGACTTTGGGCCATTGTCTCGGTATGGGAGGTATTCTTAAGAGTAATCTGGAGACAAACCATCGCAATTTTGATCACGGATATTTCCTCACGCTTCAGTGACCCCAAAAGGTATTTGAAATAGGAACATGGAGAATTTTTCGGCCACAGTTGTTTTACGTGCACGACCCATTATCAGTGTACACGACGGTCTTCGGTCGGCTCAAGTATCGAACCTGCAATCTTTCAGTAAGTTCTGGAATAGAGAGCCTCTAAGTTTAGGGCTCCTATGTATATGAACTGGCGCATCAGGCATTTTGTTGCCTTAGGGTTGCCACATGTACCCAGCGCGTTTCATTAATATACAAGTGACAATCATTACTATTATCGTCTTGCGTCACTTTAGAATAACTTTTTTTATTATATTTCATACTTTTAGCTAAGTTAATTACGATATGGGAGTTTGTTTAGCGATAACTGTTATAATCATTCAAGAAAATAATATAAAATGTTCAGATTTCCATAAGGTAATTTAAGAAGAATAATATAATGTTATTTTCCTTTTCTTATATTTTTCTTTGCATTTCTGACATGCGTAATGAAAAAATACAAAAAAAATGTGGTATTTTAATTATAATATTTATATTAAAATTGATAAATTCGTTTACGAAGATCTTCTATTACTGTGTATTTGAGTTATGGCGACATTTTGTATAAGAAACAGAAACCGCCCTAACAACACATCTTACCCCAGTATATCCTCAAAATGAAAGAACATCCTGAGACTGTACTGTGAAAAAACTGTGTGAGACATATTATTGTTGCTTATCACTCTTGTCTTGACCGGTCGTAGCTTCAGATCCAGATTTCTTAAAAATCACTAGTGAAGCGATAAGCACGCCAAGCGTAAATGCTTTCGTCTCCCGAGGCAAAAAAATAACGGCGATGCGCCGTTTTATTTAAGGGGCTCTATCTAAGGTGAGAGACAACAGATGATGAAATTATGCTACGGTGCATGCATCGACAAGATATTAGAGTAGACCCCTGACTACTAACCTTTTTGCTTCTCAGCATCACATCTCCACCCTTCAACAAATTCATTCGCCAAACTGACATTCCACTTCCAACAAGACAAGTTTCCTGCACCTTTGTTATCGCTGTTTTATATTTCGATTGGGTGTAAATGAAACATAAACCACAACCTGCACTAACTGAAATGTACAGTCGGTAACAAAAGTGTCCGAACACTAGCAAAGATTCCTAAGTAAAAAAAGTACACTTCATACGGTTTAATAAAATAAATCCTTATCGAATCATGTTCTTAGACTGACTAAGAACAGGATTAGACAAGGATTTGTTTAACAAAACCGTATGAAGTGTACTTTTTATACATAGGAATTTTTGCTAGTGTTCGGACACTTTTGTTACCGACTGTAAAGCAAGTAGTTTAATCTTTATTGATTGAAAGCTGTTCTGCTTGACTTTTCTTTGGAGTTTTGGTGGTAAGAGGAACAAACCATTTAAAACATGCAAAATCCCAAGAACCAGTTGCCAAGAAAGCGATTATCGTCAAAAGAAGGCGCAAAAACCGCAGTGATGTTCCGGGAATTTTTCTCCATAGCCAGTATCGGGAATCCGTACTCTACTAGTATAACGAAAGGGCATGTTTACAAACAAACGCTCCGTCAATCAATCTTTGCCACTCTCGAGTGGCAAAAAACCAATCTCTATTGGTGGAAATACCAATATTTTGTCACTTTACCCGCAATTTGACTGTGAGTGACGTCACGTTCCCTTTCCTTATATCACCAATCAACTTCCCTTTCTTGATGTTTTAGTTACTAGGTACGATTCCTCTTTTAAAACCTCTGTGTACAGGAAACCTTTCTCTGTTTCTAACCCTCCCCATGCTCTCTCTAATCATCCGGCTAAACAAAAAATTGGCACCTTTTACACTTACGTGTATCGTGCCCTTAAACTTTGTTCTGATACTTCTTCTCTTAAAGAAGAACTGAATTATTTAAAGTCTGTTGCTATTAAAAGAGGTTTTAGGCCCTCTATAATTGATAAAGCTCTCAAAAAGTTCAGTAAGCCAACTTATAATTCTACTCTTTCCATTGGTGATAAAATTAAACCTGATAATCTTGTTGTCTTTCCTTTTTATCCCCCCTTATGTTTTAAATTAGCCAAAGTTTTGAAGCGTTTCAATTTTCACGTTATTTTTAAACCTGTCAATAAATTCCAATTCCCTTCAACCAAATCCCCTGTTCCTGAGCTTCAAAAATGGGGTATCTATAACGTCCCTTGTAATAACTGTGGTTTATCTTATATTGGTCAAACTAAAAGAAATCTTGAATGTCGTTTACGTGAACATTCTCGGTATGTTGTTAATCAAGAAATTTCTAAATCTTCTATTGCGAAGCACAGTTGGGAATTTGATCATAGTTTTAATTTTAAGAGTGCCAAAATTATCTTTCATGCCAAACGCGCTTCCGAACTGGATTTTTTGGAAAATTTAGCTATTTACCTTAATCGTGATAAAATTGTCAATGAAAAATCTGATTCCACTTTGCTGTCTACAGCCTGGAAAAATGTGTTTAATTCAATTAAATAAAACAATTCTAATTAAATAATAATAATAATAATAATAAAATAATAATTAATGGATACATTTTATTAAATTTACTTATTAGTTTAATATTATTGAAATTAAAAAAAAAAAAAAAATGTTTACTCCTTTCCTTCCTCCTCTTTTTGTGGTGTGTGTGTACTTGTGTTCCTCTCTGATTGGTCCTGCCCTGCATGTTGCTTCCTATTGGTTGTTTGTGTTGCTCCTCCCCCTCTGGATTTTGTCCTGTTTTCAGTCTTGCTTTTGCCTCCAAGGCAGTTGCACGTGTTTGCACCTGATGAAGAAAGGCTACGTCCTTTCGAAACCGGTTGTGCTGATTAAAAATTTATGGTGTGTGAAGAAGTTTTAATTTCTTGCTATTTCCTTATATCATCTACTCGATGGGCGCATGCTCATAGCAGACATTTTTTGTACTAAACTGATTTTTGGAAGAAAAACTCAAACACTTCTCACAAGGAGAGGTCACGACATGGAAAATTCAGATCGGGACGAAATTGCGCAGGATTGTAGTATACTGTGAGGGTAACAACATATTAAAGCAATAGGACCCACTATCCACAAAATTTCGAGAAAAAAGCATTTTAAAGTTTCAGTAATCTTTAAATACAAGTTATTTCGCAAGCGATCAAGCGCCTCAGTGGTGTGATCTTAAAGCGCGAGTCTCCCGCCCAGATGACTTGGGTTCGAGGCTACCTACAGGACTACTTTTTTTTTTTTTTTTTTTTCCTTTAACTTTTTATGTCAGCTTAACTTTTTATTTATTTTACTTTATTTTTCAATTTAATTCAAAAATGGAAAATTTTAATAAAAAATTATTTAATTTTCTTGAGTACAAAATAACTTTTTCTATTTTTAATATTTATAACTTAAAAATACAATAAATTTCTATAACTTAAAAAATAAAGTTTAGTTTTACAAAACCCTAAATAAGAAGCATAAAGAAAAACAGACAAATATTTAAATAATTAAAAAAAAGGCAAGCTGTAAACAAAGTGTAAAATAGTTAGCAGGTGTACTTATATCTTGGTTTGAGCTTCCCGATTTGGTTTGAATGTGTATAAATTACGTAAAAACTTCTAGCTTGTTAATAATAAAGGACAGGTGGAATTTAATTTTGTGCACAGAAGGATTAAAAAAAAAAAAAAAAAAAAAAAAAAAAAAAGGAAGTCGTTATTTATCGAAAAAGAAACGATGTTCATTAACATTTAAAATCTACATTTAAAGATAACATTTCTTTACCTGTAATAATTTAATAGCACTGCATTCCTATACTATAATTTTTCAAGAAACTGTATTGATTGGAGAAGTAATTATTTAATTTGGATAGTAATTATATATGCAATTAAAATCACCATTTCTCTGTAATTTTTTTTTTTTTTTTTTAATTTAAAAAATAAAATTAAATATACCTAAAATAAAATAAAATATTTAGATTAATAATTAAAAACAGTTTCTTTAGTTTTACCTTATTTTACAGTTAAAATAAAAATAAAATTTATTTTTTAAGTTATATAAATTTATTGTATTTTTAAGTTATAAATATTAAAAATAGAAAAAGTTATTTTATGCTCAAGAAAATTAAAGAAAATTTATTAAGATTTTCAAATTTTGAATTGAATTGTAAAATAGAGTAAAATAAATAAAAAGTTAAGATTACATAAAAAGTTAACGAAGAAGAAAAAAAAAATAGTCCCGCAGGTAGCCTCGAACCCACGTCATCTGGGTGGGAGACTCGCGCTTTAGGTTCATACCACTGAGGCGCTTACTCGCTTGCGAAATAACTTGTATTTAAAGATTACTGAAACTTTAAATGCTTTTTTCTCGAAATTTTGTGGATAGTGGGTCCTACTGCTTTAATATGTTGTTACCCTCATAGTATACTACAATCCTGCGCAATTTCGTCCCGATCTGAATTTTCCATGTTGTGACCTCTCCTTGTCAGTTGAATATCAACACCAAAACATTTACAGATATCGTTGTTTTTTGGTAATAATTCTTTATTTCAGCTATAGTTTTGAGCATAGCCATTAGAAACACTTTTAAACGTAGATGATTGTCAAAAACATTTTCAAACAAATTAGGAGCTGACTCGCTATTCACGCCTCTAACCTTGTAGGCTCTCTAGTGTGGGGTCGACGGTCGCCGGTCGGTAGAGCGCCTAGATCGTACAGTTGGCAGCAAAATTATTGAAGCGCTAGCAGTAATTCGTATTTAAAAGACCTGCACACAATACTATTTTGTTAAGTAAATATTTGTCTGTCGTTTATTGATAACACATATACATTCGGCTGTAAAATTATTCGAGCGATGGCAATAATTTCTATATAAAAATGTACACTTAATACTGTTTTGTTAAATAAATCCTTGTCGAATAATTTTCTTAGTCAGTCTAAGAACACGATTTGACAAGGATTTATTTAACAAAGCAGTATTAAGTGTACATTTTTTAGACAGGGATTATTGCTAATGCTCGGATACTTACTTTTGCTGCCGACTGTACATCAGATTTGTATGCTTGACTCGGGGAGTCCGCTTGTAAATCTTCGTCAAATGAAGAAAGATGGCATTGACAGCATTACAATACCAAGAACTGGAAAATCACCCAGGCCAGCGAGGGGATTGAACCCACTCTCCCACGCTCGAAGGTGATTAGCAGTTGGTGACATAACTACAGAGCCTAGAATACATAGAGTGGAAAGCGACAACAAATCAGTGTTTTGAAAACTAAGCTTCTCACCAGAGATCAGTGCGATCGAGTTTATTGCTTGAAAAATCCCCTATTGGTTAATTATGTGCTTAGATCATATGATTGAGCAGTTGAAATTAGAGCCCCTAAATAAAATAATAGGCCGGCGCATCACTGCCATTTTTTTGCCTCCGAAGAGGACAGCATTTCCGCTTGGCGTCCTTATCGCTTCCCTAATGATTTTATGAAATCTTGATCTGAAGCTAATTCGGTCAAGATAAGAGCAACAAGCAACAATAATATTCCTAAAAAACGCATTTTTTTACAGTACATTCTCAGGATGTCATTTTATTCTGAGGATATCCTATGGATGTACTGGGGTAAGGTGTGTTGTTAGGGCGGTTTCCGTTTCTTTTACAAACTGTCGCCAAAACTCAAATACACAGTAATAGAAGGTCTGTGAACACTTTATATTCACTTCTTGAATGATTATAGCAGTTTATCGCTAAACAAACTTCCATATCATAGTCAAAATTATGAAATATAATAAAACAAGTTACTCTAAAGTAACGTAAGACGATAAAAAAAAGTTTGTCGTTTGTTTATCAGAGAAACGCGCTGGGTACATGTCACAACCCTAAGGCAACAAAATGCCTGATGCGCCAGCTCGTATATATAGTAGCTTTACTTGAAATTAGAAAAGCGAATGAGCTCTTCGATTTGAGCAATAAAATTTGATCGCAGCGCTATCTGTGAAGCTTAAATTTTTTAGCAATATTTTAAGCAATTGATCATAAGCGCTTGCCACACTGTATATTCTAGGCGCTGTAACATAACCAGTCGGCCGCGGAGGGCCCAAATAATTGTCTAGTCATGATTTTAGTCTTTATGTTATTACTAGCAGGCTACGCCCGCTTCGCTGGTCACTATTTTTAAATGAATCATTATAATTAATGAATTCTCAAAATTGCATTAATTTTTATCAAGTGAAAAAAAAAAAGAAAGAAAACTCTGATCGGGAAAAATGTCGCACCGGGTCCCCACTGCCTTCAGCAGCGTAGATCCGTGCGCGAATGCATATATATGAGCGCAATAAAAATTTTACAAATTCGAAAATATCCGCAATCGATTTGAAAGTATCAAAAACCTCTATGCACCAGTTTTGAACGATCTATCTCTATTTTTATTTTTTTGCCCCTCTGCTCCCTCCCCCCTTCCCGCCCCTCCCAATAATTTAAAAAATTCAAAAATATCCGCAATTGATTTGTAGGTATCGAAAACTTCGATGTACCAATTTTGAATGATCTAACTCTATTTTTTTTTGCCCCTCTTCCCCCCCCTTCCCGGCCCTTCTAATAACTTTACATTTTCGAAAATATCCCCATTCGATTTGCAGACCTCTAAAACCTATCTGTACCAATTTTGAACGGCCTAACTGTATTTCTATTTGTTTTTGCCCATAGCCCCCCCTTACCGCCCCACCCCCTTCCCGCCCCTCCTAATAATTTTACAAATTCGAAAATATCCCCAATCGATTTGTAAGTATCGGAAACCTCTATGTACCAATTTTGAACGATCTGATACTATTTTTATTTTTTTGCCCACCTCCCCTCCCCCCTTATTGCCCCTCCTAATAACTTTACACAATCGAAAATATCCCCATTCGACTTGCAGGCCTCTTGAACCTATCTGTACCAATTTTGATCGGCCTAACTGTATTTCTATTTGTTTTTGCCCCATAGTCCCCTTCCTGCCCCTCCTAATAATTTTACAAATTCGAAAATATCCCCAATCGATTTGTAAGTATCGGAAACCTCTATGTACCAATTTTGAACGATCTGATACTATTTTTATTTTTTTGCCCACCTCCCCTCCCCCCTTATTGCACCTCCTAATAACTTTACACAATCGAAAATATCCCCATTCGACTTGCAGGCCTCTTGAACCTATCTGTACCAATTTTGATCGGCCTAACTGTATTTCTATTTGTTTTTGCCCCATAGTCCCCCTTACCGCCCCACCCCCCTACCCGCCCCTCCTAATAATTTTACAAATTCAAAAATATCCGCAATCGATTTGTAAGTATCGAAAACCTCTACGTACCAATTTTGAACGATCTGACACTATTTTTATTTTTTTGCCCCCCTCCCCTCCCCCCTTCTTGCCCCTCCTAATAACTTTACACAATCGAAAATATCCCCATTCGACTTGCAGGCCTCTTGAACCTATCTGTACCAATTTTAAACGGCCTAACTGTATTTCTGTTTGTTTTTGCCCCATAGCCCCCTTACCGCCCCACCCCCCTACCCGCCCCTCCTAATAATTTTACAAATTGAAAAATATCCGCAATCGATTTGTAAGTATCGGAAACCTCTACGTACCAATTTTGAACGATTTGACACCATTTTAATTTTTTTTACCCCCCTCCCCCCCGTTCTTGCCCATCCTAATAACTTTACACAATCAAAAATATCCCCATTCGACTTGCAGGCCTTTAAAACCTATCTGTACCAATTTTGAACGGCCTAACTGTACTTCTATTTGTTTTTGATTCATAGCCCCCCCCCCCCACTTGCTGCCCCACCTGGGGACTGAATTTCTAAAATTCCAGAAATTGGTTTTTAGATAGTTGCATTAGCTATATTTTAGATCAAAAATTTCGCGTATATCTATTTTTTTTGTTTGAGATATATAGGATTCTGCGAAATCACGTTTTACGCATGTGAAATCACGTTTTGCCCCCCCCGCCCCCCTTGGGGACCGAATTTCAAAAATTCCAGAAACCGATTTTTAGATATTTGTATTAGCTATATTTAAAAGCAAAAATTTTGCGGATATCTGTTTTTTTTGTTTGAGATATGAAGGATTTTGTGAAATTACGTTTTGCCCCCCCCCCTCCCCCCTTGGGGGGCGAATTTTGTAAAATCGCTTGCGGCGTTGTCTTTCTCGGGTCGTAAACATTGACCGTGCCAAATTTGGTCCCGCTCGGTGAAACGGCCTAGGTTTCTATAGCGGACATACACACACACAGACTCTGCTCTTTTATATATATAGATAAAAGAGTTAGTTGACGATAAAAATTAGCGATCAAACTAAAAAAATATATATATGAAAAATGTGAAAGTGAGCTTCAATAATTTTGCTGCTGACTGTAATTGAAAGATCGCTAATTCAATACTTGAGTCGTACAAAGACCGTCGTGTACACTAATAATAGCTGGGGCATGTTCCTGCGTTCGTGGCCACAGTGTCTTTCATGTTCTCGTCCAAATTATACCTCTGGAGGTCACTTATGCGGGGGAGCCATCCTCTCTGTCGAAAATCAAAATTGTGGTGGCATGCCTCTGGATCACCCTTAGAGGTGAGTCCAAGACAGTCGCCTATTGCCCATAGCGCAGTACTAGCGTGATGTTAAACACAGCCAACCAACTAAACGCCATGTTACAGTCGGCAGCGAAAGTATCCGAGCACTAGCCAGTAATTCCGATGTCAAAAAAGTACACTTAATACTGTTTTGTTAAATAAATTCTTGTCGAGTTATGTTTTTAGTCAGTCTAAAAACATGATTCGACAAGGACTTATTTAACAAAGCTGTATTAAGTGTGCTTTTTTTTTTTTTTTTTTTTTTTTTTTGAACAGGGATTATTGCTAGTGCTCAAAAACTTTTGCTGCCGACTGTAGATCGGCGCCCTGAATTTTTGTCAAAGCGTCTTCTGGATGAAGCATAACTTGTTATTTAACTGTAACTAACAAACTTCTGTTATTCTTTTTCCATTTTCCCTTGTGTTTTTTGAAGAATTTATTTTTTAAGCGTTTTGATAAAGTTATTTTTCTCATGATATTACGAGTACAATTGTCAAAAATGTTCTGTGTCGTCATTATTTGAATTCCAACAAGGCTGTCTGATGTTATTATAGAAAAAACTTTCTACTTTAAAAGAAAAACAATAACAAGATAAGTGAATTATTTTCATTAGCTTTGAAGTCTCTGCGAATTTGTTTCAAACAATTTCTTTCTTTTTCTTATGTGTTCAATTTATATAATCATTTCGTTATTTTTAAGTTTTAATTACATTTTAAATTCCATTAACTAGTTTTGCATAAGTGTGCAGTCTTAAATGCCTCAAACATTCTTAGACCACTGTATATAAAATCTGTATTCTAATTTTTAGGAACTGAAACCAAATTTTAACAAAAGTTTAGAGATTTAAACATCTAAATAATTTAGGACTGTATAAATGAAAGAAACAAGTAAAAAATTGCCTGTCAACTTTTGATACATATCACTCGGCAAGTGACTCTGTCGTACCATTTTTCCCCCGTGATTTTTAACATAGTAGTGTAGGATGGAATTTCGTATAAATGTATACAATCCGAATTATTTTTTATCAATTATTATAAAAATAATAATAATAATAATAATTAACCGGTAAAATTTTTTTGAATACGTAGTCTCCCCCATTTCCCCGGGAGTGAAAATTTTCAATACAAGCATTTTTCAAAAGAATTCGCCAATACCTTTAAAAGTAATAATTGAACCTAAAATTTGTGATAATTTAAAACAAATTTATAGTTTTTTTTTTCCATTTTTAATGTAAAATCTCTGAAAAAATAAATTTACTAAAATGTTGCCTTTTGCGCACAAAACTGACTTTCACCCCCCAACATTTAGTGTCGTATTTCTCTAAGATGAAAATCGTCCGAATTCACCAGAGAAAATAATTTCAATAAATTACACTGCAGGTTTTGCATAGGATATATATATAATGTAAAAGGAAATTTTGTGATGACCACAACATACTAATTTGTAATTTAAAAAAAATTGTTTTTATGTATTTAAATTAGATTCTTTAAAAGTATGTTATAGAGTTCCTTATAGTACAGTCAGATTAGACCAAAAAAACACCAAATAAGGGAAAAAATTTATAAAGTTTTGAAACTTTGTAATAACATTCCTGGGGGCTCTAGTAATGCAAAACAAAAAAGTTCCCCCTTCCTGGGGGGGAGCTGCCCCCCCCCCCTTTTCCCCTTTAGACCATATAGTTCTTTCATATTAGGAAAAACAGATATAATAATTTATAAACGCTTGAAATTTTAGGATAACATTCATGAAATGTCTAGTAATGGACAAGAAAAAAAAATTCCTCTGTGGGTATCATAACTCCCCCCTTCCCCCCTAAAATTGTTTAGCTCCTTCATTTTTTTTTTTTTTTTTTTTTTTTTTTAATGAGGGACTATAAAAGGATTATATTATAGGAATAAATATTTACAAAGTTATAAAATTTTGAATTAATACTCTTGAGAATTCCCCCCCCCCCAAAAAAAAAAAAAAAAAAAAAAAAAAAAACATAAACAAACAGTGTAAGCTCTTTCAGATTTGAAAATAAAAAACAGAGGAAATAATTTATAAACATTTGAAACATTGAGATAACACTCATGAATAGACTATTATTAAAAAAGAAGACATCCCCCTTCCCTGAAAAAGCATCTCCCCCCCCTCCTTTCTCCCCAAAACATACAGTTCTTTCAGATTATGAAAAATAGGAGACTCTAAAGGATTAAAGGAATTTATTACAGAGGTATATATTTATAATGTTCTGAAATTTTGAAATAATACTCTCGAGAGCTCTAGCAATGGAAAAACGAAAATTCCACACCCCTCTTCATCTGTGGGAGGAGGATACCTCTTTTCCTCCCGAATATTTGCAACTTTTTCAGATTAAGAAAAACCGAGAAAATAATTTACAATGTTTCAAAATTTTAGGATAGCACTTATAAATTGACTATCAATGGAAAATAGAATAGGTCTCCCTTCTTGGGGTGGGGTGGGGGGAGCTCCCCCCCCCCCTTTTCCTCAAAATCCCGTTTTCCTCTTTTCGATCTACTTTTCAGTTTTTCATTTTTTACACAAAATCATTAAGTTTACTTTTACAAAAAATAATTTGTTTTTAAGACCTCGTATATAATATAGGTTATATATATCATATATATAAATACGATCAATCTTTTCGGAGTAATTGGCAACGGAGAAAAAAAAATAAGTACTTGATTTTGGTATGTTTTGTATGTTTTTTACAGATGAGAATAATGTACGCTCTTCTTTTAACTTGGTCAGATACAAAGAACGGGTTTTCAATATTTTGAATTTGCTCAACGCTTAGAACGTTCTGGTATTGAAGCAGGCATAGCAAAAGATGATGCAGATGCTTTGATAGTTAGGAAAGCAATTGATGCATCTAATTTAAACAATCAAGTCGTTATTGTTGGACAAGATGTGAACCTTATAGTTTTACTGATAGCACTTGCCTCAGAAGATAAGAACATTCATTTCATGAAAGAAGGAAAGGGAAATGCCAAAGCAAGATTTTATAGTTCCAAGGATTTGCAAAGTTCATCTGTTATTAAAAATGTCGAGGATTCTATTCTATTTCTTCACGCAATGAGTGGTTGCGACACCACTTCAGCCGTGTTTGGAAAAGAGAAAGAGCAAGTAAATCAATCGTTTAACCGATCTCACCACCTCCATGATGTACCCAAAGTGTTCAACGATCCAAGATCGTCTCGTGACTCATTTGAAAAAGCTGGTGAAAAATTTATTAGTGAGGTGTACAGTAAAGTTAAAATAAATAAATAAATAAATAAAAATAAAAAACGCATCTATAACTTCTGAAATGAAAAAGTTGAACGACCTCAGAATTCAATGTTTTAATGAATTAGTAGGACAAGTAAGCAATGCTGTCATCCTATCGTGCTTGCCACCTACCACTGATGCTGCATTTTCATCGGGTTTACCTGCAAGTACAGACGTGGTTGGGGAATAGCTTGGATCCAAAGACCTGGGGCTGGAAAGTGTCTAATTCATACTTGTCTCCTGTATATCTAAGACAAGCGCCTGCTTCAGAAAGAATACAAAATTTGATTTCATGTGGCTGTGTGCAAGGTTGTGGAAGGAAGTGCAAATGTGTAAAAGCAAATTTATTGTGTAGAGGAATGTATAAAAATTGTCACGGGCAAACCTGCACCAATAAAGAACCCATTGATGAGTTTGAAGATGACTTTCACGATGAACTTGATTACTTTTTATTCGATGTTCAGACAATTTTGTTAGTAATAAATTATTGACTTACATTAAAATTATTTTATCTACATTTTACTTAATCATTGCTATATTTATTTTACCTAGTTATTACCTGATTTTCATTATTATCATTTCAATTTATTTTATTTTTTGCAATTTAGTAGCTTTTAAAAACTTAAAGGAAAAATAATTTTTCGTTTATGCATAATGAAGAGAACATTTTGTGCAGAATTTTTCAAGGCATATTTATTTATTTATTTATTATTATAATAGTAGCTGTCTTTTAAAACCAAATAATTTTGTGTTAATTAAAAAAAAATAGGAAAAAGGAAAACTTACGAAAATTTTGAAGTAGTTGTTTTATGGGGGGAATGGGGAGTTGGAAGCCCCTCCGAAAGAGGGACTTTTCTGTTTCCCATTGAGATACCCCATATGATTAATGTCCCAAAGTTTTAAATCTGTATGCTTCTTTCTAACTATTTTTTTTTAATTGAAGGAAATGCAGTATTTTTGAGGGGGGGGGGGGGGAGGGGGGTCATCCTTCCTAGGGAAGGCTTTTTGTTTTCATTGAAACGTTTTCAAGCATACTATTTAAAAAAATTCAAAATTACATAAATAATTTCTATTGTCTTACTTTCAATGGATTATACAATTATGGGGCGAAGGGACAGAGGGAGAAGCTCTTGCTCCAGGAGAGGGTGGATTATTATTATTATTATTATTAGACCACTCAACAATTTTGTCCACAAACTATACAATTCTACAAATTATTTCCCCATTTGTTTTAATTTCAACAAATTATACGACTTTTTATTTATTTATTTTATTTATTTATTTATTTATTTGGGGGGGGGGGGGGAGAAGGGAACTTTTGTATTTTCTATTATTAGACACTTCAAGAGAACTTTCCCCAAAACTAAAAACTCTTATATAATTTATTTTCGCATTTTTCTTAATTTCAGCGAAATTGAACTATTTTTTTTATTGGTGGTGGTGGGGAAGGGGAGGAGGGAGGTGAAGGCGGAGAATTTCCACTGCATGGTGGATTTTTTTTTTTAATTTTGTATTCCATTATTAAGCGTCTCAAGAATATGTCATACCAAAATTTCAAAACTCTATTTAACCATTTTTCTCATTTTCAATACGTTATATATATATTGAGGGGGGGGAAGGGTGAAGGAAGGTCTTACCCCAGGGTGGGAATTTTTTTAACTTTCAATTATTAAATTACTCAGGAATGTTGTACCAAAATTTCAATACTCTATTAATTATTTTTCTATTATTTTTCTTTTCTTTATTTAAACGAATTATGCAGTTTTTTTTTTTTTGGGGGGGGGGGCGGGGGTCGAACTCCCATTTTGATTTGCATTATTAGACTCCTCAGGAATGTTATGCCATAATTCCAATACTCGATAAATTAATTCCATATTTTTTTCTTCGTTTCAACGAATTATACGTTTTTTTTTTTTTTTTTTTTTTTTTTTTTGGGGGGGGGGGGGTAGGGGGGAAGCTCCCCCCTCAGAGTGGGGAACTTTTTTGTTTTGAATTATTAGACCCTTCATAAGTATAATCCCAAAGTTTCAAAACTTTATAAATTTTTTCCCTTATTTTTCCTAATTTGACTGTACTATTATTGTTTTGAATTAAAATTAATCATTTGCAATAACTTGTAATATTTTATTGTTGTGAACTGCTTTTGACTTTAATACGTAAAAATGCAAAATCATTTTTTCATTTATTCTCGTTTTTATAATAGACCGAAAGATCATACTTGTATTTTAGGTTATTCATAATTCCTTTATATTCTAAATCTTTGTTTCACTAATGCATTGTTAACATATATAGGTGTTTTAAACTCCTAGTTTATTTAAATAAATCCCAGATAAAACTAGATTTTTAAAAAATTATACATGGTTGGGAAACATTTTTTTTTAATACAAATTCTATAATCTAAACTGAAATGATTAAATTATATTCTAGAAAAAATGCACTTTAAAAAGTTGCATCTTTACTGCTGGAAGCACCATTTTAAACCTTGCTGTACATTGGAAATAAATGCAGAGTATTACATATTGTCCTAAATTAACTAAAAAAATTCAATGGAAAAAATATATATATAGGCATTAGAAAAAATAAGTTCATAATTTCTTTAATAAAGCAATAACACCCAAAAAATTCATCGTTAAACTGTGACAAATATTTAACAAGTCGATCATATACTAAAGCTGTAACGCTAAATGGTTTAAATGTTAAGAATTTCTCTCTGTTCCAAATAATTAGTGCTATGGTTGTTTATTTTGTGTGTCTAGCATATGTTTTCTCTCAAAATAATGGCAAATTGTTATTAAATTGTCGAACGTTATAACAGATTTTTTTTACATATTATAAACGATATAGTATTAAATATTGTGTATTTCAATGCGATACCAAATATGGTGGATTTCTATAATTTTGTTCAACCTTTCTCTTGTGTCATGTATTATTAATATTCCAATTCAATGAAAGGCAAAGTTGCGAATAGTCGTGTAGAATCCCGCAGGGATTAATGAGCGAATCGAGTCGGGGGGGGGGGGAGGCGAAGCTTGCCTCGGGGGTTGGTGAGCAGAGCGAGCAGGGGGCAGAGCCCCCTAGTATTAATACAATTTGTGATATATCAATTGAGGAATGAGTTATTTGCATCCCAAATTTCCATACTGTGAGTAGCATTCCAGTATCAATACATCTGGGAACTTAAGTTTAATCAATGCTGTTTGCCTCTAAAGAGGAGAAATAATTTTTTCTTTATATGTATGTAAATATATTTCATAAATATTTTAGTTTTACATTGATTTCTTTTACTTTTTAACTACTGGTAGAATCTTTATTGATCGTTTTGTAATCGTCTAATCTTTAAGTTATATACAAACTTTCTTAAGTTTTGTTATCTGATGATGGTCATTTTCAAGTATCAAATTGCTATGTAAAGGTTTAAATTTATTATAGAAGAGTTTATTTTTTCAACTTCCAGTTTTTACAAAATATTGTAGTGGGTTTTGCATATAATCAGATATATTTCTAAGAACAATTATTTGAGTTCTTAAATTTGTTTTTAAATTATTCTGTTAAAAAATAAAAAATAAACATATATATATATATATATACTAGCTGACCCGACAAACGTTGTTTTGTCATATAAATTATTTCTAGAGAATATTTTGCTAGAAAAAAATAACTAACTTATTGTAAGGATGTGTGTAAGGATGTGGTATATAAGTGGAAGATGTATGGAGCGCTGTGAACGTTGACAGAATATAAAAATAACAAAACACCAATCATTTATTTTTTTAATTTATTAAAATTGATTCGTTAAAATTATATACATATCGCTACATATAACAATATTACTAAAAAACAATATCAATCCCTTAATGCAACAGAGTGTACAATATTTTTTGTCATCCCATCTTTCGCCAATACAAACAAACTGGATGGTTTGCCCACTCGAGAGCCACGTATAATTGTCCGTGTAAAAAACATGATGTGCTCAAATCTAAGCCACAGACAGACATCGTTTGGCCCTGAGACTTATTGATAGTCATTGCAAATGCCAATCTAATTGGGAATTGAGGGCGTTTAAATTGAATTGGCACATCTGCGGGTATAATAGGGATTCGCAGTAGTAATATATTTTCACCTCGGAATTTGTCATTTAAAATGATGGCTTCGATAACATTTTTCATTAATTTTTTTATGACTAATCGCGTGCCGTTGCACAACCGTTGTGGGTTCAAATTACGAAGCAAAATAACCGGAGATCCAACCTTCAGTTGTAAAATATGCGGTGGCATGCCTGGTAAATCCAATGAGTTTAAAAACTTTGTTGGATAATTTACAGCTTCGGTGGCATCGCAAACTGTATCATTAGATTTGCATGACACCAAGTCTCCTGGTAACAAATGTTGTATCTTGAGATTCAATTCGTTGACGTCCACATTTTTTGCTGCTAAAATTGCTCTTTCTGCCAGCCACTCATGATTTGTGTATCGTCTGTGTACATCGGGAAATATCTGGTCAATAAGAGCATCTTGAGAATCAATGATTGTGCAGAAATCGGTCGGTAATTTTATGCATCCAGTTTCATCTGTAGTAACTTTTTCATCACCGATATCTAACAATTGTTTTGAGAATGTTTCAGCAGATGGATCTTGAAGCTTTTGAACGCACAAATTTACTTTCAGTTGTACTTTTTCAACATTGCGCCACAATGACGATGATTTTAAGCACGCGTTGATATCATCAGCGTATGTTGAACACGGAATAACGGGAAGTGCTTGTCTGAAATCACCTGAAAAGAGTAGCAGAGTGCCGCCAAATAGTTTGTCGTTGTTTTTTATATCTTTCAATGTCCTGTTCGACGCCTCAATCGAATGTTTGTGTGCCATAGTGCATTCATCCCAGATAAGAATTTTACACTATTTCAGCACTGTGGCCATGGACGATTGTTTTTTTTATGTTGCACACTGCGTCTGGGTTATTTTGAATATTTAGTGGCAGTTTAAATAATGAATGAGCTGTTCTGCCTCCATCCAATAAAGTTATCGCAATGCCAGATGATGCAACAGCCAATGCGATGCCATTATTTGATCGTATTTCGGCGAAAATTAGCGAAATAAGGAATGTTTTGCCAGTTCCACCTGGTGCACAAAAAAAAAAAAAAAAAAAAAAACTAGTATGCTGTGGCCACCACAAGACTTTCTTCTATATTTTCCTATACAAATTCACGCAGTAACAATATTAAAAAAAAAAATGTATATATACGATTTTTTTTCAAAGTTTTTTTTTCATTAAAAAAAAAAATCGATAACTTTGTTTTAAATTATCACATATTTATAGTTCAACCATTCGTTTTAAAGATACTGACGAGACCTTTCGAAAGATACCCATTTTGAAAATTTACCCCCCCCCTCCGGGGGGTACTTTCCCTTGGGGGGGGAGGAGCGATGACCGAGATTTTTTTCCTAATTAACTACTACTATTATCAATAATTCATATTAATTTCACAATCACAGGTTAAGAATAACTCCCATTATGTACATTTATACAAAATTTTGTCCCATACTGCCATGTTAAAAATTTAGAAAAAATACGATCACAGCGCCACCTGTTGAGTGATTGATCCCCAAATCTAATCAGCCCCAGTTTATGTCAGGGGCCAACTAAATACCAAGTCTGGTTAAATTTCGTTAAAAAAAAAAAAATTTCTAAGTTACTTTTTGTTAAAAGTAAAAAAAATCGATAACTTTGTTTTAAATTATCACAGATTTATAGTTCAACCATTCGTTTTAAAGGTATTGACGAGACCTTTCGAAAGATACCCATCTTGAAAATTTACTCCCCTCGAGGGGGGACTTCCCCCCCAGGGGGGTTCACGAGGCTCCAACGCACACAAAATTTTTTCCCCAGTTGACTACCTCTATTATAAATAATTCTTGTAAATTTCATAATGATTACTAAAAAATAATTCTCTTTATGCACATTTACACAAAATTTTGTCGTATATCACCATGTTAAAAATTTAGAAAAAGCGGGATGGCAACGCAACCTGTAAGACAATTTTTACCAAAAGTTGATAGGCACTAATTTATGTCAAGGTGCAACTACATACTAATTTGTATGAAATTCTGTGCAGTAGTTCCTGAGATACAGTTGCCACAAAATTTTGTCACACACACACACACAGACAGACAGACAGACATTTTCTAAAAAGGGTCAAATCGTGTTCTACAGCTCTCAAAACGTGTAAATCCATCAAAAACCCGAGGTCGAAAATTTTTACGAATCCAATACTTTCTCTATATTACATATAGAAGAAAGTAAAAAAAAGGATCCACCTTGTCCTGCCAAAACTGCGAACAATCGCTGCCATTTCTACAGTATTGTATTGTAGTTCACGATTCAGTTCAGTGCTTATTAAATCAGATGCATTTCGATTTGTTGAATGCGTACCGAAATGACTGAGTGGTAAGTTGGCAATGATAATGCAAAGATCTTCAATAGCAATCAATGCTTCATTGTACATAGCGTCACTGAATACTATCGTTAAATCGTTGCACCGTGAACGATGTTGATGCAATATATCATCAGTCATTGAATCTTTGTGATTATCCCATAATGTCTCTGCTCGGGCCGGGAAACATGTAGTCAATACTATAGCGAATAGTAGATGAATTTGTTTTGCTGTACAGTTCAGTCCTACTTCAGCAAGCATACACTCCCACTGGTTGTCGTCTTCCAGCAAGCCGAGTGCAAGGCATGCATCTTTATACGTTGGATACTGTTGTCCATTCACTTTACGTAAATCTTGAAATGACAAAAGGCCGATGACATTAACCAATAACAGTCGAAGATAAAAGCACTCAGTCTGCCTTGGATTGACTGTAAATACTCGTCCCAAGGTGTTTTATTTGAAAAAACCGGGACATGCATCAATCGGCGTGCCTTACTTGCGGGGCATCCATTTTTTTGTTGGAGCCCATGTGAAATAGCGTGGTACTTCTGAATAGAGTAATGTCCGTGCAAAAGCACCAAAAGCATCCGCACAATTACACAATTCAAAAAATTCGGTGAGTGTAGTTTTTGGTGGATTTATAGCACGATCAATCGCTGTCTCGCTCGTGAAATATACGCGCTGGCCATTTTCAAGATGGATGGCTAAATGAAGAACTGCTGGATCCCGTTCATGAATTGGGAAACCAAAGATACGCCAAACAGCTTCATTGGGGCTGACGTACCGGCCAATTTGGTAAAGTGTTATTTCATCGTTGTTATTCACCGGAGGAGCATTCACATTGGTATTTTCAACTCGAAATACAGCCATATCACTGCCTTTATTCACATACTTGCAAATGTATTTGATGCTCTTCACTGAACTGCAGAACTGAACATTAATATGAGCATGGAATGTTTTGCTCAGCAGAGGCGAATATGGGACCACCCAACTGTTATCAATGTCAATATCTATGTTGTTGACATAGATGACCGCCATAGATGATAAGATTGTCCGCCATTATCGGGATTTCTTCGACGATATATTGGATATCCGTCAACATTTGTGATCGTGAAATTTTTCGGAAAACTTGTAGTACATTTTCCATCTGCACAAATAATAATGGCCTAAAAATTCATTTTTCATTTTAACATAAAATAACTCCGTCGGATATTGACGAATTTTTTAAAAGAATATACCATTTTAACTAATTTTAACATTTTAACAATATTAACGTTGAAAAAATATTTTAAACACTTACGGTTAAAAATTCATTTTTCATTTCAACATTAAATAAATTCTGACATCGTGTTTACGATTCTAAAATATTAACTTTGAAAAAATATTTTAAACACTTCGTAAGATACGGTTACGATTCTAAAAATATTAATTTTGAAAAAAATATTTTAAAAACTTCGTAAGATACGGTTAAAAATTCATTTTTCATTTCAACATTAAATAAATTCTGACATCGTGTTTACGACAACTCACGCCATCTAGGTGGAAAAGTTGTTGAAAGAGTTGGTTAAAAATTAATTAAGAAAGAACTAATTAAGTTACAACTTTCATTTGTAAATTTAAACCATTCTCGAATCCACCTGAAGACACACAAAAAATTTCATTAAACTCAGTCCAGCCGTTTAGGAGGAGTTCAGTGACATACACACGCTCAAAAGAAATATATATATATAAAGATATATATATATATATATATATATATATATATATATATATATATATATATATAAATGCTGTTTGTTCCGATTGCTTTTCCTAATTCCTTTTGGGGGGATTTTAAATAAGTTCAGGTATTCAACTTCCACGTAATATTTATTTTAATGTGATTTTTGGTCTTGATTTCATATAAGCATCTTTTCGATTATTTCCATATTTTATTTCAAATTTCTTGGCGTTCAGTTGCTCGAACAATTTTATCTATTTTTAAGAAATCTTATTTTGTGATATCTTTATTTAGAAATATTTCAGAATTCTTATCGGATGCACATAATTTAGTTTTATTTGAGGATTATTTAATGATCTAATGTACCACCCCCTCCATTGCCCATGGAAGCTTTTATTTCTACAGTATTGACAGACTAGTAGATTATAACTTTAGAGGATTTATTCGTTAATAACCTATATCATAAATTTAAATTTTGGATCCGCTATTCAAGATATATTTAGCGTAAGCAAATTTTAATTAGATATTATTTAAGCTTAAAAGCTTAATTAATCTTATATCTAGATAGGAAAAAGAATATTCAATTCAATACGTTAACCTATGGGAGAAAATTTTCTCCCAAAATTAGCTAGAAGTAATATTTCCCGGAGAAATATTACTTCTAGCTTACTCAAATTCCACCTAAATATAATAGTTTTAAATATTTTAAAGTTTGTATTTAATTTTCGAAGAATGTAACTATACACTAAAAATTTAAATTAAAATAAGAAGCTTACACATACAATGGTTTCTTTTCTTTTTCTTTTAAAGATAAAATTTTACTGAAATATTAGAAACTTGACTGAGATAGAAGTAGTATTTCTGAGTAGATTAACGTAGGTTTCCAAGATCAACTTTTACCCAATGTGATAAATCAGTTTAACATTATTGCATACCAGAAACGCATTTAGGTAATTTTTTGGCTTTAGTCATTGTATCGATTTATTATTACATGACTAAATTTCCATAGAGTCAGCACCCATAATATATCTGCATGCAATGTGTTGAAATTGATTCAACCATTAAAATCTTAAGACTGTAATGGAAAACTTTGATATTCTTTACTTATAAAAGTAAAATAATATAGGAACATTAAAAGTATTATTTTCCAGAAAAACAAATTCTAGTAATACAAACGAGCCTGCTGAATCCCGTCGTGTATTAATAAAAGTGGATGATGCATGTAAAATCCGATGCGACTGCAGTGTCTTCCATGTTCTTATCCAAATTTATACCGCTAGGGATCACCAACGGAGGGAAGCCACCTTGTCCGTGGAGAATCAAAATCGTGATGGCATACCTCCAAGTCACCTTTAGGAGCGAATCCGAGATAGTCGCCAATTATTCATAGCGTAGTACTAGTGAAACGCAAAAACCCACCCACCCACCCACTTTAGCATTATAAAAACATCAGAAGTTGTTTACAGAAGATAGGAAATATATTTTCACGTAATTAGATTTGAAGATTATTTCTAAAGTTTTAAAGAGAATTTATCAAGCTCAGCGTTTACTTGGACTTTATAATGAAACACTATAAATAGGAGGGAAAAAAAAATACATATTTTGGTTTAGGCAGAAATAATTAATTGCGATCTTTCTTTTAAGGAGAGAAAAGAAAAAGAGTTGGGGAGGGAGACGAGTGCAGCGGCAATCTACTTTGACTATTTTATCATTTACGTTCAGTACACAGTAATTAAAAGGAACAAATACAAAATTATTGAATAAAATGTTAAATTACAAATTAGAATTTAAAATTACAGTATTTTATTATTTAGAAAAACGCAAAGTTTAATATTTAAACAAGAATATTTCCTAAATTACTTTTAAAGTATTCGGTAACTCAAAAAAACCATCTTAAAAGTTGGAAATGAAACAGAAATGTATAAGCTATTTTTATTTATTCTTCCGAACATGTTCACAATATACACCTCTTTCTATGTTCAGTTTACAAAAGACCTGATATGTCAAGGAACAAAGCCAAATACATCAAAATAATAAAGTTATCAAGTATTCTTTAATTTAAAAATAGTAAAATTTTTCATGAATTTTAATAAATATATTTCATGCTTTATTGTAGAAGTGCTCCAATATTTGTCGGAGTAAATAAATTGTCTTAACGCATTGAAGCAACAATAGTGTCAGTGATTTTAAAATTTCAATAATATAAAATTTTAATAAGGCTTGTATATTTTATTGAAAATGTAAATTTTAATGGATTCCGAATATTGCAAAACCATTTGAAGAAAGCAAAACATTTTATTAGTGTTTAAGATTTGAAGAACTAAGTGAAATTCCATGTTCTCTTTCTGGGTGTTTCTTAAAGTACTCTGCTAAAAAATAGTATGTTCTGACCATCACGAAACTATCTTTTATATTTTCCTATACAAATCCACGCTGTACAAATTACTTTTTTTTTTCCATTATGAATGCAGACTATTTCCATCTCAGACAGGTATTACACGAAATAGAAGTGAATTTTATTGTGCTTCCTTCCATTCTCAGGGAAATTTGCAGTATAACAGCGTCAGCTATCGGCTGACATGCACCCAAATTGAATAAGCATAATATATCATAATAGCCTTTTCACATGTTAAGGGCCCTCTTCACTCACCGCCGCCGGAAGCCGAAACTAATGTTATTCAACGGGAAATTTTTCTTTACAAATAACTTATTAACTAATACATATTTTTAAATTCTGTTTTCACATTCTGAAAGTTCCCAGCTGTTAAATTGACGCACCTTTTCTAAAATATTATTTTTTTAATTTTTTATAGTTTATTTTGAAGCTGCAAAATACCAATTTTCAATATGTGAAATTTTTTCATTTTGCGATTTCGAAATAAAATATTAAAAATTGAAAAATTACATTTTTAAAAAAGGTCCGTCAATTTAACAGTTGGGAATTTTCTGAATGTGAAAACAGAATTTAAAAATATGTATTAGTTAATAAGTTATTTGTAAAGAAAATTTCCCCATTGAATAACATTGGCTCGGGCTTCCGGCGACGGTGAGTGAAGAGGGCCGTTAAGTTTTGTTCGATTATACGCAATAGGACCTGAGATATAACCTTCCTTTAAATTCTTGAAGCTGTTGTATAGTCGCGTCACCCGTTAAGCTATTAGCACCAAATGTTGATAGGCACAAATATGTCAAAATGCATCTACATATAAATTTATGTGCAATTTTGGGCAGTATTTTCTGAGATATGGCCTTTTCACTTATATTGCGAAAATTGCTGTATAGCAGTGGCACCTGTTGAACAATTGGCAACAAAATTTTATAGGCACTAATGTATGAGCAGTTGGAACTATATATAAATTTATATGTAATTCTGAGCTGTAGTTCTTGAGGTACAGTTAGAAAAAAATTGTCACACACACAGACATTTTATTAAAGTGGTCAAGTCGTATTCTAAATATCTCAAAACGAGTAAATCCATCAAAAACCTGAAGTTGAAAATTTTTACGAATCTAATATTTTCTTCTATTAAATATAGAAGGAAGTAATAAATATCAAATTTTAAACACAAATGGAATGTGTAGTTGCGAACTCTTTCGCTTTTTGCGAAAAACTTTACGGGAGAATTTCATAATAGTTTACTTCATGCTCTTATATCACAGAACATTAATGTCAAATTTTTATTTTAAAAAATAACGTTAGTAGACATTATTTTTGAATATAAATGTTGGAAGCTAGAAGAACTTTGCGTTCTTCAAAATAACTTTTTGAAACTCAATACATTTATCACAATTTTGTGAAAGGGACCAAAGAACATATTTGATAAATTTTCAGCAAGTTAGTTAAAAGCAGTTAGGTCCTTAACTATGTATATATAAAATAAAAACTGTCCTTTAATATAAACCTACACAGCCATTTAAATCCATAAGACATCTATAAACACGTATGATCCATTAACCCCTTAACGCGCGGCGTCCTCGCTGCGAGGACGCAAAATTTAAGATCCAGCTGCAAAAATCCATGCCGGAAATTTTTTAGCAAAAGTTTACGTTTATAACATATCAGAAAAGGCCGGTTTTTTTAACCTTAAAAATTAAAATTTCTTTTAGTTTAATTTAGTTCATGAATTCCGGTGGCAGTATAATTTAAATGATCCGAATTGTCTTGCGCCGCAAAGGGTTAAACTTCTAAAATGATCCATTAAAAAATTTCCATTTAAATCCAATTTAAAATGATCCAATAAACTTCAATAAATATTCTTCAGATATCTATTAGCATGACAAATGTCACTCTTTTTTACATGCTGTTATAGAACGCCATTCTCGAGTCTTCTATAGGAATAGCATGGGAAGAAAAGCAAAAAAACTCACAATGTCAAGTGTGAATAAAAAAAAAAAAAAAAAAAAAAACAGGCTCACACCGGAAGTAATAAGGGGACAAAATTGACTAGAAAAATACATTGAACAGCGGGCACCGGGCGGGCTGGGGGCATGGGTCCTATGGGTCCTATCGTCCAGGATTAATACGACTCGCCTAGTATAACTCCACCACTTTACCACCGCCACTTTAGAATGTAGAAAAAGAGGGGGGGGGGGGAAGCTAAAAACCCCATAGGAATAGCATGGGAAGAAAAACAAAAAAACTCACAATGTCAAGTGTGAAAAAAAAACAAAAAAAAACAGGCTCACACCGGAAGTAATAAGGGGACAAAATTGACTTAGAAAAATACATTGAACAGCGGGCTGGGGCATGGGTCCTATCGTCCAGGATTAATACGACTCGCCTAGTATAACTAGTCACGAGACTTCTAGACTCTTTGGAATATAAAGATTGCAGGCTATTTCATTTAATCAAAATAATTTAATATTTTCAAACCATTTTAATTTCAAAGTAATAATCTTCAAACTGATATTTTAATATTCTTCGACGTCAAAAAATGAAGACGAATAATATGAAAGTTTCTCTACAAAACAACAGCTTCTTCTTTGAGACGATAAAATATATACAGTTTATTAAATAAAATATTTACATAACGAAAAACCACTATTTACAAAAAGTATTTACATATTCGAAATTTTCGGAACATCCATTTCTTTCTATCTATAGCAATACTATTTCTAAAATTATACTTTGAGAAAAATGGATTTATAATAAAACTATGCTAATCTATGAGCTACTTTTTCTATTTCTTAAACGATAGCTCCTTGAATAATAAAATCAGGCCAAAAAGGCCCCGAGAGCAAAATACTATTTCATGACCAGTTGCTCTCCATTCTAAAACAGAACTAAAACTAATGTCCCGCGAGAGTAAACAAAAAATGTTCTTCGAATCCTTCGAATCTCATCTCCACGTAGAAATCCTTTAGTAAACTGAAGGATTTCTATCTCCACGGGACCTCTGGCGCCCTCTAGTGAGGCAAATGTATATCAATACCTAACACATGCCTTAGATGTGTGTTACATATCCAATAAATCTCCAAATATCCAATAATTGGACTTGTTAAAAAGATATTGAAAATATCTAAATCTTGTTTTGATCTGACAGGTTACATCTATTAGACATCGAAAAAGGCACGTCTAGATTTAAACATCTAATAGATATCTAAAATAATACAGGATATCCAGGATATTTAGTATCTTTTATGGATCAATGGATGTAATTTATATGTCTAATGGATATCAGTGGTTGTATGGGAAGTACGTTAAATCATATTAAACTGCTGTAATATGTTTCATGTTATTGTAAAAATGCTTAAATGTTTTGGTGAAAAAAAAAAAAAAAAAAAAACGATTTTTTTTTTTTTTTTTAATGTTAATTATTAAGGTTGCTGTGTATCCGCCATCTTGAATATTCAAGGTTCCATGTTAACCTATGGGGAAATTTTGTCCCTTAATAATTAATTAAAAAAACGAATAGATTTGCAAAATATTTGTGAGTGTTGTAGAAGACAACTTTTCACACCTTTCTACAGTTTTATTTTTTTGCAGAAATGATTTTTAACACATTTAAATTAAATTTATTCTGGACGAATTTGCATATGTTTTACTTTAAACATCGATAACTTTAGTTCAATTAGGAAAATTTAAAAAGAAAAACTCTTCAGAGATGTAAAAATTTTTTTTGTTTAGTGTCATACCACTTTTATTCACTTTTATGCATTTAATTTTTTGTAAAACGGCCGAAAAATTAAAAAAATATTGTGATCTTCTTTTATTTTCAATCTCTGTGGAGGGGGAAAATGATGGATCGTGATAAATTACTTCCTGTGTCGCTAACTTTTACTCGTGTACCCTTTGGCTATAAATGGCAATTGGAAGAGGACGTAAGCACTTTTCACTCGTATTTTTTGTAGAAAAAGATGTTTCTCCAGATATTACGTATTTGTACAATAAGCAGAATAGTGTGTTTTGTTCAAAGGCGTAAACAGAGAAAAATAGTTTTTCACACATCCTTTATATTAAAAAAATAATAATAATAATACATCCATTAAATTCTATTTTTGAAATGCAAAACGCGAATTTATAAAATCAATTTCAGGATCTTTCGTAATTCGTCCTTTAAAGTTAAAGGGGAGGGGTGTAGAAAAGCGTGATTTTTAACACGTCTATTCCCTCTAAGAAGTTTTTTAAAAAAAATGATATGCATAATAATCTTCGTTTAAAATGTAACAAATGCTATTACAGAATTAAAATTTATAAATTTCAAGAATTTTCTAAATTAAAATAATAGGATATGGAGCAAGAACTTTTCATATAAGCTTTTAGATGTCAAGAAAAATAAATAAAAGAAAAAGAAAGAAAGAAATATATATACCAAAAATAAATTAAAAAACTGGCGTACAGACAATAGCAACAAATTAAAGCTTCTTCACACACCATAAATTTTAAATCAGCACAACCGGTTTCGAAAGGACGTAGCCTTTCTTCATCAGGTGCAAACACGTGCAACTGCCTTGGAGGCAAAACCAAGACTGAAAGCAGGACAAAATACAGAGGGGGAGGAGCAACACAAGCAACCAATAGGAAGCAACATGCAGGGCAGGACCAATCAGAGAGGAATACACGTACACACATACCACTTTCCTCCCTCCTTTTTTGTGGTATGTGTGTACGTGTATTCCTCTCTGATTGGTCCTGCCCTGCATGTTGCTTCCTATTGGTTGCTTCATTTGAAATTATCGAAGATACATGGCTCAACTATTAGTTTTAAAGGTTTTTAGTATTTCTTTTAAAAAATATTTATATTGAAAGCTTACAACATTCGGGAGGATTTCCCTCCAAGGATGCAAAGATGCTCCTATATATACAAATGTTTCTTATAAGTATTTCGGCCCACCAGCGGCCGAGCGGTTCTGCGCGCTCAAAGCTGGTAGACGTGAAGTGCCGGGTTCAATCCCAGATCGCACTCGTCGGCCTAGCCGTTCGGAATTTTCCGTGGTTTTCTCCAAAATTGTGTAAATACGGGATAATAACCCTTAGAAAAACCCCCACGGAGGACATTCCTCTCAGGCCTAGGACCCTAATGCATTCCTCACAACCCAACCCAACCTATAAGTATTTCTTTTTATTTCACGATGATTCGTCAAAAATAATCGTAATTGTGCTCATTTATACAAAATTTTCTCCTATACTGCTATATTAATAATTATCATCAAACGTCCTGGTATCTCCACCTGTTGGCGATTTTCACCAAAAGTTGAAGAACATTTATAAATCAAGAAGCAACTTAAACTTCTATGAAATTCTGTTCATTAATTCCTGAGATACAGATACCACAATATTTTGTCACACACACATATATTGACATTTTCTAAAATTGATCAGATCGTGTTTGTCCCTTTCAAAACGTGTAAATCCATCGAAAACAAGAAATAGAAAATCTTTACGAATCCAAGACGTTTTTCTATTGAATTCAGAAGAAAGAGAAAAATAAATAAAAATGAAACAAAAATTTGAAAATTAAAACTTTTTAACGTGTGGTGTTGCCATTCCGCTTTTCATAATTTTTAATGTGCCCGTATAGGACAAAGTTTCGTATAAATGAGAATAATTTTTAATGAATTATTGTAAAATTAGAAAAGAATTATTCATAACAGTAACAGTCAATCAGGATAACAGTCAACCTTGCATGTGTGTGTGTGTAAATTTTCAATAATGATATCTTTTAAAAGAACTCGTCAATACCTTTAAAACGAATGATTGAGCAACGATCTGTGATAATTAAAACAAAGTTGTTTTTTATTTTTTTTTTTTTTTTTTTTTTTTGTCATTTGGAGAAATTGTCCTCCGTGGGGGTCATTTTGCGGTGTTTCAGCCCTATATTTAAACGTCTCGGGGGAAAACAAGGAGAACTCCGAAAGGATAGGTTGACATGTGCCACTTAGGATCGAACCCGGCACCTAATGTCTTCGAGAGCAGAATTTTTTGACCACTGGTGAGAGACTTTCGTAATTTTTAAAGAATTTTTACGTAATTTCTATCATTTCTAAAAAAATATTTAATTTTTTTAGAAATATTACAAAAATTTAAAAGAAATTAATTGACGCTTTTTAAAATCTCTGTTTGACCCTTTTTTAAAAATCTATTATTTACAGTTGCTAATTTTCTGGAGGGTCTACTATGAAATTAATCATTTCTTGTCTTCGTATAATTATTCAAAAGAATTTTACACATTGTTTTTATACATTCATTAATTGAGTTAGTGATTTACCACAATTACAAATTCCTTCAAATTCTAATCCGTCATCCATTAGTTTTTCTTTAGACAATCCACATAATAGAAAACATTGATTTTCAGATTTCAAAAAATTTTCCTCATATTCTGCCGCAATACAATGTAAATAAAAATTAACTCAATTGAAGAATATTAAATGATGGAATCTAAAAATTCATTCATGAAAAATGTAATTTAAATGTATGTGAAGTGTGAGGTGAAGACGAACATTGTATTGAGAGTTAATCACAGTAACTGTTTTATATTTGATGTAATCACTGTTATTTTGTATCACATTTGAACTGTCATTCATTTCTACCATATATGTAACCATAACTGTAAGTTTTCTTTATATATATGTTTTGGCAACACTGTTTTTTTGTTGTCGTCTCTTGGGTACGCTGACGCTCTAGCGTGATGTACGTGAGTGCAATTTCTGCACGTTTTTCATTATTAAACTTCATCTTATATCCATGAACATCGGACTCTGATTGATTTAATTTAACAGCAGAGCGTGGTTCGATGCTCTAAAAGAAGTTTAACAAGCCAATGAAGTATATATTTTGATTAGTTTTCGTAGTGTGTTTGTCACGTGTGAAATGGCAAGTGAAGATTCAAAATATAGTGTTGAACCGTTCAACGGCAAGAACTTCTCGCTATGGAGTCGACGTGTTGAAGCTGTGTTTGCAGCGAAAGAGCTGGATTTGTATTTAGAAAAGGAATGTGATAGAACCAAAGAAGCGGAAGTACGTGCCGCGAAAAAGGCTTATGCCTTATTGCTGACTCTATTAGATGATTCGGTTTTGGCTGCTCTGGCCAATGAAAAGTCAGCTTGTGAAATATGGAAATCTTTAAAAACGAAATATGCTAAAACGAGTGTTTTTAGTCAGATTTTGGCTAGAAAGAGATTAGCAACTATGAAGAAACGATCTGATTGCAGTATGCAGCAACATATTGATGAAATGCTAGGAACTGTAAATGACTTAAGAATGTCCGGTGCGGCTGTGCAGGATATGGATGTGGTGATATATCTTATGATGTCTCTTCCACCTGAATATGATGTAGTTAAAGCTACAATTGAAAATCAACCGAGCGAGAACCTGACTTTGAACTTTGTTACCCAAAGACTCTTAAGTGCAGAAGCCCTGAAAGGCGATAAAAGTAGTGAACAGATACGTAATTGTGGATCGAGTGACAACGCAGCTTTTCGTGTGAATAAATATAATTTAACTTGCTATCGTTGCAAATTTAAAGGTCATGTAGCAAAGAACTGCAAAAGTAAAGTAACTTGTTTTAATTGTGGCCGTTCTGGGCATTACAAAAGGGACTGTAGAGTAAAATCAAAGATGGATCATAAAGAAACAGCTGCAGCAGTGACTTTTATGATGGGTGAATCTGACGACAATCTGTTTCTGTTGGACTCTGGAGCTACAGCACATATGTGCAGTAAAAGTGAGTGGTTTGATGATTTGAAAAGTTTTTCTGGTTCAGTGGCCTGTGCATCCAAAAATGACACTTTAAAAATAGAAGGAATTGGAAAAATTTCAGGAATTTTGCATGGAAAGAAAATTATTCTGACTGATGTACTTTATGTGCCTGATTTAAATGGTGAATTAATATCAGTAAAGAACATTCAAAAGGCAGGTTACAGTATTATATTTAAAGATGATAAAGCGTTAGTGCAAAAGGGTAAACAGAGCTTTGTAATGGCTCAGCTTAATGATAAAGGGCACTATGTTAGTGAATTTAAGCCCATTAAAGCTGTAGCTAGTGTCGCTAACCATTCTTCAGATCTTTGGCAGAGACGCATGGGACACTCATCAAATAAAGTTTTAGAGCAAATGGGCCTTCCTACTTCAGATAATTTCTGTGAAGAATGTGTCATGGCTAAGCAATCAAATGAACCTGCTGGAAAGGGTCCCAGAAGTCGAGAAACCTCAGCTATGAGAATGGTTCATACCGACATATGTGGCCCTATTTCACCACCTACACCTTCTGGTGAAAAATATTTTGTAACAATCATTGATGATCACTCAAGATTCTGTGAGGTACATTTACTGAAGCATAAAAATGACATAGTTCCAGTATTTAAGCTATTCGTAAAGCAAAATCCTAATTTGTATAAAATCAGATGTGACAATGCGGGAGAGTATGTCTCTGGAGAATTAGCCAAGTGTTGCAAGGAAACTGGTATACTGCTAGATCCTGCTCCACCATACTCAGCTTGTTTAAACGGTGTTGCTGAAAGAGCCAATCGATACTTGTTGGAGAAAGCTCGTGCATTGGTGTATGAAGCACAGTTACCAAAAAGTTTCTGGGGCTTTGCTGTACAGACTGCAGCCTATCTTAAAAATAGAATTCCCTGCCAAAGTATTAATATTGCATGCCATTTGAGCTGAAGTATGGAAAACCTCCTGACTTAAATTTAATAAAGGTATTTGGATGTGATGCATACATGAGAATTTCAGACAGCCTGAGGAAGAAGTTGGATCCCAAATCAAGAAAAATGATTTTTGTTGGCTACTCAAGCATGGGTTACCGTTTGTTGGACCCTGAAACAAATAGAGTTACAAATTCTCGCAATGTTAAGTTTAACGAAGAAAAGAAAAGAATTTCTATATCTGATACAAGTCAAGAAAATGTTCCATTAGACATTAATTCTCAACCTGAAGTTTTGTTTGAATCGAATGATGCTGAATCTAATAATCCTGAAGAAAATGAAACCAGAAGTTCAAGAAGAAGCACAAAGCCACCTGCTAGACTAAATGACTACTACCTATACAGTGCACTTGTAGCAAATCCTGATCCAATTTTGTTTGAAGATTTAGAGAAATTACCAGTTAATGAGCAGAATTTATGGCGAAATGCTATGAATCAAGAAATGAAATCTTTGAATCAAAACAAAGTGTGGGAACTTGTGGAGTTACCAGAAAATGAGAAAACAATATCCTGCAAATGGGTGTTTAGAATTAAACAAAATGGTGTCTATAAGGCAAGACTGGTTGCAAGAGGCTTTGAACAGAAAGCAGGTGTTGATTTCTTTGAAACTTATGCTCCTGTTATTTGTACATCCTCTCTCAGACTTGTACTGGCCATCATCATCCATAAAGAACTAAAAATGTTTGCACTTGATGTTAAAACTGCTTTCCTAAATGGTGAACTTCATGAAAATATCTTTATGGAACAACCCATGGGATATAGTGATAACAGTGGTAGAGTGTGCAAACTTTTAAAAAGTCTATATGGACTGAAACAAGCACCAAGGCAGTGGTTCGAGAAATTTACAGACTTCATAATTCATCTGAAATTTCAACAACTCAATAATGAGCCATGTGTATTTGTAAAAAGGTCAGATCACAGTGAAATGATAGTTGTTTTGTACGTCGATGATTTGCTGATTTCTGGTTCTGACATATCAGAAGTTAAAGTGGTAATTCAGCTTCTTCAGCAAAAATTTGAGATGTCAAGATCTGAAATTGCCAGTGAATTTTTGGGCATATGTTTTGAACAATCCAGTAACCATCTTTGTTTAAGTCAAAAATCTTATGTGTTGAAAATTTTAGAAAAATTTAAGATGGCTGATTGTAAGCCCTGTGATACACCACTTGTACCAAAAGCAACTGCATCAAACTTTGACAATGGTGAACATTTTGAAGGTCCCTATCGTGAACTTGTTGGTACTTTATTATATTTAGCAATGACAACTAGACCAGATATTTTGTACTCTGTAAACTGTTTTGGTCAATTGCAAGAGCAACCTACAGTTGCTGCTTGGACTGGTTTGAAAAGAGTGCTACGTTATCTCAAAGGGACTCTTGAGCTAAAATTATTTTTTCCTAAGTGTAGTAGTGATGATATTGTCATTTCTCTGTATGTTGATGCTGATTGGGGGGCTGATTTACGTGATCGAAAATCAATTTCAGGTTATATTTTAATGCTAAACAGTTGTCCAATAATTTGGAATGTTAAGAAGCAGACATCCATAGCTCTGTCTTCTACTGAAGCAGAGATTTTAGCCTTAGCTAAAGCTATTCAAATTTTAGTGATTGTTTATAACTTAACAAAAGAAATTTTGGGATGTAAAGAAATAAAAATGATAATTTTTGAAGACAATCAATCTGCCATAAAAGCTGTCTGTAATGAAAATCATTGTGCTAGATTAAAGCACCTAGACAGTAAGCTAAAGTATATCAGGGAAATTATAAAATTAAATTCTATTAGTGTTGAATACATAGCTACTGAAGATCAGCTGGCAGACTTATTTACAAAAAGCTTACCAAAACCTAGATTATGTAAACTAATTAATCATTGTGGTCTAATATGTGATTAAGGGTGGGTATTGAGAGTTAATCACAGTAACTGTTTTATATTTGATGTAATCACTGTTATTTTGTATCACATTTGAACTGTCATTCATTTCTACCATATATGTAACCATAACTGTAAGTTTTCTTTATATATATGTTTTGGCAACACTTTTTTTGTTGTCGTCTCTTGGGTACGCTGACGCTCTAGCGTGATGTACGTGAGTGCAATTTCTGCACGTTTTTCATTATTAAACTTCATCTTATATCCATGAACATCGGACTCTGATTGATTTAATTTAACACATTGTTTGCTACATGCATTCCAAGCAGAAGGTAAGATAGTAAAACATAATAAACGGACCCGATGGACATCAGTTTCTTACAGATAAGAGACCCGGGTTGTGACGTCACACGCTGTCCGCAGTGATACCTTCAGGCTTGATAGTAGATCTAGGAAGCTTTGCTACAAGTAGTTCTTTCAGGTGTCAATTAGTAATAAGAGAGGAGGGATGGGCAAGCTGTCAGAATGTCAATGGGGGAGCTGTCAGGATGTCAGTGTATACCCGTTTCTCCTTTTTTGAAGTGAAGTGATGATTAAGAAGGACTTTTTTTTGTCACTACACAGCAACCTTAAGTTATAAATTCTAATTTGAATTGTTTTATAAGAACTTTGAAATTTAATTGTATGAAATGTATTCAGTAAGCGTTTTATAAATAATTTTCGTATGTTTATAGCCTTCTAAGTATTTCATATAATTTTTATTTCCAAGCATTTTTGTCGAAGCTAATAAAAAAAAACCACAAAAAAAAATTAATTACTGACGGTCAATAATAAGTCAATAAACTCTTAATGATAATAATGTAATGAGTGTTTGATGAACTGAAAAATGCAAAATATTTTAATATATATCACTTTTGAATTATTCTAAAACTTTAAAATTCTTTTGAAGCATATTCAAATTTGAAAAGAAACAAAATTTTAGCGTTTTTGTAATATTCAGATTAATTTAGAATATGATATTGTTACTTTCTTCTATATATATTTATAAAGAAAGTATTGGATTCGTAAAAATTTTAGAACTCCAGTTTTTGATGGATTTACACGTTTTAGGATGCCCTGAATACGATTTGACAGTGTTTAGAAAATGTCTGTCTGTGTATGTATCACAAATTTTGTGGGCGCTATATATCACGAACCAATGAACGAAAGTTAATCAAACTTGGTATTTAGTTGGATCCTGACATAAACTGGTGCTAATTAGATTTGGGGATTCGTCGCTCAACAGACGGCGTTGTGATCCATTTTTTTCTAAATTTTTAACATGGCAGTATAGGACAAAATTTTGTATAAAATTACATAATGAGAGTTATTTTTAACTTTTGATTGTAAAATTAATATGAATTATTGATAATAGTAGTAGTAGAGTAAAGAAAAAAGCTTGTGTGTGTGGGAGCATTGCTTCCTTCCCTGGGGTGGGGGAAGTACACCCCAGGGTGGGTGTAAATTTTCAATATGGGTATCATTCGAAAGATCTCGTCAATATCTCTAAAATGAATGTTTGAACCATAGATCTGTGGTAATTTAAGACAAAATTATAGATTTTTTTTTTTTTTTTTTTTTTTTTTTTTTAAACGGAAAAAACTGAAAAGAAAAATCGTATTTCTTCCGACATTCGCAAATGATTGACTTTCTTTCAACACTTAGTGATATAATTCTTTCAGATAAAAATCGTCTGCATTTATCATGAAAAATGATTTAATAATTTAATAAATAATTTGTATTACACGAATTTTGTGTAAAATTATATAGAAGAAAGTCTTTTGGTGGCCACATCATACTAGTTATTACATATACATTAAGCTCATTTGCAAGAATGTAAATCTTTATACCTTTCCGTATTTCTCTATAGAAATGTCCAGTTATGTCACAAAGCAATGCCGTAGTGTTTTAAATAATAATAAATAGGCAATGATTATAAATATTTTTTAATCTTAAGAAAGATACTGCCTGCCACATCTATTTTATACGTTATTGTCGATATGTTCCAGTATCTGTTACAAACTAACAATAATGCTAATAAAATAGCCCCCCCCCCCAAAAAAAATAAATAAAATAAAATAAAATAAATAATAATAATAATAATAATAATATGTATTATGAAATCAGAATAATGGAAAATTTAAACTAATATATTTTTATGTAGTAGTTTAATTCTTTAGAATAAAAGAATAAATAAATAAAAGATCTGTTTTTAAATATTTCTAAAACTGTTCTATCAAAAACTACCATAAAAATTATTTGAAACTGAAAGATAAGTGTAAAAGGTTATGTAACACCCCTTCCCCCACAAAAAAAAAAAATAAAATAAAAAATAATAATAATAATAATAATAATAATAATAAAATAAAAAATAAAACAAAATAAAATAAGTTTTTTTTTTTTTTTTTTTAGACTAAATATGTCTTTTACGTGATTTTAGAACTGTCCACAGATACTCTAAAAATATTCATTTTGTACAATTTTTGTAATTTAGTAAATAGCAATATTATTCTACAAACTAAAACAGATGTGATTTTTAAACTAAAGTACGGTAAATTAGGCAATGAGAATTGTAGTAGAAGTAATGAGATATGTTTCTGGTCATATACAAAAAAAAAAAAAAAAAAAAAAAAAAAAAAAAAACTTTAAAAATCTCTTTCTCTCTCTTTTTTTCAGTTGATTAAAAAAATTAAAAATTATCATGGATATTATACTTAAAATGGATATTATATTTAAAATGACATATCTTAAGTAACTTATTCAAAAGCATTAACTTAAACTAAATAAATAAATAAATAAAATGTTTACTAACATTTTAATTTTTATAAATTAACTTAGTATGTAGCACTTATTATATATACATACTAGCAGACCCGGCCACGCGTTGCTGTGGCTAAGTAATACGTTGATAATTTGATAAGGTATATAGTATTTCCCCACAACTGGATTTGGCGATTTTTTTTTTTTTTTTTTTGCGCTTTTTAGAACGATAACGAAGTCGTTCTGTTCTTTGCAATAAAATACGGTAACCTACATGCTTTTATTTTAGATTTATGATTTTATCATTTATGATTTTTAGATTTATGATTTAGCCATAATCGCCAAATCCAGTTGTGGGGAAATACTATACTTGTTACCCACAACTATAACTTATAATATAACTTCAGTAATTATATTCGGATAAATATAACTTCAGTATCAGTATATCCACACAGCTGAATTTGGCGATTTTTCTTTGGCGCCGTTTTGAACGATAAAGATGTCGCTCCGGACTATTTGTGATATAATATGGCATCCTATATGTTGTTTATTTTGGATTTATTATTTTATGTTTTTGAGTTATGATTTAGATTATCATTTATCATTTACAGATTTATGATTTAGCCATAATCGCCAACAAAAAATTGCCAAATATCGTTGTGGGGATATACTGATTAATATATTACTGAAAAGATTAATATATTTTAACGAAGTGGTGAGAAGATTCAGAGTATGTTAAAATTTTAATAGTAAATTCAAGTTAATCAAGAAAGAAAGCATTGAGGATTAAGATAAGAAAATTGCAAGATTTTAAGATCGCATTTTCAGCAATAAGTATGAGTCAAAATTTAATGCAAAATACATATATAAATCACAAATTTAATCAGGAATGTTAAATTGGTAAGTTATTAAAGAAAAAGTAAAGAAAAATAAGAGAAATAATTAATTAAAGTTTCGAACATCGATCATATAGATAAGCGTTGCAAAACAAATAAACAGACTTAAACTCTTCCAGACTTTTAAATAAGTTTTAAATTAAGTTGTAAAATTTAATGTTAAATAAAACAGACTTTTAAATAAGTTTTAAAATATAGAAATGGTTACTTTTTATTTAGAACGTTATGTATAGATCACAAATTTCTTAAAGAAAACGAAGTGATACATATTAGAATAATGCAACAAAAATTGAAAAAGCAAGGTTATGTCGTAAATAAATTTTTAACACACGTGTCACGTGAAATAAATTGTAGCATATACATAATGTATCTGATATAAGATATTAACATGTTGCAGCGGAATAAATTTCATATCTATCATCCTTGGCGGAAAAAAAATAATATCGCCAAATTATCTGGCGCACACATTTAATTCCTTTCAAAAATCATGGTTTTTTTAACAACTTATATTAAGAGAGTAATGAATAATATGAAACAATATTTCACACAATACATATTACGAAAATACACATCTAGCTTGTATATTTTTGTGTTACGTTTTTGATCGCCAAATACGAAAAACTCCAAGGACGACAGAGCTTTGAAATTTAAAATTAAAATTTTGTCAATTTAACAGCAAAATAACTCAATCTAACGTATGCACATGATAAATGATACATATCTATACAAAAATATGGGGATTAAAATCCGGAAATAGTTTTCCTCGTTTTTTAATAATTTTTTACAAAAAATACAATGGGCGATTAACATAAGAAATCTTTTTCTTGATTTCACAGACTGTCAGTGACGTCACACTTCGCTTGTGTATAACTACATACTTTATCAATGCGAATAAAATTTTTAAATTGATTATGACGTCAATTTTAGTGAGATGTATAATTTAACTTTTTATAATTTTTTAACGTTCACGTTTGATTAAATGTATTTACTTTTATGTCGAAAGAAAATGAACTCGTGTTTTTTCTTTTTGGCAACAATTAAACTTATGGAACTCACAGATATTTTGGAGCAACTTTAATAAAGGTCTATAATTAACAAATAATTGCAATAAAACAATATTGTGACAATAAATTGAGATAAAAACTATCCTATCTCTCAAGTTGGACCAAACTGCACACAGTGTGCAAAATTTCATTAAAATCGGTTCCTTAGTTTAGGAGTTTACCCCGGACAAACATCGTGACACGTAATTTATATATATATACAGATATATATATAAATATATATATACAGCGATTTTTCATCTTTTATATGTTAATTTGAAAAAGTCCATTAAGCTGTTTTTTAATATATATATATATATATATATATATATTACAAAATTCTAAAAATACGGTGACCATATGTCCTCGAAATTAGAGGGCAGATCAAAATTTGAAGTCAATTTTCTAAGTTTTGAAAAATTGTAGCAAGAAAATTATTTATTAAGATTATTACCTATTTGGTCCACATTTGCTCAAAATAATAATAAAATACATCAGTAACTGGTTTAATATAATACATTTTAACGCCATTTTAAAATAAAAGTATTTTAATATGGTCATTATTTATCTAAAGGTGTTTTAGATAATATTAAAAATGTTATTGTTGAAGTTCGTGGATATTTCTGAGCATTTACAAAATTATTGAAAAAATAATTAGTGATTAGCAAATGATAAAACACTCACGATAGTATTTCATAATTTAAAAAAATTCAAAATTCTTAATATTTAGTTTTAAATACCTTTTATAACTTCTCTAAAATAATTTATCATTTCAAACACCATATTCGAAGTCATTGAATTGTTAAAAAAAAAAAAAAAAAAAAAAAAAAAACATATGTTTATCAAAGATTTTCATTCTTCAAATTATTCTTTAATGTAATATATTTGTTATACTCTTGAAAGACACAGACATTTACAAGAATATATTTTTAAAATGCTTTTATATGTTTTGTAGAAAAGATCAGATTTTTCAAAGTGAAACTTTAAGTAACTGATAAAACTAAAATAAATAAATAATCGATCTAAATTGTAATATACTCCTTATGCTTTACACCAATCTCTTATACCCCTAAAATTTACATGAAACACCTATTGAAGCGCGTATAAAAGCCTAAAAAAAAACTATGAAATAAATATTTATCTGCATAAATTTTAAAATGAGAGTAATGTACATTTTAATAAGAGTAATACATTATATTGTAGATGTACTTTAGCATTTTTTGGTGCAAAAGTCAAGCATTAAAAACATATTTAGAATTTGCAGAATGCAAAGTTATATGTATATCAAAAAAAAAAAAAAAAAAAAAAAAAATTCTAAAGTAATACTTTTTTTTCAAATTTTAATATTTGTAGTTTAAAAAAATTTTGCACTCTTCGGAAAAAGTTTTAAAGATTTTTTCTCCCATATACTGTACTAATTGTAAATATATTCGGTTACTTAAAAGTTTTTCTTTTCTTTTATGTATATAACATAAAGTAGTAAAAACTTTAAAATTTTTACTAAAAGTAAAATAATAATAATAATAATAATAATTTATGGGAAAAATAAAGTATTTGTAAATAAAAATCTACCATTTACAGATTTTAAGTTTCAGCCACAAGAGCTATTTCTTTGTCTACTAATCTGAGAAAAGGTATCATCCCAGTATTAACACACCTTTTCCTCGGGATATCTTGGGGATACCTTGTAGAGCACAAGTGATCCCTGGAATAGTCTAAGGATTTTCTACGGAATTCTCTGCTATAAGGATAATTTACGAGTGCATAATTTTATTACGCGCACGTTTGCGTGAGTACGTTTTTATAAATGTGCTCATGCATTTTCGTGCGTACGTATGTGTACATGCATGGGTGCGTGCTCATGGGGTGCGCATCCGTGTATGGCCGTGCATACGTGTATGTGTGCAATTATATTCTGTAATATTGGAAAATGATTTATCATACATTTTATTCTGGAAATGGCGTTTCATCCAACATTATTTCAAAGTTTCGAGTAACAACATTTTATATTTCAGGTTAAAAGCAGTAGCCTTTATGGAGTGATAAAATAAAATAACTGCTGAAATTCTTTTAATTATACTATATGTAAAGGTATTGGAGATTAAATTTTATATTTTTATCAGATTGGTTAAAACAACTGAAGGGGGAAAAAAATCTGTTATAATGAATTACTTTTTTATAAACTGAAGAATGCAAAATTTTTAATATTTATTTTGAATTATTCAGAGGATATTTAATTTATAAAAGTTATCCCGCATTTTAAGAAGCATATTGAAATGAACAAAATTCAAAAGGAAACAAGAATTTTGTGCATTCATAAAACTTGCATTCTTCAAATTGTTTAAAATTACGATATTTAGTACAGATTATCAAAATTTCAAGAATGTACAGGTTATTCCATCAAGACCGCTCGAACATGAAGATGAGCACCAAGTTATTTTATATAGTAACTAATCTCGATAGACTAATTTCTTCGTATGATCCATAGGTAGAAATCGAAAAAGTGTCAGATCTGGCGATTGTGGCGGTCATAAAACCAGACCACTACGTCCAATACAGTAGTCTAAGCATTAAATGTCAAGCCAGTTTTCAAGAAAACTATGGTTCATATAGGTACACTTCATTTACGTGTTCTTTTATGCATATTTCTTTACTGATAAGTATAAAAGATTTAAGTCCACGTATTCCATATTCTTGATTTTTCAGGAGACGAACAATAAAGTTAAAAAAATGCTGTATAAAAACTTATCCGTTCAATACAGTTTTTAACCAGGATATTATCATAATATACAATTTTGTGAATAAACTACATACATTTAAATTTGAAGTTTCTTTTTAACAGATGTATATAGTTTTAAAAAAATGCCAGCAGGATTGAATCTTTTATACCAAAACATAAATGCTAAATTTCTGACTTGAATCTTTTTTATCAATGGATTTCCTCAAAGACTAAATGACGTCGACTTAAATCCTTCATTCCAATCGATAAAGAATTTTTTTCTGAGTCTGACTATGTACTTAACTCAAAATCGGCATTTTTGGACTTAAATCCTTTATACTTATCAGTACAAATTTGATGTGTAACAAGCGAAAAATCTTTATACAGTTTGGGCGCTCTTGATGGAACCACACTGTATATTTTTTCTTCTGTTTGTTTTATGTGGAAAAATTTAGTTATGCGAGAAGTAAATTTAAAATAACTAAGAGAAAAAAAAAATAGTTAAATATTCTTTAATTCAAATTAAAATTATGATACCTAATGTAATATATATTTCGTGATTTTCTTGTAGAATTCTAAAATATATATTTTGGAGCAAATTTAAAAACATTTAAAAAAATTATATGCAGATTAACAATAAATTTTTATTTTATCCAATCGGAATTAAATATAATTGTAATAATAAATGCATCTTTTGTTATAATGCTATTTTATTAAACAAATATTTTAATGTCTTTAAAACAGATACATTTAAATACTCATAATTCCCTATTTAAAGTCTTAAAAAATATAAATATGAATGTAAATGTAAATAATCTAAAAATCTGTTTTTAAAGTGATATTAAAGCAAAATGTTTTAACACAAAATATTTTTTTGTATGTTCTTATAAATGTATTCAAGTATGTCAAATGACATAATTCCATGGCACCTGTGTTAGTTATAACCATAACTGAGATTAAACATTTTTTTATTTTTATTTTTGTACCAATATATATATATATATATATATTTTTTACAATTTACTATTCTATTTAATCACAAAATATTGTAGTATCATACAATAAAGATATCTATATGAAAATAGTGGTTGTAAAAAATAATGTTCACATCTTATCTCTGTGTTTGACTAACATAACATACGCAATGGAATTACCCTAGATAACAATTTGAGCGTCTCTAAATCTAAATTTAGAAATAATAATATATTCTTTTTTTTTTTTTTTTTTTTTTTTTTTTTTAAGAACGTTAAATAATTTTATAGAATTTATAATTTTTACTTTATTAACTATTATAATTATGAAAAATACATAACGTTTAAAAATTTTAAAGCTTCATATTTTTAACAATGCAAATTAAATTAAAAGTTACTGAAGCATTTTACAATAATACAAATAAAAAAATTGATTACATGTATGTATTTTGCCTTCTTTAAATTAATTTTCATTATATTCTTTCAGTTATGTGATCTTGTTTAAATGTGCTCAAATATGTTTAAAGTATATATATTTATAAAATATGCATAAAAGTGGGCATAAGTCACACAATCATTTCGAAATCATAATTTCAAAAAATGACAGTTTAAAAATGTTCTTTAATCGAAAGAATGTAAATATAAATTATTTTTAATTTTATTGTAAAAATGCTGAGATATTTTTCGGAGTACTATTTAAATAAAAAATAGTTTTTAATGTCATAATGAACTAATACAGTTTTATGGTTTGAAGAATGAAAATTTTTTAATGACTTATACCTTATTTATTTATAATAACTTTAAAATTAAGGGTTGAAACAAGTAAAACTGCCTTGTTTGCATAATACCAAAGGTATGAAATGATACCTATGTACATTTTTGATTTAATAATTCGCTTTATTGCACTCTACGAAGTACTTTTTAAAAAATCTGCATAAAATTTTCTTTTTGAACATAAGGTAATAACCATACACTTTGTATTCTATTATGATTTATTATATGAAATAAACAAGTTATATTTTAATATATGAAATAAAACTATTTATTTGTTAGATCTAAGCAATTTTTTATAAAAAATATGTATTCTGCATTGGGTTAATTCCGCCTTTATATGGAATTACTGCTTTAATGCACAATGGCATAGTTTTATACAGTGTTTTAATATAAATCTCAGAAATTTCAATGTGCCAAATATCACAAATATTTTTTTCTAGTTCTGGCAGAGTTATAGGCTGCAAATTTCTAATCCTCTCCCCTCTCCCTCGCCTTTTTATAGACGAAACATTTTCGAGCGGATCCCGATTAGGACTATTTCCATGTCTGGTAAAGAAGAAATTCACATGATTACTTACAGAATTATAAGTTCTCATGGGAATGGGTAGAAAATTTTAACAATTTGAAGGGAATAAACTTACTACAGACGCCGTGTGGAAAGGTGCATTATATTGAAATGGTATTTCCGGAAATGACCAAGATACCTATAAAATAGTAGGTCAGGCACCACTTTTATAAAGATTGTGTTTTATTTCGAGTTAATTGATCCCTTGAGCATAAAAAATTTGCCCGACTGTTTGAAAAGTTATGCACCTGCGGTACCATAATGTACGAAGAATATATCACTGTTTTAAAAGTGAGATTTTCATTAAGTCGGTCATATTTTCGTTGTCAGATCTTGTTTTCTTTAGCTCGAAATAAATTAAACTTGACTCATCAGAGAGAAAGAGTTCAGACCAATAATTAACTAATCATTTTTTATTTTTTTTAGCCATCTGAGGTCTAATTTCCTAATTCTCTTCACTAAGAATGGATTTTTTTTCAAATTACCTGTCATTTAAACCGTCTTTGTATAATAGTTGCTGCACTGTAGTTAAATAAATTTTGCTACTAAACACTTTTCTGAATCTGTTTTATTTTCTAAATGCAATACAAACCGATTTTATAAGCAATGGTTTTTTAACTTAGTCATCTCCCTTGGATAAGCCACATGGCCGCTTAAAGCCAAATTTCCAGTTTAAACGGCCAAAAATTTTATATCTTGCTAAAAACCATTTTACCAATATTTCGTTAACATTTAATTATTTTGCCATCTCACGTATTAAAATATTTTTTGATTTTCATTCAAAAATTAATACTTTTTGTGGCATCGTTAACTGCCTTATTCTTACCATTTTTGAAATAATTTCAAAAATTACAATTTTCCTGACAATTGCATTTTGTTTTTAATACTGGACTCAATGCTAAAGTGTATGTGGAGGACAACGTAATAAAATCTGTTCGAAAATTTGCTTTTTAAACAATAAAATTGGCGGTTGTAGAAGGTGAAAAAGAAAATATACAAGTGCGGCTTTTTTTTTTTTTTTTTTGTCGCTTAGTGTACACACTGACCAATTGCCAAAAATTACTTTTTTGGACTCAGACCTTAAAACATGTAAATCAGGTGAAAACTCGATATCGAATTTTTGGACCGAATGCAATACTTCCATTACCTAAAGTATAATTGATCAGACTTTTTTAACGATGATTCATTCTTGAAATATTTTCTACACAGATTCGCAAGTTAAAAAACTAACAAACGAACCTTTCATTGATTTTTGTAATTTTTGGATTCTCCATGTTTCAAAATATGTAAAAACGACCCTCCACCAAACTTATTGGGGAGAAAAACGCTTTATGGTAGAACAAATGTTAATTTTAAAAGTGAACGTGGACATTTATTTCATAACCTGTTTTTCCCCTCTCTTCAACACAGTTATATCAATACAGGTAAGTTTCAATGTCTTTTGTTCTCATCAGCTTTGAAGTCAATTTATAATGGGACGTTAGTTAACATTGGACCAAACTTTTTTTTTTTCAAGCCGTATTTCCGATTCTCCATCTCAAACAATATAGTTTTGTTTGTATTTTGAACAAAAATGTTACTCCAATGTCTTAGTAATATTCATTTAACAGCAGCATGCGGTCACGAAAAACCAGAAAAGTTTATTAGCCAATATTACTACTACAGGCGTTCAAAAGTAAGTTACACTCGACCAATGTAAGTCAAAAAACACTTCATTGAAGTGCGTTACAGTAAAATATGACAAACATGAAACACACTCTCTTTACTATCTCCAAGACGCTGCAGGGCATTTGTCAGCATGATGCTCTGACGATAGTAACTCGCTCCTTGGTTCTGGAACCAGCTTAAAGGCCAGTATCGACTTGGGCTCAAGATCAACGCTCAAAACGTCATTAATCACGCTTCCGACACAGAGCCAAATGTCTTGTCATCAGTTGTAGCTTTTTTTTTTTTATCAGATTGCGCTATTACCTCAAAGGAAAGCATGCAAAATTGACAAAGATGTCTACCCCTGGCCCTCAATTATCTCAGCAGGGGATTAGATTCCATCCCCGTTCGAGGGCTTTGAGTTCCGGTGAGCTCGGCTCAACACATCAAAGGATTCTGAATAGAAACCGCCCAATGAGCGCAAGTGGAAACCGGACTTTAGAATAGGACTGGTGTCGTATGATTGAATGGGTGAACACTGCTAAATGATATTTCCAATTTCTGTGTAATTTGATAGACCCATACTTTGATATTTCTGAGAAACATGTCTTCCACCTTCTGCATTATGTCTGATTTGTTCATCGTTGTTTGATTTCCTATCTTCGAACAGCTGGTATTATTTCACAATAACTGTGCGTGGCATTTCATATGGGCCCAACCTTTATATTTCGTAATGAATTTTTCTACTTGTGCAACGTATTGCTCACAAAAAAGTATTGTTCTCCGTACTTCATCGTTCGAGTAAATTTCGAGATGATGCACCATTTTTTATTTTATTGATCGGCGCATCAACGATTGAAATTATTCGAATGAAATCACTATCCTTTGGAAGCTCTGGAACTCAATTATCGCCTGAGCAAGCTTAGCTCTTTTTTCGCAATGCTGCCATTTATAAGGGAACAAGTATAACTTTATGAATGCCCTTAGTATTTTCTCCATTACTCTTACAATCGTAGATCCTTGAATTTCTTCCTTTCTTCTCCTCCTCCTCCTTTTTCTTCTTTATTTACATTATTTTTTTGAAATATAAAAGTAAAATAATTTGAGTAATATGTAATCTTTGTTTTAAATTATATTTTATTTCACATACAGGTTATCACGAAAAATATACTTTAAAAATAGCGAGGGATAATTATGAGGAGGACAATAAAGATGGAAATTTCTCTCATTTTTTTAAAAAGGTAAGTACTATTCTAATTTGTACATTTTTATTGTGTATCTAATATATAAGAAATGTAAAATTCTAAATCTTTGCTTTAATTTTTTAAATATTATTCTTATATTTACATGCAACATATTACAAAGATCTATGTAAAAGTTATAAAATTTTATAAAATGGGTAACGTCCAGAAGATTTAACTTCAAGAACTACAAAATTTTAATTTTTATAAAACCCTCATGTGAAAAATTCTCTCTAATGGGGAAGTTCCATAAGATCATGTTTCAAGTACAAAATTTCAGCATTGTATTAAAATTTTCAAGATGTATTTAAACAAAATTGACTGATTATTCGCAAATTATAATGTAGATAGGTTTATTTAAGTTATCACTGCTTTCACTTGCATGCATGTAATTTGTGCCCAACCTCTCAGGCTCATACGTTACCCATTAGTATTGTTTTTCGACGAAAACTTTACCAAAATTAAGAATTTTCTGAATAGACTTGTGAAAAGTGGTTTGCCAACTTTTTTGTTTTATCTTTTCATATGTGCAAAACGTGAACGCTATTTCTAATTCCCAACTGCAAAATTTCATCGGGAAATTTCTAACCAGAATTTTATTTTTATTACTTCGCGTGCTTTCTCGCATAACTTTGTCGTATTTTCTCATACTTTTGCAATTAAATGAGTGTAAATTACCTTGCCACTCAAATGATTAACATACAACGATGCCATAGGTTTTACATAACAGTATGCAAGTCGTTTTTAGATTTATTTTCCTGAAAATTGAACAAAAATAACATGGCAGGTGTAAATTGTATGTAGTATTTTATGAAATGACACCCAGAATTGCTAAAACCAGAGGAAAATATGTTTAGTACAAATTATGGCCTTTGATGCAATAAACTTTAAAGCTTTTATGGATAATTATTTGGAAATTATAAATACCATTTTGCACCTGCAAGTATAATTTTTAAAGCTTATGTTATTAAGTATAATTTTTAAAGTTAATAAAGATTTGTGATTATAAAAATAAAAGGTAGTTGTCCCAAAATGCCCCACAGTTAAGTTAATAATGTCCTAATGGGTGCCATGCATTGTACATATTAGTACATTTTTCACATTTTTTAAAAATTATAATAGAATTCTAATTCAGTATTTGAGAAATAAACTGTAACATAACAGTTGAAAAAAATAAATAAAGCGAAAAAATGTCGAAAATTTTATAAATATGCAAAAAGGATCCCATTGTGTCCATTCTTCCACTAATTTATGTATGACCCCCTCAAACGTGATCTAGATTTAACATTTCCAAAAGTAATAGCTAAGCGGGATGTAAAGTTTGTATAAAATGGGTAGTGCCCACAGGGTCCAAGGGTCAATTCTAAATTATAATTCAGTAGCCCGAGTGATTTAATATATTTCATTTATTATAAAAACTTCAAATCTTAAGTTTTGAATATAATATCTTTGGAATTTATTAAGTTTAATAAAGATCAAATTAAATTTACTCAACATGAATTTAATCACCTACCTATTTTACAATTGACATTTATTTACAATTTCATGCAAGCTTTTGTATTTCATTAAGTTACAAAATGCTTTACACTAACAATTTTTCATTAGCGGAAAAAGCTTTAATGGTAAAATCTCATAATTTGAAGCAGAGGAAAAAATAAATACTATGGAGATCTCTAAAGCTCTTTAGAGATTCAAAAATCCTAAATGTTCTGTTCCCAAACTGAACGATCAGTCTCATCCTATTTGGTTTTACCTTCTTATTCATCACTTTCTTTTAAAATCTCTAAAATTCTTTCACCGTTTAGTTTTGAAATCATTAACAAACCCGTCAACCAAATTAACTTATCTTCTCTTAAAGATCCCATTCCTCCTGAAAACCGTTCTGGCATTTATTTAATTCCGTGTTCGTCCTGAAATTTATTTTATACTAGCAGGCTTTGCCCGCTTCGCTGGTCACTATATTAAAATGATTTCTTTTTATTTGAATAATTGAAACGTTTAAGTAAGTATATTTCGATTGGCGACAATTTTCGCCACAGCTTTAGTATGGGATCTCCTCAGTGATATTAAATATTTTTTTTAGCTTCTCGAATCTATACAACAAAACTATTATTAAAACGAATATTCTCGAAAACAGTCCAATAGTAAAGCTTACTCTTCGACTATTCTGGAAATAGTTGAAGCTGTTACTCATATAGCAAAATTCACTATTCGATGAATGTTCTGGTATACTCTGAAAAACAGTAACTTGTTCCACAGGAGTATAGCAAATAACATCAAATACTCCGGAACATAAATCTTCGCAATCTCAAGAAAAATGTTCATTCGCTCAGAGCTAAAATCCTTAAAGTGCAATCTATTAGAATAGGTCCCTGAATAACTCTGATTCGCAGTGAGTACATACTCTCTCGCATACATCAACTCGCTCCTATTTATAACTTTTTGCGATGATTCCATTGAGAATCCCATCCCCGATGATTCCATCGAGTCGGAAAGCTCGAGATCTGTGCTCCCGTGTGTCAGAGATTTTCGAAACCTGAGGAATTCTTAAGTACTGTTTTTCACCAAACTTGGTTGCCCTCTCACCAAATTTATCACCCACTCACCAAGTTTGTCGCCAAGGCTGACACAACTGAAAGTGAATGAATGAACTGCCTTTTTATTTTCACTTCGCCTGCAAAATTGCTTTCATTGCAACAGTGCTAAATGATGCGGGGCAAATAACTAATCCCTAATAAGTATATGCTATGAGCACTATTTCTGCCGCATTTTAGACAACTAATATTTTTATGGTTATATATATTTCCCATTAAACGTATTCTTATTTTTATTTATTTAAGTATTAATTTAAATTAAACAAATATTTCTGCCGGACAGAGTGCAGGTACAGTCACACACAGCAGCTCGTATATTTGTATTATAAATCAGCGTAGTGATTGGTATATATAAAAAAAAATAAATACTATGTAAACATTACCGTGCTACACAACTTTATTGAATCTCTCCCTTGGCGGCTTTTGAATTTTCTGTTTATATTTTTAACGGTTTTTAGGCTGAAAAAAGTGCTTGAAATTTTTTTTCTACTTTTAAAACTACATCCCCCCCCCCCCCCCCCCCACTATAAAAAAGAGAAAAATAGATCATTTATGTGACTACTATTTCGGTTTATATAAAAGGTAACAAACCACTTTAAAACACGTAGATAAAATATTTTTATTAAAAACGACACGAAGCTTTTCGCCATTATAACAATAGCATCATCAGGTGTAAATGTGTTACATAGAACCAGTAATATATAAACAAGAGAAGTTCAAACGGTTTAAAGTTACGGTTACAATAAAAAAAATTTTTCATTTCAATATATTTTCAGTATTTTTTTTTTATTATTTAATTTCTTTAAATGGCTATTTCTAAATTAAACGTCTTGGCGACATTCGGTTTATTTGAACGCCAAAATTTAAAAATCGCCCAGTATGATCTATAAATAAAACTGATAAAATAAATTTATAGTTCATAGAGTTTATTGTAGTAAAAAAAAGGCTACGCAGTCAAATGTGACATCATGGGCAGTTTTTTTTTTTTTTTTTTTTTTCTTTTTAATAACTTGACAGTAAAAATCTACAATAGTTAAAGGAAAAAAAAAAAAAAAAAAAATAGAACAACATACAATAGTACCATAAACTATATTAACACTTTGTCAATGTGTATAAAATTTTCAAAGTGATACTGAATGTAAACCTATTTTTTTTTCCTGACGTAAAAAGAAAAAAAAAAAAAAAAAAAACGATCTCGTAATTTTTTTTTTTTTTTGGCAACAATTAAATTAAGGATAAATTTTTATTTTTAATGACTGTTTTTGCAGCTATAGGGCAGTTCCTTGTTTGTAAACAAACATCTCAACTTTTATGAGTGGTTGGCAAAAAGGCTTGGGAAAAGCACAGCGATGGCGGATCACCAATATAGTATCAATGGTGGGCGGGGCGCGGGAAAGTCGAGCGCGCTATTTTGCCAACCACCAGACGTAACGAGGAAATGCTCTATTATGAAGTTAATATTTTCATATTTTAATTAATTAAAAGAAAACAAATCAAAAATTCGAAAATCGGGCTTTGAGCTGCACAAGGACCCCTCGTAGGGCACCTTCATGACGAAACACGTGACTGTCCGAGCTACCGTCTTTGCGCTACGCTGTCCACATACACACAAACATTGCCTTATATATAGATATAAAGATTTTCTAATTTATTTTCCTCGTTTTAAGTAAATGTACTTTTTTTTTTGTTCTGTCGAAAAAAAAATGGCAACAATTAAATTATGGATAAAATTAAAATGGCTAATTTATCGAAAATTAGAAGGTTATTATTTTCACATTTTAATTAATTAAAAGAAAACTAATCAAAAATTCGAAAATCGGGCTTCGAGGTGCATCAGGAGAGGTCATTACGAACCTCCATGCAAACTTGTGTAGCTCAGCCATCAGCCGTTTTTCTAAAAAGCTCTGGAAATACATACACAATGACACACACACAAACATCTTATTTTATTAATAGCAGGCTTTGCCCGCTTCGCTGGTCACTGAATTTAAAGGTCACTCTTTTCTATATAGCTTAATAAAATAAAACAAAATACTAAAATTGCTCAAAAGCTCGCTTCAGGTTCCTGCTGACTTCGGCAGCGATTTGGTCGCCCGCTAAAACTCGGGCACCTGTCCCTATTATCTGCGACATTGGTTTACCAATAGTCTTCCATTTAGGTGCTTATTAGATAACAGTTTCGAAATAGATAGTACCGAAAAAAAAATGAAGTATTTCTTTTATATTTGAATCCCAGTTACATATGAACAATACTATGCGTGGTGCACATAATATTTGCTTTTACGTTATTTCCTATGTTTATTTTGTTTATCTGATCAACCATAAAATGACAGGAATTTCACGCCAAGTATTACAATATGCTATGACCGGCTACGTCTGTCGCATGAGACAATTAATTTTTGTGGTTATATATAATTCATGGTTTGTAAACCTGATCATAGTACAGCCTTATATAGCTCTTTTTGTCACAATTTTAGACTTAATCCCTTGTAACAACATGCTATGAGCGGCTATTTCTGTCGTATTTTAGACAACTAATTTTTTTATGGTTATATATATTTCCCATTAAACATATTTTTATTTATTTAAATATTAATTTGAATTAATCAAATATTTCTGTTCGACAGCATGCAAGTACAGTCTCATTTATTTGTATGATGAATTAGCATAGTGATTAGTATATAAAAAAATAAATAGGTAAACATTATCGTGCTACACAACTTTATTATGTTGCTATATTGGCGGCTTTATTGTATTGCTCCTCCTCACGCCCCCAACGGGCGTCAGGGGAATTTTACAAAATCCCGTTAGAATGGGTGTTGATTACACGTAAATAACCTACACACTAAAATTTGTGATCTTTTAGATTTTCTCGGACGTATTTGCCCCATCATAACTCTCCCCTCCCCTCCTCGAAAATCACAAAAAAAAAAAAAAATGAGTTTTTGGAAATATCCTCACGAAGACGCTTGGCGATATTTTATATGTTTATGTGGTTATTGGTGGAGTTCTACTCCAAAATTCGTATTTTGCTAAATTTGCCTCCGAAAATCGTTTTTCCCCTACCCCCCTTAAAAATCCAAAATTCCAAAATCTCAGAAAATGATTTTTTTTGTACTCAAGTCTGGTTTTCCCATCTGCAATTTCTTCACCGTGAAGTAATTTGGAGCCGAGTTATGCTTATAAATGTGTTTATGCCTTCTACTCCCCAGGGGGGAAAAGGAATATTTAGTAAAACCCTGTCTTAGTGGGGGTGAGGGTTCTAAAACCAACCTGGTCACCAAAATTTGTGGCTCTATCTCCCATAGAATCGCCATGGCAGTGTTGAGTCAATGAATCAATGAGTTTATTCTTTTATATATACAGATTTGTTTAAATTTTTTTATGGACGACTTGGCTTAAGGTTGCTGTCACCAAAATAGCGTCCTTGGCGAAAAATGTCCTATCTGCTTCAGCATCAAAAGTTAAAAATATACTCTGGATTATCAATAAAGCTCTTTAATATAGATCTGAATTAGCTTTTATTTTATTCTTTAACTAGCAGGCTTTGCCCGCCTCGCTGGACACAATACTGAAGTGAGTTGTCAAAATCCCATATTATTAATTAACCTGAGTTCAAGCTGTGCTCGGTAGAGATTTTTCTCGCTCGCAACGTGAGGAGTCTGTGTTCCCACTGGTTTCGGCAGCAACTTACCCGATTCTTACTCTCCCTTCCCCAGTGGCTAAGTTCGAAGCTTTGCGAAATCTCGACAAAGTGCATAATGCGTACACCTAATCAACATTCTCACACCAAAGTTCGCCAATCTAAGATAATTTAAGGTGAATTTAAACGGGAAAACGTGTTTTTACACGTGTTTATAGCCCTCTCGACACCAAGGGGATAAGGTGGGATTTCGGAAAAACAGTTACAATAAGGGTCGGATACATATAAACAATTTACGCACCAAATTTCGTGACCGCAGATCCCATAGATTTCGCAGGACAAATTTAGCGCTAAAAGGTGTGTCTCGAGTTTGCCCCCTCGTAACACCCCCCCCCCCCAAAAAAAAAAAAAAAAAAAAAAAAAAAAAAACCGCAACCCACCAGGGAAAAAAAAAAAATTGTGTTTGGAAATATCCCAAGGAAGTCGCATAGATTTTTTTCAACATATTTGTTCCATTTTTGGTAGAGGTCTAATCAAAAATCAGGAATTTTCAATATTTCAACGTGTTTTTGTCTTTTGTCCCCCAGGGGGAACGTGGGGGAATTTCTGAAAAATTGATAGATATAATTTTAAGTTATGTAAAGATCTAAGTTTATGCCAAGCGCCGTTGAATTCCGTCCAGCCGTTCTCAAGTGATGCCCGGACAAAAAAAGCGACATATAGACACGATGACACACACACACATAGGCACAATTTTTTGAAGTCATTTTCGGCTTTCATGGTGTGTGAAATGTGAAGATATCGCAAAATTTTTTGATTCTGACAAATTTACAGACAAGTCTGATTTTATTAATATAGATTTTAATAAAGACGTCATTTTGTCATGTGTCTAAGCAAATTTAATATTTAATATTTTTTATTATTAATATTCGCGTGAAAATATATTTTATAATATGTCGAAAAGAATGAACTCGTAAACTTCTTTGGCAACAGTTAAAAATTAAAATAAATAATTTTAAACTTTATTATAGAAGAAATATCTATATTACATAGAAGATATAACATAAAGTTTTTCTTCCTCTCCCTCCCCTTGGGGACTGAATTTCTAAAATTCCAAAAATTGGTTTTTAGATATTTGTGTTAGCTGTATTTTAAAGCAAAAATTTTACGGATATGTTTTTTTTTTCTTTGAGATATAAGCGGTTTTGTGAAATCACATTTTGCCCCCTGTCCCCCTTTAGGGGCCGAATTTCTAAATTTCCAGAAATAAATTTTTAAGTATTTAAGTTAGCTATATTTCGAATCAAAAACCTTACGTATATCTGATTTTTTCTTTGAGATATGAAGTTTTTTTGTGAATTTACTTTTTGCGCATGTGGAATCACATTTTGCCACGCACCACTTTTGTGGACCGAATTTCCAAATTTCCAGAAACCAATTTTTAAGTATTTGTATTAGCTGTGTTTTAAAGTAAAAATTTTTACGGATATCTGTTTTTTTCCTCCCGAGATATGAAGGATTTTGTGAAATCACGTTTTGCCCTCCTTCCCCCGCTTAGGGGGCGAATTTTGTAAAACTGCTTCTTAGTGGATGTCTACGTCATAGAATGAACATTATCACAAATGTTCATGCTTCTAGGTCCAGGGGTTTGGGCTGGGAGTTGATGAATCAGTCACTCACTCACTCAGGACAAACGATTATATATACATAGATTAATTTTCCGCGATTAAATAAAGTGAGATTTACTATAGAAGATTTCTAGTAGAAAGTTCCTCGCCTAAATCGAAAACTTGGCAACTATGTGTACGATAATTATTGTATGGTTGGTTACGCTAAACATTGACATAAAACTGACACAATCTAACTCTCAGGCGGATAATTTCGGGGAAAAAAAATTGTGTGTTTGTATGTTTAGTAACTTTCGAATTCATGTCATTGAAAAATGTGTATAAAGTAATATTTTTTAAGTTGTCACTTTTCTTGCCAGGTATGTCTAAAATGTAGGCTATTGTTTTATTTTGCTATCTTCCATTAACTTTCGATCAATGCGAAATATTCGAAAGTAAAACATTAGGAAAGATAGCGGAAACGTTAGGACAATTACGAAGAACATTATCAAAAATAAAAGTAAAAATTTGAAAAATAACGCAGCTTTGTGAAAAGATGCCATAAATTGCAAAAATGTGTAGATTTTATGTTTGTTCATGAAGTTTATATCATGATTGGTTGTTTTGAAAAAATGAATTTTTCTGCCTTGATTCGTCTTTTTGAGTATTATTTGTGGGAGGTTTATGAATTTAGTTGAACTATACAATATTTTAGCAGTTTATTTCTTTTTATTTATTTTTTCGATTAATGGGCTCTTCCCACCTGACGTCAGAGGTCACATGATAGAGGAAAAACAAATAGCAGACAAAGTCTTGTTTATCTATAGTGATTGCTGAAATAACATATTTTCTATTTTTATTTTTGATCAATCGTATTTAATCTGTGTTATTTTTTAATACATCATTTTTAATACATTTTATACCAGTATTAATCATCTTTTGTTTGCCGTATACATTTACAATCATCGTTTAGTTTGTTTGTTATTGATCTTGATAAAGAACATGTTTAATACTCTGATTTTTGGTACTTAAATCAGTGACAGTGCAATATCATACTGCGTAAATCCATTTAGACCAAATTAATATAGTTAATTAACTTAGTTTCAGGGGAAACTAAGTTAATTAACTTGTTGTAACACCTTTATGCAATTAAATTAAAACATTTTTAAAATTTCAAATTATAATCCATAAACATTCCACAAGAAGCTATTATTTATTGCTAGATCAGTTAACGTTACAGTTACACTACAATATATAAAAATTGATTTTTATAGGTAAAAATAAATAAACACATAAAATGTTTTTTAAAAATTATTAAATTTACAAATACAATTATTCTACTGTTTACAAATGCACAATATTTATTTTATTTTATTTTATAGTAAATATTAAAATTTTTGTTCTTAAGAACAATATTTAATTGAATTCGATTATTCGTTTTCCTCTATCACGTGATTGAGCAGACGACGGTGGGAAGAGCCCATTATCTCCAGTTAAGAGTTAAAAATTATGCGTGAATTTTTATTAAAAAATGTGTGTTATTTTTTATTTAGATAAGACTTTTTTGTATAAAAAGTGTGTGTATATATAAATTTAGGATTAAATGTGCTTAGTATATCGAGTCACAAATTTTCGGTAGTACACATAGTATAAGTTATGGTGTCCATAATATTTGAAAAAAAAAATAATATAAATTATATACATATTTAAAATTACATAATTGTATATCAGTAACTTAGACATTTATGTGATAGACTCGTAAATATGAAATTAAATGTGTATCCTTAAATAAAAGTAGTAATTAGAATAACTTTGCATGTTTTCATTTTTTAAATTATTTTACCTTAATAACCTTTATATTTATGTTACAGAATGGTAAATACGAAGCTGAATGCGTAGCCTCAAGTCGATTTGAAACTAGCAATATTGTCAATTTTACAATAAATGTACTCTCAGAGACAACTAATCTGTATCTTAGAGCTTCTAAACGTGTTTTATTACCTAACGAAGAAATAGACTTCTTTATTTCATTTGCGTCATCCGACGAATACACGTGTTACGTATTCAGTGCAGGTGACGGTGGAGACATGCAAGCATTTGGAAACGAAAATACTTGCATGGAATTTCTACAAGACGATGAAAAGGTGAAATATAATCCTAGGGAATCAAGAAGGTAAATCACTAGTTCTTATTCAAATTAATCTTCAAATATTTATTAACGAAATTGTGATACACGTTTTGATGTGAAAATACAACACAGCTCCTTCTCAGAAATGCATACGTAATACGTACATTCGAAGCTAAAATACAAGCAGACACGCCAACATTTTAATTTATTCTGAATCACTGTCAGTGAACTATACTATGATTTCTTTAGATGCCAAATCACTTTTTACAAATGTTCCGGTTCAATGTGCTCTGGTTTGTTTAGAGAGAAGACTACGTGAATTCCATTATTCTTCTATTGAAATTGAGGAGCTTGTAAATTTAGTTCATGTGTGTATCAGGCAAACTGCCTTCATTTTTAATGGTACTTATTATTCCCAAAATGATGGTATGGCCATGGGTAGTCCTCTCCTTTACTTTGCGACATTTATATGCACTATTTTGAAGAAAAACTCTTCGGTGTATATAAATTTCCTCACTGGTTTAGGTATGTGGATGACACTTTCGTTCTTGTCTCCCCTGATGTCGATTTGTCCAATTTACTTTCTTTGGTCAATTCGATTGACCCATGCATTCAATTCACTTTTGAGGTTGAACAGGATTACTCTTTGCCTTTCCTTGACGTTCTTGTGAATAAAGAAAAGGATTGTTTCTAAACTACTGTTTTTAGAAAACCATTCTTAGTCTCTTTGCCACCACATGCCTAACCACGCCCCTCAACAAAAAATGTCTGCTTTTTACACTTATGTTTATCGTGCCTTACACATTTGTTCTGATCCGTCTAATCTTTCTAATCCGTCTAATAATGAAGAAATTAATTATTTAAAATCTCTTGCTCTCTCTTGTGGCTATAACCCATCTATCATCGATAAAGCTCTATATAAATTTAAGAATCCTAAACGTTCTGCTCCCAAATTAAACGATCATAGTCTCATCCCAGTTGTTTTACCTTTTTATTCTCCACTCTTTTTTAAAATCTCTAAAATTCTTTCACCGTTTGGTTTCAAAGTTATTTACAAACCCGTCAATAAAATTAAATTATCTTCTCTTAAGGATCCCATTCCCACCGAAAGCCGTTCTGGAATTTATTTAATTCCGTGTTCGTCCTGCAACTTAGGTTATATTGGTCAAACTAGGAGGCGTTTGAAATACAGAATAAATGAGCACCGTCGGAATGTTCGTAATGAAGAGATTACCAAATCTTCTATTGCTTCCCACTGCTGGTCTCAAGGTCATCGTTTTGATTTTTCCAAAACTAACATAATTTCATCTCTTCTCTGTTCCTCCCATTTGGATATTCATGAAGCATTTTACATATTTACAAATTCGAAAAATCTTGTTAATGATATTTCTTCCACTCCTTTCTTCTCTGATGCTTGGAAATTACTCACGTAACTTAGATTTTCGATTAATTTTTGATATTGTTATATGTTTAATCTCACTCATTTATTTATTTTCTTGTTTTCTTGTACAATTCTACTCAGACCAGTAGCTATATTTACTTTCTACTTTATAAAGTTTTTTTTTCCATATTAAACGAATCTGTGCGTTGCCGCTTTGACTGCAGCACTCGTGCTTACTTTATTCGCCTGATAAAGGGTCGTGTGTTTTTTCGACCCGAAACAATTGTTGCGAGTTTATTGCATTTTATGGTGTAAGTAATAATTTTTACAACGTCAGTTTTGTGGTGCTTATTTATTAAACTGTCAGTACCTGCCCTCCCTCACACTACTTTATTCGTAGTTAACTCTCGAAGTGCTATCGTCTCGCTGCGAGACGATTCGGATCCCCGCTAGAGTGCTATCGTCTCGCAATGAGGCTATATAACATCTCGTAAAACCGAGATATCGATGATATCAATCGATTTTTCGAATAGTGTCACTCAAAATGAAATTCTCTACCTGGTAAGCAGTGCTAATTGGTCTTTGGTTGTACTTAAGAGTGAAACGATCAGCACTTGGAGGGTTAAATTTTCTCCAACATGTAATTATGATTAAATAAGAGGAGAAATATTCTTTAACCACATTTCTTGCGACCATGGAAGCCTCTGCGCAAGTGCGGATTGAACGAGCCCAGTGTTAAAATAGGGGTGACTGAGAGAAAACAAGCGATAAGGGAACACCGAATAACTGGATGTTTGCCAAATAACTATCTCTCGGCTAATTTTGCATCCCTCCAAACTTTTGGACTCAACCTCACTGCTACTGAGAGAAAACAAGCGATAAGGGAACACCGAATAACTGGATGTTTGCCAAATAACTATCTCTCGGGTAATTTTGCATCCCTCCAAACTTTTGGACTCAACCTCACTGCTAGTCGTAGGAAACGTGGTCGCACTATGCCCTTCGAGAAAAGTAGTGGGTACAAAGGGTGGGTACTAACAAAACTCCGGAATAAATTAAAATGTTGGCGCGTCTATAGAAGTTATTTATTGTCATCCAGAACAAAAAAAAAAAAATCTACAAATTTCATCCCAAAGCTTCTGTATTACTGCAAGTTTGATATGGACCAGATTGCTCAATTGGTAGAACGCTGGCACATGTTAAACGATTACATGAGTTTTTAAAGATTTTTTTTTTTCCTTTAAACTCGTGTTACTTTCCGAATATACATATGTAAGGGAAGTATTGCAATCATGTCAAAAATCCGAATTCGATATTTTGTTTTTTCTATGCGTTTTGAGGTCCCCTGAGTCCATTTTAACTATTTTTACGATGAGGTATGTATGTGTGTGATTGAACACGCTGTAAGTTAGTACGAATGTTGCAGGTCACCGTAGCACGAACCCTATTGATTTTGGTGAATCTGACACTTATAGTTTTTTTTTTTACAGAGATACAAAGAAAAATTCTTTATCATTATGGTCTATGGGACCAAATTTTAAAAAGTGCGATAGCGTCTAAGTGCCTTATTAAACTGAGCAAACAGTTTATACACATATTACAGGTAATAGTTAAATGAACTGCATAGATTTTGGTGAATCTTGCACTTAGTTTTTTTTACGGGGACACACACAAAAAAAAAAAAAATTATCATTATGGCCTATGGGAACAAATTTTTAAAAGTGAAATAGCTTTTAAACGCCTTATTCAATTGAACAAAAAATATATACACATATTATAGGTCATAGTTTCACGATCTGTATAGGTTTTGGTGAGTCCAGCACTTTCAGTTTTTTTACAGGGACACAACAAATAATTCTGTATCATTATGGATTATGGGGTGATATTATTTAAAGTGCGATAGCATCTAAATGCCTTATCCGTTTGAGTGAAAAATTTATATACGAGTTACAGATCATCATCACACAAACTGTATACATTTTCGTGACTTAACGAGTTTTCACTTAACGAGTTTTACAGGGACACAGATAAAAATTGTTCATCATTAAGACCTTCAGGCTCAAATTATTTTAAGTGCGACAGCGACTAAACGCCTTATTCAAATTAACTGAAAATTTATATACATGTTATACGTCACAGTCACGCGAACTTTATGAACTTTAGAGAATCTAGTATTTATAGTTCTTTTTACAGAAACAAAATGCAAATTATTTTATCATTGTGGCATATGGGCTAAAACTTTAAAGTGCGATAGCGTCTAAATGCCTTATCCGATGAAGCTATAAATATTATAAGTCACTGTTGCTCTAACTATAAGAACTTTTGTGAATCTGGAATTTGTAGGTTTTTACAGGGATACATCGAAATGTTCTTTATCACTATAATCTACGTGTTCGGTAAAATAGCGTTAAATTAAACACCTTGTAGGGGAGCGTGGGGCAGGTTGTAACAGTTTTTGGAAAATTGAGTATATTTTGAAATGTATTTACGTTTTACTGTTTATAATTGCTATTTTGCATAGCATGCATATTCATCTATCATATCCATGAAGAGTTAATTTTGCTAATTTTAGCACAAAAAATATTTTTTCAAAATTATTTGCCTGTTACAATTTTCCCCGCATTTAGGGCAAATTGTAACGGCGGATACAAAGGGATTCCTACCATTAAAAACGACAATATTTCAAAATGTTTTTTGTTTTCAATCATTTATTAATTTAATTAAAAAGACAATTAATAACTAATATTAAATTATAACTTTCTTGGTATAGTAACAATGAATTATATCAAATAGATTATGGTGAAATAAAGAGAAAAAAGGTAAAATCAACATAGAAGTCAATCTTAGTCAAAATTTAAATTAGTTCAAGCAAATAATATTTTATTTCACTCATGCATTTAATGTGTGCACACATTTTGCATATTAAGCATTATACCCATTTTTAAGCCGCAAAGTTCGAATTCTCCGCCTTTTTTTCAGGACTCTCTCATTGATGAGGAATTTCTGCTTTTTTGCTACCACTATTTTTATGTAATATATTCTAATTCATGATTAAATCGCGATTCTAATTCATGGTTAAATAATCACGGTACTATAATATAAAAACACAGAAAATATTTCTGTATAAATGTAGTACTGACAAAGAAGGCAAAAATTTTTCATTTCTGAAAGTCTCCTGAAAATGGGCGGAGACTTCGAGCTCTGGCTGTAGGCATCTCCTCTAACATGTTACAACTTGCCCCATCGTATCATTCTGGACATTTTGTTTATTTATAAAAATATATAACGATTTATACAAAAAATTAAACAAGCATTTTATAATTCAACACACAGACTAAATGAATAGATATAAAAACTTTGTTAAAGTATAAACTAACATACCTTTAATCAAAATTTACGAAATATTTTGTTTTCCACTAACTAGCTAAAATGAAGCACTTGTGCAGAACCTCTCATTAACCATTTTTGTGGAGCATCGATTGTGCTTACATTATAAAGCGCGTCATAAGAATTGTGTTTATAAAAATATTTAATCACAAATGTCACAAAATATTTCGTAAATTGCGTGTTACTTCTTACCCCTGTGACAACTAGCCCCACGCTCCCCTACTATATAAAGAAAAATACTCAAACACCCTATTATAATTTTCTCTTTTGTTTATTTAACAACTCCTCTTACTTTACTTTATCTACAAAACCATTAATTACTCAATGTTCGGAAAGTCGAGTGGAGTCACCCCAGATTTTTTTTTAAATATAATAATTAAAAAAAAAAATTATTCAAAAGTTTGAGAATATTGAAAGAGCAATATTTAAACAATATTACATAAAATTTTCATTATAATGTTTTGGAAATTTCAGACAGTGGATCTCGGTTTCCGGGAGACCCTTTAAAAAAGCGATGGATAGGACTTCTCAAACTAATGCATCGATCTTCTTGAAATTTCGCACACTTCTTTAAAATAGAATTGACTAGTGCTTGAACGAAGCATTTAAAAAAATTGAAATTTGAGTTTTTGGCAGAGTTGTATGCAAAAACAGTACTTTTTTAGGTACATTTTACCCCACGTATAGACTTATAAAATTAGTTGTAATCGGAGAAAAAAAAAATGTCGTTCAAGCGCTAGTCAGTTTTGTTTTGAAGAAGTGTGCAAAATTTCCATAAGATCAGTGCATTCATAGATATAGTAATAATATATAGATTGATCCTGGAGGGGGAAAAAGTGATTCCTTTTCACTTGGGAAAAGATGGCGATTTTACCAAAATATGGCCGTCTTTCTCAGAGTGAATACCATAGAATAATAATAAAGGAAGAAGGAGCACGCCAATACTCTAATGCTTACAAACCCCTTCTAGAGAAATGCCAGCGAAAGCTACTTTTGCTCCTCTCAACTTTGAAGTAGGGCACCCATCCTCAGTGCATTTATCGCTGTTTGTTGTGGGTGCTGCCTCGCAGACTGATTGACAGAGAGACGAGACGATTCAAAAATCTTGCCAACAAGTCGCCAACCAATCAGATGGAAGCACTGTTACAACCCTATACCCGACATTCCTGGATTTTAATAACCGAAACCAAAACACGTACGCTCCTTCTTCCTTTATTATTATTCTATGGTGAATACACACGGATATTTTAGCAAATAAAATTTATGAGTAATTAATTTACTAAAGGTGAATGAAAAACTCCAGATACAGTTTCAAATTGATTTTTCTTTTTCTTCAATACCAATTAATGGCTGATTCCATTTAATGGCTGATCACTCAATGGCTGTTTAAACAGTATTTTACTTTTTCCACCAAAGTTAATCAAAGTTAATACATTTTCATATCGGTTTTTTTTTTTTTTTTTTTTTTTTTTTTAATTACGTTTTATATAACAAGTATGCAAACTTTAAACTTTACTTTTATGCATTTAAAAAAAAAAAAAAAAAAAAAAAAAAATCTATGAGAGTTCCTTTACTTCTTAATTAAAAATTGTTTTAAAGTATCATCAGCGAAGTAAAATAAATAGAAGGCGAAATCATGCACTGAGCACGTATAGTTGGAAAATGTTTATAAAGTATGCGATTCGCACGGATAATTTTTGTTGTCGTAATAATTTATTTTTGCTTTGCAGAAAACGTCGAGAAGCGGTGAAGAGTTCTTGGGTTGATGGCAGAACTATACGGTGAGTTTTTAATAATTACATATTATGCTATTGCCGTTTCAAAAGTTTTTGTGAAATTATAAGTTTTTGTTTATCTTTTTATTCTGAAATAAAAATCCTATAATTTTTAATTATCAATTTAAGCATTATGTAATTTAGGGTATACATTTTTTATGAAAATCAAATAAACTTTTGAAAGTAATATCTTATAAACACATTATTAATAGTTTTTAATACAACTAGAGGAATACTTTTTATAATAGCTTTCAAATATCGAAAGAATCAAGTTATTAACACGCGATCACGAGGCTTTTTAAAGAAAAAATGCAACTCAGAAATGTCTTTTATGGTAGTAGATTGCTTAAAAATAAGCCCCATTCGCGCTCGTCGACCTAGTAGTTCATAGTTTCCTATGTTTTACTCCGAAACACACGTAAATATATATATATATATGTATATATATATACGTGTTAGGACCCCTTAGAAAGACCCAGACCCCACGGCAGGCACACTACCCCAGGACTCTCATGTTGTCAACCGGCCTTTAACGCGAACACTCTTTAAAAATAATTTTAGCAGAAATTAGCAGGTAATGAAATTTCACCCCTGAATTTTGCCGCACTTCTTATCTCAATTTTTGCCTTATAGGTTAATTCCAACTATCTTATTTTTTATTATTATTTATTTAACGTGTCTTTTTCGCTTTTTTAGCTTATGGCGTAAAGTCTTCCATATAAAAACATGAAATTTCGCAGTTTTGTACAGAAATGTGAAATAAACATGATAAAAAAAACCTTTTATATGCCAAATTACTATTTTAAGTAATATTTAATTTTGAAGTACAGAAAAAAAAAAAAAAAACATTTTAATTATAAAGGTTTTATAGACTCAAATTATTCATGGAAATCTTATCAGATTTTGCCAAGTCAGCTGATTGTTAGGCGAAGTATGTAACAATCTTTTCATTTTTGACATTTAATATAATTTTTATATATTTTCAAATTTTATGCAAATTTTGCGTTTATTTCGACACTTCTTTAAATTGTGATTTCAATTTGATGTCACTAAAAATAAAGTATGTGAAATATTTATTTTTACAATTGTATATTTAATGAATGAGTATTTAACCCATCAAACGCCGCTATATGAATCCCACTAAAAATTTTTGAATTTTTGTATATTTTGGTTTTCAATGTGCATTTCTAATCATATATAGTTTAAATAATTAAAAGAAAATTATTTTGTTAGAAGATATGATATGTTTCCAAAATGGGAGATTTGACACATAATTGTTGTAGAACAGATGTTGAAAAACTACAAAATCTTTTTAATTAGTTTTCTTGATCCCTGTTATATAATTTAAGAAAAGAACTGTTTTATTTCATATTCATTGTTTGAAACCCCTGCACTCGAATGAGTTATTTTTGCCGATTTTATTTTCTTTGCTGATGTTTTGCAGAAAAACAAACATCTTTGTTTGAATAATTGAAAAAAAAAAAAAAAAAAAAAAAGGAAATACATTACAAACTTTTTGAAAAAATTACCAACGAATCCAGGCGCTTCAATATTTAAAGTAAAAAAGAAATATATATATATATATATATCTTAATTACTTGCAGTGAAAAAAATTCTTAAAAATTTGTTCCCGCGGCGGGAGCTTTGGCGCCTAATGGGTTAAAAAATAAATAAATAAATAAACCTGTATTATTAAAGTTTTTTTTGATAAAGTTCCTGTCATATTAACTTTAAATTTTTTATTTATATTTATTTGTTATTTAAATGTTAATTTCAATCATTTTTTTTTTAATTAGTTTGAAAATGAATGGGAAAAATCATATTTAATTTAGTTTATTTTAAATTAACCGTGTTTCTAATTAACATAATGATATTCTAATAATTGTCATTTACATTTAATAACGATTGTATATCATGGTATTTGGCCATGATTTTGAATTGCTAAAAATAGTCGTCAGTCTAAATACATTTGTTTAAACGTTCTTGAATTATTCATTTTTTTTATTATTATTATTCATTTAAATATACTAACCAGTGAAGCGGCAAAGCCTACTAAGTAAGCTGCCGCTGGGGTTGGTGAACAAAGCGAGCAAGGGGCAGAATTTCCTATATATGTATGTATGCATGCATGCATGAATGAAGGAATTGCAAAATAGTAGAGCCCTCTGGTTATTTTGCTTTAAAATAGCCAGAGTTTGAAAATCTGCATTTTTATGTGCTCACTGTAAAGATGGCTTCTCTTTGTTGATAAATCTATACTCGTTGAGCGTATTTCTAAATTTTTGGTCTTAAACTGTTTTTGATGAACCATTTTTTTAATAAGTAAAAAACTTTGAATAAAGCTCATAAAATCCAAAAACTCGCAACAATAGATTCGGGTCGAAAGAAAACAAGACCCTTCGTCAGGTGAACAAAGTAGGTATGAGTGCTGCAAATAAAGCATGCTTTACTATGCTTTATTTTTCACTTATTATCGTTGCCAGTATTTTTCTTTATTTATTAAACTTTTGTAAAATGTTATGTAATAAAACTAGCTTTATTTTATTACAGTATAGCGTACACCTATAGTTCTAGTGGAGAAATCCAACCTTCTGTTGAAGCCTTCAATAGATTTTATGCTTCAAACGCCACTATTACCATTAAAGTTATTTTTATAGAATCAAGCATTTGGATAGAAAACAACTCCACAAACATTAATTTCCCAGTTAAGGTACATGTATTTCATTTTATTTTTATTTGAATGAAAAATTTGTTCATATCCTTTAAGGCTGCTTGTGAGTCGGATTTACAGTTACTCATCCAACATGTAATCCTATGGTTTTGTCATGTAATTGAATGGGATTATTATTGCTTCGGGATATGTCACTGAAAAATTGAGTCTTCAGAATTCTTTGTTTTATTTTGTATTTTGAACATGTCGTCTTTAATTCTCAGTAAGGATTTTTATAAATATATTTCTATATTTTTCCTTTATTTAAATTTCAGGTTCTAATTTTCAATCTCAAATTCTTTTTGTTGTTTACTTAGATAAAAGTTGACAGGAAAAATGGCAAATCTGACTGTATACCAACATATGCAGCCTTAAAGATGTTTTATGAGTTTTAACCACTGAGCTAAAGAACAACTGGAGGAAATGCTAGACCGGTTTTTGCGTGCCGTTTTTAGAAGGTTTGTCTTCCGAGCGTTGCACGGCAGAAAGCATTTGATATCTTTATATTTCAAAGTAAAATTGTGTAAAGGTTGTGTCTGTTCGAACAAAAATATGCTAAACATGATATTACAATTTTAAATTTTAATTCTTTAAAAAAGTATAATAGTAATAGACGACCCGACAAATGTTGCTTGCCGTGCAAGGTTTGACTGGGTACGGCAAATGATTGCAGAAAAACTGGCACGCACGAACACTGTGTTTGAAGCATTTGCTCCAGTTGTTTTTCAGCTCAGTGGTTTTGACCGGAAGAGAAATATTATAGAAAATTATAAATGGTCTGCAAGATACCAACATTTCAGAATTTAAATCAGATTTCACAGATTTTTTTAAATAGAAATGTTACATTTATTTTCCAAAATTAAATAAATTAAAAATCTTTACATAAAATTTCTTGTAAAATGTCTCCCTTGGAAAACAGGGGAGTTGGGAGCTATCGATATAGTATTTCGTACATTTTTCTTAGAAAATCTTAAAATTTATTTTGAAAAATAAGTATATACAATTTTTCATCTCGTAGAAATTCAGCAACACATTTGAATAACCTTTTAATTCAAAAATAAAAATGTGAAAATTAGATTTAGAGGTGCATAACTTAAACGCGATACTTGTGATAAATTCGTAGCTGTACATGCCATCTTTTGACACAATTGACATCACATTTGACAATTTCCATTATTCTACAATAGAGATCAATGAAGTTTCTTTTCATATGATACTTGTTAATAATTAATTAATTCTTTAACGTCCGAATTATTTCTACTAAATATATTTTGATGAATATTTAAATCTCAGTGAGTTAGGACTACTGATAGAAAGAAAATATAAGCAACTTTTGTATTATATTAATTTACTTTAGAATGTATAGGTAATATTATTCACTTTGACTTTAGTGAATACATTTGTGCAAAAAGCAAAATACAAGCGTGAGGATTGAAAAATCATAAAACAGCGATCCAAATCCCAAATACATGAAAATTCGTAGGATTGTTTATATTGCCGCCTTCTGGTGGGAAAAAAAAAAAAAAAAATCATTCCAAGAAATCGCAAAGATTCTACAATCAATTTTATTGTCAGCTTAAAAATAGGGCGATAGAAGTTAATGGGCTGATATATAAGTTTAAAATTTGCATTAAAAACTTAACCCTTAAATGACGAGTGTTGCCTTTCGCAGAGCTGCCAACCTAATCCGGCAAATTGTTTGTACCGCCCTTTTTTCTACACCAGACATTTCTTAGTTTTTTTCTTCTTAATGCATCGCAAATATATTTGAAGAAAATTATTGAAAAGTGGTGTAGAAAAATGGGCGGTACTAACAAATTGGCGGATTTGGTTGGCAGCTCTACTTTCGGTAACATACTCAATTTTACCGTCTAAAGTATTAAAATAATATCGAAGTTATGATGCCTCATGTTTGCCGGTTGGCAACAAATTTCTTTTTAGCTGTAAACCATAGTTAAAATAAAGTATGATTTTTTTTTTTTTTTTTCAAGTATTTTTTCCGTGATTTAAGAGGAAGGAATAACACATATTTAAGTTCATTTAAAAAATAATCAGGTATTTAACGGCCCTCTTCACTTACCGTCGCCGGAAGCCCGAACGACTGTTATTCTATGGGAAATTTTCTTTACAAATAACTTAATAACTAAAACATATTTTTAAATTTTGTTTTCAAATTCAGAAAATTCCCACCTGTTAAATTGACGGACCTTTTTTAAAAATGTATTTTTTTAATTTTCAATATTTTATTTTGAAATTGTAAAATGAAAAGTTTCACTTATTGAAAATTCGTATTTTGCAGGTTCAAAATAAAATATAAAAAAATTAAAAAAATAGTTTTTTAAAAAAGGTCCATCAATTTAACAGTTGGGAATTTTCAGAATGTGAAAACAGAATTTAAAAATATGCATTAGTTAATAAGTTATTTGTAAAGAAAATTTCCCATAGAATTACATTAGCGTCAGCTTCCGCGGACGATGAGTGAAGCGGGCCCTTAAGGGTTAAAACAGCAATTCTGTTAATATTTTATTATATTACATTAATAACAAGTTATCTTTTGAGATGAACAAAGTTTCAAGTTGGTCCAAACAACGTATATATAGGGAGAGTATAATTTAAAAAATAGCTAATGCAATAAAAACAATACAGTTATTTCACAATAAAATTATGTGCGAAATAAAAATATTTTGGTAAAAAAATGTTTTATGAATAACATTTACAGTAATGATTTACCATAAATGTAAAAGCAGTTTACAGAGGATACAAATAAAAAGGCAACTTAAAGACTATGTACAGTTAAGGTACTCCTTTTAAATTTCGTTACGTTATGCATTCCAAATTCTGATTTCATTATGTAATGTAACGATATAAACTGCATATATAATGTATATATATAATGTTACGTATAATGTACATAAAATGTGACGACAACGATTATTTAATACTTAATATAACTTTTCCTATTGCTTTTATATACGCAAGTGCCTAAAAATATTGACCTAAGCTTTGATTCCTCAAATATTCCTTAAACATACATAACGTATTGCAATGATGTATAAAAAGTGATTCAAATTGTAATAAAATTGATTAAAAAAAAAAAAAAAAAAAAAAAAAAAATGAGGAATTTAATTTTAAGAATTTCATAGTTTGTTTTTATATAGTCCAAGTAAAAATCCCCCCCCCCCAAAAAAAAAAAAAAAGTGCATCATATCTGTAAAAATCTTATATATAAAATTCTAGCATCGTGTAATAAATCTTAAATATATATATTTCAAGAAATTGTTGCTGATTTAGTCACAAATTAAAATATATGGATTTATTGTTATTGCTTTCACTCGTAATCTGCATGTGAGCTCTGAAGCAGGGTCCTGGTGGCTCCCCCCCCCCCCCGCACCTTTCTGCGAACTTATGTCGAGACTTTATGCTCCTATTACATACAACGATGTTTCATGCAACTTTCATTTGAACCAATTTTCGCAAGCCGAAAAAAAAAAAAAAGGTTGCAATAGTTGAATCAAAAATTGTTCGAAAAACTGGTTTGTACGGTGTATAGTACATGTCAAGGCACACGTTATCGCTCTTTTAACGGAGACGTGGGAGAGCGAAGAGAACAACGATAAATGAATTCCCGCCGGCGCTGTCTTTTCTCGGCGCGTAAGGAGCATATTCTTCTCATTGGCTTATTACAGTAGGAAAAGTTACTCGTACTAACCACTTTTTCTGACTAGTCAGAAAAAATTGTTTGTATTCCCAATTCCTATTACACAGGGCGTTAAAGGTGATTTGAGCCAAACAATTGGCTCAAAAGTTGTGCGAAAACTCGTTGTGTTTAATAGGAGCTTAGAGAGTGGTTTCAGTTAGTATTTTTTTCCCCATTGCTGCACTTTGAAGGTTGATTTGCTGCACATTGAGGGCTGATTGTTGGAGTTTGAGGGTTCACTGCTCAAATTTTGTACATCCTTTTATAAGACTATGACGCAACTTTTATTTTTTCGAAGAAGTCAATGTAAAAATTTAATTTTGTTATTCATGAAACTAAAATTCCTTGAAAATAATAAAATTTTATAATAAGATTTAATAAAAAGATCAATAAGATCCTTAAAAGTAATTAATAATAAATTTCTATTATAGGATTTAATTCTATAATAGGATGTAATATTTTTTTTAATAGGATTTATAAAATTCTATAAATGGTTTTTACACACCTTTGCTATTTATGATATGCCTATGATGAACATTTTAAAAATAATAAAGCAGAAGTGTAGGTTTTTTCGAATACACTGTGTAAATATTTTGTACAAAAAAGCATAAAAGTACGTTTAATGACTATGATAATAACATATATAAAACTGGTGAAATAATTTCCTATATATTTTTCCTACACAGTTTCGTAGAAGTGAGACTTTTCGATTGGAAACAACAGCTATTGTGGCAGATCTTCCGTATTTAACTTACAAGATGGTGTGGGAAGTGCACAAGATTGACAGTAAAGGGAATGTTACTTTAAATATTGATTTGGACGAGTTACCATCATCGCACTCTTCAGCCCTCCGCTTCCCAAAGCGATTCTTAGAGCTGGGACTGTACCAAGTGACTTACTTCATAGAAATTTCAGGTAACTTTCATAGGTAGAATATCTAAATACCTCACTTTTTATTTTTACTCGCTTTTATTTCATTTGGTTGTTCTATCTAAGTCAAATCTTGCAGTCAATTTTTCACCCATTTTCATTAAGATTGCTGTGTACCCGCCCTCTCGAATATTCGAGGTTCCATGTTAACCTATGGGAAAATTTTGTCCCTTAACACGTTGAGCGCCACGCAAATTCTTAAAATCCATTAAAATTCCATAATGATTCCTACTTTAATAAATAAAAATTAAACAAATTTTTAATAAATTTTCAATCATTAAATGTAATATTTTTAGTTTTATATCCTATTTTCTATCCGCCACCGATGATTGACGCGGCTTTGTATCATATTTGACACTGTCAGCCACCGATGGCTGACAGGGCGCTCAACGTTTTAATTTTTTATTCATACTTCTTTTACTTTCGTGGTAAAACTTTCACTGAAATGTTTGAAGTATAACATGTTCTGCACACTCCTAAAGTTTCAAAATGATTCCTTCAGTACTTAGAGATATATGACAAAATGTCTAGAATCTAGAATGGCTGACATGGCGCTAAACGTGTTAATAATTAATTCAAAAACCAGTAGTTTTGCAAAATATTTGTCAGTGTTGTAGAGGACAATTTTTCACATCTTTCTACAGTTTTATTTATTTATTATTATTTTGAAGAAATTATTTTTAATACATTTAAATTAAATTTATTCTGAAAGAATTCGCACATGTTTTACTTTAAACATCGATAACTTTATTTCAGTGAGGAAAATCTAAAAAGAAACACTCTACCAAGATGTACAATTTTTTTTTTTTTTTTTATTTATTTAATGTCATACCACTTTTATTCCCTTTTTAAGCATTTTTGTATTAATCATTAAAGGACAAAATTTCCCCATAGGTTAACATGGAATCTTCAATATTCAAGATAGCGGGTACACAGCAACCGCCAATGTTGTTAAAATTTTACATTTGAGTTCACAGTCGATGACAATAAGATATGTAATCATTTTCAGGGATATATCTTATTAGGGACAGATTATAGGGTCAATCTATCTGCCTATGCTAAGTATTGCGATTCATTTTTCCATCCCTTTTGCCGAACCATTTTTACCCAACCAATTTCGTACAGAAGTCAGTAGTGGATGACGATACAACACAATACTTTTTGGAATCAATCTCACCAGGTTAGATTTTGAGTGAAATATCTGTTTGCTCTAGCTACGTCAATTCTTCCGATTATGCAAGTCTGTCTGTGCCATATCTTGGAATCACCTTAATCGGCTTTGCTCAAATTTTATATATGATTCCATAACTGATGATAATACAGTATTTAAGTTTGATTCTTATCTCATCAAGAACACAGTCAGGCATTTTATAGGTCAAATCACGTGATTGCAATCAATTTTTTATTAGAACAAGGTACATGAATGAAAAGTGAGTTTACACATATAATTCTTTCGTATGAATGTCAAATTCAAGCTGATTTTTAAGTTTTTTGTACATCTTAGAATAAAAGTGTATTTTTAACTAATTTATGACTCATTATATGTTAGTTTAAACTAGGAAAAACTACAAATTATTCGTTTATCCGTACATATTTTACTTTCTTGCTTATATTTATTTTCTCGTTTTCTCTTTTTCGATTTTCTAATTAAAAAAAAAAAAAAATAAATACGAAAGAATCTACACTAAAGAATATGTCAAAGAAACAATGCAATATACACAATGAGTGGCCAAATTATTATGACCACTGATCACCTCACCTGACATTTTCAGACATTTTTAACCGACTTCAAAAAAAGAAGGAAGGTTCTCAATTCAAACCGTATGTTTTTTTTATGTTTGTTAGCTCATAACTTCTGAACGGATGCTACGATTTCGACACTTTTTGTTTTGTTGAAAAGGTCTTGGTCTGCAATAGGTCCCATTGTAATATCTTTACAATCTAAAGAAAATACAGGGTGCCCAAAAAATCAGTCCCAACTCTTTTAACTGCTAAACGGCTGTAGCTGTAATATTAAAAATGGTATGTAAGTATAGCAAAGTGGCCATGCAGTACAAGGTTAAACCGCTTGCAGCGCCACCTGGTGAAAAATAGCGGAGTTAGTGTTACTATCTCGAAAACGGTTCTAGAGAAAAAAGTGAATAAAAATTGAAAAGAATCATCGATTAAGTACAAAAAGATTGTTTAGACATTCATGTTAGCGTTTCTATCTCGGAAACTGTTCAAGACAGGGGGAAAAAGTGAATTATAAAATTGCAGGGCATCATCGATTTAGTACGAAAAGATAGTTTACACATTGATGCTAAAAATACAATGCTAAAAACGTGCATTTGTTTGTTCGAAATTTCTTACACTATGCACACATGAGCTACATTGCACACATTGTAGCGTAGCTAGTGAGACATGCGTTATATAGTTAAAAAAACGGTTACTTGATACTTTTTGTTTTGTTGTAACGATCTTGGTCTGAAGTAGGTCCCATTGTAATATCTTTACAATCTAAAGAAAAAAAAACGCCATATGGTGAAAAACAGCGAAATCAGCCCTCCTATCTCAAAAACGGTTCAAGATGGGAGAAAAATTAATTACGAAGTTGTAGAGCATCATCGATTTACTGCGAAAAGACAGTTTTTAGACATTATTGCTAAAAATAGAACGCTTAAAACATGCAGTTGTTTCTTCGCAATTTCCTACACTGTGCACACTTGAACTACGTTGCACACTTTGCAGCGTGGATGAAGAGTATACTCTGTGGTTCAAAGTAATGTTACTGTAAACGGTCACATCTATTAGCGCAAATTCGTTTTCAACCAACTTCAGAAAAGAAGGTGTTCTTAATTCGAGCTATGTGTTGTTGTTGGTGTTTGTAAGCTTATAACTTTGTAAGATATGCTCTACTTAACCGACTTCAAAAAAGAGGAGGTTCTCAATTCAAACCATATGTTTTTTTGTTTTTATTTTGTTTGTTAGCTCATAACTTCTGAACATATAATCCGATTTTGGTACTTTTTGTTTTATTGTAAAGGTCTTGGTCTGAAATAGGGCCCATTGCAATATTTTTACGATCAAAAGAAAATACAGTGTGCCCAAAAAAGTCAGTCCCGACTCTTTTAACTGCTGAACAGCTGCAGCGATAGTCATAAAAGTGGTATGTAAGTATAGTAAAGTGGATATGTGCTGTATGATTCAACCACTACAGCGCCACCTGGTGGGAAACAGTGGAGTTTGCGTTCCTATCTCGGAAACAATTCAAGACAGGGGAAAAAGTGAATTATAAAAATGCAGAGTATCATCGATTTAGTACGAAAAGATAGTTTAGACGTTAATGCTAAAAACAGAACGCTTAAAACGTGCATTGTTTGTTCACAATCTCCTGTTTTGTGCACACTTGAACGACTTTGCATATGTTGTAGCGTAGCGGGTGACATTTATGCTATGTAAAATTCAGAGTATGATTATTATAAACGGTCACATCGATTAACGCATAGACGTTTTAAACCGACTTCATAAAGGAAGAGGTTCTTAATACAAACCATGCTTCTCGTCGTTGTTGTTGTTGTTGAAATTCGTTAGCTTATAACTTCTTAACAGATGATTTAATTTTAATACTGTTTTTGTTGTCGCAATGATCTTGGCCTGAAATAGGCTTCATTATCATTTCATTAAGGTATAAACAAATTACAGGATACTCACAAAAGTCTGTTCTCACTCTAACTGCTGAACGCATGCAGCTACACTGGTAAAAGCAGTATGTAAGTATCGATGTTGAAACTTCTGTCCGTCAGCTGCAATGCATATTTTGCTATTTGTTTGAACTTTACGCTGCGCAATTTTCAGAGCAGCACGTATTCACTGCAAAATTCAATATATATGCCTAACAGAATTTTTGGTTACGAATACAGCGTATCCGTTCGTTACATTTCTATAGACTTATTAACTTAACGTATGTTCATTCAATTGATAGTTTTTTGCTCATATCCGATAAAGGCCAGAAAAGTGATACAATTTAAAAATGCAGCATTTGAGAAAAATCATTTTAAAAATAACTTGACTAGAATAAAACTGGCACAACTGTCTCTCGAGTGGATAACTTTCTAGATGGAGATGTAACTTTTTCCTTCACATTGGGTGCATTTCATGTATTTTTCAGTGACATAAACCATTTTTTGAGTTATACCACTTTTCTTGGAAGTTGTGATTTGTGAAACTGCCGTCGAACGTCTTTTCGTGTTCTGCTATATGAATAAGTTTTCACTGAAAAGAAACAAATAAAATTTTTTTGTAAAAAAATAGAACCGACTCCAAAAACGCAATTACTATTCAAACAAACAAACAAAAAAAATTGCATGAAATGAAACCAAATTGCGCCTAAAAGTATAAAAAAATTTCCTTCGCCAAACAACCTATAACACTACAATTAATCATAACTTTTGAAGTCGGCGCAAAATTAAATAAAAATGGATACCTTTATTCAATACAAAATTCAAATCCTATTCAAAATACACATCTCAAATTGTCACCTGCAAAACGTAGCCGAAAACTATTTTCATTCAAGAAAACAAATAAGATTTCGTAAGCAGCAAAAGTTGGAGAAGATGCTGGTATCTGACGTCCTTGGTGAAAGAAAAATCGAAAAATTATCTGGCAAACGCATTTAATATCTTTGGGATATCATTATTAATTTGATAAGGTATATTAAGAGAGTAATCAAGAATATGAAACAATACTTCGTACAAAATATATTATGAAAATATACGTCTTGCGTGTATATTTTTGCAATACGTTTTGAACGCCAAATCGAAAAGCCACCAAGGATGATAGTTATCAAAGTTATACCAAATTTGCAAAGGAAACTCTAACTTCGTAGAAACATAAATACCGCATTGTGAAGAATGTTCACTGTTCTGTGTAGATGCTACCAATGGACCGATTGTATACAGTGATAAAATAATAAAGGAAACATGAAAATGGATCATTCGAGAACACAGCATTTGTTGCTACCGATCTAAAAACAAACCTTTAAAATTTAATTAAATTATATTTATTTTTGCGCCGACTTCAAAAGTTATGATTAATTGTAGTGTTATAGGTTGTTTGGCGAAGGAAATTTTTTTATACTTTTAGGCGCAATTTGGTTTCATTTCATGCAATTTTTTTTGTTTGTTTGTTTGAATAGTAATTGCGTTTTTGGAGTCGGTTCTATTTTTTTACAAAAATATTTTATTTAAACTACAATCCAAAAAAATTAACATAAAAATGCTTTATAAACTAACATAATGAAGAATAATAAGCAACTATAATTTCTAATATTGAAATTTGGTACTATAACCAATAACTTTACTTTCAGTTATACCATCTTCCCTCCTCCCCCGGCCTTAAAAAAAAAAAAAAAAAAAAAATCTAAAACTCTATATTTCAAATTATCAGTAGTTAAAAATTCTTTCTAATCAGTTTATGTTCATAAGAAATATCTACACACACACACCAAAAAAAAAAAAAAAAAAAAAAAAAAAAAAGGAATAAAACACAGAAATATGACTTATACAGGAATTCTTTATTTTAATTATGTTCTTACAATATATCAATAATTGTACATATTTCATCAATACAATGGAATAAAATAAAAGGTACAACATTTAATATTGAGATTTTCAAATAATAAATTTCATTATTTTCTTAATAAAAAATACTTTTCAAAAAAAAAAAAAAAAAAAAAAAAAAAAAATCAAAGCAGTCTTTGGGGACTGCTAATAGAAGTGAAAACTAAGTAACTTGTGAATTGTATCGTCAAGCTATTAGATTATTATGTTAAATATCTCTAACGTACTAAACGAATCATCTCTAAACTTCAGCAGCGTACAGAATATGTAATACCTCATATTTCAGAGGAAGTTTTGCCCCATAAGCAAAAAGGGAACCTGCAAAAAAAAAAAAAAAATTAAAAGTTTGGGATTACCCTCTAAAATCTAATGCTTGATGTGTTCTGGCTGTAGCATGAGTTTATGATGCTTATTATCTGTCTAAAATTTTGAGGTTACCACATATATTCATGGCGAAACATCTTTAAAAAATTGCCACTTTTTTAATTAATACTCGAGTAATTAACATCCAGATGAAAATAATTTCTAGAAAACTTGTCACACTACGTTACACTTTATACTGAAATTCGAATGAAAAGTATTAAATATCTAATGAAATTTGAACATTTTTACCAAATTTTTAACTAAGCAGGCGCAAGCTTTAGCAAAATTTAATTTGCATAATTTAATAGTCAAAAAAGTTGTAGGTGATAGAATAAACTGATTAAATTCCTTTCTCTCATTCCCCCCCCCCACCCCACACACACACACACACAAAAAAAAGAGTTAAACTGTAAGGAATTTGACCATATTTTTATTTTGATTCAATCAATGATAATGTGGTGTTCGTTAATTGTAAAAGAATAGTGATGAAAACCACTTACGTTCCTTATTTTTGAGAGGAACTGAAATTGAATTCATTCTATCCCATACAACGTTTTGAATTTACAATATTTGTTTGCGGTTTTCATACAAGTAGTTCAATACTTTTGGCTGTTAAATTATGCAAACAGATTTTTTTTTTTTTTTTTTAAGCTTGCGCATAGTTAGTTAAAAATTTAATGAAAGTGCTCATACCTCATTACGTATTTAATATTTTTTGCATTCTGCTTGCAGTATGCTGTGTCTAATGTAGTATGCCAAGTTTCTTAAAAATAACTTTTATACGTATTTTAATAACATAAGTGTTATAATTGTATTTTTTTTTTTTTTTTTAAGCTTGCGCATAGTTAGTTAAAAATTTAATGAAAGTGCTCATACCTCATTACGTATTTAATATTTTTTGCATTCTGCTTGCAGTATGCTGTGTCTAATGTAGTATGCCAAGTTTCTTAAAAATAACTTTTATACGTATTTTAATAACATAAGTGTTATAATTGTATAAAGTTGTAATTTTTGTACTTTTTTTTTTTTTTTTTTTTTTTTTTTAAGAAATCGCTGTTTCTCCATGAATATATGTAACTTCATAAATAATAATATAGATAATAAGAAGAAACCTATTAATTACATGCCACAACCAGAACGCATGTACAGGGTAATATCGAACATTTTATTTTTCTTTCATTTTTTACTGCCATAGGAAAAAGTTTTTCACTGAAATATGAGGTATAGCATCTTTAGAACATTCCTGAATGACAATTAAAAATGATTCGTCCAGTACTTTTTGAGATATTTTAGAAAACGTTTGAAATTGTGAAATGGTCATAATTTAGCCTTTCAGTGTATATATATTTTTAAATGCATTTATATATTTTTTAATGTAAGTTCAGAGCTGCCAACCTAATCCGGCAAATTGTTAACGCCTACTGAAAAACGCCCCTTTTTCTACACCACTTAATTTTTAGAGCAATTCTCTTCAAATGTATATATGATGAATTAAGTAGAAAAATACTCTAAAAATTAAGTGGTGTAGAAAAAGGGGCGGTACTAACAATTTACCGGATTAGGTTGGCAGCTCTGTAAGTTTTTCATGTAATTAAATCATTTTCAGATTGTTTAATTTTCTAAAATCCTTTTTCCTTGATTTAGATAGAAAAGGTCGAAATAGTTTGTTTTTAATAGTTTGTCTGAAATAAAACTCTTGCAACTAATAAATGAAAAATGAAGGAAAACAATGTATTCTTAAGACCGACTGACTTAAGTGTTAACTTCTGTAGTGTAATGTATAATATAATTCAAAAAGCATTCATATGCATTACATTAAACAGAAAACGATAGTTTCGAGTGCTTTTAAAGTATATTGTTTGTACACCACACAGTGCATTTGAATTTTATATGTATTAAAAATAAATAAAATACGAAGCACAACACAAATTAAAACGAATTTACGAACGTTTCCATTGGTAACTTGTATATGATTTCTTTATACGATCCTACACACAAAATAATTATGCTTTTTATATCATTTTCTATAGAAGATATGCTGTTGTGCAAATGAAGAGTGTATTCCTTTAAGTTAAGTGCTGTATATATGGGTGTTTGTCTTTTTAAAAATTCCATTTGTAGACAACGTACTGGAATTTTTTTTTTTTTTTTTTTTTTTTTTTTTTTTTTTTTGTGACCCTATATACGAATCGTTAAGGGCCCTTTTCACTCACCGCCGCCGGAAGCCGAAGCTAATGTTATTCTATGGGAAATTTTTCTTTACAAATAACTTATTAGCTGATACAAATTTTTTAATTCTGTTTTCACATGCTAAAAATTCCCAGCTGTTAAATTGACGGACTTTTTAAAAAAAATTATTTTTTTAATTTTTTATATTTTATTTTAAAGCTGCAAAATACGAATTTTCCATAAGTGAAATTTTTTCATTTTGCAATTTCAAAATAAAATATTAAAAATTAAAAAAATACATTTTGAAAAAAGGTCCGTCAGTTTAACAGTTAAAAATTTTCTGAATGTGAAAACAGAATTAAAAAATTTGTATTAGCTAATAAGTTATTTGTAAAGAAAATTTCCCCATAGAATAACATTGGTTCGGGCTTCCGGCGACGGTAAGTGAAGAGGGCCGTTAATGCTGTACAGTACTGTTTATAGTACTATTTTGAGGACTTCCAACTTATAATTTGTTAAATTTCTTTTTCGACCACCGCTATAAAACGCCCAATTAATTTCATAGAATTTATTTGAATTCGAGACACTGAAAAATAATAGTAAGGATTATAATCTACATAAATATTAATAAAATAAAAGCAAATAAACTTTTAACTTTTATTATTTGTTACTACCTCTCCCTCCCCCCCCCCCCCAAAAAAAAAAAAAGGCTGAAGATGATAACACTAGATAGAAAAAAGTGTATATATATATATATATATATATTTAAATTTTTTAAAAATTACATAAATTACATTAATTTGTTTATTCCTAAAATACAAACAAAATGTAAACTATAATGAATGAATTGTGTATCAGTCACTAAACACACTAAATAGCTCATGGAAAATTACCAGATAAAGTAATAAATCGTTAATACTATGACTTTACGATCTAAACTAAAAAAAAAAAAAAAAAAAGTTTTCATCATTTTTCACGGATAATAATTAAATATAATTCATAATTCTAATAATTAAATATGTCATATAATTCATGTATAAGAAACAACATTGATTGTATTAAAGTATTTAATAACTTTCTATAACCATGGCTGAGACTGCGCATGCTTGAATAAAATTTTATTATTCCTATGATGCGCCTTATTAAAAACTAAAATGGAATTGGAGCTCTAAAGAAATCATATTTTCAATCTGAATGGAAAATAAAAATTTCATATATTTTTCAAATATTTATATTTCGCATATTTTTCTGTATTTTAAGATAAAACATTTTTACTTCTCGCTGATTAAAAATTTATTTTCTTAAGAAATATGTATTTCGTGTAATAAAATGATTTGACTAAATTGTAAATAATTATAATATATTTTTAGGAGATAACTTTTCAGAAAATGGCACTTTATTTAACACTTCACGCTGTTTTACTTACTTGGAAATTATAAGTACGCCATTACAGCCCATGATGATAAAAGGTGGAGCCTCTTACATTCTCCGTGGATACGGACAAGATGTCTATCTTCAACCAAATTTATACTCAATAGATCCGGATGACCCAGAAAATAAGGTTGTGTTATTCACATACTCAGTTAAATGTTATTCACGCTATATAGTTATTCTGTAAATATTTACAAAAAATATTATTGTGTAAATTCTAAAGTAAATTTTTAATTTGTATGGAAGTACATGTTTACGAAATTTTGTTGCATATGGCTTTATTTCGGAATTTAATCCATACAAATATGACAGTCTACAATAATACAAAGATCAGAAATATTTTTACTAGGGGGTGGGAATCGATTAAGAGTTTTAACTGGGTTAATCGTAGTTCATTAATCGATTAATCGGGTTTTTAATCGGTTTTCATTTTTTTATATATAATTTTATTTCAATGGTGACATTCTCATTGTGTACAGTTGGTAACAAAAGTATCCGAATACTAGCAAAAATTCCTATATAAAAAAAGTAGAGTTAATTCTGTTTTGTTAAATAAATCCTTGTCGAATCATGCTTTTAGTCAGTCTAAGAACATGATTCGACAAGGATTTATTTAAAAAGTTAGTTCTTCTTTATCACTTCGGACTAGAACACAGAATGTTATTTTCTGTTTCTACTTCGACAGTTACTATCAGCAATTCTGAACAGACAATAAACGCTTGAAGATATTGTGAAACTCTGTTGATATTTTCCCCATCACAGGGATAGTGGAAATCTCAACCCCTTCTTTTCTTTTCTTTTTTATCTTTAGCATTTCCATTTTTTGAAAGCTTCTTGTTTCTGAGAATACTATTGCCCTAGCCAACACTTTAGACAGGTAGTGTTGCTCCAGCATGCACATGAAGGGATATTTTGTTTAATATCTGTCCTACCCCTTTTCTCTATCAAAAAAAGTGCAACATCTTCTTTTGTTAGGTTTTGTTTTTATTTATTTACTTTTTGTTTTTATTATTTTTTTTTTTTTTCATTATTTGATGGATGTTTCTTAGAATGTTTGTTAGGAAAATATGTGAAAAAATATTTTGTAGGTAAAACAGAATTTTTACTTTAATTCGTAGTTTGAAAATTTTAATCCGATTTTGAAAATTTTTAATCGAATTAATCGATTTGATTAACATGATTAAAAAAAAAAATTGATCGGAACTAAGAATTGATCGATTAACAGAATCGATTAATCGGCACAGCCCTAATTTTTACTCTTTTTACCTTCTTCAATATTAAAAGAACAAAGCATTAGATAAGTCTCTACCATAGTTTAAGTCTGTTGGATTAGTGCATTTTCAAATGTATATTACTTTATTTTTAGAAAATATGTGAAAAATATTGAGGGTATCCTTATTCGAGAACTAATTCACAGAATTCTATAGCTATTCATATTAAATAGGACGTCGGGATAAATTTGCGCTGGTAGGTAATGCTGCTGTGCTGCACATTTTGATGGTGTCTTCAGTCTTGACTCTGTTTTATATACAATACCAGAATCTATTGCAATAGAAAACTATGACAATTCAGTTTTGCTTTGGGCAAAACAGTGACCAAAATGTTCTGCTCTCGAAGTTGGTAGATCAGAAGGGTTCAATTCAGGTCGCGTTAATCGACTTAGCTGTAGAGATGGGATAAATAGTTACTTTTCAATAATAGGTTACTTCGTTCCATACTTCCTTTGGTAATAGGTTTTTGCAACATATTATTTTTATAACCTATTACTTTTTAATTTACATATGGCTAATGTATTTCTAATCCTTTCTGAATGATATACAATATATACATGTGTCCTACATAGTGGATGCCGTTCATGTTTTTAAGTCCCAATGCTTTCGAATAGTAATCTTCACTTTATTTAACACTAGAATTTCTTCAGTTAGAAAAAAAAAAAAAAACGCTGATATGAAATAGTGGTAGAGTCAAAATTTTACACAAACGTTTGTCCCAATCGAGTAAGCTTAAGGTTCATTAAACCAATTCCTTTAAACACGAAAACAGAATATTTCAAATAATATCAAGAAACACGTACATGAGAGCCGTTCTCTGAAAAAAAAAAAAAAAAAAAAAAAAAAAAATCTCATATTATAAGCCATATATGTAATTAAAAAACAATTAAATAATATAGCAAATTTTTAAGAAACATCTTTAAGGCATCCCAAATTTTAAACTACCGAGTGACTGTTTCTTTTGATTTTCCGAAGAACTTGAACTTTCCAGATTGACAAGAAAATTAGTGTGTTTCACTCATACTTAGCAAACAGTCACTTTGAATATGTTTCTAAAATTAGAAACACTTGTTAAAAAATATAGATTTTGCTTACAAAAATTCCATAAAATGATGTATTTTCTCAGACACTTAATTTTATAACATAAGAGCATAATTAACTATTCTTAACACCTTTACTCATTTTAAATCTAAAAAAATAGTTTCAAGAAAAATTCAGATTTAAAAAAAAAAAAAAAGTGAAGAAAAGCTGAACAGTAAAAATAAATAAATAAATATTCAATTTTCTTCTCAAATTATTCTTAATAAAACCACAATAAATGCTGTATGCCATTACGCATTTTCAATTCCATCTGCTATAAGCAATTAAAATATAAACAAACACTCCTTCCTTTCAATTATCAAACATCTGTTTCCCAATACGCAAGCGAATCCAAACCTAGCAAGTGTAATGTCATTCCTCACCTTCATGACTAAACAGTAATCAACATCTACTAATCACCCCTTACCTATTTCTGCTAGCTGCATAAATTAACACTATTTCGTTAAACCGTAATATCAAAGTTTTTTATTCAAACGATTTTATTATCCCATGAAAAATAATCAACACCAAATAAAATCATTTCTAAATTAATATGAGCACGAAGCTATTTGTCCTAAACGTTAAAATTATCTTGCTTATTAAAATTATCTTGATTAATATATTTCACAAGGAATATTCCGTAATACATTCTAGAAAATATCAGGGGTGCAGAAAATGTTCAGACCTCGGAAATTTCCCCCAAACACAGTATAAATTTCCCTAAATAATGCAAAAATCTACTTTGCTATACAGTTATTTGTTCTATGTAATAAATCTTTAAATACTTCTTTAAATCTTTAATAAGTATACAGTGTAACATAAAAATATCGCTGTTAGTGTATATTATAAGAACTTCAAAGCAGCAAATTTTTATTTTTTATTTACATTTTTATTTTCTCTTAATAAAATATTCAGAATTTCCCCGGTTAGTTTAAATTTCCCCCGAACCTCGTTCGGGCGTTCGGACATATTCTGCACCCCTGGAAAATATTATCATTGCAAAATTATCGTTAAAAAAATAATACATCTGCAGCTATATTATTTTTTTAACGATAATTTTATGAACTTGGAAATAGAAAGATATTATTGATTCAGAATATCACAGAGTAACAGATTGCATGAAATCGTTTGCATTGCTTACTGAGATTTCAGACCTATTTTTTTTCAGACGTGAAGTAACGAATTGATTCGAACATCTGCGCGAAAAGTCTGATGCGAATCTTTAGCCGGCGTTCATAATTTTGTTTTTGTATTGTAAATAAAATAAAACAAAATAAAAAAGTAATTATATAAAAGAAGTAATTCAAGCTTTTTACTTGTATAATGGTATATTATATCAGTTTTATTTCTTGTCTATTTCGCGTGCAGAGATAAAGTTGAAAATATTATTTTTTTTATAGGATATTTTTTGTGATATATTACAGTGCTAATAGGCTACAATGCAATAATAATATTATTTATTATGTTACGTGAAATAACGCCCATCTTTACTTAGCTGTTCGGTGTTTTCCCGCATGTTCTTTTCCGAAACTCTGGTAAATAAGAACTAAGATCCCTTAGACTCCAGTAGAGGGCATATACCACCCAGGCTTAAGAATTTCTATATTCGCCTTAACCTATTAGGCGCCAAAGCTGCCGCTGCGGAACATTTAATTAGGAATTTTTTCTCTACAAGTAATTAAGATAAATATATTTATTTTTTACATTGAATAATAAAGTGCTTAGCTTTGTTGGTACTCCCCCCCCCCTTCACCCAAACAGTTTGCAATGTAAATTCTATTTGTTTTAATTATTCAAAAAAAAAAAAAAAATTGTTTCCACGGCATAAGAAAAGGAAATCGCGAAAAATAACTCACGCAAGTGCAAGGTTTTAAAACAATGCATGTAAAATGAGTTCTTTCCTTAAATTATAACAAACAAGGATCAAGAAGACAAATTTAAAAGGGTTTTGCAATTTATCAAAATTTGTTCTATCCTAATTAGGCATCAAGTCTCCAATTTTGGAACCATATCATATCTTCTAGACAAATATGTATATTTTTAATTATTTAAGCTACTTATCTTTTGAAATACAGTTTGAGATAATTGAAAACCAAAATATATGAAAATTAAAAAATTTTTAGTGGAATTCATATAGCGGCGTTTAATGGATTAATCCTAACACCAACATTAATTATGCATTGTAGACTACGTTTCTGATAAACATATTACAGTGCAGCCACATATCCTAAAACTAGCAGTGAGGACGCATCCAAAATGTTGGAGGGATGCAGCTTGCTCGACAGTTTAAAATTTGGAAAACATCCAGTAATTCCGAGCTCTGATATTGCTCATTTTCTCTGAGTCAGATGACTGTCACCCCTATTTTTGCATTGGACTTGTTGAGTTTGCACTTGTGCAGATGCTTCCATGGTTGCATGAAATGTGGTCAAAGAATATATTAAAGTTTTGTTTACCTATTCATTAGCTATAAAACGTTTCTAACAGTGGAACAAGGTGGTTGAAATGAAAAAATGCCTTATTGAATGGGGTGAATGCATCCTATGGATGGATGGGCATTTTTTCTGGAAAAAAAAAAAAAAACACTACTAAGCGTTTAATTTCTGTTTTCAATACAAACTAGTTGGCATAGGTGGACTCTGTTCAGTTCTCCATCATATTTATGTTCTCATAAATTTCCAGTGCGAGACATATTATAATCATGTTAAGAGAAATGAATTAGACCAAAGCTTGGTACAGTGACAGAATGAAATCCCCGCCTAATAGGCTATCCACCGTTCACTTCGATATATTTATCTTATTCTAATCTATTAATTTATTTTATCAGGGTCAATTCCGTTGTATAGTTTTCATGCTACTATTTCCAATGCAATAATCCTCAAAATTCCTATTTATGTAAAAAGAATTTCGATTTCGCTATGTTGATAAAATCTGAAATTACTTACGAATAACTTACGAAATTTTCCTATTAGAATATTTGTATTCAATTATGTTCAAACAAGTATCACAAACGTTATTTTGAAGTTGTCTGATATATTTATGATCCTCAAAATGGACGTTTATGCTCAAATTTGCCCTATTCTGCCATGTTAAGAAATTCGTAAATTTCCAATAACTTATGAAATTTTCATATTGGAAAATTCATAGTCAATAATATTCAAGCCAGTATCCTAAATAATATTTAAAAATCTGGTGTGTAACAGCCACACGACTTCCATTACCCAGTACTACACACATTATAAACATTTTATATACATTTTTGATTTAAATAAGTAACAAAATTGCTCTTTCTGTCAAATAAGTTATTTAAAATAATAATTAGAAAAATAATAATATATATATTAATCATTTTCCAGATATGTTACGAAATTCTGAGGAGATATTGTTAGAAAATAGTTTGCATTAATTTTATTATTTGAATAAAAGTTTTTGGAAACTTTAATTTTATTTTCAGTAATTTTTAATCCATTTTTCTGAGAAATCCATTTTTCTCAAATGAGAGAAATGCACTGCTATATATAGTTATGTTTTGTTTAATAGTTATAAGAATATATCAGGGGTGAAACTACCTAGCTTGAAAAAACCCTGAAAACTGTTCCTTGCATGCAGATAGGGAGATTTATTAATGATACATCATACGGCTACCTATATTAAGTGACAATTGCAGACTTTGTAATACATTATAAGACAAATTAACCATTCAAAATGAGAAATTTCTGTAAAAACAAAGTAGCTTAACATGAAATTAAAAGACATAAAATTTTTCAAAAACCCTGAATTCAGGGGTAGCCCCTGAAAAGTTTCACCCCTGATATATGCATATTGTTGTACATATAAAATTTATGTTAGTACTTAATACATTTATTTACAAACTGATTGATAAATGAATCATTAAAATTTTCTATCGTTTGATTCATGAATATAACCTCTTAATGAAGTCTCTTCAAAAGATTGAATTTTTGAATCATAACGAATTTCTCTAAATGCAAAATAAAAGCATCTAAAACTAACTTGCAAAAATCTTTTTTCTTTTCATCTAAATAAAAACTCAGCGAGTGCATAGATTGTCTTCGAATGTTTCTTCAAAAGTATTGGAACAAATGCAATATTCATAGTTAATTTAATATTCGCAAAAAAGAATACATCAAAATATCAACAAATAGCATCAAAATTGCTAATGAGAAATTAAAGTAGAATTACTATTAAAATCGCAGACGATAAAATCAGCAGACTTCTGTTTTAATGTCTCTGAATTTTTATCATTTGTTAGCAGACGATAAATAATTTGATTACCATTAGCAACGCTGAAAATAAAATTTTATTTATTTTTAGATGGTGCACATTTAATTAGACACTAGCAGGCTACGCCCGCTTCGCTGGCCACTATATTTAAATGAATCTCCAAAAGAATTGGATCATTATTTATTTTTCACATCACATTATAAATAAAAACTAAAATAATTACATTGGAATCGCTCTAGACGTCGCATCGGGTACTCGCTGACTGCGGCAGCTCTTTCTCTGCCCGCACTGTATCGGGAGCAGGTCCCCACTGCCTGCAGAAATCTCTTTCCTATGTATTTCAATATGGGTATTTATTGACGATAGGTGGGTCTGCCATTATTTAAGAACTACGATTTTAAAGATAACTGTATCTCAGCGTCTATTAAATATTTTAGTTTTTGAACCAAGTATTTTATTGCTCATGCTATTTACACTGTATTACAGTTTGATTCCGACCAATATAATGAAATAAAATAAAAAGTAGATTTTCTTTTAGAATGAATTAAATACATAAAAAACAAATAAATTCCAATCAGTTTAATCCTTTCTACTATATACTACCATTATTTCCTGACAAATACTATAAATTAGAAAAAAAAAAAAAAACTTTTAAAGAAATTAAATTAACAAATGAAAAATAATTGTTGTTATACTACAAAAATTATACATAAACATAACTGTTATAAATACGTTTTTAAATTTTAAATTTAATATATTTAATTTTTTCTACTGCATTACCATCTTATCCGCGATTGTAATGAAATGCTCGCCCTCTGGTGAGCTAAGGTGAAATTATCACACCACTGCATATCATCATATTATGCAATCGGTTTTCCATGATGAAATGGCGGAGACAAAACAATAATAAATACACGTGCCTATTATATTTACTAACAACTGCAGTTCAGAGAGCGCCATCTATCGATCATTACAAACGCTGATTTTCAATAAATATAATAAATTAAAAAGAGAAAAAAGATTCGCCCTCAAATAAATGTATTAAATAAAAAATAAATTGCATAATATAGCCGTTGCTAAGATACGCAGACGATTACAATCGAAGAATAAATTCATGAAAAATGAAACATAAAAGCCAATGTTTAAAATCGAACAAACATTAATTAAAAAAATTCAAATTCGAAATTCGAAAAAATCTCGATGAGGTGCACACCTGCAGGGTCCCAGGTACCTATATGCCAAATTTGGAAGCTCTGCAATCAGTAGTGTGTAGTATTGTTCATGTTTAGAAAAATGTATTTATTTTCCTGTTGAAAAAATAAAAAATAAACTCGTATTTTTTTTTTTTTTTTTTTTTTGCGGGGGGGGGGCAACAATTAAATTATGGATTAAATTTAAATGGCTAATTTTTTGCTATTATTAGCTTATTATTTTCATATTTTTATTAATTAAAAGAAAACTAAACAGAAATTCGAAATTCTGACTTCGATGTGCACAATGATCCTTCGGGGGGCACCTTTGTGTTAAATCTCGTGACTGTCCGAGCTACCGTTTTCGAGAACAGTGAAATATATATACAAATATTGCTCACTTAATAGTATAAGGTGTACGTTTTATTATTATTATTATTATTATTATTTTGTCGAAAAAAAAATTGGCAACAATTAAATTACGGATAAAATTTTAAAATTTAAATGGCTTATTTTTCAGAAATTAGAAGGTTATTATTTTCACATTTTAATTAATTAAGAAAAAACTAATCATCCGATTGATAAGCTGTTTAATGCATCGGATTTACAAAAATTTTCCCTTTCATTTGGTATTTTATTTGTAACGATGCGACTGATATTTCTAATTTATTTTCTAATCTTTCTGATTTATTTTCCTCATTTTAAATAAATGTACGTTTTTTTTTTTTTTTTTTTTTTTTTTTTTAATTATTATTATTTTGTCTAAAAAAAAATTGGCAACAATTAAATTATGGATAAAATGTTAAAATTTAAATGGCTTTTTTATCAGAAATTAGAAGGTTATTATTTTTATATTTTAATTAATTAAGAAAAAACTAATCAAAAATTCGAAATTCTGACTTCGATGTGCACAATGACCCTTCGGGGGGCATCTTTGTGTTAAATCTCGTGACTGTCAGAGCTACCGTTTTCGAGATCAGTGAAATATACAAATATTGCTCACTTAATAGTATAAGATATTAAAATATTCTCCCCTTACATAATAAATAAAATAGATTTATGTATACTTACTGACTAAAAATCACAGTCATTACTAAATAGTATTATAAGCCTTTTGAAGCAAAATTTTCTAAATTCATTCGTGATGTTTCGTAATACATTCATCAAATTATAATTTATGGTCAATCTTCTTTAATTAATTACTTAGATGAAATTAATTAAAGAAGTAATAAATTTAATTAGTAAACTTCTTAGCTTGACTGATTTGTAAAATGTTTGAAATTCTTTGTTCGAGAATACGAAATATGTTATCAGATGTGGTAAACGATATTTTAGATTATATAATTTATTTTGCAATTTCTGTACAGTTTTTGAATAATATCGTTTTCTTAACATGCATTCACACTGAATTAAACTTTTCCAAGTAATCGATTGCCTGAAATTGAGCTATTTATACAGGACGCCTTTCAATTTTCCTGAACTAACCAACTATATCATTCGAAAGGACATCTAATAGAGTGTTTAAATAGCAAGTTTGAAGAAAAACGTTAGAGCCGTTTTTGAGATACGGACTTACGGTCCCACTTCCGATTTCCGATGCCCCACTACCGCTTTTTCAATTTTCACCAAAATTTCGAAATTTTATCTGTACACCAGATGTATTTCAATTCTAAAGTTTCATAGCTCTATCTTTATTAGTTTCTGAGCTATAATAGCCAGAAGATTCTCCACACACACACACACACACACTGACCAATTGCCAAAAACCACTTTTTTGGACTCAGGGGACCTTAAAACGTGTAAATCAGGTGAAAACCCGATATCGAATTTTCAGACCGAATACAATACTTCCATTACAATATTCCTCAAAATAGACGTTTATGTGAAATTTTGCTGTATTCTGCTATGTTAAGAAATTCGTAAATTCCAAATAACTTGCGAAACTTTCAAAGTAGCATGTTTATAGTTAATGATGTTCATTCCAAATTCAAAACTGATATTTTAAAACTGTCCTGACATCTTTAGAATAAAAATTTTCTACTTAATGGACGTTTAAGTGAAATTTTGCCCTATTCTCCCATGTTAAGAAAATCGTAAATTTATAATAACTTACGAAGTTTTTTAATTCGAATGATGCAAATGAATAGGGTTCTTGCCAGTGTCGAAAGTAATATTTAAAACTGATCAGACTTCTCTGCTACTATTTGTTCTTGAGATATCGTGTACACAGACTAACAAACTCACTAACGGACTAACGAACTGATAGACACCCTACAGACGGACACCATAAAAATTTTGTCATTTTCGGATTAATCACACCTGAAAACGTGCAAAAAAGTCAAAAAACCGAGGTCGAAAATTTTCACGATTACCTAAGTTCACCATACCTATAGTATTTTGGGGAACTAATAAACATCGTAACTCAATGTAATTAACAGGTTATTCATCAAATTATATAAAATGGCATACGTATGTATGATAAAGTTAGATATGGCTTAATTTTAAACCCCAACTAAAAAGGTGATATTATAAGCTTGAAACCCTTATATTATCCGTCTGTCTATCTGTGGCACTGTATCTTCCAAACAAACTGATCGATTTTAATGGTTTATTATTATTATTAGAACGCTGATTTAATCGGAGTGGTTATACATTTGATTCAAATCTGTTTTTTATAGATTTTTAGATATATATATATATATATACAGATATATATATATATATTTTAATTGATTAAAACGTGATTTTTTTTTTTTTTTTTTTTTTTAAGCAGTTCCCGTTAATATTTTAAAATTTGCGAGCAAGCAGTCATATCTGTATATATATATAAATTACGTGACACGATGTTTGTCCGGGGTAAACTCCTAAACTACGGAACCGATTTTAATGAAATTTTGCACACTGTGTGCAGTTTGGTCCAACTTGAGAGATAGGATAGTTTTTATCTGAATTTATTGTCACAATATTGTTTTATTGCAATTATTTGTTAATTATAGACCTTTATTAAAGTTGCTCCAAAATATCTGTGAGTTCCATAAGTTTAATTGTTGCCAATATATATATATATATATATATATATATATATTACGAGTTCATTTTCTTTCGACATGAAAATAAATACATTTAATCAAACGTGAACGTTAAAAAATTATAAAAAGTTAAATTATGCATCTCACGAAAATTGACGTCATAATCAATTTAAAGATTTTATACACATTGATAAAGTGCTAATGTAGTTCTACCATAGATATAGTAATATATATAGATCTCTCATCCCCATGTTATCGTACAAAGATTTTTGATGCCGAAAAAAAAAAAAAAAAAAAGCTTTAGAAACAGCCATTAAGTGGTATTGAAAAAAAAAAAAAAAAAGAAAAGAAAGAAAGAAATATGAATTTGAAACTGTATTTGGAGTCTTCCATTCCCCTTTAGCAAATAAATTATTCATAAATTTTATTTGCTAAAATATTAGTATGTATTCCCGTGTGTATTCACTCGGGGAAAGACGGCCATATTTTGGTAAAAAAGTCGTCTTTTCCCAAATGAAAAGGAATAACTTTTTTCTCCCCAATGATCACTCTATTCTATATATGCTATACTATATCTATGAGTTCTATACGCAAGCGAAGTGTGACTCACTGACCGCCTGTGCAGCCAAGAAAAAGATTTCCTATGTTAATTGCCCGCTGGATTTTTTGTAAGAAATTATTAAAAATCGAGGAAATTTATTTCCCGATTTTAATCCTTATATTTGGGTATAGATATGTATTAGTTATCGCGGGTGTTAGATTGAATTATTTTGCTGTCAAATTGACAAAATTTTAATTTTAAATTTCAAAACTCTGTCGCCCTTGGCTTTTTTATTATTATTATTTGGCGATCATAAGCGTAACACGAAAATATACATGCCAGATGTATGCATTGTACGAAATGTAATATGTATTATTCATTGTACGTATGTATGACATGTAATATGTATTGTACGAAATATTGTTTCATATTATTCATTACTCTTTTAATATAAGTTGTTAAAATAACCATGATTTTTGAAAGGAATTAAATATTTTCGCCAGATAATTTGGCGATATTCTTTTTTTTTTTCGCCAAGGATGACAGAAAGGAAATCTGTTCTGCTGCAAAATATTAGTATCTTACATCAGATATTTTACTTAGACATTTGAAAACAAATTTGACTTCAAACTATGATAGAATATTTATCATTTTTCTTTTAATTAGTATATTATTAGTATATTAAAATTTAAAAGCATGGTATATAAAAAGTTTTTTTTTTTTTTTTTTTTTTTTTTTAATCTTATAATTATTCTTATCTTAATCCTCAATGTTTCCCATCTTTATTAACTATAATTAACTATTAAACTTTTAACATACTCAAAAACTTCTCATCACTTCGTTAAAATACACTAAACTTTTCCAAAATCTTTTTCTATTTAAAATGATACATGTATTTACTTTAAATGTCCAATATTTCATAAGATTTCCAATTTTAAAGTTTTAAAATATTTATCAAATTTACTTATTTTTCTGGTTTAGCCTTATTGTTTTCCTTTTTATAACTACAGCTGTTGCCCTCTTTAAAATATTTAAAATGATGAGGTCATTTTATAGTAAAATTATCCATTATAGCATATATTATATTTCACTCCTCCATAAAAATTGATTTTAAAATCGTCTGTTTCTTTTATACTTTTATTTTAATAGAATTTTAATAGAATTTAATTTATATATTAGTCAGTTTAGCAATTTTATCCAAAGTAGCATTAGAAATAATATATATCACTTCTCCATTAAAATTTATAGGACCCTACAATAAAATTAATTTGTGCTTAATATTAACACTACGAAAATTTTTATCAATCGCTTCCAAATTTTGACCTAAGTTTCAAATCTCAACCCTGTGGGTTTTTACTGTACTAAATTGACGTAATTTGACTGTACTAAATAGTTTACAGCCGTATAATTTAACGTATAACATAGTCACAGCAACGCGTGGCCGGGTCTGCTAGTATATATATAAAGTTAACTTTACACTTATGTACAATAATAAAAGAATATTTATAGCTTTTTAAGTGAAAACAAAACTGAGTTTATAATTAAGTATTTAAAACGTTAGTAAACACAAGTGAAAAATACACGAAGAAAAACTTTGCTTGCTTTGTTCCTAGGACTTCGTCATTGAATGGTCTTGTCGGAAGATCGATCCCCAGAACTTATTGGATGATGGAGAAGAATATGATAATAGTTCTAGTTTAGCTTTGAAAGCTATAACATGGACTAAAAGTAAAGAAACGGACTCAACACAGGACTGTTTTACAGAAGGTTCAGGTACGTATAAATTTAAAAGATTTAAGAATTTTTGCAACAGAAATTTGAGATAATGAGATTTCAAGAAAATCTACATTTGATTCATTTGAATATTAGATAAAGAGTGAATTTTCGTATTGTTATCCAATTTTTTTTCCTAATATACATATGTAAGAAAAGTAATGTAATCACAATTTGCGAAATGGATTTTGTGTCTTGCATAGCTCAAAAACTTGAATAACTCTAATAAATAGTTAATAAAAATTATAATAAATAGTTATTTTATTATAGACTAGCTGACCCGTCCGGCTTCGCACTGATGAACAAATTTTAGTTAAAGATGGATTGATATGTAAAAAATCAAGAAATATATCAGTTTATATGTTATAGTCAGGCAATATTATTAACTGGAAAGTCAAAATATAATTTTACAATTATTTTTTTTAATTAGTTGTTAAATGTTGGCAATTTTTGCTTAATGCTATTTATTTATTTATTTATTTATTTCATAAAAAGAAACATTTCTTTACTCATGAATAAAAAATATTGAAAAATAAACCCTATGACATGAAAATGTTTTTGATAAAATTGACGTCATAATAGCTTTAATTATTATTTATTTTTTCATTTCGCAAATAATTTTAATAATGTATATTAAAGGAGAAATCAATAATATGAAACAATATTCGTACAATATATACTATTACAGAATCTGGTGTGAAACAACCACACGACTTCCATTACCCACTATTACACGTAATATATACAATTTTTTGGAGATATTACTTGCATTTTTTGAGATTTTCGAGTAACCCAAGTTAAAATCCATGCTAGTACCAGCAAAGAAAATAGGCTAGTTATTGCTATGTTTTGCTTTGTCTGCTAGATTTTCATGCTGTTATATGCTTTATAATGCTAGCCAGCATAAAATGCTATATTAGCTAGCTTACACAGCAATAGCACGACAAGCTATATACAAGCATTTTATGCTTATTTGTTGTTTAAGCTTTTCCAAAGCCTGGAGAGGTATGTACCTTAACAAGCTATTATGTGCTTTTCTATGCTTGCCAGCGTAATATGTTATGTCGACAGCTTAAGTAGAAATAGCATGGCATGCTAGATGCCAGTGAGAAGTGAGAAAATAGCAACAAAAAAGCATCTGTTGGTTGTGAATTACTGCTAGTATAGCAGAAATTTCAAGCAAATAGTAGTCATAATTACTGCTGGGCCAGCAACATACTATTCAAGCAACAGAAGCTGGATTATGTATGCTGGACAAGCAATAAACTGTGCCAATACACACCATGACTTGCTGGTAATTTTGGTGGAACCAGCAAATATTTTTGGTATTTTATGCTATTTTACATGCTGGGATACAGCATTTAATGCTAGACTAGCAAACAAATACCAGCAAGAATTTTAACTTGGGAAGAGAAACTTGATACACGTATAAAGACACATACAACAGAGTTTGCATAGCGAGTTAAAAAATAAGGGGAAAAAAATAGATAGTTATTTTTTTAAACACGAATTTCCGAGATCTAAAACTGAACTACCTAATCAGGATGACCGTTAATATTACTGTAATAAGCACGTAATACTTGAGAAAGGTCATCTAAATTGGATTAAAGAAAAAATTTTCAAGAATACGTTAGAGCCGTTTTTGAGATACCAACTTTTACCAAAACTTAACATACTCAATTATTGACCTAAAAACAATAATTACATACAAAAGGATATTTAATAGGAAGTTAACATGGCGAGTTTGAAAAAAATCCGTACAGGCGTTTTTAAAGGAAGGCACTTATGAGATCTGAAATTGAGCTGTTTATAGAGGACGCCTATCAATTTTCCTGAACTAAGCAACTTTTCAATCGAAAGGGCATCTAATATATTATTTATATAGCAACTTTGAAGAAAATCATTAGAGGTGTTTTTGAATATGGGCTTAGGGTCCCATTTCTGGTTTTCGATGACCCAATTCCGGTTTTTCAATTTTCACGAAAATTTGGAAAATTTATCTGTACACCAGACCTGAATCACTTGCGAAGTTTAGTAGTTATATTTTTATTAGTTTTGGAGATATGAAAGCCAGAAGATTACACACACACGTGCACATATACACACACACTGACCAATTGCCAAATCCTATACAATACTTCCACTACCTACGGTAGTAGGGTAATTGAAGTAAACACATACATCTCGTATTTACTACGATAATATACAGATTTTCGTATTACGTTTTCGATCGCCAAATACAAAAATCGCCAATGACGATAGATATCAAATCTATGCTTTGTTTTCAATTAAAATATTGAAAATGTTAATTAAAAATTTATTTTACCAAAATTTATTATAGCTTCTAGCACTTAGAGAGAGAGACAGTGTAACTTTTGATTATTGAAAGAAAAAAAAAAAAGCAATCGGCTTTTTAGTTCTAGCGATCGTTCTCTACATATGCATATAAACCTTTCTTTTTTTTATATTAGTATAGCTATAGAGCATAGGTATATTAAATAGGTTTCCAATCAACATAATGTAACTCAAATAATTAAATGCTATTTACATTTCAGTAATGGCTGTATGCGCTATGTATATTGAGCTACTTGCCATAACTGTTAGTTGCTAAAAATAGTCGCCAAATAAATTTAAACATCTCATTACGCAAGCGAATTGTGACATCACTGACCGCCCGTGGATGCAAGAAAAAGATTTTCCATGTTAATCGCTCATTGGATTTTTTTTTTTTTTTTTTTTTTTTTTATTAAAATTCTAGAAGAATTATTTCCCGATTTTAATCCTCATATTTGGGTATAGATATGTATTAGTTATTGTATGCATGCGTTAGATTGAGTTATTTTGCTGTCAAATTGACAAAATTTTAATTTTAAATTTCAAAACTGTCACCCTTGGCGTTTTTTGTATTTGGCGATCAAAAACGTAATACGAAAATATACATGCTAGATGTATATTTTCGTAATATGTATTGTACGAAATACTGTTTCATATTATTCGTTACACTCTTAATGTAAGTTTTTAGAATAACCATGATTTTTGAAAGGAATTAAATTATATTCGCCAGATAATTTGGCGATATTTTTTTTTTCTGCCAAGGATGACGGATATCAAATCTATTCCGCTGCAACATATTAGTATATTATATCGGATACTTTATTTAGACATTTGAAAACAAATTTGACTTCAAATTATGATAGAATATTTATCCTTTCCCTTTTAATTAGTTTATTAGTTGGATGTTTATTGTGTAAATATCATCCTTTGAAATGAAATGTTTATGTTTTCAATCGAATATGGAAATTTGCCATTTTTTTTTCTAGAGTTTTGAAATTTAAAATTTCAATTTTATCAATTTTACAACAAAAACAATTTAATCTAACGGATGCACATGATAGCTAATACATATCTATATCCAAATATGTGGATTAAAATGGGGAAATAATTTTCCTCGATCTTTATTATTTTTTTACAAAAAATCCAGTTCACTTTTTATATTATTGTTCGCGTGAAAATATATTTTATTATATGTCTAAAAATAAATTAATTCGTAAATCTTTTTGGCAACAATTATAAATTAAAATAAATAATATTATAAAATAGAATTTCTAGGAGTGGATCGAGACAGCACATTTGCTCCTTTGAAATAGACATCTAAATTTTTAATTGTTGCCTTTATTTTAATTTTTTCAACCATAATATAAAATATGCCTTCACTTGAAAAAAGTAAAATAAATAAAATAAAAAGTAAAATATTAATATTTTCTTTTGACATTCAAATGCTTTAAAATGCTGATTAGATATTTTCTTTTGTAAGAAAGCCTCCTGCTACCTGAAACCCCCGTTATGAATTTAGACCCTTCCACTAAAAGTAAGGAAATAGAAAACGAAAGATGTAATTGGAAAACACGTAAACTTGTGTTGTATCATGCACGTATATACGCTTCGCGCACATAAATAAATAAATAAATATATATATATATATCACTGGACACCCCCTACCTCGCTATGCATGAATCTGAGAGCGCATGTAACTCGTTTTCGAAGCCATCACTATCACGCACGTATGTTCGCTTCGCTCACATGAAAACCAAAAAAAAAAAACATCACTGGACACCCCAACTTCGCTGTGCATGAATCTGAGAACGCATGTAACTCGTTTTCGAAGCCATCACTATCACGCACGTATGTTCGCTTCGCTCACATGAAAACCAAAAAAAAAAAAAACATCACTGGACACCCCAACCTCGCTGTGCATGAATCTGAAAACGCATGTAACTCGTTTTCGAAGCCATCATTATCACGCACGTATGTTCGCGTCGCTCACATGAAAACCAAAAAAAAACATCACTGGACACCCTAACCTCGCTGTGCATGAATCTGAGAACGCATGTAACTCGTTTTCGAAGCCATCACTATCACGCACGTATGTTCGCTTCGCTCACATGAAAACCAAAAAAAAAACATCACTGGACACCCCTGTCTCGCTGTGCATGAATCTGAAAACGCATGTAACTTTTTTTCGCTGAAATCACTATTGCGCATAGAACTCTCCCCCCCCCCCCTACAAAAAAAAAAAAAAAAAAAAAAAATGGATACCCCTACCTTGATGTGTTTGAATCGCAAAAGTGCACGAAATTACGATGCATACGTATTACCCGTAAGTACATGCATGAGCAAATTTGATATTTTATTTTATTTATTTATTTATTTTTTTTTTTTTTAAGTGAAAGCATATTTTATTTTATGGTTGAAAAAATTAAAGGCAACAATTAAAAATTTAGATGTCTATTTCAAAGGAGCAAATGTGCTGTCTTGATCCACTCCTGAATTTCTTATTTTATTTTATTTTATTTATTTATTTATTTTTAAATTCCAATTTCGTTTACACACATCAGTTTATACCACGGAGTAATAAAGACTCCGTGGTTTAAACATTGATGCTTAGATATTATATCATATCATATCAAATTAAATTATTAGAAAAATAAACACTTTTAATTCTATAATGACGTCAGATTTAACGTGTAAGTTTAACAATTAAAAAAGCTTTATATGAATTTCAATTTAATGCACGTGCAAATATATTTCTTTTCTTTTCACGTCAAGATATTTTAAAAACGAAATGAATATGTAAATGTTTCTTTTATGTTGGCAGCAGCTAATTTTTTTAATATTTCATTATTTCCATTTCTATTACGGCTTCTATGGGGATTTTAATTAAAATGCTCAGATTTTAAACTAAAATTTATTTTATCAAAATTAAATATAGCCTATAACAATATGGCATACTGTAGCTTTCGGTCAGTGAAAGAAGTTTTTAAATCGGTTCAGTAGTTTCAGAGATTACCCTCCACAAACAAACAATTTTTTGCGCTTTATATATAGATATAGATTATTAGCTAACCCTTCAAGGCCCCGTGCTCCCACCCTTCACAAGCTTCGGTTACTTTTTCTTACCTATTTTTACTTGATTTTAATATTTTTTAGTCCTTTTTTCTCACTTTCTCCCACACACTTGTGATAGTGAGTTTTTTCATTTCCAAACCATGCTATTTTATATGGATTTAACTTTCTCTCTCTCTCTCTCTTTTTTTTCTCATTCTAAAGTACGTTTTTTTTTTTTTGTTTTTTTTTTTTTTTTAGTAATACAACTTTGTAAAATAAATTTCCTAGATGATCCACCTTAATCATTGATCGTTGTGACCATAAGCAAATGAAGAAGCTGTGACTATGAGTAATGAATGAGGAAAATATTTATGACTGTGGTAAGAGACTCAATCCGTTATAAAATTTTGCGGTCTATAAAATACTGAAAGATGTTTTTGCAAATTAAAGAATGTGTGTGTGTGTGTGTGTGTGTGTGTGTAGATAGATAGGTAGGTCGTAGAAAGTTGCAGATATATATTTGTGATTGTCATGATGTTGTATACCTCTAACTTTGGTCTAAACACGAGCTTCTCTTTTAGTAATATCTTTTGTGATGTATGCATGCGTGAGAGTGAACACGATCTGACAGTCGAATGTGTAAACAGTAAGTCTCAGTGTAATACTCTAATGAGTCTTAAGGCTGCACAGTAGTCGGATTCACTCCTTCTTCCTTCCCTTGTTATCCTACGGTAGATTTGTTGCTTCGTATTAAAGGGATATGTCACTCAAAAATGAAGTTTCAATTTTATTCTTTGAATTACTCTTTAAACATATCGCCCTTTTAGCTTAGTGAGCAATCTTATGAAAAAATGAATAAACAAACCTTTAATTTCATTAAGTATACTTACATGGAAGCATTCAAAAGGTGTCGTTTTCAAAAAATATTGAAAAAAAAAAAAAAAAAATGTGATTCTACTCTTCCTAAAACACCAGAAAGTGAAAAAAATATCGGCTGAAATGAATTACAGCGCCTACAAAAAAGTTTCAAAATTAAGCATATTTGGGGATTTCACATTATTAAGCGATGGATTTTGAGTACTTGGCGGAGAAAGACGTGATTCCGCCGAAGCATAGGACAACTCCGCCGAAAATTTTACCAGCTTTTCCACAGTTTACATTTTCCACAGTTGGTAGATTTTTCATTTGCGTAAGCTCTATCTTATTATTTTTTTAAAACTTGAAACAGCATTTTTTGCTTTGTCTTTTAATTTTTTAAACACTGTACGTTATAAAGTAATATAAAAAAATAGCCCACATGTATTACTTTGATTTATTTACTAACGACTTATTAAGTTGTTAATTGATATTTATGTAGAGATAAGGAGAATAGCTAGACGTATTCAAACCACTATTATCCTATAGTAATATTTTATAGTAACTTTCTGCTATAAAATAATTTTTTTTTATTGAATAAGACTGTTTTAAGGTAAATGGTATGAATTCTTAATTTAATGAGATTCTTGTTTATGTATATAGGCAGGCTACGCCCGCGCATCGCTGGTCACTGTATTTAAATAAGTTTTCAAAAAAATTGAATCACTGTTTTTTATATCATTTTATAAATAAAAGCTAAAAATTATTTTTTCCGTGATTTTTATGGGGATTTTAATTAAAATGTTGAAATTTCGAATTAAAAAATTGTTTTATCAAAATTATAGCCCATCACGCTCAGGAACAGTGTAGCTTTTAATAAGTGATTTTTTTCCTTTTTATTCAGTTCAGTAGTTCTAGAGAATTTGTAGTTTCTCCACATTCTCCCCCCCCCCAAAAAAAAAAAAAAAAAAAAAAAAATCATCTTTATATGTTAGTGTAGATATAGATAATTAAAATAATGATAAAATGAATGAATTAGAAATTAACAATTCAGATTTTAAGAAAAACCGTTTTTTAAACAGTGTCTCTTGACGAAGATCGAACTCACAATCTCTGGATTCGTAGCAAGTAGAGCCCCTTAAATAAATAATAGGCCGGCGCATCACCGCCATTTTTTTGCCTCGTAAGAGGGCAGCATTTCCGCTTGGCGATTTTATCGCTTCACTGGTGGTTTTAAGAAATTTTCATCTAAAAATAAAATCGACCAAAAATGATAAGCAACACAAGTAATCTGTTTCTGTTTCTTAAATAATTCATAACATTTGAAAGGGAAAAAAAAAAGAGCGTACCAATTAAAATTGGAAAGTTTTTTCAACGACCTAATACTATCAGGACACGGAAACAAGACAATTTTGGTGAACCAAAAAAACGTCGCCAAGACTCTACAAACACACAGTAAAAAAGCGTTTCTTAAAATAATTTATGGTTATTAAAATACATATTTAGATTTAAATAATACTTTTTTTAAAAATTTTTACTTTATAAATGTCAGAAATGCAAAGAAAAGTATAAGTGAATAACAATAAAACTTACTATGCAAAGCTGTGCATTAAGTCCCGCAATCCAAGAATCTGGACGACAATTCGCAGCCCATTTTCTCCTTCTTGCATTATCCGAAGGAAACCTAAACATTTTGTATCCTTTTCTGGAGTGTTTACAGCAGTTTATTGCTGAACAACCTCCCATATTGCAGTTTATTTCACTAAAATTACGAGCAAGACGGTAGAAACAATGGATGCCGTTTGTTTATCACGCTGGGTACATGCGGCAACCCTAAGGCAAAAAAATGTCGGATGCGCCAGCTCGTATATATAGGAGCCTTAGTAGCAAGATGCTTTACTTCGGAGCCACGGTGTTCACAAGCTAAACTGCTTTTGTTACAATACTTTATTATTTCTTTTTTATTTTATTTATTTCTTTTTTTTTTTTTTCATGGCTTTTATGGGGATTTTAATTGAAATATTGAAATTACTTATTTTTTATCAAAATTAATTATAGCCTATAGCACTCAAGGATAGTGTAGCTTTTAATTAGAGATCAAAAATTTTAAACCGGTTCAGTAATTCCAGAGATTATCCTCCACATACAAACTTTCCTCTTTATATATTAGTAGTGATAAACAGATTGATCAATGGGCTGTTTAAACATTAATGTGCATTTATTCTTAGTCATTCTAGGGAATAATAAATTTCTAGATATAAGATTTATTTAGCTTATATGAAAATGATTTCTTGTTTTTTCTTTTTTCAAACAGCACCTTCTTATTTTAAAATCATATTTTAATAGTTTTTAATGTTAAGTGCCTTTTTATTTTAATTTTTTGAGTATTTTCATTGTCATCTTAATAAGCATTTCTTTTCCTTTTTTTCAGATGTTGCTGAACTTAGTGGTATTAATGTCGTTTTAAATACGAAAAATCTCTCATCTTACGGAAATTTATACGAGATAACAGCCGAAGTCTCTAAAGATTCGAGAATCACTGTTGCAAGAATCCTTTTGGACGTTATCCGAGATATTCCTCCAGCAATAATTATAATGTAAGAGTATAAGAAAAGATAACAGAGTGTAACTTGTGTCTGTTACAGAAATCTTTCTAAAAATGTTTTTATATGATGTTCTTTTAAACTGGCATTTTAAGCTTATTATTCATAACACCAAAGACCATAAAAAAAAAATACGATTTTAATAAGTATCAGTAAAATGCGACGAAAACTTGGTGTTTTAACAGATAATAAACTTTCAACAAATATCATAAATTGTAAAACATTCAACAATTGTTTCAGATTGAATTAATAGCACAACCCCATGAAAGCCGACAGATAAAAATCCGGATGCGGTGGACAGATTTTTTTTATATCAGTATCTAACCAATTTTCTTTAGAATAATGATGATAGAAGATTATATTTTCCAGAAATGATTCATTCGTTATATTTAATAATAAATTGAACAATCTCTCACAGTTTTGAAAAAATAGTTACGAAAATAGTTTAAATGAAACTTAAAAATTTAGAGTGTTGATATAGAACCATTGTCCATATCCTCCGGCGCACATGCACAACACTTCAATAAGCGAAAAAATGTTGTCACGAGTGCTGTAACAAAACAGTTTCGGTGCGTTGCGGATAATGCCGTTTATTATTTCTACAATATTGCTTGTTTATTCGTGCTTTGAATTTTAGGATAAATAGGCCTGAAAGATAAAGAATCGGACCACTATACGACGAGAACATAATAATAAGAAAATTAAAGTTTAATCTTTTCCCCTTTGCAGAACAATTTTAAATTTAAAATCAGCGTATAATATTTCAAGTAATTTTCATCATTAGTTAACATTTTCGTTTAGTTAACTTTTCTTTATACAGGTGTGAGCATGCTGCTGCTTGTATGGCTACAGAAGAAGGCTTTAGAGTCAATCCAAGCAGTCGACTATCTATTCGTGCTGAATGCGTGGCAAACTGCAATCCAGAGTACATAGAGTATGAATGGAAAATTTATGCAGTTGGTGAAAAGAAGTCTGAAGTGATTGAATTAGAGGACTGGAAAATGTTTGCCGTAGGCAAGTAATATGGATATCATATATTGTGACCTATTATAGATTAGTTGTATTATTTAAAGTTAAAACTTTTATTTACATAAAAACCGCGACCAGCTGGTTTGAAAACCTTGAAAAATCTCACCGTAATAAACTTTCGCTCAGTCGCTCTTACCTCGCCTTCTCTAGTTTTCGAACACCTTCAGGAGACTGTTCACTCACGGTGCAAACGATCCTTTTAAATTCTGATCGTAGCAAAGTTCCGTTTAATGGCGTCTGTAGCGTACTTCTCCTATTACAACCCGTTCGCAATAGATACCTCATTATCAAAAATTTAGAAATACTAATATTGTAACTCCTCTATTTTAAAATGTTTAAATGCTTGCCCCCTCTCTATAACTCCTAAAGTATATTCGTATTCGATTCCTCACGCCCAAAAAACTAATGACACGATTTATCTTAGCGCTATGCTTATAAAATTTTAAATGCCTGCTTCCCCTCATCTCATCTTTAATAATATTACAGCTTCGAAAGTATGCGCAATCTCCCCCCCCCCCCCCAAAAAAAAAAAATAAATAAATAAATAAAATAAAATAAAATAAATAAATAAATAAATAAAAAATAATAATAATAGGTTTTTTGTAACACCCATTTCTGTTATCCATTTTTAATTTCGGCATCCTACATTATGTTCCGCTATGATAATTTTGTAGCTTTTAAAGTTTGCATATAATCGATTTCTCACAATAACAGTTTTTGTGACTCTTACAAGGAACGTCTCTTTAAAGCGCATACGCAGAATAATCTGAAAAAAAAAATTAGAGATACTACTTACATAGGTAATACAAGATCAGTCATATTTATCGACGAAATCCCAATAAAATGTCTACAAAGAAAAAAAAAAATATCTTCGAGTATTTCGCGTAAAAAGACAAAAAGTGCTCGCAATTTGGCGAGCAACATCCTTTCCCGCAAAATGCAACTAATTTTAATGCTAATTTAAGAATTACAAAACAAATCTTACTGAATAGCGTGTTACTATAAATATAGTTTGAATATAATCGATGAAAGAGTTGCCTGTTGCTCGTACAAGCTTTTATGGTATATTCATGTGGTCTTTTATTAAACGTATTTCATTTTAGCTTTTTTATAAAAAAATTACGAATTATTAGGGGCAAACACGTGCTATTGTCTTGCCTTTGCCTCCAAGGTCCTTAAAGGACACTCTTGCTTTTACCTCCAAGGTTTTTTTGGAGTACAATCTTGATTTTGCCTCCAAGCACGAGTTTGCACCTGAGGAAGAAAGGCCACGTTCTTTCGAAACCGGTACTGTTTTCATTAGTTTTATGGTGTGTGAAGAAATTTTTAAGTTTGAATATTGACTGTTACCAGTTTTTTTTTTTTATTTAGTGAAGAAAAAATGTTTATTTTTAATAAAATATTTGAACTTTTAAGTTTTCATTAAAAATGGAGTCAAACTATGTAAATTTATATAATGCGACTCATGCTATACTTAATAGAACTGACGATGTTGCAAATTTTATATATGAATTTGATGCATCTACATATTGATTACAGACATTAAAAGAAATTACTGATTGGTACAACGTCTGTGTGTGTGTGTGTGTATATATATATATATTCAAAATCAGAGCAAGCAGTTTAGAGTATGAATGCTGTAAAATTATGGTAATTTGTGTCCACCTTGTATACATACAGGGTTATTCAAAATGATGTACGGTATTTTAAAAGATTGTAATAAATTCATTTTTGAACAGACTCATCAGATCGGGTTTAAAAGGAAAGACAAAGTATTTTTATTTCTCAGAGGTCTGTTTTGAATACAAAAGCTGTAATTTGCTGCGATAGCTAGAAGAGCGTCTCAGGAAAAGATATTTTGCGTCTTGCATTATACAAAATGGGAATATATAATTTTGGTCCAACATGCATTTCGTAAACGTTTTAGAAAAGATAGTCCGACTGCCAAAATCATTCTAATGTGGTATCACCAGGGCCCGATTAAGCTTTGAAGCTAGGGGAAGCTCAGTATCATTTCGTGGCCCTCTTTCATTTCATAAAATCTTGTTTTCCTTTTACATAGTGTAATATGAAAATGCTATAAACCAAAAATTAGTGTGTGTTTATAGCTTTTTTTTTTCATTCATATATCTGGGTGGTTTCTACACACATTAAAATCGTATAACTTATCAATTAAGAACATTCAGATTTTTGAGGTTAAATAATAGATATTGCCCGAAATAGTGAGTATTTTATCTTGCTTTAGGCGAATTTTCTCAGAAAAATTTAATCTCAGTATAAAAATATAAAACAGAAAATTCAAGACCCTGTTTTTAGTCATTTTGGGGGCCCCTCTTAAATTTTAGAGGGGAAGCTTGTGCTTCCCGAGCCTTTTGGGTAATCAGGCCCTGGGTATCGCAAATTTGAAGAAAGCGGCTGTATTTGTAAAGGGAAAAATACAGAGTAGCAAAGGGTTATTAACGAGAATGGGGAAAAGTTAAGAGCGACGTTTCTACGCGGCCCTGGGCTTTTGCCTTAACAAAGACAACCCCTTTCTTTAAATTGGTGATACCACATTCGAATGCTGTTGTCAGTCGGACTATTTTTCCCAAACCAAAACTTACAGCTGAACCAAAATTAGAATCCCATTTCGCATACTGCAAGATGTAAAACGCCTTCTCTGCGCAACAATAAATTTGCGTTCAAGCTATCGCAGCGTCACCACAGCTTTTCTGTGCTCAGAAAACCAGTCTTCTGTAAATGAGAGTAATCATTTGTGTCTACCCATTTTTACTTTCTTCTATATTCAATAGAAAAAAGTATTGAATTCGTAATTCAAATTTATTTCCCTGACTTTTTTTTCTTTCTTTCTTTTATCTTACAGTGGATGAAAACAGACTAGGTTTTTACAAATCATTCTTCGAAAACTATAAGAATTATTTTTCTTTTCATATACAAGCAACGGGAGTTGATACTCAACAGCAAAAACCAAAAGGAATTGCAAAATTGTACATACAAATCAATCAACCTCCAAAACCTGGAAGATGCCTTTTAAGTAAAACTGTCGGAATGGCCATGGTAGACATCTTCGCAATAGACTTTCTAGTGTGGACGGATCCAGAAAAGGATCGAATAAAAGAATACAGCTTATATAGTAAGTATTTACTACTATTTTTTGCAAATACATCGTACAATGCTATTTTGCAATTCTTTAGGATCTAAATTTAATAATCTGGTGTATCACTCACGATTTTCTCTTATTTTGCATTTGAATATTCTACAGATGTTTTGGAGATTAATGGTTACGATATCAAGTACTGTATATGAACCTACTTTAAAAACAATTTAAAATAGATTTAAAAATGATTTTATTTCACATATTTTGTGTAGGGGGGGGGGGTTACCGCGCTCCTCAACCCCCCGTTTGAATTTACTACATACATTTATAAAGATTTCAAGTGTGTTATTAAGTTTTAAAGTATGTTCCAAAATATTTAGACAACTTTCACTCGAAACGCTCCTTCAAACTTACCCTTGATCAAACTTTTTAAGTGAAAATCTCATAGCTCCAAAATTCTGATTTGAATTTCCTGTAATTACTTGTTTTTAATTTATTGTAATGCTGAAATTTTGTACTTTATCTAATTAGTTTATAGGGTACATTTTATACAATGGAATTTCTTTTGTTTAAGGTCCATATAAAAATTATAAATTTTTGATAATGGTTCTTTTGAAATTTGTAAGTGACCTTAAAAAAACCGTGTTCTTTCATTTACGCATCTTTGCTATTTATACTAGTATACATCAGATATATATTTAAAGAATTAAAGCTGTGGCCAAGTTTTTTCGAGCGCCCTGCATACCAGCCCCCCCCCCCCCAAAAAAAAAAAAAAAAAAAAAAAAAAAGAATAGACTATAGAGATATCCGAGTGAAATCATTTTGATTATATAATCACTCTGTGCATATAAAAGGGGAAAAAATAAAGATTCTGCAAACTTTTGGAATGCCCAAGCCTCGCACTGTTTCCAAAATTTTACGCCCATTTTATTATATTGTCACCAATATTTTGAAACATTTCTTTTCCCCCATAATATTTTAGCATTAAAACATTTAAAAAAATTCTTTTTGTCGACAGCTGTGATAATATAATAAAATGCAAGTAAGTTTTTAAGAACGCTACGAAGTCTGAATACTGTTTTTTAGATGAATTAATATTTTTGGAGATTCCTGAATTCAGATTGGCAATTTGAGAATATATGTGCATTTCTAAAAAAAATTTGGTTGTTGTAGTTTAAGAAAAATGTGCGAAATTCCATAAAATTTGAGGAATTGGTGCTGATTAATTTCGGTGTATATCGTTTGAAAGGTGGCATTGCTACTCTCGTCGTTCACGCTTTTAAACATAACAATATACTAACATATATTGTACACAATCGTACCAAAGGTAATATATAATATATAAATTATGATATAATATGCTGGTTTTATACAGCTGTCAACTTATTATGAATAACTTTCATACCATTGCTTACAAATAGTTAATTTTAATCTTATTTAATTGCAAATAAACCAAAAAAAAATTATGGCTTAAAGATAGTGGGATAAATTTCACAGTAAATTTGCACCTACGGTTAAACATTTAAAAAATTGCCAGTATTTTGTTTTCTCCCATGATTTATTTGGTAGCTGGGAGAATTAAGTTCCACTTTTCACGATGTTTATCTACATTTATTGTATCTGATATATATATATAATATATTTTTTATAATGCAAAATGTCTCAGAAAAATAATGCTTATGCAGTTGTGGTGCATGTTTTTCTTTCAGATAACCCTATTATGTCTTTTTTTTTTTTTTTTTTCTCTTTCCAACCATACAATATGCAAGTTACATATTACAATCATGAAAAACTTTACTTTGAGATTTTGATATGTTTATGCGTTTTGAGGTCTCTGAGTTCATTTCAGCTGCTTTTATGGTGATGTATGTATGCGAGTGAACACGATAACATTTAAACACTTTAATCGATTAAGCTGAAAGTTGGTGCATATGTTATAAATCATCGTAGCACGAGCTGTATAAACTTTGATAAATCTAGTCCATGTAAATATTTTACAGACACATAAAGAAAAGTTCTTTATCATAGTGGCCTATGGACTGAAATTATTTAAAGTGCGAATGAGTTAAACGCGTTATTCGATTGATCTGAAAGCTGTTAAATATGTTGTGGTCATCATCGCACGTACTGTGTGGATTTTGATGAGTAAGGGACCTATAGTTCATTTACAAGAATACAAAGAAAAATTCTTTATGGCTAATGAACTCACATTAATTGAAGTACGCTCGCGTCTAAACTCTACTTTCAATTAAGATAAAAATTGTAGGTTATAAGTTATTATTGCAAAAACGATACAGATTTACATAGTTGTAAGACTTTGCAGTATTTTATTTTTTATTTATTTGTTCCATTATAAAAAAAAAAAATAATAGAATTTTTATGCATTGCAGTTTGCAGCTCAAATTTTTAAATTCTCTTTAGCAATGTAAAAGTATTTAAAACATAAAAAAATATAAATAAATAAATATTTAGTATTGCGAGCATACCATTTATAGTTCTTTTACAGGGACACACAAAAATTTTGATACATTGCGTTCCATTAAATAACTTACTTTTTGGGGAGAAATACTCAAATACCCTATTATAAGTTTCTCTTCTGCTTAATTAACGACGTTTCTTTAATTAAACAACGATTAATTACTTAATGTTTTTATAGTCGAGTGGAGTCACTTCAAATTTTTATTTTATTTTTATTTTTTTTGTTTTTTTTTCATTTGCAATCTGGCTATATTTTGCCCTGAATGGTATGGAATTACACCAAACATGACTTCTACGAGTGATGTTGCGAAAATAAGTTTCGTCATGCTTTTTTACAAGGATGCTTTTACTAAAAACAAACATACAAACGCATAACAAAGTACAAATTTTTGACTATTTTTCCAGGTATTCGTCATCGACATTTGATACATTTGTAGTATTAGAAAATTAATTTCAAGAAAAAACATGGTAAAAAGCGATGTCCAGCGAGTTGAAGATATCCATTGAAATCTGCACCTCATTTCTTCGGGCTAATTTTCGACTTGATATTTTTTTTTTTTGTGTGTGTGTGTGTTTGTGTTTGTCCTTTGCTGTGTTAGGGTCTTGTGTTATCGTCCAAAAATAAAATCCCTTGACTTAAGATATCTAGTCTCTTTAGTCGATTGGTGGATTTCAGTTTTGGTGAGAGTATGGCTTTAATGTTCCCTTAAGGCAGAAAATTTGTCAAAATGATACCGTTTGCACCCCAGAATATTCCAGAATGTTATTTTGCCCATGCAGTTATTTTCTATGCATTACACTTTGGGCTTCTTCGTTATGCGTTAATTGGGATTACTTCTACATCATTGAGAACAACTGAGATCATTTTCGAAATAATAGAGGTAAAGTATAACTTTCTTACATAACAGTGAACTAATTTTTACTATAAGGAAGTTTCTTGAAATCGAGTTTATGTTAAGACGAATCTATCACTGCCGATGACATCTATGTGTTCAGTTTCTGGTGTAAGCAAAAGTGGATATTTTGTCATGCATATGTATACAGGATGGAGCTAAAGTCTTAGTATAAAATCAAGTATTTGATGTACGAGAGTGCGGTTTGTCCTATAATGTTTCTCACAAAACTCACATATGGCGCTATTTCTTAAAAACACCAAGGAAAAATATCAAAAACACAAAGTAAGCAAACTTAAATGAACATTTATTTTGTGAAATTCACAGCGTTTCAGTCTGTGCGATCTGTATATTTCGTACCACATACAAGCGTTAAATTCAATCCACGTGTGCGCTCTCATGGAACACGAAAGATATTGAACTACATGCGTTATACACTTCTCCAGTACTTTTATATCAGCCGCAGAAAACATATACTTTGTTCTTCGCATAATTTCACAAGAATTACTGTTAGGGGATTAAGCCTAAAGATCGGGGTAAACGTAGAAAAACTACAAAAATTGCTATCAAACTAAACATAACGTACAGCGCTGTATGAGCAAAGTTTTGAACTCATTTTAATTTGCTAAACGAAACTTATTATAAGAAAAGTAGTACTTTCGTACACCACTTAGTTTGTTTATTAAAATTTAAAAAAATTGTCTGGGTTTTTTTTGGTGCACTTTACATTTCTGTTTGTAATGCAGCTTCAGTAAGAAAAAGCATGACAAAATTTACTTTCAAAATATACCTGTATTATGATTGTTCTGGTAATTTTCTTCCATATTTGATTGAATATGATATTGCAAATTAAATAGCAATAATGTTTTAAATTTCAGTTCGTTACGAAGGGAAGACGTGCCGTATTCATTACGGAGTAAAAATGTCAGTTGAGTTTCTTCTTCCACCAGGTGAAATTGAGCTACTATGTGCTGCAGAAGATGAATATGGAGCAAAATCAACCCTATCCGTAGCAACAATAATAGTAAGTAAGAGTGCATAAAATTATAAAAACTTAAACCGAAGTTTCTCTGAATAAGATATTTAAATCTATGATAATCACAACCGGAATCTTTTTTTGAATAACCTAACGCTACTTTTACGATCATGCATGTTATTAAGAAAATGTAAGTAAACCTATTGTTAGCAAGTTAAGCATTTGAATAAATGTAATTTTGATGTCCTTGCACACGTTTGAAAATATGACAGGGACAACAACGTTAATACTGCTGCTATTATGTTTTAAATGTTGTTTTAATGATATGTTAAAACATTAGCAAAATGCAAGAGTAAGGCATATGGTGAGAATCAATATTTAAGTTTTTACTAAATGAAAATATGGATTCATTTACAAGTTAATCTGATTGATTTTGTATATATTACGATTCTTATTTTAATAATTGAACATTTTGCGTCAAACAAATTCACAGCTGTACTTAAATAAGTTATTTGAATTATAAAGTAATTACTGCTGTGTACAATATATAAATGAAGGGTTAGATGTTGGCTTTAAGAAGTTACATTTTTCGCTCACTAGGTAGAGCTAGGATCTATATTAAAACTGCCTAAAATATACTTCTCTTGCTTACCGTGTGATTATAACGAAAATGACTCCATTCGAGTTTAATAGTATTTAAAATGTGCTATTGGTATTCTACATATTGAATTTTAATTGCATTTAATGTTAGGAGAAGAGTGTAACAATATTTTGACGTAATTCAAACTTGAACTTTTTTTTTCTCAGTCGTTATTATTATTACACTTCTGAAAATTTTTAAGCAAAAATTAAGACTGCTTAGTTTTTAAAATATATCAGTTTTTTTTTTTTTTTTTTTTTTTTTTTTTTTTATAATTTAACAATGTACCACTTAAATTTAAAAAAAAATAAAAATTTTGTATTTCGGGGTTCCGCTTGTCCCATGGTTTGTGCAAAGTGTAACCACGGCCTACTATACTCAAACAGTATAAGCAGTATTGCATATCTTTTCTTCAGAACATCTTGGGGTTGCCCTTTAGTGCACAAGACATCTTGAGGATTTTTTTTCAAAGAGATATGATGCATTTGAAGTGCTTGAGAGAAGTGGAAATACCCTAGTTGCACTTGACCAACATACAAAATTTCTGCGTAAGTGTAACCATAAGATACAAAAAAAAAAAAAAAAAAAAAAATCTGAATATCTATTCAAAATCTACATTCAAAATTTTAGTTTCTCTGCCAAAAAAATTGTAGAATTTACTTCGCATGTACAGCAATGATAATAATTCAAATTTTGTGATGGGGCACTCTCACGGTGAGGGGAATGTAAGCCATTTCTTAAAACAGTTACTGTTTCATGTTTGAATTGGTTTCCTAAGGCTTAATATAGTAAAGAAAAAGGTAAAACAAACAGATGTGATGACTATTAGGACAAAAGTCAGTTTATCAGTCAAAAATCAGCTTATAAGCCGAGGTTACTTATACCATTTCATTCTATATCCAGGGGTGTTTGCGTTCCGGAATTTTTATTTCATTTTCCACCAGTAATTTTTTAATAGTGATATTATTAGAAGTTTTCTAGTAATGTTTAGTAATTAAATATAGCCAAAAATACAATGTCTAATTACTGGTGGGAAACAAAATAAAAAATCCGGAACGCAAACACCCCTGTATATAACACAGGCCTACAAAAATTGCGGAACAAAGGTTATTTGTTGAATAAACGATGTTGAAGAATTCACAAATAAATATAGTTTAAAAAAACTAAAAAACACGCTTTTAAAGAACATCAAACTAAAAAGTGAAAAATAATTCTTAATATAAGCTGAAAACAATAATGAACGAAAAATACTAGTATAATTGTGAAAAAAAGCGTGGGTTGCTCGATGTACGAAAAATATGGCACAAAGCACCCCACGCTTTTTTCACTATTATACTAGTATTTTTCGTTCATTATTGTTTTCAGCTTATATTAAGAATTATTTTTCACTTTTTAGTTTGATGTTCTTTAAAAGCGTGTTTTTTAGTTTTTTTAAACTATATTTATTTTTCACTTTTTAGTTCGATGTGCTACGAAAGCATGCTTTTTAAACTATATTTATTATTTTATTATTTATCACATAAATAACTACAGTATGTAAGTTTTTGGTTAAAATTTACACACAATCGAAAATATCCCCATTCGACTTGCAGGCCTCTTAAATCTATCTGTACCAATTTTGAATGGCCTAACTGTATTTCTATTTGTTTTTGCCCCATAGCCCCCCCTTACACCATCACCCCCTACCCGCCCCTCCTAATAATTTTACAAATTCAAAAATATCCGCATTCGATTTGTAAGTATCGAAAACCTCTATGTACCAATTTTGAACGATCTGACACTATTTTTATTTCCCCCCCCCTCCCTCCCCCCCCTTCTTGCCCCTCCTAATAACTTTACACAATCGAAAATATCCCCATTCGACTTGCAGACCTTTAAAACCTATCTGTACCAATTTTCAACGGCCTAACTCTATTTCTATTTGTTTTTGCTCCATAGCCCCCCCTTACCGCCCCACCCCCCTACTCGCCCCTGCTAATAATTTTACAAATTCAAAAATATTCGCAATCGATTTGAAAGTATCGAAAACCTCTATGTACCAATTTTGAACGATCTGACACTATTTTTATTTTTTGCCCCCCCTCTCCCCCCCCTTCTTGCCCCTCCTAATAACTTTACACAATCGAAAATATCCCCATTCGACTTGCAGGCCTCTTAAATCTATCTGTACCAATTTTGAACGGCCTAACTGTATTTCTATTTGTTTTTGCCCCATAGCCCCCCCATTACCCCCTCACCCCCTACCCGCCCCTCCTAATAATTTTACAAATTCAAAAATATCCGCAATTGATTTGTAAGTATCGAAAACCTCTATGTACCAATTTTGAACGATCTGACACTACTTTTATTTTTTGCCCCCCCTCCCTCCCCCCCCTCCTCTTGCCCCTCCTAATAACTTTACACAATTAAAAATATCCCCATTCGACTTGCAGACCTTTAAAACCTATCTGTACCAATTTTCAACGGTCTAACTGTATTTCTATTTTTTTTTTTTTGCTCCATAGCCCCCCCCCCCCTTGCTGCCCCACCTGGGGGCTGAATTTCTAAAATTCCAGAAATTGATTTTTAGATAGTTGCCTTAGCTATATTTTAGAGTAAAAATTTCACGTATATCTATTTTTTTTGTTTGGGATATATAGGATTATGCGAAATCACGTTTTACGCATGTTAAATCACGTTTTGCCCCCCTCCCACCGCCCCCCTTGGGGACCGAATTTCAAAAATTCCAGAAACCGATTTTTAGACATTTGTATTAGCTATATTTTAAAGCAAAAATTTTATGGATATCTGTTTTTTTGTTTGAGATATGAAGGATTTTGTGCAATCACGTTTTGCTCCAGGAGAAGTTACAAACAAACATACATACATACATACAGGTGAAGCTAATATAAGCGTGTTAAAAATAAATCGTAATATTTATACATTTATTTTGCATGTATAAGTTTTAATGAGCTTAATAATGAATTTAGATACATATATGAATAAATAGAAGAGATTTTGGCAAAATGCATGACTTGAATAATTTATCGTATTTACAAAGATCTGAGAGATTTAATAATACTCAGTATTTAACCCTTAAATGCATGAAATTTTAGTTTTAATGAATAACATTTGAAATCAACCGGGAAATGAGTGTAGTTAATGGGAAAAAATACAAAAGAAAAAAGAAAGAAAGAAGAAAGAAAAAAAAAAAGGGTTCACTTTAGGATGAGCTAATGTAGAACCGATTTTGCATATTGGTGTATTTTTACAGCACAAAAAAAGCTACATTTTTTTTGCATAAATGTATCAGTATATGTAAAACTATAAATATTATTCGGTTACAAAGCTTTTTCCCGTTTGTTTTTATTACTTTTTAACACGCTTTTATTAGCTTCACCTGTATGTATGTATGTTTGTATCTATCAATGTATGTTTGTAACCGCTCTGGGAACAAACAAAAAACCTATATTGTAAAAAAAAAATTCTTTCCTACGTGAACGCTGTGGCTGTGAGGTAAAGCTCCGCGCTACGAACCTAATGGTCTAGCGTTCGAGCCCAGTTAGGGGAGATTTTTTAAAAAATGGTTTTTGTTTAATACTAAATTATTTTAATTAAAGATTTAAATGTATGTAAATGTTATGGTGTGTCACTCACACGATTTTCTCTTACCCTGCATTTTAATACTAAGATATTTTGTGCTTTTTAGTTCGCATTTCTATAAAAGCGTGTTCTTTAATTTTTTAAAAATATAATATTATTTAATGTGTAAAGATTATTTGCACTAGTTGCGTTCGGAAATGATAAAATAGTTACGATAAAATAAAAAATAAAAAAATTATGCAAAGGTTGCCACATGAAGAGATAGGGTAGATGCTCCAGTGATTGGCATGCTCCAGTGATTGGCATACTCCAGTAATTGACATCTATCTCGAAATAATAAATAAGAAAAATAATAAAATGATTTATTTTACAAATAAGAATTTTAACATTTTATGTCAAACACTGGAGCCAATAACTGGTAAAATGAATAACTAGCAGTGTCAAACATTGGAACATAGGGGGCCAATTACTGATAAAATGAAAAACTGGCAGTGTCAATACCGGAACATTGAGTGGGTGTCAAATAAAAATTAATAAAAATAATTGTTATAAAAAATATATATTTTAACATATATGTGGTTGTCTTTCCTGCCATATGTACTAACTTAAGATTTCTGAAAATATTTTCTGATGACTAGAACATTAAAAACATCAGAGATTGCTCTAAAAGCGTCAATCACTGGTGCACTTACCCTTTGAGGTTTTAAACGTACGATGCAGATCTACATTGATATGCATTTAAGGGCCAACTTCTTTAGCTAAATGCCAACTTGTGCGGTTTTTTTTTTTTTTTTTTTTTATGGACATTTTTAATAGTTTTAGCGGTTTTCTTCGAGTAATCATTATGATTTATTTTATTTTTTTTAAGGGGGGGGGGATACTGGTGTTAAAAAACCGTCCACTTATGTATATGCAATTATGCCCATAGATTTCTGTTTTCTATTCATGAGATTAAATTGTCGGGCACATGAGCTAGAGTAGAAGACCGTACTCGATACAACTTTATTTTGAAACTTATAAAAGCTCCTGAGAAAAGGATTTAAGGCTGTAAAAACTCTGCCAAGATAATATTAAAGGGGCTTTAACGATTTTAAGTCAGGTTAGAGAAATAGCCAATTCATTCTCCAAATACCGGATCAAGAATATATTTCTTTAGAAACATACCTCGATGGAGTCAAGCGTTATCGGAACAAAACTGAACAGTTATCAATGCAATATATATATATATATATATACACATCATCAAGGTTTTAATGATCAACGCGATATCTTTGACCCTTTACTGTGATTCAGTTCAATACATACAAGTTTGTGTAGCATTCCTGAAAGATCTCGACTGGTAAGGAAATCGACCTCCGCTGTAAGCATGACTTTGTGACTGGTTTGAATCAAAAATTGTAACACAAATGTTTGATTCTTTTTTATTGGTTTCTTGCTGTCTTCCCATCAGGACATAAGAATATTTTCTTAAAAAGGATCTAGACTCATCTGTAAAAGTATGGACTGCACACTGTGAAAAATAGTTTCTTAAAAATGAGCTAAATTGTCTCAAAATAGCTCCGAAGCAATATATACATAAATTTGAAAACCCATGTATTCATTTTTGAGTATATTGACATGCTCAAAAATGGGGTTGACCAATAAGAATCCCAATATCACCATGTTTAACATGTCAATATAGTACTCAAAAATGAGTACATGAGTTTTCAAATTTAAGTATATTTCGGAGCTATTTTGAGACAATTTAGCTCATTTTTAAGAAACCATATTTAACAGTGCATGTATTTAATTCTTGTTTAGTCGAAAAGGTCTCTTGCTCAATTTAGTAGAGCCTTTCTTTTTATTCATCTAAAAGGTGCATATCGAATTGGTCTCCTTGCATACGAGCGTTTATCATGAATCCATTAGCCAATCCGTTCTGAGCGTTTCATTGTTTCCTCTGAAACTGGCGTGAATACGGTATAGAATCCCTCATAAAGCCCCTAGTCCCAGGTTTAGTTCTCTATGTATGGGCCAAGTACTATTCTCAACTTTACACTTTCTTAAGAAGAAGAGGGAGGAAAAAACGCATGAATTGTAATAAAATAATTTTGACTTAGCTGCCCATTCTTACAACGTTTGAAAATCACCATCTCCTTATAAAAAGTTTTAATTTATTTAAAGACTTAATTTGTGCAATTAAATAAGATATTTTCAGGCTATTTAAAAATAAAGTGGAAGATTTTTGATTTTGAACTATTACAGAATTTATAATTATTTACTATCATTTATTGCTCAGTTATTAATATGATGCGGTAGGTATTATATTTGTCTTTTTTTTGTTTATTTAATACAAAATAGCGATTTTGTCAGAATATGCACGTCGTATAATTTTTTTAAATTATGTTCGAATGCCATATATTGATGTATTCTGGGGGAAAACGTAACTTCCGAGCAGCAGAATTTTACAACAATGTAAGTACCTTCAAGAAAACATTTGTAGCTCTAAAGTAGATTTTTGAATGAAGGGATTCTTCTGTAATAAGAAAATAACAGATTTTTCCTTTTAAATCTTTTTAAGTTCAGTTTGAATTATTTTTAGGCAATGATGCCGCAGAATAACACAAGAGAGCTGTGGGAGTCATCGGTGAACATGAGATTTTTTGCCATAGAAGGAAGAATGGCTCTTATGGCACAAGCTATTACAGCAGAAGCTCTAGTACAAGCAGCAGATAAATTAGATAGCCATGAACCCTGTGAGTATATAGACTTGTCTTATTATTGCATTTCCATACTAATGTAACTTACTGTTTTTTTTTTTTTTTTTTTTTTTTAACTTTCCCATTTAGAAAATATTGTTTTTAAATCAAATTTTCGAAATTGAGTTATATTTATACGTTTTGAGGCCCCCAGAATCAGAAAATCATGTTTTTAGCGGTTAGTCTGTGTGTCTGTTATCACCATATTTTAAGAACAAATGGTAGCAGAGAGTTCAAATTCGTTATTCTGAATGTGTACTATATAATGGTGCTACATACTAAACATTTCGTCGGAAACAAGAAAATGGTTTGTGTATAGGAACATCCAAGAGACTTTAAATACATTATGCCTATGAGGAAATTTCTGGAAGTACAGTGTAACATCTATATGCTGACTTAAATATAAGGGAATGAACATGTTTCTTCTATGAAGAAAACCATGCTTTATGTAGATTGTGGTATGGAAATCATTCATCATTCGTTTACAGGGCTACCCGAAGTAATTTGTATATATTGGGGCTATACTTGAAAATTGCTGGAAATGTAATTTATTTTGTGTTACGTGTTTTTCAGGTAGGATTAAATTTAACTGCACAATTTAATGTGTATATATTTTAAGGGCACAATATACATGGCTACCCAAAATTAAGCTAAATGTTCTTTTCTATTGAATGTAATTGATGGAAATGCTTTGCTTAATTTTATCATGCCAACAAACTCTGTACAGGAAGGAAAAATTAATTTTTCATATTCATACTGTTAATAAAGCTTTTTTTTCCTATTTTCAGCTCCCTTATTTAATCATATTAGGTTGACACATAGTTTAGTTCATATTAGGTTGACACATGAAACATTTGATCAAGATTAACAAATTTAAAGACAAATTAACAGCTTTTTTTTTTTTTTTAATGTAGGCACCATAATTGAACTGGGGGATTGGGAGGGGAGGGGTGATTCTAACCTCACACAGAATTCTATGTGAAATGAAACTGCCCCTAAGCCAATTTTAAATTATTTTTAGATTGAACTTTATTATCTTATTGATCGTACGGCTTAATCTGATATGTCTTTATGGTATAAAAATTATTCATATGCACAAAAGAATGCTTTCCATAGAATAAAGTATGATTAGCATAAGATTTACAAGTTCATACAAAAATATTCAGTTACATTAATGGCATTATTGAAAAAATTTGCTGGAATTAATTTTCGTTTATATTAATCGTTTTTATCAATTTCTAAATGTTTTTAACATTTTCCGATAAGGTTGAACAGTGTTAATGACTTCGATTTGTCCGTCTATCTATCCGCGCTCTAACTCCCGTAAATATTTATGGAATTTCTTGAAACTAATATACATTAACGTTCACTATCAAATGTTCCTTATGGAAAATAGAGGGAATACCTCCACTGGCTTGTATACGGGGACACCCAAAATTATTCCAAAGCATTGTGTTCTATGAGAGGTATTTTTATGAACTATATTTTAATTCTTTTGTTCTACAAAAATTTCAATGAAATTTCAGTGTTATTCAAGTTTACTATCGGATGTTTGTTATAGAAGGTGGAATAAATACCACCACTGGTTTATGTACGGAGACATCCGAAATTATTCCAAGGCATTCGTTGTTCTATGAGAGGTATTTCTATAAACCAAAACTTATTAACTTTATTTTGAGCAAATCTCAATAAACTTGAAATATGTTATTCATATGCACTAAAGAATGTTTTGTACAGAATGTAGTATTACTAGCATTAGATATACATGATCACACAAAACATTCAATTACATTGAGGACTTTTATTGGAAATTTTCTGGAATTGTATTTTCGTTTACATTAAGCGACTAAACATTGTTTAACATTTTTTAAGTGTACGCTTTCTAACAATTTTTAAGTGATTATTTCAATTATGATTTCAATTTGTGTATCTGTCCATCTGTCCACCCCAGAGTCCGTAAATTATTTTTAGAATTTAAAAAATATATGTTATTCAAATTCACTATGGAATGTTCTCTATTTTAAATGTTCTCTATTTTTATGGTATTAATAGGTCCCCTGAAACTCGATTGTGTGCAGGGACACCCAAAAAATTGCCATTGCATGGCATTTTATGATCAACATTTTTATAAATTACATTTAAAGAACTTTCTATTGTAAAAATCATAAAGAAATTGACATTTAATGTTAATATGCTAAAATAATATTTTGTATAGAATATAATTTTAACCTTCACACTGTAAATACAAGTGTCTGAAATTCAGACACAATTATGTCTAAAATGGGTGTTCAATTTTAAGATGCTAAAAGTGTCTTATTTATTTAAGACACTTGAAGTATCTTAAAAGGCACATCGGTTCACACTCGAAGTGTCTGAAATTCCGCCATCTTTGATCCTGTCTACAGTGAATATTTTTCATAAATAAATAAATAAAAGGATGCGTTTTATGCTGTTTACCTGTGAGAAATAGATTTTAGAATCTCCTAGAGCATAAAAAAAAAGCATTAATAATAATTTTTACAAAAATATTCCCCGTTGCCCACGCCGGGAATCTAACTGACGATCATCGGAGTCAACGTCGAGCGTCATCCCAATCAAGCCATTTGTACTCACGCTGTACGTTGCTTGTATAGTGAAATATATTCTAGTATCCGTAAAACTAATCGAAGTTTTATGTCTTTGCAATAAAACTGTCCATAAGAAGTAAAGCTTAATACATATTTTATTATCTTAAGTGTAGAGGTTTTTTTTTTTTTTTTTTTTTTTTGTGCAAAATGCGTAATAAATGTGAAAAAATAGTAAGCAAACTATGTACATGAAACCAAAAAAATTGCTCTTTTACATTTTGAAGTGTAGGGAAACGCGGAAAAAAAAATAAATTATGCACAGATTGTTTAAGATTGTTTAGTTACGAATTCGCTTTCTTAGCTACAAGTTACATGCTTCGTTTATCTTAATACTTTTTTGTTTTATTAAACGTGAGAACTTTAAATAAAAATTAACTTTGTTTTTTAATTTTTAGCAGAATAAGTTCCGCGTCTAAGTATTTTAAGTAAGTTAACTATTTATATTATTTAAAATAATATCAAATTTATTTGTTAAAAAAATGTTAAAACAGGATATGCATGCTGCTTAAAGTAGATTCCACATGGAAAATTTGTTAAGTAATACAAATGTCTGAATTTCCAAGTGTCTGAAATTTATAATAATTTTTAAGTGCTTAAATTGTAAAATGTCTGAAATTTTATGCGTCTAAACTGTAGTATGTCTTAATTTCAGACAAATCAATCTTATTCAGACACTTATCGCAGCTTATTTATAAAAAAGACACGTGTCTTAATTTAAGACAGCACATGCGTCTGAAATTTTGCATGCGTAAGTGTTTCAGGCATTTATGTGTCTGAATTGGCATTTCAGACACAATTCTGTCAGAATTTAAGACGCTTCTATTTACAGTGCAGATTTACAGGGCTACACTAAAATATTCAGATACATTAAGGGCTGCAATTAGAATCTAATGGCTGCATTTCCTTATGTATTAAGCATTTTTAGCAATTTATGACAATGTTTAAGAGTGATTATGAATTTAATTAATTTATCTGTGTGTCTTTCAGTCCTTCTGTCTATCCGTTGTGTGATTACGTAGGCAAAGAGCATTGACAGTTACACGATACAACCATTACGTACACTTGGAAAGTGTTAACAATTAATGCGTACCGCATGGTTTTTCGTTCCTTTTTTTTTATATATATATATAAACATTGCAAATCACCTTTTTTCTTTCATCAAAATTTGCACCTTTTAGGGAAGTATCGCATAGAAAATAAATACTAGGAAAGCAATGGGACTTGGTACACGTTTTTGATTAAAATGTGAAACCGATTCAGCTACTTGCTTTTTTGGCGGTAAGATATCTTTAGGAAAATATTTTATTGGCAGTTGTTTTCCCTCATATTTGGAAATTTGAGATTGGAACAGAAACAATTATCCGATATTGTTAAGTAACTTTCATAGAAAAAATCATAAACAAACGTCAAAATTGTTTTAGGGGGTTTAAAGAAACGGATTATCAAACTGAGTCACATGAAGCCTTGCTCATAAGGCACGGCAAAGTACTTACACGTCATTCAAGACGAAAAATTTCGAGTGGTTTAAATTATACGACGATTGCCTTTTATGTTTTTACAAACGACCAATAGAAGGTGCTACTGAAATTTGTCTTGAAGATATTTGTAAAATTAACATTTTTTTTTTTTTTTATCTTTGAATCTGTGGCATCTTGGAAATAGTCTGAGTATTTTGTTTACAGTGAGTGTTTAAAACATAGAATAATAATAAAGGAAGAAGGAGCATAAAGTTTCTACATAAGCTGTTGTGTTGCCACAAAAAACAGCGATTATTAACAAGCCTTTATTAACAAACTTCAATATTGAGAGGAGCAAAAGTAGCTTTCGCTGGCATTTCACTAGAAGGGGTTTGTAAGCATTAAGACTATTGGCGTGCTCCTTCTTCCTCTATTATTATTCTATTGTTTAAAAGAAGCAAGTGAGTGAAAAAAAAGGGAAGTAACTTGTGAAGGTTTCCGTTGGAGGATTTTTTATGATTTTAAGAAAGGTCTCACTCGACAAGACTGCATAGTATCGCTTCGTGATTTTTTTGGTAATGAAGTACCATCAGAAAAGACTGTTTACAATTGGTTCGCAGAATTTCGTCGTGATCGTGTGTCCGTCAGTGATGAATCTTGTGAAGGACGACCAAAATCGGTAGTGATTCCAAACAACATCGATGTTGTGCGCAAGATGATTGAAGAAGATCGACATGTCACGTATCGTGAGATAGAATCATCCCTTGGCATATCACAGACTGCAATACATTCGATTTTGTACAAAAGTTTAGAGTTTAAAAAGATTTGTTCCAGTTGGATTCCGCACAATTTGACAGAAGCTTAAAAAGAGGTTCGTATAAATTGGTGTAAGGTAATGCTAAAAAAATTGAAATTGGGAACAGCAAAATCTGTATAAAACATCGTAACAGGTGACGAAACTTGGATATACTATTCGTAAGAGCCGGAAACTAAACGACAATCCACTGTTTGGGTGTTTCTGGATGAACTTAATCCTACGAAAGTTGTTCATTTACGAAGCACTTGCTTGCTTGTTTCTTCAGCCTTACAGGACATATCGCGAACATTGCTTTAAAAGGATCGAAAAGCTGTTAACGCTAAATGGTATACAGAAATTTGTTTGCCAAAATTCATCAACGAAACCAGTAAAAACTGCAAAAATCGCCGCATCGTTCTTCATCACGACAACGCTAGCTCCCACACAGCACGTGAAACAATGGATTATTTTAAGGATAAAAGTATCGAATTAATGTCTCATTTGCCCATGTTCTCCTGATTTGTCGCCTAACGACTTCTTGTTCCCATATGTCAAACAAAAAATGCGTGGTCAGCGATTTTTATCACCAAGAATCTGTTGATGCCTTCCAAAACCATGTTTCTGAGATATCAACTTCAGAGTGGAAAAACTGTTTCATGAATTGGTTTAAACGGATGGAAAACTGTACAAATCTTAAAGGCGAATATTTTGAAAAGCAATAAAACAGTTTGTTCCCAAAAAATTATTTTTCTTCCTACATTTTGTAGAAACTTAAAAGGCAACCCTCGTATCATTCAAAAATGTTCAAAGCACTCTAAAATAATGTTATTCAAAATTTTTAAAGTTTAAAGTTGGTAGATATTCTTACAAATATTTATTTTTTTCAGTGGAAGTTGAAGTTAATCAGAAATGGAATGAATTAACAGAGTTACCCGGCGCTGACAGCAGTTATTTTACAAAAGAAGCAAGAGAAGAATTAAAGGAACAGATTAAAGATAAAAAAGAAGAAATAAAAGATACTTTAGCAGGCGTAATTTTCGTTACTTAAATCTTTATTTTTTTGTTTTGTTTTCCTTCTTCATAAATAAACCTTGTATTTTTTACTTTTTTATATATTAATTTTTTTAGTGTATTAATATTAACTAGGATTCTACTGATATTTATCTTAAATTTTTATATTTTCAAGCATTTCACCTAAGTGTACTTAAGTACTCTGAGTTTACATTCTTGTTAAAAAAAAAAAAAAAACCCAAAATATTAAAAGTGAGCAAAAGTAACTTAGCTTTATTATTCTTTTTCTAAGTGTGTGTGTGTGTGTACACATTCATGTATCATTTGCTTTTCTAAATAGTATAACCCCCACGGAGGGCATCCCACCTATAGGACTAGGGCCCTAAGGTAGTCAATCGGCCTTAAATCCCACAACCCAACCTAAATGGTATAATGATTTATTTATATATATAAGAAATAAATATGAAACTTAAATAAGCATTTTATTTTAAAATCTGGTTTATATCCTAATACGATACAAAAAAATAAATAAATAAATAAATAAATTACTCAAATCCATCCTAATCATTAAAAGCATAAAAAGGAATTAAAGTATTGAGTAAATAATTGTCCTGTTTTAAATTATTGTGAATAACGAAAAGGGAAAAATGTATTTGTATCTTAATCTAAAAATAATATACAGGATGTCTATAATTAAATTTAACATTTCACAGCGCTCTGTATCAAAAACTATGCTGCAGAATTTCGTGAAAAGTGGGTAATAGCATAATAAACGATGGAAATTTTATCTAGTACAAAACAATTCCTAAAACCATCATTGGAAGGCGTACTATAGGAATGGAAATTATAGACCCTGCATGATAAAGACTAGACATTGACCCGCCGATCTATCCGCCATGTTTGTTCAGGCTGTTATAAATGAGGGTCGCTAATGGAAATCATGATTGAGGGACAATGATTCGCCATCCTTTGCCTCCGATTTGAATTCTTGTGACTTTGGAATGACTGTGGGGATATCTAATAGGCTTGGTTTGCTGGGATTCTATAACATTTTTCTCAGACCTCAAAGATAGCATAGCACGCCATGTACGCAACATTCCCAGTAACACTGTTTTAACCCTTTCACTACCAATATATTTTTTTCTGAGAAAAATAAAATAGGTATTAAATAATTTATCTGAAGTGGTCCATTTAATAGACAGTGAATTTTTTCAACTGACATTTCTATCCACCTATTCATGGTAGTTACAGGTCTAAAAAACAAGAACAGAAAACATTCAGAAAAAAAATTTCATATTATATTTTAATTTAAGCTTGGGACATATAAGTCCCAGTGGTAGCGAAAGGGTTAAACAATTTAACATGCACTTTTACACTTCCATGTGGCAGCAGAAGATGGACGTCATATAGAGCAAGTTTTGTGAACAATATAAAATTTTGTAGATCCTTGTTATATTCTCAGTAAACCTATGTCATCTAGTGATAAATCTCGGATTTTTTATTTTTATTTATTTTTTTTGTGCTAGATGAAATTTTTATGACCTAATTGTGTTATTACCCAATTTTCATGACATTCTGCTGTACAGTTTTTCATACAGATTGCTCTAAAATGTCAAGTTTTATTATAGACAACCGATATATTCATCGCATTTTAGTGGAGCCCCTCAAAACAACTTTAAATTAAAACCAAAAAAGAAGTATCCTTTTCAATGCTTATCATTGTTCTGGCTATCACTAAACTTTCATGTATATTTCCCTATACAAATTCACTCAGTGCAAATAATCTTCATATATTAAAAAGAACGTTAATGTCGCTTGCATATATTTTTATTTTTTTGTCTGCTATTGCATCTCCTCGCAAACAGGAGTGTTCTCCGTGTCTTGAGAGGTATCAATCTGTGCCGAATACTTTAAGGAGAACATTTCATTTGGTTAGAAATTTTTATCATTTTAATTAACGAAGTTATCAATAAAACATCGGGTTAATAAAGGTACTCTATTTGCCAACATGCAAATAGGTTCTTTAAATTGTTGTTCTTTCAGTCTTATAACGTCATAATTGAAGGGTTTGCTGCAAAAAGGCTCCATTTTGAGGCAAGAAACAGTTAGCTCCAATAACTAAACATTATGACATTTATGTTATAAGAGAAATATTTTAAAGTGAAAATATTACTCTAATACGGAAAAGTAATTATGAAAATTAATCAAAAATACATTTTTCTAAACTTAAAAAAATGTAAATGAAAAAGTATTTTTATTCTTTTCTGAAAACTTAAGTATGAGCTACCTCCTTTTTGCAGCAAACCCTTCAATCGTCAGAGAATATAAAATGTTATCCATGGTGAAAAAATAAAGTCAATGTTGCTATTGGTAACAAAGAAATTTGTCGTCTGCTAGTAAATAAAAAATGCTATTTTAGATATTTTCAGTAATATACGAATTTAGGATTGTAATTTGTCGTCTGCAGATTTTTTTTTTTTTTTAAATATTTTTAAAAACGTTGTAGTTATTTTAAACTTTAATATTTTGTTATGTCTATAAATTTTTAATGAATACCAATTTCAGCTGATAATTTTTACCGGAAGACTTTTCAGAAATCATAATTTAATGCAAAACTCTTCCGTTGAGATTGTATATAAACTCCTGCATAAAAATAACTGAACTTTTAAGGAAAGTATCTACTATATATATATTTAACTACAATGTTGTTATAAATTCTCATTTTTATGTAACGCTAAAAAATAGATTTTTTTTTTTTTTTTTTTTAATATTACAGGAAAATTCTGATAGGTTTCAAGCTTTAGAAATTCTGCCATTCGAAGTTTTGACAGATGCAGAAGTCTATGGTCAAGCCGTAAGTGTTCTTGCCGAAACAAAACCGCTCAACAGAGACAGTAAGGTAACTAAATCTCTCATTTAATTTTGGTTTGTTTACCTTGTATATTAGACAGCTAGATCAACAGATCAGAAGCTTCAACGTCACAGTTGTATTACTCATTATTCAGCAGTTAATTTTTATTTACTCTTTATTACATATATATTGTAAAGAGAGGAATTTAATTTTACAGCATAAATAAGGGTACAGCATATCCTTATTTATGCTGCGTTGCCGCAGTCAGTGGGCATAGACACACTGTGATCGAGAAGATGCTGCCGAGAACAGTGTCGACTCTTACCGAGATTTTGACGGATCAGAATGGAATTGCGTTTCATGGTTTATATTTTTTGAGATTTTATTTATGAGATTTTATAAGGGATTTATTTAAATATACTAGCAAACCCATGTGAAATTTTCGCAGTTTATTTCTTTTCCTTTTCTTTTTATTTATCTTTAAAATTTGAAACTTATAAGTCTTATATCAATTTCAACATCCAATTAAAATTTTAATTTAGCCAGAAGCTAAATTAGTATTAGTTTTTGTAGGATGAAACTCTAATGATAGTTAAACCAAATCATTCAAAGAAAAGTTTCAAAATAACATTCGTGTTTGACGACCCATTTTTCATACACTAATGGAAAAAAAAATCCCAACACCAGGAAGGAGCTGTGCTAGATAAACGAAATTTGGTAGGCGTGTTTATACATCTGAAAGATGACGTCGATTCAAATTTCGAGCTACGCGCATAAGTGTGGAGCAACACTATGAACATGCAAATGAGGTTTGCTTTAAATAAGCGCTGTAAGATTCGTGATCGTTATTTACAGTTGAGATTTGACGTAGTGAGTTGATGTTAGTCAAGGATGCCTCTAAGAAGCCATTATCAACAGCTCACTGAGTTTGAACGAGGTCGTGTAGTAGGGCTACGAGAAGGTGGGTTTTCTTTCCGCGATATTGCAGAAAGACTTGGCAGGAATGTATCCACTGTGCATGAGTGTTGGCAGCAGTGGTCAAGGGAAGGTACTGCCTCAAGAAGACCGGGTTCCGGGCGGCCACGTGGCACTACTGAGAGGGAAGACCGCCGTGTTCGGTGTATGGCTGTGGCTAATCGTACTGCGTCTGCAGCTGAAATTCGAGCTCAGTTGGCATCACAGTGACACAACGAACTGTTATAAATCGGTTACTTCAAGGACAGCTCCGAGCCAGACGCCCTGTAGCGTGCATTCCACTGACTCCAAACCACTGCCGTTTGCGACGTCAGAGGTGTCAAGCTAGAGCTCATTGGAGGACGGAGTGGAGATGTGTTGTGTTTTCTGATGAAAGCCGGTTCTGCCTTGGTCGCAGTGATAGCCGTGTGTTGGTTAGAAGGAAGCCAGGTGAACGCCTGCTAGCGACCTGTCTGCGGCCTAGACACACAGGGCCTACTCCTGGAGTTATGGATTGGGGAGCAATTTCGTATGACAGCAGGACCACTCTCGTGGTTATCCCACGCACCCTGACTGCAAATTTGTACGTCAGTCTAGTGATACAACCTGTTGTGCTGCCATTCATGAACAGCATTCAAGGGGGTGTTTTCCAACAGAATAACGCTCGCCCTCATACCGCTGTTGTAACCCAACATGCTCTACAGAGTGTCGACATGTTGCCTTGGCCTGCTAGATTACCAGATCTTTCTCCAATCGAGCACGTATGGGACATCATTGGACGACAACTCCAGCGTCATCCACAACCAGCATTAACCGTCCCTGCATTGACCACCCAAGTGCAACAGGCATGGAACTCCATCCCACAAACTGATACCCGACACCTGAACGACACAATGCATGCACGTTTGCATGCTTGCGTTCAAAATTCTGGCGGTTACACCGGTTACTAATGTACAAACATTTCACATTTGAAATGGCTCTTCTCGCCAATGGCTCTACCTGTGATCTTGAAACTTTAATCAATTAAATATGTTACCTAGACAAATATATTGCTGAAATTTCATTACTGTACAATAATTTTTTTCTTGGTGTTGGGATTTTTTATTTCCATCAGTGTATTGTCCCAGGCAAAACAGTTTTAATAAAAGACCCCTATGGCGATTTTAAACATTTTGCCGCCATGTTGGCGAGATCCTTTTTATTTTATTTATTATTTATTCATTTTGGCATAATTTTTTTATTAACACTTAGTACTTATTTTCATTATACTTTTTATTATTGCGTTTTTCAGTCAATTTATGACAAAAGTTCATATTTTGTTTCTATCTTTAAAGTATTGCTGGATCTTACACAATGCTTGCAAGGATTGTAAGTATGGAACTTTTAAAAATAAATTTTTTGATAAAATGATTTAGGCAGACAAATGTCGTCATTATTATTATTATTAGATCATTGAACTGAGTCCACGTGCTTAAACATTATTTATGTTATTTTTTATCCTCCCGTATTTTATTGTCACTCTATCGTATCGTTCCTACAAAATATAATCGTAACTGGTCCACATTAGAGAAATGTTATATAGATAGTGACCAGCGAAGCGGGCTGAGCCCGCTAGTAACAATATAAGTTATGAACTAATATTGTTGAACATGTTTAATAATTTTTATCGCTGATTTTTTTACTGTATTGTTGAATAGTTATATATTATTGTCTCTAATATTGTCTAATTATTTTTATGCAATTTGTTAGGTTTTGCTGAATAAATTCATTAAAGGAATGTTTGAGAGTACCGAAAAAGATGTGACTCATTATGAAGATAAAGAAATAGCCTATCTGTTGATTGCCAACACGATGAACTGCCTTTCAAAGGTATAATAAAAAATATATAAAATTAATAATAATGTTTATAGATTACAAAATTCATTTTATCAACGATATTGGTGCATTTAAATTAACTATCCACATGTGGAAAATCATTCTTACGTATTTCATTAGACGCTTAAGGGTACTCTCTACTTATCGTCTCTGAAAACTAAAGCCATTGTTTATCTACGGAGAATATTGTCCCATTATAACTCATTAACTATTCCATATTTTTAAATTCTGTATACACATTCAGAAAATGCACAATTGTCAAACAATGTATCGCTTTCTAAAAATTGTTTTCTTTAATTTTTAATATTTCGTTTTTAATCTTTAAAATGTAAAATTTCACATTATGAAAATTCCCATTTTACAACTTAAAAAAAAAAAAAAAAAAAAAAAAAAATCATTTTTTAGAAAGCAATACATTGTTTAACAATTGTGAATTTTTTGAATGTGAAAACGGAATTTTAAAACATGGATTAGTTAAGGAGTTATAACGGGGTAAAATTCTCATTAGAATAACATTGGCTTTGGTTTCCGGTGACAATAAGTAGAATTCTTAAATGCAGTATTTAAAAACCCTTCACAATTTTTTTATGCGAAGAATGCGTATCATATTAATCGAATATAAATATCCCTATATAGATTTTAAAACTTCTTTACACACCATAAATTTTAAGCCAGCATAACCGGTTGTGCTGGCTTAAAATTAAAATTTATGGTGTGAAAAGAAGTTTTAAAATCTATATATTGATTGTACACCAATTTTGAATTTTGTTTTGGTGATAAATATCTCTAGACTGGAAAAGTATATATCACATCCCCAATACCCACCTTCAATTATACTTCAACCCGATTATATTTCAAGAAAATTCAACATACAATGGATCCTTGAATGTATTAAATTATATAAAATATATAATGTACTTGAACTGCTTCATGTACCCTTTCTTATGAATCATGTAATAATAAACACTACACGCTTGCGATTTTCAATCAGTTATGTACTTATATCTGTAATATATTAGTTTCGCTCGCTTTGAAATAATTTAAGACAACTAAATCATACACACAGATACAAACAAACAAATAAATAAATAAATCATGTAACCTACAATGTATTCAAAATATTTAACGTTTACTTTTCAAAGAACTAAATGCGATACAGTGTACTTTTTTAAAAAGGAAACATGTTACTAGGACGTTTGACATCATTTAATTTTTGTGATTATGCTAAATTTGAGGCAGGGTGTGAATGCACTATAAAGAAAAAAAATCTAACAAGGGACATTCACGAACTGTGACACACCGATCGTAACCAAACTTTACAGATAGTTTAAAGGGGACGAAGATATACACTTCTATCGATTTATATCGGCAAACGTTACTTCAGAACGGAGATATTTGTGTTCAAAGTTGGAACTATTTTTTTCGATATTGTGTCATCATTCAATATATCAATTTGACTTTCTTTTTTCCTCCTCACCAAATACGCGCTGTTGATTTATTTATTTAAATTCTATTTCAGATTGCTTGCAAGAAAGAATGTAGACGTAAATGTTTGTAAAATTCTGCGAAATAGGCCTGAAAATATCCACTCGCCATTTTACTATTAAAAACTAGTATTTTGTGGCCACCACAAAATTTTCTTCTATATTTTGTTCTATAAATTCATAATTTTTTTTTATAAATATTTATTAAAACCATTTACGATAAAGAAAGCAGACGATTTTGATACCAGCAATATAATCATAATCATTCTATCAATATTTGTATTAGATAATTTCTCTATCCGCGTTTGTAATGATCGATAGATGGCGCTTTTTCAGCTCTTGTTGTTAGTAAATATTACAGCCACGTGTATCTATTTTTGTTCTTTTTGTTATTTTACTTAATATTCGTACTATAATTTCTCCGCCATTACATCATGGAAAATTGATTGCTTTTGGAAAAAAATATTTCAGTTTATTCAAAGTTCTATCGAAAGTAGATATTTAACTGAAGCTGAACAAATATTAGTTTCAAATCATCTGAGTAATTCTTTACTTCCATTAGCCGAAGCAACTGAAATTTTAAATTTGTCATTTGGAAATAAATGGAAGCTTAATTCTGGATTTCTTGGTCCTTTGGAGTTACACTGGAGCACACAACAGTATGTGTTATCTTTTTTACCAGATTTATTCATTTTTATTCAATAAATATATATGAAACTAAACATCGGCTAGCAATGGCGGCTTGATGGAATTCGAATTAAAGCATGTTTATTGTAATTTCCCCTTAGCCCACCAGAGGGCGAGCATTTCATTACAATCGCGGATTATTAATTGCTTGATATGCTCCATGTAATAAAATAGAAATTAAATAAACTATTAAAAATTCTAATTGGAATCTCTGTTATATAAAAACATAGTATTATTTCTCAAATATTTTAATTAAAGATTACGGTTCAAATATCTTGGATAAATTTGCTAGGCATTCGCCTTTTTATATTCAAGTGGCGGCCACTTGAAAATTTTTCATTATGATAACTTTTGTAATACTGAATCCATGCGAGTTAAATTTGAATAGTAGATTCAAATATCTTAGATAAGTTCTTTGGACATCCCACTCTTTTGTTTTTAAGTGGTGGCCACTTGAAATCACGATGCCACTTGAAAATTTCTTATCACAATAAATTTTGAAATATTGAAGTAATTCAAACTAATGTTGGACAGTCAACTTATCATACAAATATCTTAGATGATTTCTCAGCATTTTTGTTTCCAAGTTGCGGCCACTTAAAATCAGACTACCACTTGAAAATTTATCATAACAATAACTTTTAAAATACTCCACTGATTTGAAGCAAAGTTGGACAGTGAAGTGATGCTTAAAATATCTTGGATGAGTTTGCTATGCAACTTGCTCCGCCATATTGTTTCCAAGTGGCAGCCACATGAAAATTTGTTATCACGATATCATTTGAAATATTTAATCAATTCGAACCAAAGTTGAACAATGGATTTATCATTCAAATATCTATGATTTTGATGAGAAAGTTTCCAATTTTGTTTCCAAGTTGCGGCTTCTTGAACGCTGTCACCTGAGAATTTGTTATCGCGATAACTTTTGAAATACTGAATTTATTAGAACTAAAGTTGGACAGTAAACTTATCTTACAAATATCTTGGATTAGTTCTCTGAGCAACTTGCTCCGCCATTTTGATCCAAGTGGAGGCCATTTAATTTATCAACACGATAAACTTTGAAATTCAAAATTAATTCGAACTAAATCTGTAGAGTAGACTTATCTCACAAATGCATTTGATATGTTTATCAACTTGATCTGCAATCTTGTTTACAAGAGCCAGCCACTTGAAAATTTAAAATTCACATAAAATGGTATTTATGAACTAATTTACTGAAAACTCCATACGTACGTAGCCCACATCAATATTTCTACAAGTCCATTAATAGTTTGTAGCCGCCATCTTATTTAATAATGGCGGCTACTTGATAAGAAGAAAAAAATTAACCTACCCTTCCGAAGAGCCGGAGGGATTTTTAAAATTTAAAATATTTTTACTTGCTGAACACATATTATGTAAGAAATAGATTGTAATAGTTTAAAAAAATAATAATAATCTGACAATGAAGGTCTGGTGTATCTATAAATACTATGATCTCTCTAATTCATTTTTGCTATTTTATGGTGATGTGTGTTATATGTGATTTAACACGATAGTCTAAAATCTACTTTTGACAGAGATTACGTTTGATACGCATATTTTATAGGTATATTCCTATAAACCTAGTAACATGGTTTTTGTAGTTTCTAGTTATATTTTCAAATTTTTAAATGCGCTCAAATTCTCTCAGTAACAGTTACAGCCGCGAAAATATGCACAATTAAGTTTTCATCTTCAAAAACGGAAAGATGTGAGTTTTCTTGCTCTCTAGCTCCATTTATATATATATTTTTTAAATTATTTTTAATTACATTAAAAATTTTGTTAATTGAATCTTTTATTTGTACTATCATTTGCTTCCACTACGTACAGTATATTGAATAACACACCAGTTCCCTAGCAAAATAATATGTGTTCTCGAATACAGAAAATTACAATTAATTAAATGGCAAAAAATGTTAACATTTCTAAGGAAGTTTTCCCTCTCCATATAAACATCTTTTTGAATACCTATACGATTAAACTGAAACATCACGTCTCAATTTTTAAAAAATTAACAATTGCATCACTTAGCGAAAGGTATCACCTGCTTAAGAAATTGAAAGGCAGCGAAAAGATTAATTTAAATATATATATGTATATATGTGTGTGTGTGTATATGTATTATTTTACGGATTCGTTTTTTTTTTTTTTTTTTTTTTTTTTTGTGTGTGTGTGTGTGTAACTCATAATCACTAATTATGGTCGATTACAAAATTCTTTCAATGTCGATCTAAAATTGGAAAAGTTAAAAAAAAATTCCTGCTATTAATAGCAATACTATGTCACGTGAGTAACTGATCTACGACGTTTGTCTCGAAAAGCATCTAGGAAAATGATTGGAAAATAGATATATTCAAATTTCACTGATTCAGCATTGAAATTTTACGTTCTAATTAATATCTCAAAAACTTAAAATATTTGAGAAAATTTCGCATTTCACTCCCTCATCCTCCGTTGTATTCGTTTATCAATTTCTGTAGTTCTGCGACGCATGATTGCTAAGTTCATGCGTTCATGGATGTAGATTGTACAGAAGCACACACAATTTCTTTTATTACTAAGTACTCAAATTAATTAAGTTTAATTACTTAAATTTATTAAGTACTCAAATTAATTGAATGTACTTGTATCATTTAAAAAAGGATTTGTTTAAGGAATTGCAGTTTGTAATTGCAACAAAATTTTTATAACGCTTGGTAACAATGATAAAATTATTGAAGTGATCAAGTATTTTCCATCAAAAAGTAGAGAGTTTGTTTCAATTTCTTTCTAATTGAACAATTTTAAAAAACTGGTTTAATTATTATTATTATTATTTTAAATAATGTCTTGTGTATATGTATATAGAATTCTTTCTTTTTTATCTAAATTACGCTGACTTTGTTTTTTTTTTAAATCCTAAAGGAATGTTTATGTTGCTTTAATTTCCATTGTCCATTTTCGCTTGTTTTTACTTTATCACATTTTTATAGCTAATGAATAAATATGTTTATGTGTGTGTGTGCATGTATGTTTATGTGTGTGTATGTATATACATACTTTCATACAGGCAACGAAAGACAGATATATGTGTATTTATATGGATATATTTTTGCATGTGTGTGTTTATTAAAAAAAAAAAAAAAATCACATTTTAGTAGCAAACATACATATGTTCCAGATTTTTTTTTCTGCCTACAGGCATTGTCAGAGGAAGTGCTTGGTGATAATTATCTGCAGGCAGATATGGAAGACGTTTACGATTCGCTTAGCAATAATGTATCACAACCGAATTTTTTTCTTATGTATGGTAAGTATTTTTCTCATATTGCTATTTAAAGTATTAAAAAAAAAAAAAAAAAAAAAATGCATATATTCATGGCTTGCGATTGCATCATCTTTAGTCTCGGGCCAATGATCGAAGAGCTTATGCTATTATTACACACAGCAACTTTTTGCACAACTTTTGAGCCAATTGTTAATTTGATCCACTTTGGTTGGCTCGTATCACCTCAACGCCCAGTGTAATAGGAATTGAGAATACGCGCATTTTTTTCTGGCTAGTCATAAAAAGTTATCTGTACGGTCAATTTCTCCTACTATGATAAGTCAATGATAAGGAAGTTCCTTATACGCGCCGAGAAGAGATAGGGCCGGCGGGAAGTCATTCATCTTTGTCTCTTCACTTTCCCATGGAGACTTCGCGTTGGCCCCGTTGAAAGAGTGGTATATAGGTGCGCCTTCACATGTACTGAACACCGTGCGAACTAGTTTTTAGGACGATCTTTGACTCAATTTTTGAGACCCTCTTTCGGATTTCGGCCTCCTGAAATTGGAGTAAAAATTGGCTCAAATGAAAATTGCGTGAGAAGTTTGTCTGTAATAGGAGCATTACAGAACTGAGCAGAAGGATAGTTTGAACTTTGCAAGGGGTGAACTTCATCGATTAACGGATTTCATTTTAAATTATTTTCGATCTTATAAATGGATTTTTGTATTATATTTTCTTAGAATTAATTTTTTATTTTAATCGTCTGGTTTCCTAATCAATGGTTAATGTGCTATTCGTTGTCATTCATGTCGATTAAATATTTTCTTATATAAAGTTGCGATTTTAATATGGAAGTAGTACTTCGGATTTCTCGATACGAGTATGTTTCTATTGTGAATGTTGCTCAATCTGCGGATATAATTTGCTAAGCGATGCGATTGTTAGATATTTTAAAATTAAATAAAATGTAATATTTCATTTCAATAGTTGCCATTCAAAAACAATATCTTATGTAGGCACAAAATTTCCTTTGGAAGATATATATTGGGTTTATTATAAACAAGTGGTAATATAGTAAAAAGGATTAAACAATTAAAATTTAATTAAAATTTAATTAAAATTTATAAGAAAAATAGCGATTTATGAAAATCATAGTTCTTAAATAATAACAGCGCCACCTGTCGTCCGACAAAAATCCAAACTGAAGTGCTTAGGTAAGGCACACAGTGGGGACTCATACCCGATGTAGCGCGGGCGAGATAGATATTGCCGAAAGTAGACAGTACAAGAAACGAGGTATTCAGCAATTTCAATGAAATTCTTCTTTAGTTTATACTCAAAAAGTAATATAAAAAATTTATTCAATATATTTTAATAATCGTTTAAATATAGTGACCAGCAAAGCATGCAAATTCCTCTAACGTGGACCAATTACGATTATATTTTGTAGAAACGACACGATAGTGACGATAAAGTACGCGAGGATAAAAAATAATATACAAGTAATATTTAAGAACGCGGACTCAGTTCAGTGATATAATAAAATTAAATTTTAGCAAAATGACAGTTATCTGATTAGATCATTTTTAATTTGTTTTTAAAAATTGGAAGATAAAAATTTATTTTTATAAGTTGCATTTTTACAATCCTTGCAAGCGTCATTTTAAACCCAACAGTACTTTAAATATATAAATAAAACTAGTTGGAATAGGTGGACTCTGCTCAGTTCCCCATCATATTTATGTTCTCATAAATTTCTAGTTTGAAACATATAATCATGTTAAAAGAAATGAATTTGACAAAAGCTTGATACAGTGACAGAATGAAATCCCCGCCTAACAGGCTATCCACCGTTCACTTCGATATATTTATCTTATTCTAATCTATTAATTTATTTTATCAGGGTCAATTCTGTTGTTTAATTTTCATGCTACTATTTCCAATGCAATAATCCTCAAAATTCATATTTATATGAAAAATTTACAATTTCGCTATGTTGGTAAAATCGTAAATTACGAATAATTTACGAAATTTTCCTATTAGAATATTTGTATTCACTTTCAAACAAATATCATAAATGTAATTTTGAAGTTGTCTAATGTATTTATGATCCTCAAAATAGAAGTTTATGCTCAAATTTGCCTTATTCTGACATGGCAAGTAAATCGTAAATTTCAAATAACTTACGAATTTTTTAAATTGGAAAAATCATTGTCTGATATTCATGCCAGTATCCTAAATAATATTTCGAAAGTGGTTTGACATCTTTACGATGAAAATATCCCTCAAGATTGACGTTTATGTGAAATTTTGCTCTATTCTGCCATGTTAAGAAATTCGTAAATTTCCAATAACTTACGAAATTTTTATATTGGAAAATTCATAGTCATTAATATTCATGCCAGTGTCCTAAATAATATTTCAAAAGTAGTCTGACATCTTTACGATGAAAATATCTCTGAAAATTGACGTTTATGTGAAATTTTGCCCTATACTGCCATGTTAAGAAATTCGTAAATTTCCAATAACTTGCGAAATTTTCAAAGGAGCATATTTATAGTTACTGATGTTCCTTCTGGCATCAAAACTGATATTTTAAAACTGGTCTGACATTTCTACAGTAAAAAGTGCCCATTTAATGCACGTTTAAGTGAATTTTTGTCCTATTCTCCCATGTTAAGAAATTCGCAAATTTCCAATAACTTGCGAAATTTTCAAAGTAGCATATTTATAGTTACTGATGTTCCTTCCGGCATCAAAACTGATATTTTAAAACTGACATTTTTGCAGTAAAAAGTTTCCATTTAATGCACGTTTAAGTGAATTTTTGTCCTATTCTCCCATGTTAAGAAAATCGTAAATTTCTATTAACTTACGAAGTTTTTAAAATCGAATGTTGCAAATGAATAGGGTTCTTGCCAGTGTCGAAAGTAATATTTTAAAACTAATCTGACCTCTCTGCGACAATTTGTTCTTGAGATATCGTGTACACAGACTAACAAACTAACGGACTTACACACTAACAGACTAACAGACACCCTACAGACAGTCACCATAAAATTTTTGTCATTTTCGGATTCCTCACACCTGAAAACGTGTAAAAAAGTCAAAAAACAGAGGTCGAAAATTTTCACCATTACCTAAGTTCTCCATACCTATAGTGTGATAGGGAACTAATATGAATTTTTTGATAAATTGACGAAAAAAGCGCAATAATGAAAAGTATAATCAAGATAGATACTAAGTGTTTTTAACAAAAAATTATGCCAAAACGAATAAATAATAATAAGTGAAATAAAATAAAGGGATCTCGCCAATATGTCGGCAAAAATTTTAAAGTCTTCATAGGGGTCCTTTGTTAAAGCTGTCTTGCCCAGGGAAATATGAAAATTGGGTCGTCAAACATAAATTTTATTTTAAGACTTTTTTTTTTTTTTTTCTGATTTGGTTTAACTATTATTAACGTTTCATCCCACAAAAACTAATAATAATTTGGCTTTTGGTGAATTAAAATTGTAATTGGATGGTGAAATTGGAAGACATTGGTTATTGGTTTCATTGAAATTGGTTTCAATTTTTAGACATTAAAATTGGTTTCATATTTTAAAGGTAAAAAGAAAGAAACTGAGAAAATTTCGCGTGAGTTTCCTAGCAGAAAATATTTTATATAAAAAAAAAAAAAAAATAATAATAATAATTTCAAATATCCCCCCTAAAAGATTTTATGAAGCAATGTATGCATACCATATTAGTTGCATGCCTAATGTAGCATATTGATTGAAACTATCATGTACTCTGCGTCATCATGTATTCCTGTGTGCTATCTATACATGAATCATTTATTTCAAAATAAAATTAATGTTAATTCTTTATTTTTCTAAATCTTTTTACCTTTTACTTCTATCTGAACTAAAACTAAAATTTTAGTTTTTTTTAATATCACAACGCATTGGTATTTTACATGTAGTTAAATTTATATTATATTATTTATATTTTTTATATACAGTTAAATTTTATCCTTGGCGTTTCTTAAAATCAAAATTTTAACATTTTGCTTTTATCTAAAATGTCATAACAGAAATATTATGGATCAAAATTGATTAAGTGTTTCATACATGCTTTGTAAAGACTGATAAAATAATGAACTACTCATAACTACTGATGCCTTAATTTTTTGTATTACCGTTGATAAAGTTAAGGATTTGCAATGCATTTTTAATAATTTTTGCTTTGTTGGTGATTTAACTTGTATATTTCTTAAAATGCTCAGTTTACAAATATAAGAGTAGTTCATTCCCTGGAAAATATTTTAGTTGTGATAATAAAACATTCAGAACTAAAATATCTTTCTTTAACCCGATCAAGTTATCGTGGGTCGTTGGAGACCCGAGCCATTTTTCTTTTGTCTCAAACCTAAGAATCCATATATGGCTGAATATCACATAAGTGTGCATTTTGGATTTTTTTAAACTTTTTTTTTTAAACTTTGTATTTTAATTTGAATTTTTTAAAATAAGTCCGTAAGTACATCTTAAATAAATTCTGAGTTTGACAGAGATCGATCATAATTTTTAAAAATTTTATTGAAATTTTTCAATAAAAATTTATAATTTTAATTATCTTATAAAATCAAAATTACCATTTAATTTTTTTTTTTTTTTTTTTTTTTTTTTTGGTTCAGATTCATTAAAAAATACAAGACTTAGGCTTTTCTAAACAGTTCTTCCCATTTTAAAAAATAAAATAGAATAAAAAAACCCAAAATTTTTAAATAAAAAAAAAAATAAATAAATAAAAGAATTTAAATTTAATTTTTTATAAACATAAATTATATCAATGGGAAATATCATAGACTGCATACCTCTTGACTATAAACTGGAAATAATTAGTTTACTTGCATTAAATTTTTAATTATAACATTTAAAGATGTCAAAAAATGATGTCACTGAAAAGACTGGTTTGTCACTGAAATGACAATGTTTGTCACTGAAACGATTGTTTGTCACTGAAACGACAATATTTGTCAAAATGACTATTTTTCACTGAAATAACATTGTTTGTCAATGAAATAGGACCATATAATATTAAAAATGGAACATATTAGAACAATAGAGAAAAGATTGTGAAGGGAAAAGAAAGAGCAATAATGAGAATATCGAGCAATTTTATTGTATTAAAATCCCTGTAGTTACAAGTTTAATGATTAACTGAATTAAATTCAGAAAAAGCATTTTGAACATTATTAAAATCTTCATCCTGAAGTTTAAAATATCTATTTGAAGCAGGTTCAGGAGAATTCCTAATTTTGCACAGAATATGTGGCACTTGAATTTCATGGACATCCTCTTTCTCAGGCCATGCAAATTATTTTTTCTGCATCTTGCCATAAATGACACAAGTAAAATATTTTGAGTAACATTCTCAATGACACCTTAAAGGGGGCAAAAAAAAAAATAAATAAATAAAAATAAAAAAAATAAAAAAAAATTTGCTTTTTTAATTGTATCTTAATATTAATGTCGTATGTAATTTTTTTATATTTACCTGGATACCGGAAAGTACTTTAAATATTTAAATATAAAGCTTATCCTACACCAACAAATCTTTTAACTCAAAATAAAAAATTATTTAAATCCAGGACTTACAAAATAGTAAATCTGCAACAAATGTCATTTTCGTGACGTCACAAAAATGACCGTCACGAAAATGACAAATCGTCAATAATTCGTTCTGTACTGAAAAACATGCTTTCACTAAGCCGATATCGTCACATTTTCTTCTTCTGGTCGTCATTCTATATTAAAATAAAACTTTGTTCTAAATTTTATAATAATATTTTTTTATTTTTTATGCATCTCGAAAATGACAAGCAATAAAAATACGCACAGCATGTAAACAATAAAAATAATGTTAACTCTTACCTGTTTTTAATTTTCTTGAGATTTATTTTCCCCACATATCGTCAATGTTGATTTCTGATCTTAAACTTTAAAAAAAGGTTAATGGTGGCACCATCCCTTGATGATATATGAAGTTATTTTCACGTGTCACGAAAATGACGTCAAGACTTGCATACAAGCATTTTAATTACTCATGCATAAAAAATTAACGTAATTAAAAAGAAAAAAAATTCCTTTGAAAACAAATAGTTTTTTTACAAGAATTAACAATTATTATAATTATCATTTTATTTTTTTTTAGTAAAAAACATACTTTGTATGTAAACATTTGGTCTTGGAGACAGTCACGAAAATGACGATTTTAAGGTTTAAAATTTTCTAAAAAATACTGAAATTGCTATAAACTCACATTTTATGATTTGATGTTTTTTTAAAAAGGTACTTCTAAAGAAAAATAATAAAATTTTATAATTTATTTGCTTAAAATTAATAATAAAGACCTGAAACACTAAAATGCACATTTATGTGATATTCAGCCATATAAACGAAGTACCTATCCATCGTGTCCATGATTTTTTTCGTAAAAATACCATTTTTAAATTTTATTATGCAATCTGAATTTTTCAAATATCTCAATTTGTTCGAAAGTTATGAATAGAAGACCCATGATAAACTGACAAGGTGCCGAAAAAAGCGATAACCTGATCGGGGTAAAGCTATTTAACACATGCGAAAGTATTTATTTTTGCTCGTTTCTTGCTCATTTTGTTAAAAAGCCCTGAAATGTAATGTTTTGTGTTATTTTACGTGTTGAACGATAATTTAGAGTATAATGCAAAAAACAGGTCATGATTTTAATTAAAAGTTTTCCGAAGATATTCGAATCCGCGTTTGTAATGATCGATAGATGGCGCTCTCTGAACTGCAGTTGTTAGTAGATATAATAGCCACATTTAATCATTATTGTTCTTTCTCCGCCATTACATCATGGAAAATCGATTGCATAATATGATGATATGCAGTGGTGTGATAATTTCACCTTAGCCCACCAGAGGGCGAGCATTTCATTACAATCGCGGATACTTTAATATCACTTCATAGCAATACATCGAACCTATGGTAATAAAATTTAATTTATATTAAGAAAAACAGTTTTACTATTTCAGGGACATCGCCCTGATACAGTGTCTTTGATAAAAATGTACCTAATTTTGTAAACCGGTGCAAAACTACATTTCCATTCAGTTTGCAAATAAAATTAGAGACCTGCTTATCAAGCATGAAACTTCATACTTCTGACGATCATTGTTTCAAAATTTTGTCATTTCAGAGCTGGCGATTCTTTTATCAAACATCCTGATTATAAATATATGTGTGTGTTGCAATACTGCTTGTATTTATAAACCTATTTAGACGAAATCTCGTATTTATAAGAGATCGTGTCAAAGTTCAATAGCCAAATATATCTATCATGTGGCTATTTAAAATTTTGAAACTGAAATAATTAAATAAAAACCTTATCTTACCACTAAATGCCGAAAAAAACCTTTAAATAATTGTTTAAAATGTAGAATTACATAAAATTTAATTAACTCCTATTAAATTGCAACTTACTGTACTAAATATTTCATTCGTGATTTGCGGAGGGTTTATTTTGAATTGCTTTTCCTAACAACATATTTGCTTTGAAACAAGAGGGGACTTCAATATTAGGGGACGTCGTTGGCGTGATTTTTTTTCGATTTCAACATATACTCCCCCCCCCCTTCCCCCTTGAGAAAAAGGTCTTATATAAAACAGTGAAATTATTCAATCTTTTTTAAGAATCAAAATGGAAGAAATTCGTGACTGAAAAGCATGAATGAAATTACGATCAAAGCAACAAAATATGCCTGTCGTAATGCATATGCAAATCTAAAAATAGCAAATACATTTTTGTTACGGCTATCAGTTTAAAAATAAATATAACATATATATGAATTGCTTTTCCTAACAACATATTTGCTTTGAAACAAGGGGAGACTTCAATATTAGGGAACGTCGTTGGCGTGATTTTTTTTTTTTCCCGATTTCAACATATGCTCCCCCCCCCCTCCCCCTCAAAAAAAGGGCTTATATAAAACAGTGATATTATTCAATCTTTTTTAAGAATCAAAATGAAAGAAATCCGTGACTGAAAAGCATGAATGAAATTACGATCAAAGCAACAAAATATGCCTGTCGTAATGCATATGCAAATCTAAAAATAGCAAATACATTTTTTTACGGCTATCAGTTTAAAAATAAATACAACATATATATGAATTGCTTTTCCTAACAACATATTTGCTTTGAAACAAGGGGAGACTTCAATATTAGGGAACGTCGTTGGCGTGATTTTTTTTTTTTTTTTTTTTTTTTTTTTTTCGATTTCAACATATACTCCCCCCCCTCCCCCTCAAAAAAAGGGCTTATATAAAACAGTGATATTATTCAATCTTTTTTAAGAATCAAAATGAAAGAAATCCGTGACTGAAAAGCATGAATGAAATTACGATCAAAGCAACAAAATATGCCTGTCATAATGCATATGCAAATCTAAAAATAGCAAATACATTTTTGTTACGGCTATCTGTTTAGAAATAAATATAACATACATACATATATATATATATATATATATATATATATACCGAAAAATAATTAAAAATATTAATAGCTGTCTGTTAAAAATAAGTATTTCCGTGAAAGTAACTACGATGAAACCCTTTTCAATTTAGCAATTGTGAAGTCGTTCCTTCACATATATGAGTTTTAATTATAACTTTAAATAAAGGCAATAAGTAATTATTATATTTTCAATAAATTAAATGGCTAATAAAAATAGATAACGAAATTCTAAATTACTTTTATTTATTCGCTTTTGTCTATAATAAATATCTTAATTCTAATAATACTTTATCCCTTATGCTATTAATAAATCTTCTGAGAACAAAAAAAAACATTCTTTTTAAATGACATCTCTCAGAATAATAATCTTTCCTAAATCATTTAATAAATAAAATATAAAAAAAATATTATTTTATTTATTAGCCGTTGTATACATAATTACATTTTCATTCTTCTAAAATTGCGAAAGTCAACTTTGTTATAAATAAATTAGGCTATAATTTACATTATGATGTCATTAAAGGGTAATTTAGATTTTTTTTATCACAGGATGTGCAATAAATCCTAGTCTGAGTGTCTCCCTTAAATAACGGTCTTCTGGCGATAAAACTTGGCATAAACTGCTGTAACGAACTTACTAAATTCAAAATATTTACATTAAATTATTCTACAAACAAAGGATTAGCTTTGGCTGGAAAGTTTGGCACTGTTTTAATAATTTTGGCGTAATTCATCAGTCTGATCTTAATTGCAATAGAGTCAACTTCAGAATTCGCTCTACAACTGTTGGCAGTATAACATGTGACCCCGTAGCTCTCTCTCTCACCCCTATCTTTTGCATTCTCGTAACTTACGGTCATGCTGAAATTCCACTATTAATGTACTGTTGATTTTCTTATGAAAACTCTAAAAAATGAAATAAATATGTTTTACTGCGAACTATTAGTTCTTTTTGTTTCAACGGCCTTCTTTTTCAGCTATAAGGACCTGGATAATAAATTGAACTTTCGACAGTAGAATCTCAAGATTTCTACTTAATATAAATATGGTGCCAGATCAGTGACCAACCAGTTCGAGATGCATTGGTGAGGGAGAGGGGCAGTAAATTTAAATTACCTTTTTCAAATTTTGTTCTAATAGTCATTTTTAACCAAAAGGAACTTTTTCGCTATAGCTGTTTTATTTGAAATAAGAATAACCGTTCATCGGTTTATATATTAAAAAGACTAGTCCAGATGCAGCATCTTTTTCGGTGTTAATTCCTTAGACTGTCTGTGTGGACGATGTTGGCGACTCAAGTTGGAAGATATATTGCTCCTTACACATTCCTGGTACTCTGTATAAGTATTGAGCTGAATTCGGCAAATATGGCTTCATCTGATGATACCTGTGCTAGTCTAGCTGATTCGGCAGTTCTTATAGTATTCATTTCCGTGTGCTGGCTGTTATCGACGCGATAATGCTCATTCCTGCTTCTTCTGAAACAATGGATATAACCAAAACATTCAGAATGTTTAACCCCTTCTATAAAAGACTTTTTGTGGAGTTCTGAGTATCTAAAGTCTTTGGAAAGTTTACTGTTCTCTTGCTGCTTTCGGTGGCTGTTTCGAATACAATGTGATCTTCATCAACTCAAAAAATTTTTCAGTTAAATCATGACGTTCAGAATTCGATATAGTGAACGATATAGTGAATTTATACATATTTTGTTTACTTCAGTAGTTTCGACTGCAAAACTAAAATAAATAATTTACGTCGCCTTTTATTCTAACTCTTCAGTCCGAATTACCTGCCAGCGCTGCCACTTGGCTGTTAGTTCAAAATCGTATTTTCTTTCACAGTGAGTTTGCAGGCTTCTCTACTTTCATTATAATTACGTTGATTGGACCTGTGTTTTCCCTGTGCGGTAAAAATTATGTGAGAAGTATGCTGTTTGGGAAAAATGTGAAACCATAATTATGCGATTCATTACTTTTTGCGAACAGAATGTATATATATATATATTTTAGGGGTGGGAATCGATTAAGAGTTTTAACTGGGTTAACCGTAGTTCATTAATCGATTAGTCGGTCGATTAATCGAATTTTTAATCGGTTTTCATTTTTCTTTATATAATCTTATTTGAATGATGAATAAAACTCTCATATTGTGTATATATATATATATATATATAGTTAGATAGATAGATAGTACACAACAAACCATAAAAATGATAAAGATGTTAATTTAACTAGTTCCTTAAACAATAAATAATAATAATAATAAACATGCAAATAAATAATAAAAAAATATATTCCTAATATATTCTTAAATATAATTTTTATTCGGAAATACAGCTGAGAAATAACTTATATTTATTATAACTTTTATATTCTAAAAAATTCTCTATAATATTATTTTATTCATAAGTTTCACCGAAAAAAATATTCTTTTTTTTTTTTTTTTTTTTAACAAAAATTTGTCTAATTAATTATATGTGTTTCAAAACTGAAATTTAAATCAATTTTCAAAGTAATAATTGGCGACTAAGTGTTAATTTTATATAAATATTTTTGCGTAATTATTTATTTATTTATTTTTATATAAATTAATTTTTCAATTAATTTTGAAAGAAACATTAAATGAATTTTCACATATTTTTGTTTTATATTTGCAAGCCTTGTCCCTCTCGCTTATCACTATTTTCAAATTAATTATGAAAATTCCATATCATTATTATAAAAATCTCAAATTCTTCATTGTTTTTATATTTCAGTTCTTCTTTTTCACTTCGGACTTCGGATTAGAACACAGAATGCTATTTTCTGTTTCTACTTCAATAGTTACTATCAGCAATTCTAAATAGACAGTAAACGCTTAAAGATATTGTGAAACTCTGTTGGCATTTAATCCGTCAGAGGGATAGTGGAAATCTCAATCCTTTCTTTCTTTTTTTTTTTTTTAATCTTGAGCATTTCCATCTTTTGAAAACTTCTGTTTCTGAGAATACTATTGCCCTAGCTAACACTTTCTGTAGAAGGCTACAGGTAGTGTTGCTCCAGCATGCACATGAAGTGGTATTTTGTTTAATAACTGTCCTCCCCCTTTTCTCTACCAACAAATGTGCAACAACTTCTTTTGAGATGTTTTATTTTTATTTATTTATTTATTTATTTATTTTTATTTTTTTTGCTTTTTCTTTATTTGATGGATGTTTCTTCAAATGTTTGCTAGCAAAATATGTGAAAAATTATTTTGTAAGGAGAACAGCATTTTTACTTTAATCCGTAGTTTGAAAATTTAATCGGATTTTGAAAATTTTTAATCGAATTAATCGAACCGATTAACTCGATTGAAAAAATTGATCGGGATTAAGCATTGATCGATTAACCGAATCGATTAATCGGCACAGCCCTAATTTTTTTTTTTTTCAGGATGGTGTCTCTTAGTAGTTAGGTTATCATACTTTGTTATTTTTAAGTGATTGCTACTGTGTAATTGACACTAAAAGTATGTGTGAACCAGATTCTGAACAAAACTCAGTGATTTTTTCTACTGTCAGAAAATTGATTCGTCAAGTTATTCGTAAGTATTTTTTTGTCTTGAAGAAAATGAACATTTTATTTTTATTGACAGACTTACACTTTTTCAATTTATATACATTTTATAATACTTAAATAAGTTTTGAGTATCTTTACGTATTCTAATTTTAATAATGATAAAATGATAGTAATAATGATTTTCATATAATTTTAACAGCTTTTATCTACATTGCTGAATTTTTTTTTCTTATGGTATTTTATGTTTTTGATTGATATAAATACTGATGAAGTGTGACACATATTTTTTTTTTATTATTTCATTTATTAATAATATTGATGCGTTGTTTTATACACTGATATACAATGCGTAATGATAAATTTTTAAAGAATTATTGATTTTTTTCATTCAGAATGAAAAAAAAAAAAAAAAAAAAAAAGGTTTCATATATTTTTACTAAATTGAAATGTTGTTTTACTGGTAATTTTTATTAAAGGGGTTTGAAATAAATTAATTTTATATATGATGTGTAAAAATAATTTTTCATTGATAATTTTGTTGGTAATAATTATGAAATAGATCCATTAATATTCTAGAAGAAGACTAAAATAATTACATTTAGTGCAAATTTATTTTGAGATTTATGACATAAAGCACATATTATTTTCACAGCTTAAATTTAATATTGAATTTGTTTATTTATCACAGTGCATATACATGTGTTGAGAGAAAATAAAAAATTGAGTGAAATGAATATATGCAGTTATGTGAAGTTTTCAGAATTTTAGCGAAGCTTTATTTTTTTAATTCATTAACATCGCAATATTTATTGTGTTTAAGGTGTTAAATTTTCCATGAAGTAAATTTCTTGTCTTTTAATCAAGTGCTTAATAAAATTCGTTATTGATTATTAATTGTATGTTTTATATATATTTTTATTGCAAAATAATTATCACTCTGTTTGTTAATTGAATTTGATTAATTTTTAATTTAAGAATTAAATTTTGAGTTATTTCGCATGTTGGCGTTTTCTAGGTTGGTTGGAAATACACATATTTTTTTTATATATACCTTTTTAGAGACGTGTCGGCGAAAATTCGTTTTTGATATCAGTCGATATCTAGACACTTATTTCTCATCTTTTTACACACATATATATTTTTTTTTTGTTCAATTATTTTAACCTGCTTGGAACTGCCATTGCATAACAAATTAATAAATAAAATTATTGGAGTGATAATTTCAGGTATTCCCATACTTTTGTTCATAAGCTTATATACTTTTGTTATTGCTTTTTAATTATGCATCACTGTGTCTCAAAAGCTAAATGTCAACACTACACTTTTCTCTAAATACCATTATTTATCCTTTCATTTAAAAATAGATAAACAAATAAAATAATTTAGATTTATACATCTAATTTAAGTCCTTGAATTCAAAGAGGCACAATTAATATGTTAGGATTCAAGTTTATGTAATTTTGTGCCACAATGTGCATTAGTAGAGCTCCTAATTGCGCTTGTGTTGTTGGCATTCAATGCTCTTTTCCTTATCTTGAATTACTGGCCAAATTTTTCTTGGTGAGGGGACCTGCATTGATTGTCATTGTTTGCATGATTTTACATTAAACTTCATTTAATTTGAGTATGACTATAATTAACTTACATTTTTTACTATTTAAATTTTACATAAAATTTAACATTTTTTTTACAGAAATCGAATGGAATTGTTTTTATTTAGGGTACATTTTTTTTCTTATTGTTTACTAATATTGTTTCTATAAAAAGATCTTTCCCACAACGCATAGGTACATACTACATAGGACATAGCATAGGGTCCACAGTGACCGAATAAATAAATAAAATAAAATATTGAAGATAAATGTTAATTAATTGATTGTATCTCCAACATTTTTCATTTTTAACACTGTATGTATTCAGGACAATATGTAAATCCAGTACATAATATATTTTATGAATCTATACTGGTCGTATCTTGTTGCATGCAAGTGTCCTGAATAAATTTAACACACAATTTTCCAAATTTACATATTTTTTTTCTCATGTTTTCGGATATTATGTACATTGACTTTCATGTAAACCTAACAAATTTGTTAGTCTTGAACATAAGGTTCAATGTTTTATTTATTATACTTACCAGGCATTCTTAAATAATCATGTACAATCACTTATACAGAAAGGGGAGTTGGTTGTATATCTTAGATACCTAAACACATAAACATAATTTTATTCTAATATTATTTTTGGTTGTCGTATATTTTTCAAGTTTTAATTTTTATAATAACATAACACAATGTTTTCATTGCCCATTTTAACTAAAATATACATTTTAATACAAATCTTTTAATTATGTTTTCTAATTTCAAAAACTTTGGGAAACTTTATAACACATTATATATTTTTGTCGATTAGATGTTATCGCATAAATCCAGGTGTTATTATGCTGGTCGTGAAATTTGACATCTAATGTAATTTTTCATTTCACACATTTTTTTTTTCCACATTCATTCAATTTTGTTGGATGAAACCTATCATCATTTTCTAAAATTTTAACCCTTAATTACCTTTCATACGAAATTTATTTTATGTGCATAATAGTTTTATTTCGTTCATTTACGTAAAAAAAAAAGAAATGTTTAAGAGTAATCGAAATATGATAAAAAGAAAAAAAAAAGGGAAGACTGCTTATTTTTTTTTCTCTCAAACAGAGATAAACATCTCGCCGTTTTCGCCTGAGTTTGTTTACGTTCAAATAATAATAGTGATTTTTTGTTCCTCATTCAGTTCAAATACGTTGATTGCAGAGAATTTTTTTTATTTTTACTGTACATATGATATATTTTTATCGCATTTATTCACTGTTTCATGTTTGTTTATTGGTGTTTATGTCAGTATGTCTATCATATATATATGGGAATATTTTATTACTATTGATAGCAAATAATTATGACAACAAGATATATAGTAAGCTTACTTTAACATCGAATTGGGCCCACTGCTGAATAATTGCAGTTAAAAAAAAGATAAAAACATCTTTTGCACATGTGTGAACAGATTTATTTTACTGTTCTTTTTATCAGCTGATTTGGTGAAATTCTTTTTATTCACCTTTTTGAAGTGAGATTACACTTCTTGTACTCGAATCTTTTTATAATTTTACTGAGCAATTTATAGCCTTTTGAAGCTATTTCTTATATATCTATTTTATGCGCATTTTTTAATTTTTGAGGCCTCAGCTCATCGCAGCTCATCTCAGTTCATATATGCTCAGTTCAGTAGATAATACAGTTATTTTAGTCATGACTTTTTACTTTTATTTTGTGTTTATAATTTTCTGTGCACGTTAAATTTGCAATTTTTGCGCTTTCATCTGCGGCTATGGAAATTTATTTTTGTGGCACTTTTTTTATTTTTTTTATTTCAATATTTGTTGGAACACTTACAGACATATACAAATTTTTAATAATATAAATTATTTCACTTGATATTCATTTTTACAATATTGCTTAAATATTTTGACATATCACCCATTTAGTTATATTTTTAATTTTCACATATACACATTTACCCTCTAAGCACAATTGTGTTGCTCTGGTTGTCAATATATTAATGACTTCTATAATCTACGGATTTTGACCATTATATTGGTTTCAACAATTGTAATTGTGTAGGGGATTTCACACTTTCACAACAATTTTTGAAGGTTATGTCTTATTGGCTTTCATATACACTTATAATTCATTAACACATGTTCTATAAATACTTCGGGTGACAAAAATAAATAATTAAAATAAAGAAAATAATAATAAATAAAAAAGATATTGATATAAAATTACTTAATAGATTTTAAATAAATAACATGAGGATGTATGTGACTTTTGGAAATATTTGGATTGTATAATTTCCTAATTATATTTTCATTGGTTGTCAAAAATTCTTTGCGGGAACACATCGCCTCTTTCACAAGATTCATTTTTAACAAATTCACACTATTTTTTTTATCTCATTTGAATAACATGATCAGTTTATTTTAACGTTTGCAAACACTATAATTAATAATTCTCTTACACACACACAAAATTATAATTTTTTTTCCCTTATGTTTCTACATGTGTTCCTGTATATGTTTTCTTTTGGGTCAGAAATTTATTGTATTATTGGCCAGTTTCTCAGTTTGTCAGTCATAATGCAAATTTATCCAATAGTATTCCATTATCTTTCACATGCATGTTTTCCATGCCTTTCTTCATTATTCTCAAACTTGGCCTCACAACCCAATGTTTGACACACACACACACTCGCAAAATTTTATCTGACCTATTTAGTTGCTATTTCATTGGTTCACATGTGGAGATAATTACATTTTCTTTTATTAAATTTTCACAGGAATTTTTTGTACAAAAAACTAGTTACAATAATAATACACACATACATAAAAGTAAATAATTTTTTGTTAGCTTGCAGTAAATTCTGTTATGTTTTTAGAGCCTGTTTATTTTTCAAATACATACAAAAGTGAAATTTCCGTACATAGTCTGTACGTTTTAAAATTTTTATTTTTATTAAAAAAAAAAAAAAAAAAAAAAAAAAAAAAAAAAGTTTTTTTTTTTCTTGTGTAAAGAGTAAAACTCTTGCAGAAAGTTTTCGTTCAGCTTAAATTAAATATTTAATTATTTAAAATTTCTTAATTAAAATAATTCCTGTTTGTAAGGTTTGCACCACAGATGTGTTTTAAATGGCCTTGAAATCATCTGTGCGTTGTAAGAAGTAGTCTGTGCAGAAGTATGTGGCTGGTTCACTCTTCTTCTTTTTTTTTTTTTTTTTTTTTTTTTTTAAGACTATTTCTTGCTGAGCAGTATTATGGAATTATCTGTATAACATACAGTATACTTTTTAAAAAAGATATTGAATATTAATTGGGCTCGATAAAATAATAGTTCAATTGTAATTATAAAACAATAGTATATTTAGATTTTTTTTTGCTGTTTTTGACAATTTTTATGAGTTATATTCTTATCACCTATGTCAGATCTACTCAGATTTTATGCATTAAAGTTAAAATTTTATTGAGATCATTTTTTTGAGAAATTCAAATGCTAATTCATATATTAAAATTTTGTTCAGGAAAAGGAAATTATTTCATACGAGTAAATTTTAATTTTTTTTTTTTTTTTTTTTTTTTAAACAACACAAGCTATTGAAATAAAGTTGGTTCATAAATTTATGCAAAAGAAAATAAATTAGAAGTCATAAAAATAAATAAATGTTAAAATAATTTTCTTGAACTCTTACATGTGCGCTTTTATTCTGACATAGGGCTAGATTTTTTTTTTCTCTACACATTTTTACACATACAAGGGACATGTCATTATGTCACTTTGCAGAATGCTGGTTGTCATTTTTACACAACATGAAGCCTCTTCTGCTTTTCACATATTGTTCAGTACGCTATGTTCAGTTAGGCATCACAAAACCATCATATCTGTCATAGCTATTGTTCTATTATACACTCTCTGGCTCACTTTGTTAGAATTTAATTTTTCACGTGTACGATAATGGTCTTTTTTAATCAAAAATGTTTGATTTTTTTATTCATATTAATGCAATATTAAATTTTTTTGAAAATTAACAAAATACAAAAATTATTTGTTTTTCATATTTCTTGTTACTGATTTCCTTTTCCTAAGTATCAATCATAAATACACTGTAGTGAATAATTATTTTTAATATTTTACACAGTTTATATGTCATAGTTAGATACTTTATTGATTATGTAATTTGTTTCAGATGCTTCAACTTTATCATAACAATGTTTAGTTGTGTCTTGTATGTTGTTCCATATAGGTGAATTTTTTTCAAATTTATTGTTATATGCCACAATTTTTTTTATTGTTTAGCAAAAGGTTACTTTACATTTCTCACAATTGGATGCAGATTTTTTTTTTTTTTTTTTTTTTGGAATTGTATTATGCTGTTGTGAAGGTGAGAGAGAGCGTTCTATATTTTTATAATTTTCGTCCAGTTTGACGATTTTTTTTTTCCTCGTCGCTGGGGAGAAATATGTGAAGTCGTTCCTTCACATATATGAGTTTTAATTATAACTTTAAATAAAGGCAATAAGTAATTATTATATTTTCAATAAATTAAATGGCTAATAAAAATAGATAACGAAATTCTAAATTACTTTTATTTATTCGCTTTTGTCTATAATAAATATCTTAATTCTAATAATACTTTATCCCTTATGCTATTAATAAATCTTCTGAGAACAAAAAAAAAACATTCTTTTTAAATGACATCTCTCAGAATAATAATCTTTCCTAAATCATTTAATAAATAAAATATAAAAAAAAAAATGTTATTTTATTTATTAGCCGTTGTATACATAATTACATTTTCATTCTTCTAAAATTGCGCAAGTCAACTTTGTTATAAATAAATTAGGCTATAATTTACATTATGATGTCATTAAAGGGTAATTTAGATTTTTTTTATCACAGGATGTGCAATAAATCCTAGTCTGAGTGTCTCCCTTAAATAACGGTCTTCTGGCGATAAAACTTGGCATAAACTGCTGTAACGAACTTACTAAATTCAAAATATTTACATTAAATTATTCTACAAACAAAGGATTAGCTTTGGCTGGAAAGTTTGGCACTGTTTTAATAATTTTGGCGTAATTCATCAGTCTGATCTTAATTGCAATAGAGTCAACTTCAGAATTCGCTCTACAACTGTTGACAGTATAACATGTGACCCCGTAGCTCTCTCTCTCACCCCTATCTTTTGCATTCTCGTAACTTACGGTCATGCTGAAATTCCACTATTAATGTACTGTTGATTTTCTTATGAAAACTCTAAAAAATGAAATAAATATGTTTTACTGCGAACTATTAGTTCTTTTTGTTTCAACGGCCTTCTTTTTCAGCTATAAGGACCTGGATAATAAATTGAACTTTCAACAGTAGAATCTCAAGATGTCTACTTAATAGCTATAAAAACATTTTTTTTTTTTGTGATACCCTCTGTTGAGTATCAAAATTGTGATGGTATATCTCCAGACTACCTTTTGCGGGTGTATCCCAGACCGTTGCCAACTGCACGCAGCGTATCTTTGGTAGTATATAAAACCTACTCAGACACTCTTACTCACGACTGGTGTGATTTAAGACCATTCGCTCACTCTTCCTTAGCAAAAATAAATTCTCTCATACGTTACTTCAAGGGTGGTAAACCTGTGGTCTGCCGTGTATTAATTTGCGGTCCGACAGGGAATTTAAGAAATTTTAAATGTAAAACATTTTTGATCAACATTGGGGTGAGCAACCTGTAGTCCGCCCAGTAAAGTTTAGTGACCCACGGCGAAATTCGTTGAATTTATAGATTGAATTCTTCTGTTATAATAGGAATTCTTTAGAGTTCGTAAAAACAACGCAGACAATCATAGATCTCTGTAAAAACACACTGCACTGCAGCACCAGGGCTGGTTTTAGAGATGTAATTTAAAAAATCAAAGTCGCACATTATATGTATATATATCGTATCAGTTTCTTATATTCAAGCTTTTTGGGTACAGCAATTTACTGTATGAATTTCATATGCACACGTATGTAAGATATATATACAATATGCGACTAGATGGAATAAAGTGTATTTCCGAAGGAACCCTGTATGCCTTTTGCGTTACAGACCCCGTGATCAATCGCATATTTCTTTTCCTTTGATTTAAAAAAAAAACTTTCAACAGAATAAAGTGAAATTGATAAGTTTTTCATTGACGACGCACGACCAGTACAGTAAGCTACGCATTAAGCAAAAGAGTTAGGGGTGTAACACGACAATAAATTCATGAATAAAATATTTAGACTACCACACTGGCAATGGAAAATCCACCGTATGTGGCGCACTTATCACTTAAGTTGATGACCATCCCCTAATCTTAACTATAGAGTCTCAAATGCAAAGCCGTAGAAAGAAGTGGGAGGGGGGGGTGGAAGCCTCAAATCCCTTCGAAATTCTGCAGATTTTGCCGAAAATTTGAGTTATACTTCATTTTTAACACATAACATTATGTACTAAAGTTAACTCCTTCTGAAATTCTTTTTCTGGCTACGGCCTTGCTTAAATGTGAATATCGCAAGCTTGAAAATTCCTTGACGTCGAAGTCTAGTCAAAGAGTGGAAACTTCTTTGTTTACACTTGCTCAAAAAATGAAAAAAATTAAATTTGTAGGCATAAAACAAATAACTTCAGGTATCGAAGCGTGAAAGAACTTTTATTCTAATATCAGTTTTACAGGTATTTGATTAATACCGTATTTTCCAGCGTGTAACGCGCAGGGTTACATAAATGAGTTACACACCAGAAAATTTAATTTACAAATAAAGCTATATTTATAAGAAATAAAAGCTTGTTAAAAGATAGTCTTTACTGTAAATTTAAATTTACGGTGTGTAACTGATTAAACAAACTTGTGCGTTTATATGCCGGAAAATACGGTATATGCAATAACAATCAGAGTGCTTGCTTATGCTTGATACGACTTGATTCAGGTTTGAATTATGAAGTATAAAGCAAATTGGACAGGTGTAAACTTGAATGTCTGACCTTAGCTTCCATTAAACTTGCAGACTTAAAATATCAAGTTTTACGCAAGCATTGTGTGCTATTTGGGTTATTAAAATAAAAGGATTCCTCTATTTTTATTAGTGGAAAGAAGCAAAGAGAAAAGCAGAAAAAGAAATTTCAAGTATCTTGATGACTACTAATTTGAAATCGAAATCATATTTTATTTCCAAAATTCTAAAATCGGGGCTAACATCTAAAAATTATAAGGAAAAAATTTGCATTCCATGATAATCTTCTGCACTGCAATATTTCATTTAAATAATTTTATTTAAAATATAAAATTATGTGCATTGCTATGAAATCTGCAGCACACTGAACGAGATAACTCGTTTGTGACAATCGATTCATTTACTACAAATAAAACGCTGTTCTTTTTTTTTTTTTATGTTTTAGTGGAAGGAAGCCGATCAGAAGTAGATAAAAAAGTTCGTGAAGCCAAAATCAATGGAGTAAAGAATGTTACCCAAGGAGAGGTAAATTTCTTTACTAAAAACTTTATATATTATTTGAATAATATTAAATTATTTGAAAAAAAAAGTAATTTAATATTTTTAACATTTGCCATTTATTTTCATCGGATACTTTGCAGGGAAAAAATGTGTGTGTATAAGACCAAACAATAGAGGTGTAAACTTTTATGTTGACACTGGTAATATAAAAAAGCATTTTTATATTACATCAAAGAGAAAGCAATGGATTAAACTGGTTTTAAACAACCCTGTACATTGCCTAAATATTGTATATGAATCATACAACGCACTAAAATTTGGCGTTTTAAAAATAAATAAAATGCCGCAACACAACTGAAAAAGTATTTTCCTTGATAGCTTACAAAGTACCGGAATTCTTTTTCACCCTGCATCATTGAAGGTGTTTCAATATGTGATACTGTTTCTAGGGGTAGCCGAACATATGGTCGTTGCATACTGGTTCACTACCTAGACTGATTGTATGTTGTGACATTGGATAAATTTCTCAGTCACCTTGTTCGCATTACTGGCACTTTGGATAGCAGTCAGTACATTTCTGATGGTTTAAGGACCATGAATCTGCCTTATATTCAAGGCCTCCGTAGCGCAACATTTAAGTAGTGCAATGTACAATCGCACATTGTTTTTATTGACCAGACCTTCCTTGATACAGATTGTGTTTGGCATTGCTCTGGAGAGCTCGTTCTCCTGATCTCCCGCCAATTGAGATGCCTGGTTAATCGTTGGTAAGACACTGGCACTCCGCACGAATCGTATTGAAGCTGCATACAGTGCTTTATCTGTACCTACCCAATCGATTTTTCAATTGAATGCCTAGGTGGATAAGTATTCTTATTGCTGCCGGAGGTTGCTGCTTTATGTACTGATTTCTCATGATATATACCTCCCGAATTTCCTGAAAATGTAATAAATTATTCTTCACACCATAATGTTATATATATAAATATTATTCTGTTACTTGAATTCCTTCCAGGTGTAGCCATTTTAATGACTAGTGGTGTAGTTCTGTCAGCTATTTTAATTATAAGAATAAATACCATTTATTTTTATTCCCTACGATTTTTTCGCCCATACTTTTTACCCAGAGCGAGAAACTCTGTCTAAACTATTACCTAAATGTAACATCAAATTCCATTCTAAAGATTGTATTTTACCTCATAACAAAATAATCAATATTAAATAATCACCCATAAATTGCATTATACTTGTTTAAATTTATAACTCGATTATATTATTAGGTTAAACAGTGATATCATCTTTGATTAAAATTTACAAGCGTAGACTAATTCTTCGGCCTGAATAATCGATTTACATCAAAAAAAATATTTAAAAGCTTCGCTAATCGAAGGTAATTATTTGAAAGGATTTTTTGACTAATATGAAAATAGAGGTTTCATTCAAACTTTTCATCTTTCAAGTAGCTGAATGAAAAATGAACACATCGTTGGTAAGATAAAGTTGCTGATTTCCTCCGATAAAAAGAATATCTTTCACTCTAACAAATAATTTAGTTATTTATGTTTCGTTGCATATTCCCAGCGATAGGACAATTCTTACTTTTCAGACAGAAAATGTTGCCAGTGTTATTAGTTTGATCAGTAATATATTATTACTGTGCTAATAGGTTCTAATGCAAGAGTATTATTTACTCTATTACGTGAAATAACGCTTATTTCTAATGCTCATTCTTCAAAATGAACATATATCATAGTGTTAAGGATTTTTACTAGCAACAAAATAACGTTATTCACAAAATTCCATGATGCTAAAAATCGTCTTTGATTTTTCTTTAACTGAAATATTTCCGGTTTATATAATATTGTTGATGCAGGCAGGAAATTATTGTAACGTTGGTAATGGGAAGAGGGTGAGGGGGGGAAGGGGGAGGGTTCAACTTACTATTTTTTTTTATTTATTTTTTTTTTTTTAATATTTTCAAAATGAATCTTAGTTTTCTTTTTTTTTTTTTTTTTCATTTGCCAATAAACTGTCATTTATTTTACAGCATGGTTTATTTATGAACAGTTTTACATAAAAAAAAAAAATTACAGCCTTAAAATATAGCTTTAAAATGTAACTTAAATGTTACTTTAAAATGCAAATTACTGCCCATATTTGAACCTCCATTTGCGTATTCAGTATAGACATAATTAAAATGCAGTGCGCTAGTGTACACCTCTATTCAGAAAAGGAAGTTCAATTTATATTAAACTGTTTTTAGATTTTGAAATATTTCTTTGTTTCTTATTTTTTCAGGCACAAGACCAAATCAACAACTTGAAAAATATTACAAATCAAATGACAGCCGAAATTTTAAGAGACATAATGGTAGGAGAACCTCCATATATTATCAACACGACGTCTGGGTTACAGATTGTGGCAGAAAAGTATTTAATTTTTTATGCACTTTTAATTAATAGTAAAATGAAAAACTAAGATATATAGTTTATTATTAATAAATAATAAATTGTAATGATTTTGAATATCTATTACAGATTTGCTAACTTTTTAATTTATTTTGTAGTATAGCATCCGCCCTTCTTTTATACCCTTTATTTATACAGTAATTTTCCTCATTGTATAATTGTGGATCAGTAAGAAGAAAATTGCAGTTCTAAAAAAGTGGTACTAACAATGCTACAAAGAAGTTGGCATTAGTGATAGCAAGTCATTTTGGACAAAAAATTAAATAATCCTTTCATTGATAGTGAGCGGTTCTTGTGTTATTAATGTATTTTTTGAGTTATAATTTTTCGTTATATTTCTAATAATACTAAAAGATTTTTTTTTTTATTTCATTAAAATGATAATGATTGATTGTAATAACATAAGTACACTAAGAGTAATAAGTATGAGAAGGAAATTCGTCGATTCTGTTTGCTGTATAGCAACAATAATATAATTTCTCAGCTTTCGGTCTCTGCTCTTCATGCGTGTTATTTGCATATAATTGTGTGCTACCATCGGATTTTATGCTGCTATGTGGTAGAATTTGATTTTTCATTCGTATTTTGTGATGTTTGCTTGTGTTTGTTTTAATCTATTTTGGGTCTCCACTTTTCAAAATAAAATATTTTAATTATGTTTTATTTATATCTTAAAGTACCTGCCTACTGTCAGAGGTAATTTTTTTTTAATAATTCAAAAATTGCCTATTTATGTGCATTATATGATAGAATATAGTAAAAAACAGTGAATAACCGGAAAGAAATATACAAATTTTAAAATATTTTGATATTTAGGCTCAAAATATGCATAAAATTTGTGAAAAAAAAGCACTTTTACAAAACATCATAAGTCAAATTTAAATAAAGATATTTTTATTCTGTAAATTTTATTTAGATTATTGAAAGGTCCTTAAGGGAGTGAATAACTCTCAAAACTATAACCATGTTATTTAATATTTTAGAGAAGATAACATTTTTATATGCTGAAAAAATTATGAATACACATGACAGTTCATAGCTTATATCGACAAAAAAAAAAAAAAAAAACTAGTATGTTGTGGCCACCACAAGACTTTCTTCTATAGTTTCCTATACAAATTCCCTCAATAACAATATTGAAAGAAAAAAAAAAAATTCCAAGGTTTTTTTTTCGTTAAAAGTAAAAAAAATCGATAACTTTGTTTTAAATTATCACATATTTATAGTTCAACCATTCGTTTTAAAGGTATTGACGAGACCTTTCAAAAGTTACCCGTCTTGGAAATTTACCCCACCCGGGGGGAAGCGATGCCCCCAAATGCCCAAACTTTTTTTCCTAATTAACTACTACTATTAATAATAATTCGTATTAATTTCACAATCATGGGTTAAGAATAACTCTCATTATGTACATTTATACGAAATTTTGTCCTATACTGCCATGTTAAAAATTTAGAAAAAATACGATCACAGCGCCTCCTGATGTGTCATTGATCCCCAAATCTAATCAGCACCAGTTTATAGCAGGGGCCAACTAAATACCAAGTTCGATTAAATTTTGTTAATTTTTTTTTTTTTTTTTTTTTTTTTTTTTAATTACGATTTTTTTTTTTTTTCATAAAAAGTAAAAAAAAAATCGATAACTTTGTTTTAAATTATCTCAGAAAGGTATTGACGAGACCTTTCGAAAGATACCCATCTTGAGAATTTACTCCCCTCGAGGGGGGACTTCCCCCCCAGGGGAGTTGACGAGGATCCTACACATACAAAAAAAAAAAAAATTCCCAGTTGACTATCTCTATTATAAATAATTCTTGTAAATTTGATAATGATTATTAAAAAATAATTCTCTTTATGCACATTTATACAAAATTTTGTCCTATATCACTATGTTAAAAATTTAGAAAAAGTGGGATGGCAACGCAACCTGTAAGACAGTTTTTACCAAAAGTTGATAGGCACTAATTTATGTCAAGGTGCAACTACATACTAATTTGTATGAAATTCTGTGCAGTAGTTCCTGAGGTACAGTTGCCACAAAATTTTGTCACACACACAGACAGACAGACATTTTCTAAAAATGGTCAAATTGTGTGCTACAGCTCTCAAAATGTGTAAATCCATCAAAAACCCGAGGTCGAAAATTTTTACGAATCCAATACTTTCTTCTATTGAATATAGAAGAAAGTAATAATAATAATAATTTAGCTAGATTCATTGTCGTGGTTCAATCCCTAAAACAATTTCTCTAGAGTATTTTGTCAAAGTTTCATAACGTTTCAATTATAACTTTTGGAGTTGTGATGTTTTGGGATAAAGCAAAATGTTAAAAATCTCATTTTGAGAAAAAGCAGAAAACATATTTAAAAACCAGATTTTACCTATTAAATAATAATAATAAAAAAATAATAACTTTCTGATTTATTTCAAAGTTTATTTTCTTTTTTGAATTCATTTTATATTCAGTAACAAATTTGGATGCTTATTTGGATGCTGAGTAAAACATTTATGTAAACAAACATATACGGGTCACTTCCGGTTTCAGAAACTGGCGAGTATGACTAATATTAAAATGCCTGTAACTCAAGTTCTGAGCAAGATAGAAACAAAATTCAAACTGATTTAGAAAGCTAACATGTCAGGCTTTAATACTAACCTAAAAATAGAAAATCTGAGTTTTGACCGAAAATTGCATTTTAAAGGTAGGCAGCACCTTAATTTTGCTTGGAATTTCCATTTGATTTTCTGTGCATTCTGTCGGGATGTTAACGATTTAGACATTTGGTCATGTACAAGGTTTAATTTCTAACAAAAAAGTGTAAGAATCGCCAGTCTTTAGGACTTATGTTCGTATTTATCTCTCATTTTCAAGTCTGTCAAAGCCTTTTGTAGCCAGCGAATGTCTAATCGTATTGCAGGAGGTTCTTGGATCTCGTAAGACTATCCTTCTTATCACATGATCATCACGTGCACTCGTTTTTCTAAGGCGACCGCTTCTCTTAAGGTCCACAAATTTTCTCAAAACTTTAAACTTACTAACAGCCTAATACATAGCTGTCTTGCTCACATTTACCCTCGAACTTATTTGATATTCAGAAAATCCAGTTTTATGCAGGGTCAATATTTCTGAACTTTTTGTAACAGTAAGTGAAGGTTTTTTACTCATTATAATAATTACACAACAGCGCTACGACAACATCCAATAAACAATGACTGTAAGCGCGCTGGGCACCTTTATTTATAGCAGTAGAATGAGTCTGATGCAATCAGCACATGAGATGACGCAATAATCTGCGCAAATGATGCAATGTGTTAAAATACTGAAAATCGGCTACTGTCTTAAACTTTTGCAAATGACTGTAATGGAATATATAATATTTTAATATTTACACCGTAGGAGGAGTTTACAAATATTGAAAAAGCAAGGGTACTTCCAAGCAGTGTTGCCAGACTGTGATTTTTCTATTCAATTGTCACCAATAATATAGAGAAGTAATATTTGTTATATGTCATAGATGATTAATTGTCTACTATGTATGTCAACTATCACTTCTCAAAATTATTGGTAACAATTGAATAGAAATAATTATAAGATTAAAAACCTTTTTATAAACCATGTTTTTAAATTTTCTGTTGAATCATAGCTATAGAACTAACTATATTAGCACTTTATCAATGTGTATTAATACGAAATTGTAAATAATTGTATTTATTTTTATTTCAATGAGACTTAGTAAGTCGATAAAATGTCGATTTTCTGCATTTTCAGCACTTTTTCGCGTTAAAATAGCTTAATTTCTCCTTTAAAACGCATTAAAAAGCTCCAATAGGCAGGTAATGGATTTGACGCCAAATTTGGCGACTTTTTGCCCTTGGCGACTTTTTGGCGAGAAAATCCTTAATATCGATATTCCAAAGATGGGCGTTCTAATGCAATTGGTTAAAGAGTTACGGGAAATTTGAATTAATATATATATATATATATATATATATATATATATACTTTAGATATATATTAGTATAGATAATATTGGATTTAAAATAGGATTTAATATTGGATTTAATATTTAGATATATATATTGGTTTTAAAAATAAAATATTAATCCTTTCAGAACAACATATATTTGCATCATGAACTACATTAGCACTTTATCAATGTGTAGAAAATCTTTAAAGTGATAATGACGTCAATTTTTGCCAGATGCATAATTTAACCTTTTATAATTTTTTAACGCTCACGTTTAATTAAATGTATTTATTTTTATGCCGAAAGAAAATGAATTCGTAATTTTTTTTTTGGCAACAATTAAATTATAGCTAATATTTTAATGACTGTTTTTATTGCTATTAGGAACTTATTATTTTTATATTTTAATTAATTAAAAGAAAACTATTCGAAAATCTGAATTCGAAGTATTGTGTTGTCACCGGGTTCTGAGCTACTGTGAAAGTTTCAAATGTCTAGCTAGTAGGAAAGTTAGTTAAAAATAGATTGCAAGATTTGTACCGGACAAACAAACAAGAATAGAAGTTAATAAAAACATGGTAAAATCACAAAGTCTGGCAACATTGCTTCTCAGCTGCCGCTAATGCTCGTAAGTCAAGAAAAGAAGAAATAAATGAAGAAAATCTTGTCAATAAGATTTTACAGTCAGAGTTCTGTATAATTCTTTATATATTACATGTGATGTGCTTTATCGCTCACCTAAAAGTCTGCACGTGGAATTTTGAATCTCTGTGTAGTAACAATAATTGCCAAATATGATTAACGCTGATCATCAACGAATATTTATCCAAAGTTTCACTATTTTGCATTTTTATGTAAGTTCCGATTAGTTTTTTTTTTTTTTTTTTTTTTTTTTTTTTTATCATATAGGATGCATGTTAATGAAATGTCAAGAAAGACAATCGAATCTGACGGATCATCTATAACACTACCCGATGCTTGTATTCTTTTAGGAAAATCACCAGGCTGTAGACAGACTGGTTCGATTGGTATTTTGGTAAGGTTTTTTTTTTTTTTTTTTCTTATTTGCATTATGATTTTTTAATTTTTTAAAGATTTTGTATGTAAACAAATTTGGATTACAAATCATTGAGGATTTTTTTTTTTTTTTTGAAATGCTAAATATATTAAGATATAATCGAATTTTTTAAATGTAATATTTTTTTTTTTAATGATAAATATTTTGAATAGATAGAGTAATATGTTCTTAATATTCTAAGACATACTTCAGAATTGCTAAAAATTAAACTGGGTATTCAGAGGTCGATACTTCCGACTTCATTGATCAGATCCCAATGAAACTATAAATATTTGTAATATAGGTCATGGAACCGAGAATTAATTGTATACCAAAGAAAAAAAAATGCGATATTTGAGTTAAAATTGATTTGATAGAAGGGATCAAAAATTATTCTCAACATTAATTTCAACATAGCAAACAGACTTCTGTCTCTGGAAATAGCCTCTGGTAAGATGGATCACTAAAATTTTTTATTAAATATGTTTAATAAATACTGGTGCTTAGCATATAGAGTGAATTATTTCATAAGTTTATAATTGTATAGTTAAAGTACGTGAAAAATAATCAGGTATCACTTATTTTATATTTTCCGTTTGCATTCATCGGCAATCTTCATAATTCATCGTTTCAGATCTGCTGTCACAGTTTTCTTAGATTTTTGTCCTGCTCCTACACTTGATTAAGATGAGTTAATTATTTTATACACATGCATTATATTCACACGATGTGTGGGTTTAAGAAGTGTATGTATAATTCTATTAAAGACTTCACATTTTAGAATAAATGACTTTATTTTTACATATTATCAGCATCTTAAGGATGTGAAAATTTAAAGGAAGTGTTACGTTACCACTGTGTTAAGAATACAGAATCAAAACATATATATTTGAACAGAAAATGAAATGAAACTATAAATATGCATCATTCAGAAATACAGATGCTAGCAGCGAAGTTAATTTACAAAGATTTATTGTCTCTTAAGTAATTTACAATGATTTGTTAAATAGTTTATTATTAACAGTTCTTTGTGAATCGTACAACGCGTTATACTCATTAAGTGTCCTTGAATGAATATTATGACATTTTGATTACGTAATACATGAAACCCTCGCCTAGCGTGATAGATCTCTGAAATTTCTTTCATATTGAATTGTCATAAACTCATGTCTAAACTTTTAGTAAAATCACTTCAGAAAATGTGCATTGAAACGAATCGTATGAATTTGCACAGACGGACAGATTTCTGTCCCTGGAACCTACCCCTAGTCAGACTCCTAAATATATTAGCGTAGTGCATTACCATCGACTATGGACACATACGGTGAACTTAAAAAAAGAAATCGTTTCAGCAGAAGTGATTAAGAAAACAAATCTTAACATTAATCACAGGCAACAGATTCTTGCCACTTCTACTTGTCCCTGGTGAGATCACTTGATCCCTGAAATTGTTTGAGCATTATATTCTCCTCTACAAGTTTAAAATTTGGATGAAATCGTTTCGGCAGAAGTGTGTTAAAAAGTAATCTTATTCACATAAGTACAGATTTTTGCACGTGGAATTTGTATCTGACGAGACTAATCCTTAAAATTTCTTTCATATTCCATAGTCATCGACTATGCACTTACGTACAAACTTTGAAAAAAGAAATCATTTCGATGGAAATTAAACATTTGAAAAAAAAAAAAAAAAAAAAAAAAAGTTAAATAATAACGTGTAATAAAACAGAACGATCAATTAATTCTTTTCCTATCCTCTTGTAATGTATAACTGCCAATTCCTCTGATTTTTGTGAAAGATTTCATAATTAACTTAGATACTAAAAACAGAAAAAATAATGCAAGAATTTTTTATTGAATAATTGTAATAAACCTTACTTAGGAAATGTAAATGTTGACCGTTATGGTATTAATTAGAAAATACTTCTTCGAAATGATTTCTACTTAGACAAATCTACGCGCTATGAAGGCATTGGTTTAATGTGTCACCAGATATTTTTTTATTATTATTATTTTCTTTCTAGGGTGTTAGATTCGAAAAAAATTTCGACGATAAATTTACGAGTTTTGAGATATGGGCACATATCTACCATTTTTAGAAAATGTGTGCGGGTGACAAAAATTATCTGTCATCGCGAAATCAAGAACTAATGCATTGAATTTCATGAAAATTTATATTTAGTTGCACCTTGACATAAATTGGTGCCTATCAAGTTCTGGTATAAATAACCTTTCTATTGTACAGTATGGTTGCACGAAACTTGATATGTGATAGGATATGGTTACACTAAACTTGATATGTGAGAGGATCATTATGTAACACTATGATAATTCAGTTTGGGTGAACATCGGTAGGCAAGTGGTACTTCTATGCTACAATCTTTTTCGCATACAGGAAGAGTATATTTCAGCTTCTATTACGTAAAATATTTGCGTGCCAGATTTGATAACTAAGATGGTCATTATGGAAAAAAAATGCGGACTCTGTGGACGACTCACAAGAGACAAGAATTTCAATGTTTGTGGGAAGAATGTGTACTATGATTGCCTATAGTCTTACTGTTTCTGGATAAAATGAAGAAAAACCGTCATAGTCGTCCATTTGAGTGAGCTTATGTAAAATCTTCATAGTAAGAAACCATGATAGCAGGTGCAAGTTATCAGATAGATGGCACTGTTATATCGAATAATACAGAGGGCACTTTTGTAATGGTCTCGACGTATTAGTTTATAATTTAGATTGCATTATAGGCCTCTGAAAGTTGTGCCAAAATTTATCATACAAATGCAATAAAAAAAAAAAAAAAAAAAAAAAAAAAAACATTTAGTATTAAACCTAGAATGGAGACATTGAAGGGAAGCACTTTTTTTTTTCTAATATGCATTTTAGTCAAAGATATTTTTCTAATTCAAAGTGTTCTCCACCCCCCCCCTCGCCTCCCGAAGAAAAAGAAAGAAAAAAAAAAAAAAAAAACGTAAATGACCCTTTTTCTTCTTTCTATCAACATATTTAAAAAAATTTCAACTAATTTTATAGTTTTTTTTTTCCTCGACTTCATAAGCAATATTTAAATCTTCTAAAAAATGAACAAACCTCTAAACTTTGATACTGATTGGTGTTTTTTTATTACTTTTTTTAATATGTTTAATCTTGCATTAAATTTTAATTCAATTTTTTACAGTCTGTACAATGGTCTAAAACTCTGGAGATGGAGGGAGCAGACGATGTTGGTTTAAGTCCAGAATCGAGCACTCTCGAATTTTCTTTAACTAACAGAGAAGGAAATTCAACCCTCCAAGTTAGGGATGCTGAGGAACCCTTTAAAATTTGTTTATCCATTTCGCCATCCTCTGAAGAAAATGACCAAAAATTGAATCAGGTAATTCCTGATTTCCAGGGTAAGGATGGATTTTTGGTGTATCATCAGCTTACTATTGAGAAAGAGGGCAGTGCTGTCAAAGTGGATCTCAAACCTAATGAAGATGCATATCTGTATGTACTTTTCTATGGAGTGGGCTTTAAACCTGCCCTCAGAGCATACGATGACCGTATATTTCTTAAAGATGTCGAAAGCATTGAAGGTAAAAACTAAACTTTCTTAATTAAATTTTGTATTTATAATGGATTTTAGTGGTTTTAATAGTTTTAAATTGAAATGTTGGAATTTTTTAAATATTAACATTAAATTACCTCACTACGAGAATAAATACTACACATTAGAACACAATATATATCCACAAAAAGTTATCGAGAATAATATTAAATAAATATTAACCCTTTATAAGGCTGTGGGAAGTATATTACCCACCAACTTTAATAATTTTTAAATGTCGAATCCTATATTTCCTAATTGATCTGGCAATTGTAAATGCCTTCATTCTCTGGAAAGTAAGTAGAAGAGATTCGGTACTTAGAGACCAATTAAATTTTCTACTTCGGCTAGCACGACAACGGTTTTCTGGATTTTCAAGTCGTAAACACGAAGGACGGCCTGTAATTTTCAAGAGCATCAAGAAAACGGTTCCAGATGACGTCCAATTGACTAAAATTGGTGACCATATGCCAACTTTACAAAAAATATATCATGCAATGCGAAATAAAAATAAATGCAAAATATGATGCCTTACCTTTTTGAATAGCTCCCAGTGGGCGATGGGAAACATACTCCCCCCTCCCAAAAAAAAAAAAAAAAAAAAATCTTAAAAAATCAAATTAATTTTAGGTAATAAGCTAAATGAACTTCTTTTTATAAATTAATCTCAATCCCAAAAAATTTTAACATAACATTATTAGAAAAAAATTGTCTCAGAAAGGAAATGTTAACTGGGTTTTGGAAATTTTTGAAGCTTGAATGAACCTATGGGCAATGTTATCTCCCTAAACATATATGCAGATGTGTAGTATGAACAAATAACGGATAGTGAAATCAGGATTTGAGATAAATGATATACTACTCACTAAAATTCTAAATGATGTGCTAAAATCTATTTTTGTCACATGTGACGATTTTTTTTTTTTCTGTTCATATAATTTGTATGAAGCAATTTTTATTCCTTGCTAAAACACAACAATTCAGGCTCATGAAAAAAAAATCTGGAGTGACTCCACTCGACTTCCCGAACATTGAGTTAATTAACAGTTTTGTAAATAAAGTAAAGAAAGAGGAGTTGTTAAACAAAAAAAAGAGAGAAAACCATAATAGAATGTTTGAGTATTTTTTTTCATATATTACACGATGTTTTATTTAACGCTACTGAACTTTGAGCCCATAGATCATAATGATAAAGAATTTTTGGTTGTGTCCCTGTAAAAACCTATAAATGTTAGATTCACCAAAATACTTATAGTTAGTGCAACAGTGATTTATAATATTCACATAAATTTTCAGCTCAATTGAATAAGGCGTTTAGATGCTATCGCACTTTTAAAAATTTGGTCCCATAGGCCATAATAAAGAATTTTTCTTTGTGTCCCTGTAAAAAAACTGTAAGTGCTAAATTCACCAAACATACAATCACCAATACAGTTCGTGCAAGGCCTATAACATGTGTACAAAATTTTTGCTTAGATTGATAAAGCGTTTAGACGCTATCGCACTTTTAAAAATTTGGCCCCATACTCCATAATGATAAAGAATTTTTCCTGGTGTCCCTGTAAAAAAACTATAAGTGCTAGATTCACCAATATCTATAGGGTTCGTATTATGGTGACTTACAATATACGTACCAACTTTCAGCTCATTCGAGCCAAGCATTTAGACGCTAGCGTGTTCACTCACAGACATACACACACATATACATACATACATCATCGTAAAAATAGTAAAAACGGACTCAGGGGTCCTCGAAACATATAGAAACATCACAATCTCAAATTCAGATTTTTGACATGATTACAATACTTTCCTCACTATAGTGTTCTAAAAGTAAAAAAAAACTTGATGCGGGCATCAGATGATTTCCTTATACACCCACTGGAATATACATGTTGTTAAGGAAGCATTGACATTTTTGTGTGAGATTATACAGTGCAGCCGCATATCCTAAAACTAATAGTGAGGACGCGTCCAAAATGTTGGAGGGATGCCAGCTTGACCGACAGTCTGAAATTTGGAAAACATCCAGCAATTCCGTTCTCTGTTATTGCTTCTTTTCTCCGAGTCAGTTGACTGTCCCCCCTATTTCAGCATTGGGCTCGTCGAATTAGCGCTTGTGCAGATGCTTCCATGGTTTCATCAAATGTGGTCGAAGAATAGTTAGGCTCGTAAGTAAATGAGCAGATTGCACTCTATAAACATTTCTGAAAACAAGCCAAGAAAACTATTACTCCAACCGCAAAAGTCATGATAATACGATACACCGCAGAGAATGATTGTTCTTGAATAGTATTTCTCAGATATTACAATATCTCTCATTTGCAAATGTGCAGTTTAAAGTTCAATAGAATTCACTCAAATGTAGATAGTCTACGTCTGTTCTCTTTAGCGAAAATTAATGAGAAGAAAGGATACATTGAAGGACTTAATAATTCTGGCTACACTGAAATATTTTTCGTTAAATTTCGTCGCTAATCTCGCCAAGTTTTATGTCGACACAGGTTTTGTCCTTGTTGTCGATTCTGGAAATTTGAAGTTTGCAAGACTTCATCAGGGCGGAAGTAGTATCATGCTATATCATAGCCTCCTAAACTAGATGCCTGTCGCTTGGTTCGGAAACTTAGCAACAGTTGAAGCGGTAGACAGCGCCACCTGGTACAGATTTCGCGACTTTTTTATTCAACAACCACCAAAAATTTTTAAAAGTGGGATATGATAAACATAAAAGGGCGAATAGAATCAAAGAAACGTCGGTTATATATATCATATATCACTTCTTATAATTATTGGTGAAAGTTGAATAAAAAAAATCGCGATATCTGTACTAGGTGGCGCTTTCTACCGCTTCAACTGTTGCCAAGTTTCTAAACCACGCGACAGGCATCTAGTTTAGGAGGCTATGGTTATATCAACTTGGATGCCTTCCCGGGTGGAACAATCCTCTTCGTACGAGAAGAGAATGTGCCCTTATCATAAGAGCCATTTAGCGTAAATCTGTAACCTCTGTCTTAGCGTAGATGTTATCGTTTTCGATGGCATGCTTTCAGCGTAAATTTGTAATAATTTTTTTAAAGGGTAAATAATTTTTTAAATGAACTCTTCAAATTTCCTTCACACTATCAAAACTTAGTATTAGCTATTCAGCTTTAGAAGTAACCTCTTGAAAAATAGTTGTGTATAAAAGGTGTCTTCCCATTTGCGTGAAGTGGTGAAAATTTCTCATTTGCTCGATTTTTCTTCCCATTTGAGCGAATAAAGTAAACATGCTAATTACAAGATAAAAAGATCTTTTTATATACCATGTTTTTAAATTTTCTGTTCAATCATATAAACGCTACCGAAGGCAGCGGGAACCCAGAGCAATTGTATAATTTTTTAAAAAAATTCATTGCTCTCGTGTTTTGAGCTATTATAAAAGTTTCAAATGTCTAGCTAGTGGGAAGTTAGTGAAAAATTGATTGTAAGCTTTGTACTGGTAACGCTGCCGAAGGTAGCAGGAACCCGAAACATTTGGTTACAAATATTTAAAAAATGCATTTTCACCGTATTCTGAACTATTCTGAAAGTTTCAAATGTCTAGCTAGTCAGGAAGTTAGTTAAATAAATTTTCTGTTGAATCATATAAACGCTACTGAAGGCAGTAGGGACCTGAAACAGTTGACTAAAACTATAAAAAAAAATGTATTATCACCGTATTCTGAGCTATCCTGAAAGTTTCAAATGTCTAGCTAGTCGAGAAGTTAGGGAAAAATCGATTGCAATCTTTGTACTGATAACGCTGCCAAAGGCGGCAGGAACCCGAAACATTTGGCTAAAGGTATTAAAAAAATGCATTTTAACCGTATTCTGAACTATTCTGAAAGTTTCAAATGTCTAGCTAGTCGGGAAGTTTGTTAAATAAATTTTCGTTCGAATCATATAAACGCTGCCGATGGCAGTAGGGACCTGAATCAGTTGACTAAAAGTATTAAAAAAAATGTATTGTCACTGTATTCTGAGCTATCCTGAAGTTTTCAAATGTCTAGCTAGTCGAGAAGTTAGTGAAAAATCGATTACAAGCTTTGTACTGGTAACGCTGCCGAAGGCAGCAGGAACCCGGAGTAGTTGGTTAAAAATATTTTAAAAATGCATTTTCACCATGTTCTGAACTATTCTGAAAGTTTCCAATGTCTAGCTAGTCGGGAAGTTAAATAAATTTTCTGTTGAATCATATAAACGCTGCCGAAGGCAGTGGGGACCTGAAACAGTTGACTAAAAGTATTAAAAAAATGTATTGTCACCGTGTTTTGAGCTATCCTAAAAGTTTCAAATGTCTAGCTAGTCGGAAAGTTAGGAAAAAATCGATTGCAATCTTTGTACTGATAACGCTGCCGATGGCAGCGGAAACTCGAAACAGTTGGCTAAAGGTATTAAAAATATGCACTTTAACCTTATTCTGAACTATTCTGAAAGTTTTAAATGTCTAGCTAGTCGGGAAGTTAGTTAAATAAATTTTGTGTCGAATCATATAAACGCTGCCGAAGGCAGCGGAACTTGAAGCAGTGGACTAAAATTATTTGAAAAATGTATTGTCACCGTGTTGTGAGCTGTCCTGAAAATTTCAAATATCTAGCTTGTCGGGAAGTTAGTTAAAAATCGATTGCAAGATTTGTCCCTGACAAACACACAAACACACAAGAATCGAAGTTAATAAAAACATGGTAAAATACAAAAATAGTACGAGTTACATGCGTTCTCAGATTCATATACAGCGAGGTAGAGGTGTCCAGAGATTTTTTTTTCATGTGCGTGAAGCGTATATACGTGCATGATACTGATTGCTGCAAAAACGAATTACCAGCGTTTTCAGATTCATGCACAGCGAGGTAGCGGTGTCCAGTGATGCTTTTGTTTTTACGTAAGTGGTAATGATTGCCGCGGAACCGAGTTACGGGCATTCGCAGATTCATGCACAGCAAGGTAGTTGTGTTTAGTGATTTTTTGGGGTTTTCACGTACGTAGTAGTGATTGCCGCGGAAGCGAGTTACGGGCGTTCTCGGATTCATGCACAGCAAGGTAGGGGGTGTCCAGCGATTTATTATTATTTTTTTTTTTTTACGTACGTGGTAGGAATTGCCGCGTAACTGAATTACGGGCGTTCGGAGATTCAGGCACAGAGCGAGGTAGGGATGTCCAGCCATGTTTTTTTTTTTTTTTTTTTTTTTTTACGTGCGTGGTAGTGATTGCCGTGAAACAGAGTTACGGGAGTTCTCAGATTAATGCACAGCAAGGTAGGGGTTTCCAATGATTTTTTTGTTTGTTTTACGTGCGTGGTAGTGTTTGCCGCGGAACCGAGTTACGGACCTTCTCAGATTCATGCACAGCAAGGTAGGGGTGTCCAGTGATTTTTTTTTTTTTTTTTTTTTTTTTTTTTTTACGAGCGTGGTAATGATTGCGCGGAACCGGGTTACAGGCGTTCTGACATTATCAAGTCAAAAAGGAAGAAATCACCTGCACGCTCGGTCCTGCAATTTCTGGTCACGCAAATGGGAATTTTTCACTCCTTCGCGCAAATGGGAATCGCGGAAGTGGGAATAATTCGTGTAAAAGTTTGAAGAATCCTTTGTTGCTATCATGAGACGCAACAGTGTCATTCCGGTAGTGCGAAAAATGTACAGTTTATATAATTTTTCTTTAATATTCATCAAGGTATAACCAAAAATGTGTTAGGATAATACCTGTAAATTTAGAAAAATAAAATTAAGATCATAAAAATAATAATAATAATAATAATAATAATCATATAGTTTCACACCGGAAATATTTTACGAAAATAATAATAATAATAATAATAAAGAAATAAATGATATAATAATAAAGAAATAAATGAAAGTATTATTCTATATAGTTTGCAATTTATAATACATATGTCTGAGGTGAGATAATAATTGAATGTTTTCAGAGTCAGTGGTTATAAACAAGAAGATCCAATCTACTAATTTTAGAAATCTTACTCTATATATTGAATACATATTTATCAGCCAATACTTTTATTACTTAGATATTTTATAAATATTAACTATCTTCTATTGCGTAAGTTTTCGATTCCATCGCTTACACGCAAAAATAAATAAATTTAAGTTTGTGAGTAGACATTCTAATCAGCCCTGAAAGGGTTAACGTGTAAGAGGGGAAATGAAGATTTTTCGAAAACGCTGTACGAAGATTTAGTGTATTTCATACACATCTAAAATTTATATTTCTTAATTTTGCCAGTAACTACATAGTTAATATGCTACTTTATAAATTACTTTATGATGTAGATTATTTTACTTTTTTTTTTTTTTTTTTTACCTTTTTGCTTATAGGTATTTATAGCATTTTTATTAGTTTAAGTCAATACAATATTTCTGTCGGCGAAAACTTTTACCTCGCAGTTGGACACTTGAATGTGACATCCAGAAAGTTAAAGCAAATTTCTCCTAAAGTTAACCTAACAAGGGATAACATGACTAATGAGTTTGGATCAGGATACTCAATTGGACTGTACACTACTGGTTGTTACTATTTTTCGGAAGAAAATTCTTCGTGGAGCAGCCAAGGCTGTAAGGTAATAAACATACTTAATAAATATGTTTGTCTTATACATAGTATAGTATTTTGCTAATGTGATTGTCTTATACATAGTATTTTACTAATGTGATTGTCAATTTCCCTTCTACATATTGTCCTAAAATTATAGTCACAAGACCAAATTAATCTTCAGGTAGACAGAAGGGTGGCAATCACTATCTCCAGATTTCTTCCTATTGTGATATATTTGACATATGTCACATTTGCACAGAAACATATTAGATGAAATTTATACTAGCACATTATCTGGATTGAGGAGAGATAAACCTGAAGCTTAAAATGCTATTTCAACATTGAAGAGACCAATGTGTAAATTAGTAAATTATTATATAAACTGCAGTTTCGGTAGTATTAACATAATGAGGTTTGTGTCGTGGAAATTTCGAATAATTTTTGCAAAGTTAGTAGAGTTTTTCACAGGTATGCTTAACGCTACCAAAACTGAAGTTTGCTTAATATTTTTTTCATTGGCGTTTTCAAAATTGTGCAAATATATATTTTATATTTTTCTGTTCAGTGCCAAATCTAGTTAAATATTAAACAAGAATAAAATGAAATGTGAAGTAAACGATTAAAATCCTACAGCAAATATAGGGTTTGTTTATCAAGAAACTTAATCAAAAGTCACTTAATGAATCATAAATACGGTGTAATTGAAGAGTTTAGGGAGTAACAAATATGTATGAAACATTGTCATATAACATAGTAAATTTAAGAAATTCAGCCGAAAAGATTAAATCGAATAGCTTATGGTCATCAGTGTTGACAATTTGTAGGGAGGTTTACTTTCCGAACATACATGTGCAAGGAAAGTATTATAATCATCTCAAAAATCAGACTTGCAGATTTTGGGTGTTCTGCATGTTTTTAAGTCCCCTCAGTTCAGTTTTGCTGTTTTTACGGTTATGTATGTGTGTATATATGTGAGTGAACACGGCAGCGTCTAAACGCTTTTTTCGAATGAGCTGAAAGTTGGTACGTATGTTACAAGTCATCGTAGCGCGAAATCTATTGATTATGATGAATCTATCACTTACAGTTTATTTATTTATTTTTTTTTTACAGGGACACAAAGAAAAATTCATTTTCATTATGGCCTATAAGCCCAAAAGATTTTACATGTGATTGCGCCTAAACACCTTATTCCTTTGAGCTGAAAATTTATACACATGTTATCGGTCATCATTCCACGAACTTTATTGACTTTGGCGAAACTAGCACACTAACAGCTTCTTTTACAAGGACGCAACGAAAAATTCTTAATCATTAAAGAATTTGAGCCGATCGGGCATAAAGTGCGATAGTACCTAAACGCCTTATCCAATTGAGCGGAAAATTTATATACGTGTTATAGGTCACTGTCAATCTTTTGTGAATCTAGCACTTATAGATTTTTGTGAATCTAGCACTTATAGATTTTTACAAAATTTCATTATCATTATAACCTATGGACTCAAATTATTTTGAAGGGTAATAACGTTAAATTAAACAACATACTAATAGAAAAAAATACTCAAACACCCTATTATAACTTTTTCTTTGGTTCATTTAAAGATTTCTCTTAATTTTAGTTATTTATGCAGTTTTTAATTCTTAATATTTGGAAAGTCGAATGGAATCATTCCTGATTTTTTATTTAGAAATCATCGCTGATTTTGAAGAATTGATACGTATGATAGTCGATTAGACAAACACACAAACATTAAAATGAAAAATATCTGGACTCACTCCACTCAACTTTCCGAACATTAAGTAATTAACGCGTGTATAAACAAAGTAAGAGAAAATTCTAATAGGGTGTATGCGTGCTTTTCTTCATATAGTATGTTGTTTAATTTAACGCAACTGCCCTTGAAATAATTTGAACCCATAGATCATAATGATAAAGTTTCTTTGTGTCCTTGTGGAGTGTTTTACCTTTTTCAGCGAGCATTTCAAAAGTAAAGAATGTTAAAATTTAGTTTCATTGAATTTCCTTAGGGTTGATTTATTATGAAGGGATTGGTGTTTTATGTTTAATAAGTTTATTTCTCTCATGGTTTTTTCCACTTCATAAATTTATTATGAACAAATTGGTGTTTGAAGTTTTAATATGTTTATTTCTTTAATGGATTTTTTCACTTCATAAGTTTGTTTCTATCTTGGTTTTTTCCACATATTGTTTGAAAATTATTTTCAAGTCTTTTAGGTAACCTCGGGCATTGTATGCTAAAAATTTTCAGCAGTTTGCAGACAGCATGACAGAAAAATCACCTAATTTGCATACAACATTCATTAAATGCCCTTGAAAAAGTAATGAATATGTATGCTTCAATATCAAGTTGCTTCTTTTTTCTATTCGTCAACTTCATTCATTTATATAGTTCTTCATGTGATACTTGGTTCATATAATGTAATGTTTGGAAAGGTTTTAAATATATATATTTAATATATATAAAGGAAATAAAACAAAATATCATAATAAATGAATAGTTATAGGGGGATATGTATTAAATTCAATTAAAAAATATATAATGATTTTTTAAATTATTAAAATATTTTATTTCAACTTAAAATATATTTTAAATTTTTCTTTAAAATTTAAATAAATGAATAATTTAAGGGAAAATATTTTTCTTTATTACATTTTTCTCTTTCTTAAACTTTTCTTGAGTTCAAATCCTGATGGGGTGCTAAATTTTTATTTATTTATTAATGAAATAAAACAAAATGTTAAAATAAAACAATAACTCAAGAGAAAACAATTATTAAATTTAATTAAAAAGTCTCTATATATGAATATGCTAAAGATATATACAGGGTGAAATTGCCTCTTTATGAAGGAAAAAATCCCGTTTAAATTTATGAATTTATTTTCAAGTTAATAATTGATTAGAAGTAAGAGAATGATCAAAGAATAAACAGCTTTCACGATGAGGAAAAACGTATAAAAGAAAATTTATCACAGCACAATCTTGTTCAACATTCAGACACACATCATAAACATTTTGGAAATTCTTGTTTTTTTTTTTTTTTTTTTTTTTTTTTTTTCCCCGAGATAACCAGATTTGTAAAATTCATATATAACTAGATATTTAAATTTTGGAGATGTACATACACATATGAAAGGGCCAACAAAATAAAAATTATGTAAAAGTACTTTCCTTTTACGTATGAATAATAGCGCGATTAAAAGCAGACAAAACTAGTTGGCATAGGTGGACTCTGCTCAGTTCCCCATCATATTTGTGTTCTCATAAATTTCTAGTGCGAGACATATTATAATCATGTTAAAAGAAATGAATTTGACCAAAGCTTGATACAGTGACAGAATAAAATCCCCACCTAATAAGCTACCCACTATTCAGTTCGATATATTTATCTTATTCTAATTTATTAATTTATTTTATCAGGGTCAATTCCGTTGTTTAGTTTTCATGCTACTATTTCCAGTGCAATAATCCTCAAAATTCAGATTTATATGAAAAATTTACAATTTCGCTGTGTTGGTAAAATGGTAAATTACGAATCATTTACGAAATTTTCCTATTGGAATATTTGTATTCAATCATGTTCAAACAAATATCATAAATGTAATTTTGAAGTTGTCTAATGTATTTATAATCCTCAAAATGAAAGTTTATGCTCAATTTTGCCTTATTCAGACATGTTAAGTAAATCGTAAATTCCAAATAACTTACGAATTTTTAAATTGGAAAAATCATAGTCTATGATATACATGCCAGTATCCTAAATAATATTTCGAAAGTGGTTTGACATCTTTATGACGAAAATATCCCTCAAGGTTGACGTTTATGTGAAATTTTGCTCTATTCTGCCATGTTAAGAAATTCGTAGATTTCCAATAACTTACAAATTTTTATATTGGAAAATTCATAGTCATTAATATTCATGCCAGTGTCCTAAATAATATTTCAAAAGTAGTCTTACATCTTTACGATGAAAATATCTCTCAAAATTGACGTTTATGTGAAATTTTGCCCTATGTTAAGAAATTCGTAAATTTCCAATAACTTGCGAAATTTTTAAAGTAGCATATGTATAGTTACCGATGTTCATTCCGGCATCAAAACCGATATTTTAAAACTGGTCTGACATTTTTACAGTAAAAAGTTTCCATTTAATGCACGTTTAAGTGAATTTATGTCCTATTCTCCCATGTTAAGAAAATCGTAAATTTTTAATAACTTGCGAAGTTTTTAAATTCGAATGTTGCAAATGAATAGAGTTCTTGGCAGTGTCGAAAGTAATATTTTAAAACTGATCTGACCTCTCTGCGACAATTTGTTCTTGAGATATCGTGTACACAGACTAACAAACTAACGGACTAACACACTAACAGACACCCTACAGACAGACAGACACCATACAAATTTTGTCATTTTCGGATTCCTCACACCTGAAAACGTGTAAAAACGTCAAAAAACCGAGGTCGAAAATTTTCACGATTACCCAAGTTCCCCATACCTATAGTATGATGGGGAACTAAAAAAATGCAATATAAATATTATTTTCCGTTGCACTATTCATTTGAAAATCAGTTTTTCACTTGAAATAAAATGTTTTAATAATTTAATAGATTATTTATTTTTATGTGTAAAAAAATAACAAAATTAAAAGCAGACATCAGAATTTCCTGCTAACGGCTTTGGCGTAATATATTAATAAAAAAATTACATTAAACTTTAGGAAAGAAAAAGACGTGCAATAAAGAAAATTATTTTTCCTAAAATTATTCATATATTTGAATTCTAAAAAAAGGGGGGGGGGGAAGTTAACATTTTTTATTTTTATTAATTAAAAATATATCATTATATATTTTTTAATTAAATTTAATGCATATCCCCTCTAAATTATTCATTTTTATTTTAATGTTTTGTTTTATTTCATTTATATATATATATATAAACTGAGCAGTCTTTGGGGTTTGATCTCGCGACCTTCCTCACTTAAACTGAACACTCTAACCACTGCACCACGCTGGCTAACTGACGGATTTTGTTTCGTTGATTTTGATAGAAACAGCTAAAACTTTTAGGGTCGTATCTTGTGCCATTGGGGGGGGGGGGGAGTTGTTGTAGCATATTTGTACTGTACTCTGTTTTAAACTGTGCTTATTAAGCTTGGTTTGGTTTCAATAAGAATTTAACTGATTCATACTTCCCTTGTAAGACCCAGGACTCTCTTGTAGTCTAACAGTTTTAATCCTTACAGACGCATCTTCCATCAAATCAATAAGTTTTAATATTTTCTTTTAAAATTTAATTTTTGTCTATTACATTTTCTTTTAATAAATAATTTGTCGCCATACTCTAAATTCTGTAAATACTTGCCAGAGATATTTTTAGAGAGTTTTAGTTTCCTGTCGATTCTCTTTTTTTAACACTCCACTTTCTAACCAATTCGCCAAAAAGCATGTCTTCTATATGTCTTAATAATTCTTTCCTGCAGCCTTTATGGCTGTTATTCCGCAGAAATGTTTTCTTCTGTCTGTTATGTCTTTCTTTATTTAACCACTTATCACATTTTTTCTTTTAATAAAAAAGCTTCTTAACTTCTAAGTACTTCTTTATTTCGTTATACTTTTAAGTATTAAATTTTGGTACACTCACGAACTGTGACACGCCGATCGTAACCAAACTTCACAGGTAGTTAAAGGGTATGAAGATATACACTACTACCAATTTATATCGCAAACGTTACTTCAGAACACAGAGATTGGTGTTCGAAGTTGGATTTTTTTTTTTTTTTTTTTCTCATTGTGATGTTATTCAATATATCTATTTTACTTTTCTATTTTTCCCCCCACCAAGTTCGCGTTGTTGATTTATTTTTTTAAATTGAATTTTGTAATCGTGCATATTTTTCTTGCTCTAGGATTCAATTTATTTAAAAATTTTGAAAAATTAATGTTTTTCTTGTCAGATAGATTTCAATTAGAATTTTTAATAATTTATTTAATTCCTGTTTTATTATCTATCAGTTAATAATAGAGAAAATAGCTAGTACTAATATTGATAAGGGAAAGGAGGGTAAGAGTACGCACCTAGTGGATTTTTCGTTATAAAAATGAGAATTGAAAAGAGAGAACCTCGAAAATAGACTGAATCATAGACTGTTTATTGACTTAGAAAGAAGGGTACACAAAATGAAAGTTTTATCTTAAAAAATATATATATTAAAGAATGCAAGGGAAAAAAAATAGCAAATGCGTACTCTTACCCGACATGGCTGGTAATAGTACGCAGGACGTGAGTCCAAGAGTACGCACCCAGAAAATTTAGCAGTAGTCACATACAAATGCTCCAGTACCTTCGTAACTTGAGCAGTCCTCATGCCACCACTCCTTACATAATCCACACTGGATCCAATCTTCATCATATGATTGTTCGCAGCCTGGGCACATTGTCGCCTCATTGTTTGCTGAACTTGTTGAGGGAACTGGGTTGTCGATACAATTCAGAATAAGTTTTTTCTTTGCTTTCAGAGTTTGTCCTTTTTTAGTTTTGGCTCCATTTTTATTTTTCATAGCAGCTCGATTAGCCTTTGCTTCTTCTAATTCTCTCTCTCTACCTTTTCCTTTAACGCATTTTTGACTGGAGACGAAGTCATGATCTCAGATTTTTGAGATTTTCATTTCCTTTTAGTTCCTCGTTGTTCATGTCTAGGAAGTGGCACGATTGACTGGATACTGATATCTATCTGAGAAGTAGAAGGTGAGACTTCGTTCTCTTCAGGTGCTACTGCAACTGTACAATCGTTATCCAAAGGTGCTAAAGTTACTAGTGAAGGAGAATAGCAATCTTCACTTATAATGTCAGGGTTGTATGGCTCAGTACCTGTAACAAGGAACGCTTTTTCTGCGAGTTGAACCCTGGCTGTGGCGCTATAAGCTTTAGGAAAAATCCCTGAAAGTTCGTACAGGGTCATAACTTTTCCTGGATTTTGTACGAGCCATTTTTCATCTTCAGATGAGTATAAAGCTTTCAAAGGGGCAAAGAAACCTCTATCCAATGGCTGTAGTACATGACTCGTATGTGGTGGAAGAGTAAGGAACGTTATATGATTCTCTCGACAAAACAAAACTGCAGTTAGTGAGCAGTGGGATGCGTGATTATCTGCTATTAACAGAACAGGGTCTTCTGCAGACGGTTTAGAATGTTTGACAAAATGTTTCAGCCAGTCACTGAACAAATCGGAATTCATGTAACCAGTGTCGCTGATCAAGGGCAAAGTTCCAATGGGTGTATCTTTGTACAAAAGAGGATTCATTCTCTTTCTAGGAAAAATCAATTCAGGCGGGACGAAATATCCTGTAGCACTCATGCAGCAGACAGCAGTGACTGTTTGACCTCTTTCTGCACTAGAAATATTACAGTTTTCTTGCCTTTTGGTTTCATCATATTCGGTGGTCTATTGGGGACTGCTGAGATACCAGTCTCATCCATATTGAATTTTCTAATGGCCAGGAAACATTTTCTCCAGACAACAGCTCTTCAGATTATTATAGAACCGTGTCACTTGCACTTTGTTGAAACCCATTGCTCTAGCGACACTGCACTGCTCTGGATTTCGAACAGAAAGATTATACCGTTTACAAAATGATTTTAACCAATCTTTACCAGCTTATTTCTTCTCATTATTAAATCTACCAGCAACTCCATTCTCATCAGCATACGCGAAAGCAACTTTCATCATGTGCTTCAGAGTCAACCAATAAAAAATACTATTCAAGTCTCTGCAATGTTGAGCAAGTTCCCTTTCCATCTCATCTGTTAAAACTCTATTGAATCGTACAAGTGCAGTCGAAACCGTGCCCTGAAAAAGGGAAAAAAAAAGGTTAAGAGGTAAGTAATAATAGGTTAGATTTGCGATATGAAATATCTAAAAATTATGTCTCCAGTTCCAAATAAAAAATATGTTTTCTTACATGTATGCTGAATCAGAATAATTAAATAAAAGTACTTACAGCCGTAATTCTTTTTCTTAAAGTACACTCGTTGATTCCCAAATCATTCGCCACCTTCCTTTTACTTTCACCAGCCTCCAATCTTCGTTTAGCTTCTACCATCATCTCCCTTGTGAATATCTTTCTATCAGATTTCCGCTTATAGGGTGCCATTTACTATAAAAGAGGGGTATATTCTATAAAAAAGGGAGAAAAAATATAAGTTCAAGTAATAAAAATATAAGCAAAATAAAATAGCCTAATTCAAAATATTTTTATTTCCGAAATTAAGAAGTCATAATTTTTTAATATTTAAAAATAATAAAAATCATAAATTTTAACCCATCTGTATATATATATAAATTACGTGTCACGATGTTTGTCCGGGGTAAACTCCTAAAGTAAGGAACCGATTTTAATGAAATTTTGCACACTGTGTGCAGTTTGGTACAACTTGAGAGATAGGATAGTTTTTATCTCAATTTATTGTCACAATATTGTTTTATTGCAATTATTTGATAATTTTAGACCTTTAAAAAAGTTGCTCCAAAATATCTGTGAGTTCCATTAATTTAATTGTTGCCAAAAAAAAAAAAAAAAAAATACGAGTTCATTTTCTTTCGACATAAAAATAAATACATTTAATCAAACGTGAACGTTAAAAAATTATAAAAAGTTAAATTATGCATCTCACGAAAATTGACGTCATAATCAATTTAAAGATTTTATACACATTGATAAAGTGCTAATGTAGTTCTATCATAGATATAGTAATATATATAGATCTCTCATCCCCATGTTATCGTACAAAGATTTTTGATGCCGAAAAAAAAAAAAAAAAAAAGCTTTGGAAACAGCCATTAAGTGGTATTGAAAAAAAAAAAAAAAGAAAAGAAAAGAAAGAAAGAAATATGAATTTGAAACTGTATCTGGAGTCTTCCATTCCCCTTTAGCAAATGAATTATTCATAAATTTTATTTGCTAAAATATTAGTATGTATTCCCGTGTGTATTCACTCGGGGAAAGACGGCCATATTTTGGTAAAAACGTCGTCTTTTCCCAAATGAAAAGGAATAACTTTTTTCTCCCCAATGATCACTCTATTCTATATATGCTATACTATATCTATGAGTTCTATACGCAAGTGAAGTGTGACTCACTGACCGTCTGTGCAGCCAAGAAAAAGATTTCCTATGTTAATTGCCCTCAGGATTTTTTGTAAGAAATTATTAGAAATCGAGGAAATTTATTTCCCGATTTTAATCCTTATATTTGGGTATAGATATGTATTAGTTATAGCGGGTGTTAGATTGAATTATTTTGCTGTCAAATTGACAAAATTTAAATTTTAAATTTCAAAACTCTGTCGCCCTTGGCTTTTATTATTATTATTATTATTATTATTTGGTGATCAAAAGCGTAACACGAAAATATACATGCCAGATGTATGCATTGTACGAAATGTAATATGTATTATTCATTGTACGTATGTATGACATGTAATATGTATTGTACGAAATATTGTTTCATATTATTCATTACTCTTTTAATATAAGTTGTTAAAATAACCATGATTTTTGAAAGGAATTAAATATTTTCGCCAGATAATTTAGCGATATTCTTTTTTTTTCGCCAAGGATGACAGAAATGAAATCTATTCTGCTGCAAAATATTAGTATCTTACATCAGATATTTTATTTAGACATTTGAAAACAAATTTGACTTCAAACTATGATAGAATATTTATCATTACCCTTTTAATTAGTATATTATTAGTATATTAAAATTTAAAAGCATGGTATATAAAAAGTTTTTTTTTTTTTATCTTATAATTATTCTTATCTTAATCCTCAATGTTTCCCATCTTTATTAACTTGAATTTACTATTAAAATTTTAACATTCTCAAGAACTTCTCATCACTTCGTTAAAATACACTAAACTTTTCCAAAATCTTTTTCTATTTAAAATGATACATGTATTTACGTAAAATGTCCAATATTTCATAAGATTTCCAATTTTAAAGTTTTAAAATATTTATCAAATTTACTTATTTTTCTGGTTTAGCCTTATTGTTTTCCTTTTTATAACTACAGCTGTTGCCCTCTTTAAAATATTTAAAATGATGAGGTCATTTTATAGTAAAATTATCCATTATATTGGGAGTACAAATTAATTCGGTCCGTTTTTTTTCGTTAAAAAAACATTTTATTTATTATCAAAATGAAAAAACATGTTATTCAAAGTATTGTCCATCGGTAGCCACAACTTTTGTCCACCTTTCTGGCAATTTTCGGATTCCATCTCTGAAAAATGAGTCCTCTCTGGACGCAAACCATGAATCGAGCCATTCTTGAATTTCTTCGAAAGAAGTGAAGCGGTGTCCAGCCAAATCGTGATGCATCCGTCGGAACAACCAATAATCAGAAGGAGCAAGGTCTGGCGAATACGGCGGGTGGGGTAGGACCTCCCATTTCAACGTTTCCAAGTAATTTTTAACGACAATTGCCACATCGCTTTTCAACGTCGCGCGGTTTCAACTCGTATGGGACCCAATTTCCTTGCTTTTGAACCATTCCCATTTTTTTTAAGCGCACGGAAATTGCTTGCTGAGTGACTCTCAACGATCCTGCAAGCTCTTGTTGCGTTTGGCACGGATCTTGATCGAGCAATTCCTCCAATTCGGCGTCTTCGAACTTTTTCGGCTGGCCCGGGAAACCACTCTCTACATGATTTATCAGATGGCGCAGATTCACCATAAACTTCCACAAGCGATCGATGCGCTTCAGCGGCACTTTTCTTCCAATTAAAAAAGAAAATCAAAACTTCCCGCAAATGTTGTTTCTTTAGCACAAAACTCGACATATTGAATGCTCAAAAAACCAATGTTGTTGTATAAAACTTGAAGCTTCGTTGACTGAATATGGTTGACAAAGGTCAAACCTTTCTAACAATGCCAAAAACATCTATCATTATTCAGTAAACAAATCAGCCAGAGCCATCTATTGAAAACGGACCGAATTAATTTGTACTCCCAATAGCATATATTATATTTCACTCCTCCATAAAAATTGATTTTAAAATCGTCTGCTTCTTTTATACTTTTATTTTAATAGAATTTTAATAGAATTTAATTTATATATTAGTCATTTTAGCAATTTTATCCAAAGTAGCATTAGAAATAATATATATCACTTCTCCATTAAAATTTATAGGACCCTACAATAAAATTAATTTGTGCTTAATATCAACACTACGAAAATTTTTATCAATCGCTTCCAAATTTTGACCTAAGTTTCAAATCTCAACCCTGTGGGTTTTTACATCGGCTACAACGTTTTCGTCTTTGTTCGTAAATAATAATTTGACTGTACTAAATAGTTTACAGCCGTATAATTCAACGTATAACTTAGTCACAGCAACGCGTGGCCGGGTCTGCTAGTAATTCATAAAATATTGTTCCCAATCTCAGTTTTTTATAATACTAATAATGTTAAAATAAAATGCAATGTTTTATTGGAATGGCTGCTTCAAATCACAGAGCGGATACGAGTACGCATATCTGGTCTGTGCGTACTCTTACTCGCCGATGTATTGCTTCTCTAAATCGTCTATAGATGGCAGTAGCATTCACAACAGTTAAATTCTAACGTGCCCACGTTGTTCGGAAGGGAACAAACCTCATAATGATATTTACTTAGAAAGCAAGCATCTGTCCTTTATTTACAAAAAAAATTAAGATTTCTTCACAGAAAAATTACATGCTAACATAACGAAACCATATCTTACCCGATAAATAAATGACAGCAAGGGTGAAAATAAAAATGGCAGTCTCTTGAGCGAGCTGAAAACAAACTTGTTGATATGATCCAACGAGATATATAAATTAGAGTGCTGATTCAATGGATGAAGGATTAACTTTCCGTGGTTCAAGATGAATCACGTGACATGCTCGAATAGGTTACTGTGTTTCGCCCTTTATCGCTATTTTGGCATTTAAAATATCAGTTCGACAAATTATCATTATTATTAGGTAAACAGTCCTATGACCGAAATAAATTGGTTTTAAAATAATTTTACACATATTTCACATTTTAATAAATAATAAAATACCTTTTTTTTCATCGTTTCCCAACAAAGTTTAAAAGTGTTTATAAAAGAAAATATAAACTTTTAAAGAGCTAAATTTAACAACAAATAATAATTTTTCAACTATTTTTAAGTATTTTATCGGTTAAAGTTCAACTACACGAAATAAAAGAGAAGTAAAATCAAAATGATTTAGAACAAAAGAATGTTAAACTTCGCAAGTAAACAAAAACATTGGCGTTTATGACTTATGCGAAGAACAATCTCCAAACCGTTGCCATAGAAATTTACTGAAAATAAGCTGTTACCAAGGGAACCATCGAATACGCAGGTGCAAGGAGAGCATGTCACATGACTCATCTTGAACCTTCTCAAGGTTTACCATTTATCACTCTACTTTATATATCTCTTTGATATGATCACACTGGATCACACTCGCTTCTGCTTGCAGTGTTGCCAACAGGGAAAAAAATCTGCAGTGTTGCCAACAGGGAAAAAAATCCCTGCGTACTCTTAACCGACTGCGTACTCTTACCCTCCTTTCCCTTAGTGATTATGATTACACTACTGGTATCAGAATCGTCTGCTTTCTTTATCGTAAATACTTTTAATATAATTAATAAACAATTTATGATTGAATTTATATAGGAAAATATAGAAAAGTTTTGTGGTGGTTACAACATACTAGTTTTTAATAGCCACGTGGCGAGTGGATATTTTCAGGTCTATTTCGATAGAAGTTTACAAACGATTTACGTCAACGTTCTTTCTTGCAAGAAATCTGAAATACAATTTAAATAAATAAATCAACAGCGAGTGTTTAGTGGGAAAAAATAAAATAAAAAAGTGAAGTAGATATATTGAATGACGTCGCAATATTGGAAAATAATAGTTCCACCTTCGAATACAAATAATATTTCCGTTCTGAATTAACGTTTGCCGATGTAAATTGATAGGAGTGTATATCTTCATTTAATTTAACTACCTGTAAAGTTTGGTTACGATCGGCGTGCCACAGTTCGAGAGTGTCCCTTGCTAGAAGCGTTTTCAAATGTTTTCCATGCGAGAGATTTGCAATACTTAAATTTTGATAAATTCTAATTTTAAATATTTTTAACTCGCGTGATATCGAGTATATCGTAAAAATGGAAATTCTAGAACAAACTAAGAAATTACTAAAAAGCACTTGAGATATATCGAACGATACTTATTTAGAAAATATGTTGTTAAAAAGTCAGCGGAAAATGACTTAAAATACCAAATTTTTTTTTATTTAGAAACTGAAATTCGATGGTATAGCTGGTGCTTTTTTTCCCCCAATTTTTTTAATTATTTTCAATTATCAACTTTATGAATTCAAAATAAATTCCAATAATTTAATAGACCATCCCAGTGGCCTAGAAATGTCGCTCGTTGAAAGCTGGTAGTCTCCACCAGTGACCAAAAGGAGGTTCTCGCTAAACTGTTAAACAGGATGTGCAGAGTTCAAATCACGCTTATTGGCCCAGCTATTTAGTTTTTCGCGATTTTCTCCGAAATTCGCGTAAATACGGGCACCTCACCCGCGCTCAGGACTCTTGCCTAGTCAATCGACTTGAACTCAATTATCCAATTACATACTCAAATCTGATAGACGGGAGGCGCTGGGTTCAAACACAAGTCGCGCTCGTTAATATAGCAATTCAAAGAATTTCGGGGAATTTGTGATATATCCGAAACGTACGTGAATACCGGCTGTGACATTTGAGAAAACACCCCTTTACAAGGAAGGCATCAAACCCCCCCCCCCCCCCAAGCCTAGTCTCTTAACGCAGACAATCTCAGCCTTAAATCACACAAAATTATACCAATAAATCAATAGGGAGAAAGTGAATGATGCATATTATTACAAGAATTTAGTTTTTTATTCTCTTTTTAATTTGTATGTATATTTCAGAGACAGAATGTAATTATCAAAGTATTTTAAAATGATTTTGTAGGTACATTCATTTCAGTCTGGTATGATATGCTGTCACTGTAACCATTTGACTTTGTTTGGCAGTGGATTTTTGGTAGCTCCAAACACTATTGATTTCAGCTATGTGTTTGTAAATGCTGGCTTTGAGGATAATTACATCATTTACACGACGTTAATTGTGACGTTCTCTCTGTACATTGTTTTGTTAATATGGTCCAGGAGGAGAGATAGAAAAAATTTGGAGAAAGTAAGTAGTAACTAACTTTTACTGTGTACTATTTTCTTTTACATTCAATTTTCTTATATGTAATAACATGTAATAAAACAAACAGAAGTGAAATGGTAATTTTATTGTATTAGAACACAGTTTTAAAGTAGGTAGAGCTCTGGTGAACCATAATTTCACAATTAAATTATATTCGCAGTATTAGAATGCCGTGTCCGCAACGTACTCAGATTTTGAATAGTAATAATCAATCAAGTAATTTAACTGGAACATTGATACTTGTTTCATAAGATGAATATACATTGCTAATTCTAAAAAAAAAAAAAAAAAAAAAAAAATCTAGTGTACGTGCTCTAGTGATTGACATGTTCCAGTTCCGAAATAATCAATAAATAAGAAAAATAAAATAAAAGCAAATGTTTTACATATAAGTATTTTAACATTGTATGTCAAACACTGAAGCATAGGGTGCCAATAACTGGTAAAATGAAAAACTAACAGAGTCAAACACTGGAGCATAGAATTCTAATTACTGGTAAAATGAAAAACTGGCAATATCAATCACATTCAGTGTGTGCAAAATAAAAATTCATAAAAAAGAATAATTATAATCAAATGCATATATTTTAACATATATGTGTTTCTGAAAGTCTTTCATACCATATATATTAACTTAAAATTTCTAAAAATAGTTTCTGATGACTAAAATATTATAAAAACATCAGAAATTGCTGTAAAAGTGCCAACCACTGGGGCACTTACCCTACATGTTACTATTGTGTGGTGATGTTGAAGAGAAATATGGCCGTTGTGTTTAAACACTACCAAAAATACTTAGCCTTGAATTGCGTTGTTAATTAAAACATATGAAAAAATATACCAAGATCCTAAATTATCGTTTTCCCCAAATTTCTTCAGTAGATGCACCAGTTTTAATAAATAAAATAAAAATTTCATTAACAAATATGTGAAGAAACAATTCAATATTCAGATTTTATCCATTAAAGTTTTGTTGATCTTAGTTTTCAATAATATTAATATTCATTATAATTATTAGCAGCATTTCATACGCAATGTACCTTTATAACTGGCTAAGCAAATTTTTTGCCAAAATAAATAAATAAAATAAAATAAATGGTTTTCCGTTTGAGGAAGATATACCTGAAAAATTGATATTAGTCTCCCATTGACTCAAATCCAACTTTATATTCTTTCTAGAGCAGCTTTTAAGAAGGAGGCGGAAAAGGGATTGTGTCTTTTTAAGAAAGAAAGAAAAAATACTTTTTACCCCAAAATGCGTAATTGTATTTTCTTATTATGCATTGCATCATCATTAGTCCAGTTGTGAATACTGAGGGCATAGGTCCTAAATTTTCTCTTTCACTTTTCTCTTTATTCTAACCAGACTTGTATCGTTTACCTTCCACTTGAAGTCTTTTCCTGGAAAAATAATTCTGAGAATTTCCGTGTGAGTAATTCATCCATAATCTTTGAAAAAAAAAAATCGTCAGGTATTTAATTTTTAATTAATTTGTTTGTAAAATTTCTTCACATCTAGACATCCATCAGAAAACTTTCTTCTTTATAATTCTACGCATACAAAGCACAACTTATCAATTAATACGCACAAAACTTTAATCAATATAGCTTTTCACAATAAAGGTTTTACATATGCGCACATAGATATAAATTTAACCAATAGATGCTGACATATATCCATTTAGAAATTCGCAGTAATAGCAGTTCCATTTGTTGGCCTATACATATCCAGATTAAATCAGCATAGTTTATGAAGGCCATCTAATAAATCAAGTTTGGGGCTCTTATATGTTCCAGAAGCCAAGGTATAACCGTCCTGTACATCGAGAAAACTGTAGGCAACGTGCTAACCGATATGCACTCAACATGGGTGCTTTTATACACAATAGAAGGCGATATATTAGACTTCAGATAAATGCGTTATAAATTATGCAGTATTAATGTTTCTGGAATTGATAATGAGTAAATTTAATTGTTGTAATAGTCCAATAAAAACATTGCATTAAAATAAACGTTGTTCTCAAATAAAGTTCTTATTTTTACAATTTATTACAATCCTGTCATATATTTTAAGACTGCTTTAAAAGAAATTTCTTCCTATGTAAAGATTCTTCAAAGTGATTCTGCTATAGTCGATTTGCAAATAATGACGGGTATAATATTGTCAACGAATCACTTTTTTGATCGACTGAAGAATGTATAACATCCTAAGAGATTCTCTTTTCTGTAGTCCATTAACATTCTATTAGCTATGGATGGAAATGAAAATATTTTACGTTTGTCACAACTTCATTAAAAATGGGGAGGGGGTGATAGATTGTGTAAAGTACAATAAAACTGGAGTTTAAAAGTATCACAAATGCTAGTTTTAAATGAGGTACAATAATACTAAAAAAAGGATAAGATTTTGCATAATACTGTATTTTATTATTTTAAAAAATAAATTTTAATGCTTTAAATAATCATACTAATCATACGAATGCCTTTTATAAAAACACTCTTTCCATAAACGACCGGACATTTTCGATTCCAGAGATTTTTTCAAATATCTGAAAAAGTAATAAACGAATCAAAGTGAAATTTCAGGATTGTAAAAATATGTTATACCTCATATTATTCAATGAAAATTTTGCTCCAAAAGCAAAAGCGGAACCAATAAATTAAAACAAAATAAAAATGCTTTGGACCACCCTGTAAAAAGTAATGCTTGAAATGTAATATGGCTGTAGCGTGCGATTATGAGGCTCCTTTTTATTATCTGAATAAATTTTTATAAGGCTATCTCATATATTCATGGCGATATAACGGTTTCTTTACAAAATATATATACATTTTTTTCACTTACTTTTAGCTATAACACGTAAGGTATTAAACCCAGTTGAAGGCCATTTTCAGGAAACTTGACATACAACATTAGATAATAACAGGAGACTTGGCGTTGGAATATTAAAACCCGAATAAACTACTACAACAGAAACGCCAAAGAAAAATATAGCAAATGCATACAGCTGTTTCGGTAGCCTAAAGCGTACCGTCTTCAGTGCAAAAAGGATTCTGAATCAGGAGAAGTGCTCGTATATATAAGAGAGGGGCCGGATTTAGTTCAACCAATAGGATTACGGGAAAGGTGGGGAGAGTGGCCAATAGGAATTTAGGAAAGTTAGCTGTGTAAACAGTAGAAAAATTAAGAAAATGTAGACTGAATATAAAATTTCCAACAGTCAGACAAATAGGGAACAGCGAAATCACAATTTACAAGGTTTTTAAAATTTTTATAAATATCAAAAGCTTCAAAGAAATCAAGTTCATGAATGGATTTAGGTCTGCAAATTATTTTAGCTGAATTAAATTTAAAATTATGATTTTCCTCCCAGCAATGTTTAGAAATAGCCGATTTATTGGTTTTTTGTTTGCGGACGTAATTCATATGTTCTTTTAGACGAAATTTAAGACTGCGTTTAGTTTGGCCAATATATGATAAACCACACTGACAGGAAATACTATAAATGCCACAAGAATTATGCATATTAATGGGATCTTTTAACTGAGAAAAGGTGAGTTTATTGGAAGGCGAAAATATTATTTTAAAATCATATTGTTTGAGAATTTTAGCTATGGTTTGACTGGATTTAGGAAAATAGGGTAAGACAATGCTCATATTAGAAGAGACTGATTTAGTAGACGAAATACGAGGGAGTTGTAATTTTTGGATAGCTTTGTCTTTAATGGAAGGGTCATAACCTCTGTCAATTGCAATGGCTATCAGGTATTTAATTTCAGATTTTAATAATTCCTTCCTCCCCATGCGCGTTCATGTCACCCACCTAACCAAAAAATGGCTGCTTTCTATACTTTTGTAAACCGTGCACTTAATATTTGTTCAAATCCTATTTTATTAAACTCTGAAATTAAATACCTGAAAGCCATTGCAATTGACAGAGGTTATGACCCTTCCATTATAGACAAAGCTATCCAAAAATTACAACTCCCTCGTATTTCGTCTACTAAATCAGTCTCTTCTAATATGAGTATTGTCTTACCCTATTTTCCTAAATCCAGTCAAACCATAGCTAAAATTCTCAAACAATAGGATTTTAAAATAATATTTTCGCCTTCCAATAAACTCACCTTTTCTCAGTTAAAAGATCCCATTGATATGCATAATTCTTGGGGTATTTATAGTGTTTCCTGTTAGTGTGGTTTATCATATATTGGCCAAACTAAACGCAGTCTTAAATTTCGTCTAAAAGAACATATGAATTACGTCCGCAAACAAGAATCCAATAAATCGGCTATTTCTAAACATTGCTGGGAGGAAAATCATAATTTTAAATTTAATTCAGCTAAAATAATTTGCAGACCTAAATCCATTCATGAACTCGATTTCTTTGAAGCTTTTCATATTTATAAAAATTTTAAAAACCTTGTAAATTGTGATTTCGCTGTTCCCTATTTGTCTGACTGTTGGAAATTTTATATTCAATCCACATTTTCTTAATTTTTCTACTGTTTACACAGCTAACTTTCCTAAATTCCTATTGGCCACTCTCCCCACCTTTCCCGTAATCCTATTGGTTGAACTAAATCCGGCCCCTCTCTTATATATACGAGCACTTCTCCTGATTCAGAATCCTTTTTGCACTGAAGACGATACGCTTTAGGCTACCGAAATAGCTGTATGCATTTGCTATATTTTTCTTTGGCGTTTCTGACGTAATAGTTTATTCGGGTTTTAATACAACATTAGACACAGCATATTGCAATCAGAATGAAAAAATATTAAATATTTGATGAAATATGATCATTTTTACTAAATTTTTAACTGCACATGCCCAAGCTTTAACTAAATTTCATATGAATAATTTAATGACGAAAAGTATTGAGCTACTAATACGAAAACCTCCCAAAAAAACATCGTGTACATTCCAAAAGTTGTAGGTGAAAGAATGAACTGAATTTAGGTTGTTCTACCCAGCAGGGATGGAACACGGGCGCAGAATTCATACTAGAATCCGTTTAAGAAATTTCTCTACCTATAATATCGTTGATTTAAGAAGTAGAAAATTTTCTTACATTGATAGTGGTATGAATTCTGCGCCCGTGTTCCATCCCTGCACCATGAAACTGTCCCAATAGTGTAGTAATAGAAATCAATTAAATGTTATTCATTTGAGAGGGCATAACATAACGTGATTTTTGACGCATAAACTGTTAGCCCTCGTGAGCCCGTTTTCAAGAAATCTATATTCAAGTTTGGGTAAGAAAATAGTAATCTGAAGGAAGTGGGAGGAGTCCCCTGAAAACCTGCCAGAACCATGATTTATATCAATTTTTAGATTCTATTTTAACGAATTTTTAGACATTTTATCTCGATTGAATATATTTCAAAGCTGAAATGGGCAACTGATTATTCCCTCAAAGAACACATTTGACTATGCTCTTTCGATTTCTGTTTGTTTTGAATTTTATTCATTGTTTCAGTAAGGCGTGGTGTTATCGATTCAGGCATGGTTGTGCTGATTATTAGCAAATTTTGAGAATTTATAACTCGAAAACGAGCTGACGAGGTCTATTGCTTTATGAGTCAAAAAACATATATATGCTCTTTCGATTAATACTTGTTTGGATTTTTTTTTATGATTACACTATTGGATGATTTCCTGGTGAGAAATAAGGGGGTTTTCTCAACATTTATTTACAACTAACGAACATTGTATTACCATTGATTGAATAAAAATATGAGTATAACCCTTTATAGTTAAGCCTTTATTTAGTAAAAGCGATCATATTTCATTAGATATTTAATATTTTTGTGTTCTTACTGCAGCAGTTATGTTGTGTGACACATCTGAAATAACATCTTGAAAAATCTCAGCCCCTCCCAAAAATTAAGTTCTAGATTCACCACAACCTGTGTCTAATGTAGTCTTCCAAGTTTCCTCCAAATGACTTTGCAGTGCGGGTCTAATACCCTGCGTGTTATAATTAAATAAGTGGCCTTTTTTTTTTTTTTTTTTTTTTTTTTTTAAGAAACCAGTATATCTTTATGAATATATGTGGTAGCCTCATAAAAATTTAAAAAAGGTAATGAAAAAAAGAACGTCGTAATCACATACTATAGCTCAATCACGTTTAAAGAAATTTTACAGTGATTTGAAACATTTTCATTTTATTTAATTTTTTACTGGTCCCCTTTTATTTTCGAGGCAAAGCTTTTACTGAAATATATGAGATGTAACATGTTATTTACACTCCTAAAGTCTCAAGATGATTCATCAAGTACTTTTTAAGGTATTTGCAAAAACGGCTCAAATCGAAAGTGTCCTGTCATTTATGGAAAGGTAGTATAGTTGCAAAGTTAAAAATGTCTTTTTTTATTGATAACTGTTATATTCTTAACTAGTACATAACGTTCACCGATCCCAGTCGTAAACAAACGTAAACAAACAAGGACAATTATATCCGAAAATAAAATTGGGATTGCGTATTTAACATTCGAATTGAAGAATGGACAATATAAATATTTGTGTATATTTTTCTTTACAGTTGGGAGCAACTCCTCTTTTGGATAATGATATTCAAGATAAGTATTTTTACGAAGTTATCGTTCAGACTGGATATCTGTTCAGTGCTGGAACTAAATCAAAGGTAACATTGTTAAATAATATATTACTTTACATTTGAAATTTTTGAATGAATTATTAGAAATTTAATTGCATGGTACAAAACAGAAGTCGAAATTTGTTTAGTAATATTGAAAATGTAATTTTCCTTCATATACAGCTAATCACAGCATCGAGTAGAACAAAGAATGTGATAGTAAGATATAAGTACAGTCGGAATGAAAAGCTCCAGATACTCATAAAAGCTAAAGATAAAATCAGTTTATAATGCGGCTGATATTTTACTTGCTTTCAAAGTAAAAAAAAAAAAAGTGTATTTTATAAGAAAATGAAGAAAAAACACCTTGTGATATAACAATCCATCTGGTGGAACAATGCAACCAGAGTTGCCAACTTTTATAATTTTTTCGGTGCATTGTTAGACTCACCTTTTTCTCAAACCAGTAATTTTCAAGAATATTTTTTCCAATATATGACAGTGATTGAATAAGAGAGAAATCATTCTACAAAAATTCTGGTGCAAAAAGAAGGCAGGGCAAAAAATGCTCCGGAATAAATTATAAAAGTTAGCAACTTCGATACAACTCGTGAACAAAAGTATTAGACCATCTCATTTAGAAGCTGTTTAATTTCTAAACATATGCTTTTATTTCATATAAAACTACATTAATGCTTGAAATTTTCTTTTATAAATATTTACTGATAGGTCTTTACAGTAATTCAAATGAAAATAGAACTGAAGATTTTTTTACATAATCGAATGCTTTTCTTACAGCACGAGTTAATGAAAAAAGTATTAGACCATAGCTTTTTGTTGGCGGGAGTTTTAGATCACTTGTCTTTTACTAAAAAAAATTACTTGATTAAAAAATAATTAACACCCCTTTTGGCCTTGATAAAAGCAACAGTATATCCAGTGTCGGATTTAGTTTTAGGCCCTGGCCTAGGGGCGCCAGTATTTTAGGGGCGTAAAAATTTTAACTATTTAAATTTGAGAGGTATCGGCGTCTGTCTGTGAGAAATGGCTTGAAGCAGCTAAAACTCGGGTGCTAATGGTCGCACAGACTTCGGACCGTCGGACAGAGAATTTATCGCAGATGTTCGTTATCTAATTTGCTAAACAATGCTACCCTAATTAGCGGAGATATTAATTAAAACGTCCACCTATGTCTAATGAAAAAAGGCGTCAAAACCGAGCCGATCGTTAATTTCACCCTGAACCGCGTTCCTCAAAAGAAAAAGCAGAAATAGAAAATTTCGCGGTTTTTTGTAAAGCCATCGCTCCTAAACTGTTGGAGATATTGAAAATACACCAGTATCACGAGAAAGAGCATTTATTACGGATTCTTACGGTACATTTTTTTTTTTTTTTTAAATAAGGATTTTTTATATTTAAAAAAAAAAAAGGTTTTAAAAAGGGTCCAAAATTTCTCTTTTTCTCGATCGTCATTTTCGAATCGCCCTATACGACAGAGTAACTGTCCCATTTCTTAATAACTGGTATATTGGGAAAGATCATTTAATCCTCTTTCGAACCATATAAACATTTTAACAAAATACGGATTAGTTATCCATATTCTTAGATTTACGAAACATCGATTTTTTCACAAAACATTTTATAACTCAAAACCTTTTACAGATAAATATTTTATATATATATATAGACCTTGATTAGACAAATCAGATATCAAAAGATTGAAAGACTATTTGAGAAACTGAATGAGTTATAATTTTTTTCATTTTACGCATTAGGCCATAGACTTTAATGAAATTCTCGATGCAAGCATTCCGCGTTTGGAATTACCATGGCAACTCCCGATATCTCGAAAGCGTGGCGAAAGAGTTTTTACTTCCTGCCATAGAAGAATTCAGGTCACATGTTTTTTGACTGCGATTAAAAATTGTAAATTTCAATATTCTTCAATTTTCCTTTGTCGCACACGAAATTTACTATACAGAGTTTTCATCACAAAACAAAGTTGCAGTTCAAATTTCATCGATTTCGGAGAATAAACAAAAAAATTTACATTTTAATTGCAAATCAAATTTTAATTTAATATGCGTATTTCAAATTCTAATTACGATTAAATTATTTTTAATACATCATTCCAAAGATATTTTAAAGTTTTTTTTTTATATTATAGAAAGTGGAAATCGAGATTTCACCCAATTTACACGTTTTGAGGTGTCCTGATTAGGTTTTCTATTGTATCTCAGCTAATTGAGTTAGACCGTTCAAAATTGGTATATGTAGGTTATTTAGGAGGGGCTGGAAGGCTGGGGAAGAAATAGGCGCGCAGCGCGCGTATCCCTAACCCGTGCGCGCGCACGGGATTGCGCTGCCGAAGGCAGTGGAGACCCGGTCCGACTTTTTACCGGATGAGAAATGACTTTTTTAATTTTCTTTTCTTAAGAATAGAAGATTGACTTGGAAAGGAATATGTGCGCGCAGCGCCCGTATATCTTCACGCATGCGCGCGCAGCGGCACCATTTCCTCCCATTGGGCTAGGGGAGGGGGGGGGGGTCCTCCCAGAGCTCGTCACTACCTTTAAAATTAATGGTATAATCATCGATCTACGATAATTTAAAATAAAGTTTTTTTTTTTTCATTTTTAACAAAAACAAAAGTCAGAGAGAATAAAATTTACTTTTTTGGGATATTTAGCGTTATACTATTTCTTTAGAAAGGAAAATAGTCTGCGTTCATCACGGAAGATAATTTTAATAAATAATAATAATTTTAATAAATTATTTTTACTGAGTGAATTTGTGTCGGATAATATAGAAGAAAAGTTATGTGGGGGCCCCAGCATACTAGTTTTTCATTGTTGTAAAGCTCCAACAGTAAATGATGGATCATAAAAATTCATAAGAAATAAATTTAAGCATTAATATATAGTTTTACATTAATTAAAAGCATATGTTTTTAAAGCTTTAAAAAATGAGATGGTCTAACATTTCTGTCTGCGGGTTGTAATTAACACTCTGGCTTTCATTTGGCAGATGCAAGGTTCAAACTCTGGTTCAAATCATAATGGTTCAAACTCATTTTAAACCGTGAGACCCGATTTAATCTACACTAGAGACCATATAAGAGGGTAATTAATACAGGGTTTCTAAATTCTTAATAGGTAACCTAATTTCCTTATCGTAAGGGGGAATATAAGGGGGAAATAAAAAAAAAAATTAAAAAAGCTTCTGTTAAACATTTATTTATGTGTCTTATTCTAAAATTATGTAAACCTTTGTACAATGGAAACATTTGTCTTTCAATTTAGGTTCATTTTATCTTATCTGGAGAAGACGATGAAACTGACGTCAGAACGTTCACAGATGATCAGCGACCCATATTTCAGAGAGGAGCGAAAAATGTGTTCGTTATGTCAGTCCCACGGTCGGTATTAAAAAACAACTAATTAATTTATTGATTATAAAGATAAATGAAACAAAATAATTTTATTTTTTGAAGAATCAAAATTGAAAATGTTTATTATTTCTTTAAGGTTACTTCCTTATTCTTTTCTGTGAGACTGTTAAATTGCTGCATGTTTTTTGCATATCACACGCATTTTGCTGTATTTTTTAGTACCAAAGTAAAGAATACGAAAAAATTAAGTTAATTTATTTTTTTATTTATTTATATATATTTTTTTTATAAATAATATTTTTTTTTTTATTGTACATTCAGTAAAAGATGCTATATTAGTTTCGTGAAAATTTTCGGCTTCCGATTTCTGATGTATTTACACGATTTAAAATTGTTAGAACACGATTTTACCATTTTTAGAAAATCTCTTTCTTTGTGTGTATTACAAAAATTTTGCGGCAACTGTATTAAAAGAACCTACGGTACAGATTTCCATATGAATTCACATATAGTTGCATCTTGACATAAATCATAGTGCCTATCAACTTTTGCTGAAAATCTCACAACAGTCTCACGTTAACATCACGTTTTTTTAATATGGCAGTTTGGGATGAAATTCCGTATTAATGAGTACAATGAGAATTACTTTTATCGAATACTATGAAATTTAAAAGGTGTATATATTAGAAAACATTTTTTTATATATATACATGTAGGAGCATCGCATTCTCCCTTAAGGGAAAATACCCCCCACAGTACGGTGTAAATATTAAATATGGGTATTTATCGAAAAGAACTAGTCAGTACCTTTAAATATGAATAGTTAAATCATATCTCTATGACGAATTTAAACAAAGTTATATATTTTTCATTTTTAACAAGAAAAATCTTTTAGAAAAAAAGCCCGCATCCTCTTGGATGTCGCCTATGGAGCATAAAATTGACTCTCTTTGGATATTTAGTGTTCTACTTCTTCGAGATTAAGCATTCATTAAGAAAAATAATAAATAATATGTGCTACGTAAATTTGTATAGGAAGATATAGAGGGAAGTTTTGTGATGGTCTCAACATACTAGTTTTTGTAACGAAAACGTTCAAATGAAAAAGGATGAAATTTTTTAAAGGAAATATATATATCAACAAATATTTTTAATATTTTATTGTGCAATAGGAAAAATAATGGTTCTTTCTAAACTAAATTAAACGAGTTTGTTGAAATAATGGAAGTATCTCTACAATAAAATTGTGTACTGTTACGAATTTAGAAATAATTCGCCATTTCAGTTATTTTTATGTAAATTAATTCAAAGAGGCTTAGTCAGGTGATAAAATGTCAATTTTATGCATTTCTAGCTCTTTTTCGCTTTAAAATATCTAATTTTCCCTTGAAAACGCATTAAAAAGTTCCAATAAGGCAGATAATGAAAAAGTCGCCAAATTTGGCGCCAAAAGAACTAGAAATGTAGAAGATTGATATTTTATCACCTGACTTGAATGAATTTTCATAAAAATAACTGAAATAGCGAATTAGTTACAAATTCGCAACAGTATTAATTAAAAAGTTTAAAATAGAAAAGGAATATATCTGAAATTAAGATTCGGAATGAAAAAGTAGATAATGCTGACTGATTAAATTAAAAACTTGTAAGTTTTTCAGAAAGAATGTAGTATTTTCAATATTCAAACTAAAAACTTCTTCACATACCATAAAACTGATGAAAACACTACCGGTTTCGAATGGACATGGCCTTTCGAAAACAGTAGTGTTTTCCTTAGTTTTTATGGTGAGTGAAGAAGATTTTAGTTTGAATATTGATTGTACACTAGTTCTTTTATTTAATAATCATTCCATTTTATTTATTTCTCACTTCAAATCTAGCCCGTGCGAAAATTTCGCACTTTATAGAGTTTTAACAGATGACGTCACGAGCAGACGATATTTGTTTGCTGAGGGGCTGTTGACCCCACCGACCCATTGTTTCTCATTTCGGAACAGTGTTACAAATTTATTGTAACACAGTGTTGTAAATGTATTTGTAAAATCATAAAAACATTTGACTACTACGCTTCCAAAGGCATGGAAAAATTAGCTATTAGAGAAGTAGTAGTATTTCCATATTAGAGAAGTAGTATAACACTAGATATCCAAAAAAAGTCAATTTTATTGTCAATATTAAATTATTATTATTATTTTTTTTTTTTTGTGAAAAATGAGAAAAATCGATAACTTTATTTTAAATTATCGCAGATCGATGGTTCAACCATTCGTTTTAAAGGTATTGGCGAGCTCTTTTGAGAGATACCCATCATGAAAATTTACTCCTCTCCAGGGAGGACTTCCCACCCCCCAGAAGGGGGTGTCGAGGCTCCTACACATACAAAAAAATTTTCCAGTTGACTTATCTCCATTATAAATAATTCTTGTAAATTTCATAATGATTACTAAAAAATAATTCTCTTTATGCACATTTATACAAAATTTTGTCCTATCACTATGTTAAAAATTTAGAAAAAGCGCGATGGCAATGCAACCTGTAAGACAATTTTTACTAAAAGTTGATAGGCACTAATTTATGTCAAGGTGCAACTACATACTAATTTGTATAAAATTCTGTGCAGTAGTTCCTGAGATACAGTTGCACAAAATTTTGTCACACACACACACAGAGACAGACAGACAGACATTTTCTAAAAATGGTCAAATCGCGTTCTACAGCTCTCAAAACGTGTAAATCCATCAAAAACCCGACGTCGAAAATTTTTACGAATCCAATACTTCCTTCTATTGAATATAGAAGAAAGTAAAAATTGAAGGGTTAGTTGTACATAGCAGATGAAGAATGATGATACTAAATAGCAACATGGTGATTTATTTATTGATTGATTATCATGTGTGTTAGTGTTTGATTACTAATTTTAAGAATACTTGACAACTCAATAATGAAGGAATTGAATATTTTAAGGAAAAATAAGGAATATATTTTAATACAAAGTGAATGCAATAGGCCTTCTGCTTTTTTTTTTTTCTTTTTTTTAATTAATATATAATTTTACAATCCCATTCAACCATCAAGCCAAACACCACCACCCATCCTCCATAATCAAACATCTGCCCACCCAACTTCCACCTTTTTTGTCTTCTATTGTTATATATATATATATTATGTATTGACAGAGACATGGTTATGGATATAAAATAGAATATACAAAGTTTTTAGGAAAACTAATTTTAGCTGTGGCTGTGATCAATGTATTAATATTTTTGTTTTTGTACTTTGAGGAGCATAAATTATTTATTCGAAATAAGTGGTTAATGATGATGTTTCTACATACCGAAAAATGCAGACAGGAATTAAAATGCGTAAACAAGTTTACTTTAAAACTCAAATTATGTCGTTTGTCGTAAATAACTGTGTAAATTTTATTACCATTAAAGATTATTTTTAGATCTAAAAAGTTGACTAAATAATTATTTAGATTATTTTGAGTGAGCTTTAAGTTAGATGGATAATTAAAGGAAAAGGTATTTTGTGATTTCTATTAAGATAAAATACATTAATATCATCTATGTAATATATATATATATATATGTGCATTCACACACATACACAGAGCACGAATATCGTTTGTTCAGGAGCAGTATTCGAAAATTTGTTACAGTATTCAAAAATCTGAATTCAATAAAGCCGACTCCAGGATGAGTCGTTTCTTTGAAAATTTTGATGATGGTTAGATGTGAGAAACCTGTGAATCATTCTGAAAAAAGTAAAATAAAATAAATAAATTCAGTTCCTAATTGAGATAGGGCTTTCAGATTTTAATAATTATAAACCAACATTTTCCGTTATATTTTCACCTAAATTGCTGATAATGTTGCCAAATTCTTCGTCAGACTGACCTTTTTAGAAGTCAGTAGAGTACTTTCACTATGCCTATTACATTTATTTTCACTTCAACTATACTAATTTAAAAAAAATGTATTAACTTCTTTGTGTAAATAATGATGAAATATTTACTTGGAAAAAATTTTCCTCCTTCGACATTTTCTTGAGGCACAAGAAATTTATGAAATTGTTTCTTAATTTGTGAAATGTGGATATATTGGTTTGGCAACTAAGTTCCCGCCGTTTTTAATAATATTTGTTAAAAGGTTATTTTTCAATAAACATACACAAGTAGTTAATCAAGAACGTATTCTCCTTTGTTGTTTACAACGTTTTCCTAACGTGTTTGACGCGAATTTTTATGCAAAAGGTGGTTCAATGGCTCTTCATCGAACTCAACTGGACTCCAGAACGAGGTGCGCCTTTGAGGTCAAAATTTCATTTTTTGAACTTTGCATACCAATCACGGGCGGTTCTTTCAGCTATAGTACCCACTCCATACACAGTACAAATGTTGCGAGCAGTTTCTGCGGTCTTAGAACCTTGATTAAAGGTTAAAAAAATGGAGGTGTCAAAAATGCTCATTCTTCTCAACTTGACATTCCATGTTAATGATCTGTAAATAACAACAAAATGTATCTTAGTAACAACGAAACATATATTTAGGTAGAACAGTACATTCTCTTTCCAATGACATACAACTTGGTGCCAAAAGTATTTAATATCATACAGATTTTTCCAATTAAAAAAAACGGCGGGAACTTAGTTGCCAACCCAATAGTTTTTAGGTCAATAAATAACAGCGATTTGCCATGCTTTATGTAATTTGCTAGGTTTTTTTTTTTTTTTTTTTTTTTCATATACCTGTTTTCTTTTACTTGTAATATATTCGTTTAAAAATTAAAAACAAATTGTTTGTATTGAAGGTTTTCAACTTTTTCGTACTTAATGTTTCGAATGTATTTTGAACTTTTCTTGTTTGCAGCTGTCTTGGTCAACTAAATTATTTACGCATCTGGCATGACAACTCTGGAAAAGGAAGGAACGCATCGTGGTACTTGAAATATGTTGTGGTCAAAGATATCATGACCAGTTACAAGTATGAATTTATTGCAGAAAGATGGTTTTCTATCGAAGGCGACGGTGTGGTTAGTATTGAATTAAGCTTTATGTTTTTGTAAAAAATTTCTTTCTAACAAGGGAAGTATGAATCAATAAAATTCTTATTGAAGTCAAACCAAGCTTAAATTAGTGAGCGTGGTCGAAAACATGGAGGTAGAGTGCAAGTTTTGTGCAACAACTCCCTAAGGTCATATTGTCCTGTAGGGAGTCCCTACACAGGACAAGATGACCTTAGATATTTTTAGCTCTTTCTATAAAAACCAACGTAACAGATGCAAATAGCAAGAATGCATGGAGCAATGGTAAAGTGTTTGGCTTGTGTAGGGAAGGTTTTGAGTTAGATCCCCCGCCTCGGCCGAATTTTGATTTTTTTTTTTTTTTTTTTTTTTATTAAAACAAATTATTTAAAGGGAATAATTTTATACTCGTATTTGATTTAAATAAAATTTCGAAAATGATGGTGTTTTGTGTAAAATTTTAATTAATATTTTTTAACACCACTGATAGTAAGTGTTAATCGTCTGATCTCAATTATATTATTTATTATTCAAGAAAATATTTTACATGAAAAATCCTGAATGAACAACAGCTGTTGCTTAACCATCCGACGTCGCATTTAACTTTTATTTCAAATATTTTATTAAGCAACTGTCAAATTTCGTGTTTTTCGAGGGGCATACAATAAGATTGAGCACAATGATAATTTTTCTCAGCACGATTTTGCTAATTTAGTATGTTTAATCTCGAAAATTTCAAAATTTGACCAAATGTAAATTTTAGAAATTTAGTTACACACCGAAAAAACAAATATTTTCCAAAAGGTCGTTATAATAATATTTGACGGTGTACAAGATTATAATGCAATAAATTGTGATGAATTATGATCAATTTATTCCATTTTTCTCTTAACATGAACTAAGCACTGTCCTTCGTATAATTGATGTTTATGTCCTTCTGTGTAATAATAATGTAAATGAAGAAAAGTTAGTATCAAAATTTAGATTTCTGGATGCGCATACTTAAAAGTTAAGTTTAAGTTCGGATGGATGGATGGATGGTTGGGTTTTGCGTCGCACTAGTGCTGCGCAGATGGGAAATTGGTGACGGTCTGGGACACACCCCTAGAGGTGGTCCGAAGACATGCCATCACAATTTTGATCCTCCAAGGAAGGGATGTCTCTCCCGCTTCGGTGACCCCCAGAGGTATAATTTTTTATGGGAACATGGAGGACATTGCGGTCACGGCAAATCTTACGTGCACCAGCCACCATTAGTGTACACGACGGTCTTTGGCCGGCTCGAGTACCGAACCCGCAATCTTTCAATTACGAGGCCAGCTCTCTACCGACTGGCCTACCGCGGCCCAAGTTTAAGTTCGGAAAAGAAATTTTGTGTCATTCTATTATATTTAGCAAATAAATGCAATATTTTCTGAGTCAATAGTGTTGACTTTAAACAAAAGCATTAAATTTAGTTAATATTAAAAATTAATTTTCCTGGCAAATGTACTGATTTTACATTTTAAGTAGGCCTAATAGATTAATAGACTCATTTTTTCCACTTCGAAATGATGCCTTGTGCATTTGATACAATATATAAAATAATTTTTGAAAAACAAAACTATTGCTAAAAAGATTTTAAAATTTAAACTAACTTATATTAAGGATAATTAAAGTTGCACAGACAAATTTGATTTCATTTATAAACCGGAAGAGAAGAGCTGCTCGAGAATATCCCCCAGATTGGCACTTTAGCCCTGGAATTCTCGAGCACGTCGGGATTCATGAATAAGAATTTCCCTACAGGGAAATCATACACCTCAGTTTGAATAACCACCTTAATTTATAGAGTTTGTGAATCCTCAATTTCGATATTCCGATTGACTTCTATTTAATGGCCACATCTCTGAAACGCCAATTTTTTATGGCATGGTGGGTGGTTCTCTTAAAGATTTCACTGCATACTAAGAAAATTTGGTAGGTGATGTTGAATATGCATAAAAGTTTGCTAACTATTATGGAATCATTCTTTAACGAAAATGAATTAATAATAAAAAAACATTTAACGTTTTCAAGCAAAATATAACCAAAATTTTAATTTACTTTCCTCTATAAATACGCATAGCGTTCACATTTGTGTTGGCATTCTCAAACTTTTACTTATTGTAAAACCTTAATTATGTGCGTGCATAATTTATTTCAAATAATTTTTAACTGATATTTATTGCTTAGAATACAATACGTAAACGATCATAAATAGAAACATTTTTCCTATCACTATCACGGTCAGTATGCATGCAAATCTCTCAAAATATATTTCCTTATCATTCTGATCTTCTGACACATTACATAGAGATATGCAAAAATGCTTTAGTTAGGAATTCGTTTTTAGATTGAAACTAAACTTCAGTTATGCATACTTGTAATAATTATTAAAGCAGCTATATTTTCGATAGCAGCGGGTGTTTCTTCTACTTTATACAGTAATTGTTATTATACCAGTTTATTCAAATTTTTAAATTTCGTTTATATATATATATTTGCACACTACAAAAAAATTTCTACTCCTATTTAACATATCTTTTGAAATATTCGTAAAACTTATTGTAATTGAAACATGAGAAATTGAATGAATATGAAAACATACGGCTGACATTGAGAAAAATCATCATTCGAAATCAATTTTCTTTTCTTGTAACAATATATTAAAATGAATTTAGAATTCACATTGATTTAAGGAAGGAAATTCAATTATCTTATAAGATAAAATTAAATTGACATTTGAAACTTTTTTTTTTTTTAATTCACTGTTGTGGGAAGTATGTTTACAAACAATGTTAGAATATTTTATACTTTTACTTCTTTTCATATTGCATTATGCAATGCTTAAAAAATATATTCTATAAATACCACAGTCTTCAAATGGAAGTGTATACATTATGTAATTTAATTATACATTATGGTAATATTGATAATTTGTACAGATTATTTTTCATGAAAATTTTAAAAACAGGGACCAAACCGTAGTTGCACACTACCAGCTTGTGCAAACGTAGACTGAAGGGGCAAAAGTCATGTGATACATCCTAATATTGCATAGGCCTCTTTTTGCTCGGCGAACTGAAGTTAATATTTAACCATGCTGCCTTTCTTAAAGTTCATAACAACGAAATTATTGATGTTGCACAATTTTGTATGCAATTTTTTTTTTTTTTTTTTAGATTATCTCGTATATGTACCATGGTATTCATGCCTGGCAATCCAGGTGCCAAACTCACTCGCTGAAATTCTTGAAAATGTTCCTCAAATCATTCTCGAACGATATTGGTCTAGTGACATAGCACATTGTCCTAGAAAATTCCGTCATTGTTTTGCTACATGAAGTTTATGAATGGCTACAAAAGATCTTCAAATAGCTGAGCATAACCATTTAATGCCAAATATTGGTTCTGTTTGATCAGATAATTTATGTATGTCGTGCAAAAACAATCCACACTATTATGGATCAATAATTAGCTTGCAAATTCATTTGTTAATAACTGTCAATGGTTTCGTGGGGTCTGCACCACATTCATACCCTGAAATCTCTTACCAATCGGAATCATGACAAAACTTTTTAGTTATCTAGAGTCTAACAGATGAATTTGCAAACCCAGCAGAGGTGTTTCAGAAGATGTCATGTGTTTGGAAAAAAGCACTTGAATCTCTTATCTTATATTATAGCGCATCAACTCCAAATTTTGATTCACCGGCATTAGCGAACGCGTCTGACATACGTTATACATCCATTGTTTCTGTTAGTTTACACAGGCTTGCTTGCCTGAAATCTTTGACTACTCTATAGCCTGATGTCGCTGGTCTGAGTCGTTAAATAGTTGCGGTGGGTTTGAATAACTACAGGTTTATCTTTAATTAGCATCCCACATTACATATCTGTTAATATTTGGCGGACGGCTATAATCACTTCAGAAATATTTTTATTTGAATCACTTCTGAGCAAATGAAAACCCTGACAAAGCATTGTCTGTTTAAAGTAAAGCGATCTTACGTGATGCAACCGCCATCTGCTTAGTTCCATATTAATATCCCATGACTTTTTCATTTCAGAGTGTAAACAGTGCACGTGGTAAAATAGCTTACAACGGACTTTTAAAATTGAAGCTGATGATGAATATATTCTTCTTGACTATAAAAAGGGATATATATAATAGGGTGGTTTGAAAAAATCGATTTTTTCTATTTTGGAATCGCGTTACCTCTCAAAAGTTGTAGTTTGGTATCCTCAATTTATGGAAAAATAAAAAAAAATTTCTAAATTGATATCTTCAGTTCGCGCATGAGGCTGAAAGTTTGAAAAAACATTTTAAAATTGAAATTTTCAAAAAATAACAAAATTAGTTTTTTTGTAATATTTTAAACAGCCATAAACTGTCAGTATATAGTGTAGTTTGAACCTAAAAAAAAATAGTTTATAGCTTTTACATAATATCTTTAGTTCGCGCATACGCCTTAAATTGGGCTAAAATCGCCTGAATTTTGAAATTTACGTGTTTAATATACAATAATACATGCATGACATATTTACGTTTCAAAAGTATTTTAAAAATTCTAAATTTGTTGAATATAACCTTTTTATTACAGTATTATACGTACAAGTATAGTTACACACACATTTATATGTACTATATAATAACATTGCATATCATAGCTAATTACAGAATGATTTATAGATTTTACCTATTTTTTGTGTCTTTAAGATTCCTCGGATGTGTTGGTTATTGCTTTAAATTGAGATTTAATGATGGCATAGTTCACCTTGAGAGCAAAGTTGTCCTTATGAAACCATCCCTATTCTCTTCTCCCCATACTTTAGTGAAGATTCTGTTACAAGTTTTACAATTCTTTCGACACTTTGCGTGTGGCAAGGAAATTTAATTAACTCGAACTCTGGGAGAACATTAGTATTAATAAGTTCTTCTAGGCTTTGCGTTGACACATTGTTCATTATTGAAGGAGGTGCAAGTTTCACTTGGACCAATCAATAAGTTCAATGTGATTTGAAGCTGCAAAATTGATGGTCGGTGGTTGAAAAGTTCGAACCGATTTCCCTTTTTGGTTCTTGTTTTCTTGCTTTTAGCAATCTTCGAAAAGCTAGCTGTCTTACGCGCACTCTCTCATCTAGTACCATTGAAATTAAAAGATTTTCAGGATGACAAAAATACGCATTCCTCTGAATGATAGGATCAATTATTTTACGTACCCTGTCGGGCAGCGTATCTCCGAAATGTTGGCGTGTACAGGCGAACCTGGCGAATTTTTTAGCTCGCGCCAAAACCCTCTCTGCCGCAAAGCAGCCCTTCTTTCCACTTCATTCACGATTCGTTAAGGATTCGAGCAATCTTTTTTTCCCCCAAGAGAATAAACTATTAAAAATGTGTCAATGGAGTTTTAGTATCGTAATTCTTAAATAATATATTTAATGCAAAAATTTATTAGAAATCCTCCACCATTTAATTAAGCAAGATTAATAAAGAATTAAAATTTTAATATTCTAATTTTAAAGCTTTTAAAATTGTTCTTGAAATTTATTTATTTATTTATTTATTTATTTATTTATTTTCTCTTACCAACATATATGGTAGAAAAAGTATTGTTTTGGGGTCAAATTTTCGAAATTGAATTTTTGTTATATATACACGTTTTGAGGCTCCCTGAATCATAATTGTTAAAAATGTGTCAATGGAGTCTTTGTATCGTTATTTTTAGATAATATAACTTAATACCAAAATTTATTAGAAAACCCTTTAAATTTATTTTATCAAGATTAATGAAGAAGTATATTTGTAATATTATTATTTTAAAGCTTTTAAAATTATCCTTGAAATACATTTATTTTATTATTATTATTATTATTATTATTATTATTTACTTTCTCTTCGTCAAATAAAATTGTTTCTAAACGTATTTTAGATTATTTGAAAAGTACATTAAACTTTACATTCTTACGCTATTGATCTTAAGATTTAATGTGCAATCTGTCATTATAATATTGAAATGCAGGGTAAAAAAGAAAGTCGTGTGAGTGACACACCAGATTATCATTATTATGATCATTATTTAGTTTATTTTACCCATATATTGTAAGAAAAGTTTTATTTTTGATTCAGATTTTCGAAATTGAGTTTTTGCTACATTTGCTTAAATATCCTGAAACAAAAAATCAGGTTTTTAGCGGTTGCCTGAATGTGTCTGTGTGTTTGTTATCACCATACCTCAAGAATAGATATTGGGACTCGGATGAAATATTAAGTAATTCGTGTACAGTGACTAAGAAAAGAATTCAAATTCATTAAGTCTATGTGTGAATTTTCTGGTAAATACAATTTAATATTTTTGGATGAAACAAAATAAAATAAATTGAACTTATATTTTATGTGCATGAAAGAATTGTGGGAAATGCTTTCGGTTTCCATAGGAACATCTGCTAGTTTGGTGTGAGAAGCGCATGCGCTGGCTACGAGAAAAAAGAATAAGTTTAGTGTTTACTCTGACTTCGGCGGGATGAGCTGAACTACGCTGGTATCTGGAATAATATTACGAAAAGAAGATGCCTTCAATTAATTATATTTTATTGATACTACGTAATAATGTATATATGTACATAGAATATGTGTATATAGAATATGTATATAAAGGATTCGTTAAAGTAAGATAGAGCCCTGTTTATTCGAGTTCCTGGCTCCTAGATTATTAGTTAGTTTTATTTTATTTAAGTATATTAAGAATTATTTTATATTATGGTCATAACAGCCAGGATTCGTGAAAAACGAGATTTTAAAAGGGCTCTTAAGTTATCTTTACGACAAAAGAAAAAAATTACGTTTCCGTTTAAGAACAGAAGTATTTAAGCCAAGTTTTGGAATGAAGTTTTGTTGTGACATCGGAGCTGAATACGATTATCAGGTAAGCTCTCTCTCCCCTTTATTAAAACACTGAATAATATATATATATATATATATATATATATATATATATATTTCATTTATTTACGAATAAAGTATATTTTGAATAATTTGAGAATAAATAAGAACGAATATTATAACAATAATACGTAGCACCCAAATGTAGGGTGCCAAGTCATGTTCTTATTAAGAAAATTTAATATATTAACGTAGTCTCTTCTGTGAATTATATTATAAAATAAGAATATAATTATTATTATTGTGAATATTATGTGAAGGTATAAAAAAAAAAAAAAAAAAAAAGAGTTCATTTGAATTGAAGAACAATAAGAATAAATGTAATAAGAACAATATAAAATTTTGTGTTTTATTAAAAATTGTTAATAAGAGTTTTAAACATGGCAGAATTAGAAAAATTAAAAAGAAAACGAACAGTAATTAGAAGCTCCACTACGAAATTAATTACTAATTGCGAGCAGTACATAGAAGCAGATGAAATCGAAACATCTGTTCTGAAAGAACATTTAGATCAATTAGAAGTAAAATACGAAAATTTAAGGAATCTCGATGAAGAGATTCAAAATCTTATGAAGAAGGAAGACGATTTAAAGTCCGAATTTGAAACAGCAGAAACCTACGCAGAAAAAATTATTTCTGTTAAATCTAAAATTACTTCGGTTTTAAAAAGTAAGGAAAACCTCGAAAACACAAACACTAAAAAGGATGATATCATAAGTGAACAGTCATCTTTAATTTCTTGTTCACATTCTAGAATAAAACTCCCTCTTCTAGTGATTGAAGAATTTGGCGGGAATCCCGCTAACTGGCTCTCATTTTAGAGCCAATACGAGAATGCAATTCATAATAATAACGATTTAACAGATATCGATAAATTTAATTATTTGCATTCTCTGTTAATAGGATCTGCGGCTGATGCCATTAGAGGCTTTTCGTTATCCAGTGAGAACTATCAATCTGCAGTTAAAGCGTTAAAAACAAGATTTGGTCGTAATGACCTAATAATTAATGCACACATTGGAAAGTTATTGAATTTAGATCCAGTGAAAAATTCAAATAACACAGATGCGCTGTGCAAGCTCTACGATAACATTACGATTCAAATAAGAAATTTAAAATGTCTAAATGTAACATCAGGAACATACGGCACTCTGCTGACACCAATTTTACTTAAATTGATTCCCACTGATTTAAATTTAAATTATCAAAGAAAAAGACAGAACCTTGAAAATTTTGACATTGAAGAATTGTTAGACTTTTTAAAGGCTGAAATTGAGTGTCGTGAAACGGCGATACAAATACAAGAACTGTCTACACAAAATCCAAATGTCGTAAAAGAAAAACAGAAAAAAATTCCCGAGTCTAAGACACTCCCTATAGCATGTAAATTGATGAACACTAATGAAAATAATAAGGAAATTAATTCAAAATTTAGAATGGTTGATATAGTGTGTGTTTTTTGCAATAAATCACATGCATCGGAGAGTTGTAATGAGGTCTCTAAGTTAAATTTGGAAGATAAAAAGAATATACTGAAAGAAAAAAGGGTTTGTTTTGTTTGTCTGAAGAAAAATCACAGAGCAAACCAATGTAGAACAGGGCATAGATGTCTTATTTGTAAAAGACGGCACTACGCTATAATATGCCCGGATTTACCCTCAAACAAATCAGATATTTCAAATAAGATTAATGAAGAAATAAAAATAAGTACATTAAATAATCATGATGTATTTCTGCAAACTTTAATTGTTAGACTGCACAATAATAATAAAGAAATGCTTGTAAGGGCAGTCTTGGACTCTGGAAGTATGAAAAGCTATATATGTAGCGATACAATTGAGGAAATGAAGTATGTCTCTTGCAATGAAATAAACTTGCGTCAATCACTTTTTGGAGGTATTGAAACGGATGAAAATGTTTATAAAATTATGTAATTGAATTAAGTAGTATGAACGGAAGTTATAAATGTAAATTTGACGCATTGGCGGAAAAACGTATTTGTTCTGAGCTTGGCCAAATCCCATCTGGTCCGTGGTTAAATGAACTTAAGAAACATCGTATACAGCTTACGGACTTAGAAAATAAATACAAAGTGGATAAGGAAATAAAATTGTTAATAGGGGCTGATATTATGGGTAAATTGTTAACGGAAAAAATAGTACCCCTTAAATCAAATTTAACCGCTATACAGACTAAATTGGGATGGACTGTTCTAGGAAAATTTTTTGGCACAAAGAGCAATACACCTAGTAATCATTCTCTCGTTATCTCTTCTCTTTTGGTTAAAAACCAGTGTGTAAGCGATCTGTGGAAATTAGACGTATTGGGAATTACAGATCCTGCACACCGTAAAACTAAGCAGGAGTTAAAAGAAGAGACTAACAAGTATTTTAAGGAGACTCTTCGGGTAAATTCCGACGGCAGATACGAGGTAGCTTTACCATGGGTAACGGATAATTCTGCCTTACCTGACAATAAAAAACTTGCTGAAAAAAGTCTGTTTAGTACGAAAAGAAAATTAGTTAATTCCGGCAAATTAGAGGATTACTATGGGGTTTTTGATAATTGGTTATCACTTGACATAATAGAAAAAGTAGCAAAGACTAAATCAGAACAGATGCATTATTTACCGCATAGACCCATAATAAAAGAGGGTAGTACTACGAGTTTACGGCCAGTGTTTAATGCGAGTTCACATTCTCAGGGTTTTCCTTCATTGAATGATTGTTTATCTATATGGGACCTAATTTAATAGAAATTATTCCAACAATACTGAATCGATTTCGTAAAAGCTACGTGGGTGTTACGTCAGATATAGAAAAAGCGTTCCTACAGATTTCAATAAGAGAAAAGGATCGCGACTTTTTACGTTTTCTGTGGTTTCGTAGAGATAATTCGGAACAAATTGAGGAGTATCGGCATCAAAGGGTTGTTTTTGGTTTAACATGTAGTCCCTATTTATTAGCCGCTACCTTACAATATCATTTAAGTAAAGTACCCGAAAATTTAAGCAATACTGCAGAAATTCTTAAGACATCATTTTATGTCGATAATTGTGTAACTAGTTTGAATTCTGAGTTAGAAATGAAAAAGTTTATCTTGGAGTCACAAATAATAATGTCTACAGGCAATTTTAATTTACGAGGGTGGAAATCTAATTTGCATAGTGTCACTCCAGACAATGAATCGATCACTGAAGAAAACATCTCCGTCTTGGGTCTTACGTGGTATACAGACAGTGATACTTTATCTTGCAAAGTGCCGTCAATTGATGAGCCCGATAAACTAATTACGAAAAGGTTAATTTTAGCCATTGGTCATCAAGTATTTGATCCAATTGGATTTACGGCACCTGTGACGTTGATTCCGAATTAATTTTGCAGGAAACATGGAATTTAAAACTTAAGTGGGATGAAATTCTTCCGGATCATTTAATACGAAAATTTACAGCATGGATCCAACAACTAAATTTAATATAAAAAATAAGGATACCAAGATGGCTTAATATTTCCCCAGACGATTCATTAAGTTTGCATGTATTTTGTGACGCGAGTCAAAAGTCTTACGCGGCGTGTGTGTTTTTAAGAGTCGGTCGAGATGATCACGTGACCGTCAATTTAATACATGCTAGAAGTAGGGTAGCGCCTCTAAAGGTTCTAACTATACCACGGTTAGAGCTCCTTGCTTGCTTGATCGGCGCTCGGTTGCTTTCGTCTGTGGTAGAAGATAGGCAATTTCCCAGTATTGATATTCATTGTTGGACGGATTCTACTACTTCGTTATGTTGGATTCAAAGAAATCAAAATTGGGGGACTTTAGTCCAAAATCGTGTACGTGAAATAGTTTCCTTGACATCTCCCACCGTGTGGCGCCACGTTCCGGGTGCTCTTAACCCTGTTGATATAGCTTCTAGAGGACGTTCAGCCGAAAAATTGTCACAACTAAGATGGTGGGAGGGACCCGAGTGGTTACGCAATAACGAGGAGAGTTGACCAAATTCAGAGGAATCTCCAGATGAGGATTTGGTTGGCTCAGAAATACGAAAAACTGTAATTATTGCCTTAAGCCAAACCGACCATAACAGCGACTGGTATTACAAGTATTTTTCATCTATAAGAAAAATTATTCGGATGATAGCGTTTATCTACAGATTTTATTTTAAGCTAAGAAAATTTCCAAGTGAATCCTCAAAAAACTTGTCAACTTCCGAACTTGAAAGAGCTGAAATCGCTCTTCTGAAATTGGTGCAAAAGGATTCATTTAATAACACAAATTACGACAAACTTCAAAACCTTAGATCGATGATTGACAGTGATGGTTTAATTAGAGCAAAAACAAATATTTCTTGTAGAAATGACACTAACAGTTTTAAATTTCCTGTGATTTTTACCGTCCGATCATCCAGTGGTTCGACTGTTAATAATGAATACGCACAACGAATTACTACACGCTGGTGTTAATTTGATGATGTCATACTTGAGAGAAAAATACTGGATTATTAGAGCTCGTAAGACTATACGAAACTGTATACGAAAGTGCGTTAAATGCCAAAGATTTAAAGTCAAACATTCTGATGTTCTACCAGGTCCTTTGCCAAAGGAACGAGTAAACAATGCAGCTATTTTTGAAATCGTAGGCATCGATCTAGCTGGACCACTTTATTTGAAAGGAGGTCAAAAATCTTATATTGTACTGTTTACCTGTGCCGTCTATAGAGCAATTCATTTAGAGTTGATCACATCTTTAACAACCGAGATTTTTTTGCAGTCATTAAGGCGTTTCATTTCACGACGTGGAAGACCATCAATTATATATTCAGATAACGGTACGAACTTTAGGGGAGCAGAGAAGCTTTTACATGAACTAGACTGGGAGAGTATTACCTCCAAAGTTGCTGAACAAAAAATTCAGTGGAAATTTAACCCTCCGACCGCCCCGTGGTGGGGAGGCTGGTGGGGGCGCCTCATTCAAATGGTTAAACAAATCTTAAGAAAAATTTTGGGGCGTGCTACACTTGGTTATGAAGAACTGCAAACCATTTTGTGCGATTGTGAAAAAATAATTAATAGCAGACCACTTACTTACGTATCCGAAGATGTGAACGATTTATCCCCTTTAACTCCCGAGATGTTTCTGCACGAAATTCCCCATTCTGGTGTGTCTGACATTGACATTTTGGACAAAAAGAAGCTCAGTAAACGAGCTAAGTACCTACAGAAAATGAGAGAGAACCTCAGACTACGATTTCGCACGGAATATTTAGGATATCTACGTCAACAGTCCATAAGAAACTACAAGGATAAGCCACTAGAAGTGGGCGAAGTTGTGTTATTAGAGGATGACAACAAAAAACGTGCCTTCTGGAATATGGCCAGAGTGTTGAAATTGATCCCTGGACGTGATGGCATAACAAGACTTGCTGTGGTGAAAACTGAAAAAGCCGAATTTTTACGTCTTATACAACGCTTATATAGACTTGAACTGGACCATTCTACCAAAAGTGATAATGAAAGTGATGACAATGTTCCTGTAACAACGAGCAGTGGAAGGACTGTAAAAAATCCCCTAAGACTGTAACTTCATCAAGTGACTTTAATTTTTTTTTTATTCATTTTGTTTATATAACTATTTTGTTTTTCATCTAAATTCATATTTTAGTATCATGTATTTAAGTATGTTTTGAGTATATTTTCAGATATCCACACAAAAGGTGGGAGAAAATGTGGAAAATGCTTTCGGTTTCCAAAGGAACATCTGCTAGTTTGGTGTGAGAAGCGCGTGCGCTGGCTACGAGAAAAAAGATTAAGTTTAGTGTTTACTCTGACTTCGGCGGGATGAGCTGAACTACGCTGGTATCTGGAATAATATTACGAAAAGAAGATGCCTTCAATTAATTATATTTTATTGATACTACGTAATAATGTATATATGTACATAGAATATGTGTATATAGAATATGTATATAAAGGATTCGTTAAAGTAAGATAGAGCCCTGTTTATTCGAGTTCCTGGCTCCTAGATTATTAGTTAGTTTTATTTTATTTAAGTATATTAAGAATTATTTTATATTTGAAGCAACAAGAATGTTTCGTATACAATGTAGAATGTATATCCTTTATTAGAAGTTTACACAGAACGCCACAAAAGAACTCAGATATATTCATACAATGGAATTGCTGAAAGGTCATTTCATGCCGTGCTACGTGTTTTAAATTCTGTGCTAAATTAGTACACTATATTGTGTTTATAAAATATATAGTAAATATACAGGGCTACCCCAAATTAAATTAAAGCATTTCTTTTTATAAATAAAAATCAATGTAGTAAATGCAATTAAAGTTTAATTAATTTAAAATTATTCTCTTATTCTAATTTATTTTATCTTATCCGTAAAAGGTCGCGAAAGTATTGTTTTCGGATCAAGTTTTCGAAATTGAATTTTTGTTACATTTATATGTTTTGAGGTTTCCTGAATCCAAAAATTATGTTTTTAGTGGTTGGTTTATGTGACTTGTCTGTGTGTATTATAGATATTGAGTTTGTAAAATGGGTGCATCAGTTTTTAAATATCACTTATGTTATTGATAAAGACAATATTGCTTTGGAACAATGTAAGTTGTAAACTTCGCATGTTATTCAAAATTTACGTTTTCTTTTTAACATGGCAAAATAGAGCAAAATTTCTTTTAAACGTCCATTATGCCAATATTTTGTCGTAAACATGTCAGACTAATATTTTAAAATATATTTTTTACTACACTTCATTAAATATGAACATTTTAATTTGAAACTTTAGTAATTAAAAATTGTGTTTCCTTCATTTGACAAATTAGGCCAATACTTCCCACGAACTTGCAATATGTGGATCAGTTGTGTTCGAAATTAATGTACGAAAACAATCCTAATAAAATTAGTCATTTAATTACGATAAGTCAAATGTATCGAATCGGATAAAGGGTAGCCTATGAGGTGCGGCATTTCAGTCTGCGACTGTGTTGAGTGTTCTATAATACTCATTCCTTTTAATATGAATACATTTCGCTCTCAATAGAAATTAGTAACAATAAATATAGGATGAGAATGGTTATGAACATCATTATTACTTTGATTTGTATAACATATTAAGTTAGATTGTTTATGATTACTGAAAAACAAATAGAATAGCATTAATAAAGTGTTTAACGTTTTATTTTATAACTTTGTATGTTGGGGTTGGGGGGGAGGGGTAAAGAATGAGAAATGGACATGTCCGAGGAGGATATTATACGTAGAAAATTTTATAAATTTCAACCATAAAATTTAACACGAAATATCTATTTGATTATGATTAAGATGTTCTTTAAAAATACATAATAGATAAATATGAGGTGATAATTTATGAAAATTCAAGCACTGCCTCGTAAGAGAAATATTGTATAAAGTCGTACATTTTAAAAATTTAAATACAAAATGATAATAAAAATAGTTGAAATGTAAAATGGCGTACTACTGATTTGGACTTATGAACATTCTTCATGCATTTTACTAAGAATTTGTAATTTGTTTGAACAATTTTTACAAACGTTTGGCCTTATACATGAAATCGGATCTCAATGCTAATATATTATCATTATTATTATCTACTTCTCTATTCGGAAAACTATTTCTTAATTTCAAGATATGTTTCGTTTTGCGATTTAAATCCTACATTAATCATCATCAGAAAAAAAAATAATAAAAAAAAAGAAAGAAAGAAAAACGCCGGATGTTTATTTATACAGGTTAAGCGGCGTGAAGTTTCTCTTTGCACTTCCAGATTTGGCGAAAATCGCATTCTCTGGCGAAAAATTGGGAATTTGTTCTTCGCGCGCCAACATTTTTGAGATACGCTGTCGGGCAGCTCTCTTGTCTTCTGTACTAATTTAAACACGTGAACTGCTCCAAACTTTACAGAAGTATACATTTTAATTCCAAAACATACTGGAGCGTATATCTTCATAATATAGCTGACCAGCAGTTTAATTTCGTCAGAAGGTTTTACTTCAGAAATATATAGTCTTAAGATCCTATTTGCACAAGTTAACCACCTAGAGTTCCTAAGAGGACCAGGATCTTTCACAGCGAGATCTGGCGCCCACTCTCCTGTCTTGACTGCTCGATAAATATTAAGTAAATACTGTTTGTCCTTGCTTAAGTCAGTTTTGGTCACATTTATCTCCTCACTATTAATCGTTTCAAAATTAGCAACAGGGAGTTTTTCACAGTTAGTCAACTTCTTGCCAATTTGTCCTAAGACACTTGTAGATCCTGTAGTATCACCATCTACACTTTCAAACAAATGTCTGAACGGAAGTTAGTTGAAATGTAATAAACATATAAACCATTGTAAAGGACGACCAAGTTTAAGCTCAAGGTTACGAATAATACCCTTTTTCCATCCTGTATTAGTCGCTGTTCCGTCACATCCAGTTGCAACAAGCTTAACATAATCAAAGTTATTGTTTCCTAAATAGCAAAAGATGCTATTATCTATTCACTTCCAGTGGCCCTTGGAGGTGTCAAATGTCCCAGATACTTTCCACCAGGCTCTTGAACCAAGCTGATGTGCTCCTCTTTCTTTAGTCTGTGATACATTTTGTTACCATTCTTTTCCTGATAATAAGGGGCCGCGGTAGCCCAGTCGGTAGAGCGCCGGCCTCGTAATTGGAAGATTGCGGGTTCGGTACTCGAGCCGGCCAAAGACCGTCGTGTACACTAATGGTGGCTGGTGCACGTAAAATCTGTCGTGGCCACAATGTCCTCCATGTTCCCATCAAAAATTATACCTCTGGGAGTTACCAAAGCGGGAGAGCCATCCCTTCCGTGGAAGATCAAAATTGTGATGGCATGTCTCCGGACCACCTCTAGGGGTGTGTCCCAGACCGTCGCCAATTGCCCATCTGCGCAGCATTAGTGCGACGTAAAACCCAATCACCAATCACCTGATAATAAGTGTTATCTTTTCTCCTGTCAAAATACAGTAAATGTAACTCTACATTTGGAGAGTCTGATTGTAAAGAGTATATAATTTTATGTTTTTCTCGTCTGATCTTACTCTTATCTATTACTAGAGATATATCTCTTTCATTTATCATGCCTACATCTTGCAAAACACAGGAAGCAATAGCAGCAGTGGCTCTCTCGGATATCCCATATCTATCGCTTATTAATGCTGTTGCAGGAAGCTTAATTCGCATTTGCGATGTTGACGGCAAACTGTCACATTTTGCTTCGTGACTCTCAAACTGGCTATTTTGGTCAGAATTTATAAGAGTATCTCTTTTGCTAGCTTTAATATCAGGTTCAGCAATCTCATTTTTCTTTTCACTTTGCATTCTTTTATTTTTTTTTTTTTTTTGCGATCTTATTAGTCTCTACTCTATCCAAAGTGCCAATATATTTTAAACGGCCATTTCGCTGGTCGTACAAAAACTCTCTCTCAATAATAGGGATCTTATTTCCTTTATCACATTTACAATTCATACTCTCTAAAATTTCTGGAGTGAGAATCTCTCTCCTTAAAAAAGTGACCCCTATTTTGACACCAATTAAGGTGAGAAAACAATATTACCACTCTGGAAAATGTGACACTTCTCACTTTTTGTGAAAGAGTGACGTATAGTCACTCTGTCACAAAGAGTGAGGTCGTCATCTATTGCAAGATGAAACTTTTGTAGAGTGAGAAATTGCTGGCGCCATCTGGTTATCATATTTCGAACGAAATATGAAGGACTATTTCCGAACGATCTCATGTATCTATTTGTTTAACAGAACGTATTGAAGATTTTTGAAGAATAAAAATAGAAAATAATTATGTTAAAAGATAGTTTGGTAAATTATTTTTTCTATACGATTGACAAAATCGAAGTAATATTAATAATGGAGAATCGAAAATCACAAGAAACATAACGAAATTAGTCTTAGAAAGTAAATAGTTTTATTTAGAAATATATAAGGTATAAAAGAAAATATCAATGCAAATATTTAATGCACAACGCCTTAAAATCTGTAACAGTTTATATTTTTATTATATTTATTGACAGCTAACACATGTGAAATATTCAAAAATTTGGCTATAATATTTTACTACTATTTAAAATCAACATCAAGTTTTATACTTCTGAACAGGCGACTTATTCAGGAAACTCTGTAGATTTGTATGCGAACAGTTATTTTTTTTTTATTATTTATTTATTTTTTTTTTTTTTAAACATGTACACTTGAGTAACTTCTTTTCCGCGTAAGCTACTTTAAATGACCTCTTGTCATTAAGATTTTTTTCAAGTATACAGCTTTTAAAATAATTCTAATTTTAGCAATTTCAAAATAATTTAAATTTTAAAATATCCTTTAGAATTCTTTAATTTTATATTGTTGATAAATGAAGTAAAAACTAAAAAATATGATTGATCACGTATGAGAATGACTTAATAATGTAAATTAAGCAGCTTGTATATGTGCTCAGTGGTTCAGTGGATAAGATACTCGCTTGCTATGGAAACGGCCTGGGTTCGATTCCCGACAGATCCAAACTGCATTCTTTGCACCGTTGAATTGGAGTCGATACGCCAGGTGAAATGAAGCAACATCGTCTAATATACACAATTTTTTAAGGAAAAATAAACTGTCATATTCTTTAAATTGTTCTGAATAATCTCACTCTTAATAAAGAGTGAGAAATTTCACTCTTTCGAAAAGAGACTTTTCACTCTTTAGAGGTTGGCTCCATTTTGGCATGTTCAAAGAGTGATATACCACTCTTTGAGAGTGAGATCTCACTCTTTATATTTTAGAGAGTAATTACTTAACAGCTACAAGAGATAGTCTTCTTACCACACGAACACGCAAAATTCCTTGCACACTTGCAGGAAGCAACATAAAAAAGTTTGGACTTCGCTTCATTAACAAAGTGATTGAGTTTCACCAGACCAGGTAAAACACTTTGACTTAACGCTTTTGGTGCACCAAAAAAAGGACAAACACTTAAGCATTTAGAAGTTTTTGGGGGTACCATTATTTATTATTTGGAGAACGGAGAACAATATAACAAAACTTGAGTATAAAAATCTCCAATAACTTTACAAAATAATCCACTCAAAGCGAAACACGCTGCACTTTTTGATTCACTTACAGTTACAAATTAAAGATGCTGCTTGCTTAGCGGCTACTAACTGACTGACAAAGTGAGAGCAGATCCTTTAAACTGTCTACTAGAATGTGTCTAATGTCTAGACAAGTCGGCGGTGGAATAATAATGCAACGGTGCGGCATCAACTTAGCGCTTGCCGATCAGTTCTGTTCGTGTTCAGTTTTTCACTTTTTTTTCAAATTTTAAGCCTCATGCGCAAACAGAATATATCATCTAAAAGTTATTTTTTTTTTTAGGTTGAAACGCTATATACTAACAATTTATGGCTGTTGCATTATAAAAAATTACAAAAAACTAATTTTATTATTTTTTGAAAATTTCGATTTTTAACATATTTTTTCAAACTTTCAGCCTCATGCGCGAACTGAAGATGTCAACTTAGAATTTTTTTTTTTTTTTTCATCAATTGAGGATAACAAACTACAACTTTTGAGAGGTAACGCGATTCCGAAATAAAAAAAAGTCGATTTTTTCGAACCACCCTAATATTATAAGTATACACCTCATCTCGACTACAATTTTTTCTTAGAAGTATGACCAATTAACACTAATATAAAATTTTATTCTTATGGTTTTGCAACTTGATTTATGAACTGTTTGTTTTAGATTGATCACCTGATTCCGGTTTCTGGAAAAGAGCAAACCACAGAATTTTCCCATTTATTTCCGAATGCAACTCAGCGCAGTTTAACAGATAATCATCTTTGGTTATCAATCTTCACACGACCTCCTCGCAGCCGCTTCACTTGTGTTCAGAGGGTATCATGTTGCATGGCTTTACTTTATTTATCAATGCTAGTATCGGCAATGTGGTATGAAAGAACTTCTGAACAGCCTAGCCCTGGAGCATTCAAGTTAGGACCACTCTCTTTGAGTCCAGAACAGGTGAACTTAAGTTATTGAGTTCCTAATAATTATGATAAAGAGAAGCTAAAATTTTATAATAAACTAAAAAAATTCAAACAGCAAAAAATTTACCTAATTGTTCTTGGTTCTTTATAGACCTTTCAGTGCTTTTCATGAAATTTGAGCTGTTTAACATTTCATGTCAGCTTAAGCCAAACTTGGTGGATTAATAACTGCAACTGTAAGACGATGTGACATTTTATCTTTATTTGGTGCTATGAGGTTAAATAATCAAATCATTTTAAAATATTTCTTTACTTTACTGGTGGAATCTACTTTAAAACAAAATTTAGATTTATTCAGTAATAAGTTTTTATTAGGTTATAACTTGACTATTACGGCTCTCATTAATTACCTATATATATAAAAGAGTAAACTCACTGACTCAACACAACCGTGGCGATTCTATGGGAGTTAGTCACAAATTTTAGTGAGCAGGTTGATTTTAGAACCCTGACCCCCACTAAGGCGGGATTTTGCGAAATACACTCCCGACACCCCCCCTTGAGGGCAGAAGACGAAAACACATTTATAAGCATAACTCAGCTCCAAATTACTTCACGGTGAAGAAATTGCAGATGGGAGACTAGACATAAATACAAAAAAAAAAAAAAGTTTTTCTGCGATTTTGGGATTTTTAAGGGGGTGAGAGGGTAAAAAAGATTTTCGGAGGCAAATTTCACAAAATACGGATTTTCGAGTAAAACCCTACCAGTAATAACAAAAAGACATAGAAAACCGCCAAGCGTCTTCTTGAGGATATTTTCAAAAACTCATTTTTGGATTTTTACGATTTTCGATTTTTTTTTTTTTTTTTTTTTTTTTTTTTTTTTTGGGGGGGGGGGGGGGAGTTTCGAGGCGGAAAATTCGGGCCCCCATTTAGCGCTAAATTTGTCTAGGGAAATCTATAGGAGCTGAGATCACAAATTTTAGTGTGTGGCTTATTTACGTGTGTCCAACACTTACTGTAACGGGATAGTGCGGAAGTCCCCCCCCTTTCCCTCCTTTGGGTTGGGGGGATATAAAAACGTTTCCAAGCATAACTTTGCTTCAAGTTATCTCAGTAAAATAATTTTTTATGTGTGGGTTTTTTATGTGTTCCCAACACGCACTATAAAGGAATTTTACGAAATTTCCCCCCTCCCCACTTTTAAAGGCAGACGGAGGGAGGGAGGGGTGCAAAAACACGCTTTTAAGAGCAACTCTGTTCCAAATTATCTCAGAATAGCGATTTTTTTTATATGTCGATTGGTTATGCGTACTCCAGACACACACACTATAAAGGGATTTTGTAAGATTCCACCTTATCGATTTGGGGGGTGAGGGGTGGGGGGCAAAAAACATATTTTCATGCGTAACTCTGCTCCGAACTACCTTTAAAAAGGCGATTTTTTATATGCGAGCTGGTTATGCGTTCCCAACACATACTGTAAAGGGATTCTGCGACATTTCCCCTTTCCCCCCTTTAAGGGCGGGTGGGGTAAAAATACGCTTTATAGAGTAACTCTGCTCCAAATTATCGCAGGAAAGCGATTTTTTGATATGTCGATTGGTTATACGTACTTAACAGACACACTACAAAGGGATTTTTGGAATTATGTCCTATCACCTCTCCTACTTGGGTATTTGGGGGTAGGGGGCAAAAAACATGTTTCCAACGCTTAACTCTATTCTAGATTATCTTAAAATGGCAATTTTTGATGAGTGGACTGCTTATACATATTCAACACACACTGCAAAGAGATTTTGTAAAATTTCAAACATATCATGGGGTGAAGAACATGTACCCATACATAACTCTGCAGTAAATTATCTTAGGAAGGAGATTTTTGATATGTGGGTCGGTTATATGTATCTAACTCATAGTATAAAAAAATTTTGGAAAATTCCTACCCCCCTTCCCTCCGAAATTAAATATGTAGTTTACAATATGATTGCAATTTTTTTCCCATTTCATGTTTTCTTTTTTCAGTCTCTCTAATACTCTGAGTAAATAATCAGTATTATTTCTATGTAATCAGCGCTCGTTTCCATCATAGTGTTTGCATTTTCTTGCAGTATTTGAACAAAAAAATATTTATTTATAAAAACCTTCTCTTCTCGAGTTAAAGAAAGAAGAAAATGGTAAAAGGAAAAAATCTGGAGTGACTCCACTCGACTTTCCAAACATTGAGTAATTAACAGTTTTGTAGATAAAGTAAAGAAAGAGGAGTTAAACAAACAAAAGAGAGAAAACCATAATAGAGTGTTTGAGTATTTTTCTCCATCTATTACATGATGTTTTATTTAACGCTACTGAACTTTGAGCCCATAGATCATAATGATAAAGAATTTTTCGTTGTGTCCCTGTAAAAACCTATAAATGCTAGATTCACCAAAATGCTTATAGTTAGTGCAACCGTGATTTATAATACTCATATAAATTTTCGGCTTAATTCAATAAGGCGTTTAGATGCTATCGTACTTTTAAAAATTTAGTCTCATAGGCCATAATGATAAAGAATTTTTGTGTCCCTGTAAAAAAACTGTAAGTGCTAGATTCACCAAAATCTATACAGTTAGTTCAACTGTGATCTATAACATGTGTACAAATTTTTTGCTCAGATTAATAAGGCGTTTAGACGCTATCACACTTTTAAAAATTTGGCCTCATAGGCATAATGATAAAGAATTTTTCTTTGTGTCCCTGTAAAAAAACTATAAGTGCTAGATTCTCCAAAATCTATACAGATTGAGTATGTGTGACCTATAATATGTGTATAAATTTTTTGCTCAATTGAATAAGGCGTTTAGATGCTATCGCACTTTTAAGATTTTGCTCCCATAGGCCATAATGATAAAGAATTTTTCTTTGTGTCCCTGTAAAAAAACTATAAGTGCTAGATTCACCAAAATCTATAGGGTTCGTACTATAGTGACTTATAATATGCGTACCAACTTTCAGGTTAATCAAATAAAGCGTTTAGACGCTAGCGTGTTCACTCACAGACATACACACATACATACACACATACACACAAACATACATACATCATCGTAAGAATAGTGAAAACGGACTCAGGGGACCTCAAAACGTATAGAAACATCAAAATCTCGAATTCGGATTTTTGACATGATTACAATACTTTCCTCACTATAGTGTTCGGAAAGTAAAAAGAAACATGTTCATCAAATGCTTTAAATAGACTGATTTCAATGTTAAAAAAAAAAAAAAAAAAAAAAAAAACAACTAGTATTTTATATACAATTTAAAAGATATGTTAAAAATTAAAGCAAAACTTTTCACATTTCTAGCAGGATCTCGCAAGGTAAAAGATGAGAAGGGCTGTGAAGATAACATCTCAAGGTAGTCAGGAATTAAACCTGTGACTACATTCGTAGAAAAGTATAGTATGATGAGGGGGGGGGAGCTTTTTTAAGAACTTGAACTCTGGAACATAGGAACTTCATGGAAATTTCACATTACGGAGATATCAAGATTAGTTCATATCCAACTGTTGATACGTATGTATTCTTCAGGAGCAAGTAAAATGTGTCATATTTTTGGAAGTATTGCGAGTCTTTGTTATTGATGGAAGTTTCACAACTTAACTATACGAAGTTTGTTACTGATACCTGAAACGTTCTCAAGTTACAGAATTTTAATTTAGTCTGATTAGTTAGCTGCAGAAGGCTTCTCAAAAAATTGGAATTTCCATCGTTTTATTTGCATACTGACTTTTTGATTTATTTTTTTATAATTGTATTTTATCTTCAATTGTGTCAAGATTTTAAATGTATATTTCAGAACTGTTTAGCAACTTGCAACTAGACTTGATGACATAGTTGCAGACATTTCTAATATATTCTGTAGAATTGTTAGTGCCCACCAATTTTTCATGCCATGTATTTTCGATGTTTTTTTTTTTTTTTTTTTTTTTTAATTTAATCATAATTATACATCGGAAAAAATACTTAAAAAAAAAAAATACTATGGAAAAAGGGCAGGTATTGACAATGCTTCGGAATAAATTACAAGTATTGGCAGTTGACAACTATGTGATGTTATTTTACTACTAGTAAAATCTTTTATGTCCTGATATAGAATTTTTTAAATTTTTTTCCACAAATATATTTTAATTTTACATGTGTTAAAGTATATTATCTTCGTATTTATTATAAAAGTAACCTAGTGATGAATTACATAAAGAAACCCGAATCAACTGAAATTTACCGTTTTAAAAAAAAAAAAAAAAAAAACTTTTGAATTTATTTTTAATGCAGATATTTTTTATCTGTGAGTATTAATTGCGACATGTGTTATTTTCTTTTAGTTTAATGAAAATAAAATTTTGGTAAAATATCGCTGTTAGAACTCATTCGAAGTCTTTATAATGTTTCAGATTGGTGTTGGGATGATGTCAAACTTGATTGTGTTTCCTCCAAGTTTTTTGATGATTTTTATTTTTAGAAAATCACGTCCTCAAACACTGAGACCCTCTCATGTGAATGTTGCTCTTCAAAAACAGTGTAAGTATATTTATTTTCTAAACACAGGTTACTGAAATTTGATGCGTTTTACCCCCCAACACCCCCCCTCCCCCCCCAAAAAAAAAAAAAAAGACGAGAATGAAAATAAAATTTCTAAAATACCAACTTATTTTTTGTCGATAAAAGTTTCCATTCAGTTTGATACATTCTAAATAACACACATCCTTAAGAATGAAAAATAAATAAAATAAAGTAAAAATGCATCGGAGGATTTGCGTTAAAAATATTTTTAAAAAACAGCAAACACCACAAAAGCAAAACTCGCAACAATTACTTTGTGTCGAAACAAAACACGATCCTTCGTCAGGCGAACAAAGTAGGTACGAGTGCTGCTAACAGAGCGGCAATTTGCCTGACGAAAGATCGTGTTTTGTTTCGACTCAAAATAGTTATTGTGAGGTTTTTTTGTATTTGATGGCGTTTATTCTAAGTTTTAACTTATAACAAAAATCTCTATTTAACTTTCTCTTACCTACCTAAACTAGAAAAAGTATTTTTAAGGGTCAAATTTTCGAAATAGTATTTTGCTATTATTACAGATTTTAATGTCCCCAGAATCCAGAAACTTTATTTTTACCATTTGATAAAGGTGTTTGTGTGTGAATATGTCTACTAATTGTCCACATTTTTCAAAAACAAATAGCTGAGATTCCGAATTCGGTATTATAAATTTGTATCATGTAGGCGTATTGCTTGAAACATTTTATTGAGAAAGAACAAATAATTGGTGTACAGAATTTTATAAAACAATAAAAATCTCGAGCAACCCCACTCGAGTTTCCAAACATTAAGTAACTAGTATATAACCCCTTCAAAAATGACGGGATGTGAAATCAGTTAAGGCAGTGAATCAACGAATGCTTTGCCAGCTTCGCTGGACATTATATTTAAAGGGGACTAATGTGCAAGTTGTACCTGACGGAACTAATGTGCAAGTTGCACCGAACGAACAAACTATTTCTTTTAACGAAAATACCTACTAACCCTGGACGATAGGTCTAATATAACGTATCATATTATATATCTTATTTATCGTAATATAACTCAGTACTTATTTCGCTTCCTTCTTCGACTCGTTTTAATAAGTATTTTTTTATATGCATGAGCAAATTTAATATTTTTTAATTTTTCGCGTGAAAACTTATGCGCCTTATTTTATATGAATATATATATGTATATATATAACAATAACTGGTAAATTTTTTTGACAACAATCATAAATTTAAATGTCCAATTTTGAAATTATTTTCATATTTTAATTAATTCTAAGATATCTAATCAAAACTTCGTTAAAAATAAGGTACCAAATGAAAGGTACCATATTTGTAACGAAGTAACCATAGGTACCTTATTTGTAACCTTATTTATTTTAACTAATTTGATAAATATGACGTCACAATCAACTGTTTGTTTATATCAGATAAGTACATTATCATAATTGCAAGAAAATGATGTTAATAACTATTAGTTTTTATGGTTGAATTTTATATTACATTTTAATTTTATCCTCCATGGATATTTTAGAATTGCAATGGTAGTTATAAACTTTCGTTGAAACCTTTTTACATATTGTCAAGGCCATGGTGCTTTTTATAATTCATTTGTTTACTTTTGAGTGGCAACAGAGGTTTTTTTGTTTTTAGGTTTTGTGTTCGAATGTAAAAAATGGTCCGATGCAAAAAGTTTGAAGTCTGTGATGTTTTTCCCTTTTGAATAAACCTTTTTTTCTGAGTTTGCATTTACAGTCCTTTGATATGCTGATAGCATAGTAGATATTCTTTATTAACCCGGTGGAAGGCGCGCGCTAACCCTCGAACTGTTGGAATTCAGTTGCAGCTGCCTGATGCCATAAGTGTGCTAATTCGCCAAAAATAGTAAACTCTCATTTTGTTCCTTCTGCTCAGTTTGTGTCAGCGTTTTCTCATCATTGACCCCATCTGTGATGTTGAAAAACATCACATATCCCTTTTTAAAATAAAATAATAATAATAATATAAATTACATTTTATTTATTTATTTATAATACAAGCAAACATTATATTTCTTATTCTAAAAGAATTTAATACAATTTTGTTTATTTCGCTTATGCTATTTTATTTTTATTTCTATTTCATTAATCTGTAATTTCATATAATTTATTGTTCTTTTTCCTGCTCTAAATCTCATCAAGTAATAATTAAATAAAATATCAAAGAAAGAGAAACCCATTCATTTTATGCTTTAAAACCGCAGACGATTTTTTTTTATTGTAGCTTCCTGTCTCCAATCAAACGTTTATAGATTCCGTTGAATCATCATAGCTGAAAATAATTTCTAATATTTTTTTTATCAATTGATTTTGCACTTTTAGCCAAATTCTGGACACCTGACAAAATTTAATCACATCATATGACGTAATTTAATTTTTAGCCAATCTTTTAACTATTATTTAGGTTTACCAGATATAAATTTAAAATGTGTTCAGCCAACTTGATTTTTGATGCCAATGAGATTTGGCGAAATAAATTAATTAGCTTGCTGTCTGTCTTTCTGTAAAGATGTTATTTTTTTTTTATCTTTGAGTCAAAAATGTCGAAATGCTTTCGGTTTAGAAAAGTATATCAAAATGGCTTCCATTCTTCATTCGATGTCTCTCTGATTAATAAACTGAAATTCTTCATCATGAATGTTTGCGAATCTACTCATTCGTTTTTGTTCAAAAATGCATTATATATATCTTATAAGAGTAATAAAGAAATGTAATTTTTCTAAATGGAAAATGACTTCATGCTACATTTTACGGAGCTGAGTGAACCTGCTACGCTGTACGTCATGGCCGCTTCATACTTTAGATATCTCCATCCCAGCTCTTCATTAAATATATGTGGTGCCAGACTCAGGCCGGATAATATATCCGGATATCCAAATTTTTTTTTCGTCTTGAAAAATTTGGGCATCGACATTGAACTACTGTTTAACGAATATAAACAAGTGTACTGCAATACTCGAATTTCTGTTTAACGGATCTCTGCTTAGTCACCTAATATCGACGTGATATCGACTACTGATTAATTCATGAATGCGAAGTTTTACGTTGTTGAAGACTGTTATGTTTTAAAAACAGCTGCCCCAGTGATGATCCAAAAAGAAATTAACTACGTTACGGTGAACAGCACCGAATGTACCGATTTGTTGATTGTTGTTCATCTTTACTAAAGGCTAGTATGCTGCGGGATGTCATCTGTGATTTTTTTTAAAAAGAGATTACTTGGTGTCTACGGTACCGATTCTTATCGCCGATATTGTGTGATGCCATGCCGGTGGACTTTCTACGGTTTCATTGAATAACATCCTCTCTACAGTCTGCAATGTTCGCAATTTGTGACCGTCTTATGCACTTACCGTTCGGTATTAAATGATCGTTGATTCATCGGTGCAAGGAGAATTGCCAAATATGGGTCGTCTTTCTAGAATGTGAGCAGTTAAATTTCTACGTTGATTTTTTTTCTCGCGCACTCATACAGGAGAAGAGCCTTACAGTTTTAAATAAAATACCGTAAATAAATAAATTTATATCTATATATATTTTTGTTTTAGCTAAAAGAAGATTCGGAAAAGGGGTAAGTTTCCTTTGCAATCAATTTTTTGTGCCAATAAAAAGAAACATTTCTCACATATTTTTCTTAAATACTGACAATAAGAACTTTTCGTACATTTTTCTTAAATATTGACATTTATTTAAACTTTATATATAAATTTTTACTTATAGGTAAAATCTTTTATTCTTCATATGAGTATTATATTCTACTTTATTTTTTCATTTCAATTTTTAAGAACAGTTAAAAAGTTATATAAATGATCAAAATTTGCTTATATTATTTTTGAAATGTCTAGTTTTTGGATATTCAAGTAAAGATTTATTTCATTTGTGAAATTAAATACCAGATCATAGTGATATTTTTTTTCTTTTCATCATACTGCATAATTTTTTCATATTTTGATTTTTGTGTTTACAATTTAATATATCTTGACAATTATTTTAATTTGCATATATATCCATTTTTAGTATTATTCATTATATATTTTTAAATATATCTATAATATATATATATATACAACAAGACGTATATAAGCCAATTTCATGGTTGCAAGCTATAATGTTATACAGGAAAATATTACAAATAATTTCTACATATTTTTATTAATCTTGAAACTTTATCATCCAACTTTTGCAGGCTTAATTAAAAAAAGAAAGTATTTAACAATTTTATTCATTTTTAAGTGTCTTGGTAACTTATTTGTTTATATGATATTCAATTGAATTCTTATGCATATTATTTTTATTTAACTTAGTTAATATTTTTATTTTTGAAAAACATGGCACAGAATCGAAACGCGTTTTGCTCCGTTCCTAATTTCGATGGGGACGCGAGATTTGTCAAATTTTTCTTCGATCAATTAAGATCCTTTGCCATGTTAAATAAACTAACAAATGACGCGACATTACATGTAATGAAAGAAAAACTTCGTGATGCTGCGTTAGCATACTTTATTGAAAATGAAACACTATATAACTCGACAGATCTTAAATTCATCGAGGAAAATTTCTGTAAGTTTTTCAGGGAATCGTCATATAACACTGGAATATCAGAATTTCATAATTTAAAAATTTTGCCCGGAGAGTCTATTAAAAATTTTGCCCATCGTGTAAATGTTGCTGTACCTAAGGCTTTCCCTGACCTTAAAGACAAACAATCCCTTGATAACATTAAACTTCCGAAATTTTTAGAGTGTGTACCCCCAAATATTAAAATTAAATTAATGGAGGAAAACATAGGAGACTATAATAAGGCAGTTGAACGTGCTCAGACATTATCCGAAATATATGATTCTTTCAACAACACTACTAATACTAAGACTATTCTTTCTTGTGATAATAAAAATGACTCTGTAATATTAAACACATTGAAAGATTTATCTGAGAAAATTAATAGCATTTCACTTACAAACAACAATCCACCCTCCCATAATGAATCTTTGCACGTAGTTCAGTCAAGCAGACCCAAATTTGATCAAAGAAATTATAGAAATAATTACAAAACTAGACAGACCAATTTTCGTTCTTCCCCTAGAAGAAACTTTTCTAGAAATAATTTGATTTGTCAACTTTGTTCCAAACATGGTCACGTTGCTTTAAATTGTTATAAATGGAGAAATAGCGATAATTTAACTTATAAAACACGTAATAATGAAAACCGTAATTTAAACTAGAAAAGAGGTATGGAGATGCTGATGCTGCCATATCTCGAAAACTAAGGGTCTCATCAGCAAATGAACATAAATTCCCGAATGTGTCACCTTCAAATTCTCTTCCGAAAATTTCACATACTAGACTTGTAAATTCAGTTGGATCTCAAACTGTTGCTAATATTACTGTAGCAGATAATAAAGCTACCCAAACATTTCAAAACTTTAGTCATATTTCTAATACAGGGTATATTCCAAGTGACAGCAATGAGAGTTGCACAGATAATATTGAAGATCATATTTTATTTAATGTAAACAAAAATTCACATACACTTCCTATAATAAAAGCTAAATTAGCCAATAATGATATAAAGTTTCTTATTGATACCGGAAGTAGTTGTTCACTTTTAGCCCAATCAACATTTGATAATTTAAAAGCAAATTTGAAATATAAAAGACTAGGTTCGTCTATTACTCTTAAAACGGTCAATTCTTATGTTGAATTTTCTTCATGTATTCGTGCAACTTTCAAAATTGAAAAAAAGTTTTTCCAACACAATTTCTATATTATTGACATACCACATAGTTCTAATTTTCATGGAATACTTGGCATGGATTTCATTAAAGAAAATCATGTCACTATTGACTTTTCGAAAAATTCCATGAGAATTGGAAAATTAGACTTTACTTGTTCCTTATTTGATTCGGAAAATGAAAGATTAGATGTATATAATGTTAACTCTGACGATAATAATATGAATGTTTATCTTCTAAAGAAAGTTATAATACAAACTGGTGAAAATATCTACATTACTGCAAAAACAAATAATAAGTTACAACAAACGAATTACATATTTAGTACTGACTTAAAGGATCCTGATATAGAAATTTTAGATTCTATTGTATCACCGAATTACAAAAGTGAAATTAATTCTGATAGTAATAATTCTCTTTTTACGTTACTTATCTCAAATAAGGGTAAAAATTCAATTCACCTCAATAAAAATATGCATATTGGTAAATTATTTTTAATTGATGAAATTAAAGAACCACATTTAGATAAAATTGAAGACTCTTACTCTAGTAATAATAATATACAAAATATTGAGGACCATATCCACTTAATTCAAGCTTCTGAGGATATATTACTAAAACGTAAAAATGATTTATCAAGTAAAGATTTTTGTTTGAATCATTTAACCCTTGATCAACGTAACACACTTGAAAATTTATTTTTAAGTAAATTTGCTGCTTTTTCCAAATCTCTCAGTACTCTAGGACATACTGATAAAATAATTCCTAATCTTAAGTTAATTAATGATTTCCCTATTAAAACACTTCCATTTCCGATTCCACAAGCTTTACAAAAAGAAGCCCAAGAACAGATCAATGAATTAGTAAACGCCGGCATAATTGAGCGTAATTGCTCCGAGTGGGCTTGTCCCATATTGCTGGTAAAGAAAAAATCTGATGGTTCAAAGAAACAACGTTATAGACTTGCTTTAGACCTTAGAATGGTCAATACAGTCATACAAGGTTCCTCGTATCCACTTCCTAAGATTCAAAATATTATTTCAAATCTTTCGTCATTCAAATACTTTACTTCGTTGGATTTCATGCAAGCGTACCACCAAATTGACCTTCCAAAAAAATATCAAGATATGTTAACATTTACATCTGTTTTTGGCAGTTATCGATACAAACGTGTTTGTTTTGGTTTAAAGAACGCCAGTTCTATATTTCAGTCTCTAATGGACACAATACTCGACGAGATAAACATTAATGGCATATATGCTTATCAGGATGATCTGATTATTGGATCAAACTCATTTGAAGAGACTTGTGAAAAAGTAAATAAAGTTTTAGAAATACTTATCAAATATAATTTAACATTATCCCCATCTAAGTGTGAATTCCATAAATCAGCAGTTAATTATTTAGGTTTCCATATTGAAAACCATACTATTTCACCCATCACCGCTAGCATCGTAAAGATCAATTCTTTTCCACCACCGACGACAAAACGACAATTAAAAAAAATTCTTGGACTTGCTAATTTTTATAAATGGATTTTACCATCTTTTTCAGAACTTGCGCAACCCCTTGTGGAACTCACAAAACCCAAAACAACATTCAAATGGACAGAAAAACATCAGAGTATTTTTCAAAAAATTCAAAAGTTATTCTTTCTTCCCCCAATGGTTCGACTTCCAGATTGGGAGAAAACATTCTATGTGAACACGGATGCATCAAAAACAGCCATTTCAGGAGCACTCATGCAAAAATTTAATGGTAAATTACTTCCTATAGCATACTTTTCCAAATCTTTAAAACCTTCTGAAAAGAAATATCCTGCGTTAAAATTGGAACTTATGGCAATTCATAAAACTGTTACCGCTTTCAAATACTATTTATATAATCGTGAGTTCGTAATTTTGTCAGATAGTGCTCCCCTTGAAAAATATAAGAAAACTACCAATCCCGCTGACGTAACCACCCGCTGGTTAATGGACTTATCTGAATATACATACGTTTTTAAACATATTCCTGGAAATTTGAACATCTTAGCGGATTATTTATCACGTTGTAATTTTGAAAACAATCAAGAGGATCTCAAAGCTAATCCAAACTTAATTCATGACATACAACCACTACCAATTGTTGATGTTGATGAAAATGAAAACAGACTTAAAATTAACAGTAAGGATAAAATTAATAATGAAAATCAAAGCAAATGCTCAGAATATGTTAATTATATGATTTCAGGAAATTCGAACTCTAAAGACCCCTTACTAGAAATTTCAGACCAAACATTTGTGTCCGAACAAATTAAGGATTCTGAATTAAAAGCAATTTACGAAGAAATCTTAAAAAACGGAAAGTCAGAAAAATTTCCCAATTACTTTATAAATCCTGATTCTAAAGTATTAATGCTCAAGAAAGAGAATATTCATAACAATTCATTCAGTTATTTAATTATTGTCCCAAATTCTTTAAAAGCGAAAGCATTGTCCATTGCGCATTTATCTCACTTCGGTTTGGCTAAAACCTATGAATTTCTTTCTAGAAGATACTTTTGGAGGGGCATTTATACTGATACCCTCAATTTCGTCTCTTCATGCACTAAATGCTTACAAGCGAAACATCACAAAACACCTCCTGCTCCATTACAAAAAACATATACACCCACTCATCCAAATCATACAATCTCCACAGACTTGGTGGGTCCTTTTAGTAATGGTCAATACGTCTTGACAATAATTGATCATTTCAGTAGACACTTAGAACTTTACCCGTTATCTAATATTACTTCTCCAAAAATAGTTCAATGTTTGTTTTCATACATTACAACCTTTGGTCGCCCTGCATGTATTCTATCAGATTTAGGTCGACAATATACATCTCAAGTTTACAATACATTTAATGACACTCTAGGCATAAAAATAATACATTCGTCTGCTTTTCATCCTCAATCGAACTCTATTAGCGAACGTGTAAACACATCAATTAAGTATTCAATTAATATATTATTAGAAGAAGGTCATTCATTTCAAAATGCACTATATATACACAAATCTCTCTACAATGGATCTACGCATTCTTCCACTCAATTCTCGCCTAATCTTCTACATTTTGGTAGAGAACTGGCACTAATTTTTGACACTTATAATTCAAATTATAATTACACTTACCTGGACTCTAATGTAAACATCTATAGATTAATGCAAGACCTTCAGGAAATTTATAAAAAAGCGTACAATAACATTCAAGATTCCCAATCAAAAAGAAATAAATATTTTCAAAGAAAAGCTAAACTAAGAAGCATCTGCACAAAAGATATTGTGTATCTGAAGTCTATGGATAAATTTAAATCTAAATATACAGGTCCTTTCATTGTCACAGTTAAACATTCCCCTGTTTCATTTTCAATTAAACGGTTACATGCTAGTGATGATAAGGCATTTCGTGTGCATATAGATAGAATTTTATTGGCACCTCCACGTAATAATCACTTATTTGACATTTATAATAATTCTAATATTAATAAGAATCTCATTATTTCCAATGATACACATGAATATAATTTACGAAACAGAAAGTAATTTTTCATCAATATTTTTCCTTAGGTTAAAAGTTACGCAGTATAAATTTTTAAATATTTATAATGATTAAGGATAAATTAAATAAATTTGATGTATACTTACATCGCAACAGACCTGATCAACCTGTTGTGATTTTTATCTGTTGTGAAATTTCGCAGCTTGGATAATCAATGGCTGGTCCAGGAAATTATATTCTAAGCTGCATTGTCTTACAACAGCAGTGTATATCACTTTTAATATTTTTCTTTAACTTACGTGTTATTTATAATTGAATTTTAACAATAGTTAACATACTAGAATTAAAAAAAAAAAAATGTTTACGTAGACTTTTGGTGCAGGTAATATTTTTATCATACATACATGCATGTCTCATATATTGCAATTCCAATTACCTATTTAAAAAAAAAAAATGAATATATAAAAACATATGTTATTATTACTTTCTTTCAACATGTATTATTTATTTAAACCTTTTATTGAATATAAAAGGCTCACTATATATTTGATAACATATAAATATACTTGGTTTTTATTTTGTGAAACTTTCATATTAAAATTGCTTATACATTTGAACTATGTATTTATTACAACAAATCCTTATCCTACATGTACTGAAATGGACTCGTCAACGTTTCTCGCCATGCATGGTAACATAAAAATTTACTGATTTCAGCATCTTACCACGAACTAATAATATATATGATGACTGAATTAATATGATTTTAAATCAAAGGACTACAGCTCATTTTGTTTGTGGATATATTCTAAAGACTTTTGTGTACACAGATTTATGGCCATACAACATTATATCACATCACCTTATAATATCCTTATTTCCTGTATTTGCATTTTATTATTGTATAAGAATATTTTTTTTAAGTATGCATACTAGATTTTCTATTGATATTATAACAATGTACGTATTTTATTTGTATTGGAAGCCATTCGTTTTTTGTTTTTGTTTTATAACAAAACTTGTTCTATTTTACAAGATTGGAAATAATTTGATTTAATTTTAATTTTTGCAGAGTTTTCATATCATAGACGATGTAATGGCTGAACCCATTTTTTTTTCGGTCGACGGGGAGAAATATGTGATGTTGAAAAACATCACATATCCCTTTTTAAAATAAAATAATAATAATAATATAAATTACATTTTATTTATTTATTTATAATACAAGCAAACATTATATTTCTTATTCTAAAAGAATTTAATACAATTTTGTTTATTTCGCTTATGCTATTTTATTTTTATTTCTATTTCATTAATCTGTAATTTCATATAATTTATTGTTCTTTTTCCTGCTCTAAATCTCATCAAGTAATAATTAAATAAAATATCAAAGAAAGAGAAACCCATTCATTTTATGCTTTAAAACCGCAGACGATTTTTTTTTATTGTAGCTTCCTGTCTCCAATCAAACGTTTATAGATTCCGTTGAATCATCATAGCTGAAAATAATTTCTAATATTTTTTTTATCAATTGATTTTGCACTTTTAGCCAAATTCTGGACACCTGACAAAATTTAATCACATCATATGACGTAATTTAATTTTTAGCCAATCTTTTAACTATTATTTAGGTTTACCAGATATAAATTTAAAATGTGTTCAGCCAACTTGATTTTTGATGCCAATGAGATTTGGCGAAATAAATTAATTAGCTTGCTGTCTGTCTTTCTGTAAAGATGTTATTTTTTTTTTTATCTTTGAGTCAAAAATGTCGAAATGCTTTCGGTTTAGAAAAGTATATCAAAATGGCTTCCATTCTTCATTCGATGTCTCTCTGATTAATAAACTGAAATTCTTCATCATGAATGTTTGCGAATCTACTCATTCGTTTTTGTTCAAAAATGCATTATATATATCTTATAAGAGTAATAAAGAAATGTAATTTTTCTAAATGGAAAATGACTTCATGCTACATTTTACGGAGCTGAGTGAACCTGCTACGCTGTACGTCATGGCCGCTTCATACTTTAGATATCTCCATCCCAGCTCTTCATTAAACCATCATTACATTATTGTTAGCAACACATGGAGCAAACAGATTTAGCGAAAGCCTCATATTTGTGCAAACAATAATGAAAGTGTAATTTGAAATGAAGATCTGCCATACGAAATTTGTATACGAAGGTTTACATAGCTCGAATAGTTTTGCTTTTTAAAGTAAGATATTAAATGGAATATTAAACGGTTTGTTGGTTGGGTTTTACGTCACATTAGTGTTGCGCTTTGGGCAATTGGCAAATAGTCTGGGACTCACCCATAAGGATGGTCCTGGGGAAGTAAATGGAATTGGTGCTTTGAGAAAAATGCTATGAATAGAATTAAAAGTCTTAATAAAGTTTCAAGTTGTATCGGAATTATGGCTTTTGATAAATTTTTAATATTGTAGGTGCATTGGAAAATATTTTTGATGAAGTTCTGTTATGATTATCATTCAAAATGATTCTCCGATTTAATCTATCTTCACCATGAAGGCTCCATTCCCCTCCATGGAGGACCAAAATTTTGATGATATGTCTTCCAGCGGCGGCTCGTATTGGGGGTACTTCATCGAAACGTCTAGGAAAAGTACAAAGAATGGAACTTTTATTCACCTAATTGGCTGATTCGCTTATTTCGACAATCTAAGTAAATATGTTAACACTTCAAGAGCCAATGAAAAGAAAACGTTTTCGTTGTTAACATACTGTTTTCAGTCATTAGCCTGCAGCCCTCCCAAAACGTCACTCACGAGCCGCCACTGATGTCTTCTGACCACGTTTCGGGGCGTATCCTAGACAGTTGCCATTTGTCAATAGTGTAGCACTAGTGCTACCTAAAACCTATATAATCTCAACCATGTACATACATTTATGGGTAAATATAAGATGTCACCGAAGCAAGGGAGCCATCTACTCCGTAGAGGATCAAAATTGTGATGGTATGTCTCTGGACCATCCTTAGGAGTGAGTCCTTGTACGTCGCCAATTGTCCAATAGTGCAGCACTAGTGCGACGTTAAACCCAGCCTGCCTACCCACCCTGTAAATATACAAAAAATATACACCCTTAAGTGGTGTGTCCTAGAGCCAATTGTCTTAGCGTAGCACTAATGTGACATAAAACGCATGTCCGCTCTCTCTCTTAGGGTTACATACAAACGGAATGCTTGCAATTTCGATGACGTAAATTTTGCAATTTTTTTGCAAATACAGTCGGCAGTAAAAGTATCCGAGCACTATGGAAAATTCCTATGTAAAAAAAGTACACTTAATTTAGTTTTGTTAAATAAATCCTTGTCGAATCCTGGTCTTAGTCAGTCTAAGCACACGATTCGACAAGGATTTATTTAACAAAACAGTATTAAGTGTGCTTTTTTCACATAGGAATTTTTGCTAGTGCTCGGATACTTTTGCTGCCGACTGCAGTCATAGATTTGGAACGCTTGCAAACGGCTTTGCAACCGGAAGTGTTTCATTTGTATGTACCCCTAAAAAGTTTTGGCAGTTGTGGTGACTCAATCATCCCATGCGAGTGCTACCGGTCTAATTAATTTAATGATATTTTAATGAATACTAATTAAGGGAGCCGCGCTGAGCGGGATTAACGTTGCGTTATGCTACGCAAAGGGCAATTGGAGACGCTCTATTGTTAGTTGGTTGATTTTTAACGTCACACTAGAACTGCGCTATGGGTAATTGGATGCACCCCTAAAGATGGTCCGGAGACATGCCATCACAATTTTGATCCTCCACGGAAGGTATGACCTCTTAAGGTAATATATTATAACTAAATTTAAATATTCAGTATATATATTTTTTTCGTTATTTGAAGACGCTCACTATATACTTATAGAGATTAGTGTATAATCGATTTTAAACATTTTTCCCCAAAAGTTATTTTTAAAAAAATGGCGTTTGGGGGAGTTTTTTTTTCTTTTCTTTCTTTTTTTTTCATCAAGAATGAGATTGAGTGAGTTTAACGTCTAACTAGAACTGCGCAGTGGGATATTAGCGATAGTCTGTGATTAACTTTAAGGGATGGGTTAAAGTGTTATATTATTTACATATAATATTATGTGTATTTAATTTTATATATAATGTTTAAATTATATATATATATATATAATCAAAGCATGTATGTGTATATATAATAAATTGTTTCCATACGTATTTTAAACCCTACACTTAAAATCAATATTGTCTCCAATAGCTCACTATGCAGTTCTAGAGCGACACTAATAAACCCTTTCTAGTCTAATCCACATGTATTCAGCGTTCTGTTTGACGTAACTCGCACTCTCTTACGTATGCTGTGGAGGGTTGCAATTTTCGGCACGTTAAGAAAAGCGCCATGTTGGCGATTTTTCGAAACCGGCTACCTATTCCAATGAATTGTCTTTGTTGGGGTAACTGAGTCACCCCAGCGAGTGCTACCGGGTTAAAAAAGGAATAACGTAAAATTTTTGGTACCCTCGGCGGGACTGTAAATGCACAGTTAATTGTGAATATGGCTAATTTAGAAAATTTGAAAAAGGCTAAAAAGGCTGAAAGAGCCGCTTTCTCGAAAGCATATAATAAAGTTGAAGAATTGATAGCCTCACAAGATGTTGACCTTGCGGAACTGGAATCCGAATTAACGGCCCTCTTCACTTGAAAAAAATTCCGATGCCGGCTGAAAGCAGATAAAAAGTGTCCCACGTGGTTTTGACAGGAGGAGGAGAAGATTGACAGATTCACTGACGAATCATTGACTTTTTGGAAGAATAAATCAAAAATCAGCCACATCCATATTGCGGTTTCGCCGAAGTTTTGTTTTGTTTTGATTCTTTTTTTCTTTTTTTCTTTTTGTGTTTCTTTTTTTCTTTTCTTTTTCTTTTCCATTTTCACATGACATCAAATAACTTTCCTCATTTATTCTAATCTATTTATATGTATTTTAATAGAGTAGCTCGATCCGACCAAGTACTTTATACTATTTTCAGCCCGGTTCAGGCTTTCTTTAGTTATACCGGCGAATTACGTAACAGTGAAATTAAAAAAAAATATATATATATATACTTTATAATTATACTTGAAGTCTGATATAATTAATTTAACTAAACTAGTATGTTGTGGCCACCACATGACTTTCTTCTATATTTTTCTATACAAATTCCCTCAGTAAAAATAATTTATTAAAATTATTATAAAAAAAAATTTTCTTCCATGATAATGCAGACGATTTCCATATTAGAGAAGTAGTTCCATTTATTCTCAAAAAAAAAAAAAAAAAAATAATAATAATAATAATAATAATAATAAAAAATTACGATTTTTTTTTTCAAAAGTTTTTTTTTTTTTTTTTTTTCGTTAAAAGTAACAACAACAACAAAAAAAAAAAAACGATAACTTTGTTTTAAATTATCATAGATCTACAATTCAACCATTTGTTTTAAAGGTATTGACGAGATCTTTCGAAAGATACCCATCTTGAAAATTTATCCCTCCCGGGGGGAGGGGGGGGACTTTCTTCTATATGTAATATAGAGAAAGTATTGGATTCGTGAAAATTTTCGAACTCCGGTTTTCGATGGATTTGCACGTTTTGGGATGTGCTGAACATGATTTGATAGTTTTTAGAAAATGTCTGTCTCTCTCTCTCTCTCTCTGTGTGTGTGTCACGAATTTTTGGAGGCTGTATCTCACGAACCAATGAACGAAATTTAACCAAACTTGGTATTTAGTTGGACCCTGACATAAACTGGTGCTGATTAGATTTAGGGATCAATCGCCCAATAGGTGGCGCAGTGATAGCATTTTTTCTAAATTTTTAACATGGCAGTATAGGACAAAATTTCGTATAAATGTACATAATGAGAGTTATTTTTAACTTTTGATTGTAAAACTAATATGAATTATTGATAAAAGTAGTTGTTAACTAGGGGGGGGGGAAATTGTGCTTGTGGGGGCGTCGCCCTCCCCCGGGCGAAGTAAATTTTCAAGATGGGTATCTTTCGGAAGGTCTCCTCAATACCTTTAAAACGAATGGTTGAACTATAGATCTGTGATAATGTGAAACAAAGTTATTCATATTTTTTTTTTTTTTACTTTTAATAAAAAAAACTTTGAAAAAAAAATCGTAATTATTATTATTATTATTATTATTATTATTTTATTTTATTTATTTATTTTTTTTTTTTTGAGAATAAAATAGACTTTTTTTTGGATATTTACTGTTATACTACTTTTCTGATATGGGGGGAGGGGGGGGCAAAACGTAATTTCACAAAATCCTTCATATCTCAAGCAAAAAAACACATATCCCTAAAATTTTTGCTTTTAAATATAGCTAATACAAATGTCTAAAAATCGGTTTCTGGAATTTTTCAAATTCGGTCCCCAAGGGGGCGGGGGGGGGGGGGCAAAACGTGATTTCACATGCGTAAAACGTGATTTCGCATAATCCTATATATCTCAAACAAAAAAAATAGATATACGTGAAATTTTTGCTCTAAAATATAGCTAATGCAACTATCTAAAAACCAATTTCTGGAATTTTAGAAATTCAGACCCCAGGTGGGGCAGCAAGGGGGGGGGGGGGCTATGGAGCAAAAACAAATAGAAGTACAGTTAGGCCGTTCAAAATTGGTACAGATAGGTTTAAGAGGCCTGCAAGTCGAATGGGGATATTTTCGATTGTGTAAAGATATTAGGAGGGGCAAGAAGGGGGGGGGGAGAAGAGGCGGGGGGGGGGGCAAAAAAAATAAAAATAGTGTCAGATCGTTCAAAATTGGTACGTAGAGGTTTTCGATACTTACAAATCGATTGCGGATATTTTTGAATTTGTAAAATTATTAGGAGGGGCGGGTAGGGGTGGGGTGGTAAGGGGGGGCTATGGGGCAAAAACAAATAGAAATACAGTTAGGCCGTTCAAAATTGGTACAGATAGGTTTAAGAGGCCTGCAAGTCGAATGGGGATAATTTCGATTGTGTAAAGTTATTAGGAGGGGCAAGAAGGGGGAGGGGAGGGGGGGGTGCAAAAAAATAAAAATAGTGTCAGGTCTTTGAAAATTGGTACGTAGAGGTTTTCGATACTTACAAATCGATTGCGGATATTTTTGAATTTGAAAAATTATTAAGAGGGGCGGGTAGGGGTGGGGTGGTAAGGGGGGCTATGGGGCAAAAACAAATAGAAATACAGTTAGGCCATTCAAAATTGGTACAGATAGGTTTTAGAGGCCTGCAAATCGAATGGGGATATTTTCGAAAGTGTAAAGTTATTAGAAGAGCCGGGAAGGGTGGGGGGCAGAGGGGCAAAAAAAAATATATCAATCAAGATCATTCAAAATTGTTACATCGAGGTTTTCGATACCTACAAATCGATTGCGGATATTTTTGAATTTTTAAAATTATTGGGAGGGGCGGGAAGGGAGGAGGAAGCGGAGGGGCAAAAAAATAAAAATAGAGATAGATCGTTCAAAACTGGTGCATAGAGGTTTTTGATACTTTCAAATCGATTGCGGATATTTTCGAATTTGTAAAATTATTAGGGAGCTCATATATATGCAATCGCGCACGGGTCTACGCTGCCGAAGGCAGTGGGGACCCGGTGCGACATTTTTCCCGATCAGAGTTTTTTTTTTTTTCCACATGATAAAAATTAATGCAATTTTGAGAATTCATTAATTATAATGATTCATGTAAAAATAGTGACCAGCGAAGCGGACGTAGCCTGCTAGTCTATTTATATGTATTTTAATAACATAGCCCGACCCGACGAAGTATTTTATTCTATATTCAGCCCGTTTTAGGCTTTCAGTAGTTATATCGGCGAATTCTGTAGTCCAGTCAAAATGGGAAAAATAGAAGAAAAAAATCGTGTAGTTTTGAAATTTTGCATACTCATAGCCGAGGGGGTCCTGAACAATATACTAAAAGTCCCCGCCCGTGGGAAGTGAGCGGGGGGCAGGGGGGGCAATTAAGGGGGGCAATTTTCAGTTTTTATTACATATCTTAAAAACTATCGCATTTAGAGAAAAAATGTCAATTACAAAATTAATCTACGTAAAATTTCCTACAAAAATGTATGGTACATTTTGTTTGTACGATCATTAGTTTAGAAGCTATAGGGAGATGAAATAACACATTTTCTTGAAAAATTCTTTTTTGCAATAGTAAAATCAACTAAAGTGTGCAATTAAAAGGGTTCTTGTCAAATATTTTCTAATGTAAAAAACAAATATATACATAGGGAATATGCAAGGATAATACAGCATGTTTTGTAAGTTTTAAATAATTTTAAGGCTAGTAGGCGCAAGTGGCGGTTTGAGTAAAAATCTGGATAAGTCCAGACAAAATAGGAAAAATAGAAAAAAAAAATCGTGTAGTTTTGAAGTTTTGCACACTCATAGCCGAGAGGGTCCTGAACAACATACTAAAAGTCCCTGCCCGTGGGGGGTTAGCGGGGGCAGGGGGGCATTTAAGGGGGGCAATTTTCAATTTTTATTACATATCTTAAAAACTATCGCATTTAGAGAAAAAATGTCAATTACAAAATTAATCTACGCAAAATTTCCTACAAAAATGTATATTACATTTTGTTTTTACGATCATTAGTTTAGAAGATATAGGGAGACGAAATAACACATTTTCTTGAAAAATTCTTTTTTGCAATAGTAAAATCAACTAAAGTGTGCAATTAAAAAGGTTCTTGTCAAATATTTTCTAATGTAAAAAACAAATATATACATAGGGAATATGCAAGGATAATACAGCATGTTTTGTAAGTTTTAAAAAATTTTAAGGCTAGCAGGCGCAAGTGGCGATTTGAGTAAAAATCTAGATAACGAAGACCCAAAACCGATCAACATTAAAAAAAAAAAAAAAAAAAAAAAAAAAATCGTGTAGCTTAGAAATTGAGCACAGTTATAAAGTTAAGTGCTCTGAATAACATACTAAAAGTCCCTAACCATGGGGGGGGGCATTTAAAGGGTGCACATTTCAGTTTTTATTAAGTACATTTAGAGAAAAAAAAATCTCAATTGCAAAATTAATCTACGTGAAATTTCCTAAAAAAATTGTATATTCTATTTTGTTTGTATGATCAATAGTTTAGAAGATATAGCGGAACAAAATAACACATTTTCTTGAAAAATTCTTTTTTTTTTTTTTTTTTTTTTTTTTTTGCAATAGTAAAATTAACTAAATTGTGGAATTAAAAGGGTTCTGATAAAATATTTTCTAATGTACAAAACAAATATATGCATAGGGAATATGTAAGGATAATACAGCATGTTTTGTACGTTTTAAATAATTTTAAGGTTAGTAGGCGCAAGTGGTGTTTTGGTAAAAATCCAGATAACGAAGACCCAAAACTGATCAACATTTAAAAAAAATCTTATATTTTGAGACTTTTTTCTCTAAATGCGATAGTTTTCAAGATACTTAATAAAAACTGAAATGTGCCCCCTTTAAATGCCCCCCCCCCATGGTTAGAGACTTTCAATATGTTATTCAGGGCACTTAACTTTATAACTGTGCTCAATTTCTAAGCTATACGATTTTTTTTTAAATGTTGATCTGTTTTGGGTCTTCGTTATCTAGATTTTTACTCAAACCGCCACTTGCGCCTACTAGCCTTAAAATTATTTAAAACTTACAAAACATGCTGTATTATCCTTGCATATTCCCTATGTATATATTTGTTTTTTTACATTAGAAAATATTTGACAAGAACCCTTTTAATTGCACACTTTAGTTGATTTTACTATTGCAAAAAAAGAATTTTTCAAGAAAATGTGTTATTTCATCTCCCTATATCTTCTAAACTAATGATCGTACAAACAAAATGTAAGGTACATTTTTGTAGAAAATTTTACGTAGATTAATTTTGTAGTTGACATTTTTTCTCTAAATGCGATAGTTTTTAAGATATGTAATAAAAACTGAAAATTGCCCCCCTTAAATGCCCCCTGCCCCCCCCCGCTCACCCCCACGGGCAGGGACTTTTAGTATGTTGTTCAGGACCCTCTCGGCTATGAGTGTGCAAAACTTCAAAACTACACGATTTTTTTTTTTTTTTCCATTTTTCCTATTTTGACTGGACTTATCCAGATTTTTACTCAAACCGCCACTTGCGCCTACTAGCCTTAAAATTATTTAAAACTTACAAAACATGCTGTATTATCCTTGCATATTCCCTATGTATATATTTGTTTTTTACATTAGAAAATATTTGACAAGAACCCTTTTAATTGCACACTTTAGTTGATTTTACTATTGCAAAAAAGAATTTTTCAAGAAAATGTGTTATTTCATCTCCCTATATCTTCTAAAGTAATGATCGTACAAACAAAATGTACTATATATTTTTGTAGGAAATTTTACGTAGATTAATTTTGTAATTGACATTTTTTCTCTAAATGCGATAGTTTTTAAGATATTTAATAAAAACTGAAAATTGCCCCCCTTAAATGCCCCCCTGCCCCCCGCTCACCCCCCACGGGCGGGGACTTTTAGTATGTTGTTCAGGACCCTCTCAGCTATGAGTATGTAAAATTTCAAAACTACACGATTTTTTTCCTCTATTCGTCAAATTTTGGCCTTCGTTGCCTGGACTATAAAGAAAGTGTACTTGTGTTGTTATTTATACGTGTTTCTTTATACAAGTCAAATTTTTTATAAGTAGTATAATATATAAATAGTGTTGAATTATAGAGCCTACATTTATTTAAAAATCTGGTGTGAAACAACCACACGACTTCCATTACCCACTATTACACGTATTATATGCAATTTTTGAAGATAATGTTAACAGAAGATATGGAATTGTCCTAATGAAATAGACACCTAAAAATTTTCCGGTAAGGGAAAGTTAATACACGTGTAAAAACATAAAACAGAGTTTGCACAGCGATTTTTTTTTTTTAAAGAAAGGGGAAGAAAATTGGCAGAGTTTATTTATTTGAAACACCAAGTTTCGAGATGTAAAACTGATCTTTCTGATCAGGATGACTATTAATTTTCCTGTGATAACCAAGTAAAGCATGAGAAAGGATATCTAAAATGGGTTTATGTAACAATTTTCAAGAAAATCGTTAGAGCCGTATTTGAGATACCGATTTTTACCAAAGCTTGACAAAATTAATTGTTGGCCAGAAAAAAACAATTATATGTAAAAGGATATTTAAAAGAGGGTCAATATGGCAAGTTTGAAAAAAAAAAAAACATACAGCCGTTTTGACAGGAAAGCATTTGCAGGACCTGAAATTTAGCTATTTGTACAGGGCGCCTATCAATTTTCCTGAACTAACCAACTATATCCTTCGAAAGGATATATAATAGAGTGTTTATACAGCAATTTTAAAGAAAATCGTTAGAGCCGTTTTTGAGATATGGACTTATGGCCTCACTTCCGGTTTCAGATGTCCCACTTCTGGTTTTCCAATTTTCACCAAAATTTGAAAAGTTTATCTGTACACCAGAACAGTTTCAATTCTTACCCACTTCTTATCGCTTCCCCAGCGGGTAAGTTCAAAATTATGTGAAATCCCACCAAAGTAAATAATGCGTACAATTGATCCACATCCATACATCAAAATTCGCCAATCTAAGATAATTTAAAGCAAATTCAAAAGGAAAAACGAGATTTTACACGTGTTTCTTGTCCCCCCCCCCCGGGTGGTAGGGTAAAGGAGGAATTTTGTAAAATCCCGTTACAATAAGTGACGGATACATATAAAAAATTTACGCGCCAAATTTAGCGACCATTAATCCCGTGGATTTCCCAAGACAAATTTAGCGCTAAAAGGGAGGGTCTCGAATAAGCTCCGTCGTAACCCCCCCCCCCCCCACCAAAAAAAAAAAAAAAATCGAAAATTTTACACACACACACACACACAAAGAAAGAAAATGGGTTTTTGGAAATATCCTAAATAAGACACATAGCTTTTTTCAATACATTTGTACCATTTCAGTAGAGCTCTACTAAAAAATCCGGAATTTCTGAAATTTTCCCCCAAAAAACGATTTCTTTCCTCCCTCCTGTCAAGAATTACAAAATCGTACATAATGTTTTATTTATACTCAAATCTTGTTTCCTCATGTGCAATTTCTTCAGCGTGAAGTAATTTGGGGCCGAGTTATGCTTACAAATTTTTTTTTTTGCTTCCTACCCCCCAGGGTGAAAGGGGGGGAGATTTCGATAAATTCCGTTACTTTAGGGATCGGATACATATATAAGCAATCCAAGCATCAAACTTTCTGACCCTGACCACAGCTCTCATAAATTTCGCAGGACAAATTTAGCGCTAAAAGTGGTGACTCGAATTTGCCCTTTGTAACACATACCTATCCCCCCCCCCCTTAAAAAAAAAAAAAAAAAAAAAAAAAAAAAAAAAAAATGTGTTTTGAAAATGTCTTAAAGAAGACCCATCGCTGTTTTCAACATCTTTTTTCCATTTTTGTTAAAATTTTACTAAAAATCTGGAATTTGAACAATTTTCCGCCAAAAGTTGATTTCCCTCTTCCTTTCCCTTAAAAATCGAAATTTCCTAAATCGCAATGTTTTATTTATTCCAATAAATTCCATTACTTTAGGTGTCGGATAGATACATATAATCCGAGCACCGAAATTCGTGACCGCAGCTTCCATAGATTTCTCAGGAAAAATTTAGCGCTAAAAGGGTTGTTAAAAAAAAGGGCCTTTTCTAATATGTTATAAACGTAAATTTTTCCAAAAAAATTTACGGGATGAGTTTTTGCACTTGAGAATTAAAATTAGGTGTTCCATCAGCGGGAACACTGCGGCTGAAAGGGTTAATAATCGAAAATTTCTAAATTGCAGATAACGTTTTATTTATACTCATGTCTATTCTTTATATGTTCAATTTCTTTACAGTGAAGTAATTTGGAGCGGTGTTATGCTTACAAACATGTTTTTAACTTTTGTTCCCCCCATCCCGGCGATAACTGGGGAGGGAATTTCGAAAAAGTTGGCAGATTTTAGTTGCGTAAAGACCTAAATTTCTGCCAAGCGCCGTTGAATTCCATCCAGCCATTCTCACGTGATACCCGGACAATAATAGCGTTACAGACATACAGACACGATGACACACACACAGACAAAATTTTCTGAAGTAATTTTCGAATTTTATGGTGTGTGGAAAGTGAAGATATCGCTTTTTTTTTTTTTTTTTTTTTTTTTTCCTGATAAATTTACAGAGAAAAGTCTGATTTTATTAATATCGATACACAGCTTGATATCCAGTTACTGTAATTCTAAAAGAACGCATAGAAACAGCGTTCATGTTCAGGTACCATACTTAAAATTTCAGCTGTGCTTTTATGTTAGGCGTGAAAATAAGAGCGCAAAATCTTTGAAAATAATAGTGTGATTTCGTCGTTTATAAATAATTTCATAAACACTTGACTCCCATTTCTTGCAAACTTTAAATTGTTCTAGTTTTAGTTTCTTCAGTTATAAAATCAACTTGCTTATGTCCTTAAAAATATTTGTTTCACTCAATTCCTAGACTTCAATATTAATACAACTTATTTTGCTCAGGAATGTAAATTAATTCTTCATACCTAAGAGTAAATAAAATATTTAGTTTAATTTGAAGTCTTGTTTTTTTTTTTTTTTTTTTTACTTTCTCTTACCCATAAGGTAGAGAAAGTATTGTTTTTGGGTCAAATTTTCGAACGCGAGATTTTGTTATATTTACACGTTTTGAGGTTCCCTGAATACGAAAATCATGTTTTTAGCAAATGGTCTGTGTGTCTGTCTGTCATCAGCATATCTCAAAAACAAATTATGGCAGAAAGTTCAAATTTGGTATTCTAAATGTGTATCATAGGGATGCTACACTAAGCTTTTCGTTAATATCAAGCAAATGGTTCGTGTACAGGGACAATCAAGATAATTCTAATACATTACGTCTGTGGGGGAAATTGCAGGAAAATAGAGTTTAACGTCTATAGACTGCACTAAACCAAATGAAACAAATATATGTATTTTGTAATAGAGACAGTTAACTGGGGAAAAAAAATGTGTATCTAGGAGCCTCGCATCCCCCCCTGGGGGGGAAGTCCCCCCTCGAGGGGAGTAAATTTTCATGATGGGTATCTTTCAAAAGAGCTCGCCAATACCTTTAAAACGAATGGTTGAACCATCGATCTGCGATAATTTAAAACAAAGTTATCGATTTTTTTACTTTTAACGAAAAAAATGCTTTTTTTTTTTTTTTTAATTGAGAATAAAATGGACTTTTTTGGATATTTGGTGTTATACTACTTCTCTAATATGGAAATCGTCTGCCTTATCATAAAAGACAATTTTTTTAAATAATAATACAGTTTTAACAGTTGTTCTTTGTGAGTCTGTTATCAGTGTAACTTTAAAAACTAAATACCGGCAGGGAACTCAAGCGTTATATTTTAAAGTTCATATGAAATTCATACTTGAACAGTTTGATCAATATTGATAAGTTTCAACGAGTGATACGGATTAAAGTTGTCAATAAATGTGATTGAAAGTTATTGTTGAACATAATTTTAAATTTAATATTAGTCGTGAATTCTATAGAAATGTAGATATTAGTTTCAAATGTGGGTTGAGAATGGTGGTACTCCCCTCCGCCCTTCCCACAGAAAATTATTTGTCAAATTAAATTATTCGTAAAGCTAGCTTAAATTCTTTTTACTATAGAATTTTATACAGTACTTGATATTTTATTCCTCAATCTGAATTTCTCTTTATAAAATTTAAATGTAGGGTAATAAAAAGTCGTGTGGGTGCCACACCAGATTATATAAAATAAAATTTATTATTGAAAATCTGCTTAATTTAGTAAAAAGTTTTATATAACTTGTTAAAAAAAAAAATTGTATATTGTCAATCGTGGCATTATCAGTAAAATATCAGATTTATGTACAAAGTATTCATATAATATTAGTATTACGCGCAATGAAAAACTATTTAAAATAAAATGTGATCATATATGTCCTATAAATAAGTCTCTGAACGATTGTCTTCTAAATTGTTATGTTACTCACATCCGTAATACAGGTGAAATCTATAATAATAATAATAATATTAAAAAAAAAAATAACTGAATAAAAAACCACAACGCCTAGACATATCTTCACCACAGAAATGTAAACATATTTTCTTCGAAACCACGAACGAGAGGCGTAGCCAGATAAAGGGTGTGTCAAAGAGGAAAATCGGCACAAATTTGTAAAATTTTTGGACTTTCTTTGCAAATTTAATTGATTTAAAATTTTATTAAAATACAGGATTTTTTTCCGCATTGAATTAAACTCTTTGAGATTGACGCAGCTTTTTAAATTCTGTTTTAAAAAATTGAAAGAGTTTTTTATAAGCTATTTAATGCATCAACCCAAATATTGCAATAAAACAGCTTTCTTAAAAAACAACTGTTATTTTTTCATAAAATCTACAAAAGCTGCGTCAGTTTACGAAATGAGAGTAATCCAATAAAAAAAAACGCATCTCAATCAATTAATATGTCACTGTTTTAAGTGCAAAGAAATTTTTACATAGGATAACATTGGATTTTAGAAAAGGAAATGCTGAGTGAAGAGGGCCCTTAAGTGTTTTTAAATCGAAAGTTGATCGCCTGGAAGTAACGCATGCAAGTATTCTTGAAGTTCTCTCTGAAAAAGAATTTGACACAGAATTTGAAATAATTGAGGATTATCGAGATAAAGCAATAAGAATTGAAACAAAAGTAAGAAGAATAATTGATACTCATCAAACTGTAAGTACTGCTTTTAGTCCAATTCAGAGTGAATCTGTTATTGTTAATTCTGTAGAAAATATTAATGAGAAAAGAAGGTTTAAATTACCTAGAATAGAATTACGACGGTTTGATGGTAATGTTAAAGAATGGCTTTATTTTTGGAGCCAATTTGAAAAAATTCATAACGATTCTACTATAGTTAATTCTGATAAATTTCAGTATCTATTACAAGCTACTGTTGAAGGATCACGAGCTAGAGAGGTTATTGAAAGTTTTCCGCCAACTGGCGATAATTATATAAAAGCAATTGACTGCTTGAAAACCCGTTTCGGTCGTGATGAATTACAAATTGAAATTTATATTAGAGAATTGTTAAAATTAGTTTTGAAGAATGCCAATTCAAAATTTTGTTCAAACAATTTATGTGTACTGTATGATAATCTCGAACAGCAAATTCGTGCACTGGAAACACTTGGTGTTACAACTGATAAATGTGCAGCATTACTTTATCCGTTGGTTGAATCATGTATGCCTGAAGATTTCCTTAGAGCTTGGCAGAGAAGCTCACATTTTGATCATGGTAATGATCCAAAAAAAAGGCTTGACAGTTTGTTAGCCTTTTTAAAAACGGAAGTAGAATCTGGGGAAAGAATTAACTTAGCTATGGCTGGTTTTGATTTGAATGATTCTTCTTGTAAAGGGAATAAAGAGATCAGAGGGAAAATTTGTACTGCTGCTAGTTTGTTAACTACTAATGCACGTGCAGAGAAGTTGTGCACTTTCTGCAACGGAAAACATGAATCGACGAATTGCTTTAAAGCACGAAAAATGTCATATAATGAAAAAATAAAAATTTTAAAGGATAAAGGTTATTGTTTTAGATGTTTAAAAGTTGGCCATAAGGCAGAAAAATGCCGATGTTTTGTGAAATGTACTCTTTGTAACCGAACACATTTTGCTATTATGTGTACAGAATCAAACAAAAGGGTAAATAAGTCTACATCAAATAATCCGGAAAAGGAAATTAAAGAGCAGAATAAATCTGTGAATTTGGCAACCATATCCAAATCTCCCCAAGTTTTGCTGCAAACTTTGAAAGTTAATTTAAAATATAAGAACAGTACTTTAGTCGTGAGAGCACTGTATGATTCCGGATCTCAAAAATCGTACGTTAGAAGAGAAATAGCATCTAAATTAAATTTGAAACCTCTGCGTCAGCAACGTTTGTCTCATTCACTTTTTGGAGGTGAAAAGAGCAACAACGAACTTCATAATGTATATAAAATTGAACTTGGAAGCTTAAATGGAAATTTTTACTGCAATTTTGATGTAGTTGATCAAGAAACTATTTGCAATGATGTTCCATCTGTTTCGTGTGGCCCATGGATTGATGAATTAAGATCTATGAATATACACATTTTTGATACAGAAGATAATTCGGGTCCAATTGATGTTCTCATTGGAGCAGATGTTGCTGGTAGACTTTTTACTGGAAAGAGAAAAGTTCTATCTAGTGGGCTAGTAGCTGTGGAATCCTATCTAGGATGGACACTTACGGGGAAAACCAATTCACCTTCTGTAAAAGAAGATACTACCATGATGGTAATTTCCTTGTTTGTTAGAGAAGCAACTATTTCCGATCTTTTTAGTTTGGAAGTTTTAGGAATCAGGGATCCTGTCGAAATGAAGAGCAAAAAAGAAAACGAGCATTTGACCAAGCTATATTTTGAAGAAACATTAAGAATTAATGAAGATGGAAGATATGAAATTGCTCTTCCATGGAAAGAGGATCATCTTCCCCTACCCACCAATAAAGAACTAGCCATGAAAAGATTAATAACATCAACTAGAAAATTACATCAAGAAAATTTGTACATAGCTTATGATAATGTGTTTAAGGAATGGGCTTCATTAGGTATAATTGAAGATGACCCAATCCAATCCTCATCTCACCCTTTTGAACACTACTTACCTCATAGACCTGTTGTGAAACAACATGGAACTACGAAAGTGCGTCCAGTTTTTGATGCATCTGCAAGACAAGTCGAATCACCGTCATTGAATCAATGTTTAGAATCTGGACCTAACTTATTAGAATTAATCCCTGATCTCCTTCTTAGATTTAGAGAACATAAATATGGAATCGTTGCTGACATCGAAAAAGCATTTCTACAGATAAGTGTACGACCAGAAGATAGAAATTACCTTAAGTTTTTTTGGTGGAATGAAAAAGAAAATAACGATCCTAAGATAATGCGGCATTCTCGTGTGGTGTTTGGTGTGAAAAGTAGCCCTTTTCTTTTAGGAGCTGTGTTAGAGCATCATTTGAAAAAATATCTGAATAATTCAAAATATAATCAAAAATATGTTGAGATTATTCTTCGAAGTTTTTATGTAGATGATCTAGTTACAAGTTTAAATAACAAATCAGAAATATTACCATTTGTTGAACAGTCTCGTCATATTTTGACTGAAGGAAAATTCAATTTAAGAGGATGGAAGTATACAGGAGATGAAGATTCAGAACAGGTTACTTCTGTTTTAGGATTGCTTTGGAATCGCAGAAAAGACGAACTGAAGATCAATTTGGATTGGTTGAATACATACAGACTTGAAACTGTATCGAAGAGAGTAATTCTTTCTGTTACGCAAAGAGTTTTTGACCCAATTGGGTTTTTATGCCCTGTCCTCTTAGTTCCCAAGCTAATATTACAAAAAATGTGGAAAGACAATATCCCGTGGGATAAGGAAGTTGAAGATAGTATGAGACAAGAATTTGTAAGATGGTTTGAAGGTTTGAATATCTTGAAGAATTTGACTATTGTTCGTTGTTTTTTTCCTGATGTAACAAGTCAATATAGCATTAGCATTCATACATTTTGCGATGCTAGTCAATTTGCTTACGCAGCAGCTGTTTTCATTCGCATCGAATATGCTGATGTCTATGTAACTCTTTTGGCAGCGAAATCAAGGGTTGCCCCAGTTAAACCTATCACTATTCCTCGTCTCGAATTACTAGCTGCAACGGTGGGAGCTCGATTATGTAAATCCGTACTCAGTGCACTCCAGTGGGAAGGTATTGAACAACATTTCTGGACAGATTCAACTACTGTATTGAGCTGGATTCAGCGTGAAGAAAATTGGGCTGTTTTTGTCAATAATAGAATACGAGAGATCAGAAAATTAACTGATTCTACCCTTTGGAAACATCTTCCTGGAGCTCAAAATCCAGCCGACTTGCCTTCAAGGGGGTGCTCTGCCCAACAACTCTCAGACAGTAAATGGTGGGAGGGACCTACTTGGCTTCGAGAAACTAAAGATAAATGGCCTGTCACCAAACCCATTTTCGATGAACAAGCTATTCTAAAAGAAAGAAGAAAAACGAGCCCAACATCCAATAGCTTGCCTATCATTTGTTTTTTGAATCAAACTGAAAATAATAAATGCAGCAATAAAAAACCTGAAGAAGAAGAGCATTTGAATAGAAATAGTTCAGGTTGGTACTATTTTTATTTTTCGAGTTATGATAAAATGCTAAAAATGGTTGCCTGGATGCAAAGATTCGTTTTCAACTGTAGAAATTCAACTTCACGAATCATTGGTGAGTTATCATATAGAGAAATAAAATGTGCAGAACTAAAGATAATCAAGATGATACAAGACGAATATTTTGCTTCTGACGTCAATAGAAAAAAACTGAATTCTTTAAAAACTAGAAGTGGGAGAGTGGTTAAACCTCCTCTAAAATTGGACTTATAAAACTTTATCTTCTGAACTTTAAAATTGTTGTGAAAGTCCTTGAAATATCAAGTAGAAATGTGTTGTTTTATTGTATTTTGAAATTTTCATTTTATTATTTGTTTTGGTTAGTTAAGTTGCCTTCCGCCAACTTAAGGTGGGAGGATGTCAAGGCTATGGTGCTTTTTATAATTCATTTGTTTACTTTTGAGTGGCAACAGAGGTTTTTTTGTTTTTAGGTTTTGTGTTCGAATGTAAAAAATGGTCCGATGCAAAAAGTTTGAATTCTGTGATGTTTTTTCCCTTTTGAATAAACCTTTTTTTCTGAGTTTGCATTTACAGTCCTTTGATATGCTGATAGCATAATAGATATTCTTTATTAAAAAAGGAATAACGTAAAACATATTGAGATTAAGGGAAATGTGTAAATATTCTATCATAATTTGAAGTCAAATTTCTTTTCAAATGTTTAAATAAAGTGTCTGATATAAGTTACTCATATGTTGCAGCGGAATAGATTTAATATCTGTCATCCTTGGCGGAAAAAATATATCGCCAAATTATTTGGCGAACATATTTCATTCCTTTCAAAAATCATGGTTAATTTTAACTGAATTATATGAAACAATATATCGTACAATACGTATTACGAAAATAAACATCTGGCATGTATATTTTCGTAGTATGTTTTTAATCGCCAAATACAAAAAACGCCAAAGATGACACAGTTTTGAAATTTAAAATTTTGTCAATTTGACAGCAAAAAAACTCAGTCTAACACATGGATACGATATCATACCTATACCCAAATACGGGTATTAAAATCGGAAAATAATTTTCTTCGATTTTTAATAATTTTTTACAAAATATACAATGGACGATTAAAATAGGGAATCATTTCTTGCATCCACGGACGGTCAGTGACGTCACATTTCGCTTACGTATTTGGAAACAGGATCTTCGATAGTCTTAAAAAAAGTATTTTGGTAAAATGAAGTGAATCGTTATTTACTTCCTCTTACCCATAGGGTCGAGAAAGTATTGTTTTAGGGTCAAATTTTCGAACGTGAGTTTTTGTTATACTTACATGTTCTGAGGTCCCCTGAATACGAAAATCACGTTTTTAGCGAATGGTCTCTGTGTCTATCTGTGTGTCTGTGTGTCTGTTATCAGCATATCTGAAGAACAAATAGTAGCAGAAATTCCAAACTCAGTATTCTAAATGTGTATCATATAGGGATGCTACAGTAAGCTTTTCGTTAAGATGAAGCAAATGGTTCGTGTACAGGGACATTCAAAAGTATTCAAATACATTACGGCGGAATATGGGGGAAATTGCAGGTAAGTAGAATTTAACATCTATAGACTGTACTAAACCAAATGAAACGAATACATATTTTTTGTAATAGAGATAGTCAACTGGGAACATTTTTTTTTGTGTATGTAGGAGCCTCCCCCCCCCCCCCCGGGGTAGATGTCCTCCCTCGAGTGGAGTAAATTTTCATGATGGGTATCTTTTAAAAGATCTCGCCAATACCTTTAAAACGAATGGTTGAACCATCGATCTACGATAATTTAAAATAAAGTTATTGATTTCTTTCATTTTTAACAATTTTTTTTTTTTTTTTTTTACTTGAGAATAAATTCAACTTTTTTTTAGATATTTAGTGTTATGCTATTTCTCTAATATGGAAATCGTATGTATTATCATACAAGATAACTTTTTAAAATAATAATTTTAACAAATTATTTTTTTTAAACTGAATTATTTTTTAATAACCGAATTAAGTTCTATATAAATGTAGGTGCATTACTGAAACGGAGGGTTGAGGGGGGCCAGAACTAATTATCATATAAAACTCTTCCGAACCCTAATTTGAATTGTTTAACATAGGTTTACATAACAGTACACGTTATCTTACCTCTTAATCTCCAACCTGTACTTATAGCATTAAATTTCAGGGTAAGAGAAAGTCGTGTGAGTGACACACTAGATTATTCTTATTATGAGGACTTTAAATAGAGCACTTAACGGAACACTGGGATGCGTTATTGCTGTTGTGTTTTCGGGCCTATATTTTTTGTCAACCAGCAGTTTTTTTATTGTCATTCATATTTATTGATCGGGTAGAATTTTTTTAATTTCAGAACGAAAATTAGAAAATATCGAAACACATTTGATTTATAAACAAAAACTGAAAATACATTTGAATGATCACGTGGTAATCTTCATGATCTAAACATTGTTTTCAAGATTTATCGTTCACATTCCGTCATTTTTGACGGGGCTATATACTAGTCTATATATATAGAAGAACACTTCCTGAGTGAGGGAGGGGGGGGGTGATTCATCATCGCCCAGACCAAACCCCTGGACCTAGAAGCATGAAATTTCGTGACAATGTTCTTTCTATGACGTAGGCATCCACTAAGAAGCGATTTTACAAAATTCGCCCCCCCCAAGGGGGGGAGGGGGGGGGCAAAACGTGATTTCACAAAATCCTTCATATCTCAAACAAAAAAACAGATATCCGTAAAATTTTTTCTTTAAAATATAGCTAATACAAATGTCTAAAAACCAATTTCTGGAATTTTCCAAATTCGGTCCCCGAGGGGGGCGGGGGGGGGGGGAGCAAAACGTGATTTCACATGCGTAAAACGTGATTTCGCATAATCCTACATATCTCAAACAAAAAAATAGATATACGTGAAATTTTTGCTCTAAAATATAGCTAATGCAAATATCTAAAAACCAATTTCTGGAATTTTAGAAATTCAGCCCCCAGGTGGGGCAGCAGGGGGGGGGGGCGGGGGGCTATGGGGCAAAAACAAATTGAAATACAGTTAGGGCGTTCAAAATTGATACAGATAGGTTTTTAGAGGCCTGCAAGTCAAATGAGGATATTTTCGATTGCGTAAAATTATTAGGAGGGCCGGGAAGGTGGGGGGGGAGAGGGGGGGGGGCAAAAAAATAAAAATAGAGTTAGATCGTTCAAAATTGGTATATAGAGGTTTTCGATACGTACAAATCGATTGCGGATATTTTCGAAGTTGTAAAATTATTAGGTGGGGCGTTAAGGGGGGTGGAGCGGTAAGGGGGGGCTATGGGGCAAAAACAAATAGAAATGCAGTTAGGCCGTTACAGATAGGTTTTCGAGGCCTGCAAGTCGAATGGGGATATTTTCGAAAGTGTAAAGTTATTAGGAGGGCCGGTTAGATGGAGGGGGGGAGAGGGGGGGGCAAAAAGTAAAAATAGAGTTAGATCGTTCAAAATTGGTATATAGAGGTTTTTGATACCTACAAATCGATTGCGGATATTTTCGAATTTGTAAAATTATTAGGTGGGGCGGTAAAGGGGGTTGAGCGGTAAGGGGGGGCTATGGGCAAAAACAAATAGAAATACAGTTAGGCCGTTCAAAATTGGTACATAGATGTTTTCCATACCTACAAATCGATTGCGGATATTTTCGAATTTTTTAAATTATTGGGAGGGGCGGGAAAGGGGGGAACGGAGGGGCCAAAAAATAAAAATAGAGATAGATAGTTCAAAACTGGTGCATAGTGGTTTTTGATACCTACAAATCGATTGCGGATATTTTCGAATTTGTAAAATTATTAGGATAGACGGGAGGGGGGGCGAAGGGGGAAAATAATAGAAATAAGAGTTAGAGCATTTTGGGAATTTTTTCCGAAGGCAGTGAGAACCCGGTGCGACATTTTGTCTAATCAGATTTTGTTTCTCTTTTCTTTTCACGTGATAAAAATGAATGCAATTTTGAGAATTCAGTAATTAGAGTGATTCATTTAAAAATAGGGACCAGCGAAGCGGGCGTTGCCTACTAGTGATGTGATATTTATGCAGATTAATTAAAAAATAAAATAAAAATACATAGCATTTCTAAGGGAAAGAAAAAAAAGGCTACCAAAAGTCATTGTTTTGAAGCGGTCTAACCGGAATTGTTCCTGACAGAAGATGGTCATTATTATTATTAATTAACGGTTGCTTAAATAAAGTAAGAGAAGTCATTAAATAAACAAAAGAGAGAGTTTTAATAGGGTGTTCCAGTATTTTTTTTTTCATATAGTATGTTCATCATCATCATCACGGGCTTTAGAAGTACCTACGGCTGTCGAGACAGCCGCTTACCTTCACCAGAGGAAGACAAAACACAGAAAGAGGGCTTGCATCTTCGAGAGGATCGGACCCATAAACTAAGGGAGTTCCCAGTGAACTCCGGCGTATATAATAGTTTTTTAACAGTATTGCATTTCAAATAGTTTGAACCCATACGTCATAATGATAACGAATTTTTAGTTGTGTCCCTGTAAAAATCTTTAAGTGCAATAGTCAAATACAATTTGTGCGATGGTCTTTTATAACATGTATATAAATTTAAAGCTCAATCGAATAAGGAATTCAGACGCTATCGCATTTTAAATAATTTCAGCCCATAAGCCATAATGATAAAGAATTTCTCCGTGTATCCCTGTAATATACTATAAGTGGTTGATTACCAAAATCGATAGGGTTCGTGCTACAGTGACCTATAACATAGGTAACAACTTTCAGCGCATTCGAACAAAGCATTTAGACGCTGTCTTGTTTACTCATATGCACATACATACATCATCGTAAAAATACTAAAGATAAGAGACCACAAAACGTGTAAAAACACCAAAATCTCAAAGTCGAATTTTTGTCATGATTACAGTGCTTTTTTTATTTGCACATGTATGTTCGGGAAAAAAAAAAATACATCAATGAGCGAAATTTCTTGTCAATATAGTTTAGAATTTTAAAACTACACGAAACATACATGTGAATTGTATGTGCATAAATACATGTACATAAATACATATACAAACGCATGTTTCACATAGAATATAGTATGAAAAATATAGTTTACAGAATCAAACAAAGGAATTTGGATATATTAGGGCTATTATTGGATATGCCTTGAAATGCATTTTAAGTTTTATTATGAAATTTTTGGTTGTACCGAACTTAAGTATATTGTGTGCTGCGTTTACAGTTTGTATAATTAACATAAAGGGCAACCAAAAAATTTTCACATAAATTTCTTAGAGTGGTGTGGGCAAAAATTCTATGAATAAAATTTAATATATAGATTAACAGCCTTAAATTTTTCTTTGAATGCAGTTACAACATTCAAATCAAATGAGGCTTCGGCTCCATCACACAGAAATGTATGTCAATCAAAACTGTTTCTAAAACTATTTTGAACTTCTTCTTTTTAAGTTTAGTAGGTGATGATATTACGAGGCCTTTTTTTTTTTTTTTTTTTTTTTTTTTTTTCTTTAATTATCAATATTTTTTCTATTTTCTACAGAAATATTCAATAAAATGGCTTTAAATTTCAGTTATACAAAAGACATTTTTAAACTCTTACTTTTCAGTAACGATTTAGTCATGGGTACGATTAGGGAATTAACCACCAGTTGATATATATATATATATATATATATTGGATTTCACTCTCCTCTATCATAAAAATATGCAAATGACTTGTAATTTAAATGCATGATTTTACTTACTATTTTTTTTTCCTTAAGAATACCAGAAATACTTATATATATTTATTTAATTATTTTTGCTATGTTTCCTGTAAATAACAAGAATAGATTTTTTTTTAAATTTTGCAAAATTTAGGAAAAAATATTAAACAGAATATTATATAAAAATTGTTCTGAAACATAAAATGCATACGCTAAATTTTTCATGGAATACCAGTACTTGCAGTAAATATTATTTTAATTGAAACAGTCCTATTTTATTACATAAGTTGAAAACTAGATATATATAAGGCAACTTAGGAAAAAAATTCATTTACATCGAATACAAAATTAAGAACGCTATCGTAAAAAGAATGAACTTAATTTTACGTTTTTCTAAGAGTTGCACTTAGTATATACCTCTATGTACGACAACAAGTTTAAAATTCGGGTCGACTTGGTAGATTTTGTGAATATTGTCGATAATTACAGATTAAATAAAATGAATTTCTACTAAATTTTTTTCCAATATCCAAAAAGCATAAAAATTGGCAGTTATGCACTATAGCAGTAAAACATTCACCGTGTGACTGGTTTTGAAACGTATTAAATAAAAACTTTGTAATTAAGCTGCATGAATCACAGTCGCAATAGTTTCGGATCAAAATTAAAATACGACACTTCATCAGGTATATAAAGTAGCATCGCACAAGACAGAGTTAAGTAACGGGTGCACAAACTTCTTATGTATTGTACATACACTATATTTACGTATATGTTTTTTCTATTTGTTTGCAGTGTTTTTAATTTTTAATTTTTTTTTTCTAAGTTTCTATTCTTTAATTTTATGAAGATGAAAGATGGAGGAAGGATTATGGAGCACCAACTAAACCAATGGTAAACTCAAAATCTAGCGTCAAACCGAGAAGAATGGATGATTTCTTGTCAATGAAAGTACGAAGAAAGAAAAGATTTCTTCTACCTTGGTGGTGTCTTTATATTGGATGGTTGCTAGTCATTGCGTCCGTTGGATGTAGTATATTTTTCCTCTGGGCTTATGGTCTCCAATTTGGGAATGTGCGAACTGGAAAGTGGTTGACGTCCCTAATTATATCGTTCTTTACATCAGTTCTTCTCACAGAGCCGATCAAGGTGAGTTAACTTATAGGAGTAATAAAAATTATAAAAAACACTTTATCGCTCGTAAGTCTTAAAGTGAATATATTAAAAGATTAAAATTACAGGAAGCTTTTCGCCAGTAAGCATTGGCATCATCAGGTAAACATTAGAAAACTTCGTGTAATTTTAATCTAGTTTTAATTTGTGTAATTGAATAAAAAGTATATATACATATACTTTTTAAAGTATATATATATACTCTTTATTCAATTACACAGATTAAAACTAGATTGAAATTACACGAAGTTTTCTAATGTTCATCTGATGATGCCAATGCTTACTGGCGAAAAGCTTCGTGTAAAGATTAAAAGATTAATCTTTTAATATATTCACTTTAAGACTTACGTGCGATAAAGTGTTTTTTATAATAAATAAATAAAGGGAGCCTGCGGCTCTGTTTTTCTGTTAAAAATAGATTTTAGTATTTTCTGGAGCATAAAAAAATATCAATTTTCAAAAGAAAAAGTTCCATTACTCGGATCTGGAATTCCAACTCATGTCGAACTTGGAAAACTGCTGTCGAAGTCAAGTATCTTACCCATCATGCCACTTCAGAACACCACAAAAATTTTCTAATTCGTGCTGCAGTTTCATGTTTTAAGGGTCCGCTTCACTTACCGTCGCCGGAAGCCCAAACCAATGTTGTTCTATGGGAAATCTTCGTTACTTATAACTCATTAACTAATACATATTTTTAAATTCTGTTTTCACATTCAGAAAATTCACAACTTCTAAACTGACGGACCTTTTTCAAAATCGAATTTTTTTTTAATATTTTATTTTGAAACTGTAAAAGGAAAAATTTCACATATTAAAAATTCGTATTTTACATCTTCAAAATAAAATATTTAATGTTCAAAAAATTCGTTTTTGAAAAAAGGTCCATCAATTTAACAGTTGGGAATTTTCTGAATGGGAAAACAGGATTTAAAAATATGTATTAGTTAATAAGTTATAAGTAAAGAAAATTTCCCACAGAATAACATTGGCTCAAGCTTCCGGCGACGGTAAGTGAAGAGGGCCGTTAAGGGACTTGGCAATACTGAAGGTTTCATTTATAAAAGCTTATCTATATATATAAAAGAGTAAACTCACTGATTCACTGACTCAACACGGTTGTGGCGATCCAATGGGAGATAGAGTCGCAATTTTTGGTGAGCAGGTTGATTTTAGGACCCTGATGCTCACTAAGACGGGATTTTGCGAAATACCCCCCCCCCCGTTCCCCCCGGTGGGGGGAGAAGGCAAAAATCACCTTTATAAGCATATCTCGGCTCCAAATTGCTTCACGGTGAAGAAATTCCAGATGGAGAGACTAGACTTGAATATAAAAAAATCATTTTCTGCGATTTTGGAATTTTGGATTTTTAAGGGGGGTAGGAGGTAAAAATGAGATTTTCGGGAGCGCATAAGGCAAAAACACATTTATAAGTACAACTCGGCACCAAGTTACTTCACAAGGAAGAAATTGCAGATTTGGAGACTAGACTTGAATACGAAAAAATCATTTCCTGCGATTTTGGAATTTTTTATATTTAAGGGGGGGGGAAGGGGGTAAAAATGATTTTCGGAATTGCTGAAGACAAAAACACCTTTATAAGCATAACTCGGCTCCAAATTGCTTCACGAGGAAGATATTGCAGATAGGGAGACTCGACTTGAATACAAAAAAATCTTTTTCTGCGATTTTGGATTTTTGGATTTTTAAGGGGGAAAGGGGTGAAAATGATTTTCGGAGGCGCAGGAGGCAAAAACACCTTTATAAGCATAACTCGACTCCAAATTACTTCACGATGAAAAAATTGCAGATGGGGAGACTAGACTTAAGTACAAAAAAATCATTTTCTGCGATTTTGGAATTTTGGATTTTTAAGGGGGGAGAGGGGCTGAAAATGATTTTCGAAGGTGCAGAAGGCAAAACCCACCTTTATAGGCACAACTCGGCTCCAAATTGCTTCACGGTGAAGAAATTGCAGTGGGAGACACTAGACTTGAACACAAAAAAATCATTTTCTGCGATTTTGGAATTTGGATTTTTAAGGGGGGAAGGGTGTATAAATGATTTTCGGAGGCGCATAAGGCAAAAACACATTTAGAAGTATAACTCGGCTCCAAATAACTCCACAGTGAAGAAATTGCAGATGGGGAGACTAGACTTGACTACGAAAAAATCATTTCCTGCGATTTTGGAATTTTGGATTTTTAACGGGAGAAGGGGGTATAAATGATTTTCGGAGGCAAATTTAGAAAAATACGGATTTTCGAGTAAAAGTAATAGCTCAAAGATGTAAAAAAAAAAAAAAAAAAACCGCCAAGCGTCTTCTTGAAAATATTTGCAAAAAACTCATTTTTTGATTTTTTCCGATTTTTTTTTTTTTTTTTTTTTTTTTTTTTGGAGGGGGGGGGGAGAGGGGGGGGCAAAAAAATAAAAATAGTGTCAGATCGTTCAAAATTGGTACATAAAGGTTTTCGATACTTAAAAATCAATTGCGGATATTTTCGAATTTGTAAAATTATTAGAAGGGGTGGGAAGGGGGGGCAGTATGGGGGGAGGCTATGGGCAAAAACAAATAGAAATACACTTAGGCCATTCAAAATTGGTACAGATAGGTTTTAAAGGCCTGCAAGTCGAATGGGGATATTTTCGAAAGTGTAAAGTTATTAGGAGGGACGAGAAGGGGGGAGGGGAGAGGGGAGAGGGGGGGGCAAAAAAATAAAAATAGAGTTAGATCGTTCAAAATTGGTACAGAAATGGTTTTCGATACTTAAAATCGATTGCGGATATTTTCGAATTTGTAAAATTATTAGGAGGGGCGGAAAGGGGGGTGGGTGGGCAAAAACAAATAGAAATACAGTTAGGCCGTTCAAAATTGGTACAGATAGGTTTTAGAGGCCAGCAAGTCGAATATGGATATTTTCGAAAGTGTAAAGTTATTAAAAGGGCCGGTAAAGGGGGGGCGGAGGGGCAAAAAAAATAGAATAGAGTTAGAGCATTCAAAATTGGTATATAGAGGTTTTCGATACCTACAAATCGATTGCGGATACTTTCGAATTTTTAAAATTATTAGGATAGACGGGAGGGGGGGCGAAGGGGGAAAATAATAGAAATAAGAGTTAGAGCATTTTGGGAATTTTTTCTGAAGGCACTGAGAACCCGGTGCGACATTTTTCCTAATAAGATTTTTTTTCTGTTTTTTTTTTTCACGTGATAAAAATTAATGCAATTTTGAGAATTCAGTAATTATAGCGATTCATTTAAAAATAGGGGCCAGCGAAGCGGGCATCGCCTGCTAGTTATTTATAAATTGAACTATATTAGGTTTGTTCAATAAACTATATATTTAGGAAGTAATTCTTATTGTTTTTGATAGATTTCTTACCGATTTAAAATCTTAAAATTGCGGTTTTTTTTTTTTTTTTTTTTTGCCATTTTTTCATGAATTTGTGATTTTGAAAATGCTAAACATTCTACAGATCATTATTGAAAAACTTAATAATTTTTTGGATGTTTAACAGAGCCTAGTTTAAAAAATTGGTGATGGATTTTGAAATTTATTTATTAGTTTTTTGAGACAAAAATTAAAAAATGCATGTCTACGTAAAAAATCTGCAAAAAAAAAAAAAAAAAAAAAAAGATTTTTGTTATATTTTTATTTTTAAAATTTTTTCCTTAACCCTACAAGGCACCCAGCTCCATATGTGGAACACAGACTTTAATCGTTCCTATAGCTATAAAACTATTAGTAGCGACATCTTTTGGCATCTTGATAGAAGCTACTGACATTTAGCAATGTAGTAATACGAATCTTTACCTACAGATGTCGTTCGTGTTTTTGTTACAGTGCACTCAGTGTGAAATTTGAATGAAAGTGATACGTTAGTCGTTTGTCTGAATTCAAAAATAAAAAAAGAATAGTTATTGAACTGTTTTGACTCGAAAAAAATACTGTGTTGTTCTATGTATGTGTGTCCAATATACAATACTATTTCCAAAACAATTCAATTGTACTAGTTTAATACCAAAAAGTATAGTTAAGGCTCAGTGTACCGTATGTTGAACTGAAATAAAAAGTTGATTTTTCCGTAAAATATGGTTTTATTTTTATTTTTATAAGTTTTCCCTATCTTCTGATCACTAATTACAACCTATATATTTTTGTCGCGCACTAAAAAAAAAAAATGAACCTTGTAGGGTTAAAGATATTGCAAAATCCATCCCAAATTGTTTGATGCAGAATCGATTAAAGATTAAAAAAAATAAATAAATAAGTCTTTTCTTAAATATCTGTAGAATTTTCAGCATTTTGAAGATTATGAATTCATGAAAAAAATACAAGCTGAGAAAACACGATTTAACGATTTCAAATAGGTTAAAAAATACATAAAAAAAACTCATAAAACTCGTTGCCTTAATATATATTTTATTGAATAAACACAATGAATTGAATCTCTAAATACTAAATGAAAATATAAGCTTTCATATAAAACCATCAGTTGTGCCAAATTAAAGATGCCAAGTCCCTTTAATGCTTATTTTTTCCCATAAAATTGCTGATAATATGATATTTGAAAGTTAATATATTAATATCTTAAATTTCATTTCTAGTGGTTTATAATTATTGAAAATTGCATAACAAATATGGGAAAATTCCAGCCCTCGATGTTTGGATAGTATGATTTTCAGAAATATTTCATAAATAAAATCATTTACTGAAAAAGTTTTTTTTTTTTTTTTTTTTTTTTTTCTCAATAAAAACAGACTTAAAACTTTGATATTTTCATTATAATTCCAATTTTAGAAAATTATTTTTTTTTCCTCTGCTAAGTTAAAAATTCTTATAATTAAATGAAATCATTATTAGCGTTTTTATTTTATTCAGACTTTAACTTAATATAATGATCAATAGAGGGTACAACTACACTTCTTTCTAATCGCCAAAGATTCAGTGCGAAATGTTTGATTTTAATGCTCCTATTACACACAACGATGTTTCACGCAACTTTCATTTGAGCCAATTTTTACTCCAATTTTTGGAAGCCGAAATCCGAAAGAGGGTTACAGTAATTGAGTCGAAAATTGTTCGAAAAACTGGATGGCAAGGCTTACTTTCCGCTATTTTAACGGGGATGACGTGTAAGAGCAAAGAGAACAACGGTGAATGAATTCCCGCCGGAGCTGTCTTTTCTCAAGCTTTCTTGTTATTGGCTTATCACAGTAGAAGTTGCTCGTACGAACAACTTTTTATGACTAGCTAGAAAAAATTGTTCGTATTCCCAATTTCTATTATATTGGGTGTTGGGGTGATTTCAGCCAACAAATTGGCTCAAGTTAACAATTGGCTCAAAAGTTGTGCGAAAACTCGTTGTGTGTAACAGGAGCATTAGATATTTTAAATTTTAAGACGCTCGTCTTGAATGTATTTTTTTTTTAAATATCGATATGTCACATTGTTAAGACATTTTATATTAGTTCATTTGCATCACCAATTTATTAAGATACAAAAAGTGTCTTAAATTAAGATATATATTATGTCTAAGTTCTAAATTAAGACATTTACGTATATCTTAAATGATTTTTCAGATAATCTCAGAACATAGTATTAATATATACAAAGCACAGTGTAAAACATTGTTGAAAATGAAAAAGCAGTTTCCAATTTTATTGGAACCTTGATGTAAGCTCTTTAATTTTGATGTATTCTATAAATATCTTCAAAGACTACCTTAGTAAGGAAGTTGTTATAAGATTACATCTAAATATATGAAAATGCTCAGATTTAACTATACCTGAAAGGTTTTTTTTTTTTTTTCCCCTGAAATTTTATGACAATATTTTGCCTAATATTTGATCGCTGAGAAGATATGAATGAATTAATCAGCCATAAATATATCCGATCCCGGAAAGAAAAAGGACATAATTAAAAAAAAAAAAAAAAAAAAAAAAAAAATTGTTTAGAAAAATTTACTTGAAGGTAATGATAAAATATTAATTAGGATTATAATAAAACTGACACAATTGCCCCCATCGAGTGAATAATTATCGAAATAGAGATGTGACGTACAATCGTCTTCTTCCCCCCCCCCCCCCCCAAAAAAATAAAAAAAGAAAAAAAAAAGAAAAAAGAAAAGAAAAAAGCTTCGCCCCGACTAATTGGGTTGTAAATTAACGTACAAACATATTTTTAGTACCGATCGATTAAAAACGTCTATTATTAATGCGGTAGTTACATTCTGCTTAGGGGGGTCGGTCTATCGATTAAAATTTCAATCAACTTCTTTTTTTTTAGGTTGATGAAAAAAAAAATAAGAATATGTTGTCAAAATGTTTCAAATAAGTAGTCAAAATGGTAACACCCGTTTTAAATACTTATTCGAATTTCTGAGATTAAAACGGTTCGGAATAAAGGTATAGTTTATGTATTTTTAATTCTTGATAGGGTTTCAACCGAAAATGTATTAGGGGTTCATCCACACATTGAAAAAAAAAATTAAAATCTCGCATAGAAATGTATTATGTCCATTCAGATAATAATCGGAAAGGCAGTCACAGTTTTAAGCTAAGGTAATTAAGCTAAGCATGAAATAATTAAGCATAAAATGAGCTAATCTCAGCTAATGCTAATTAAGAAATGGTGTTAGCAACTAAACTTACTTGAAAAACTATTTTAATTCTAGTATAGGCAAGGTTATAAATGACACAAATGAAAACATGGCCCTTAACAGCAATAAGTAATGAAATATTACTGTAACGCGAAAAATAATGGTAGGAATGGGCTGTAAATTTGGAGACCCATAGTTTTGGAGTCTCTTCTATTCGTGCAAAAATTAATGTGTCATAATTTATAATTTTTTGGAATATGAATATATTAAGTTTTCATAATTCAAAATAATAATTAATACAAAATTTATAATTAACATTTTTCATAATTCAAAATTGATTTTAATCAAAGGTATGCATGGAAAATGTTTGAGTCACTTCATTCTAACGCATACAAAATTAAAGGGGAAGATATGAATTAATGTTCATCATATTTGTTTAACATTAACATCCCTATAATTTGACAGTTTATAAATCTATAAAAAAAATTTGAGAGAAATGTATAAACTACACCATTTTTCGAACTGATTCTATTCAAATAATCTAAAATAATTGTCAAAAATGGGTGTTGCATCATTTTCCTCCCCCCTCCCCCCCAAAGGCAAGTTTTAACAAGTAGATGAAGTCTTTAGCAAAATCCAAAATATCATTATAAACTAACCATTATTTTTAATCAATCGATCGATACTGTAATGATTTCCAAGCTGACTAGAGGGCGCTACTTGCCCTGTGTTGAAAAAGAACTCTCGTTCTAAGGAGAGACTGTCTCTCTACATATTAAAAAAAAAGTTACTGTCACTGGCGTCAAATTTTTTTGTCCGTGACAGCATCTTCTAACGGAGAGCAGGCTCCTTCGCGTCATGAGAGGTATCAATGTGTTCCGAGTACTCCAAGGAAGACATTTAAGCCGCTTAGAAATTTCTATCATTTTAATTAAAGAATTTATTAACTAAAAACGACAAGTTTATGAATGTACTCTATTTGCCATTTTGGAAAAAGTTTCTCCTAGTGACGTTGTTCTTCCGTCATGAAGTCATTTTACTGGAGAAAATTAAAATATGATCAATGGTTGTACGTAGGTAGATAGGTAGGTTGGTTGGATTTAACGTCGCACCAATACTGCGCTATGGGTAATTGGCGATTGTCTTTGATGCACCCCTAGAGATGTTCCGGAGACCTGTCATCACAATTTTGAACCTTCACGGAGGGGATCCCCCTCCGCTTTGGTGATCCCCAGAGATATAGTGGGGATGGGAACATGGAGGACTTCGCGACCACGACAGATTTTATAAGTACCAGCCACCATTAGTGTACATGACGGTCTTTGGCCGGCTCAAGTATCGAATCGGTAATCTTCCAATTACGTGCTCAGCGCTTTACCGACTAGGGTACCGCAGCCCGAAACCATGAATGTAAAAAACAAAGAAAATAAATATCAACTTTTTTTCACTACTTTTAGAAAATTAACCCTCTTACACGGGAAAATTAAAATACGATCCATGGTTGTAGGTAGATAATTAGGTAGGTTGTGTTTGACGTCGCACCATTACTGCGCTTTGGATATTTAGCGACGGTCTGGGACGCACCCCTACGGATGTTCCGGAGACATGCCACCACAGGTTTGGTCCTACACGAAGGAGATAGCTCCTCAGCTTCGGTGGCCCCAGGGGTATAATTTTGATGGGAACACGGAGGTTATTGTGGCCACGACATATTTTACGTGCACCAACCGAAATTAGTGCACACGACTGTCTTTGGTAAGCTCGAGAACCGAACCCACAATCTTCCAATAACGAGTTCGGCGCTCTACCGACTGGGGTACCGTGGTCCGGATTTAAGGTTGTAAAAAAGAAATAAAAAGGGTCATATGCTAAAGCTGTAATTCAAAATGGTCTAAATATTATGATTTTCTTTCTATTAAAATGTATATTTATAAATGTTTTATATTTCAATTTGACATTGAATATGAGGATTTCCAAAATAATTTTCTGCTATTGTCTTGTAATATGCACTATTAATATCCCTTTTCAGTGAAAGAAAGCAGCAAATAGACGATCAGAGTTCTGCATGTGTCAATAAGTAAAGTGAGTCGGGGAGGAGGCAAAGCCTCCTTCTGGGGTTGGTGAGCGGAGCGAACAGGGGGCAGTGCCCTAGTTAAAAAAAAAAAAAAAAAAAAAAAAAAAAAAAAAAGACAGAGTGATGCGACCGCTAAGAGTGGATGGCGGGCTTGAGATTCCCGATTAATCTTTTATTTGGTGGATCGAAGATTGACGACCAGTTAAAATAATGTGCACTTAGTTTTTAGGTTTATTTATAATTTTTTTTTTTATGTATTTATGTTTGTGATGTGCGATGTTTGTGAATGAGAAAATAATTTTCTCGAAAAAAAGGATGACCTCTTCATGATCTGCATTCTTCGAATCATCACAGACGTATGTAATATACCAACCGCATATTTATATGACGATTTTTGGAGAAATTAGTCGGGAGAGTGCCTTTTTTATTTATATGTGTGACTGTACGTCGAGGCACTATATGCACATTTTTCAATGACATAAACTCAAAATTGCCATTTTATTTATTTTTAGTGTGTGTCACTTTTTCCCCCTAGATGCAATATATTAAATTATTTTAATTTTCATAGGGAGACTATCATATATATAGATACTGGATAAATAATGGAAATGCTTTTAGCATGATTTGAAAAAATGAGAATATTAAAATTTACTTAAAATATAACATTTACTTAAAAAGTCTCCTCATTTTATGATAAAACCTAACTGATTACGATTAAAAAGGTCATTCTCTATTTAAGTATTTTAAAGTATCCTTTTTAGTTAACAAATTGAATAATAAACGCTTTAAATACTACCTTTTACTTGAAATTCAGTTTAAAAATGTCTCAGATATGTATTATTAATCTTTATTTCATTCTTTTCATTTCCTTCTTTCGTATTCTTTGAGATAACCGATTCCTCTCTTAATACTTCAGATATTTTGTCTGGCTATCGTTATGGCATGTGTATGTGGAAACCCAGATGTTGACGAAGATGATGCTGATGAAGATGAAGAGGATCCTTACATTAAGAGAGATGAACAATTCCTACATGATATAGGTATGACTTCCTATAATAAAATTAGTAGAATACTTAAATGTAAAATATATTGAACGAAACACTTTAAAAAAATAAATAAATAAAAACTAATATATTGTGGCATCACAAAACTTTCTTCTATATTATTATATATATCAGCTCCACTTATAGTTTAATAACTCAAGAGACAACAACTCTTGGTTGCAACTCAAGAAACAGTATTGTTACAAAGAAATTTTAGTTCCACCATCACTATTTGCTTTTGCCATGTGTCCGTAATTCCTGTCACTGAACGGATTATCTATTTTTTCTTTTCCACTGTAAATCCGATAAATTTCTGATCGAACCATCCGATGAAATTAATCTCCCGAAAATCTTGTGCATTTTCTGATTGGACACGCATGCGCAATCGACGCATATGTAGTCTTGCGCGGGAGAATGAGACAAGTGTGTTACGTTTAGCCGCCATTACATTTCAAGATAGAAAATAAAAAATTGTTGCGCTCTTTTTTTTTTTAAGTTGATATAAAATGTAAGTGTTTTGATTTTTACTGTAATTGCTCATGTAAACGTAAATTCACTACATTCTTTTAAAGTTTGTTACATTTTCAACATGGAGACGACACCTAAGAGAACATATTTCAGGAGCCGCAGTAACCTGATCGGTAGATTACCAGGTTCATAATTTAGAAGATTACGGGTTCTATACGCGAGCCGGCATAAACCGTCGTGTACGCTAATGGCGACTAGTGCACGTTAAAATCTCTCATAATCTCAAAGTCCTCCAAGTTTCTATCAAAATTATACCTCTAGGCCTACTAGATCACGAGATTATTCGACCCTAATCCGGATCTAAATTTGAACTCTTATTTGCTAGTGCTGCCATCTACCACGAATTTGTCAAACTGAAGTTATACTTCCGCTACATATGGTGCGCTTCTTTATTGAACTGCGCTCCTTCTTGCCTTAAATTCGAGTAGTTTCACTACCGAAGCTTGTAGTTTCCACGTGTCATAGAAAACACATTTTTTGGCAGTGTTGTAGGATAGTTTTTGTTATTCACAGAATGTCAGGTTATCAATAATATGCTATGCTCTGGATAATTTGAGAATGTCTGTAGGCATCCAGGGGATGTCTATATTTCTTCTAAAACTGTCCAATAAAAATCATAAAAAAATATCCTTAGGAAGTTTACAGGTGTAACATTTTGACATCTAGAAGACATCCTGCAAATGAAAAAAGACAATTTCCGTTGTCCAGAGGATATCCCGTGTATGACATCCTATGTTATCGGAACCATTTATTCTACCTGGTCTACTTGTTGTATTAAAAAAGACTGCTCGGTTTGCACACATTTATATGAATTAATTGTTTCATTATGAGAATTTTCTGTTTGGTCTGTCCAAATGAGATATATTTCAGAGTTTTATAGTAATTTTACATACACGCTTCTCATTTTAAATATTTATATTTTGATGAATATATTTCAATATTAATATTATTTAATTAAATATTCTAATACATTTACATATATCCAGGTTTGAATGGACATTGCTAAATTGCTTTCCCGAAAAACATGATCTGAAATTAAGTTATTGTCTTTATTTTTCAGATCCAGGCATGTTAGTTCAGAGACCTAAATACAGACCCATCGATCCAAGTGCTTTGGAAGCGGCTCGGAAACTACGTGAAAAAGAAATCAAAATGTACAATATATTGAGAGAGATTGGTTCGTATGCACTGTACTTGTGGATTCTGATGGTACTCAGTTACGGTAACAGAGATCCAAACAGTTTCTACATTCGAGAAACCTTTATTAACAACTTCATCAAACCAGGCGATCTATTGGTCGATTTTAATAACGTAAGTTTAAAGATATAATAAGCACTATTTATGATGATCTGTATTAATAAATTATATGTAAAGGAAATAAATAAACGTAAAACATTTTAATATAGTTGTAGCTAAAAATTATCAATAGATTCATGAGGGGCAAATGTAATATCAGCCTATAACTCAATTGATAAGTTGAATTTGGACCAATTAGTTATTATGTCTATATGTTTGAATCTTTCTTTTTATATTTAACCTTAATCCTTTGTAGACGTGACAACATTTTAACTTAATCAGGGGCATTGTTAGTACACGCCTTTCTTTTACACCACTTTTCTTGAAAGGTATTTTTCTTTTTATTTAATCGTAATTGGAATCTCAAAATTTCATTACAAATAAAGTGGTGTGAAAAAAGGGCAGGTACTGACAATGCTTACTCCGGAATAAATTAAAATGTTGGCATGTCTGCCTTTGATAGAATTTGTACGTTCCTACATTTTCTTTAGTCTTTTGAATCACTAATTTTATATTCTAAATTTTGTTACAATAGAAGTAAAGAAATTTAAAAATACTGGTGTAAGACTTTTGCGAAAAAGGCGTGACCATATGAACCTTGTTTGAAGGGCAAGGTAATTACGCTCATTAAATATTAGCAGCCATCATAATTTACGAATAAAATGTAATAAATGAGTTTCTCCCTCTAAGCTCTAAAAGTAAATTTTTGTTGAACAATTCTAGGAATAATCTTCGCATTTGGAAATCAGTAATTTCATTTTCGAGGCGAGGACAATACGCGTTAAATGGTTAACTAAGCTAATAAAATATGAAACACTTTTAGAAGTTTAAAAATTCCTTATATCACTCTCTCCAACAGAGTGCTCCTCTCAAAATTCAAAGTTTTGTCATTGCTGTTCTTGTAACGTAAATACCCCAGTTTTGGAAACTAAGTTTTTATGTTGATTTAAAATATAAAATCAGATTTGTCCAATTTCTTAAACCTTTTGGTTTGACTTTTTTTGTTACAGTTACCCCCATGTTTTGTATGTTATCAAATGCAACGAAGGTCCATACTGTACATACTTGTCCTAAGTACCTCAGCAGCAGCACTTATATTTTTTTTACTTTGCTTTTTCAGCTCTGTTTTTTAATTTTCTGTGAAACCGTTATAGAGTTCTACTCTTAATATTTTGTTTTTACTTATATTTTGAGCTTTTTATAAGTTTTCCAACTGAAAGAAAATTCACACAATTTAAGTAGATAAAATACCGACAAAATCTTTGTAAATCTTCCACTCACTGGTGATATCCATATCTAACTTGTTTTTACTATGTCAGTCTTCGTCATTATAAATATAATAACCTATGTATTTCCACTTTGATTTTATTTTTTTTTACTATTTTTTACTTCCATTACCTGACTACTGTATATAATAAGAGAATAAAATAATAAACTTTTATATTTACGAGACAAAATTTTAGTTAAAATATACATTTAAAAACAATTAAAATTTAGACGTTTCTAAACCCATCCGAGTTTCTTCATCAGTATCAATACAACAAAATTTGCAAGTATTGCATAAATACCCAAGAAATTTACAGAAGTACAGAATATTGAGGAGCCAGTGCACATGCTTCATTGATAGTGTGGAGATGGCTGGAAGTGTGACAACTTTGAAAGAAAATACGTGACCTATAACTACCAAAACCAGAATTTAAAACTTTTGTATTATCGTAATCAGGAATATGAACGGTTACTATTGAATGGATTACATTTTTAGAACTTTGGTTGCAATTTTTATACAGTCGTCTGTACTCCTATAGTCTAATTCTTGTTGTACGGCCAGTTTCACCATATAAACATATTTACAATTTTTACAAGGAATTAAATATATTAGGCCAATTAGATCCAAAGAAGGGGTTACAGGTTTAAAATCCAAAAGTTTTTTAATTGTTTAGTCGGCCAGAAAGCAGTATGAATATTATGTGGTGCAAGTAATTTATACAATAAGTTCTGAAGGAAAACCAAAATATTGCATAGAAATAGTATAATTTTTTTTATTAATTAGTGAATTTTTCATTTGCATTGAAAGAGAGGGGGAAATTGTAGGAGGAAACGAAGAAGAGAGGAAACGGATAATGTTTTCACGATAAATTCGTTTTAACCAATTGAGAGTTGATAATCGTTATTTAATAAATCCTGAAAAATTCTTTTAATTTTCAACTTAAAAAGTACCTCATTACTGCAAAATTAAAGAGCTCTGCTGACCAAAGTTTGAAAAACAACAATTTTATGAGAATTAGTATTAGCAGAATGATAATTTAGATATTGACCCGCAAAAGTGGCCTTATGATAAACAGAAGTTCGAAAAATATTAAGTGAATTCGAAGTGCGTTCAACAAGAATATCAAGAAATGGCAAACAATTATTTTGTTCTATTTCCAAAGTAAATTGAATTTCTGGACATAAAAAATTAGAAAAAGCAACGACCTCATTTATATGCTTTTCTTCAATTATGTAGATGTCATTTTTTTTTTTTATTAATTGTTGCTAATTCAAGTGTATTTGTAAATTAAGAAACAGACAATAATAAAAAGGGGTTAGGTCAAGTAAATATAAAGGATGGTGGACGAATTCAGAATCCAAGGTGTGCAATTTAGCTTGAAGTATGCGCAGGTGCAATGTCGGGCAAAAACAGGATTCCTTCCGTGGTCAACTTGTCACGGGGTTTCTTCTTAATTGAACCGTTTATTTCAGAAACCCATCAGCTGACATTTTTTTTTGCGAAAGTGGGATATGATTGTATTCGAAATGGCCTACTGTAAACACACCATTTTGTGTAAAAACACGTAAACTGTCAAGCCTCCCAATGGGTCATACTTTATACCGGACTCTACCTCCTGCTCGCTTCGTTCATCAACCCACGCGGGACCCGACTCGTTCCAATAGCCAAATTCTATAGGGTGTTAGCCCCCTTGCTTTAGATATCCACAAATAAAAAGTAGCCATATAAAAATTTATGATTCTATATAATAAAACATGATCCTAACATGATCCTATATAATAAAATTGTCTCTAGTCCACCCTTAGGGTGAATCCCAAACAATCACCAATCGGCTTTACCTAGCACTAGGCAGGGTGTCTACTAGGTCATGAAAGTCATTAAAGTCATGAAAAGGTCATAAAAATCAACAATAGGTCATGAAAGTCATGAAAAGGTCATGAAATTTAACCGACGGTTTCAGTCACAATTTTACTGGTCGGGTTGAACAATTTCTTTCTCTTGCAGTTCGGATTGAGTTGATTGATTTTTTTTTTTTTTTCCTACGAGTCGGGTCGACTTGAGAATATCTTTCAAAATAATTTCATTAACGGGTAGAAACGTAATTCGGCAACGCATCATTTGGTGCATTGTCGCTTTGCTTGTAGCACTCGTGCCCACTTTCGCCTGATGAATGGTTGTGTTTTTTTTTTCAACCCGAAACAATTGTTGCGAGTTTATTGCATTTTATGATGTTTATTCAAAGTTTTGTACTTATTACTAAACTGGAAGCACATTTTGTAACACTTGAAGTACACAACACACCTAAATGGTTAAAAATTATTGTTTATCAATTTTTCAGATTTTAATACTTTTAACTTGGTGCATTAGTAATTACATTTTAAATTATTTACCAGTTTTATAGTAATAAAAATTTACTTTACAACGTAAATTTCAAGATTTTTAGATGAATTATTAATTTTCATTTTAGGTTTTGAGTCGAGTGTGGGTAATTAAAATTCTCTATTATGAGTTCATGTATATTTTCAGATTACTATTATTTAGTAGAGTAAATATATAAACATGATTATAAACCTAGTATAGTCATGTGTATCTTTAAGAAACAAAATTATCTTCTATGAAAATCTACAGGCATTCTAACATTTGTTGCCTCCTCCCCCTAACCCCCTCCCCAAATAAAATAAAATAAATAAGTTAATTTAAAAAGAAGGGTTGGATATGTCGATAAAAAAGGTCATGAAAATTATTTTGAGGTCATGAATTTTTTTTCTGTCAAATCAGTAGACACGTAGTGCGACTTTAAAACAGTAAAACCAGTAATTTAATAATCGACAGCTTTTTCAGCTTTAGGTTTCAAAACAACTCTACCGCTATTACAATAAAATAAATACACCTAACTAAAACTTTAAATAAATGTTTTATTAAATTTCGTTAACTGAAGGTAATTTATTAATTGTTACAATAAATGAAATATTTTAAGGGATACAACTTAAAATGTCTACATATTGAATGGTATGCTTTTTTAGGACGGAGGACTATTAGTTTCAGTCTAGAATTCTTGTAGACCACTTTTGCGTAACACCAAAATAAATTAGAAATATCAGTCCTATCGTTACAAATTAAGTACCAAATGAAAGGGGAGATTTTTCTGAATACAGGGGTGCAAAGAGTTTTTCGACACGATAATTAGATTTTTTTAATTAACTAAAGTATGAAATTTAAGTGACAACACTTCATTTTAATTCATTTCAGTCATTTTAAAAATTACGTGGCCCAGTTTTGCGATCAAAAAATGAAATGAAACATAAATTAAAAACAAAAATAAAAATTTAACAGATTGAGATTAAAGTCCTCCGTACTAAACTAAATTCTGTCTTTGACAGAATTTTTAATTTATTATTATTATTTTCTTTTTTGAAAACAGGTAAACACAGAAAGTAGATTTTGGAACTGGACCAGAGGAGCCCTTTTACCAGAACTTTACGCTAGCAACTGGTATAATGGTCGAATACCACTCGGACTACGTCTTATGTTGGATGACAGAAACAATTTTAGAATTGGATATCCAGTTTTAAGACAAGTTAGAGCAGCTAAAAGTAGAGTTTTATTTAGTTTCTAAATTTTTACTTGTTTTACTGCATTTAATAAATACTAATATATAGCGTAGGATAAACATACTATATACATCTATTCTAATAAAAGAAAATGGCTGTCTATGTGCGACGTTCAGAAAAATCTATGGCACGTACAACTTTTTTTTCAATGCTGTCACATCAAAAATTTATTTAAAAAAAAAAAAAAAAATCTAAAGATAAGAAACTTATAACAACTCAATTTCGAAAATTTGTCCCTAAAACAATACTTTCTCTACAATATACTATATGGGTAAGAGAAAGTAAAAAGTGAATTAAATGAGGTAAGAGACGTCAGAATTTGCATTTGACTAAAAAAAAAAAAATAATAATCTGGTATGTCTCTCACACGACTTCCTCTTATACTGAAATTTAATACTATAAATACAGGTTGGAGATTAAGAGGTAAGATAACGATTACTGTTATGTAAACCTATGTTAAACAATTCAAATTAGGCTTCGGAAGAGTTGTATATTAGTTCTGTGTGAGGGGGGCTGCCCCCCTTAACCCCCCGTTTCATTAATGCACCTACATTTTTAAAGAATTTAAATCTGTTATTAAAGGTTCACTTAAAATTATACAGACAACTTTCACACGCAACATTCCTTGAAGCTTATCAATCTTAATCGAACTTTTCCGATAAAGATTGATTTCCTGTAAACTTATATTAACTTGAAAACACAACTTTTGGATGTTGGATCTCCTAAAATTATTCATTTTTAAGTCACTCTAAGAGACACAGACAAAGATCAAATGTTAAAAAACTTGACTACGGTAATCAGGAAGCCTCAAAACGTGTAAATATACGAAAACAAGCGATGAATATTTAGCTTAAAAACATACATTATTTACCATATCTCTATGAGGAATTTATTTCAATTCCCAAACAGCTTTCTTGGAAATGGTAAAATATTATAGTAAAGCACATCCACTATCAACAAAAAAGTATGTTATCGCTTAAATATTTGCAGCCCTGTATATCTTTTGAACTACGCGCAGACCACGTGGTGCACCTAAATATAATTCTATAGTAATAATACATGGCCCAGCCTAAAATACACTTCCATCAATTTGCAACGATTGTCACACTTTTATTTTGTTATTTTGTGTAGCCCCGTAAACGAACAGTAAATGATTTCCCTACTATATTCTACATGAGACATGTTTATACGCATATAATATATATTCGTTTCATTTGGTTTAGTGCAGTCTATAGATGTTAAATTCTACTTACCTGTAATTTCCCCCATAGACGTAATGTATTTGAATTCTCTTGGGCGTCCCTGTACACACGAATCATTTGTTTCATCTCAACGAAAAATTTAGTGTAGCATCCCTATATCATAAACATTTAGAATACCGAGTTTGGAATTTCTGCTACTATTTGTTCTTGAGATACGCTGATAACAGACACACTGACACACACACACACAGACCATTCGCTCAAAACATGATTTTCGTATTCAGGGGACCTCAGAACATGTAAATATAGCAAAAACTCACATTCCAAAATTTGACTCTAAAGGAATACTTTCTCTACCTTATGGGTAAGAGAAAGTAAAAAAAAAAATCTGGTGTGAAACAGCCACACGATTTCCATGACCCACTGTTACACGTATTATATGCATTTTTGAGAGAGAATGTGATCAGAAAACATAAAAATGACCTAAAGAAGTAGAAACATAAAATTTTTCCGGTAAGAGAAACTTTATACACATATAAAGCGTATAAAATGAAGCTTATATATAGCGCGGTAAAAAATAAGAGAAAAAAATGTTAGAGTTATTTTTTGAAACACAAATTTCCAGATCTGAAGATGACCTACCTAAGCAGGATGATTGTTAAATTTTCCTCTAATAACCATGTAATACATGAGAAAGAAATAGATTTATATAACAATTTTCAAGAAAATCGTTAGAGCCGTTTTTGAGATACCAACTTTTACAAAAAATCAGTTATTGACCGGAAAACCATAATTATATACAAAAGGATATTTAAAAGTGAGTTAATATGACGAGTTTGAAAAAAATCCGTACAGCCGTTTTGAAAGGAACGCGCTTGCGAGACCTGAAATTGAGCTATTTATACAGGCCACCTATCATTTTTCCTGAACTAACCAACTATATCATTCGAAAGGACATCTAATAGAGTGTTTATATAGCAAATTTGAAGAAAATCGTTAGAGCCGTTTTTGGAGATACGGACTTACGGTCCCACTTCCGGTTTTTCAATTTTCACCAAATTATGGATAATTCATCTGTACACCAGTCCTGTCTCAATTCTGATGTTTTGTAGTTCTCTCTTTATTAGTTTCGGAGATATGATAGCCAGGAGATTTCGCACATACATACACACCACATACATACTGGCCAATTGCCAAAACCCACTTTTTTGGACTCAGGGGACCTTAAAACGTGTAAATTAGGTGAAATCACGATACCGAATTTTTGGACCAAACTCCTTCCATTGGGATCTTCCATTACCTACGGTAGTAGGGTAATGGAAGTAAAAAAAACGAAAAAAGCATACTAAATAAAGGTACGTTACATCTTACATCTAAAGTGTCATATCGTATTTTAAAGAAAATTTAAATTTCTGAGAAATCTGGAGTGATTCTACTCGACTTACCAAACATTAAATAATTAACGGTATAAATCAAAGTAAGACTAAAACTAAAGTGAAAATTATAATAGGATGTTTGCGTATTTTTCTCCATTGTTTAATTTGAGGCTATTATACTTCAAAAGATATGAGCTCATAGATCTTAATGATAAAGAATTTTTCGTTGTTTTGTTGTAAAAATCTATTAAGGCCAGATTCACCAAAATCAATGGCGGTGACTTATAGTATCTGTATAAATTTTCAGCTCAATCTAATAAAGCGTTTAGACGCAATCGCACTTTAAATAAATTTGGGACAACAGGTCTGAAATTTTCTCCATTTTCTACACGGGTATTTAAGGAAATGCTTCGCGTCAAATCAGGCAGTCTCAGTTTAGTTTTCGCCATTGCTTTCATTGCTGCTGAAAGAACTCTGAGCCTCTTTGGATTGCAGTCGGTTGCTGTATGTTAATGCTCTGATACAGTTCGTACTTTGAATTTGCTGTTGACAGCTGTTATTTAAGTTGTGTGTACTGGTGAAAGGGAAGTTGATATTTGGTTTATAGACTTGTATTCCTCTAGAATTTTCTGTAAATAAACTGTTGAGCTTCTGCAAGTTTCGCCTTTCATTCGGAGACAACTCACGAATCCCCAAGTACTCAACAGTATATACACAGGGTGAACATAATTTAAACTGAGACTGCTTACAGTGTTCTGTAGCGTGATCTGATTGCAAAAAAAGGACACCAAAGTTTGTTGGAAGATTTAAGAAGACGGGGGGAAAAAGAGTTATGGGGGAAAAAATACGGGGGTGGTACCAGGGCCTGATTAAGTTTTGAAGCTAGGGGACGCTCGGTATCTTTTCGGCGCTCCCTTTCATTTCTGGAAATTTTGTTTTTCTGTTACATATTGTAATATAAAAATGCTATAGACGAAAGATTAGTGTGTGTTTATAGTTTTTTTTCCCCATTCATATATCTGGGTGGTTTCTATATAGAACTTTAAAATCGTATAACTTATTAATTAAGAACATTCAGATTTTTGAGGTTAAGTAATAGAATTTTCCCGAAATAGTGAATATTTTACCTTTCTTTAGACGAATTTTCTCAGAAAAAATTCAATCTCGGCGTGAAAATCTCAAACAGAAAATTAAAAACCCTGTTTTTGGTCATTTTGGGACCGCTCGTATATTTTTGAGGGGAAGCTTGTGCTTCCCGAACCTTTTGGGTAATCGGGCCCTGGGTGGTACTGTGTAATAGAAAAGAGTTTAAAAAATGGAAACGTGGGGAGAAAATAGCACGGTGTTTCTACTTTCAAAATAATAAATGGGAACAAAATCAGCACTTAAAAAAAAGTTCACACATCAATTTTAAAAAGTAAATTGTGACAAAAGATTTACCTTTAAAAACCGCGCTGCATATTCTTCTAGCCATGATTTTTGGAACCCTTTTTTTTCCTCCCAGAATCCTTCGTCTATCTTGTTTAATCTTCCTACAAAGTTTGGGGACATTCTTCAATTAGATAGCACTACAGAACACTGTGACCACTCTCAGTTTAATTATTGGCACCCTGTATAGAGAGGGTAGCGAATGTATTGTTTTGGGGATCAAAGTTTTGAAATTGATTTCTTGTCATTTTTAGACGTTTTGAGGTCTTTTGAATCTGAAAATCAGGTTTTTAGCGGTTAGTCTGTGTGTGTGTGTGTCTGTTACCAGCAAATCTTGAAATTAAATAGCAGCAAGAAGTCCAAACTCGATGTTCTAAATCTGCATCTTATAGAAATTCTACACTAACTCATTTGTCAAATAAATTGTTCCTAAGCCTAGTTTAAATTATTTTTAACGTAGGTTTATATACAGTACTTGTTATTTTATCTTTAATATGCAATCTGTCTTTATAGTACTGAAATGCAGGGTAAAGAAAAGTTGTGCGAGAGCCACACCGGACTCCCCCCCCCCCCCCCCAATGTACTTTGTGCTTGATTAAGACCGGGGAATGCTATCCAAATTATTATTTAACACTAAAAAAAAATTATAAAGAATTAGTCGTGTCGGAGAATCCAGTTTTCATAGCCAATTAGACACTCACTGTTTCAATAAAATAATTATTTTCTTGTATTACCGAAATATTTTCGTTTATTATAACCCAAAAGTAACTGTTAAAGAACAGTCTTTCCTAGACTTAATCAGACCGTGTCTGGTTTTTTAGCCGGAACAGCTGGCTGTTCAGATTCGCAAATTGTTTTTAACTATTCCACCTTTAAAATGATCTTTAAAATCCTTTATACCTTACTTTTATCTTACTTTTTTTTTTTTTTTTTTTTTTTTTTTTATTATTATTATTTTTTTTTTTATTTATTTTTTTTTTAGTATTTTTGTACTTGAAGTTTAATGTATAGATAGTCTGTGTGTATGTGTTTTTATTACTTAAAAACTGCAAATTATTATATATATATAATTTTTTTTTATTTTTAGATGCTTGTAAAGTACCTTGGCAAATGGAACACATCATATCTCAATGTGCTGGTTATGGCTCTTTAGTCAACGAAGATAGTTCTTACTATGCAACCGGCTGGAAAAGTAACTTGACTGTGTCAACCAGAGTTCCCCAAGAATATAAATATCTAAGTGCATCGCAATTAAATGGTTACCCGTTTTGGGGACAACTTGATTGGTATGGTGGAGGAGGTTACATTGTACCCTTATTAGCCAAACGATATGAAAATAGTTCAAGACTGATAAAGAAAATGACTGAATTAGAGAGATCTGGATGGATAGACAAGGATACTAGGGCTGTGTTCGTCGAGTTTGGAACATACAATGCCCAAGTTAACTTGTTTGTTGTTGTTACAATTGTAGCAGAATTTGTTCCAGGAGGTGGAATCGTTCCTTATTATCATATTGACCCTATCAAACTCCTACATTATCATACAGGTTCAGGACTCCTGCAACTTATTTGCCAGATAGGATTTATACTTTTTACGATATATTACACTATCTGTGTACTATCTGACTCTTGTAAACAAGGAAGGAAATATTTAACTGAATATTGGAATATTGTTGAAATCGCCAATTTGCTAGCTGCATATTCCGTTATCATTGTCGAAATATATCAAATGATCATCACTGCTAAAATTCTAGCGATATTTGCCGCTACAGAAGGTACAGGCTACATTAAGTTGCAAGAAGCTCTGATATTGGACGAAAGTTTCTGCTATTTGATTGGATTGTTGATGTCTTTAGCTACACTTAAATTTATAAAGCTTTTAAGATTTAATAAACGAATAGGAAGTATGATCACAACTGTAAGGGTATGTGCTGAGGAATTAAAAGGATACAGTGTCTGTCTTATGATAATATTTTTTGCTTTTGTTTGCTTATTCTGGCTGATATTAGGGCGGGGTGTTAAGGAGTTTTCCTCTTTCTTATACTCCTTCGAATCGTCAATAAGCATGATGCTGAAGAAATTCAATTATCAGGATATAGAAGCTACGTCACCCATTTTGGGTCCGATAGCATTCTTTACGTTCGCTTTAACAGCATCAGTAATCCTCGTTAACATACTTCTAACTATCATTATCCAAACTTTTGAGGAAGTCAAAGTAGACGAAATGTTCCAAAATAACGATTACGAGATGGTTCCCTTTATGATAGCGCGTTTGAAACGTTTTCTTGGATTGAATAACAAATCTCAAGTAATACCGCTAGTGACGTCGAAAACTGAAGATACAAACAGCCCAATTGAGTCGATTAGTGGAAAGGTAGACAAATTACTGGATTTCATCAATTCTGTTTATTTAGAAGATCAAATAGATATTGATTTTCTTAAAAAATCTCAATTAAAACCCATCTCTTCAAACCTTCGAGAAACAGGTGATATGAAAAAATCAAGGCCTCGCAGAATTCCTCGGTATCAACCGCGACACATGAAAGAACATTTAGATTTTTAAATATAATTGCGTAGCGTTCACTTACGTAAATGACAAATAACCACAAAAATTTGACACTTAATCCAGGACACTTGAAAAATTATTTAGAGAGATTCTTAATATACTCAAATATTAGCACTTCGTTTTTTTACATAAGTAATCACATGCACTCGGAATTCACCAGTTAAACCTTTTAGTGTGCCGTTTTGCATATATGCAAATCCGTGTTCAATCTCCCACTCCTATTGATCTTTGAAGCTTAAATACGCAATTTTACGCACTTGCAAAGAAGTATTTTTGAATGTATTATATAATTTTGGCAGTAGTTGGTGTCGTTGTAAAATTATGGAACTTATGTTGGGACAGATGACCACAAGCATGTTTGTACTGATTAGTTTTAATTTAAAATTTAAAAAAAAAAACTGTATGTAAAATTGTATGAATATATTTTTAAATATAGTAATTTGGGCAATTTGTTTATCTTTTGTGTGTTTATCTAAACTTCGTTATCTGTGTTCAAATATGAAGTAAATCCGCAGTTTTTCAGATGTGTAATCACACTAAATATTTGTTAATAAAATGGCACATATATAAAGAACTTTTTAGTATTATTTTGTAACTTTTAGGTTCATAAGTATTTACTTTAACACGTTGATCGCCATGCGAATTCTTAATAAAATCCATTAAAATTCCTTAATGATATTATCATGTAATAAATAAAAATTAAGTAAATTTTAAATAAATTTTAAGTAATTACTTGAAACAGTGTAATATTTTTAGTTTTATATTATATTTTACACTGTCAACCACCGATGGTTGACGCGGTTTTATATCATATTTGACACTGTCAGTCACCGATGGCTGACATGGCGATCAACGTGTTAAAACGATAATCATATTTCTAGAAAATAATGCGCACTTAAGGGACCCCAGTATTCATACCTTTTCTCCTTCCCCATGTAATCTAATGGGATTTGTAGCTTTGTATTATCAGGATATCTCTTTCAAAAATAAAATTTTCCGAATTCCGTTTTTTGATTTTCACTCTTTCAGCATGTCACCTTTTACTTTAGTAAGAAATTAGAAAAAATAAAAATAAACATTTCTTTCCGAAACTGAAAATTAGACCCTTAAGTTTGCTTAATGAAATAAAATATTTAAATTTATTTTATTTTTTTAATTGCTTTCTAAGAAAAAAAAAAGCGACATGTTCGAAGAGTGGAATTAAAAAAAAAAAAAAAAAAAAAAGAATTCGGGGGGAAAAAATAAAATAAAAATAAAAATAAAATTGTTTTTGAACGCAATATCCTGATAATACAAAGCAACAAAATCCCCATTGGGTTGCATGGGGAAGGAGAAAGGGGGAGTAACTGACTACCAAGGACCCTTTCCGAATAAAAAACGACACGTGAAAAGGAATTTTGATTTCTGAAGGTAAATGTTTAATATTTATATTTAATTATTTAGTTTTGCACAATGCCCATAATAGGATTTTAAATTTTAATTAACTAAATTTCTGTAATACTTGTTTGAACATTTCAATTCTAATTGATTAATAACCGAAAGTAGGAATGTAAATTTTTGAAATAAAATAACTGGAATAATTAGTTTGTAAATTAAAGTAAAGTCTATTATTGTAGAGATTCTAATGCATAAACGAGCATATTACTAAACATGAAACCATAGATATACTAATATATATAAATCTATCATCCCCATGTTATCGAGCAAAAACTTTTGATGCCGAAAATAAGTTCTAAAATCAGCCATTAGAGAGTAATGAAAAAAATAATAAAAAGAAAAATGAATTTGAAACTGTGCCTGGAGTTTTTCATTCATCTTTAGTAAATAAAATATTCATAAATTTTATTTGCTAAATTTTCCGTGTGTCTTTCTGTGTGTGATTTACTCGGGAAAAAGCAGCCATTAGAGTGACTTTTCCCGAAAAAAAAAAAGGTATCACTTTTTCCCTCTCGCTGATCAATCTATGTCTTATTACTATATCTATGCATGAAACACATATCTACAGTATATTTAAATATTTTAAAAAATTAAAATATAAAATGTTTCAAATCCACTACTACTTTCACTTCATTTGTATCTATTCTAAATTCGTTCAAACATTTACATTGTTTTCATTAGTGATTTTTATATAATGAATAGTTTATTACTTTTTTTTTCCATTTATGGCTGTATATCACGGAGTAAAAAGACAGGAGAAGAAGGTAACGCTGAAATTTTGTGATGTTCTTTTCTAATGTTTACAGATGGCGCCAGCGTGCAATCCTTCCTTCTCTCCAGCTTACGCAATGTTATTCAATGGGGAAATGTCTGGTTTTAACTATTTTTTTTTAAAATAATATCAAGCTGAAAAAATTTTGATTGAAAGCAAATTTCATTAAATAGAGTATTCTAACCAACATGTTTTTTTTTAAGAGCCATTTTATACTAATTTTACTTTGAAAGAAAGCTTTTAAAAAATGACGATTCTTATGAACCGAAGCTAGCTAAAACAGATAATTGGGAGGAAGGAGAATGGATGAAATTTTGTAAAGAAAAAAAAAATAAACTTACTTTAGGTGCAGAAAACACGAACTCGGACTTTATTTTTCTCCTGGGGCTTTTTTTTTTTTTTTTTTTTTTTTTTCTTATCACTATCATACCCTGTTTTACAACTAGGAACGAAACATTTATTTGAAACATCTGAATTATGCAGTTTTAAGAACTTACAAAGAAATTAAATTGCTTAAAATAAAAAATTTTAAATGTACTCCAGCAAAATTCTATTGAAAACAACAGTATATCCGCGCCGAGGTAGGGAGGAATGACAAGTGGCGCCCTCAATATTTACCAAAAATTTAGATCACAGTTTCGTAGCTTTCTCCCATTGGACCTTCAACTCCTATTAATATTACTCCGTGCTGTATATATATAATTAAAATTAGTTATTTAAATATATTGATAGGATAGGAATAAATAAATGTAGGTATTTTGAGGAACAAGTTAATATTTATTCTTTTGAAACACTGGACAGATTCCTCCGAACTTGGTACACTTATTACTTACTGTTACACAAAAAAAAAAAAATCAATTTACTCACGCGATACGAGAATCTGAGCAAAAACTCTATAACTAAACTGAGTAGCTATTACAGCAAAGGGCTTACTCCTAATACTTACAGAGGAAACATGATTTTAAATCATTCAAAATTAAAATGGATAAAAAACCATATTGTCCTGCGTATAATCCACAGATTAGACAAATCGGTTTCCTAACCAGAAAATTTAATTTATAAGCAAGAGTATATTTGATCGAGACAAAACATTGTTTAAAAATACCCTTTTTCCGTTAATTAAAATGTCCGGTGTGAAACTGATTTAGTGGATCTGATTATACGGCGAAAAATAGGAGAGATATTAACACTTTTTAATTAATTTTTTTTTCTCACAAATGTTTAACGTTGAGGCAAATACTTTTTATGTGTATTTTTTTTTTTTTTTTTTTTTTTTTTTAACTTCGAATTTTGTGTCAATGAAATGGGCAATTTCTAAAATTAAAACAATCTTAGAACTTTTGAAATAAGAAACTTAAAATTTGACCTCGAAAGTTACCTTAATGGTAAATTTTCATGTTGCCGTCCCACTTCAGGTGACCGTCATTTTGAAAGAAGATGGGGGAGAAAGTTAGTTAATAAAGCCTGCATCGAATTTTGAGCAAATCACTGTTAAATATATTTTTCACACAGTGAGAATTGTCAAATGATCACCAATGAGGAATTTGCACGCATGGGGGATTTGAACAAAATCCTATTTTTCTAGTAGTTTTAGGCCCATAAATTTCAAAAAGTTTATTAAAAATGCAAAAAATGTTCTCATTAATTTTAAAATTAACCAAAAATCACGTGACTTCTAAACACTGCCTGACGTCACACTTTATGATGCTTCAATGTTTACATTTTGTTAGCCTAGTTAGCGAGCAGCAATTCGTTTTAACCTTTGTAATTATCAATCGTTTATGTGATTTCTGAGCATTTGTTTTTCATCTTATAATCATTTAATATCATTATCATTTTCCATTATCGTTATTATTTTCAATTGTTTTATTTTCATGGCGGTTGTCCAATGTTTTCGTTTAATAGGATCCTGTGAAGCGCTAAAGAATAGCTTTTGAAAAGAATTAGCCGTTGTATTAGTGCAAAGTACTACAGTACAATATTTATAATACGATTTTTTAATATCCGTCATTATTATAAAATATAAAACCTATATCACTGATCCAAAAAGGCAAATTAACACGTTGAATTCTTAAAATCCATTAAAATTCCATAATGATTCCCCCTGTAATAAATAAAAATTAAGAAAATTTAAATTTTCAATAATTACTTAGAACAATGTAATATTTTTAGTTTTACATCCTATTTTACACTGTCAATCACAGATGGTTGACGCGGCTTTATATCATATTTGTCACTGATGCCACCGATGGCTGACATGGCGCTCAACGTGTTAATTTTTTATTGGCACTGTTTTTACTTTCGGGGTAAAACTTTCACTGAAATGTTTGAATTATAAAAAGTTCTGAACACTCCTAAAGTTCCAAGATGATTCCTTCAGTACTTTTAGAGATATTTGACGAAATGTCTAGAATGGCTGACATGGCGCTCAACGTGTTAAAGGACGACGTCGAATGTAAACAATGATTACATCCGTTTGTTGTCATAAAGAGTGACGTCACGATGTCACTACGTTTTCCCAATAAATAGTGCGATCTTGAAATTGTTATAAATCAGTAATAAGATTTAATAAAAAAAGAAAATATATGTATTTATGTTCTTACTATTTTATTTTCTATTATATAAGAATAAAATCAGAAAACGTGCAAATTCTTCATTAGAAATAAAATGGCGAAGCATGTTAGCAAGCAAACTCATCGAAGATATTTGTAATACATATAAGTGCCCTGATCAACTGTGGTTCAATTTAATTTAGCATTTTAGAAGTTATATACCGGTATAATAAATTTTGAAGTTGTAACCTAATTTCAAGTAGCCGCCATTTTGAAAACAAGATGTCAGATCAAAATTCATTAAAACAAACTTCGCTGAGACACTATATATGTATCGAAATTTAAGCAAATCTGGTCTTACATATATTTTTACAACGTAAGTTTGAAAATTTGAAGTGACCTTTACCTGGAAACAAAATGGCGGGGCATATTACCCAGCGAATTCATTCAAGATATTCGTTACATAACTCCACTGTCCAACTTTGGTTTGATTTATTTCAAAAGTTACCGTGATGACAAATTTTCAAGTGTTTGTCACTTGGAAACAAACTGGCGTAGAAAGTGGTCCAGCAAACTTATCCAAAATATCTTTAAAACAATGGAATTCGCTGTCCAATTTTGGTTTGAATTCATTCAATATTTTAAAAATTATCATGAGCATACCTAGCTGAAGTGCTACCGGGATGAATTATTATTTGGTAGACTTATAGCCCTTTAAAAATGGAATTTTTATAAAGATTAACAACACTGGGTAGTTGCATCGATAAATCTTGAATTTCCCTACTTTTTTCCCTCTTTTTTACTTTCTCTTACCCATAGGGTAGAGAAACTATTGTTTTAGTGTCAAATTTTCCAACGTGAGTTTTTGTTATAATCACATGTTCTGAGGTCCCCTGAATACGAAAATCATGTTTTTAGCGAATGGTCTGTGTGTGTGTGTGTTATCAGCATACCTCAAGAACAAATAGTAGCAGAAATTCCAAACTCGGTATTCTAAATGTGTATCATATAGGGATGTTACAGTAAGTTTTTCGTTGAGATGAAGCAAATGGTTCGTGTACAGGGACAATCAAAAGTATTCAAATACATTACGTCTATGGGGAAAATTGCAGGTAAGTAGAGTTCAACATCTATAGACTGCACGAAACCAAATGAAACGAATATACATTTTTTGTAATAGAGATAGTCAACTGGGGAAAAAAATTGTGTATGTAGGAGCCCCGCCACCCCCCCTGGGGTGTAAGTTCCCCCTCGAGGAGAGTAAATTTTCATTATGTGTATCTTTCAAAAGAGCTCGCCAATACCTTTAAAACGAATGGTTGAACTATCGATCTGCGATAATTTAAAATAAAGTGATATCGATTTTTTTCATTTTTAACCCCCCCCCCCCTCCAAAAAAAAAATAAATAAATAATAATAATAATAATAATAATAATATAAATAATAATAAAAATAATGTAATATTGAGAATAAATTCAACTTTTATATATATATATAGTGTTATACTACTTCTCTAATATAGAAATCGTCTGGATTATCATAAAAGATAATTTTTTAAATGATGATTTTAATAAATTATTTTTTAAAAACAGAATCATTTTTTAATAACCGAATGAAATTCTATATAAATGTTGGTGCATTAATGAAACGGGGGGGTTGAGAGGGGCGGTAGCCCCCTCACACAGAACTTATCATATAAAACTCTTCCGAAGCCTAATTTGAATTTTTAACACAGGTTTACATAACAGTACTCGTTACCTCTTAATCTGAAACCTGTATTTATAGTATTAAATTTCAGGGTAAGAGAAAGTCGTGTCTGTGACACATCAGATTATTTTTTTTTATAAATGAAAGAAGGGTAGAGCGTCTAGCGGATGTGGATATAGGTGTCGACATTTATAGCTCGGTGTTATAAAACCCTCTAAAAGTTTAGTTTGCCTGTTTTTTCGTCAAATTTTCTTACCAAAGAATGTGCAGTATAATAACTAGTGATAGACATTATAAGACTATTTTTGCACCATTTGCAAAGTTACCAACTTTTATAATTTATTCCAGAGCATTTTTAGCCCGGTCATTATTTCACATCACTGTATTTATTGAATAATTTTCTTCAATGTATTATATAACTACGGTATAATACGAAAAAACTACTATTAAAAAAAAGTGCTTGAAAATTTAGGCGAACTAACAGCGTTCTGGAATAAATTATAAAAATTGACAACTCTGCATTTCATCCTGTCTTCTCGACTTTCTAGTTGATTTCCGGTGGTGCTGGATGTGTCAAAATTCAGGCGGTCAAGCCCTTTGCCACCACGTGTGTTTAATAGGGGCTCTAACTGAAAAGTTTAACCTTCTAAAACATGTCGAAAGATTCAGAGAACGATCTTGAACCGTTAAGTGAATCTAGGTCAGTGCTGACATATGTGAGCGGTGGTGTCGTTTAATATTTATAGAAACTTATTGCTTAATTTTTATTTTTGTAATAATAATTTTAAACAAAAAACTGTAATAAAATTATATAAAATAATTTAAACAGTTCTTCCGATAATGAGCACATTATTTTGAGCCACATAAAGCTTTTAAATATAAAACTTTACAAATAAAAGCTTATAATTTTATTAATATTTTAAATATGAACAGAATAAAGATAAATGCATTGCATATATACAGAATGGTTATAATTAAACTTCCTCTATAAATAGCTTCCGCGCAAACGGGTAAACGGAATGCAACGAAATTTGGTGTATAGACTATACACGAGATGTGCTCACGGAATTTCGAAAAAAAAAAAATAATAATTCCAAAATGTCCACCAGAGGGCACCTTTTCCGGAAAAATTAAATTTAACACAATAAACGACCAAAACGGAATACAAAAACAATATCAACATTTATTGACTAGTTTCTGATCACCTTGTCATCGAACCACATTAAGTATAGGTAAGGAAAAATTGACAGTACGCTGTTTGAGAAAAACAAAACATTTCATTTTGCAGAAACAAGAGCAGATTAGGACGAAATTGCACAAAAGGAGCAGTTGTTAATCGCGTCCAGGACTATGTAGTGAAAGGTGCTCCATGTGACCACCCATATTCACCTGCAAAATTTCAAGTCAATGGACAGTGGGTTCAACAGCAGACCGTAACTGATCAGTTGTGATGCTTTGCACATGAAGCGTTATGGAGTTCTTTGTCATTCAACGTCGCAACACCTCCACAATAGACCACACTTTTTAAGTGGCCTCATAACCAGAAATCGCATGGATTTAGATCCGGCGAACGTGGTGGCCATGGATTACGAAAGAAGCGATTAATAACACGTAGCGCCTTCACGGACTCATGGATATGTGGGGGCGCACCATCCTGCATGAAAATTGTCGATGTAAGGTAAGGACCTTTGCTGTAGTAGCGGCACAACAAGCGTCTGTAGCATGCTATGGTACCGACGGCCCGTAACGGAACATGTGATAGGACCACTTGCAATTATTTACTCAAGAATGGCCCAAGGATGAATATCGCCGTGAATCCCTCCAGGCCACCTTTGGAGAATGTAGAATTTCAGTGTGCATCCGTGTATTTTCCTTAGCCCAAATGCGGCAATTCTGTGTGTTGACTGTCCCATGGAGATAGAAATGAGCCTCGTCGCTCCTCAGAATATTCCAAAGCCATGACAGATCAAAAGTTATTCTGTTGAGAAAACTGACTGCGAATGAGAGACGTTGTGTCTTGTCCTTATCAAGCAGCTCTTGGGTATGGCGAAACTTATATGGGAAGTATACTGCATTATGTTTCTGAGCACTTTTCGGACGGTTTGAACTCCTAATTTCCCCGTCCCTTCAAATCTCTTGATCATGGCCCGGATACCTTTAGTAGACATTGGCCACGCCGTAGGTTATTTATACGACGAAATTCCCGAACTGCAGCAGAAGCATTTCCCTTATTTTCGTAAAACAGCTTCACCAATAACGCACGTTCAACTAAAGATACCGTCATCATTACAGCCGGAAACATCGATAATATAGAACATGACAACGTCTGTGCAAATGTTTTATACCCTAACCTGTTTTGCATAAAGCTTTCATTTCTTCGCAAGTATACAAATCTCGACATTTTTTTCCTTGAACTGACAGCTTTTCCCGGTTTTACATTTTATTACTCATTCTTGTTCTGGATTGTTAATATTGTTTCTGTATTCCGTTTTGGTCGTTCATTGCGTTAAATTTAATGTTTTTCCGGGAAAGGCGCCCTCTGGTGGACATTTTGGAACAATTTTTTTTTTAATTCCATGAGCGCATCTCGTGAATAGTCTATATACCAAATTTCGTTGCATTCCGTTCACCCGTTTGCGCTGTATGGTACAGTTTATAGGGGAAGTTTATTTATAATCACTCTGTAACTCACTCATCAACTCATAGATGTATACTTTTGTAAAACTTGTATTTTTTTTACTTCTAGTATATAAATCTGAATATGCCCTCAGTCCGAGAAATAATAATGGTTGTAAAAATTATTTTGCACAATCATTGTATTTGTATAATTATTAATAGAATTTCGGGCATCTCATTACACTGTAATATATTTTAAAATATTTCATTTAATGTATGGAATTTATTTGGAATTTTAAGACAAAAAAGACAGTTTTTATATTTACAACTAATTAAAAATTAGTTCTCTTAGCACTAGCATGTGCTGGATATTCTCTACACTCAAAACCCGAAAGCGAAAAGAGGAAAAAGGGGCTCGTAAGCATTTTTCCCCATCCTACACGTTTGAAAAATACATGAATAACAAAGCCTTCTCATTGATTGAATTTGAAATTGTTAGACAGCTCTCGTCAATATTAAAAGTTTATGCGAATAAAGGTAAAGAAGTCAAAGACTAGAATGCTTCCTCATTCACAGCCAGTGGCGGACTGACAAGATCGTCAACTTGTCCAATGACAAGTGGACCCTCAGGAATCAGATGACATGAGCCCCGCAACAGTAATATCATTTCAAAATTTTCCAGGTGGCAAAAAGGTCAAAATGCTTTTTACACACAAAAAACAGTGAAAGGAGAGAGAAAAAAAAAATCCTCAATTTCAACAGCCAGGAGGAAAAGACCTGAACTCTCAAACTACGTCTCTTGTCCCTTGATGTCCCTGATTGATGTGTGTAATAAAGAGAGAAAGTGAGATATTTAAAATAAAGCTTATTATTCAATCACTATGTTTCACTAGTAATATATTGTTGCAAATACAACAATAATATTTGATCTTTCTAGGCTCAAATTTGTTGTTGCAGTAAAAGTAGATTTACAGTCAAATTAGAAACTAAGGAGCAGTCCATTCACATCCTTGAGGACTAAATTTCGTGAAAAATGGTAGTTTAGGGATCCTGAAATGCCGAAGCTCTCTGTTTAATTGAAGCAGAGTTCTTGACCTTTCCATTAAATTCTACCAATGAATCATTGCCAAAATATACCCATTAAAGAATATATAAGAGGCAGAGTGATTCTTGCAGTCAGTTGTGTTCAGAGGCTGCGCGATTGCCTCTTAGACACTGTGTTCCAAGTGATGGATTTTGTTTGTGAATCAGCGAAATTCCTGCTCAGTGGTATATATATTGCTTACGTTGAATAATAATGTTATGTTGAATATAATGCTGCGTTGAATAAAATGCATTCATCGGCAAGAATCTATGTTTCATTGCGAACTACAGTAGTAAGCCGTGTACTTTGAGGGACGGAAGTGACGTCATAGGAGGGGGGGAAGGAGGGGGAGGGAACCGGAAGTGACGTAACGGTTGGTTGATTGCTTGATCGTGAAAGATGACGGGGGTAGAGTTTCTTTTTATCCGATGGCAACCTGGACTTCTTGTCAAGACATGTGACAGAAGGGGGAATGGGGGAGGAAACCGGAAGGGACGTAATAGTTGGTTGGTTGTTTGATCGTGAAAGATGACGGGGGTAAAGTTTCTTTTTATCCGTTGGCAATCTGTCAGGACATGTGAGGGAGGGGTAGAGTTTTCTTAAAGGGACAACATAGAAACCTGTCAGAACATGAAAGAGAATGACGTCATTAATCGAAAAGAGGACAATGTAGTATATTCTTAATCAGTAATTAATTTTTAATGAGTCATGAATTTTAATAAGTAAATTTTATTATTTTATTGACTATTAATTAATTATTTAACTGACTATTTTAATTCGCTAGATTTTTTTACAAAACGATATTACCCTGTAGGAGGTTCGAACCCACCATCTATGGCATGCGAGACCAACGCGCTACCGATTAAGCTACGATGACGTTCCCTCGAACTTCCTTTTTTTATGTTTTCCCCTCTTAGGAGATAGGGGGTGGGAAGACGTTTCCCCCACCTGCGCCCAAGTGGACTCGTCCAAGGGGATCCAGCCAATTACAAGAGAGCACTGTGACATCATTCGTGTTTTTATCCAATCCTGATGCGTTTGCTGAGAAGATAAGACAGTAAATCTGGGTATAAAATCCTAGACATCACGAAATATCATCACATTTTAGTCTCGCTTCATTCCTGCCGTTCAATTCGCTCTCTCTTCGCTACGTAATCATGGAAGACGGGCTAAATCTTTTGATCCACGAAAGTGTATTTGCTTCTTCAGAAGAAATTTTTGAAAGACTAGAAAAAGAAATTGTTTATTTACCCGAGGAGCAATGCCACATACGTATTCGAAATAAATCTTATCCTATTTCGCGGAAGATTGCTGCTTTTGGATACCCTGATTTATCTTATACTTTTTCAGGACTGACACTAATCAGCCAGCCTTGGCCTCCTTTGCTTCTTGAAATAAAAAGTCTTATTGAAACAATGATGGGTGTCAATTTTAATTTCGTGTTGATAAATCGGTACGAGGATGGAAATGACTGTACTGGTCAACATAAAGATGATGAAGCCGACTTAGAGGAAAACCACCCTATCTGTTCCCTAAGCTTTGGAGAAACACGTACTATGATTTTTAAAAGACCCAATTACCAGGATAAAAAAGTGGAATTAAAGTCAAACTCGTTTTTGGTTATGAATCCCCCAACAAATAAATTCTGGAGCCATGGAATTCCAAAAGAGAAGAAACACACTGGTGTACGTGTTAATCTAACTTTCCGTATGATGAAAACACCTGGACATAACAAGCGGAAACATGTTCAAACAGAAGAAAGATGCAAGAAAATAAAAGAAGACCGAACTAAAGTAAGTTTTCTTTCTTTTAAAAAACATTTTCCCTTTGAATAAAGTACTATACACTTTCTTTTAATACTAAAAATCTTGATTATTTATTAATGATTTCTTTTTATTACTTTTTTCAGGAACAGATGTTTGCAGAAAATGTGGAAGAAGAATGGACTGATTCTTTGGATATGAAATACCTAGGTGGAGAAAATTTCCTTGCAGTCAATCATTATATGGGAAAAACTCGAGTACACATCAGGAGATATGTTAAAGGAGAAAACGGCGAGTTACATGCAACGAAAGACGGAGTTTCTTTATCACCCAAAGTATGGTATTCTTTCTGTAGGAAAGTAAATGCTATTTTAAATCATAAGTCATTGGATAAGGTATTTATTATAGACAGAGATTTATGCATTTCGAAACAAATGAAGAATAATCAAGAATTTTTTGTTTTCCAAAGATTATTTCAAAGAAAAAATTTAAGCATGCAGTTTTTATCTGAATATGTTGTGCTTAGCGATGCTGAGTTAGGAAAGCTTTGTGACAACAAGTGTTTAATAACAGATCGCGTGAAACAAGCGCTGATCGCTTACACTTTATCCTATTGCATTGGAAATGAACTCGATAATCCAAATTTACAGTTGAAACCCGTGGAGAACCCTGATGCATTTTTAGAACTTCTTGTTTCACTTCAAAACGGTCTTGCTGCAGCTATTACAATAAAAATTACAGAACTTATAAATTGTTGTGGCTGTCGAGATTCGTATGAAGCCAGTTTTATGCATGACTGTTTGACGAAAAGTCGATCTGAAAAATGGTCAGAATATTTTCACCAAGCATTGTTCTCGATAAATTGGGATGATGTAGCCAGAGATATAGTTCATAAAAATTTAAATATTGATTTCCAAGCAGTATTAGGAGTAGAAGAATTTTTCCCTTCTTTAGATGTAGAAAAATTATATGAAACTATTGAAAAAATGTATGTTGGTGAAGAAAAGGAAGAAGAACTTATTTTTAACAAATTATTGTTTTCTTGTAATTGATTCTTTATTATGTACATTTTAATGTAAATAAATGTTGATTATTATAGAATTTCTTGTGTGTGTGTGACTTTTTTCATGTTTATCACTTAGAAAATATTTAAGGTTTTGTGAATATATAAATACTGGGTTATACGTTTTGTTTGAATCATTATGAATATAAGTGTTCGGCTAGATCACAACTACTGCTGTAATGGAAGCAGTATTGAATCAGACGTATCGGGATCCAGAACATCCGGCCAGTTTCGGTGGTGTCAATGCTTTACAGCGTGCTTTAAAAGGTCGCGTAAAAACCAAAGACATCAAGAAATGGCTTCAAACGAAAGATTCATATACTTTGCACAAGCCTTTGAGACACAGGTTCCAAAGAAATCGTGTTATTGTAGGAGGCATCAACGAGCAGTTTCAGTCTGATTTAGTGGACATGCAATCCTTAGCTAATTATAACGATGGTTATAAATATTTACTAACTTGCATTGATATTTTATCAAAGTATGCTTGGGCAATACCTTTGAAAAATAAAAGGTCTATGACTATTAAACAAGCTTTTGAAAAAATATTTGCGGAAAGGTTACCCGAACGACTTCAAACAGACTCGGGTAAAGAATTTACGAACTATCTTGTACAAGATTACTTTAAAAAGAAGAAAATTCGTTTTTTCACTACACATAATGCAACCAAGGCTTCGGTGGTTGAACGTTTTAATCGCACTTTGAAAACTAAGATGTGGAAATATTTTACTGAAATGAACACAAGAAGATACATCGACGTCATCGATAAATTAGTACACAGTTATAATCATACTTGGCATCGTAGTATACAAACAGAGCCTGCATCGGTGACGTTAGAAAACCAACAGAAAATTTGGCATACGCTATATGATCAGCAAACATTGGTTCCAAAACCTAACCTTACAGATTTAAAAGTTGGAGATACTGTTCGCATCAGTCGAGAAAAAATGTTGTTTGAAAAAGGATATGAACAAAACTGGACAAGAGAAATATTTACAATTTGTAAAATTTTACCTCGTGTACCTGTTGTCTATCAATTGAAAGATTTGGCAGGAGAAATTATAAAAGGAAGTTTTTACAAGCAAGAGTTACAAAAAATTTCGGATTCTGGATTTTATCCAGTGGAAAAAGTTTTGAAAAAAAGAAAACGTCATGGAAAAGTTGAATACTTAGTAAAGTTTCAGGGTTATCCTCAAAAATTCAATACATGGGTCAGCGATGTCAAAATGATATAAATAGAGCATTTGTGTAACTTAACTTTCATTTTAAAAACGATGTCTTTCTACGTCACACTGATCAGTGACAGCTCTTTGAGCTTTTTCCCGCATAATAAAATATCACAATTTACGACGCAGCTACCTAGTCCAATCAATTTAAATGGCGAATGGGAAATGGCTTTAGTCGATTTCATTTATCCCCATACTTGGTATAACGTTCGAAATGATAATAATTTATTTGGTTTTGATTTGGGTGATGGAATACTCGAAGGTAGAAGAGTCCCCCCAGGTTGTTATGAAACGATACCAGATCTTATTCGAGGTATGACAATAGAATCCCATAAAAATAAGATTGAATTTCAGTATCACCCAGTAACGAAACGAGTAACTATCAAGACGGATGGAAAATCAAAAGTAATCCTCCACGAAGGTATAGCGGAACTATTGGGATTCGAACCAGGAAAATATTCAGGATTTCAACAAAGTCCGTTTGTTGCCGATCCAAAGTGCTCTTTTCCAGTGATATATGTATACTGTAATCTAACAGAACCCCAAATCGTAGGTGATGTACAAGCTCCTTTGCTAAAAATCGTCACGGTAGATGGAAACGACGGCGAAATTGTAAATGCTCATTATCCAAGACCTTTTTACTTACCTGTTATTCGGCAACATTTCCAAACAATACACATTGATATAAGACTTCATTCTGGGGCTTTAGTACCTTTTGAAAGAGGCAAAGTATTTGTCACTTTACATTTTCGTTTACGGCAAATTATATAAAAAGGACCTTTCTTTTCAAATAACTCTCATTTTCAATTTTGTTGACGTGAAAGAAGGATCAATAAAAATGTTGGTGCCTTATACGTGTTGTACGAAAAAATTTGAAGATTATTATGCCGGGCAAACAGCACAAGGTTTGCCTTATTATCAGGGAACCGTTTTGCAGAGAGGACATGGGATAGGTGGATTTTTTGCTAAACTATTCCGAAGCGCAATGCCCTTTTTAATAAGCGGTGCCAAAACAGTCGGAAAAGAAGCTTTACGACCTGGCACTATGGTAGCAAACGATGTATTGTCAGGCGAAAGTTTAAAATCTTCTCTCAAAACGCGAACGAAAGAAACCGGAAAAAAACTAGCCAGAAAAGCTGTTCAAAAAGCGGATGAGATGATCGGTCACGGAAAGCTTAAAAGGAAACGCAAACCTTCCAAACGTTTCATTTCATCGAAAGCACGGAAAGTGCAAGGACGTGATATTTTTGATTAGACATACTCTATAAAATGGCTTTTCTTTTAAAAGATTCTCCAGAATGCGCTAAATCAGAACTAGAACTATTTTCTTTACCACCCACTCAAACAGTTATTGAAAGAGGCCAATGGGTTGAGTTTCATCCTCTTGCCAATGCATCGGATGGCGGTCCTGTAGAATTTAATGTGTCTGGAAGCGGTGAAGAGTATCTTGATTTGTCGCAAACTCAGCTGTATATCAAAGTACAAATTTTGAAAAATGATGGCAAGCCTATAACAGATAAGTGTAAAGTCGGCCCTGTGAACCTTTTCTTACATTCTATGTTTTCCCAAGTAGACATCAGCCTAAATGAAAGACTTGTTTCATCCAGTAATAATACGTATCCCTATAGAGCTATGAAAGAAACATTACTGAATCATGGATATGATGTGAAAACCTCTCAACTTTCCTCAGAATTATTTTACAAAGACACTGCTGGCCGTATGAATGTTTTTGACACGGCAGATCCTAACCCTAATGAAGGTTTTAATAAACGTGCTGAACTGTTTAAACTAAGTGCTTCAGTTGATATGATGGGTCGTTTGCACTTGGATATGTTTCACCAAGAGAGACTACTACTTAACATGGTCGACGTGAAAATTAAACTTATTCGTAGCAAACCAGAATTTTGCTTGTTAGGGGGTGAAGGGGAATTCAAAGTATTCCTTGATCATGCCTCTTTATTTGTTCGAAAAATAAGGGTTAGCCCAGGTGTTGTTTTGGGACATGCGAAAAGCCTAGAAAAAACGACAGCCAAGTATCCTATTGATAGAGTTCTTTGCAAAACTTATTCCATTCCTGCTGGAAATATGAGTTTTATTCAGCATAACATTTTTATTGGTCAAATGCCGAATCGTATTGTAATTGCCTGTGTAGACAACGATGCATTTAACGGCAACTATAAAAAGTCCCCCTTTGAATTTCAGCATTACAATATGAACTTCATAGGTGTCTATGTAGATGGTCAACCTGTTCCTCATAATCCCATTCAGCCTAATTTTGAAAATGGTTTATTTATCCGTGCTTATCAAAATTTATGTGTGAATGCCGACAACAAAGGACTGTATTTATCTAGGTCAGAATTTTCAAAAGGATATTCTTTATTTCGTTTTGATTTGACACCTGACTTATGTGATGGTTCTCATCTTAACCTTATTCGTCACAGCAATCTAAGATTGGAACTTAAATTTAGTACTCCTCTAATACAAACAATCTCTCTGATCGTGTATGCTGAATTTGAAAATTTAATTGAAATCAACAAAGCTCGAAATATTTTGTATGATTTTGGAAACTGATGAATTCATCTCAAATTCATACAGTTTTATCTCGCGATCCTGTTTCTGCTAGGCATTTTGTAGGTGTTTTTCCTTCTGACAAAATACCTGTCATTCGAAAGTTCCCTTGTGCATTTGTACTCAATACTGATAAACATGATGAAAAGGGATCCCATTGGCTGGCTGTTTACATTCAAGACCAAAAGACTATTGATTTTTTCGACTCTTACGGATTACCTCCCGAAACCTATGGAGAAGACATAACAAGATTTGTAAAGAAGTATTCTCAAATTCAATGGAACAAGACAACGCTTCAAAGTTTAACGTCCAATGTCTGTGGACAATATTGTATTTTTTTTGTAATAAAACGATGTCAAGGACTCTGTATGAAATCTATTGTAAATGTACTGTCTAGAAAGAAGAATGATTTTCGAATGTTTCAGTTTGTCAAAAAAAGATATGGTGTAAATATGATTTTCAAAAAATAAAAATTATTTTTTTAATAAATGTGTTTGTATTTTCTTTAATGTGTTTTATTAATATTTTCCTACTTTAAAAAAAAAATGCATGTTTTATTTTGACGGAAAGAGTATAAAAGTAGGATCATTTTGAAAAATTTGTCATTTAAAAAATGGAACTTCTCAAATTAGAACACCCATCTACTTGCCTTATTTCTGGCCCCACGCAATCTGGAAAAACATTTCTAGTTAAAAAGTTGATTGATTGTAAGATGTTTAATCCCATGCCAACGAATATTATTTATTGTTACGGTAAATACCAACCTCTTTTTAATTCAATGAAAGATGTGAATTTTGAAGAAGAACTACCGTCTAATCTTAACTCACTTCGAAATGCTTTAATTGTCATAGACGATTTAATGTCAGAATTAGCGAATGATTTTCGCTTAAGTAATCTTTTTACGAAACAGTCATCACCAAAATTTATCTGTTATATTTTTAACTCAAAATATTTTTGTTCAGGGTAAAGAAATGCGAAATGTTAATCTAAATTCTCAATATAGTATTTTCTTATTTAGAAATCCTAGGGATAAAACTCAAATTAATATCTTAGCTCGCCAAATGTATCCAGGTAAAGTTCGAGCTTTCCAAGAAATTTTTTACGATGCTACATCACCTGAATTTGGTTATTTGCTTATTGATTTGCGCCCAAGGGCAGATGATCGTTTGCGCCTGCGCACAGGAATATTTTCGGGTAATAAACATTACGTGTATGAACCTCGATAAATCATTTCTATTCAGTGCATCCTTCAGTGAACATGTCTTCAGCTGTAGTAGAATTTGAGGGCTTTCAGATAAATTCGCAAGATTTTGTTGTCAAAGAATTGGCCTTTTATGCCGTGGACTTTAATTATCATGCCCGCTAGAGCTTTCTCCCTCCTTATCCATGGGAACAATTAACCCTCAAAAAAAGAAAATCTTTTGCATGGCTAACTCGTTATTGTCATGGTTTACGCTGGGAGAGTGGAGAATTACCTTATTCAGCTTTAGAAGTTATACTTTCATCTTTGTTTATTTCCCATAAAAAGATTTTTACCAAAGGATTAGAAAAAACAAAATTTTTAGAGAAAATGTCTAAACGAAAAATTTTTAATCTCAATGATTTTGATTGTCCCAAAATAGTCTCACTAGAAGAAGCAGATGTGAAATGCCCCAGTCATAAATCGTTTTTTAAACACTGCGCACTGGCGAAAGCATTTGCTTTCGGCGTATTTATAAAGGAGAATATAAGCTTCCCACAAATCATTTGTATTCAGGATGTCGACGCTGGAACATCTCAGATTGTTAAGCAAGACGAAACAGAAAGCAGCCTTTCTTAGAAAGTGTCCTAACAGTATCATAAAAGGTGTGTGTGAATGCGCCTTAAACCTATTAAAGGGTAACGTACCTGTCACCAAACGTCAGAAAAACAAATTAACTCATTATAAAAAAACTTTGCGTCGTCTAGGAGATAGAAAAGTCCCATTATTTAAGAAAAGGCGACTCCTTGTTCAAAAAGGAGAAGGTTTTCTTTCTATTCTCATTTCCGCTGCCGTGTCTGTACTGAGTACATTGATAAATGGAATTCGCTCGTAAATTCAGACTAATTCCAATGGATAGAGATCAAGAATTTGCCGAAGAACATTTGAGTGATTTAGACATACAGATTCAAAATATTTTGAAAAGAAAATTAGAAGAAGATGAAAAAGCAAAGCTATACATACAGATTTTGCAGAAGTTTGTGTCATTCCCAGATGTGAATACTGTGAAACGTTCCGAAGTTCCAGTCACGGAAAATCCTCCTGAAAACAATCTTGTTACAGAAAGTGAAATTTTGAACACCGTTCCTGTCAAACATAAAAAAACTGCTTCGAAAATTATAGAATTTTTAAGACAGCATGAAATATTTTGGAATGAAAATAAAGAAGTTAAAGTGGACAATAATGTTATCCCTGATTCTGATATTGTTCAACTAATCAATTTCCTATTAAGAAACAGAATAAAAAAACCAGATGCCTTTGAAGAATTTAATGAAAAATTGAAGATTTGTGATTTTCCACGAGAGTTTATCAAAAATAAATATTTAACTGTTATGAAATCCTCTCCGAAGAGAAAACGTACACCGTATGTGAAAACTATGTATGCAAAACCTGGAAGAAAAAAATTGACTTCATCAAAATGGCTAAACTTGTAAAAAAAAAAATGATTTTTTAATAAATTTCTTTCTTGCTTGAATTTTTTCAGTTGTTGTTTTATTTCTTTTCATTTAACATTTTTAATTTTTCAAAAGAAAAAAAAAAAAAGACAAACTCAGTTACAAAAAATAAATATGATTTATTGTTAATAATAAATTTACAAATTTTCTCGTTACATTTTTTGTTGTTTTATTATACATATTTTTTTCTTTCTTCATGTTCCTTTAATACCCGTAAGGTAGGGTGGTCAAATTGTGCTGAATGACACGTTTGTCATAGACCACCCTGTAAAGTTTCCTTTGTTCTCTGTTAATGACCTTTCTGCGTTTTGGATCCCGGGTGATTTTTGCTGGGTCTGTAATTGGGATCGTTTGAGTTTCACTCATTTCCGTAATTAACTTCCGAATAGATTCGAAATTTAAAGATTGGAAATTCTTAAAGTTCAAGGTGAACCCCCTTACCTTGCAACAAGTTTTACCACTTTTTGTTTCAAAACCATAGTTTTTAGGGCCACCTAAAAAAAGAAAAGAAATGAATTGAATAAAGTAAAAAATAGGTTTCAAATGAGATCAGAAAACATAAATAAATAAAGAGAGAAATTTAAAACACTTACCAGATACAAACACGGATATCACATCACCATCCAGTTCATCGGTGAATTCACCGAGAAAGTTGCCGAGGGGCGGATCGTTTGTACCATCACTGGCATAAACGATCGAATCTGTATCGTGATACAGAACACTGCGGCCAAGTTTGTCCATTTCGCTGTACAGCTTGAGACGAGCCCAAGCTGTAGTGAAAGCCGCTAAAAAGATGTTTGTAGCGGTGTCCTGCCCGATAAATTCCTCGTCAGCTTTCCATTGGATGGCTGCCACCTCTGGTGTAGGGAGAAAAACATCTTTGATCTGAAAAAGAGGAAATTAAAATTAAAACATGAAATGGAATAAAATAAATAATTATCGATGTATAAAATAAAAAAGGTACTTACGTTTTTAGTAGGATCAGCCATCATTTTGTTGAAATTCGGGACAGTGTTGACAAACGTCAGCTGATCCTTATTAATGTTCATCCCCCATCTGTAATGAAAAAAGAAATAAAGTTATAAAAATGTATAAAAAAATATAACTGTAAATAAAACAAAAAATTTTTAATTATACTTACCGTCCCCAAAAACTATTCAGCGCTAATTTGGCTACTTGTCTGCGCCCAGGGTTTTTGCTGATGCATGCCGGGTCTAATTTAACACCTTCGCGTTCCTCGTACTGACGAATGTAGTGGGCTTTCTGTTCCTCAGTCACGCAGTCTGAAGGCCAACCACTGCTCTCCTGCTTGATCTTCAAAAAACAATCGATGAATGATTTAAACAGAGAGTCTGATGTTTGCTCGAAATGGTAGACCTCGTAGATCTGAAATAAAAATTATAAAAAACTATTAGATGAGCATTCAAATAAAATCATACATTTACAAAACAACGAGATTATGTTTAGTACTTACTTGTGTAACTCGATATCCTTTCTTCTTCGCCAGCTTCAGCTCCTCGCTTACCCATGTTCCGACAATAGCACGTTCATCATCGGTATGGGAGCAAGGACTTTGCTGCAAGGTTTCAGCGCAGGTCCGGCATAGGGGGAACATCAGCTTCTTTTGGCATCGGTATGGCAGCACGGGTAAATAGAGCCCTCGTGGTGGGAGTACTTTGCAGTGGACCAATCCGAAATATTGGTCGATATCACCGAAACCTTCTGTTATAATGGTGGGATGACCAACGGGGTAAAGGCAATATTTGTTTACCTAACAATTAAATAAAAGTGTTAAAAAATACATATCACAATGCAGAGAACATTTTTAATTTGAGAAAATAATTTAAAAAATAAAAAACAAAACAAACAACAGACTTACCCATGGGTATAACGACGTAAAATCAACATATTTCACGTCGCCTTCGTGAAACAATTTTACTGCGTTGGTTCGTCCCCCAAAAAATGCATCCCTTGGAGTTAAACGGTCCTTCAAGCCGTGTGTTTTCAAGAAAGATTTTAGTTCCGAGGACTCCTTCTTCATTTCTCTAAAAGTATGCTCCCACATCTCGACTACCTGATATCCCTGGTCGCGTAATTTCTGGACATTCTCCTCCGTCTGTTGTCTTAATGCTGCCATGGTCACGTTTTTTAAAGGATGGGTCACGTCTGAATTGTAGCACGTGCAACAGCCGTGAAAGAAACAACCCTAAAAATAAATATTTTCATTCATTAAAATAGTATTTTAAAAAATATATATAAATAAAATGATTCATTAATCACAGAATAATTTTTACCTGATATTGGTAGGCGGTCTTGGTTTCTTCACAGAATCCGTCTACCGATATTCCTCTGATTTTTCGCTCTCCCGTTCCATTGAGAGCGTGCTGGATATGCAACCCTTGTGTTGAGGCTACAAAATCCAACCATCGAATTGAATCAGGGCTGAAATTGGTTTTGTTGATGTAACCATGCACAGGAACCATAGCAATCGTATCGGGCTGTATGTGGTTGCTTCGGTATGTTGCCATGCAAACAGATGCAATCGTCACATACCTAAAACATAAAAAAGAAGTTAAATATTTATGAATTAAATCTTTTCATTGAGATATTTTAAAAGAATACAAAAAAAATACTTTACCGAAACGGATCCACGTTGGCGATTTCCATAAACTGTGTTCGAAACTCGAGACAACAACGCCGAAGAATATCCACGTCCGAACTGAAAAATTGAAAAAAAGAAAATAACATATTAGATTAATTTTTTTTGTTGTTTTATTTATTTATTTTTTTTTTTTAAATATAGAATTCTTAAGCACCTACCTGCAATAAGAATACATTTCCTTTTGAAAATCAAACATTTCCCCTTTTTGTTTTTCTTCTGCATGCCAGGACAGAAATGCACTGCGAGCTGCAGTTGACATCGTGTCAGGACTATAGTATTGGGTATCGGGAAGGGGTCCAACATAGTTTTGATTCTCCCGGGTGTTGAAGAGATGAGGGAAATATCCCTTCCGTAATTCGGAGAAACCAAAACAACTGGGCAGTTTTGACAGGGCCATTGGGAGAAAATTTAACGAATCGATGATTCGAACGTCGACAGATTTCAAATGAATAGACATCAATTTGCTCCCGCACGGAATCACTTCTGGTGTTGTACCTTGTTTGAGTAACCATTCCATGATGAACTGCCCGTCGAATCTGAAAAAAGAACAAAATACGTTTAATGGATAAAGATAAGAACAAATCAGAAATAAACAGAGAGAGAAAATTTACTTACCCCTTCATATTATGGGCGATTGCTGTGCAGCCCTTGTGTCGAGGAGTAAACAGCCATGTACAGAAATCTGCACAGGCTGTATATCCTTTGAATACCTCCTCCCGGCCATCAGTATACTGCGCCACAGCAAAATTAACTTCGTGTGTTCCCGAAGATTGGTCCGTTTCAAAATCAAAAAAGATCAATTTTGCACTGGGATTCTTCGGGGCCACTTGCCGCAAGTAACACTGGTGCTCCGCCAATACAACAAAGCGATCACAAGAAGGGCATTTGGCTGTTCCACAGCGGTGCATGTCTTTGGTACAATCTCTTCTACGAATTACTTTGCAACACGTTCGACACTGATAAATCTGTGAAAGAAAAAAAAACATGAATACATATATTTACACATACATTATTTTTATATTTTTTTTTAACTAAGACTATTCATTTACCTGATCACAGAGGGAGAATTCCTGATTCCCTCTTAGGGCTTTATGGGCTGCAAAGCAATCACTCGATTGGCAAAGACGATCACAGTCCAGGCATCGTTGAGGTTCGCCCGGTCGACAGTCTGTTCTCATGCACACATAACATGCTTCGGCACATCGATGTTCATAGGCACGCTGATAAGGCACATCGCACCGTTCACAATAAAATTCACTACCGAAAAACGCTTTCAATGACTTCACGACGTCGTAATGTCCATCGTGAAGCCACAAATTGATCCTCTGGGGTCTATCCACACCTTTGTACGAAACCTACAAAATAAAAAAAAGATTTTAAAATCAGCAAATGTCAATAAAGAAAAAAATATTTTAAATATGCACATTTAGTAAAACTTACTCGATTGCGATTATCCGACGACAGTACAGCAATCTGAATGTTGAGATGCTCTTCAAATTGAGCGACTTCCCGAAACGTGCAAGGACCTAGGGGAACTTGGGCTGCAGCATGCAGAACTCGGGCACGGTTCATCAGAGTGGGACGGTCACGTCGTCTCATGGCTTCAATTGCCGTGCGATCGTTCTCTAAATGGGCTTTCGCAAACACGATAGCCTTCGCACAGCAGAGTCCTTCTTCATCCTCGGGAATGGCAAAAATACAATTCTTTTGCAGGCGATCGATGGAAATATTTGAAAATCGTCGTCTTCCAGCCCCGATAGGTCTGTGAACTGTCATGACATCCACCGAAAAACCCTCATCCAGTTGGATTTTATTTTTCGACTGGAGGACCTTCATGACGGCAGACATCACTTTTTCAACGGTGAGCTCAGAGACGGAAATGAGTTTCGTGGATATTGGCTTATCCAATCCGTCCGCCCAAATACAAAGTCGTATCAGGTCTGTGGATTCCAAATTTTCCGTGGAACGGCGAATCAAACTTGTAAATAATTGATTCCCAGAGTCAATCACCGCAATCATGGGTACACCTCGCACGTGGGAGGGAAGCTTGTCTGGGTCGACACGGGCCTCATAACGGATTTCTTCCGCTTGATACTTGTTGTTCCTCCGACGTAGACGTTCGGTGATAATAGTAGCATCCTCCATCTGTAAAAACAAAGAAAATATATACAATAAGCTCGATCGTAAAAAAAAAAAAATCTATATATAAAAGTAAGTACTTACGCGGGAAGTCTCTCCACCAGTCGTGTACGTTGGTCCGGCTCCAACAGGTCGAGCAGAAGTCTAGAGTAATAATAAAGAAAATTAGACACTTATAAAAATGAAAAAAGAGATTACACTCAAGAACACAAAAACAAACTTACTTCAAATCCTGTTCCTACTCGGTAATACAACGGCAAAGGCATGGGATTCTCCACAAATATTTGGGAAACTTCATCGAAATCCATAGGATTTTCGATGAAAATTTGCGACGCTTCATCCATCAACTGAAAAAGTAAATACATCGTTAAAAATATCAATATTACAAAATATTACAATATTATAAAAAAATACGAGTTAAATAAAGGAACTTACTTCATCATCGGAATCATTGAAGGGTATTTCAGAATCTTCAAAAAGAACCTAAAATGAAAAAAGAACATTTTATAGAACAAAATTAAATGAATCAAAATTCAGAAAAGAAAATTACATATACGAGTTCAAAATATTAAGGAAAGAAAAAAACATATTCATGATTAAAAAAAAACCTTCAGAAAACATTCATGTTAAGTTAAAAAGAAACAAAATCTTAAAAACAGTTTAAAAACTGAAAAATAAAACTTGAAATATTTTTTAATTAGATTTTTTCAAAACACTTAAAAAAAAAAAAATAAATAAATAAAAATAAATAAAATTTTCAAAAAAGAAAATGAATTTTTAGTATTGTTTAAAAATCAGAAAAGAAAAATATATTAATGATAGTAAAAAATTAGAAAAAAAAAAATATTTACCTGATTTTCGCTTGAACCAACAGTATTAAATGAGCGTTTCATTTTTTCTGAAGAAAGAAGGTAATCCTAGGAATAGAAGCAAAAGAGCAAGCAAAGAATTTTCTTGGACTAGGTCAAACAAGAAAGTGAACGCAACAGCTCAGGAGGGTCCTTAAATATCCGGCTTAAAGATCGTGACATCAGTTATCTACCTTCTTATTGGCTGGATCCCCTTGGACGAGTCCACTTGGGCGCAGGTGGGGGAAACGTCTTCCCACCCCCTATCTCCTAAGAGGGGAAAACATAAAAAAAGGAAGTTCGAGGGAACGTCATCGTAGCTTAGTCGGTAGAGCGCGGAACTTGCATGCCACAGATGGTGGGTTCGATTCCACTCGAGGGTAATTTCGTTTTGTAAAAAATCTGGCGAATTAAAATAGTCAATAAAATAATAAATTCACTCATTAAAATTCATGACTCATTAAAAATTAATTACTGATTAAAAATATACTACATTGTCCTCTTTTCGATTAATGACGTCATTCTCTTTCATGTTCACAGGTTTCTATGTTGTCCCTTTAAGAAAACTCTACCCCTCCCTCACATGTCCTGACAGATTGCCAACGGATAAAAAGAAACTTTACCCCCGTCATCTTTCACGATCAAACAACCAACCAACTATTACGTCCCTTCCGGTTTCCTCCCCCATTCCCCCTTCCGTCACATGTCTTGACAAGAAGTCCAGGTTGCCATCGGATAAAAAGAAACTCTACCCCCGTCATCTTTCACGATCAAGCAATCAACCAACCGTTACGTCACTTCCGGTTCCCTCCCCCTCCTTCCCCCCCCCTCCTATGACGTCACTTCCGTCCCTCAAAGTACACGGCTTACTACTAACTACTTTCCTCACGCAAGAAAATATAGACATTTTCGTAAAACAATATAACACTGGAATTATTTTTCTAAAAGTCAGTTGGCTTACATTTTTTCTCCCAATTTTTTTAATTTCAATTTTCAATTTTTAATTTTCTACTTATAGCAGATTTTAGGTAGTATAATAATAAATGAGTACTATTTCATGTGTTTTTTCAATAAATGCTGAAATAAATTCTGGTGATAGAAATTACGCGCACTAATGAAACCAGTGTATGGGTCTCACAGTCTCTTAAAATTTAGATTCCTTACATTTTATTTTTTCCCTTAATCTGTTTGGCCTAGGCTGCCTTTGTTTATAAAAAAAAAAAAAAAAAACGGCAGTTTTAGATTTTGGTGACAGATACTATGAGCCCTTGGCAAATAAAAATAAGGAAAGGTTCTTAAAAGAAAAAAAAAAAAAAAGTTTACGTTTTTTCACTTATTTTTTATCTCCTTAGTTCCTAGGCTCTTGAACAGTTGTCCTTTGCATTGTTCTTGTCACAGAACCAGAGTAATAGTTCACTGTGCCTGCCCCTTGGGTAAAATCCCGGCTGATTTTTCGTATTGACAAATAAAAATTTTCGAAGTAATGAAGAAATGTATGAATTTAAATTTTAAACAGCTTATCTGATCAAAGACACTAATTTTTTTTTTTTTTTTTTTTTTTTTTTTTTTCTAAATCAATCCAGAAGCTTGATGGAGAAAAGAAAACTATTTTGTTTTCTTATATATGAATAAAATTACCGACTATTTTATTACGTTTATGAATAAAATATAATTCAAGAAATGTATAGAAGGAATAAATTTAAGAACAATTACATAAAAATCTAAAAAAAAAAAAAAAATTAATTTTTAAGACTATTAAAATAATTATTATTTGACTAATTATTTATCAAAGCGAACAGTTACACAGAACAAATTTTAAGGAGAGAGAAAATTGCTGGTGTTAAAATTAGCAGAATCGATTAAGAATAAGCATTTTTTGAAACAGAATTGAAAAATAAGGTATTGACAAAAAACATGTTTTAGTCTATTATCATCGTATGTTAACAGTTAATTTTAATAAATTTAAAAAAAATTATTTATTCATATAAGTAACAACTTCTTTTTTCAATGCATTATAAGTAAGACGTTTACTAATTCATCGATAGTAAAGCGCCCTATAAGAAAATTAATTATTTAATTACATGTGCACACACACATACGAACACACACACACAAAGCTTTATTTATCTTTGTTGTGTTTCCTCTTCACAAATATGGAGTTGTTCTTAGCAACACTGTGGTGATCTTTAATTTATTACGTTTTTCGTTTTATATTTTTATAAGATACTTGTAAAAGCAATAATCATTTACGAATTAAATAGGCATAATTAACATCAGTTAGCATATTTGATTGAAAATATTTGTGGAAAGGAAGGAGGAGGCTGAGTAGATCAAATATAATTTTATTGAATACGAGAGCGGTTTAACTACAGAGGGGCTCTAAATCAGATAATTATTGTTTGAATAGCTCAGAATATTAAATATCTAAGGCAGCACTCAGCTGCAAAACAGAATTAGCCTTCTCTCTGCCTAGCTCAAATCTCACTCTGCCGACCTATTCGGCTGGTGCTTCCAACTTTTTCGCTGTTGCCAGATTCCTAAAAGAATTTTGGCTGAACCGCAGTTGCCACTTTGAGAGACAAATCTCGTATTAAGATAAAGCTGCCAGTTTACAGAGGTAAATGCTTGAGAGTCTTTGAATTGGACTGCTTGACATAGGAGAGTAGGGTGATCTCACATGTTGACACTCGGCCATTCGACTGCGAGGCACCTGGCGAGCCGGATCTGGAAATAGATAAAGCAGAACAAAAAAAAAAAAAAAAAAAAAAGCAAAAGCAAAACAAGGATAAAGAAGGATAAAAAGAGAGAAAAATAAAAACAATCTCTAGTCATTAAAATAAACACAGAATATATATATAGCAGAAAAAAATAACAGGACAGAGAAAACAAAATTAGTCAGCAAAATAGTAAAAAAAATAGTTAAACAAAAGGAAAACCTTTAAAAAATTGGAAAAGAAACAGGAAGGTCGCAGCCCATGGTTTGATGGCATCAGCTGCAGTAGATGTGACGTTGGGGGCTTCATGATTGCCTATCTTCTGAACTTGGTATCTATCATGAAGCTTGACTTTTATTATTTGGTATAGTCCAAAAGAACGAGGTCCGAGTTTTAATCCTGTGCCCAAACTGGTTACGGGCGATTGCTACAATGCACCAAGTTGGTACTGGTGAGGCTCTTTTCTATGCTTGTTGTATGCCCTTTTGTTTGTTTCTTGCATTTTAAGGATATTCTCTTTGGCGATGGTACGTAGGGTACCATCGCCCATACCAACCCTTTGATCAATAAATGTATTCATGTATTCATCCTGTAGAAGTTGGAGGATGTGTGATTCTTGTTTATGTTTTAGTGGAACACCTGTGAGTAGTTCAAATGGGGATTTCTTGGTCAAGCTACTGATGGTGCTATTTAAAGTCGTTGAAGCGCTGCAACGTGCTGGTACCACTTGAGAGGGTCGGATATAGGCAGTTTGGCCAACACTGGAATGACGGTTTGCAGCATTCTCTCGACTTGACCATTGCCTCGAGGTATGCCAGTGGTTATGTGATGCAGTTGGATGTCATTATCTTTGCAATACTGTAAAAAATCGTTTGAAGTGAACGATGTCCACCATCTGTGAGTATCCTAGACGGATTTCCAAAAGTCGCTTGTAAGAGAGAGAATTTTTGAATGACTTCTTTAGTCGATGTTGTTTCCACTGGATATAACCAGACAAATTTCGTAAAGGCATCCACGACAGCCAGAATGTGGTTATATTGTTTGTTGGTAGAAGGCAAGGGTCCCAAGAAATCAAGGTGAGAGGTTCCAAATGGCGTATCCTCTTTGGGGATGGGATTAAGGAAACCCTCAGATTTGCTCCATTTTTTGTTAATTAATATGCATTCTACGCAATTGGCAATAACATGTTCAACACTTTTTCACATATTTGGAAAATAAAATGAATCTTTAAGGATGTTCTCTGTTTTATCAGCCGAGAAATGTCCTTTTAGATGGGCATCACGGATGAGCTGAGTTTGCATCTGAAGCGGTACTACTAGCAGGTCAAGTCCATTAACATGTTTATATAGGACATTATTTCGAATGAAAAATTCCGAAACAGGGTTATCTTGACAGAGTTTTTAAGATGAGGAGTTGTTCATCATCAGCTTGAGCAGAGGCAAATTTGGCAGTAACTTCAGATTGTGGGGTTATCAGATAAACAGCATGACGGCTGAGAGCATCAACGTGGGGGATTGAAAGACCAGTCCTATGAACAACTTCATACTCGAATTCATCAAGGATATTTGACCAACGGGCAACTTTCGGAATGATATCTTTTCTGTGAAGTGTTTTTTGAAACGCTTGACAGTCTGTAACTATAGTGAATTTAGAACCCAAAAGATATGTGCGAAATTTTTTGACTGGTTCGATAATGGCTGTAACCTCAAGTTCGTAGCTGGAGAGTTTTTCTTCCTGAGGGGTCGTTTTTCGAGACGTATAATGAATAAGTTTAACTTCCAAGTTCCAATTTGTTGAAGACAAATTCACCTTGTTTAAGGATATTTTGACCCAAAATTGCGTCAACAGAAAGATGGTGAACAGGGATTACGAAAATATCTGAATTGAAAGTAGCGTTTTGAATTATAAAGTTCGTGTTAAAAAATCCAATTGGACGGATGGTGGTAGATCCAAGACTCGTAAGCATTAGTGTAGTATCTTGAAGTGGTGGGGAACCTAGTGTCTGATATATGGACTTACGCAGCAGAGTATATTGGCTGGCAGAGTCAACGAGAGCTGAGATGCAGGTGTTCGAAATGCAAATTGATAGTCAATGCTGGAGTAAAAGTAGTGTAAGACATCACTTGATGAATATTCGAATCGAACTGACGAGGATGTGGCGGATTATTTCTTTTAGGACAATTAGAAATTTTGTGCCCGAATTTTTTACTGTAAAAACAACGGATGTCTAGAGAAGAGCAAGAAGATGCAAGATGATTATGATCTCTGCATTTGTAACAACAGGTGGAGTTGGTGGTCAGGCGGCTCGACATGGGCGCTTTAGGAAAGGTATTTTCTGATTGTTGAGGTGTGTTGCTGAAAGTTTGTCGGCTAAAAATGTCTCTACGAGTCTGTGGTGGTGGAGTAAAAGATTTAATCTGTGACCGGGAATCGGTCTCATTAAGTAATTTTTCAAATATAGGTAATTTCTGCTTTAATTCTTTAAATGTTTGGCACCCGTAAAGGAGAAGTTTATTCGGCGATTTTGGAAGACTTTGTAAATCATATTGACAAACTGATTTCTCATCGATATTTGCTTTAGAGGCAATTTCGTGCATTTTCAATAAATATTCTAGGCAATTTTCATTCTTACGGAGATTGTGTTTCGCCAAGGTGTGCATCGGCAATTGTCAAAATTTCTTTAACTCATCGAGAAGTAATGTTTCGAATGAACTGTAAGAATTTATATGGCCTAAAAAATTTAGAAAATATCTGACTGTACCGGTGATACGTCTTTTTGCGGCGTCAGTTAGTGACTGTAAGTCTGTGAGATTATATAGTAGACTTAAATTGTCCACAGAATCTATAAATTTCTCAACCGGGTACGAGAAAGTACCGTCAAAGCAAGGAATTTCGTCAGCTAGGTCCTTCAATGACAAACCAAGGTATGTTGCCGGTTGTTGGTGAGGTTGTTTGAATAATTAAATGCAGAAGACGAATTGTCTTGAAGAGGTATATTATCAAGGGTTAAGGTTTGTGTAGACGCTGATGGTAAGGTCTGGAAGTGTAGTGCTGTATTTGGCACATCCGTTTCTATATCGGAGATAGTGTTCGTGATCCCTATGTCACGCTGTAACTCAGACAAGTTTGACAAGTAATGTAAAATGGCGTCGCACGAAATAGAAGAGTCTGTAGAAATTTTAAGATGTTGGCGACTTGCACTAAATCAGCTAATGAGAACTTTTGTCCAATTGTTTTTTTTTTTTTTTTATTTTTTTTTTTTTAATTCTGGGATAATAATTTCGGGAGGAAGTCCTGAAATTCACGTAATCTATTTCTGGTGTTACGATCGTAGGGCTCCGAAAAAATAATGTTGTTAAAAAGGGATATCGCTTTTGTAGGGGCAGATTTAATAGCAGCATCGACATCTGGAATGTCTTTTAAGCATACTGCAAAGTTGTATAAATTTTCAAAAAAAAAAAAAAAAAATCTCTACAAAGGTGCACATAAAAATCTTATATATATTATGAATTTGAATGTCTGGGAATTTATTTGACTGAGTTTCACGCCAAAACTGCTCGACGGATTTCGATGAAATTTGTAATGGAGATAGCTTATACCCTAACTTACAAAGTTGGATGCCTTTTATTCTGAAAAAAAACTTTGTTTTTGTGATTTTTATGCATAAAAAAGCATTTTTGTATTCTGAGAAAAAATTATTGATTAGTGGCGCTATCTAGCGCCACAAACGCGAAACAATTATTCTAAAACATCTTTTGGGATTATTTTATTAAACGAATCTAACACGTAGAAAATGACATAAAAAAACCATTGATAACAAAAAGATACTAAATAATCTCTCTGTACTTACCTTAATATGAATATTTAAAAGATGTGAAAAAATATTATATAAAGAGCAAAAAATTGTATGTTTGTGGAGGGTAATCTCTGAAACTACTGGACCGATTTAAAAACTTCTTTCACTGACCAAAAGCTACACTATCCGTGATTGTTATAGGCTATATTTAATTTTGATAAAATAAATTTTAGTTTAAAATCTGAGCATTTTAATAAAAATCCCCATAAAAGCTATAATAGAAATGGAAATAATGAAATAATGAAATATTAAAAAAATTAGCTGCTGCCAACATAAAGGAAACATTTACATGTTCATTTTGTTTTTAAAATATCTTGACATGAAAAGAAATATTGTCCCGTCAGGTTTTATAAATTTCATAAGAAAGAGGATAAAATATTTCTTACCTGACAGGTCTTGTTCTTTTTCGCCGGCTTATTCTAAGTAATCACAAAGTAGTCGAAATAAACACAGCTCAAGTTTCACGACACAAACGTTTATTAGACGCACTATTTACATTTATAATACATAATTGTTTCATTAATATCTGCAGCTATCACAGTATTTAATATTAGCTGTCGAGCGTCAGCACGCTTTTTCATATCCTTACGGATTCACATTCCTTCTTTTTTACAACAGAAAAACAAAACTTTTCATCATCAGAAAAAACCATGTTGCCAATCAATAAAACATAAAAATAGACGATCTCCAGTGGAAGAACAGCCCGCCTCCTGACGGCAAGAATGGGTCATCCTCCCACCTTTGATTCTGGCAATCTTGTACAAAATCAAACTAAAAAAGAGAAAAAAGACATATTAATAAACATTACATCAAGCAAAAATGAAAAGGAACAGAGAGAAAAAAAAAAGGGTAAATAAAAGTTCTATCAGTCAATTATAAATTCAGTCTATCTGGAGCTCTAATGGATCTACCCCTCCTGGTAAATCGTTGTTTTTCGTCAGGTATCTCAACAGATTTCTTGACATTCTTTGAAACAGTTCTAGACAGTTTAGAGGGATCAGGGCATCTTTTCGGTGTAGAACGAGTAGGTATCAAAGTTCCATTTGCAGCATACTTTGCACGAAAATCACTAGATTCATCAGAAGAGATCTCTAACGGATAAAGTCTTTGAACAGGGCGTATCAAAAACCCATTTTCTGTCTTGATTTTTGCCACTCGAACTATTCCGTCTTTACCAGGATAAGTTTCCACAACTCTGGCTAATGGCCAGTTGATTCTTTTTTGATTATCATGACCGACGAGAACTATGTCTCCTACAGCAATTTTTTTGTCAGTCTTAGCGATACCCTTTGAATTTTTTAATTGTCCTAGATATTCAATTCTGAATCTTTTCCGTAAATCTTTCTTCAATTTTAGCAAATATCGAAGTCTTCTTTTTAAATTCACATTTTCGAAGTTATCTAGGTCAGGAAGACCAGTTTCTTTAATTCCTTGCAAAAACATGCTCGGAGTCAATGGAATTAAATCATCGGGATCCTCAGAAATAGTAGTTAATGGTCTGGAATTCATCAAACATTCGATATCACATATAATTGTGTAAAGTTCTTCAAAATCTAGAACTGCTCGTCCTAATACTCTTCTCAAAATTTGCTTTGTACAGCCTATTAAGCGTTCCCACCAGCCACCCCCCCATGGTGAAGCTGGGGGGAGAAACTTCCATATTATGTTCTGTACTAGGGCTTCCTTCCGTATTTTTGCAAGTATAGGATCAGTAAATAGCTTCGAAGCTCCTGAAAAATTTGTGCCTCGATCGCTGTATATTACAGAAGGTCGACCCCTTCTCGCAACAAATCTTCGCAGGGTTTGCAAAAATGCTTCAGAGGATAATGATGTTAATAATTCAAGATGTACCGCTCTGTAAACAGCGCAGGTGTACAGCACAATCCAACATTTTTTACCATTTTTCAAGTACAAAGGTCCGGCTAAATCAACCCCGGTAATTTCAAAGATAGCAGCATCTCTGATCCTGTCTTCCGGCAAGGCGGTGATTTCAGGCTGAACAGAATTTACGGTGAAGCGTTTGCATCTTATACAACGTAAGGTAACTTGCCGTATGGACTTTCTGCACCTGAGAATCCAATATTTTTCTCGGAGATGGTTCATTAATATTTGTACTCCTGCGTGGTTTAATTCGTTATGTTTCCATTCTATCAATTTCTGCACGATGTAATGATTTCCTGGTAAAATGATAGGCAAACGAAAGTCTGTATTATCTTTACTTCTAAGTATAAGAGACTTTACCCTTAGAAGGCCATCTTTGTCAACGGTGGGATGAAGTTTTCGTAAACGATCATCTATTCCTTTAGGAAAGTCTTCCCTTTGAACCATCTTTAACAGGATTAATTCAGCATGTTTAAGTTCTTTATTTGTAAGATCCCCAGAATTTCGTTTAGAATGATTTCGAAGATTCGAGATGAATCTGTATATCCATGCCGTAACTCTTAATAATTTCACGTAAGACGAGTATCTCTCATAAAACTTCTCAGTAGTTTCAGTACTTAGAGCAGAAATGATCGACCTTTTTTTTCTGAATTGACAATCTGTATTTCGGGTGAGATTTCTTGTCTCGGCCATTGACTCGTTGGTGTCTTCAAAAATTCCGGACCCTCCCACCAAAGGGATTTGGGTAAAGCATCAGCATTGCAACCTCTTGATGGAAGGTCAGCTGGATTTAAGTTACCCGGGACGTATCTCCAGTCGTTGGGATGACTCAAAGATCTTATTTCTCTGGTACGATTCAGCACAAATACTCCCCATGGTTCTTGATTTTTTATCCAGAACAATGCGTTCATGGAGTCAGACCAATAGAAAGTTTGAACTTGGCTGTCACAGAAGTCTCCTTTTATAGAATTCATTAATCTAACACCTAAACAACATGCTAATAATTCTAGTCTCGGAATGGAGACTGATTTCAAGGGTGCTACTCGAGCACGAGCTTGAACCAATTGACATCTCACATGAAAATTATTTTCTTCTCTGATATATATACAAGTTGCATAAGCGTGGCTTGATGCATCACAAAACACATGGAATGACACATTTGTATTTAGAGCATGATTTTCTAATATCCTTCTAGGGATTCTAATGCCTTCCAAGCATTTTAATGCATTTTCCCATTTCAGAAATTTTTTCTCGATGTCATCTGGTAGCTTGGCATCCCAGGGCAGTTTCCTACGCCAACATTCTTGCATTATGATCTTTGCAATTAAAGTGACAGGACAGAGAAACCCAATGGGGTCAAAAATCTTACTTGCTAAGGACAGGATAAATCGCTTACTTAGATTTGCATTTTCGCACTCATCAAACTTTAAACTACAGTATAGAGTATCTTCCAAAATATTCCAATTTAAGCCCAAAACTGAGACAGTCTCTGGAAAATCTTCTTCAGGAATTCCGTACACACTTGGTGGTAGACCATTACCTATCCATCCTCTAAGATCAAAACATCCCGCTGACATGATTTCTTTAGATTGTGCCATAAAATTAACTACTTCTTCTTCGGAACTGCAACTTGTAACACAGTTGTCGACATACATAGAGTTTGAAGTTTAGAAGCAGTCTCTTGCAAATAATCTGGAACATTACTTAGGTGGAAATTTAGAGTAGCTCCTAAAAGAAATGGGCTGCAGTTTACCCCAAATACTACTCGACGATGTCTGTAAATCTTCACTTTATTAGGATCACCGCCCTCCCACCACAGAAATCTTAGAAAATCACAATCTTCTTCATTTATTCTTATTTGTAGAAATGCTTTGCGAATGTCTGATACTACCCCATACTTGTTCAAACGAAATTTATTCAAAATGTTAGGAATCAACTCCATGTAGTTTGGACCTTTAGCTAGGCAATCGTTCAAAGAGTAACTGTTCTTTTCTTTTGCAGAAGCATCGAAAACAGGACGAATTGTTGTCGTTGAATGCTCTTTTATAACTGCTCTATGAGGCAGATGATGGCAATCTATCTCCTCGAATTCATCAGTATTTACTTCTTCAATTATTTCTTCACCAAGCCACTGACAAAAAACTTCTTCATAATCTTCAATAAGACCCTTATTCTTCAGAGTCCTCACAGTTGATTTTAGCCTTCGTTCAGCAATTGTTTTGTTATCTGGGAGTTCTTGGTGTCCTTCTATCCATGGTAATTTTACAACATAGCGTCCGTCATCATCTCTACTTAGAGTTTTCTCAAAATGATTTTTGGATGCTTCTTCAAGTTCTTCCTTTGACTGTTTCTCTGCAGGATCCTTAATTCCTAGGACATCTAGTTCCCACAGATCAGAAATTTTTACTTCTCTAGCTAACATCGAAGTGACTACAAGGTTTTCAGTATCTTCAGTAAACTTCTTAGTGCGTCCCATAACAGTCCAACCTAGCCTTGTTTCAATAGCGGTCAGGCCGGATTTCAGATTCTTCAGCTTTCCTGTCATTAATTTGCCAGCTACATCTGCACCTATAAGGAGCTCTATGGGGTTAAGGCAATCTTCTAAATATATCCCCGTACCTGATAAATCATCTTCACACAGTTCTTGAGTGACCGGTGGCATAGTAAAACAAATTGTAGGCTGACTCAAAACTTCAAAATTGCAACGATAAGTTTCGCTGACATCAGAAAGGTAAGCTTTGTAAACATTGTGTGTCAAAGTATTCGTGTTCGAACCACCAAATAAGGAATGCTTCAGTTTTTCTTTTCTTATTGGCTTGTATCCAATCTTTTTTGCAGTGTTTTCTAAGATGTAAGACCTTTGGGAAGCGGAATCAATAATCGCCCGAATTTTTAAAATTCTGTTTTCACCTCTTAAATTAATCACGAGTGTCTGTAGCAAAACACTGGGAGTTGATGAAACATTTGATAATGTTGTATCTTGATCGGAAGTATTCTTGTCATTTTTAACCCTTTGTGCGTGCGCAGCTGATTTCGGATCATTCTTACAGAGAAGAGTATGGTGGGGTTTCCCACAAATCGCACAGTTACATCTACTTCTACACGAACTAGAAATGTGGTTCAATTTTAAACATTTAAAGCAGCCTCCCCGTTTCATAACATTTTGTTTTCTTTGATCATAAGTCAAGTTTGCTACTTTTCTACATTCCGCACTTAGATGTGGCTTATCGCAGAACACGCACTCTTGCTCTCGGTTTTGTTTACTTTGGGACGAGGTTAAAAGTTCCATACCTGTTGGAATAATTTTATTGTGTGTTAGAAAATTTTTAGATTTTATTGTGTTAAATTTCTTGGGTTTGTTTTCAAAACCAAATCCACTTGTCGCTAAATTAATTTTTTCTTCACCTTGAATTTCATTACGTAAAAACTGCATTAAAGTTTCTAATTTATTAAAAGATTTATCTTCCGAACTAAGAGAAACAGAATTCAAGTATTCAAGTGTCTTTCCCAAATACGCAAAAGATCTATTGGTAAACAAGATTCAACTAACGGGTATAACATTGAGGCATATTTATCGCTTGTTACACCAAGCATTTTTAAAGATCGTAACTGTGTTTCTAATTTATCATAAAGCTTCACAATTGGTAATTTATGTTCCTGATTTACAGTATTACTTAGCACAAGGCTTAATAATTCCCTAACATAAACTTCAATTAGTACATCTTCCCTGCCAAATCTTGTATGTAAACAATCAACCGCTTGTGAATAGTTCTCAGCTGTTACGGGAAAAGATTCTACGACTTCTCTGGCTCTAGACCCCTTTTGAGTAGATTGAAGTAGATACTGAAATTTATCTACCTCCGAAATATTTGGATCTTCATGAATTTTCTTAAATAATCCCCAAAATGATTACCAGTCCTTTAAATTACCATCAAACTTTTGTAATTCAATTTTTGGTAACTTAAAACTTCTTTTAGAATTACTTTCGTTTTCAAGTACACTTGAATTTAAATCCGAAGGTAAATTTATTCTACGTTCAAGTTTTGTTTTTAAATCAATATAAGTACTACTATAATTGTCAGCACTTTCAATTTCGCTATCCAACATGGTCTGAGTACATTTTTCATCACCTTGTAAAATTTGAAGAATTTCTTTATCAAGCGTTTCAACTCTGGAATATTTTTCTTGTAACTGTGCTAAGAACCCAGCACAAGAATCGATGTCACAAGTTTCAGTTTCTAAAAGGTTTTTTACCTTTTCAGTAAATTTTGTAAAGGTACCTCGATAAGAACCGCGTAATTTAGTTGCGGCTTCCATAATTCAAATAAAGACTGATAAAATAATAAACAAACACTTCAAATCAAAGCTTCATAAAACGAGAACAAAAAATATTCCGAAATCGAAAGTAATTCTGGGAAGAAATTTTAGAATTCTAAATAATGTTTTGAGAACAAAAACATTCAATTTTCGAAACACTTTGATTCAAAACAACAATTTTCATATAAAATAATAATCTTCTTTATTAAATCAAAATATGCAAAATCAATGTAAAATCAAACTATGCATTCATAGAATATGTATTAACATTTTCTTCAACATAAACAAATTCTTCATATTGTTCCAAATATCAAATGCAAAATTACCAACGTTCAAAAATAAACATACATTTTATGTTTTCAAAATTATTCTCAATAATACTTACAAAAAGTATTTCAAATTTTTAATGTTATCTTCTCATAAAAATGAGATCATATTTCAATTAGAATAAATTATATTCTATTTCTATACTTTATTCATTAGAACAAATTAGAATTTATTACTTAGAACAAATTTTTCTACCGGCGTCCCTGTGAACGGGCGCGATTAAATGTCCCGTCAGGTTTTATAAATTTCATAAGAAAGAGGATAAAATATTTCTTACCTGACAGGTCTTGTTCTTTTTCGCCGGCTTATTCTAAGTAATCACAAAGTAGTCGAAATAAACACAGCTCAAGTTTCACGACACAAACGTTTAATTAGACGCACTATTTACATTTATAATACATAATTGTTTCATTAATATCTGCAGCTATCACAATATTTAATATTAGCTGTCGAGCGTCAGCACGCTCTTTCATATCCTTACGGATTCACATTCCTTCTTTTTTAGAACAGAAAAACAAAACTTTTCATCATCAGAAAAAACCATGTTGCCAATCAATAAAACATAAAAATAGGCAGACGATCTCCAGTGGAAGAACAGCCCGCCTCCTGACGGCAAGAATGGGTCAAATATATTTGCTCGTGAATTAAATTGAAATTCATATAAAGCTTTGTGAAATGTCAAACTCACACGTTAAATCTGACGACATTATAGATTTAAAAGTATTTATTTTTCTAAAAATATAATTTGATATGATATAATATAATATCCGCGATTGTAATGAAATGCTCGCCCTCTGGTGGGCTAAGGTGAAATTACAATAAGCATGCTTTAATTCGGCTTTCATTAAGTCACCATTGCATGCCGATGTTTAGTTTCACATATATTTATTGAATAAAAATGAATAAATCAGGTAAAACAGATAACACATACTGTTGTGTGCTCCAGTGTAAATCCAAAGGACCAAGAAATCCAGAATTAAGCTTCCATTTATTTCGAAATGACAAATTTAAAATTTCAGTTGCTTCGGCTAATGGAAGTAAAGAATTAATCAGATGATTTGAAGCTAATATTTGTTCAGCTTCAGTTAAATACCTACTTCCGATCGAACTTTGAATAAACTCAATTATTTTTTTCCAAAAGCAATCAATTTTCCATGATGTAATGGCGGAGAAATTATACTACGAATATTAAGTAGAATAACAAAAAGAACAATAATAAATACACATGGCTATAATATTTACTAACAACAAAAACTGAAAAATCTATCGATCATTACAAACGCGGATAATGATCTAAGCATTAATGTTTAAACTGATGTGTGTAAACGAAATTAGAATTTAAAAATAAATAAACAAATAAAAAATAAAATTAGAAATTCTAACATCTAAACTTTTATTAAATTATTTATTTTATTTTAATTTATAATTGTTGTCAAAAAAATTTACGAGTTAATTTATTTTTCGACTTTTAATAAAATATATTTTCACGCGAATAATAATATAAAAAGTAAATTTAAAAAATATATCATCTGAATTTCATTATGCATTTTTTAAAAGAATAATTCGGAAGTTTAAATTTATTTGGCGACTAATTTTAGCAACTAACAGTTATGACAAGTAGCTCAATATACATAGCTCATACAGCCATTACTGAAATGCAAATAGCGTTTAATTATTTGAGTTACATTTATATTGATTAGAAACATATTTAATCTATCTATGCTCTATACTAATATATAAAGAGGAAAGGTTTATATGTATATGTAGAAAACGATCGCTAGAACTAAAAAGCCGATTTTTTTTTTTTTTTTTTTTTCTTTCTTTCAACTAATCAAAAGTAACACTGTCTCTAAGTGCTAGAGGCTATAATAAATTTTTAATTCAAATTTTCAATATTTTAATTGAAAACAAAGCATAGATTTGATATCTGTCGTCCTTGGCGATTTTTGTATTTGGCGATCGAAAGCGCAATACGAAAATCTGTATATTTTCGTATTAAATACGATATCTATGTTTTTACTTCAGTTATCCCACTACCGTAGGTAGTGGAAGTATTATATTCGGTCCAAAAATTCGATATAGAGTTACACCTGATTTACACGTTTTAAGGCCTCCTGAGTCCAAAAAAGTAGTTTTTGGCAATGGGTCAGTGTGTGTGTGTATACGTATGTGTGGAATCTTCTGGCTGTCATATCTCCGAAACTAATAAAGATAGAACTATGAAACTTCGCAATTGATTCAGGTCTGGAGTACAGATAAATTTTCCAAATTTTCGTAAAAATTAAAAAACCGGAATTCGGTCATCGAAAACAGGAAATGGGACCGTCTCAATTTCAGATGTCGCAAGTGCTCTCCTTTAAAAACGCCTGTACGGATTTTTTTCAAACTCGCCATGTTAATTTTCTATTAAATATCCTTTTGTATGTAATTATTGTTTTTAGGTCAATAATTGAGTATGCTAAGTTTTGGTAAAAGTTGGTATCTCAAAAACAGTTCTAATGTTTTCTTGAAAATTGTTTCATTAATCCAACTTACATAACCTTTCTCAAGTATTGCGTGCTTATTACAGGAATATTAACAGTCATCCTGATTAGGTAGTTCAGGAAATTCGTGTTTAAAAAAATAACTACCTATTATTATTATTTTTTTTTTTTCTTTCCCTTATTTTTTAACTCGCTGTATAAACTCTGTTGTATGTGTCTTTTATACGTGCATAAAGTTTCTCTCACTGGAAAATCTCAAAAAATGCATATAACATCTCCAAAAAATTGTGTATAATACGTGTAATAGTGGGTAACGGAAGTCGTGTGGTTCTTTCACACCAGATTCTGTAATAGTATATATTTTACGAATATTGTTTCATATTACAGATTTCTCTCTTAATATACATTATTAAAATAACCATTAATTATGGAAAAAATTAAATATATTTGCGAGATGAACAAATAAATAATAATTAAAGCTATTATGACGTCAATTTCATCAAAAACATCTTCATGTCATAGGTTTATTTTTCAATATTTTTTATTCATGAGTAAAGAAATGTTTCTTTTTATGAAATAAATAAATAAACAAATAACATTAAGTAAAAATTGCCAACATTTAACAACTAATTTAAAAAAATAATAATAATTGTAAAATTATATTTTGACTTTTCAGTTAATAATATTGCCTGACTATAACCACGGCCCTACTAGATCACTCTACGCCAAAGGCGCCAACGTTAAAGCGGCCATAACAAAACTGCAAATATCAATGCATGCCGCGGAATCCATCTGGGAAAGTAGATGGCGCTCGCTCCCAACCCTGAAAATCAGTTTGTAACGTTACATCGTGCTAAGTTTATGCCAAGAAGCAAGAAATATTCATCCATGGTTCAACAATTAATTATTAAAAAAAGGAAAAAATAATTTATTATTTTTCCGTGAATTGGTTTAAAATTATTACTACAATTATTTTTATGATTCAGATATTTTTGCGTATCTGATGACTGCATTTTAAATTTTTAATTAATTTAAATGCTCTGCAAGTTTGCTGTGGCGGCGCTGCATGCCAACCCTAACATTCAATGAATTTGATTCCGGAGAAATCGTCGATTGTTATGGCCGCTTTCACGACGTTGGCGCGTTGGCGTCGAGGAGTGATCTAGTAGGGCCGTGCTATAACATACAAACTGATATCTTTCTTGATTTTTTACATGTCAATCCATTTTTAACTAAAATTTGTTCATCCGTGCGAAGCCGGACGGGTCAGCTAGTAGTATTCAATAAGAACAAAAACTAAAAAATATATATATGCACCTTCCAGAAATCTCTCTTTGAACTACTGCTATGAAACTTAAATTTGTTTATATATTGAAATATCGAATTGCTTGAGACATGCTAACATTATGAAGTACTTGAAAATATTGTATAACACTTGATTTTACAACCCATGAAAAAGTTTATAATATGTGGTAAATATCTTATATCGTTTAACCACATTATATATATCTTTCTTTTATACCAGTTTATAATAAAACATTTTTCCAGTCAAAGAAAAATTAATCTTTTCCTTATTATTTATTCATTAGAAAACAAATGAACAACTTATTCGCTGAAAGATCAATCTACTTTGTTTATCTCTTCTTTTTTTTTTTCTTCTTCTTCTTCTTCTTTACTCTGATTTCGAAATCATAACAAATAAATAAAAATAAAAATCTTGTTCTTAACACAGTAACGAAATAAATTATTACTTATTTTCAAAACGCATAAAATATAACACAACAACATATATATATATATATTTTTTTTTCTCTCTCTCTCTCTCTCTTTTTGTATATATATTCTTTTCTTCGAATCTCAAATTTAATTTCAAAAAGATGATTCATAAAGTATAATATTTATCCTTAAAACAGAAAAAAAAAGAACAAATATTTCTCTGCGTTAAATAATTTGGTGTGTCACTCACACGACTTTCTCTTACCCTGAAATTTAATACTATAAATACAGGTTGGAGGCTAAGAGATAAGATAACGAGTACTGTTATGTAAACCTATGATAAAACAATTCAAATTAGGCTACTGAAGAGTTTTATGTGTTAATTAGTTCTGTGTACTGCCCCCTTCAACCCCCCCCCCGTTTCATTAATGCACCTACATTTATGTAGAATTTAAATCTGTTATTAAAATTAAAAGTTCACTTAAAACTATACGGACAACTTTCACATGATCACATGCAACATTCTTTGAAACTTATCAGTCTTGATCAAACTTTTTCAGCAACAAACTTATATTGACTTGAATATACAACTTTTGGATCTCTTAAATTATTCGTTTTTGAGTTACTCTAAGAGACACACACAACCGTCAAACGTTAAAAAAGTTGACTTCGGTAATCAGAAAACCTCAAAACGTGTAAATATGCAAAGCACCAGCGATGAATATTTAGCTTAAAAAAAAACATACATTATTTACCATATGTCTATGAGGAATTCATTTCCTGAGCAGCTTTCCTGGAAATGGTAAAATATTATAGTACAGCACTTCCACTAACAATAAAAAAGAAGGTTATCGCTTAAATATTTGCAGCCCTGTATATCATTTGAAGATTATGTACAGACCACTTGGTGCACCTAAATATAATCCTATTACACGGCATAATCTGAAATGCACTTCTATTAATTTTAAGCTATTGTCGCACTATAATTTAGTTCTTTTGTGTAGCCCTGTAAATGAACAGTGGGTGATTTCCCTACAATATTCTACATGAGACATGTTTTTACACATATAAAAAATTACTCATTTCATTTGGTTTAGTGCAGTCTATAGATGTTAAACTCGACTTACCTGCACTTTCCCCATAGACGTAATGTATTTATATTATCTTGGGTGTCCCTGTACACGAACCATTTGCTTCATCTCAACGAAAAGCTTAGTGTAGCATCCCTATATCATACACATTCAGAACTTTGTTGCCAAAAAAAATTTACGAGTTCATTTTCTTTCGACATAAAAATAAATACATTTAATTAAACGTGAACGTTAAAAAATTAAAAAAAGTTAAATTATGCATCGCGCGAAAATTGACGTCATCACCACTTTAAAAATTTTATGCACATTGATAAGAACTTTATGATCCATCAGAAAATTTAAAACATGGTATATAATTTTTTTTTTGTCTTATAATTATTATTATTTATTTATTTATTTTATTTTATTTTATTTATTTATTTATTTATTTTTATTTATTTATTTTTTTTTTTGGGGGGGGGGGAGCATATTACTATGTTTAAGTACAATTTTTTTTTTTTTTTTCCCTACATTCTTACGCCCCATTATGATGTACATAATACAGGAATAAACTAAAACGAGTAGTGATTTGGGGCTAAAAAATTTTCTGTGTTTTTCAGGAAATTTTTCCAAGCCAAAAAAACAATTATTTTAGGATTTAGGAAAATTTTCATACCCCATATTTAAACTTTTTTTTACCCTAATCACAGTACAGTTAATAGTTACATTAATGTTAGATAATTTTAGAAATAGATAATTACAATTGGTGACGATACTTTAAGAGTGGACTGTATATCAATTTAATAATTACTATTCTGAAGCTATTACTTCACAAACATTTAATTAAAGTATTATTTACATATATATACAATTTATAGATAACGTATTATTAACGTATTCAAACTATGTTGACACCATAGTCAACGCAAACCATAAAAAAGGTGAACCATATCACCGAACAAGATGAACAAGAGAGACGTTACTCTTATAACGAAAAACAATACAACTGCTCCGCTAAAGCGGGAAGGCAGGTGAACTGGTGAACAAGAGATGCGCGCCAAGGTTGGCGCATATAGCCAAACTAAGGTGAGCGGCAACAACAATAATGTTAGATAATAAATGTACATTAACGTTAGATATAATATGAAAAACAAAGGTTTTTAATTAGATATTAAAATATTACTAGATATATGTTTTGAGCAACTTGCTCGAGAAAGAGAAGATTGATACAATACAAGTGATCTATATTTGCTAATTACAATTTTGAATGTCCTGTCCTTACAATATCTTTATGTGAATGTAAAGCATGTAGCGGCATCATAAAATGTAATATTGAAAAAATAGTCACTGCGGTACTGCTGAGTTTTTATCTATTTTTCAAGATATTCATTTGATAAATGATGATACAGCGATGCTTTTCAAATTATGGCAGCAATTCTGATTTAGGTCATTTCACGGTTTCTGCTTCTGAAAATGACTCAGACAGTTGAAATTTAGTTATAATCTCGGTCAAATATTCAATTAAAATAAAATAATAATAATAATAATAATAATAATAATAATAATAAAACACCTTAATCACAAAATCAACATAATGAAAATTTTAGAGAAAAATGTTATATAAAATTAGAATTTTATTTTTTAAATATCTTTTTAAAACTAATTTCTAAAGTGGGAGGAAAAAAATAAATAAACATATGTGCTTTTTATGCAAGCAACATGAAATACAATTAATTGCCTAAATAAGGTAAAGACACCAGTGTTCTCCATCCTTAAAATTTGCTACCCTCACTATACATATTGAAATAAACATTAAATAGCATCTATGAATTTGTATCTGCTCGCGCTAAATTTCTCAGAGCTGGAGAATCTAGCTCGAACTGATTCAAATTCTAGATGTTAATTAATGGTCATTTTAACACGTCTTTCGTGAGGGTAGCGAACATTGGTGTATTTACCTTAAAAAGGTTTAAGTAATTTGGGGAAGTCTAATAAATTAAATGAATGTCACCATAATTTATAACATCTGGAAATCTACCTGAAAGAAGGTAGTTCTTTATTTATTTAAAATACCTAAAATTGAGTAATGCCTGAAAAAACTCATACTGAGTGTCACATTTAAAGGTTTTTAAAAATTAACAATAGAAAAGTAGAAATAAAATCTTCTTATTTTATTATTATTATGGTAGGGGAGGGAAGAGGGATAAATACATCCATTATCCAATACTAACACAACTAGGATTTTATGTTTGCAAGTTATGCTTAAAAATAAAACAAATAAATTAAAAATCAAAAGAATTTTGATTAAATGCACTATTACATTGTCTGAGCCATCTCTTTCCAATTACCTTGTATAATTTTTCTGGGTGTCGTGCCCTTAGCGACCGTGCCCTTAGCGGAACGTGCCCTTAGCGGAATGGGGTCAAAGGGAATAAGAAGGAATAGAAGAAGCCGTGCCCTTAGCGGCAATAAGAAGTTATGTTCCTTCTCGAACTGATATATGTTCATTATCGAGTGTTCTCTATGGAAAATGGAGTAAATATTGTTATTGGTTTATGTAGAGGAACAGCCGAAAGTATTCCAAAGCATTTCGTTCTAAGAGAGGTATTTCTACAAACCAAATTTTAATAACTTAGCACTTGTGTGTGTGTGGGGGGGGGGGAATTTTGTGGCAACTGTATCTCTGGAACTACTGTTCAGAATTACATAAAAATTTAGATGTAGATGCACCATGAGCTATATTAGTGCCTGTCAACTTTTGATGCCAACCGCTCAAATGGTTGTTCTGATATACAGCGATTTCCACAATTTAAGGGGAAGCTACATCTCAGGTTCTATTGTGTATAACCAATCAATACTTGATATAAGAGAAGGCCATTGTGAGACATTATGCTGATTCAATTTGATTGCTTATGGACTGACAGGTGGCGCTGCTATACAGATATTTCTGCAATTTAAGGGAAAGCTATATCTCAGGAACTGCTGCATAGAATTGCATATAAATTTATATACTGATGCACTCTACCCTAAATGAGTGTCTATAAACAATTAGTGTCAACTTCTCAACAGGTGGCGCTGCTATACAGCGATTTCCGCAATTTAAGGGGAGGCTATACCTCAGGTTCTATTGCGTATAGTAAAACAAAACGTGATATATGTAAAGGCCATTATGAGACATTATGCTGATTCAATTTGGATGCTTATCGGCCAATAGGTGGCTCTGCTATACTGCAAATTTTCTCGATAACGAGAAAGTTATACCTCAACTTCAATGGCATATAACTGCAAGAAACTTAATATGCGAGATAACTATTATAAAAATGCATTTTTTAAGATGTCATTTATAGACAATAAATCTGTCTTTCTTTGGATATTTAGTGTTAGTTTTCTCTGAGATAAAAATTTATTATTTGCACTTAGTGAATTTGTATAGGAAAATATAGAAGAAAGTCTTGTGGTGGCCACAACATACTAGTTTTTATTTTGTTTTATTTTTTATGATATGTGTCATTCAAATTCATTATTGATTATTCCTTACTTAAAATGGCTCTAATAGAACCTATGTCACTGGTTTGTGTACAGGGACATCCAAAAAATGCCAATGCTTTGCGCTTTAGGGGAGACATTTTTATAAATCACATTTAAATAACTTCATCAAAAAATCATAAAGAATTTCGCATTTATTGTTTATATGTTAAGAAAATGTTTTGTATAAACTATAATACGCTTAACATCCAGATTTACAGGGCTACGTAAAAATGTTTCGATACATTTAAGGGTGCAAATAGGAAATTAAGAGCAGCATATCTGTTTATGTTAAGCATTTTTAACACTTTCCAACAATGTTTCAGAGTGATTATGAATTCAATTAGTCAATAAGTCTTTCTGTCTATCCATTGTGTTATAATATAGACAAAGAATGATACGATACAACGAATACATACAGTTGGAAAGTGTTAATAATCAATGTGTACCTCATGATTTTTCATTTTTGTTTTAGTTTTAAAAGGTGTAATGCTTAATTATATTTTCAAAAACTTAAATAAAATCATAAAATGGCAATAATGTACGTTTTCGTATGGAGTACTGAGATTCATTAAACTTTATATGGTTACATATCACCGTTCCCTCAAATATCGGATATTCTACAGTAACAGTACGCATACCTATTTTTCCGACAGGTTACTTCTGAAACAAAATATAGTCAGTGCTAAATGTGGATAAAGTGTAGAGAAAAATTGAAGAGCTCATTATTTATTTATTAATTTATTTTTTAATTTATTATACATTTCCGCTAAAGGCACGTATGCTAAAAGCACGCCACCGAGGGGAGATAACATTTCCGCTAAGGACACGGGTTTATAGATTTCCGCTAAGGGCACGGTCGCTAAGGGCACGGCCCCTTTTTCTGCCAATGGCAGCCAAAACCCATGTTATTCTTTGAAGAAATTTGTTATGAAAATTACTCATTATCTAATGATTTTTTTTTTTTTTTTTTTTTTTTTTTTTTAGAAAATTCACAACTGTTAAATTTTTTCTTGTTTTACTAAAACTGTTTTTTTTTTGTTGTTGTTGTTTTTTTCCATGTTTCATTTTGAACTTATAAAGTGCAAAAAGGCATTTTGTTCAATTTTTTCCACTTCATAGCTTCAAAATGAATTATTAAAAATTGAGAAAATTTTGGGAAAAGCAAAAACCAAATTCAATTATTCTGGAATTTTTTGCTTAAAACAAAGAAGCCATCCCCTCTGTAGAGGATCAAAATTATGATGGCATGTCTACAGATCACTCTTAGGAGGGTCATTTGCCGATAGCATAGCATTAGCGTGCGATGAATACTTCCCAAAAAACAGAATAAATAAAATTAAATTAAAAAAAAAAAAACTAGTATGTTGTGGCCACCTCAAGACTTTCTTCTATATTTTCCTATACAAATTCACTCAGTAGCAATATTAAAAAAGAAAAGAAAAGAAAATCGATTTTTTTCCCCAATTTTTTTTCGTTAAAAGTAAAAAAAAAAAAAAAAAATAATAATCGATAACTTTGTTTTAAATTATCACATATTTATAGTTCAACCATTCGTTTTAAAGGCATTGACGAGACCTTTCGAAAGATACCCATCTTGAAAATTCCCCCCCCCCCCGGGGGGGTCCACATGCACAATTTTTTTTTCCTAATTAACTACGACTTTTATCAATAATTCATATTAATTTTACAATCACAGGTTAAGAATAATTCTCATTATGTACATTTATACGAAATTTTGTCCTATACTGCCATGTTAAAAATTTAGAAAAATACGATCACAGCGCCACCTGCTGAGCGATTGATCCCCAAATCTAATCAGCACCAATTTATGTCATGGGCCAACTAAATACCCCGTTTGGTTAAATTTCGTTAAAAAGAAAAAAAAAAAAGTTTTTTTTTCTATTTTTTGTAAAAAGTTTAAAAAATCGATAACTTTGTTTTTTAAATTATCACAGATTTATAGTTCAACCATTTGTTTTAAAGGTATTGACGAGACCTTTCGAAAGATACCCATCTTGAAAATTTACTCCCCTCGAGGGGGGACGTACCCCCCAGGGGGGTTGACGAGGCTCCCACACATACAAAAAAAAAAATTCCCAGTTGACTATCTCTATTATAAATAATTCTCGTAAGTTTCATAATGATTACTAAAAAATAATTCTCTTTATGCAAATTTATAGAAAATTTTGTCCTATATCACCATGTTAAAAATTTAGAAAAAGCGGGATGGCAACGCAACCTGTAAGACATTTTTTACCAAAAGTTGATAGGCACTAATTTATGTCAAGGTGCAACTACATACCAATTTGTATGAAATTCTGTGCATTAGTTCCTGAGATACAGTTGCCACAAAATTTTGTCACACACACAGAGACTGACAGACAGACATTTTCTAAAAATGGCCAAATCGTGTTCTACAGCTCTCAAAACGTGTAAATCCATCAAAAACCCGAGGTCGAAAATTTTTACGAATCCAATACTTTCTTCTATTGAATATAGAAGAAAAAAAAAAAAAAAAAAAAAAAACTGAGTAATTCTTAAAACCATTTTCTCTGATATAATTGAATGATTGAGCACCATCAGTGGTATGTAGCGAGTCTCCGATATCTACCAATAAATAGTAATTTTTATGTTTTGTTTATTAATTACTTTATGAATTGATTAACTATTTACATTTTTCTTTAAATATTTTTGCTTATTTAATGTATTAGTTTTATTTTACAAAACCTACATATTTAGAAAAATGCGTAAATTTTCTTGAAAATCTACAACCCTAAAAATAAATAGTAGGCAGTTTTCCAACGTAAAATATATTGATGTATCTACGTATACATAGATAATGTTAATAATGTTCATCTTGCTTTTGAATATAAGCTTACCGCTATAAGCTTAAGCTATTCACATTTTATGAGAGAATGGTGAAATGGGTAATAAAGTATGATTTATTTAGATATACACTGTTCAACATTGAAAATGCAACACCAAGAAGGAATGATAATAACGGAATGAAATTTGTTGGACTAATACATTATAGTAGGAAGAACAATTGATTAAAATTTCAGGAAATTTGGAATTATATGTACTGAGAAAACCGTATAAAAAGCAGCGACCTCTGTGAGCGATAACAGCACATATCTGCCGAGGCATTGAATCGAACAGCGATTGGATGACATGTACGGGTAGAGCACTTCACGAAGCTTCAACACGATGCCACAATTCATCGATCGACGTTACTGGTGAGTGGTGGAGGGCCAGTCGCTTTTCAATGATTAAACAGTCATTTTCATTGGTGCGAGATCAGGAGAACGCGCTGGCCAGAGCAACAGCCGAACACATTCTGTATCAAAGAAGGTCCGGACAATACAAACAACTTGCGGTCGTGCATTATCTTGCTTAAATTTTGCGCTACGGAGGTCTCGAATACAGAGCAGAGGGGCGGGCCTTAACTCATCAGAAATTTAATGGCCGCTGTTCAGAGTGCCAGGAATACGAACATGAAGTAATCGAGACGTGTATCCAATGAGAACCCATAACATCATTGCAAAAGATGGACAGTATGATGATGTCGAATCCCAGCTGGCAATGTGCATTATTCATAATGCCGTTAAATACGGATAAGGCAATCTTGATGCTGTAAACAGGATTGTGATTTGTCTGAAAAGTGACTTCACGCCATTCCTGCGTCCAGGTTCATCATCGATCACACATTAAGGGCGCCCATATCAGTGATGCAGTTTTCAGGGTAATCAGAATTTTGGTAGCCGCATACTGAGTCACCATCTGGATTGATGGTATGTTGTACCACTGGATACACGTCCCGGTCACCTCTTATTTTCATTCCTGCCACTCTGAATACCAGCCATTACATTTCTGAGAGTTAAGGCCCATAGCTCTACCCTATGTTCAAGGCCTCCGAAGCGCAACATTTAAGCCGGACAATGCACGACCGCAAGTTGTCCATATTATCTGGACCTTCATTGATGCCGAATGTGTTCGACTGTTGCTCTGGCCAGCGCCTTCTCCTGATCTCGCACCAATGAAAATGACAGTTTAATCGTTGAAAAGCGACTGGCCCCCCACCACTCACCAGTAACTTCGATCGATGAATTGTGGCATCGTGTTAAAACTTCATGAAGTGCTCTACCCGTACATGTCATCCAATCGCTGTTCGATTCAATACCTAGGCAGATAAGTGCCGCTATTGCTCACAGAGGTCGCTGCTTTATGTACTGTTTTCTCAGTACATATTACTGCAAATTTCCTGAAATTGTAATTGTTCTTCCTACTATAATGTATGTGTCCAACAAATTTCATTCCGTTATTATCATTCCTTCTTGGTGTTGCATTTTCAATGTCGAGCAGTGTAAATTAAAATATATACATATATTGGGAAGCATGTCTAGTTGTCGTGTAACATGATTTCTTCTAGTAGTTCACAAATTGGCAGAAAATAAAATTGTTTAAAGCATCTTTCTTCATTTACAGACATTTCTCTTACACTGTGATTTTTAAATGCATAGTTACATTATTTCATAAGCTGAAACTGATTTCATTTTACTAAATTATTCCAGAAAAACTATGCTAGTTACTTCATACAATCTCTAGTCAAAAAAAAAAAAAAAAAATCAGTATTAAAAATTATACAATAACAATTTTTTATTAATATTCAACTTTGAAAAAAAGAAATCAGAAGTAAATTTATTTGCTTTTTCAAAGTTATAAGAAACTGCAATAGTGAGAGTTTCAAGAATCTGTTAATGACTTAAAACTTAAAGGACAACTGTCAGGAAAGTTTAATTTTTATACAAATAAATTAAATTCTATTATTAAAGTCTGTATAATGTGCGTAGCTATTAAAATATTGATCGCTTCAAAAATCTCAATTTTGAGGAGCTTTCAAAAAATAAATGGGCTTTCGGATATGTCTTAGTTAATTTGTTGACATGTTTTTTAACACGTAGATCTAAACTGCATTGGAAAATTTCACACTAGTGTTAAATTCTAACGGTAAACCAAATTATTGTTTTTCTTTTACAAAATAATATAATGCCAACACTAGCAAATTTATGAAAATCGTATGTAATTTTATCAGAAAATAAGTTATACAGATTAAAAAAAAAAAAAAAAAACTTGCTCAACAAAGAATTATCCTAAGTTTGATGTTGATAAAAAGAAATTAATGCAAAAATCAAATCGCTAGAAACTTATTTACTAGATTTTTTTTTTATACATCAATTATACTGAAATAATGAAAAATTATAAGACTGCCATAAGATATCCATAATAATCCACGTTTTCAAACGACACATATAAACGATCTCTTTCCTCCCAATAACCTGTTTTAGCTTCGGTTTCATAGAATAGGATCGTCATTTTAAATGCTCTGTTTCAAAGTAAAATGAGTATAAAATAGCTCTTAAAAAAACATGTTGCTTAGAAGACTCTATTTAATGAAATATGCTTTAAAACGAACGTTTTTCAGCTTTATATTATTTTTAAAAAAATAATTAAAACGAGATATTTCAATTTCCCCATTGAAAAGTATTGCGGGAGCTGGAGAGAAGGCAGTATTGCACGCTGGCGCCATCTGTAAACATTAGAAAGAAAAAAACACAAAATTTCAGCTTTACCTTCTCCTCCCGTCTATGTTACTCCGTGGCGGCAGCCTTTATTTCTCATCTGCCTTGCATCAACGGCATCAACCAGCGAACCAACTGAGAAAAACAAGACTTTTTGTAAACAACAATACCGTTGGCATGCTATCACGTTTTTGTTTTCTTTTACTTTTTATCGGATGAAAAGAAAGCGTGAAAAATTCGAAACTGATCAAAGAAACGATAAAACCAAACAATTTGCCGTTGGTTTAAGTAAGATTATTTATAGTTTCCAATCAATCAACATTACCGTCCAAAATGTAGTTCATCTCCTTATCTCACTTTTTTTTTTTCTTTTTCTTCTTCTTCAAACCTGTTGCATAATACGTGATGTTGGGAAAAAGTGCAGTGGGGGAAAGGGGAACATTTACTTGGCTGATTTTCGTTTCTTTTTGCATACCGATTAGTTGAATGGAGCTTGTGATCGGAGGGTTTGCGGCTTGTTGTGCCGGAGTGTTTACAAATCCTTTGGAAGTTGTGAAAACACGCTTACAGCTTCAAGGAGAACTTCAAAGTCGGGGTGTTTATACTAAGCATTACAAAAATGCCTTTCATGCTTTTTATGTAATAGCTAAAAAAGATGGTGTCTTAGCTCTTCAGAAAGGACTAGTGCCGGCACTGTGGTATCAATTATTTATGAATGGTGTTCGACTTGGAGCATTTGATTTCATTCAGAAAAAAGGACTGATTCACGTTGATGAAGATATTAGCGTTATTCGTAGTATTGCTGCTGGAGCGACGTCCGGGTGTATTGGGGCTTTAATTGGAAGTCCATTTTACATGGTTAGTTTATTATATTTTTACGATAATACAAAGCGAACAAGCACTTTGTTAATATTTAATGTAATTTTTCTCAGATAAAATGGAGAGACTTTATTTATCGTCCTGGGCATGACCTTATCTTAACCTTTTACAGGCCAAATTTAGATCCATGTATAATTTTCTTTAGTTTTTGCATATTTTACCTTGTAATGCTTTAGTTAAGGATTATTAATCATCAAGTTTGATGTCCTTTTTGATAATAAGAGCTGTTTAAAATAAACCAACTGATTATCAGAAGCATCGGATACTTTCAAATTTTTATGCATTTTTTTAGTTGTAATCTGTTAAAAAATATATGAAAATGATCATTTTATAAGATTTTTTGTACAGTTACCAACTAATGATAGGAATGTTGCTACTGTTTTAAAAAATCAGGTCGTCTTTTAAATATGTCTGCTAATTTTTTCAAGTCAATATTGGTGCAATTTAATTTTTTAAATAAGTTTTAATTTGATGTTCCCAATTGGGAACATTGGCCTGTAAAAGGTTAATTTGAACAAAATGAAGTGGATAATCCATATTTATGTATATATTATATTGTTCTCCAATACTATTATCTTTATTGCATTAATGTTAACCCAGTGTTCTAGAGCTTAGTATTTCACATCTAAAATGATCTTTTTCAAAGAAAGTTTGCATAATTTTTATTTTATTATAAGTTAACATATCTATGAACAATGTTTTTCAGTATCTGTTTTTCATAAAATTTCTTCAATTAATATAATTTTACCATTGCTGCTATTGAGAATTATTATTATTATTATTTTTTTTTTAAGAATTTTTGATTTTGAATGCAAAAACTTTGAAATGAAAATGTGAGGAAGATATCCAATTGAACAGTCAATCAACTTATTTTTCATTTTAAGTAAATTGGAGTGTAAAGGTTGATATTTTTATTTACCAACTATGTGAGAAATGCCTAGCTGGTTGCCAGCCAGGGTAGCTCAGTGGTAGAGCATCTGTGCGTTAAGCGGAGGTGCCCGGGTTCGATTCCCGGCTCTGGTATTTTCACATAGTTGGTAAATAAAAATATCAACCTTTACACTCCAATTTACTTAAAATGAATATTCACGTTTGATGAATTCATGGATAAATATTTCCAACTTATTTTTATTCATATTTTTGTCCAAGACTTATATTTATCTATTATTATGATTATTTATAGAAATACTGTTTAAAAATTATTTTATTTAAAATTATTTTTTAGATTATATAGATTTTTATCCTATGTAATTAAAAAAAATAAATAAATAGAAGTCTATGGATTTGAAAAATGGCAGATATGTAAAAAAAAAAAAATAACCCTTTAAAATATGTATTAAAGTTCCTATTACACGAGCGTCAAAAATTGCTTGAATCTACTGGTGATACAGTACCATTCTATGGTTTCCTAATGTGTTGCTTGAAACAAGCAATTTTCTTCTGTTGCAGAATTTTATCACCCAAAAGCAAGCAATGTCACTTCTAGCAGCCAATGAAATGGTCTCAAAATGACGTGACGGTTTGATTGACATTTACGTCTCTTCTCCTCCTCCCTCTTCGTGCTGTAGAGACTATAGCAACCATAGTATTACATCGTGAAGGAGGGAGGTGCGATGACCCTGTGTTGCGGCAATTTTTGTCGGTTCAAGGAATCCCGTGTAATAACAGCATGAATGCGCATCCGCAGCAACAGACAAAACCTCTATTATTTTATGGAAAATTTTTTTACCAGAATTACTCATCACCTATATAATTTTTTTAATTCCATTTTCATGTTTCGGAAATTAACATCCTGTAAATAAGTACTCATTTTTAAAAAAATGATTTTTAAAATTTTTTGTAGTTTATTTTACAGCCAAAAAGTATAAAAAATGCACTTTGTTAATTTTTCGTATTTTAAAACTAATTACTTACATTTAAAAACTTTGCATATATATTGCCCTATTTATATTAAAAAATAAAGTAAAATAAAATAAACAATAATAAATCAATATAACCACCTTGAAATTCTTAAAAAAAAAAAAAGATTAATAGTACTTTTTATTTATTTATTTAATTAAATATTTAACATATATTTTAAAAGTAAGTATAATAATTAAAGATATTTCTCTCTTAAAGCAAACATAGTATTTAATTATGTTGGTTATATCTACATGTGTGTGTGTAAATACATTACAAATATCAATATTTGAGATACAGTTATCTGCATTTTTCATTAATGCTTCAGTAATGAGAAATTCTTGATTTTGAATATTATAATTTTTATACGTATATATATTACATACATATATAATAATTACATATATATATATACGTATTTATATATATTATAATTTTTATACGCTTTATGTCTCACTGTCACTCTATACAGTCGGTAACAAAAGTGTCCGAACACTAGCGAAAATTCCTATATAAAAAAGTACTTAATACTGTTTTGTTAAATAAATCCTTGTCGAATCCTGTTCTTAGTCAGTCTAAGAACAAGATTTGACAAGGATTTATTTAGAAAAACTGTATTAAGCGTACTTTTTTTATATAGGAATTTTTGCTAGTGTTCGGACACTTTTGTTACTGACTGTATATTATTAGAACAATAGCAAATAACTTGAAAAAATTACAAAATAACAATTAATAATTATATATATATATCACATATGCACACATCATTATAATTATTATTTTATAAAATCTTCAAATATTTGCATCATTTTAATAAAATATAGTTCTACTAAAAATTATAATTTTGTACAGTACAATAAAAACTGTGTTTTTTGCTGTACTGTCCAAAACTATAGTTTTTAGTAGAAACCGTGAAACTTATGGTTATGATTTTTACTGTGGTATGGTAAAAACCTTGCTGTCCCTGATTACAAATATGCAAATCAAACAGTTGTAGAAATCAAGTAAATGTTAAATTTCCAATTTAGCATTTCAGAATTGATGACTGCTTTTTCAAAATCTAAATATTCAGAATCTAAATTTTCATCCGAAATGCAGATGATATTGATCAAGTCCTTATCATTTAATCTGTTTTAAAATTTATTTTTAATTTGCTCATGAGTACTCACTCAAAGAGTACTATAAAAGCAACTAGACTGGGTTCACACTTGAAAAAAATATTGAGTGGGATTTTCCCACTCTAACAAAAAAATTAAGTGGGATTTTTCAAATTTGAGTGAAAAATACTTAGTTTACATTTTACATCCCTTTCCCCACCCCCCAAGAATTAAAAATATGCAAATCAAACAGTTATAAAAAAAAATCAAATAAGTGTTAAAAATCAAAGTTTAATAATATATATATGTATTTTTTCCATTTGTGATAAGGACTGATGTTGCTTCAATATTCAAAATCTAAAATTTCATTAGAAATGCAGAAGGCATTGCTCAAATTCTTATCATAAAAATTCATTTTTATGTTGATTTTGAACAGTCAAAGAATGCTCAACAGAAGTACAGTAACCAAAATTATTTCATATATTATTGCAATCTTTGCTCTCATACTTTGAAGCTATTAATGAAATATACACTTCTACAAAAATTCTCTTAACAATTCTACATAATTAAGAAGCATTTAAAAGGACTACTCAATTTTTCCTATATATGTATATATTATTTATTTAAATCAAGAAGTTCTAGAAGTTAAAAACAGAGGATTCAAAGGCTTAAAAAAATTAATATACTTCCCAATGAAACTAAAAAATGGATTAACTACTTGATGAACAATGTGAAAAATTGAGGAGGGGGGGGGGGAATCCTTCTCAATGATATATTTTTGAGTGGGAATTTTTTTAAATATAGGGAATTCTCACAACCCCACCCTCTAATATAAACTGTGCTAATGTTCACGCTAGGAAAAAAAAAGAGAATATTGAGTGGGATTTTCCCCAATTTTAGTGAGTAATGACATTTTTGAGAAAAAAAAAATTATTTATCAAGAATTACAAATATGCAAGTTCAGCATATATAAAAATTGAAACATCAGTGCACCCACTGCAAACAACGCATTGATACTTTGTTTGCAGTATTCATGCCTACTTTGTTCGCCGTTTGTACTTGCCATTTGTAACAACTTTGTGCTCGTTGTTACGAAGGGTTATGTTTTATTTCAACCCAAAGCAATTTGTTGTAAGATTTTTGTGTTTTATGGTATTTATTCAAAGTTTTTTACTTATTACTATTTAAATTAATTTTGAATTACTGATCTATATTCAGTTACTATCTTCCATTGTGCACAAAATCTAAATAACAAATTTAATATACTGTAGGTAATGGTAATGTATTTGGTCAGAATTTTCAATATTGAGTTTTTATCTCATTTACACGTTTTCAGGTCTCTTGAATACAAAAAAAAAAAAATGTTTTTTGGAAATTGGTCAGTGTATAGCATTTGTCGTAATCTTCTGATTATTATGTATATATACAAATCTATTAAAAAAAAAAAAAAAAAAAAAAAAAAGGTAGAATCACAAAACTTTATAACTTAAGACAGGCACAGTGCACAAATGAGTTTGTGAACACTTTTGGTAAAACTGGAGAACCAGAAATGGGACTGTATTTTAAGTCTGCATCTCAAAAACCGCTTTAATGATTCCCCCCCCCCCCCCCCCCTATATAAACCCAATTTTACATGTCTTTTTGTATGTATTATTTGATTGTTGAAGGAAAATTAATAGACGTCCAGATTTGGTGGGCCAATTTTAGGTCTTGGATGTGGGTGTTTGAAAAGATGGCTCGACGGATTTTTCAAACTTACCATATTTAATTACCTTTTAGGTTTCCTTTCATATTTATTAGTTGGTTTCCTGTGCACAATGTTTTTTTTTCTTTCGTGAAAATCAGAATTGGACTGAAAGTAAATAAGCATCAAAACTTCTCTATTTTCTTCAAATTTGTAACTTAAACCTCCTTTTAGATGTCTTTGTAAGTATGCATTGATTACTACAAGAAAATTGATAAGTGCCTTGGTTAAGTATGTTAGTTTTAGATTGCAAAAACAAGTATCTCAAAAACAGTTCTGCTGATTTTCTTTAAATTCCCTTTGTATAAAATCTTTTTAGGATGTTATTCAAATAGGAAAATTTGGTAGACATGTGACTGGTTAAGTCAATTGCTATGTCTTCTGATTACACTCCTGTAAAAAGAATTTATAATATGTGTAAGTAATGAAAGTTGTATGCTATTAAAAACTAGATTTTATTATTATTAATAATTTTATATACTGTTATATAATCTATTAATTCTCTATATCTCCAGAGTATATTATATATTGGGTAAATAAATTATTAAATGAATAATTATAAGCATGCATGGCTGATATTTCAGGTAAAAACACAAATTCAAGCCCAGTCATCTTCGAACATTGCAGTAGGCTTTCAACACAAGCATCATGGAATGGTTGAAGCTTTCAGGTGTGTTATATCTCAGCATGGACCTCTGGCTTTATGGAGAGGAGCCAGCGCTGCAATGGCACGAGTAACATGCGGATCAGCAACACAGCTAGCTACATTTTCAAAAACAAAAGAGTTTGTTGAAAATTTAAAGGTAAGACCAAGTGTAACAAATTTTGAAAGTTTTATTAAATTAATTCTTTATAAAATATTTCATTCCTTTTTTGAAAGCTCTCGTTATTGCTAAGTTTACTATCAGTGTTGCTTTAAAAAAATTTAATTACTGTAAATATTATTATTATTTTAATGTTATTAAACTATTTGTTTAAATTTATTATAATAGTTTAAATTATGTTTTTAGGATTGCCTTTAGTTTTGCTAAATATTTCCAATATAATTTTGTAATTTATCGCAGGTGCTGTGAAAATAAAGAAGTACAAGGAAAGAAGTTTTTATTTATTTTTTTTTCTTCACATTACTGCTCAAAAGTTTAACGAAATTTACAATGAACATTAATTTTTTTTAAATTGCTCATTTGATGAAATATTAATTTTGGGTAATGTAAAGAACAACTGTGTCTGCAGTCTGCATTTTTTTTCAGTGATAGAGTTATAACATTAATTAGAGTGTTAGCAACAAATTGTGTTAAAAAAATATATGTATTTGTGATCATCCTGTATTATCAGGAGCAGAGATATTGCTAGTATTTTTTCCTAGGAGTGAAAACAGTCCTTGATCTTTTTTTGAAGGAGTGAATTTGGCATTATTAAGAGTAAAAAAAGAGTGGAAGAGAAAAAAGTTGATCTTTCATAAAATCATGGCTAAATTTTACTTCTTTCTTAATAGTTCAAAAATAAAATATATGTATATGAACTGATGTTATAAGTTTCAATTATGAGTTCAAGTTATATTATATGGACTGGCAATTGTAATAATATTCCTTTCAGCATAATTTGTACAATATAATGTCAGAGCTCAGAATATGATCATAATGTGACTCAGTTTATAATTACAATGAACATTGAAAGATAAGGTCATATGTGAATCTGAGAAATTCTATTATTGATGCAAATGTTTACAGTTTTACTCAAAATAATTTTGATTATAAAAACTTTTTATCCATTGTAAGAGAAGATATTGATTTTAAAAAAAAAGTATGTAGAGCATTGAATTGTAGAAAGAATATAAACTTTTTCAGACACATTTAATAAGGTACACTAAATTTAACCTAAAAATACAAAGCGTGAAAATACTCATGGTTAAAATTTTAAGGAGTATTTTTAGATTTTAATGCGTAAAATACACTTGTGGAGGAGTTAAAAATATCTTTGGTCAGGAGAGTAAAACAGTGCACAACTGTAGCAAATGTTAATATAGATCTTATACAGTCTTTTGACACATTTCTGTTACAGTAGCCAGAATTTCCCCCGGATTTAAAAACAGGCAGGATGCTGCTAATATGAAAGGGCATTTTTTTAGATTCTTAAGGACAGTTTATCAAAATTCAGTTATAAATATACATACAATAATATTTTTGAGTTAGAACTTTCTTTACAGTTTTAATTTACTTAATTTTAATGCATGAACATCATACATATTTTTATTTAAATTTATACCATTTATCTTCCATTTGGAGGTTATTTTATACAAAGGGCAGTAAGGGTGCATTTTTTTAAAATGAGGGGCAAGAAGAGTGCAATCTTTTTGGATGAGGGCAAGAAGTATCTGTGTTTTTAAACCAAAAGACAGAGTGCTGCATCCTCCTGAAATCGTCTTGGGGAAACTCTGCCGTAGCATACCAAATAAAAAAAGTTATTATTATTTTTTAAGAACTTAAAAAGAAAAAAAGTCTAGTGTCTGTGTTACAACCATATGACTTCCCTTACTCACTCTTACATGTATTATATGTACTTTTTTAATATAATGTGGTCAGGACATATAAAATATACGTATCAACTTAGGTACCTAACAATTTTCCTGTAAGAGAAAATCACATGAAGACATATAAAACAGAGTTTACATAGGGAGTTAAAACAAAAAAATCTGTTGAACCATTTTTTGAAACACCTATTTTCGAGATCTAAAACAAACCTACCTTATCTGAATGATTATTATTTTTCCTGTAATGACCATGTAATATATGCAAAAGGGTTTTATGTAATAATTTTCAAAAAAATTGTTAGAGCTGTTTTTGAGACACCGACTTTCAACAAAACTTGGCAAACTCAATTGCCCTGTGGCAGAAATTTATTATGCTTTCTGCGACAAGCTTCATCAACACCAAAATCTTTCTGCAGGAATACTTTGTGAAGTTAACATTTACGAATTCAAAATAAACTATTTTTAAATAGTAAATAATATTCAGTATAACGAATGTATTTAAAATTTAACTAGGCACAAACGCATATATCTGCACTATTGCAAGAAAATACATTTTTTTTTTTTTTTTTTTTTTAAGAAAGGTGAAAATAAATGTATTTATTGATATTAATTGCTTCAGGTTTTTTATTCACATTAATATACAATATTGTTTATAAAATATTCAATGAATTCAAACCATAAAATGCAGTAACACATGCAAAATTATTTGCAGTTTTTTTAAGGCATTTAAATCAGGAAATGTCTAAATTAAACAAATGTTACAAATAATTTCAAAATTTCATTACTTTTTTTTAAAATAAAATATACATATTTAAATACACAAATGCACTTATTTCATAAGGTGCAAACCAAACAACATAAAATGTAATACAGAACTCAAAATTAAAATACAACAAATTAAAAGTAAAAATTAATATAGAATACTGAATATTATAATGAAATATAAATAATTTGCAACATTTATAGTTTTTGAGATTATCAGAAATATGCACGATAACATTCTAATACACAACATTCATTTTTTGTATTATATACAAATAGCATAAAGATGTGTTTTTGAAATCTAAAAAATGTGATTTGACATTAAAGAATTCAGAATGTATAATTATACCATCATTTAAATACATAAAGTAAAACAGAATATGAGATCTAAGTAACACAATTATAGACAAAGCATAGTCGAAATATTTTCATAAAGATTGAGGCAAGTGAAATATTTAGTTTTTAAGGAGATGCTGAAATCTGAAATGTAACATATTTCATGGATAAAATCTATGATAGAAAATACTGACTACAGATGAAAGAAATAAATAGAAATCAATTAAAAGTAATATTAGGTACTAATATCTATACGAATAAGTAAATCAAAATAAATAAATAAAAGTATTTGCTGTTTAATTAGTATTTATTCAAAACAACTACTATTAAATAAAATTCCTTTTGCTTACAAAAAAAAAAATCAACAAAACCTTTGGTTTGATTTTTATTCAAAATAACTATTTAATTTGCAATATTTCAATTAAAAAAATAAACATTTTTTAAAAATTCAAATGTTTAAAAAATGAAATGAAGAAGCTGTAAAAACTAATGATAAGAGTATTTTTGTAAAATAAATTAATAATTTTTTTATCGACTTCATATGCTTAAACAACAAAATTTAAAGCTAAGAATTTTAATCACAATTAAAATAATTAATGATTAGTAAAAAAAATAAAAAAAAATAAATAAATAAGAAAAGTTAACCAGTTTTATAACTTAAGATACCCATTAATATTTATTGCTAAGATCTTTTACTACATATAAAATGCTAAATATCAATGAAGTACTTTTAAGATTAATTTCTTAATTTTCTATTTTTTGAAGCAAGGTTTGAAGCTTCATTTTTTATTTTGCATATAACTACAGACGTTACAAATTTCCCCATAGTTTTATTTCTGTATAAATTTGTGAAATGTATTGCATAGTTTGAACCAAACATTAAAATTAATGCAGCTTAAAAAAAAAAAAATTACTTGTATTTACTACCACGCAGGTATGTACGCTTTGCATTCATTAAAGAACAAAAAAAATCACTTGATGCAACTAATTTGTCGTGCGTAAATCAGAAAATGTAAGAAAATCGGTACAGCAGCAATCACGCACTTATTAAAAAAAAAAAAAAAAAAAAAAAAAAATCACTGGATGCAGCTATTTTGTTATGCATGAATCTGAAAACGCATGAAATATGAAATTTGGAAAATGGTCGCAAAGCCACATTCTTTCGAAAAAACATCTTTTTGCAATACAATAAATACACACGCCCGGTATGAAATCGAAAAATTCGACCCAGGCCCGGACCGGACCTGACAAAAAGCTATAAAATCAGGCGCGACCCGACCCGGCCCGGTCCGATTCAAAAATATGTAAACTTACAAAAAAAAAAAAAAAAAAAAAAAAATTCTACGAAAAATATTTTTAGTATGTGCTTTGCATTGCAGAGGTTTTAGATAGCTAAGCATTAGAACGTTCTTTAACAAAACTGCTGCATGTTTACAAAATATTTATATATAAACAGTATTTCATTATTACAGACGTATAGAAGGCACAAAGACAGACTGAAAATCAAATCGAAAATATTAGCATTCCTCAAACAATATAGGAAGATATTTAAAATGGTTAATAGTACTAAAAATACACATTCAGTCACTTCCAGTTATATACCGTAATGTATCCGAATCTTTCATGTGATCCGGTAAACAAAACTTTAATACTAATTCAACCATGCTCAATAGAAAAGATGCTTTTGCACTTGCTAAAAATGATGCTACTTTCATTCAGTGCTCCGGAGAAAAGAAAAAGAAGCCTTAGAGGAAAAGTTACAGCGGAAGGATTTTTATAGCCTTCATACCATCTAAAATCTACAGACAATAGGACACAAAGTTTTATACACAGTACGTATCTAATTTCTTTTGTTTGTAGAAGTGTGCAAACTAGTAGTGACAAGCATACTATTTTGAATAGTAAACCATCTAATATTACTTTAAATAAAATATATTAATTTCGAAACGTGTTTAAAATATTTGTGGAAAATCAGATCGCGAACAGACAAACTGATAGGCAATGAAATTGAAGTTGCAGATATTTTTTAACAAAATAAAATTTTATGTGCCACACCAGACTGTAAAATTATGTAAAATAAATGAATGAATAAGTGTTTTATCATTTTCCTTTTCCTTTTTCGTTGATTAACGAGGAATCTAGAAAAATATTCGAGCCGACACGGCCCGGAAAAAATTTCCTCCGGGCCCGGCCCGAGAGCAAATTGAAAATTTCGGCCCATGCAGTAGAGATGAGACGGGATCAGCCCGAGCCCGATCGGGCTCAAATCTTACGCAAGTCTTCGGGCTCCGGGAGGGCTCAGATTCAAGCTAAAAGTTCCGTTTATTTTATTCTTCACTAACTGGAAAATGTAAAAAAAAAAAAAAAATATTCATTTTGAGAGCACCTTTAGTAATGCCATAATAGTCATTATAGATTATAAATCACAAAATAATCTTGCAAACCTTAGTAGCTCTGACTTTCCTTTTTCTAAATAGAGCTTTTTTCTTCAATGGGATGCATATTATGTCATAGTGTTATACAGTAGTCCGTCCTCCTTCGTTATAATGGGCCTCATTATATCACTCATTCGGATAAATGTTTTGTCCCCCGATAGGCGCGTTATAAACAATGGGCTGCACTATAAATATATATTATATAAATATATACATGTATACAGAGACAACAGACATTATAAATTGTTATAATAACACTTATAGTTATTTAAATTGAGGATTGATAATAAGAAAATTAATTTGAAAATGAAAACGGTATTTAATTTTACTATTGTGTATGCGTTACATAGCGTACCACTTTCAATATCGGGCTCGGGCTCTGATCACACAAAATTTTTCGATCTCGGGCGAGCTCAGTTCAAAAATGTTTCGGGCTCGGGCCGGCTCGGATTGCCAAAATAGAGCCCGAACTCACCTCTACCGTGCAGACCTCTAGTTTGAAGACACGAAAATGAAGTTCCGATGTGAAGAGGTTACCATACCAGTGAAAAGTGTCGATACACCGAATCACGAATCGCTAATGCATGCCGTATCAAAGCTAACCCAAGTGAGTTACATCCGATGATTGAGGCGATCGTATGCAGAAACGAAAATTTGTTCTGCAGAACAGTTTATAAACCATTCTTTGAGTTTCTTTCTTTCTCCCTCTCTCTCTCTCTCTCTTTTTTTTTTTTTTTTTTTAACACAATGGCAAAGTTTATTTGACTTAAGTAAAATCTTTCTGCAAGAACATTTCTGTTTCTGCGACATTATCGCCGTGTCGCCGTGTTTCTGCCACGGGGCTCAATTGTTAACCGGGAAACAACAATTGTATAGAAAAGGATATCTAATAGGAAGTTAATATGGCAAGTTTACCAAAAATTACAGGACGTCTATAATTTTTTCTAAACTAATCAATTAAACCGCTGACCGCCTTCGTAAAGGGCAAACTTGTAATGTTTTTTTCATTGCACGAAAATATTTATTTAAACTACAGATAAAAAATGAAACTGTGCATATGACTACAATCATTATCACTATTATTTATGACCTTCAAACTTAAAAAAGAAGCTAAAAATCCATAATTATAAAATTTTTAATTACAAATGTATTGTGGAAAAAAGAACAGCTCAGTGATTGAATATATCTGTCAATGGCAGTCAGATGGTGAATACGTACGAAAGGACATCTAATAGGGTGTTTATATAGGAACTTTTCAGAAAATTGTTAGAGCTGTTTTTGAGATATGGACTTGCAGTTCCACTTCTGATTTTCCAATTTTCACCAAAAGTTGGAAAAATCAGTTCAGAAGTTTCGTTGTTCCTATCTTTATTGGTTTCGGAGATATGACAATCATAAGTTTCCCCACACACATATACACATAATGACCAATTGCTAAAAACAGCTTTTCTGGACTTAGTAGACCTCAAAACATGTAAATCATGTGAAAACTTGTTATCAAAATTTTGTACCGAATACAATACTGCCATTATCTATGATAGTTGGGTAATGAAAATAAAAATTAGTTTTTTTTTTAAATAATATGTTGAGTTTTTTACAAAATTTAACACCATTTTCAGATAAATTAAAAAAGCACTTTATAAAATATATATATTGCAGAGTACACATATATTATATCTTATGAAATATAGGCAAGGCATAAAATATAAAAATTGATTCAACTGTGCATGTGCAAATTATAACAAGTCTGTTTTTGGATAATTTCATAATCAAATGTACAAGCTAAGTCATATTAAAAGCCCTATCAAGTAGCATGAAAATTCAGATAGATACATGCAAAATACTAAGGTGTTTTTCAGTTACTGAGTAAAATTGATTTTTTCTTAAGGAGCCATTCACAAATAGCTGCTTTAATTTTAAAATCAACTGGCAAATTATACATAAATACATACCTGCCATTATTTCAACGGAGACTCCGTTGTTTTGGGACTGTCTTCCACTCTCCGTTATTCTTAGACATTTCTCCATTATTCTGAAGATTTTAAAAATTATACCTATAATTTATTCAAAACTTCAACAAAGCTTCATTTTTTTAAGCAAAATTTTGCTTTTGCTGAAAAAAATTCTCATGAATCTCTATATATATTACTATTTTTAATTGATAATTGCTTAATTTTTATTTAATATTAAATTTACGTTATCCACATAATTTTTCGATAATTTAAACCATGGATTAAACTATTAAAATACTGTCATATGTCGAAAGCACATCAATGTTTTCTACGCCTGAAAATGCTGCTTATAAAATCTCCGTTATTTTGATTCTTCAATGTTGGCAGGTATGTAAATACTCAAAGAATGGATTAATGCTTTGAATACATGTACATATTTATAAGGGAAGTTGATTTTTTTTTTGTCAAATATAGTCATTTTAACGTGTCTAAATACCTAGATATAACTTTTAGTTAGTTACCAAAACATATTTACTTATACTTGTAAATCTCATTAAAATTTTGAAATGTTTGATGGATATAATTTTAAATTCAGTACAGACCTAAACTTCAGCCTGGTGTCATTGAATTCTGTCCAAACATTTTCATGTGATACCTGATTGAATAAAAATGTTTCATAAAACTCCACTCTTTCTGTGCACACAGAGAAAATATTCTAAAATATTTTGGGCTTCCGTGATGTTTTAAATGTTAAGATAATGCAATTTATTTTCCATATAAAGCATTTCACTGGTAAAAGTCATGTCACATGTACAGGCATTTTTTGACCATATCTCTAAATTTAATCAAAACTTTGAAATGTTTGATTGGTATAATTTTAAGTTATAGACCTGAATTCTTGCATTTAATTTCGTTTGCCTATTTTCACGGGATACCTGGACAAAACTAGCATTACAAAGTTTTGGCATGTTAGGCAGTTTCACCCCTGTGTTCATGCATGTTCAGTTAAAACACTTTTCATTCAAATACCAATAAAATATTTTTAATATTCTTTCATTTCCATTGCAGTATATTATTTTTAAAGTGCTTTTTTCATTTATCTGAAAGTATTATTAAATTTTGTTGAAAACTGTGTAATATAAAATAAGCATTCTGAATTAAAAAATAAATAAATGCTTATAACTCTTATTTGACATGTTATCCTTATACAAATGTATCAAAAAATTGCACAGGGTCTATACTATATTAACATTTGTTAACAGATCATTTCACTCTTTTTGTGATAGTGTACAAATACTATTATTATTATTTTTAACTTAAATCGTTGTTGGTCTAGTACCGTAAAATCGCAAAAGTAACGCTCTTCTCCAAAAGCGTAGTGGCACCAACTCTGAAGATTTGAAGTTTGAAAGTAGGTTTGGATGAAATGGTGAAAGATAGATTTATCTGCTCTCCATATGTACGCCCTACTAGGATGGATAAAAAGGGTGGAGGAGTTATATTTAAGAAAATGGAATCGTTTCACTTTTGGCAAGAAAGGAGGGGGTTTACATTCGAGGGAGGGGTTACTTTCGGGATTTTGTGGATTGTCATAACAAAATCATCACTGAAAGACATGACAACAATCTTGTCCTTTACCAATCCAAAGAACATTTCATTAAGTGAGAAATTTTGAAATTGGAAAGAAAAAACCCCATCAAGATTGTTTATTTAAATGTCTAATTCAGAACAGTTTCAATTCATCTATGATTTGTGCTGTAATATTTATATTGTACTAGGACCTTGAATAAGTTCTTTCTGTTTCCTAACAGACGGCATTACTAGGACTATGTGCATCTGTCATTAAGCTTGAACTTCACTGTATGTTAGTTCGTTACAGTATAAATATTTTTTTCCCAAGTTCTAAAAATGTTGAGTTTTGTGCCAAGTGTGAAGAGTATCGGTAGGAAGTTTTATTGCACTATTTTATTCAAAAAAAAAAAAAAAAAAATCTACAGCTGAAGCACATAAAATTCTTGTTGAGACTTAAGGTCCCTCTTCACTCACCGCTGCCGGAAGCCAAAGCTAATGTTATTCTATGGGAGATCATTCTTTACAAATAACTTGTTAACTAATACATATTTTTAAATTCTGTTTTCACCTGAAAATTCCCAGCTGTTAAATGGATGGACCTTTTAAAAAAAATATTTTTTTAATTTTTTATATTTTATTTTGAAGCTCCAAAATACGAATTGTCAATATGTGAATTTTTTTTCATTTTGCAATTTCAAAATAAAATATTAAAAATTAAAAATTACATTTTTAAAAAATGTATGTCAATTTAACAGTTGGGAATTTTCTGAATGTGAAAACAGAATTTAAAAATATGTATTAGTTAATAAGTTATTTGCAAAGAAAATTTCCCCATAGAATAACATTGGCTTGGGCTTCCGGCTACGGTAAGTGAAGAGGGCTGTTAAGGTGAACATGCTCTGTCGGAAACGACATGCAGAGGCTAGTTTCGATGCTTCAAAAATAATGATTTTGATCATGGAGATAAAGAATGCTCTGGCGCACTGAAAAAGTTTGAAGACAAAAAATTAATTACTTAATGAAGACCCATGTCAGATGCTAGCTGAACTTGCAAAATCATTATGAGTAAATGACACAACAGTTTTGAAACCTTTAAATGCATTAGGAATAATCCAGAAGCAAGACGTTTGGCGTCATACAAAATAAACAGCGAGAACTTATTGAAAGTCCTAATATATATCTAAACAGGTTATTTTATTTTATTACTACTTTTTTCTTCAAGGTTTTCAAGCCTGACAGTTGGCTATCGGCTCTAGCAGCAAGTATGTTAAGTAGTGTGGCTTTGGTTATAACAATGACTCCTCTGGATGTTGTCTCCACTCGTTTATATAATCAAGGTGTTGATGCTAATGGTAAAGGACTCTATTACTCAGGATTAACAGACTGCATTAAGAAAATTTTGGTTTCTGAAGGTCCGTTCGGATTTTATAAAGGTAGTACAGCATCTTTTCTACGTGTTGGACCTCATACAGTTTTATCTTTAATGTTTTGGAATGAATTAAAAAAGCTCTACAGTAACTATGTGACATAAATTTTATGTGGATTGTAGTAGTATATTTTTGTAAAATATTTTGTCACACTTTACAAAGGAACAAAAAATAAAAATAATTATAGTGATATATTTTTGTGAAGAAAACTTTAAATTATATGGTATATTATAGCATAGAGATTTAGTGTTTGATAAAGAATCTCATTTAAGAACTATTTAATGTTTTTACAAATGTTATTCTATTTATTTTGTTATAGAACATTAAACAATTTATATTTTTAGTTATAATTGTCTGAAGAAATGTTTCACTGTACTTTAGAAAAAATATATAAAAATAAAGTTTTATTGTTATTATTATTCCTCTTTAGCATTCTGTTTTAAAGCTATGTTGCTTTTAAGTTCTAATTTAAGGAATATAAATTTATTTTTAGAATTAGAAAAACCATTGTTTTAAACCTTGTTTTTACGTGTGATTTCATGAGTTTTGGTTAAATATATTATTTCTAATTTCTATTACAAACAAAATTTAAATTTCATTCACTGAATTTTATTAAATCTGTATTATAGTCCTTGCTGCAGCAAACTCTCGGTAATAATGTACTTTTCCAGTGGTCCCAACTGAGCACCTATTTAATTAACCCTCGCTTTCCAACGATCAAGGCGTTACTGCAGAAAAATAGCTTTCAGGTGCTGCTCGGCACTTTTGGCAAAAATCCCCAGCACCACACCTTTTTATTAAGACCTTTTCTTGTACCCGCTCTGTCTGTCACCGGCGGTATCCGAATGTGTCACATCTTTTTGCTTATATCTCAGCAATCAGACCACCTAAAGACTTTGGGTTTTCACTAAAATGTTAGTCATGTCTGACACTACAATTTAACACACACAGAAAAAAAAAAGTAACATAACATAATTGATTAGTTTTCTTTTAATTACCAAAAATATGAAAATAATAAGCTAATAATAGCAAAAATTTAGCATTTAAATTTTATCCATAATTTAATTGTTGCCAAAAAAAGTTACGAGTTCACTTTTTTTTCCGAGAGGAAAATAAATACATTTATCTAAACGTGAACAATAAAAAGTTTTTTACACATTGATAAAGTGCTAATATAGTTTACGATGCAAATATATGTTGTACTAAAATCAGTTTTATTTATAGATCCTCGTGGGTGATTTTTAAATTTTTGCGTTGGTACACTGAACATTTTTCTCCAAGAAGTTTAATTTAGCAACAGTGATTTTAATCTAGGTAGCGAATCAAAAATATAAAAATCTATGTATTATTTCTCTAATGTGGTCCAGTTACAATTAAATTTTATTGAAACGACACGATAATGATGTAATTAATAAAATACATGAGGATAAAAAAAATTTATAAATGGACAATATTTCAGCATGTTGATTCAGCTCAATGATCTAATAAGAAAAAATGACACCATTTGTCAGATGGCATTATTTTATGGAAAAATTGTATTTTTAAAAGTTGTTTCTTTGCAAGCGTCATTTTAATGTTAGTAATATATTAAAGACAGATACAGAATGAATTATTATCATAAATTGACTAAAAATCACAATCATAAAAAGTATAATCAAAATAGGAATTATTTAAGAAAAAAAAAAAAAAAAATATATATATATATATATATATATATATATATATATATATATGCCAAAATAAATAAATAAAAAGTCATCGCCAACATGACCGCAAAAATTTAAAAAGAGTCATGGGTGTCCTATACTAAAACTGTACTGCCTGCGGAAGTATGAAAACTGGGTTATTAACCATCAGTTTTATTTTAAAACCTTTCTTTGGATAATTTTGTTTTCACCTTTATTTATCTCGTTGGTTTTCTCTACTGCACAAAATTAATTTGATTCTAATAATAATTTGGCTTCTGGGAAATTAAAAATTTCATTAGGTGGTGAAATTGGTATCATATTTATGAGTTTCAACTTTTAATGATAAATAAGAAAAGAAATAAAGTGCGAAAATTTCACACGGGTTTACTAGTAGAAATAATTTTATTTCAAATCGTGCAAAAAGTTTCACTATACATGCAATATGTTTCGCGAAATATGCTAAAATTTTAACTGTAACCATTGAATTTAAATTTCTTATTTTTCAAAAGGAAAATATTTCATTATGTTATAATGATTATAACTGACGCCGAGTTATCAAAATTTAAAAATGCTATTTTTTACGAATCTGAAATAGATTCAGAATAATTGACTCTTTTTTTTCTTTGCCATGTTTTCATATGTGGGTTTTTCATGTTGTGTGAATGAATGGTATGTTATCACAGGCGCTTGTGTTGTAAATATTCTACGTAGGTTCTTTTTGTCACATATCATAATCATGTGTTGTCCTTCTTCATATCATTGATTTTACCTTTTAATATGCTTTTTCTGTCCTCAATGTCATTTTAGTTGGCATGAGGTTTTTTTTTTTTTGAACATTTTGTTTTTTTCTCGGGCTGAGGGGATGTAATTACATTTCAGGGAATATAATCACATATATATATATATATATTTTTTTTTTTTTTGGTGTAAAATTTCTTATTACATCTGTAGGAAGTTTTCTTTGCTAAAACGAACTGTCTTGGAGAAAATTTGTGAAAAACTAGGCTCTTGCACCTTTTTTTTTTGTTGTTGTTTGTTATTGTTAGTTATATACTAATTATTTAGTTATTGTTAAAGTTCTATACAAATTATCTTGTTACATAAATTACTTAAATATATGTTGTTATGCTCTAATATATCAATTTTTTTTAATATATGTGTTTTCTCTTTAATTTGGCTGGTAAACTTTTCAACTAGGTGCTGTGGGGGGCTTTGATAGCTATTTTAGATATTCCTGCAAGTTTATGTCCACCCAAGTTTTCAAAAAAAAAAAAAAAAAAAAAAAAAAAAAAATCAGAGGCTTAAAAAATTAATTTATAATCCTTTAAATCTTTCCCTCTTCAGGTTTAATTTTTTTTTTTTTTTTATTAAGAAAATATATATATTAAATTAAGCACACTTGTTTTTCTCTTCCCATCTGAATACTAGAGCATACTCCATTTACAGCCACTGCTATACTGACTTACTTTAACTGTCCCCCTGCCCGCTAGGTGACGATGTCATCGCTGTGTATACCAACATGTCATATGAACGTGGTGTCTCCTGATTGGCTTGAAGCTACAGGCACATGTGCTTCTACTAGCATTTAAAAGTATAAATGTTGTCACTTTGGCTGAGTTTACTGTCTAGTGTATTTTTCAAGATGGATTAATTTCTTTTAAGTTCTTTAATTTTGCAGTGTATTTCAACTGAAAGTTCTTTTATCTTCTGGAAGTTTTTCTAGTCATAGTGTATGTCGACATGTGTTGAAACAACTATAGTTACGAGGCGAGGACTTTTCCGATGTGACATAATGTTCTTTAAGAAATATGGGACTGTGTTTTAGTGTGCTGGACTCTGTTTTATGATGAAGTAAGACATTTTTTCTGTCAATGCAACTATGTTGAATTAGAAGTTGTTTTCATTCTGTTAGCCTCAAGGGGGAACACAATTTTCTTGGTATGCCATTGCTATTTGCATTAAAGAGTTATTTTTTTTTAAATGTAAAAGCAAGTAATGAGATATTAAAATCCTCTTACCAGCCATTTTACTTAAGTTTTTTTTTCTCGGTTAACTTCGAAACGTTATTTGTTAAATTTGAAGTTTTTTTTTTTTTTTTTTTTTTAATTGTTAAAATATATTTATTAAAGCACATTTTTTCTGTTTATTCTTGTTTTTACTAATATTGCTTTTATGATATAGTAATGAAAAATAAAAATGTTTTTGTCTTTGAAAAATCTCATCATTCTTGTTGTTAAATTATGTTAATCAATTAAAGCTTTCAAATTTTAGCTTCCATTGATAGAAACATTTTTTTTAAATCACATTTTTAAGTGATCGGTTTTGTTAAATAAATCCTTGTCGAATCATGTTCTTAGTCAGTCTAAGAACATGATTCAACAAGGATTTATTTAACGAAACAGTATTAGCTCTACTTTTTTTATATAGGAATTTTTGCTAGTGTTCGGATACCAACTGTAAATAGTTAAACGAGGGTATAAATTTTTAATGGTAAAATTGTACCCTCGACAATCCTTTCCTCTCAAAGAGTATTTGGAGGTTTGTTCCAAAATACAAGGATATGTAATGATCAGCTATTCTAGATCGCGATGGAAGATACGAGTATTTTATAGCTGATCTCAGATACAATTTTGGGTGCTGCTTTATTATAGGGTTTCCTTAATAAAGTTTTAAATTTGTCACCGAAGTAGTTCAGACATTTCTCACCATGTTATTTATTTATGCAGTTGTGATAACTGCTTCATTATCAAAATGGCCAAAAACATATGAATTCGCCAAGGGTGCCCCATACTAAAGCTGTACCTTTGCGATACAGATGACTTTATTAAAAAAAAAAAAAATATTTTTTGCAATGCTAAGAGTCATTAAAGCATAGGTTTGATATATGTCGTCCTTGGTGATTTTTGTATTTGCAATCAAAAGTGTAATAGGAAAATGTACTTGCCAGATGTATATTTTCATAATATAAATCGGGAAATTTGCAAGAGCCTCGACTAGCAATCAAACAAGAAATTCAAAGAGAAGAGACAACTAAAATGCAAATTCAACCAATGGAAGTTGTTGAAGTCTGACAGACAAGACAATATTATATTAAGATAATAACTAATAAGTCGAAATAAGTATAAGTATTTAAAAAATATTTTTTTATGAAACAAAAAAAAAAAAAGAAAATAACACTTATTTAAAAAAAAAATAAAATGCCTTTTTCTTAATGCACTAAAAAGAACAAAATAACTTTTTCAGCTCAGTACCGCCGATCTGAATTACTTGCATTTTATTAATATTCCAATAAAATTGCACCTCAAACGAAGAAAAGGGCGGCTCAAACCATTTTATACAAATTTCCAATCTGGCTAATTTCAGATCATATTTTCATAAAGCCATAATAATTTAAAATTGAGCCATTTTTTTCTTCGTTTGAGGTGCAATTTTATTGGAATAGTAATAAAATGCAAATAATTCAGATCGGCGGTACTGAGCTGAAAAAGTTATTTTGTTCTTTTTACTGCAATAAGAAAAGTGCATTTTATTTTTTTTAAATAAGTGTTATTGTATCGTTTAGAAGGTGCAACATTCCACTGGTTAAGTTTGCTATCTCTGGCGAATTAGCACACTTTTTGAATGAGGCAGGCTTAACTAAATTTAAACTGCAAAATGGGGTCAAAATGACCCCATCTTGGGAAAGCGAGGGTTAAACACCTACTTTATTAGTAATCAAAGTTTGGTTGTAGTGAACTTTTTTTATATCTGAAGACAGTTCACTATACTGGGGTTTGACTGTTATAGTTTTTTATAATTCAAATTTTATAACTGCTGATTTGTGAAATATTTTGTTTGAATGCAATTTATCTACTTTAAAATTTAAGTTTGTATAGGAAAAATAATTATACACAGATTGTATTGTTTCATCTTTATTGTTATTTATTGTAAACGAAAACAGTTTTTTCATTATAATCTAGACACATATATTTTCTACAATTTTAATGATTGCAATTATATTACTTTTTTTTTTTAGTGCTAGAGGCCTATTTCAGTCGGTACAGTTGTCGAATTTTTATAATACACTCTTAATAGTGCTAAGGGCCTATTTCAGTCGGTTTATTGAATGGGGATTTATTGAATGAAGTCCCCCCAAGGCATAACTTTGACATGAGTCCCCCCCCAGGCCCAACTTTGACATGAGTCCCCCCCAAGGTGCCCCTATTTCAGTCGGTACAGCGTTGTCGAATTTTTATAATACACTCTTAATAGTGCTAAGGGCCTATTTCAGTCGGTTTATTGAATGGGGATTTATTGAATGAAGTCCCCCCCAGGCCCAACTTTGACATGAGTCCCCCCCAAGGTGCCCCTATTTCAGTCGGTACAGCGTTGTTGAATTTTTATAATACACTCTTAATAGTGCTAAGGGCCTATTTCAGTCGGTTTATTGAATGAAGTCCCCCCAGGGCCCAACTTTGACATGAGTCCCCCCCAAGGTACAACTTTGACATGAGTCCCCCCCAGGCCCAACTTTGACATGAGTCCCCCCCCAAGGTACAACTTTGACATGAGTCCCCCCCCCAAGGCACACCTTTGACATGAGTCCCCCCCAAGGCACACCTCCCCCTCATTGGGAAAAAGAGCAAAAACGTTGTTTTGCGGCTATAAGACAGTTTGGACTTCCAACGTTATTTGTTACAATATCTGCAGCTGAAACACATTGGTTTGATTTAATGAAAACTTTATCATGGAATTTAGATCGTCACGAATTAACTAAAGAAGAATTTGTCGATATTAACAAGTTTAGCAGTAGGCCTCTGGCACTAAATTAAAATATGTCAATGTCAGATTTTCATGTTTTAAATAATGAAATAATGTCGTGTCTGTATAATTTTTTTATTATTTATTTAGTTTATCTGCATTTATATCAGTTTTATTGTAATCTAGTCAATGCTTTATCATTATCTTTAAGTCTATTTTTCTTAGATACTGCATTTTTAAGTTGTTACTTTTCCTACCAGAGTGTAATATCTAGAATATTATTTCATTTTGTTAACTTTTAAAAAATTGTTTTATGTGTAGTTTAGATATCATCACTACCATGTTAAACTATCTAATGTGAAAATGGCTTCTTTTCAGAACAGCAAAAGACTGTTGTAATCGTGAACTCAAAATCAAGTTACAAAAGCTAACTTATGTATCATTCTAAAAGCAAGTAAATATGAAAATAGCATTTTTGCACATTCAATAGTTTGACATGGTAGCGATGATGTATAAACTTTACAGGCATTATAGTAACTGAAAAGCATTCCAATGTATCAAGAAATAAGACAATATATACTATTAAACCTCCCTAAAAGTCTACCTTTATTGAAGGGTTATCTCCCTTTTAGAACCAGTTTCTTTTGATTCCAAATTTTCACCATCGTACTTGATACTAATTTACCTTCATTAAAGGTCAGTTTACAATTGTATATTTTTGTTACGGAATGTATTTTACTAGAAAAGATAATATTTTCTTAACTTGAACTGGTTTTACAGTGTAACTGAAGTTAATTTCTATCCATGTAATTAAAAGTAATCTGTGTGTAGAGAAAAGAAATAAACTTCATTTTCATTATATATGTAGTAGTGGGTAATAGAAGTCATGTGACCATTATATACCGGATTTTTTTTTTTTTTTTACTAACTAATATAGAATACTATCTTCCAGGAATGAAACTTTTCAGGGCCTACCCCTGAATTCAGGGTTTTTGAAATTTTTCCTGTTTCTGATTTTCATGTAAATTATTTTGTTTTTACAAAAATTTCTGATTTTGAATGTTTAATTTGCCTTATAATGCATTAAGAACTCTTCAAATATCATTTAATACAGGTAGCCATATGATATTTCATTATTAAATCTTGCCTATCAGCATGTAAAGATCAGTTTTCAGGGTTTTTGCATGCTAGGTAGTTTCACCCCTGATCTTCTCATAAATGCAACTAACTATGAACATTTTTCTAAGAAGATATTAAAAACCCAAATAATTGTTATTTATATTACATATTTTAATCATTTAAAATATTATCTAATTGTTTATTAAAAAATATTTTGTGTTATATTTGATATGTTTTCAATCAGATAATAAAGTGAAGCTTTTTCTCTGTCATCATCAGATTGTCATGTCAACTTTCTCCATTTTTTAAGCATTATTTTTCTGCTATTATGAACTTTTAGAATAAGTGTCATTGTGTCAAATATCTTGTGCTATTGTTACTTATGCCACTCAGAATTCCTGAGCTCTGGTAGTGAAACTACCTGGTTTAAGGCGGCAGGGGAATGCCTTCTGTTTCAGATAAGCACCACAAGTGGTGGAAGGATAACTTAACTTGAGAAACTGATGAATGATGATAGCACCAGTAAACGGCAAGAACTAAAAATTTGATCCAGATTACAGCCAAATGTCTTTTGTTCTTGTTTTAATAGCTGTTTAAGGAATTATTTAATGAAATTGAGCAAAAGTTCTGTTTTTTCCATTGTATTCTTCAAATAAAAAATAAGAGAAATGAAAGCCTATTTTTTGTTTTCCAAGTAATAGATATATATTTTGTAAAACAGAATTTAATTCAGGACTGTTTTTTTTTTTTTTTTTTTTTTAAGGTCTATTCTTACATATAAAGATAAGTGGTAACTGCATTGTTGTTGTTAGCAACGGATACAATACTTTTTTTAGGTTGATTTCTTTAGAAATCGACCTATTGCAATCACTTCGTTTATATATAATGAAAATTTTGTCATCACGATAACTCCCAAAATAATACTCCAAATCGAACCAAATTTGGACAGTGAACTGAACTTATAAATATCTTGGATGAGTTCGTTAACCAAGTTGCTCCGACTTTTTGTTTTCAAGTGGCAGCCACTTGAAAATTTCAAACCCACAATGTAAAAAGCAGATTTAAAGCAAGATTTGCTTGAATTTTGATGTAAATACAGGCCACATAAAGGTCTCAATGAAGTTTATCCGCCATTTTTAATAAAGTGACAGATAAGTTAAGCGGGTCCACTTGAAAATTTAAAATCATAATAACTTCTGAAATAATACTCTAAATCAAACCAAATTTGGACAGTGTCTTAACTTAGCTTATAAATATCTTAGATGAATTTGTTAACCAAGTTGCTCCGCCATTTGTTTTCAAGTGGAGATCAGTTGAAAATTTCAAATTGTAAAAAACTTATTCCGAATTTTTTTTAATTTTGATATATACATAGTTTATACAAGTGTCTCAAAGAACTTTTATTAATGAACTATATCCGCCATTTTTAATAAAGTGGCGGATATCTTAAGTTAAGTGGGACTACTTGAAAATTTAAAACCATGATAACTTCCGAAATAATACTCCAAATGGAACCAAATTTGAACAGTGTCTTAACTTATCTTATAAATATCTTAGATGAGTTTGTTAATCAAGTTGCTCTGACATTTTGATATCAAGTGGAGACCACTTGAAAATTTAAATTGTAAAAAGCGTATTCCGAATTTGTTTGAATTTTGATGTAAATACAGACCACATAAAGATATCAATGAAGTTTAATGAACTATATCCGCCATTTTTAATAAAGAGGCAAATATCTTAAGTTAAGCTGTGCCACTTGAAATCAGGCTACCACTTGAAAATTTAAAATCATAACTTCTGAAATAATACTCCAAATCGAACCGAATTTGGACAGTATCTTAACTTATCTTATAAATATCTTACAAGTAAACCTTCTCTCCTTTGATACCGGTTTTCCGGAAACCCATATATTTTCTGAAAGCTTATGTCACAAGTATAAAAACTGTGAAATCTTAGGGGCAGAGGGACAAGCGTTTAGGAGATACAGGGCCCACAAAGTATCAGTAAAGTGTGTATAGAGAGACATATTCCCATAAAAACGTCTCTATTCCTTGTATGTTCCCGTATATTGCTGTCAAGTACTAACGTATTGTATGTCTTCTTCTTACATTGCTTCTTATTATATGGATACTAATTAGTCATTGTGGTGGCCTTGGTCTCCCGATTCGGAACAAGTAATCGGTCACCGAACATCCAGGAATCGGAGATGATAAAACACATAATTATTCTCCTGGAAAATGATATGGAGATTGTGGAAGGGATCCGGACATTAGGATTTGCTAGAGGCGATGGAGTAAAACGGACGAGGATATGGACTTCGAAGATGATGGTGTCTATAAGGAACAGCAATGCTCGTCGCAACAGTCACAGTCTCCACTTCTGTCATGACATATTTTGGTCAAGTATGGCTAATGACAGGAAGAAAATTTTGCTTTTAGTGGATTCATGGTGTTCTAACAAAGATCATGCATTGTCTGCTTCCGAAGTACTTGATGGTAAAGTCCTACAAAAAGAATTGGTACCTGAAGGATATACAGGAAAGATTTAGCCTCTGGAAATTTATTTTTTCAGACACTAGAAATCTTTTGATCTTTACATAATGGAAACAATTATTATCGAGACACATGAGCACATCTGGCAGCGCGATAGTTTTCTGGCCCTGCAGTCTTTTTTCCCTATATCAGTTTAATGCTCCTCGTTTCAAGAACTTGATTAAGTATGCTTTTTATAAAAGCGGATACTTGGACGACAAACCTGGAATGTGGATTGCGCCAATGGATTACTGCTTCAATTCATTGACAAATGATGAGTTTGCAAATGTGCGGCTATCGCTTTTGTAAAATGTGCCCATTGTGAACTGTCTTTCTGCCCGTCTCACTGTTTATTTGGTGAATTGTACATTGATTGTCTCTTGTAATGGACTTCATTTGAAGTCAGTAGCAAGTATCCCAACGTATACTGTTTCTTTTCAACGAGTTGTTTCTTCCTTTATAATGATACCTCCACCTTCTTACCATATTATTAGTTCATATAAATACGTGAAACGAACATTTTAGCGACTTTTGGTGTCATCTTTCCAACATTTTATGTCCTATAACTCCTAAACGCTTATACCTCTGCCCCTAATATTTCACAGTTTTTCTACTTGTGGCATAAGCTTTCAGAAAATATATAGGTTTCCGGAAAACCGGTATCAAAGGAGAGAAGGTTTACTTGTTAGATCTGAGTTTTTTAACCAAGTTGCTTCACCATTTTGATTTCAAGTGGAGACCACTTGAAAATTTCAAATTCAAATTGTAAAAAGCGTATTCAGAATTTGCTTGAATTTTGACGTATACATAGATTACATAAGTGTCTCAATGAACTTTATCCACATTTTTAATAAAGTGGCAGATATCTTAAGTTAAGCGGGGCCACTTGAAATCAGGCTACCACTTGAAACTTTAAAATCATAATAACTTCTGAAATAATACTCCAAATCGAACCAAATTTTGACAGTGAACATAAATATTTTGGATGAGTTTGCCAATCATGTTGCTCCGCCATTTTGTTTTCAAGTGGAGAACACTTGAAAATTTCAAATTCACATTTTAAAAAGCGTATTCCGAATTTGTTTGAATTTTGATGTATACATAGACCATATAAGGGTCTCAAAGTTTATATTAACAGCCATTTTTTGGAAAGTACCGAATATTTTATACTAAGCGGGCCACTTGAAATCAGGCTCCCACTTGAAAATTTAAAACCACGATAACTTCTGAAATAATACTCCAAATCCAACCAAATTTGGACAGTGATACTATCATATAATTATCTTGAATGTGTTCACTGGGCAACTTATCCCGCCATCTTGTTTCTAAGTTGCAGCTACTTGAAATCACACTGCCACTTGAAAATTTGTCATTATAGTAAGTTTAGTAATACTGAAGCAATTCGCATCAAATTTGGGTAGTGGATTTATTATTCAAATATCTCAGATAAGTTCGCTGGGCATCTCACTACACATTTTTTTTCCAAGTGGTGCCACCTGAAAATTTCTTACGACGATAATTTTCGAAATACTGATTTAATTTAAACTAGAACTAGACAATGGTCTTATCATACAAATATATTGGATGATTTCGCTGGGCAAGTAGTTTCGCCATTTTGTTTCCAAGTCGCAGCCACTTACACTGCCACTTGAAAATTTGCCATAATGATAACTTTTAAAACACGGCACCGATTTGAACCCCAGTTGGACAGTGAACCTAGGTTTCAAAAATCTTGGATGTGTTTGCTGGGCAACTTGTTCCACAGTAGTGTTTCCAAGTGGCGGCCACTTGAAAATTCCTTATCACGGTAACTTCTCAAATACTTAATTCAAATCAAAGTTGAAAAATAGATTTATCATTCAAACAACAAAAATCAAGAAATTTCACATAACTCGTGAACCGATCTAGTTATTGCGTCCCTCTTTGATAAATCGATAATAAGTATTTTCTCGCCAAAAGTTGCCAAAAAAGTCGCTATGGGGGAAAGTCGCCAAATCCATTAACTGCCTTACTGGATCTTTTTAATGCGTTTTTAAGAAAAAATTATGCTATTTTAATGCTAAAACAAACTAGAAATGCAGAAAACTAACATTTTATCAACTTACTAAGCCTCTTTAAAAGAATTTCTACCAAAAAGAAAAAAAAAATTAATTTGCAACGATATCTTAGATGAAGTCCATTAATAATTTGTAGCTGCCATTTTGAAACAAAACGACGGCTACTTTATAAGAAAAAAGAAATCAACCTACCCTTCCGAATAAGCCGGAAGGACTTGTTTTAAAATTTCCTTTGCACGTTTTCTCTCAATTTTATTATTTTAGTTGGTCTAAATAATATTAAAAAAAATGAAGTTGTGTTCCTTAGCCATGGTTACCATATTAATATCAATTTTTTTTGCAAGTTTTTCCCAATTTCATTTTTAACTTTTCTTTTAACTTGTTGCCAAAAAGAAAAGAAAAAAAAGTAAATTTGTTTTGTTATCTTATTCAAGAAATATATTTTGTTAAAACATTTTTAGACTGCAAGTGTTAAAGCTTAGTTACTGATTTTTGAAACATGAAAAATCTTGCACAAAGAGAGAGTTTCTACTATTAAGATTTTTACAGTTATTTCCTTGCTTTACAGTAATGGAAAATAGCCAATGATGTAACAGATAAATAATTACTCTACACACAATTACACGACTTATTGTCAATCATTGCTTTGTTATACACTTTGCTATTTAAAACATGAAGTGTTTTATATTGCTCTATACATGTACAGATATGAAAATTATCTGTTACATCATAAATACAAAGTTGTAAATGCTTTTTTCAACATCGGCGAAAAGTGTAGAAAATGTATCTTCAGCAATTTCAGTTACAGAGAATCCATATATCTTAGTGTGGTCCTATAAATAAATCTTAAATCACATTTTCTATAGGAAACAATTTTTTTTTGCATCTGAAAGATGTATGTTGAGGGCAGTATAAAGATGTTGACAAATACTTATAAGAAATAAGTCTCTTAGACTGCAATGTATTTGAATTATTTTGTAAGTCCTTGTGTACACAAATGACGTGTAATAAGAAGCATTCTACACTAAATCTGAAAAACAAATATAACAATTTTATTATGGAATTCTAAAAATATTTAATGGAAATGAAAATGTAGACTGACAAATAGAATTTGTAAACAGTTTCTAACTTTATTGAAAAATGTTAAAAATATCTTCTGGATTTTTCTTAAAGATTAAAACTGGAATTTCACAATCATTCTAATAACACTCACACATTTGTAAAATTCAAACTTAATTATATACTATATGTTTTCTATTTATTAAACTGTTCCTATTTTGTTGTTCATTGTTTTTATACATTCATGAATTTATTTTCTTTTAAATGAAGAATAAGGAAATTTATAAGTACTTGTACTGCTGAATCTGAGCAGCACTTGTGCCTGTGTTTTATGAAAGGTATTTTAAATATTTAAACTAGAGACAATTGTGCATCTTTTGGAATTTATGGTGCTTTTATTGTTATGTAGATCAGGGGTAGTCAACCTTTTTATCTTTACTGCTCACTTTTGTATGTTTGTTACTAGAAAAATTTTCCAACAATTCATTAAAAAGAGTTACAGCAAGCTAAATCATATGATAAAATATTTTTCTATTTCAATGTTTAAAAAAAAAAAAAATGCTTCACAGTATCAGACAAAACCCTTACTGTCTACTATAAAAGCTGAAACGTCCATTAGTAGGCAGTAGAGACTGAGTCGACTCCCCCCGATTTAGATCATAGTTTATTTTTTTAATAAATTTCGTTTGAACAAAACAGTTGATTTTTTTTTTTTTTTTGATAACATACACACCAGCTCAGCATTAATGTACTAAGTGAATTGGGAATTCAAACTTTGATATATATCAAAGTATACGGAAAAGTTCCTGATTTTTTTTTTTTTTTTAAGATCAAGTTAAAGTTCATTTAGATACTTTTAGCTCCTAAATAGAATTTCTATTTATATATTTATTTTTAAATTTTAGAATTAAGATAAATATTAAATACACATGTATTTAAATAAATATATATATATTTTAAAACTGCTAATAATGATTCAAATTTGCTAAATACATTCTTTTAAAATACATATTGTCTTCAAGCTAAAAACAATGGAACAACAGAAAAATAATGTATATTTTTATTAAAAAGAGACATTTTTCTAGAAGCCTGTCTTGCCTGATTTATAGTTAAAACAGGGTTGCCACGCTACCTGGAGAACCTGGAATAGTCAGGGAATTTCATATGATGATTGCTAAAGAAAAAACAACTTTTCCGTCAACATTGGTCATTTTTCAGTTTTTTCTTAACTTACACCATTTTTTTAAACATTCCCAGCCTTCCTTTCCACTCATGAAAAAAATTTCTTATTTCTCTTTACAGATTCTATCACTATGTAAATTTTGTCTTTTTTTATGTGTGTATTTTCAAGTAGTAGTATAATTATTTTGCCTTCAACACAGCCAATGCCCAATATATGGTTAGACTGGAATTTTCTTAGAACACACCTTCAAAAGTCAGGGAATTTCATTCTCCTGTTTCAGTGGCAACCCTGTTAAAATAATTTAATTTACTGAAATTAACTCACTTATTAATACTTGTTTCAGTACATGGACAAAAATAGAATACATGAATATTTTTGTGTAATTTTTTATACCTTTTTTACAAAATAATTAATTGTAATTTTTATACCATTTTTATACCTTTTCTTAAAAAGTTCATAAAATATAAATGTATGAACAAGTTTCTTAACTTCACATAGAGCTGAAATAAAAATATGAGCATACATTACATTAACAGAGTACTGTTTAATATACGAATTTCTCATTTTTTAACCATATTCCCAAACACAGTAAAACACCATTTATATGTCTATCATTTTCTGCAGTTTTATTCCATGTTTCTTGGGTTTGGTAAAATTCGGCTTTTCTTTTTCTAATAAGTTTATTTAAGACCTTCTGTTCTAATTCGCGGACTTCATCTCTAAAATTGTCCACCAAAAATTTATTGCCGACGCGGATAAACGTTGGGGTAAGTTTGAAATATTTACAATTCTCTAAGAAGTTAATTTTTTGTTCAGTTTTAGCGAGTTTTTTATTAATCTGTTTCAATTCATTAAAAATTCGGTTGAGCATTGTCGAGATGTACTAGGTTAAATAGTTCTTCAAATAAGTAAAAGTTTTACAAAACTAACCTCTTACTTTGATAGAAATAACGTTTATTGAATATGCTATACAAAACAACAAAAAGGAGATTATAATTTAAAGTAAATACCAAAGTATCCGATATCATTACAAGGTAAACAAAAAGAATTCTATTAAATACGCGTGAAAAAAAGAAAACATTTGAGAAATATTTAATTGAAACATCGTGATATATAAACGCGTTCAAACAATCATTAATTGAAGTTAAAGGAAAAATCACTTAAGTGTGTTTAATAAGTATGCATTTGATAATTGCGGACGCAGATAGCTCCCGAAATCCATATTCCACAGGTAAACACATGTAAAGTCCAGGTTCGACATTTAAAATTTAAATAAAATGAAAAAACGAAGTTATAATAATTACATAATAAAACATAAAAAACCTAACTTTACTTCGTTGGCCGTTTTTCGGCAGATACAAAGATCACAAAACCCCCCCTAAACTCAGACCCATAGTAAATAAAAACGAAGCCCCAACCTATACTTTAGAAAAATACATGGCTAACATTTATCAGAAAATTATTCCCCCCTCATCCCACTCCCTAGAATCAACCGAAGATTTCATTGGAAAATTAAGAGAAATAGAAAATAGAGAAAATTATCACCTTCTAAGTTTTGATGTCGTAAACCTCTATCCTTCAATAGATATAAACGAAGCTTGTGAAATAGTTAAAGAAACCATCAACGAAAATTATACCAATCCCGAAATAGCCCGAACTTTAAATGCTACTGCTAATTTTTTGCTCAGAGAAAACTACTTTACATTCAATGAAAAAATTTACCAACAGACCAAAGGCGTGCCCATGGGGTCTCCTATATCAGGCTTCATAGCCGAATTCAAATTAAGAAAACTGGAAAACCATATTATTGAAAATTTAAAAAATGAAATCATTTATTGGTACCGTTACGTCGACGACGTCTTTGCCATAGTTGAGAAAAAAGCCGATGCTGATAAAATCCTAAACGCTATTAATAATCACGATAAAAATATCCAATTCACCTATGAACAAGAGAAAGAATCACAATTAAATTTCCTTGATGTTACAATAACCCGGAACAAAAATAATTTCAAAACCACTGTTTACAGAAAACCCACCAATAGTAATGAAATTATTCATTTTAAAAGTAAAACACCTTTTAGACACAAAACGAACGCTATCCAATCATATATCAATCGCGCTATTTTAATATGCAACGAACCTGAAGACCTCGAGAAAGAACATAACTTTATCAAATGTTTAACACGAAAAGCAGGATATCCAAATAAAATTGTCAATAAATTAATTAAAAATAGACTTAAAAGCCTAGATCACATACCTAATTGTCAGAAACCACCCATTAAATTTACCTCATCCATTCCTTATGACCGCGGAGCCGCAAATAAAATCAAAAGTACAGCTAATAAATATGGCATAAATATTCCTATCAAACCGAACAAAAATATTTTTCAATTAATCCGTAGTGACAAAGACCCCGTCCCCCCTCTCGAAACCGCCGGCATTTACAAAATTCCATACATAGATGAAAACAATAAACCCGGTTCATACATTGGCGTCACAAAAAGAAAAATTAAAACAAGAATTAAAGAACACGAACATGACATTAAAACCGGAAAATCTAACACTGCTTTAGCTAAAACATTCAATAAAAACGATATTAAAATAGATTTCGATAAAACTACAAAATTGGCCGATTACAATAACTACCATTATGCTATGTATCGCGAATCGATAGAGATCTCAACTAATGACGAAGTGTGCAATGATAGCGGCGCAGTGGCCCCAAATAGAGCCTGGAACCACCTGATGAGAAATCAGCAGAAAAGTAACCAGAAGCCAAGTTTTCCATCACAGAGTTAACGTTTTCTGAAGAGGACCGGGTGCCCGGTACCGAAAGTTCTAAAAACGGCCAACGAAGTAAAGTTAGGTTTTTTATGTTTTATTATATAAAATAAGGGGTTTAACACGAAAACTCAATGTCACATTTACTTTTCTTTTCTGTATTGTTTTGTTTTGAAGAACGATGAAGGCGGGGTTTGTCTTCTTTAGAAAACAGGAATTCTTGATGCTAAGACGACTGTAATGTCCATTTTTATTTTATTTCTTTGCGTTTGACGTTGTTGTTATATAATTTGACCCATAAATAAAAAATAAACATTTTGTTTAATTTTCCTTGTTATTTTTTAAGATTTGATTCGTTATCTCATGGAAAACTTTAAAAGAGATGGCCCCCCTAAACCACTCCAAAAGAAAGATTTATTTATATCTCGAAAACTAATAACTGGAATGAGCTGCAAATTTGCACACCCATATTTTTCAGCATTAGGATTCATTTTATGTAAAAATTAGTATAGGTCATAATTCATAATTTTTATGAATATGAATTTATTAATATTTTTCAAAATTAAAAATATTTTTCAGAATCAAAAGGAATGATGGATTATGTTTGGGTTTCTTCACTGTACTGTACGATTTCTTCACTGTAAAAAAAGAATTATATCGATCAAGTTATCTTTTGTGAAGATATTAATAAAAGTTTGAAATATGAATTTAACATTAGCACCTTCAAACTTTGAACGTTTATAACTCTGTGAAAAAATAAGTAAAATATACAACTAATATATTCTTTTGCATTGTCGCGATCCCAGGAATTCAAATATGGAATAAAAATGGGGCATTACCATTGAAAAAATCAAAGTTGGTGTGCGTTTTAATATGTAGACGACCCCCCAATTCATAATTTCAGTTCATTTTCTGAAACTACTCACAATTCCCCGTCGAATGATACCTATTAGATTTTTCTACATCTATTAGCAACGAAGTTACGTCAAGTGCTGCGTTTTTTTTTTCACTGACTGTACATGTGTTGAAACTGACAATGTAAGAATTTTCTTAAGATGATAAAAAACGAGCATTTTGAAAATAAAGAGCACAAAGAAAAAATTTATTATGACAAAACATTTTTTAAAACTAATTTTAAAAAATAGTTATGGCCATATCACACGAGAGACTTTCGTTCAGCATTTTACTAAACACAGCATTATACCCAACATACTCAGCCTGATTTTGTTCAAGGACATCAAATTTTCGGATGATCAACTTTTACAAAACCGTTTAGAAAAAGTTGAGTATGTTGAGCGTGCTGATCAAAATTGACCAATAGGAGGAATAAACAGGATTTTTTCCTGGAATACCTTTAGAGAAGGGGAAACCCTATGTACAGCTGACCTGTTTCTTGTTCGTTCAGCATAGTGAACATGTTGCGTATAATGTTGTGTTGAGTATATATGCTCCCGTGTGATATGGCCATTAGGCATTAAAAATGATGCCTGAGTATGTTTATGGTCACCAAGCTTAAATTTTTAGGTACAAAATACACCTAATGACTGTTTCGAACCCTGCTAGTTGCCGAAACGTTAGTGACATTAGAGCCTATGAACAAATTTTTATTTAAGCAAACTTTGATGTGTTTATGCTGCATTCAACATAATGGAATTAACATACCTTATAATGATGCTTAAAAGCATGTTTACTTTAAAAAGAGGATATGTATAGACAGGGCTGTCTTAACACATTCAAGTGCCCTGGACTAACAAGTTCAGGTGCCCTTCCCTTGCAAAAAAATTAGAATCTAAGTTTAACTGAAAAATACTTATTAAAATTTAAGTATTGATTTTTTTTTTTTTTTTTTTTTTTTTTTATAATTTTTACATTGAAAATAATGAAGTAGAAATCTTAGAAAATTAATTTATAAAACTGTCTTTCAGTATATTAAGATATTTTTAATAAGTAAAATAACTTTTTTGTACAATTATTTACAAATTTATTAACTGTAATATTTCATCAATTTATTTTAACCTGTCTGCCAGAATGCTTGTAGTATCATAATTACCAATTTATATGGTTTTATGCTACCAGAAATTATAAATCTAAATTTTTAATAAGCGTTTTAGCAATTTTTTGCGATTAAATATTTTTTTTTTGTTTTTTTGCAAAGAAAATACTGGTGGCACCTATGAAGTTATTAAGTTTAACTCTATCAAATTTCAGAACGAAGGTAATTTTTTGCAATCAAATATATAAGCGATTTAAAAGATCGTGTCCAGGCAGAACGTGTGGGTGTGTCAGGTCATGAGGATGTAACAATTAAATAGGAACTGAGGTTTGAAAATGCAATTCTAACTCGCTAGAGGGCGATGAGCTCTGTTCAACTTGTATGCAGAATAAAAAGACACAAGTGGCGATGGGAAGTATGCATTGCAGTTAATGTGTATATTTTGAGCACTTCTTGTTAGCTGTAACATTTTCCATTGGTATTTTGTACTTCAATTATGTCTTTTTTTACACCGTTTGTTATCTTTTCTTAGTGTGATGGTCATGCTACAATTGTATTGTCATGATCGCATTTCTGATACCCAGTTCCTATATAATTCTTACTCTTCATGACATGACACACTCACACGTGACATTTTTGGACATGACCATTTGAACCACTCTGATTATATAATTCTGTATTTAAATAATTAATATGATAGATAAACTTCTTCATTTGTTTTCTACAAATTTTTTTAATATAAAATGTACTCATATTTAGTGTTATACGTCTCCTTTAATTTCTAAAATATTGATGAATTTAATTTGCACTGTTCAGCAAAGAATCAAAAATTAAAATGTAATCAATAACAAAAATATATCTATTACATTGTTAATGAAATTTTTTACTGCATTTTCTGAAAATTAATCGGATTTAATGTCTCGGTGATCACATCTCACAAAAAATGGCACTGTAGTATCCTCGGAATTTCAAAGCTCTATGATGAATAAAAGCTTGTGGAACTTTCAATTAGATTCTAGCATGGAATTCGATAGAACCACACCAAATTATAGTCACCAAAGATTATATATATCACAGTGGATCTATGACCGAGAGACAGAATATGGGTTTAGAGAGATATATTGAGCACAATTATATATATACGATTTAATTAAAAAAAAAAAAAAAAAAGGAACAAATATACTTTTTATAGATTTATTTTCTAAAAATTCATTTTTATAAATTTTAAGATGATTAATTCTATTACATCCCATTCTGTTTCAGAATAATTGGGGGAGGGGGGGGCTGCACTGCCTTAATAAAAAATAAAGTATAAAATAATTAAGTTCAATTACACAAAACATTTATTATTATTATTATTTTATTATGTTTAAAGTATATGTGCTCAATATAATGATTTAAAAAAAGAAATGATATAAGTAAATAAATGAAAAAACTAGTAATATTTTAATAAAATTAGAAACTTTTAGTTAAAAATTTTTCTACAAGTACTAAAATTAAGAGACAAAGATTTGTGAATGACATCTTTCTAAATTTGAAAATTTATTTATTTATTCTTATTTTTTTCCCTGAAAAAGAATATGTTTAATATAATAGAATGATTAAAAAAAAATATTTTTATGGGCTAAGTAAATTTTTTCTGATTCAGTGTTTGAATGGAATTGGAGCCTGGTAGAGTTGACATAACAGAGCTACTAAATTTCTCCCACGGCTCCGAACCTTAGAGTGAAAAAAATAAAATTACATCCTATCCATTAAATGTTAATAATTTAAACAATCATTATAAACAGAAATTGTTGAAATTGTGTAAATAATTTATTGCTAGAAAAATGGAAGTAAAAAATACAAAATGGTAAATTGGACATCGTAAGTAGTAGTGGAATTCTAAAAATATCACTCTGTTGCATCTTCTTTTGCAACCGGGAAAGGTTTATCTACAGGAAGAATGTCACAGTCTGCAATGACAACATCTTTTACAGGTCTATCACTGGCCTTTGTTGCAGTATTTTCAATTTTCCTGACTATGTTCTGCAAAATAGCAAATAAATACAATCAAAAGATTTTCATAGTTTATATTCTTTATCAAAATTATGAAGCAAAGCTGTCATGTGCATGGATTTAAAAAAAAGCATAACATTAATTAAAATTGGTATTTTTTTTCCCTCTAAAATTTTATTAACCCTTTTACCATACACTGTAAAAAATACATCCTATTTGCTGCCAGAAATTTTCTGTAATTACAAAAAAACACTTTCTGACAACGTAATTTTTTACGTAAATTACACATATTTTTCAAATTACAGAGAATTTCTGGCAGCAAATAGGATATATTTTTTTACAGTGTAACAGATGTCTTTTTCCATCATCCAGTAATTGAAATAAAAGGCAAAGATGCCATGGCCCACTCTCAGATTTTGAAAATTAATTCATTAAAAGATCTCTTGCTCCTCGCTCTATTTTTTGTGCCTATGCTTGGGTCCTCAAAACAATAACATAAGATGGAAGTTAGATTACCAGGTTATTAAAAGAAGATTTGGCACTTTAGAAATAGACAAAAAAGGATAAAATTTCTAATTTTTGGCAAATGCATACACCGTACAACAAAAATTAGACCTACACTCCGGCTCAAAAGCTTAGCAAGATTTGCAAACAATAAGTTTTTTTCAATTTATGAACTTATCTCTCGGTGAGAGGCTTTCAAAAATTGGGTATTTAAAAGAACTAGGCCTTCCTCATGCATTTCAGTGAAGATTGGTTTGAGACAACATTTAGGGGGGCAGTAACAAATTGAGCAAAATGATCTATAATTTTAGGATATGTTAATAAGACCCAACTACAATTTGTGGATGAAATTGTGTGATGATAGCATGTTAAATAATGGAGATATAAGCATTTATTTTAAAACTAAAAAAGAAAAAAAAAAAAAAAAAAAAAAATCAGCATTTTTAAAATTTATAATAAGCAGAGTTTTAAAACAAAATTATTCCTGCTTTCAGATAAAAATTGGAAAAAAAACAAAAACCACTTGAAACAATATACTACATTCTGAATACAATTATCTGAAATATCTCATGAAATATGAGCACTTTTATGAAAAACGTTTTCACTACGCTTGTTGGAAGATAGAAACATTTTTATTACATAGGTGGAAAGCTAGATATATTGGACAACTTTTGTCAAAAGTTCATTTGAATTGAGTAAAAATTAAGCAAAAGAACGAGCTCGATTTTAGGTATTTTCCATCAGTTGAAATTTCATAAGGGGTTTTTCACATGTTGCATAATTAATTTGAAGATCAAATTATTTCAACCACACTCCAAAAGTACATTTTTGTGAAAAACAACTTATAAGTTTTTAACTCTAACATATTTTTGTTTATTTACTAAGATTTGTGAGATAAGGGGTTTTTCACAAAAGAGAACTTCTGCAAAGTAGTTGAAATAATTGGGTCCTCAAATTAATTATGTGACATGTGAAAAACCCCTTATGAAATTTCAACTCTTGAAAAATACCTAAAATTTAGCTCATTCATTTGTTGACAATTTGCTTAATTTTTACTTTATTCAAATAAACTTTTGAAAAATGTTGCCCAATATAGCTAGCTACCTTTCAATCTATGTAATAAATTTTTTTCTCTCTTTCACACTAGCACAGTGAAAACATTTTTCATAAAAATGCTCATATTTCATGAGATATTTAAGATATTTGTATTCTGATTGAAGTATATTGTTTCAAAAGTGTTTCATCAACTTATCTCAAAATGGGAATATTTTTAGTTTAAAATTCTGTATATTATAAATAAACACGCTGATTTTTTTTTTTTTTTTGAGTTTTAAAATAAATGCTTATATCTCTGTTATTTAATATGCTATCTTCACACAAATTGTACTGGGTCTATATTAACATATCCTAAAGTTATAAATCATTTCATTCACTTAACGATACAGAGTGATCACAAACATTGTGGATTTTGCTCAGTTTGTTACTGGCCCCTTAAATCAATCTTTCACTGATAAGCATAAGAAATACCCAATGTTTGAAAACATTTCATCGAGAGGTAAGTCTTTAAATTGAAAAAAAAAAAAAAAAAAAAAAAAAAAAACTGATCATTTGCTAAAATCAGGGTGGCTAGCATTTAAACCTTTTCAAATTCCCTGACTATTTTTTGAGATTTTCCTCCATTTTTCCCTGACTCTCACTGTTTATTTTCGATGAAAATTTCCCGACATTAGCAAAAAATTTAGCGATTTAAAATATCATTAATAATTTAATGATTAATATAGCTATTTTCACAAAATTTGCTAAAATTCCCTGACTTTAAAGGAAATTCCCTGACTCTTCCAGATTTTCTAAATTCCCTGACTTTTCCCTGATTCTTGGATTTTCCCTGACTGCTAGCCACCCTGTAAAATGGAAAATAGACATTTTCAAATAAAATAATCACTCTACACTTTACAATAATTTAACAGATCTTGATATTTTAACAGATTGCATAAAAATAACAATTACTACTAATATCATATAGTAATTTAAAATAAAACATCTTACCATGCCCTTTAACACTTTTCCAAACACTACATGTTTGCCATCTAACCAAGATGTCTTTTTAGTAGTTATAAAAAACTGCGATCCATTAGTATCTTTACCAGCATTTGCCATAGATAGCCATCCAGCTCCATAATGTTTTAGCTTGAAGTTTTCATCGGGGAATCTGTCTCCATATATGCTACGGCCTAAACATTAAAACAGTTTTGTAAATTATTTCTAGAATTTTTTTTAAAAAGGTTGATAAAGAAAAACACACACACACAATAAGAAAAATGCAGGTGAATTATTTTTTCAGGTATATAGTATATTTGATATAGAAGAGAAGAAAAGTCAAAATATTTAAAAATCTACAGAAAAAATAACTTATTATAAAACTCAAATGCCTAAAAATAACAAGTATTCAACAAATTAAAAAACTTTTAATAGAAATTAAACAACTTGCCAAAGAAATAAGAAAACTAAATTAATAACACATAAAAAACTAAGGCCAATGTTTTTTTTTTATACATACACAAAGTTTGTCTATTTCACATATTGCCAATGCTATCTTGTTTTACCTTACAGACCCATCCAATTTTCAGCGAGTTAATTTGTACCTCAACTCAGGGTAGGTTGGTTGTAGTGTTTAAGGCCAATTGACTATGTTAGGGTCCTAGGCTGGTGGAATGCCCTCCGTGGGGAGGGGTGTCTTTCTAATGGGTTGTAGCCTGTATTTACTTGAGTTTAAGAGAAAATCATGGGAAAACTCCGAGAAACTAGGTTGATGAGCACTACCTGGGATCACTTCCCATCTACCAACTTTAAGCACAGAACCACTTGGTCTCTGGTGGGCCAACTCAGGATAGAGAGGCACCATATTTCAAAACATACTTTAGTATTTTAATATCATAAGAGTGCAATGAGAACCAGATAGTTTAGCCAGGCCAAAAAATGTTTTTTTTTTTTTTTTTGGTGTGTGTGTGTGTGTGTTGGGGGGGGGGGGGGGTTTAAATCTCTTTAAAAAAGACCAGCTAAAATTAATTAAGCTGGCTTTCATTATATTTTTTCTCTCCTTCCCCCATTTTTTCATAAACAAGTGAAAAATAATGAATAAAATTCTAATTGATTGAATAAATGTAGAATTAATTCTAATGAATAAAATTCTACAATGAATAGAATTCTAAATTTCAAATATAAGAAAACAAAAACACTCTTTATTAGAAAACTGATCCTGTTCAATAGAATCTAAATTATTAATAAATTATTATTCAGTAACACTGATATAGGAGATAAAAAGGTACCAATCATTTGATCCAGTTTTGAAACAATATATTTTTTTTGCTTTTTCAATACCTAAATTATTAGTTTTTTTTTTTTTTTTTTTTAAATGCTAGAAACCGTTTGATAGCTCTTTTGATTGATAGAACTTGACTTAGTTTTTTTTGCAGATTCAAATAAGTTTCAAACTTCCACATCTTTTAATAGATATGATTACTACAGATATGATTAATACAGGCTGCATTCAAATTTGGTAGCAAAGCAGCCAGGTCTCATCAATCGTCGTGGTGTTATCCTTCATCACGATAACGCCAGGCCACATGCTGCTGTCATTACTTGCCAAAAGTTACTGGGCTTTGGTTGGGAGGTTTTACCCTCCCTATTCTCCTGGCTTGGTACCAACTCACTATCACCTATTTCGTGCATTGAACAATTCCTTCAGTCAGAAAATCTTTGATGATCTTGATGCTGTGAAAACTGCCATCTAAGAATTTTTTGACTTGAAACCGCCAGAATTTTACCGCTGTGGATTCATCTCTTACCAGAAAGATAGCAAGAGGTCATAGATAGCAATGGGGATTATGCACAGTAATAGATACTGTTCATTTTGCGTTTATTTGCTCTTGTTTATGGGTAATAAAAATAGGTAGAACTTTTGCACTCACCCAATATATATGTTGAATGCATAGTAATTTATATATAAGTAAAAAAAGCTAATAAAGACTGACTTATTTAAAAAGATCATTCTTTTTTAATAAATACTGGCCAATTTAGCTTTATTAAAAAAAAAAAAAAAAAAAGACATTTTGTAACTCTGGTCAGAAGGCTACATGCTGGGAGGAGAAGACATTAAAATAAATTTAGTAATAGGTACTGTTCATTTTGCGCTTATTTGCTCTTGTTTATGGGTAATAAAAATAGGTAGAACTTTTGCACTCACCCAATATCAGGGTTTAAACTGCCATTAGTTTTTTTAGCATTTTGCTAAAAGGTATCATATTTTACTAAAACAAGACGGTCAGTATTTCGCTAAAAAGCTAAAACTGGATAACTGTATAAAATATCTCTATATAATAATTCAATTTTTTTTTTTTTTTTTTTTGTAATATTTGCAGGCAAAAACTATGAAAGGACTGAAATTTTTGGGAATCCTTATTTATATAGTAATTTGGATTTATTTTTAATTTTCAATGATTGAATTTAAATGCAAAAATATTTAAAAGTATGTTAGAATTCAGATTTTTTTTTTTTTTTTTTTTTTTTTTTTTTCAAAAAAATCTATATTTTGATTTAAATCAAGATTTATTTGATTTTAATGATTTTTATTATGTAATCATACATTACTGCACAACATTTGTATTTTATTATGTGTATATGTGTCTATATATGCACAATACACACACTATTAATTATTTTACTTAAACTATAAAAATATAAATAGTATTCTATTCCCATAGAAAAAATCCATATAGGCATTTATTACCAATATTTTTATTCAACATGGTATCTTCGTAATAAGTGTAATTTTATGGCAATCAAATGCGGTAGTATGAGCCACTCAATTGTAACTTTGACTTTGTAGCTACAATAATGTATTGAAATAAAGTAAAATCTTACCCACAGTAATGAACACGTAAAATAACTTTGGAAAAGGATAATTTAATAGGAAAAATGACATAAAACTGAAGCAATGGATTAAGTAAAAAAAAAATTTTACTCATAGTTTCTTATCAAAATAAAAAGAATAGAGAATTAAAGAGAAAAAAAAATTATATCCTAAAAAATTCTTTCTTAAGTTTAACAAATATCATTTCAAATCAAGAAAATTTTTTCATACTTTACCCATTAATAGAATTCACATTTTCATTACCGTCTTAATACTTTCACTTATTCTTTTATCTTTTCTTATATTTCAGGGGTCTGTTCAGAGGCAAACCTTGGTCCATTAAAGGACCTTTCACTTTATATCTTAAAAAAGGACACTTCACAAAATTATTTATCCCAAAACAGGACCCTTCACAAAATTATTTATCATAAAACAGGACCACTCACAAATTATTTTAGCCTAAAAAAGAACCCTTCACAAAATTTTTCCCCTAGACCTTTGATAAATCTCTCATTTTCAAAATTAATCTTCAGTGGAACGAACGTAGACTGCATGAATAATTGGACATTTTTGTTGTATTTCTCCCGAAAAGCTGATACTCAATTTCTAATTTATAAAGGACTTCTGTGCATATGTGTGAGTTTAGTTCTATAAAACTGAACTGTCAATGTCAAAAATGAAACCTTAATTGTAATTTTATTTTGCAAAATTACATTTTTCACAATTTCACAAAAAGAAGACCCAAGCCGAAAAGTTTGTGAAGAACTTTATTTTCACACTAAATTTAGATTTACAAAATTATGTGTAGAAATTTTCACAATATCACAATGACCCTGTGTGAAAAGTCTGGACAGACCCCTGTATTTAGAAGGTACAATTCATTAAACAAGCAGTGAGAGTGAGAGCAGCCTCGAACTATAACTGATTGTATGTTGTTAAATTAAAGGATTATCATGTTTTTAAAACTTTTTGGAGCCTTCAGGGCTTTTTAACCCGTTAGTAGTCGCTATCGACAGCGCCACCTATTACAGATTGCGAACTTTTTATTTAACTGTCACCAATAATTTTAAGAAGTGATGTGATCGACGTTAAATCCATTTTATTCGGGTTTTATGTATATCAATTGCCACTTCTAAAAATTTTTGGTGGCTATTGAATAAAAAAAATCTGGAAAAACTGAAGGATGGGCGGCAAATCGACCAACTAGCGACTACTAACGGGTTAAACACTACAATGTAAAATGTGCCATTATTTTTAAAATATCATATGAGACAGTGGCGGATTTAAGGGGGGGGGGGGCTAGGGGGCTGAAGCCCCCCCCCCCCCAAAACACTGACATTCCCAATTGAATATTGCAATTGTAAATTTTTTATTGGTCTAGAATGACACTTTGAAAAATCTTAGCCCCCCCGCCAAAAGTCAAGTTCTGGATCCGCCACTGATATGAGACATTGTTAAATGACATAAACTGGTATGAGAGCTAAATAAACAAGGAAATATTTTCTTTTTGAAATATCACCCGCAAGTTGGGCAAAGGCGAAATGGAATGTATGTATAACATTAATTAATGAATTGTATACTAATTAAATATTTACAATTCATTTACCAGTGCTTGTATAAATAATTAAAATATAATGATTAAAATATATAATAATATGTATAAAAATAATTAAAAAAAGTTAAGGTAAAATTTATTTTTGTGTTTATTAATGTTACTTAGTAGAGATGAATCTAAATGTTGCTTAGTAGAGATGAATCTAAAGTTAAGAAATGAGAAATATTAGTTCGTCTAATGAAATATTTTGTTATATTTTACAAACCTTTTTTTTAAATTTACATGAGAAAAAATTAAAAATCTCTCATTTTTTAAAGTTAGATAAACAATTTCATTCCATTAAAGCCAATAACTTTGGTATTTAAAAAAGTGATTTAAATCAGTGATTGTTTTAAAAAAAATCAATTGATTTAAATCAGCGATTTAAATCACTACAACCCTGTAGAAAAGTACTACAGATTTTATAAATAACTAAGAATACCTCCAGTTCCATCTCCTTTTGTAAAGTCTCCACCCTGAATCATGAAATCTTTAATTACTCTATGAAACATTGAGCCTTTGTAACCAACAATTTTATCTTCAGTAACAGCCTAAACAGAAGAGTAAAATAATATAAAACATTAAAACCATATAGACACTTATATATATATCAGGGCCCGAAATTTCAACTAAGATTACACTCGCTGGAAAAAAAAAGTTACTCGCTACGAAATTGTATGATTAACTTACTCTATTTTTTACGTATAAGGTGACCAGAATTTGTTATTGGAAAAAGAGGAGAAATTACGTTTTTTTTTTTTTTTTTTTTTTTTTTTTTTAAAGAAAATAGAAGACATTCAATTTTGAAAAAGAGGTCATTTTAGAGGACACAAAACTGAATGAAAATGATTATAAAAACCGATTCAAAAGCTACTTCACACAACTGGTGGATACTTTTTTTTTTATCTCAAATGATGAATTTGAATCAGCACACCTTAATTTAAATCAATAATATATGGATACGAGAGGAAAAATCCCTAATTTTTATAGGTGTCATTGGACAATATATATTTGCTTTTTAATTATTAATTTTTGCTATAGACAAAAACTTTTTTTTGCGGTACATTCATGCAGTTGCATAAAAAAAGTTCGTAGACATTTTTTTAAAATTAAAATCATAATCATAAAATAAAAAATAAAATTGGCAAATAAAAAACTAAAATTAATATTCGGCAGATGAAACGATTTGTTTTAACGAACAGTCATTCTTTATCAGCATTTTATAAAAGTTCTCACAAGTATAACCTAAATTAGTCTTAGTAGTTAATAAGTTTTTAAAGTAGGTATATAAAGGGGATTTTTTTTCACATGTCTACATTTTGTTCATTGAAGAAAAAAGTCGCTTTGTGGGAGCGTTTTTGCCAGGAGGACATAAATTGAATTCAACTAACTTTTCGTATTTTTGTAAGGTGGTGGTAGTGTTATCATTTAAGGCCAATTGTCTGCACTAGGGCTCTAAGCCTGAGTAGCAGAGTCCTCCGTGTGAACTTTCTAAGAGGTTATTCATATTTATGCTAGTTTCTGAGAAAACCACGGAAATGCCTAACTGATAAGCCAACGAGCACGACCAGGTATTGAACCCAGTGCTTCACGTATACCAGCTTCGAGGACAGAACCTCTCGGTCAATGGTGGGCGTTATTTTTATGAGAAATATTATTCATGCAAAAATGAAAACACATGTTAACCCACCACGTATCTAATGGATATTTCGAGATGACGCTGCCGTAGTGGCAAAGCATATATCTCATGTTCTCTCCTACCTACCTACCTACCTACCTACCCACCGCGTATCAACTGTAGCACCACCTTAATGATTTCATGATAATTTTAATAGTGATTCCGTGTTCTGGATCAAAGAACCATATAAATATAGGGAATACTTTTATTTCTTTGTAATTCGAACAATCTGAATAGACAAACCATAATATGCTTTGATAAGTTTATTAGAAAGTAGTTCTTTTGTGAACCTAACGCAGAAAAAAGTTAGTGTAGCCAACAGCCGATTGAGCTTCCCAGTTTTGCGAAAATTTTGAAATTAAGGACTAAATCCTTTTCATTTGAAAAGGAGGAGGATAAAGGACGAAAAACATAAAAAAGAGGACTTTTTAGTCCTGTAATGTTTTTTTCGCTAAAGAGGGCAGAGCGTTGATAAAGAGGACTGTCCTCTTTAAAAAGAGGATGTCTGGTCATCTTACCTAAGATTGGCAAGATTTTATGTTTTTAAATCGATTTTTTTTTTTCTTCTTGTAGCACCGTACACTTTAAGAATTCTATCTACATTTAGACCGAAATTTTACTCGCCACAGTAAAATTTCCACTCGCCAAAGGCGAGCTGGCGAGAGGAAATTTCGCGCCCTGTATTTATATATATCACATACATACATACATACACACTCTTTAGTTAGATGAACTAATTTATTACATTCTACAAGAACATTTCATAGCATACAAATATGTAAAAAGGATTTACAACAATCTCAACTAAATGTAAATAACATATTGTAGATACATATTATACAAGCAAAATGCATCAATATAATAAACCACTGAAGTGACAGATGACAATAAAATTTATTTATTGAAGTAGAAGCAATGTATAGTTTAAACCCTTAAAAGAGTAATTCATTAAAAAAAAAAAAAAAAAAAAAAAAAAAAACTGTGTGGTGTAAATAATTCATTTACCTTTTATGTTTTCATATTTTAATTTATTTTATTAATATTTTTAATTTTAATTATCAAAAGAAGTTCGTTATTGAGGAATCAAAAACCTCATGGCGTACATGATCGTACATTGCGTTTTGGCCACAAACCCTTTTTATTCTTTGGGTCAAAAGGTCATATATATATATGTCCAAATATTTTTATTTACTTAAGATAAAAGAGGAACAAACTTACTTAATTGGTAGAATGCTGTAAAAGGAAAAATGCAGAACACAAAAATAATGTTTATAATAAAACTAAACTGCTGCATCAAAATTAATTTCTTTATTTTCAAATCCACACTAGTAAATCCAAATTAAGTAGGATATAAAAAATTGATGGTTTTTAAAATTTGAATATATATATATATATATATATATATATATATATTCATATAAACTAATATATATATATTTATTATTAATAAGTAGGCACTCTCTCTCTAAATGATAAAATGGTCATTATTTTAAAACAGAAGAAAAACAAATCTTTCTCACCCCATGTTCCTCTCTTGAGAGCTGCTCAAACCCAACTGCATTTAAAACTGCCGGGATAACAGAAGGTGGAGTCAGAACCATCACCCTATTGGTTTTCAGAATGGTGTGATATGACATCACCACTAGAAAAGAAGAACCAATTTTTCTCCTGTGTGTGTATTGCAGTAAAGCAAACACAACAGGGTGAGTTGAGCCAGCCGAGAGAAACAATGCATTTAAGAGCAGAAAAACGATCTTATTTAAAATTTAAAAAGAAGTGATGTTTTTAACATCACAACCTGTACTCCTACTTCTAGACTGCAATTAGCAGTATGCAGCCAGATACTTGCAATGTGATTAGTTTGATGCAGTGTTTAATGACTGCATTGTAGATCTTATTCTCAAAACAAATGCTGGTATAAATTTTTCCTTAAATAGTTTTGTGTATTTTGCAGTGGCGACACGTGAATGACGTTTTTGGTCATCTCTATGCGAGTGACTGGAAACAGTGCATTGTAATGGAATATGTATCTTATTGGTTGATTCGCCTTTTTTTATAGAGCAACGTAGGTATGATAGCATTCCAATAGTCAATCAGATGAATGAACTTTCCATGATAACCTACTGTTTCTAACCACACATATGGAGATGACTGAAACGTCAATTACGTGACGCCACTGGTATTTTGAAATACTACCCTAAAAAGAACCTTTACATTAATGGTCCTTAAATATCTGTGAAAATATGCAATCCCACCAACACATATGATGTCATTCTTTTCAACCAATGAGCAATGCCGTCATTGGCTGAAGTTAGAAATTGCACTCTCATGTGTTTTATTTGAACACTAATTGAATATTATTCAGACGATGTTCCGATTCGCTAAAAAAGTATAAGGCAATGAAAGTATAATTTTTTTTTTCCTTTTAAAATTAATTATGTATATCTAAATTAAATTTTACACTCATTTTTTTTCAATGTGAATTAACATACTTTCTCATATACATTTAAAATGTTGAATTTTCGTTACTGCAAAATCTTTTGTTTACATTTGCAAAGTGAGTGTGGATTATAGACAATTGCGAATTATGGGTATGCGGATTATAGATCCTCAACTGTAGTAGTGGTAGCTGCACGAAAGGTTAGCCAGATTGAAAAGAAAAGCTATGCAAAAGAATTATGTATTAAAAAATATATATAAGTTATTTTTATATACCTATTTTGTATTTTCAGAAAGAGATTTAAAACATTTGTTTTTGTTTAAAAGGGTGAATTTGAATTGTCACATATTCTTTGACCACATTTCATGGAAGCATTTGTGGAAGTTAGTCTAATGCTAAAATAGGGGTGACAGTCATCTGACTCAGAGAAAATGAGCAATAACACAGAGAGCAGAATTATTGGATGTTTTTCAAATTTCAGACTGTCAGTCAAGCTGGTATCCCCCCCCCCCCCCCCCCAACATTTTGGAATTTTGGACGCGTTGTCACTGCTAGTTTTAGGATATGGGGCCGTACTGTATTTTAATAGTAACAAAGAAAAAAGTATACAATAGTTAGAGTGCTAAAATAATTGATATTAATTAGTTAATAATTTATCAGTCAGTTATAGTAGTTATAAAATAAATCTCAATGTAATAGATGACTTCTTCTTGAGGAGAAAAATAGCACATGTATCTCATTTTATCAAAGAAAGAAAAGCTGACCTTGTTTTTAGTGAGGTTCATCAGTTGCTTAATTATGATTCCTGAAGAAGAAAACACCTATATAGTATGAAGCCGAAAATCCAGAATCGTCGGGACTGCGGCGATTCTGGATTTTTGCTCATGCCTAAAAATTTATTTATTTATTTTGGTTTAAGTACTTTGATAATATGCAAATTCAAGTAAAAAATAATAGATTATGATTTTAAAATATATTCTGTTATATAGAGGTGCACAACCTGCGGCCCAGGAGCCACATGCAGCCCAGGAGCCATCAATTTGCGGCCCGCGGAAGGATTGAAATTTTACACTGCATTAATCATAAACAGTAGAGTTTTTTTTTTTTTTTTTTTTTCTGTTTTTGAAAAGAAAAATAAGAAAGAAATATTTTATTTGTTGCAATTGTAAAACTTTCATTTACAAAAACTTTTTTTGGGAAGGAGGGGATGAAAATGATTGTTTTTATATCAGGATTACAATGGGGTTCAGCAGGAATCTGGAAAAGTCAGGGAATTCGAAATTGGTGAAAAAGTAAGGGAAATTGCAAATACTGCCCAAAAATCAGGAAAAATGATGATGCAGATCTGGGAAATGCTTTTCAATCATACAATTTAAAATTTACTATGTTATTCTTTGTCATGAGCTATTTTTTATGTCACGAATCAAATTTTGTGACCTGGAATTTTATAAAAATTAGACCTTAAAATTCGTTCAGAAAACAATAGTTACAACCATAGAAGCATTTTCACTTACAAATATCGCAGTGCCATCTAATATCTCAAAGCGATATTTTTATACCTACTATCTTTAAAATTGGAAGTAGGTTTCTATGACTGTTAGTATGAGATAATCGCTGTCACATTTTTTTTTGAATCACCCAGTATATATATATATATATATACTTTTTAATAAACAGAGTCAATATATGTGCATAGTCTAATTATTTTATATTATCTCATTTGTGGCCCTTCATGGCCCACTCAACAGCAAGAGTGGCCCGCCAGCCAAAAAGGTTGTGCACCCCTACTGTTTTATATATATATTTATTGACTTTAACAATAAATAAAATTAAAATTGAAAAATAAAACAGATTTATTGAAATATTTGAATATAAAAATTAATACAAGTTACAATAAAAGAAAATAAATAAGAAAAACATACTATTTTTAAAACTTTTCCCTTTTTTTTTTTTTTTTTTTTTTTTTATTATTATTATTTTAGGTTTTTTAATTAAAAATTTGAGCATAATTCAAATAGAATATAGAATTTAGTTCTCAATTAGATAAATGTTTAAGAATTGTTTTATTATTATAATCTTCTTCTCCCTCCTCTTTCAGACTTTGCAAATGCCGGTTTTGAAGATTACTAAGAAAAAAATACTTTTTCGGTTCTTTACTTAGATGTATTTATACATACAAAAAAAAAAAAATAAATAAAATAAAAAAATCGCTGTTGATGATAATGATGATTAAAGGTGCCGAAATTGTCCAGATTTTTGGCTTCGTACTGATTTCTTTTGAAACAGCTGTCGAGGCTTTCTTGATTTATGTATTACCAAATTAAATTTTTTTTTATTGAACCCAGTATTTTTGTGCTTCATTTTCTAGTATAAAACAGTCTCTATAGCAAATATTTTAAAACATTGTTTTAAGTTATATGATCAGTTTAATGAACAATTTTCATATTGACAATAATGCTTAAATTTTTTTTTCTTTTTTTCAAAATAATGTTCTTAGAAATAGCTGAAAGAATGTAAATTTCATAGAAAATGAAAGCCAAAAATTTTGAAATATGCCTCGAAAGGTTTTGTGATAAATTAAAAATTTTTTTAAGTAGGAATTTATTTTCTCTTAAGGTGGTAAAAACCATGGGAAAAAACATGATTTTCCCAAGACGGTAAAAACCATTATATGGTAAATACCATGCAAACCCTGGTTTTAGCTAGAGCAGTGGTAATTTTATTGAATTTAGCATCAGCTGTACGTTCTTTAATTCTGTTTTTAATTTGTTTAAACATTTCCCTTATAGCATTCTTTAGTTTTATCTGTCTTAGTGAATGAAATTTTGTATATGCCAAAAGATTTCAAGGGGTCAACTGGGTCTTTATCACTATAATTTAATTAATAGATATTTTGGTTTGGTTTAATTAGAATGTTAACATCATTAATCTTAGCGGCTTTATTTAATTTTATTATAAACTTCACATCATACAAGATGGAAGAAAGTACTGACCACGAAGGTGATCACTGATGATGTTGTGGGGCCCCCAGTGAAAATCACTTTAGATGAAGCCTGAAATAAGGTTTTTACAGTTAATTCAAAGTTATTAAGTAGGCTTCATATAAAAGCTATTAACAGTGGAAATGTTTATCATTTTTGGAGAATAGAGCAGTTTTTTTCCCTGGGTTCTAAAATTATAGAACTTGTTGTTCGTTCGTTCATTCATTCATTCGTTCGTTCGTTTTAAATATATCAAAATATAGGCACCAATCTATCAAAGTAATAGCAATATAATGCACCGAAAGAGTGGTACCAAAGCATCATAATAAACTTTATAAGTAAGCATTATAAATTGCAAAAAACTCAGAAACAAGCCTAAATCAGTAATAGTGGCCAAATATATGATATTGTACATGGTATATATACATATTTATATTGTAAATAATTGAATAATAAATTATACAGAATTAAGTAAACATAAAAAGAGGAGATACTTCATTTTTATGCTTGGTGCACAATTCAACAAAATTTTTCACAGTTTTGGGGACTGTTTTTCCAAATAATCCAATTTCAATTCTACCAGCCGGTTCTCCACCAATGGTAACGTCAAAGTATACCTAAAAAGAATTTAAAAAAAAAAAAAAAAAAAAAAAAAAATTAAGTTTAAAGCCTCAACATTGAATTCTTTGATGAAACTAATGAAATAAATAAAATGATGTAAAATAAATAATGTACTACCTACAATGATTAAATGCAATGTTTTAAATACCCTTTCATAAATGAATAATTTTTGATAAATTTTTTTCAAAAAAAAGCGATCATTACCATATCTGTAACTTTTGGTCCTTTAGGCTGTTTACCATCAGTTGCACTCGTACAAACATTTAACCAAAATAATAATGACAAGAAAATAAGCGATCGAAACATCTTTACTAAAAAATCTAGGCACTTACTACACAAAATTCCCTTAATTATCAGGAAATCATTAAAGATAACTATTAAAATCCACTAGCAATAAAGTAATAACAGAGACATTAAATTTAAAGGGCCGATGAAATCTTACTATAAGCCGGTAAAAGTGCATGCGTGTTTTTTTGCTATTGGTTGATCGGTTGGTGTTGATATTAGTATCGATTCAGTTATCGATCATTATTATTGCTCAGTGCCTCATATTTCCAATCAATAAAATAAATTTATGCACTTGAAGCAAAAAGTAAAACAAACAAAAGGCTAAAAACTTCCTGAATTATCATTATTTGAAAGTTTAAAATATCCTGCTAATTTTCAAGTGATGTGATGTTCAAATTCACTTTTGTTTTTGCGCATGCTCAAACGAAAAAAAATTGTTGCATTTTTAAATGATACTGTATAAAAAATTATGGCTGTTGTTTATTTTATAAAAAGTAAATATTGGAATGAAAGAATTTTAATCTGACTATATAAACATGTCATTTGACATTCACAAGAGGAAAAAATGAAGTAATTATTTTACTGCTTATGTTGATTCCTTATATTAATGTGTGAAATGTTTATAATAAGAACTGAAATGTACAGACGCCTTTTCCTTGTTTGTTTATTATAACACATTACAGTCATATGGTCATTTCATTGTCAATACCATTCAAAATGATGAATTTTACAGAAAACAGCCATGCAACTATTTTGCTAGAAAAATTATGGAGTCAACGCGAAGCAGGTCGGTTCTGCGATGTAGTTTTGCATGTACAGGGCCAGAAATTCTTAGCTCATCGTAATGTCTTGGCTTCATGTAGTCCATTTTTTGACTCTGTATTAAAATCTCGTAAAGTAAATAAGGAGCAACTAACCATTACATGTCAAAATATTGATGCATTCCTTTTACTTTTGAACTACATGTATACAGGTGCTGTTGTCATAGACAAAAATAATGTCTCAGAATTGTTGAGATTAGCTAATCATTTTCTTGTTGCAAAACTGAAAGCATATTGTGCTGAATATTTAGATCGCTATTTAGATCTAACTAGCTGCTTCATGGTAAAAGATATGGCAGAAAAGTATAATCTACCAGTTCTTTTAAAGAATGCCTCTACTTACATTCATAATCACATTGCAGATGTGTTAAAACAGAATGAAATTTTAGAATTTAGCATTTCTAAATTAGAGGTATTTCTCAAAGAGAAGCAGTTTAATGTTACACCTCAAATCTTATTCAGTTTTCTTTGTAAGTGGGTGGAACATGATGTTGAAAATAGAGAAAACAATTTTCATACTTTACTTTCATTTATAAGCTGGGATTCTATTGATCGTCAGTTTCTAGAAGATCAGTTAAAAACTAATGAGTTTTTAAAAAATAATCCAAGATGTATGTATATCCTGTTGCATTCATTAAAAGAAAATAACATAGACATATCTGAATTTAAAGAACTCTATGACTCCCTTCAAGATAAATTTAATGAAAAAATTATAATTTGGATACATGGCCACAATCCCAATGATTCTAGTAATTCTGGAAATATAACATCTCAACAAACCATTATTATAGAATCATTCACAGAAGAAAATGCTCCTATTACTGTTGCACCACTAGAAAAAGAATCAGCGAGAGAATTACCTAAAGAACTTTTGAAAGAAAACAGTACTACTGTGTCTCATATTAATGAAAAAGAAATTAAAGAAGATAGTGATAGTAGTAATATGAATTTTGATGATATTGCTCCTGATTTTAGTATGTCACATGATGACTCGGATGGAGATGATAATAAAAGTTCAGAAGAAAAAGACACAGCTCCAGTCAATAATAAAAAAAATAGTGATCATTCAGTTAATAATACTTCTGTTAAGAAAACTTCTTCAGTAAAAAAGACTTCCCAGAAGCGTAAAACTGTTCCTCCTATCAAAATATCAAGGAAATCGGGAAGTATATCAGCAACCCCTTCTATTAAATCTACTGCTAAAACAAATAAACAAAATTCAAAAGGTTCAAAATCTGCGCAATCCAATAATAAAAATAATGAAAATGAAGTTAAAAAATATTATGTATCTGAAACAGATACTGATGATGATGATGATGATGAGAATGGTGGTGATAATGATGTTAATGCAGATGATGATGCTAGTTCAAGTGCTACTGATTCCAGTGTTCATGAATCTGTGAATGGATATGGCAGCAAATTGAAATGGAAAGATGGTGTTAAATGTCCTAATTGTTCATATATTGCTCATAGTTCTGTTAGATTAGAACAACATGTATCTCGTATTCATGCTAAAGATGTGACATATAAGTGTAAAGTTTGTGAGTTTACATGCAAATGGAACAGAGAATATTATCTGCATATGAAAACTCATTTTCAAGGACCACCTTTTCGTTGTGAACAGTGTGAATATACTTGTGACAGAATTCAGTTTTTACTCTCTCATCAAATGAGACACACTGATGAAAGACCTTTTAAATGCGATGAATGTGATCATCGATGTCGCACCAAGGCTAATTTAGATTGCCATATGAGATGTCATACTGGCGAAAAACCGTATCAGTGTGATCATTGTGAGAGGAGATTCGCCATTAAAGCTAGTTTAGACCAGCATCTTGCTTCACATAGGGAAGATCGACCTTTTCTGTGTGATGCATGTGGATTTAGTACAAAATATCAGTCTCATCTCTTTTCACACAAAAGAATTCATACAGGGGATGTTTTTCGCTGTCAGTTTCCAAATTGTACATATAGCACTCCTAAAAAGAGTCAGTTAGGCTCACATCATCGAACACATACTGCCGTCCGTTCTCATATATGTTCCATTTGTGGTAGAGCTTTCATAGAAAAAAGCCATTTGGTGAGACACGAACGTATTCATTTAAATGAAAAACCATTTAAATGTGAGCATTGTGACTATAGTAGTTCAAGGCGGGATAAATTAAAAGAACATTTTCGTAAACATCATGGGGAAAATGCAACAGCCAAGGGACCTTATCGCCCACGGAAACAACGCAGGGCAGAATTTGATGCTCTTGGTTATTCTCCTACTAATAAGGGTCTTCCTGCTGAATCTGATAATCAAATTATGCATCAACAACATATCGAAATCCAGACTGGTGTACCAGTCGCTGTAACTAATCCTACATCTGCACCAATAGTATATGCTTATGATTCTTCCCACCAAGATAATCTTCATACACATACTGTTACTTTACAACAAATGGATGTAGCACATAATTACCAAGTGTTTATGGAACAAAGACATCACCAGCCTTCCCATCATCATCATTTACAGCATACACACCTTACTCATGGTCATCCACATGTTGGACCTGCTCCTCCATTGGCTGTTCCTGCGATGATGACTGATCAAAACAGGGTGAATGTGGTTACTGTTACTTCTCATGACGGGACAAATGTAGTTACTCCTCAAACAGAATATAGTCCATATTTGTCATTCATGTAGATAACGTGTCATTTTTCTAAAAAACAGTGCAAGTTTATTTTTTATTTTTTTTATAATGGCAACAAGTGTAATACATATTTAGACATAACTTAAGAATGGAACCCCCTTGGTGAAATTTGACACTGAAGTGGATGTTTCTTGCTAAGTCTTTACTTATGCAATTGTGTTAACCATTTCAATTCATCGCCAAAATGAAAAAAGAAATTTAAAGTTGCTAAGAGGGTCCCATACTAAAGCTGTCCAATATTTATTATTTATTTTTTTCTGAATTTAGCCCTGGAATAATGTCTCTGCATTTTAAAAATCAAAATTTCCCAAGTTTTTTTTTTTTTTTTTTTTTTTTTTAAATAATTATTTTATAGCACAATATTGATAGTATCAATACATTGACACAAAACATTTCATCAAAATGAAGTTTTTTAAATGTATTACAATTTTGTGAAAAATGTAATTATTTTAAATTGAAAAAACATCTAATGTTAGATATTGTTTTTTATAGCATTTATATTACAAAATCTGATTTAGTTAAAATCTTAATTTTTTTTTTTTTTTTTTTTTTTTTTTTTTACTGGGACACCAATCTTTCTTAAATATGAAACGTATAAATAATATAAGATTGATTGCTTTACATCCCGATCATGTTATTCATATGTATAGGTATATTGCAGGGTGGCGACAATCAGGGAAATCATTGAAAAATCAGGGTACTTTATCAATCTGGAAATATCAGGGAAGTTTGTAAAAACACCCAAATATCATGGAAATTTTCATTTTTGCCCAGCAAGCATGATTGAAAGATCGCCAAACAGGTGTTATCTTAACCGTGATTGCACAGGTTTGGCTGCTTGCTAGTTTAATCTCACCAAGTTAACATTACAAAAATAAATATTTTTGTCTTAATGTTAATATGTTGTGCAATTAAAATGAGTCATATTTTTATAATTTTGTTAGTTTCTCCAAAATTTTGAATTTTTCATTTTTGTAAGTGAACAAAGAAAAAAAGTGAAAAGATAGATATATTTTTGCCGATCAGTTATAGTTTTTTGAATTGCAGTGGTTTAGTGAGCATGTTACACAAGAGCGTGATGTACACAAAATTTTAGAATTTATATAATAGGTAACGGAAATCATGGAAATTTATCAACATTAATCATGGAAAACAGGGAACTTTTTTCCTGAATCTCTGTAGCCACCCTGTATTGGTTTATTTTTATTTATTAAGTAATACTAATTAGGTGCACAGTTTATTAATTATTACAACTATAAGTTACTTTGAAAATGAGATAAACTTTACCATTGTAATCTAATAAAAATTGCTAATGATATGCAAGGAACATGCATAATCCTAGTAGTACAATGCTCTGCTGATTAATTTAACATTTCAAAAAAAAAAAAAAAAAAAGGCTTAAATTAATAAATATAAGTTACTTTATGTCTTTAGATTATTTTATTTGTTGTATATTTTCAATTTATTTAATTTATAGACACAAATTTCACATATTTTATGAATTGCTAATACATCTTGTTCTTGTGCTACTAATATGGTTAGGTATTCCTGGATTGCAAACAAATTTTGTTTTGCTGCTGAAAGATACAGAAATTTCTGCTTCTGGGTGCATAATTGTTAATGATAAAGTTGTGTATTGTGTATATCAGCAATATGAATATATATATCTTGGAAGTGAAGCAGTTAATAGCCCATTTTTATAAATAAAAATATTTATACATTTAAAATATATAAATGTAAAACATAATTTTTTTGATTTAAAATGAAATTTTTGAGTTAATTTATGTTTAAGGGCCCACTTCACTCACCATTGCCAGAAGCCGAAGCTAATGTTATTCTGTGGAAAATTTTCTTTACTTATAACTCATTATGTAATGCATATTTTTAAATTCTGTTTTCACGTTTGGAAAATTCTCAACTGTTAAATTGACGCGTCTTTTTTAAAAATGCATTTTTTTATTTTTTAATATTTTATTTTGAAGCTGCTGTAAAATATAAATTTTCAATATGTGAAATTTTTCATTTTGATATTTCAAAATAAAACAGTAAAAAAAAAAAAAAAAAAAAAATACGTTTTAAAAAAATGTGTGACAATTTAACAATTGGGAATTTTCTGAATGTGAAAAGAGAATTTAAAAATATGTATTAGTTAATGAGTTATAAGTAATGAAAATTTCTCATAGAATAACATTGGCTCGGGCTTCCGCCGACAGTAAGTGAAAAGGGCCATTGAAGATGAAATAAACTCAGTGATGTTTCTTTTTATTTTCATGTATGTAAAACATACAGACATGTATTATTTATTCCTGGAATTAGGAATTTTGAGCATTTATATTGTGTGGTTGTATATTCAGAGTTTTATTTTTTAATTTGTTATTGGTTTTAATTCTGTAATTATTTAGTAAATTTCTTTTAATTGTATTTTATGAGGATTTTCCTTGTTTTCTATGTATTGTTTCTGATCAAATTGCTTTTTTCCATCGTGTTTTCTTGTGTGGTTAGATCGCTGAAAAGCTTGCTTTTATATGCCGCTGGTGGAGGATTAGAATTCAGAACACAATGCAAAATGCACCATCTTGGCGATTTCCGAAAAAATCGCCAGCAGCAGAAAGCAATTTTTCTCCAAATTATCAAAAATTAAGTTTACTTATGCATATGACAAAATGATGTTGTTATAACTTTAAAATTAAATAATAATAGGTATAAGGATAATCCTAGAATTTTTTTTTAATTTTGACGCTGAAGTAGACTGGACATTTTTTCAAGAACTACTTTCTTGACAGCCATTTTAAGCCAAGTAAAACATCAAAAATATAAATAAATTATAAAATATTGAAAAAGAAAGAAAGAAACAGAAATAATAATTGCATAAATTATCTATTTTTTTCTCATTTTATCATTTTATAGAAAAAACCAGAATGGTGTTAAAAATTCAGAGGTCGTCAAGGGGAGCTAATAAAACAGTACCGTAATCAGGTTTCATATTTACTTATTTTGCTACATACCAACCTCGAGAAACTCTAAAATATTTAAGTGAAAAATATATATAACTACAAAAAATTAGTTGTCTCATGCAGTAGACATAGTGCTCATTGCATATTGTAATATTATATTTGGGGTGAAGTTGCTCATTTTATGGTCGACTGGATAAATCAAATAAAATATGGGAAATAACGTGAAAGTAAGTATTGTGCATAGCATGTAGGGTGTTGCTCATATGTAATTGGGATTCAAATATAAAAGGGCTACTGTAATTTTTTCGATATTGTCCCTTTTGAAAGTTATCCAATAAACATCCAAACTGAAGCCCATGACAGTGTTTCGCTACGGTAGCATTTTTCGCGAAATGCTAAAAGACTTATCCAAAATGCAAAAATGAAATAACATGGTTTTACTTTTTTGCTAAAGCATCTTACTAAAGACAAATAAATAATAAAAAAAAATCTTCAAAAATATTATTACGAATCTTTCACGGGCAAAAAATTGCAACATTGATCAAGAAAAATCCATCGTTTCATGCATATAAGGAAAATCAAATGCTGAACTATGCATAAGAATCACATACAGGAAATAAATTTGTAGATAAGCATGAGCAGGGCCCGCTTTACCATTAGGTGAACCTAAGCGGTCGCTTAGGGCTGCCAAAAAAATTGAAACATTGTCCAAAATTTAAGGGGAAAAGAAATGGATGGAAGAAAAGCAAAGATCATAAGCTAATTTTTGATTTTTTTTTTTTTAAAGGAATCTGTGTATATTCATTTGTAAATTGAAAGTAACCTTCTTTAAAGATTTTAACTTTGCATAAAAGCACCTTAACCTTTTCAGGGGCAAGAAAATTTCACTCATTTAAAATAAACTACCACCGGAATTTGCGAACAAGTCTAAAATAGAAGAAATAAATGAAGAATTTTCTTCATGTTATTAAAGTAAAACTTCGAAAAAATTTCCAAGATGAATTTTTGTAGTTGGGAATTAAAATTAAGTGCTCTTCTTAAGGTACTGAAATATTGATTTTTAATAAACATATGCTTTGATTTGTATTGTGATAATGAATGAAAAGTTAGATCTTTTCAAATTAGATGGAAAAAATTATGATAAGGGGCGGAATGATTTGCAGTTTCAATCTGAACAATTTGGTTTTAGATCTAAACATTCCACCACCTATTAGAATAACAGAATTTATTCACGATAGTTTTATTAAGTCTGAAAAAAAGCCCTTTAACTTGACATCACTAATGCGTTTGACATTTCCGCATGGCGGCCTAATTTTTAAGCTCATTCAGCTTAAAATTCCAACTCCTTATATCAAATTCCTCCATAATCAACTGAATAATAGAGTTAAGAATAAGAAAATAGAAAAAAAAGAAAAAAAAAACACTATTAAATTTATAAGTTTCTAAATAAAAAAATCCTGAGAATTTTTTTTACATTTGTGAAAACTAGTTGGCATAGGTGGACTCTGCTCAGTTCCCCATCATATTTATGTTCTCATAAATTTCTAATACGAGATATATTATAATCATGTTAAGAGAAATGACCAAAGCTTGACACAGTGACAGAATGAAATCCAGCCTAATAGGCTATCCACCGTTCACTTCGATATATTTATCTTATTCTAATCTATTAATTTATTTTGTCATTGTCAATTCCGTTGTTTAGTTTTCATGCTACTATTTCCAATGCAATAATCCTCAAAATTCCAATTTATATGAAAAATTTTCAATATAGCTATGTTGATAAAATCTTAAATTACGAATAACTTACGAAATTTTCCTATTAGAATATTTGTAGTCAATCATGCTCAAACAAGTATTATATATGTTATTTTGAAGTTGTCTGATATATTTATGATCCTCAAAATGGATGTTTATGCTCAATTTTGCCCTATTCTGCCATGTTAAGTCAATCGTAAATTCTAAATAACTTACGAATTTTTTAAATTGGAAAAATTATAGTTTATGATATTCATGCCAGTTTCCTAAATAATATTTCGAAAGTGGTTCGACATCTTTACGATGAAAATATTCCTCAAGATTGACGTTTATGTGAAATTTTGCCCTATTCTGCCATGTTAAGAAATTCGTAAATTCCAAATAATTTGCGAAATTTTCAAAGTAGCATGTTTATAGTTAATGATGTTAATTCTGAATTCCAAACTGATATTTTAAAACTGTCCTGACATCTTTACAGTAAAAATTTTCTACTTAATGGACGTTTAAGTGAAATTTTGCCCTATTCTCCCATGATAAGAAATCGCAAATTTACAATAACTTACAAAAATTTTTAATTCGAATGCTGCAAATGAATAGGGTTCTTGACAGTGTTGAAAGAATATTTTAAAATTAATCTGACTTCTTTGCGACTATTTGTTCTTGAGATATTGTGCACACAGACTAACAAACTCACTAACGGACTAACAAACTAACAGACACCCTACAGATGGACACCATACAAATTTTGTCATTTTCGGATTTCTCACACCTGAAAACGTGTAAAAAAAATTTTTAAAAAAACGTGGTCGAAAATTTTCAAGATTACCTGAATTCCCCATACCTGTAGTATGATGGGGAACTAAAAATAACTTCATAAACAAGTCAGAAAATAGTTTGAATTTCAGAAATTTCTTAAGAATAGATTTAAAATATGCAAAATTTATAAATTATGATTAAAAAATAAATAAGAGTAAATTTAAATTACATAAGGGCGACCTTTTCTTGCCTATGGTGTCTAGAAAATCTGTTTCATGCATTGACTTTAGAGTCTTTTCTGCAAAAGGCTGTACCTTCATGCAGAAAAATTAACGCTACTTTGATTTGCATCGCAGGCCCATTAGTGGTTGAGCAGTTCTGCACTCAAAGCTGGTAGATGGGAAGTGCTCGGTTCAATCATAGGTCGCACTCATCTTTCTAGACGTTCGCTATTTTCCGTGGTTTTCTCCGAAACTCGTGTAAATACACGCTAGGATCCCTTAGAAAGATCCCCCTCAGAGGGCATTCTACCTGTAGGCCACGGACCTTAGCGTAGTCAATCGGTCTTAAACACTACCGATCGATTCGTATCACCATATCTAAATAATAATACCTAATTATGTTGTGTGTTTATGAATGAAAAGGTTTCGTAATCGTGTTTGAAAGTTATTAGTTTGCAATTAATAATAGCCGGCACAAAATTTCATATGACAAGTCAATCCACTGAGAAGTGAATTAACAAAAATTTTATTTCACATATACAATGAGTTCAAGCAAAAGTGAAGGGGAAAGCATTTTTAACACTTTTCAATAAAGTTTTAAAATGTTGACGACTTCGGTTTGTCAACATTCGGCCGTAGCTAATGTTCTCTATTTAAAATGGTAGAAATAGGCTAACTAGCTTGTGTACAGGGACACCCAAAAGAATGACAGTTAATTGCTTTCTATGAGATGTATTTTTATAAATCACATTTAAAAAACTTTGTACTGCAAATGTCGTATCAAAATTTAGATTTATTATTAATATGACAAAAAAAAAAAAAAAAAACTATGGTGTGTTTAGCATTAAGATTTACAGGATCACACCAAACTATTCAAACACATTATAAGAGCTTAAGAGCTATAATTGGAATTTGCTAAAACCACATTTTCCTTTGTGTTAAGGTTAACACTTTTCAACAATGATTTAGAGTGATTATGAATTCAGTTAGTTTGTCTGTCTGTATTTTTTTCTGTTGTGTGATAACTTAGGCAAAGTACATTAAAAGGGTAAAAAAGGCAACAAGTACATACAGTTGGAAAATATTAATAACCTACGCGAACCAAAAGATTTTTCGTTCTTGTTTAAAGAATGGAACGAATTCTTGTTACCATCTGATTTAATGTAAAATTATCATTTATTATGGGAGGATTAAAATTATAACAGATTTCAAATTTCCTTTTCTCCTGGCCATTCAAAAATTTTCTTTTTCATTCCATTGTAATACTTTTTACTCAAATTTTTGGCCAAATAGTTTATGGTACAAGCTGTACATGGTATATGAGTACATGTACAGATATAACCATATTGATGTACAGTAGTTCCATTGTACATCAATACGTGCGATGTCATGTACTAAAGGTTTGATTCAACTTATTTTTTCTTATTTCTAAATATGCTGGATCCAATTCAATTTTAACAAAAAAAAAAAAAAAAAAAAAAAAGAAATGTTATTTAAATTTATATTAACTTATAATATTAGAATAAGTTGAATCTTAATATAGTAGTAGCTTTTTCTTTTGTAAGGGAGGAGAGGGGGAGGTTGGGATCTCAGTGAAAAAATTTACCTGGGGTCACATGAAATCTATAAGCAGCCCTGGCGTAATATCTATTAGAGGGGGGCCGCCAAAAATCTATAGCTTAGGGCCGCCAAAATTGTAAAGCGGCCCCTGAGCATGAGGTATTTGTAAAGTGGTCTAATATGAAAGAAAGAGAAATTATAAATTGTAAACCAAAAAGCTTACAATAGTAATAAACAAATTTCACTTGTATTACTTTATTTTATTTTTGTAAGTTATGTTTTTATTTTCAGATACAGTATAAGCTTAATGTAGTTTTACGTGCCATAGTGATAATCATATCTCCAGAAAAATAATATAATTTGTATATAAGATGTTCATATCGCTTTAAAAAAGTTTACAAGATAATCTAAAAAGTTTAATATTTTTCATGTCTGCCAATAAATGTGTTAAAATATATGCTTGTACTATATTCGAATTGATCTGGTTACAGTGGTAAGTACAATTATTAATTACTTTTTTGTTTTCCATTTCAAATTTAAAAAAAATTACCTTCTGTGTATAACTCTTTAAAGATCTGATTAAAAACTTTTAAGTTTAATCTACAAATGAAAATCAAACATGTCAAGGCATTTGCAATAATGTGTAAACGTAAACTGATATTCATCTTTTTCTACTGCTTCTGGCAATTTCGCATTTTGCTAAATCTTTTTTTCTGATTTTAGCTTTTTTGCTAAAGAAAATTTTTACTTAGCTTAAACCCTGGCCCATGGGTAAGGCATTGTTGCAGGCAATAGGGACACATACCCAAGGTTTTGTGGATGAGGAAGACACTATAGAAAACAACGGGGACCCAAAGCAAGCTTTTGAACAATTTCATTGGATTCTCTTTTTTTATTTTTTTGTTTATAAAGCAATTTAAAAAAGAGTGATTCCATTTTTATTTCCTTTAAATATAGTAACCAGCAAAGCAATCAAGTTTTTAAATATATATATTTTTAATATTTTATAATAGTGCTGTATTACCGAATTTCATATAATTTAAGACTTAAAAAAGAAAGAAAACTTATTATAATTTTGGCTTTTAAACTGTTTCATGTTTGTTTTAACTGTCATTTTAATCTTCCTCCTGTTTGTTTTTTAAGTTTGTTGCTGCAACAGTCAATGCATGCATGTTGTGAGCTCGCTCATAGATAATCGGAAAAGAAAAAACGTGCATGTTATGGACATTGCAAAACTTTCTTATTCTGTTGATTTTCAGAATTGATTATAAATAACAATGTTCACAAATATTTCACGTTATTTCTCATATTTTATTTGATTTATCCAGTCGATCATAAAATGACAGCAATTTCACCCCCAAATATAATATTACAATATGCAATGGGTGCTATGTCACATTATTTTCCTACATAAATTCATGACCAGAACACAGTCAAACATTGTTATGCATTCACAATGGTTTCACTTCTTAAACATTTTTAAAAAACAACATTGTACAGCAGTCAATTGGATACCTTAAAGATATCTGAGGTAATGCTTTTATGAAGAGCAATTTTGTGAAGAGGCATGTTTAAAGAACCATAATCTTTTCCTGAATCGCAAATAATTGCGATTATGCAAGTAATATTAACTACAGTATGAAGCCAAAAATCCGGACAATTTCGACTGCGTTAATCATCATCATCAACAGCGATTTTTTTTTTTTTTTTTTTTTTTTTTTAAGTATAAATATATCTAAATAAAGAGCCAAAAAAGTATTTTATTTCTTAGAAATCTTCAAAACCGGCATTTGCAAAGTCTGAAAGAGGAGGAAGAAGAAGATTATAATAGTGACAATTAAACATTTATCTAATTGAGAACTAAATTCTATTTTCTATTTCAATTATGCTCAAACTTTTAATTAAAAAACCTAAAGTACTAAAAAAAAAAAAAAAATCACAAAAATGCTTTAAAATTGGTTTGTTTTTCTTAATTATTTTCTTTTATTGTAATTTGTACTAATTTTTGTATGCAAATATTTCATTAAATCTGTTTTGTTTTTCAAGTTTAATTTAATTTATTTATTGTTAAAGTTGATAAAAAAAAAAATAAAAAAAAATATTACAGATATATATTTAAAAAATCGTAATATATTATTTTTTACTTAAATTTGCATATTATCAAAGTACTTAAACCAAAATATTATATTTTTTAAACATTACCAAAAATCCGGAATCGCTGCGGTCCCAATGATTCTGGATTTTCAGCTTTGTACTGTATACAAACTTAAATTCTTTAAAAGATTGATGTCCCTTTTTTGCTTACAATCTATTTATATAATTTGAATTTTTAATATATTGAACAGTTTTTATATATTTTAAGTATTTAATTATATAAAATTTTTTTATAGTACCTTATTTTAATTGAAAGAATCACTTTTGACAAGATCTAACTTGAAGTTTTTGAAACACAGTTGAGTAATATTTTTGTGTCTTTTGTAATTTGACTATTGCTACCATTTGGGAAAAAGAAAAGATAAAGGATTTGAACAGTAGTATGTATAAATGATTAATTTTAATTCAAAATTATCTTATTTAATTCTCTTTATATCAGTAATGAAAAATTTTTGTTGAGAAACAACACAAATGGTTTAAATCCAAACTTAATTTTTACAACATTGTTGTCCCCTTATTAAAAATTCTTTTACAGTTTAACTTTTAAAGAATGTCAATATATACTTTATTATAGAATTTTTATATTATGTATTTTGCAATCTATGTAATGAAAATATGTAGTGTATCTATGCTTTCTATAAAAAATCTTATTGCTTTTGCTTTTTTTTTTTAATCTATTTTATTTGTTTAAAGCATGAAGTCCACAATCAGGGTTGTTAATCAAATTTGGGGGGGGGGGGGAAACCCTATAGATATTTGTGTTGTCCTTACATAAATGTTTTGTATACCTAAACAACATACATGTATAATACTTATATTCAAGTGTTGAAAAATGCTTGATGTACTCGCCACCGGCGAGTAATTTTTTTGGCTGTGGCAAGTGGAATTTAAGTTAGTCAATTTTGTTGCTGATATTCATTGCAGTAAAACAGCCAAAAAATTCCTCTTAGGAGCATGAACAGTGTTTGAATAGGCAACTGCTTTACATTTTATTATTACTACTACTACTTTACATTTTTTACTGTTGTTATTCTATACTGAAAACTGTATTGTATGAAATGATGTTTTGGGAACTTAATAGAATTCTGCCTCATACTACTACTTAAAAGAATTTTGATAATCAATTCTCCTTACAGTTGTGTAAATTTTGTTGTAAAGATTATCGACTATGCATAAGTACAAAAGTTCTTTTTTATCTAGAGCTTGAGATAATTATAGAAATGCACAACTCAAAAGAATAATGTTGATCACTAATTTCATGCATTCAAGTTTCTTTCAGAAGCAAATTTCAATTTTTCGTATTGATAATATAACTCATGCCTAAATTGCTAAAATTTATTGAATTATATTGAATTTCTTAAGCAACTTTACAAAAACTAATTTTTGATCATTTCTGGGACAAAAATGACTAAAAAACTGTAAACCCTGTATTTCCTTTTTTTTTTTTTTTTAATAAGAATTTGCAATTTTTTTTGCATTTATCTTGATTGTTAGGGGATTTTTGGAATTAGTGGAATTTTCTAGTGGCATAACAACCCTGATACACAAAAAAGAGTGAAATCCATATAAGTTAAATAATATCTGATTATTATTAATTTATTTATTTATTATTTTAAATAAGTAGACAAACCTGTAAAACATTTTAATACAAAGCTGATTAATTTTTATTTCATATAAAATCAAAATTTTGTATTGAGTTTGTTTTTTAAATAAAAACACGTGTATCCATAACTTTTTATATGTGAATTATAAAATTTATAGTATGCAATAATAAATATAATAACTATATTCTGTACTTAATTATTGTACATATAAAACTTGTACATAATCTGTTTCTAAGTATGATTTTAAAAATCAAACATTAGTATGTGTGATGTGAGAGAGATTTTTTTTTTTTTTTTTTTTCTAAAATGTTTTATTTATGTTATTCTCTTATAAATAATAATAGAAATCTTTATATGTCTTATTATTTGGTACCTAATATCGATGTAATACAAAAGATTATCAAATCTGCACTCATGTGTATTAAGAAAAAAAATTCCTTCTAACTAATAGGTATTTATTAAGTATGTTTTATCTAATTACATTTTTGGAAAAATTTATTTATGCATCTAATATTTGAAAATTTTATTAAGTAAATGTTCTATTCAAAACTTTTTGTAAAAGTTTTGAAAGTTTTTAGCAAGTATTATTGGACAAACTATTACAATACGAATATTCAAATTACATGAGGTGAAAAAAAGAAATTTTTTTAATTATTTGTAAGAATTTTGATCAGGGCTTAAGCTTTAGACATAATATTAAAACCATAGTTTTTATCAAATTGTCCAAAAATGCATTTCAGTACAGAATCTTTCGAAAGAACAATACCAAATAAAAATTATTTTAAAATTTTATTAAAAAAGAAAAAATCTGACAAGTGTGTAATTATAGAAACTGTTGCCCAAATTAAGATTTTTTTTTCTCTCTCTCTCTGAATAACCTACCTCTATTAAAAGGCCAATTTTCTATAAATTAAATGTTCTAAATTATTGAAATATACACTATTTGTCTATATAGCTTTCTAATAATCGATAATATTAGTTCTAATTTTAAAAGCTTTTTAATAGTTTTTTTTTTTTTAATACCAAAAGAAATTTTTCAACTTACATCATTTCTAAAAGGATCTTTATTAATTTATGAATTTATTTTTTTAATTTAAACTAGATTTAGTACTTTTATTTTGTCATTAAGTTAACATTACACAATTTAGAATTCATTACATTTAAATTAATTGGTTTTACAATGGTTTGACAGAAAATTACTTTTTCCAAGTTGGAACTTCATCTCACAGTATGCATGTTTAAAAATATGAAATATTTTCATTTAGTACTTCTTTTCTTTACAAACATGGGGATTAACCTCAGTTTTATGGTGGACAGTGGTAAGTTTTAGTCAAGGAAAAAAAAAAAAAAAAATAATAATAATAAAAGTACCTCCTTGCAAACTGTGACTGCTATAAGGGGTACACAATTATGCATGGATTTTTAATAAAAGTAAATTAGTATTAAGGAAGAATTTTAGGACTAGAAAAAGTTGGCTGTAAAGAAAAGTGGCTTTTCAATAGTGGGGATTTATAGAAAGGTTTCTTTGTGTTAATATATATATATATATATATATATATATATATATATAGTGCATTATATAAGTTTTCTTTTTGAAATTGATTGTATTATTCATGTCTATAAAATTGGAGACAGTGGAAAGCAAAATTAAAATAAGCTTAAGGTACTAATAATTTTACTTGGATCATCAAACAGATATCCTAAATAAAATAAATTAATTTTATAAATTACTTTTTTAATACTTAACATTTTGTTATTGTAGGCAATGGAATGTAAAATTGAAACAAGCTGTTATGGTACTAATTTTTCTCAGATTACCAAACAGCTATCCTAAATAAAATAAATTCAGTTTATAAATCACTTTTTTAATACTTAACATATGGTAATTGCCATTGTACAAGAAACTGATAAATGTCATGTGTATGCATTTATTAAAAGGTTGTTTTTAATTTGCTTTTTTTGTAACCAAGAAAATGTGGCTAGAAATTACCGATGTGTATCACTTAACCCTCCGTCAGGCGCACCCTGCCTGAGAGGCCCGTTCTGGTTTTTATTCTCTAAATATCCTACACATGATTTTTAATTCAAAAACACACATATGATGACCTTATTAGGAGTGAATAGAAAGTAATAAACGAAAATTTGATGCATAAGTACGAATTTATTGATTGTAGTACAAGTAAGTATTAACAATAAAGTATTTAACTGGCCTCTCAGGCAGGGTGTGTCCGATTTTGTTTGTCCTACGGGTGCGCCTGATGTAGGGTTAAGTGTAACAAAAATATTTTGTATTCTAATTCTACTTTATTATTTAAACTAACCTTGAACTATGCTATAAGTACAACAAAAAAGAAAAAAAAAATAGCTGTATAAACACTTCAATTTGTTATAGCACTGTTGGTATTTTCTGTTCAAGAAAAATTATATCTTTGTTTAAAATCAATTATTTTATTTTATTATTATTTTATTTTAATTTACATTCATTCTAGAATTAAAAATTATCAATATTTTATAGTTTTTATTTCTTTGTTGTTATTTTGTAGTAGTTAAATTTAATTTAGAACATGTTGATAAACAACTTTGTTATTATTTATTTGTATTTTTACTATTATTTTGTACATATTTTTATTCTAACTTAATCAGCAATTCTCGCATTTGTGATGAAATGTATTTTTAATAGTGTTATTTTTTTAATGATATATATATAAAGCATAGTGATATATTAATAAACTGATTTACAAAATCTTTTAACTAAATATAAATATGGTAGCACTTTTGTTGAGCTGCATATAAATGCTTTAATAATAATCATTTATCTAAGGACTGTGACGAATGATATTGGTCAATTTTATCAACCTTAAAGAATACAAGTTCATTATATTTATACTATAAATTACAGTTGTTTGAGAAAAAAAAAATTAATAAAGATGAACGTAGAGAAAGGATTGTTGCCGAATTCTTAAAGAATCCACAGAAACCATGGCATAAAATTGCTAAAAACTTAAAAATTCCCAAAAATACTGTAAATAGAGTATTAAATAGATATAATGAAACATTGTCTACAAAAAGGAAATCTCGTTGTAAAGAAAAATTTGAAGCTCATGATATTTAACTTGACAAAAATATAGAAAGAACACTTTGTCGAGATCGAGGAATGTCAGTCACAGATGTGGCAAAAAAATGATTGAACTTAAGAACGTTTAAAAAACAAAAAATACCTAAAGTGACAGAAAACAAAAATTATCTATAAAACTGAAGGCTAGAAAATTGTATGAATATACAAGCAAGAATAAGTTTCATTGAAGTTTAGACGATGAAACCTACATCAAAGCTAACTTTTCTACTCTTCCTGGCCCTCAATATTATACAAAAAAGAACTTTGAACATCTGCCTGAATCAGATACAACCATTAGTTTGGAAGAAAATATCTTGTTTGGAGAGCTATTTGTCATTGTGGAGATAACAGTAAGCCATTTGTAACAGAAGGTACAATTGATCAAGAAATTCATGTAAATGAATGCCTCAGGAAGCGTTTGCTGTATTAAAAAAAAAAAAAAAAAAACGATATGCTTACATTATTTTGGCCCAATTTAGCCACAACTCATTATTCAAAAAATGCAACAAATTTTATGAAACAAAATTCCATCAATTTCATGCCAAAAGCCATGAACCCACCAAATGTCCCACAGTGTCGCCCCATTGAGAGATATTGAGCTCTATTAAAAAAAAAAAATTAAGACCCTCAAAGAACATTTCACTCGTTTGATCGAAAATACTATCAAGGGGGTCTCAAAAGAGATCGTCAAATCACTAATGAAAGACATTCGTACAAACCTGTGATAAGAATATGAAAAACTCTAAAAAAAAATTTGTCTTCATTACTAACATATTTTTGTACATCCAATTCATCATACTCATGCAAATATTGCTGAATAAATTTAAGATTAAGAAGCATTATATTTATTTGAATATGACCAATATCATTCGTCACAGTCCTTATTCAGTTTGGATGTTTCAAATGTAATACAAAGTAAGTGGCCTTGATTTATTAAAACATTTTTTTTTTTTTTTTTTTGTACATTTGTATTATCTTGTACCTGTGTGATCTGTAACTATAATTTAATAATTTGCTGGTTTTTTAATTGCATTTGTTATTTTGACTGCTTAAATAATATATTTTAAAGGAGAAATACTCTGTCAAATTACACTGACGAGCTACAACACACTATTTGTCAACAAAATTTGTTGATAGTTAAAGGGCATCAAGATATACACAGATACCAATTCATATGAGCAATCATCATTTCAGAATAGAGATGTCAGAGTTTAAAAATTTCACCGTTCAGCTAGAAAATATGGCATTACTCACTTTATCTATTTAAGTTTTATATATTTATATATATAGTAATTTATGGGAGTACCATTGTGCTGTTTACAAGGAGGAGGAAAATAAAAGGAACACTGCAGCACCTATCCTGGGTGCAGTGTTTTAGTTTTTTTTTTTTAGATTAAAATTTCAAATGATTAAAAAAAAATAGTAGTTGAAATTCAAAAGCTGAAAATAGTGATATCAGTATTTTCATTGTCTGACTTTTTCCCTGTGCTATTCTATAAGAAACTGAAAAAGAGTACAAACACTTATTGAGGGTTGAAATTAAAAAAAAACGACAGACAAATTAGAATATCCTTTATCCAACAAGTTTATTGATGTGTGTGTGACAAAAATTTGCACATTCTCGCAGAGGGGTTAAATGGGGGGGGGGGGGATGAGAAGAATAAATGACAAAGGATATAGGGCTTTTTGACAGCACTAGAGTTTACTATAACTTTATGCTAAAACAGCACAGCATAAATACTCAAAATATTGTAGAAAAAATGTTTTGGCCTTTTCAATTCCTATCTGTGGCAAGGTGTGTTGCCGCTTTGACTGCAGCACTCGTGCCTGTTTTGTTTGCCTGATGAAGGGTCATGTGTTCTTTTGACTCGAAACAATTGTTGCGAGTTTATTGTATTTTATGCTGTTTATTCAAAGTTTTGTAATTATTACTTTAAAACATCAGTTCTGTGGTGCTTTCTCATTATTCTAAATTTTTGTTTTAGAACTAATGGCATGGTGTACAATTAAAATAAATAAATAAACAGCTCGAGTTTGAAAAAAAATTAAAAGAATCAAATGATATCACATCTTTCACCTGGAAGTTCAGTTGAATGCTGTAATTTTCAAACTTGTTTCTATTTTCTAAAATAATAATTCCTCATATAAAGTGGTAGGGATACTGTTTACCACCCTGTAAATTTTAGTTATAATCTGTGTGTCACAGTTTGTGAGTATTCCTTGTAAGTTGCTAACTATTAATCCAGTTTAAAAAAAAAAAAAAAATCAAAATATTTACATCAGGATTACCCAATTTAAATCATATCTATTTTTATAATAAGGCATGTTTGTTTCTATAAAATTTGGTTAAAATGTAGTAAAAAGAAGTGCATTTCTTTTTTTCTGAAGGAGAAATATGTACATACTATATAGTGAATCATTCATATTATCACTGTAAAAAGAAACATTACACATCATCACTTACAATTTTAGTTAGCCAGCAAATTATACATTAGTTAATTTTCCTGGGTTTGGTTTATCTAATGAATATTTATTAATCTAATGTGCATTTTGCAATTTATATGGATGTCAAATTTTAAACATTTGTAAAGTTTTGTATATAGAGTATATTGCTAAATTGATCTGAAATGTATGTTTTATAGTTATTTTGTAATTTATCTTTTAACTATTCAGTGTAGGCCAATTTTATCATATGAATCTGATTTAAATATATTTGATATTTCAGTTCATGCTTCGAGCTTTGTTTTGAGCTGCCATGTTTTATGTAAAATATGTTAGAATTGTATTAGTGGACTAATAAAATACTTTTTTTACATTTTCAGAAGTAGCTTATTTTCATATAGTATAGTCACCATGAAGTCTAACTTAAACTTTTATTTGAATATTGTTTCTACAGTAAATATCATATTATAAACGCTAATGATTATTCTGTTTTCGCAATAATTAATCTTTTATTTACCACACTAGCAGGCTACGCCCGCTTCGCTGGTCACTATATTTAAATGAATTTTCGAAAGAATCGAATTAATATTTATTTATTTTACACCGCATTATAGACAAAATAAATAAATTAACTGAAATTGCTCCAAACCTCGCTTCGGGTACCCGCTGTCTACGGCACCTCTTTTCCCGCCCGCACTGCATCAGGTCTAGGTTTCCCATGCCTGCAGGAAGATCTTTCCCGGGCACTTCAATCTGGATATTTATCAACGACAGGTGGGATCTGCTACTATTTAAGAACTACGATTTTAAAGATGACTGTATCTCAGCATCTATTCAATATTTTAGTTTTGAACCATGTATTTAGCCCATGCTATTTACACTATATTACAATTTGATTCCGACCAATGTAATAAAATAAAATAAAATAAAAAGTAGATTAAATATATATATATAAACAAATAAATTTTAATCAGTTTAATCCTTTTTACTATGTATATACTACCATTTTTCCCAATAAATACCGTAAATAATAAAAAAAAAAAAAAAAAAAATTAATAAATAAAAGTTTTTTTCTTTTAAAGGAATTAACTAAAAAATGAAAAATAAGAACTTGTTCTACTATAAAAAATTAAACATAACTGTTATAAATTAGTTTTTAAATTTAAAACATAATTATACTTAATGTTTTCTACTGCATTACGATTTTATTTTCAATAAATATAACAAAAAAAAAAAAAAAAAATTCTCCTTCAAATGAATGAATTAAATAAAAATAAGTTGCATAATAGCCGTTGCTAAGATACACAGACGATTGAAGCAAAATAATTAAATTTATGAAAAATGAAGCATTAAAGGCAATATTTAAAATCGGAAAAACATTAATTTAAAAAATTCAAATTCGAAAAAATCTCGATGAGGTGCATACCTGCAGGGTCCCAGGTACCTATATGCCAAATTTGGAAGCTCTGTGATCAATAGTGTGAGCGCAGACAGACACACAGATACTTCTCTTTATTTATAAAGATTATGAAATATATAAAATTCATTATAATGCAGGTGAAGTTCATGAAAAACTGTAATCATAAATAACAACATGCTACAAAATCATTTCTTGAACATAAGTGTTTTTATGGAAGGTGTAGTGCTTGTGTAGTAGAATTAAAGTGAAATACATGTTTGATTCTTATAAGTATCTATCTATAATATTCTATCTAAAATATTTTATAGCCCTACTTCTTACAAATATGTTTTGTTTTTTATAAAATGTCATAAAAAAAAGTTTTTATAATGATCAAAATCCTTGTATTTAAAACAAATGTCTGGCAATTTTTTATATGTGTGATAAATATCATTAAAGGGATAGTCTGGTCTAGAAGCCTAAATTTTGGGCATTTCGTTAAGCTTGATTAAAATAAAATTGCTATTCATTTTTTTTTTTTTTACAAGTTATTATTGATATTTTGAAAATATGCTAAAAATTTTCTGAAAAAAAAAAAAAAAAAAAATCTGGTGTGAAACAACCACATGACTTTCATTACCCACTATTACATGTATTATATGCATTTTTTTTTAATTTTACAGTAAGAGAAACTTGATACACGTGTAAAGACATATAAAACAGAATTTACATAGGGAGTTAAAAAAATAAGAAAAAGATTTTTTTAAACACAAATTTCTGAGATCTAAAACTGAAATACCTAATCAGGATGACCATTAATTTTCCTGTAATAACCACGTAATGGATTTATGTAACAATTTTCAAGAAAATCGTTAGAGCCGTTTTTAAGACACTAACTTTTACCAAAACTTGGCATACTCAATTATTGACCGGAAAACAATAATATGGCGAGTTTGAAGAAAATCCGCACAACCGTTTTTAAAGAAATGCTTTTGCGAGATCTGAAATTGAGCTATTTATACAGGACAACTGTTAATTTTCCTGAACTAACTAACTATATCATTCGAAAGGACATCTAATAGAGTGTTTATATAGCAACTTTGAGGAAAATCCTTAGAACTGTTTTTGAGATACGGACTTACAATCCCACTTATGGTTTTCCAATTTTTACCAAAATTTGGAAAATACATCTGTACACCAGACCTGTATCAGTTCTGAAGTTTCGTATTTCTATCTTTATTAGTTTCAGAGCTATGGTAGTCAAGATTTCACACATACATACACACACACACTGACCAATTGCCAAAAATTACTTTTTTTGGACCGAATACAATACTTGTAGGGTAATAGAAGTAAAAAATAAATAAAGATATAAGCTGGTGAAGAAGGGTTTTTTTTTTAAAGAGGTGTTCTGTTTGACATAATTATAGCTCGTCTGGTCATCTGAAATAAAATTAACATTAAGATTCTTAATAAGAATGTTGTTATTGCTCCTACTTAAATGAAAACTTTTCTTTTCTTTTTTTTTGTAAAATAGCGACATTTTTCTTTTTCTTTTTTTTTGGCCAGAATTTTTTTTTTTTTTAAATAGTAATAAGAAAAAATTGTAACAAAAGTGGTAGGGGTGGTAGAAAGTAATATATTGAAGGCTGGTACAAAATTTGAAGTAAATTAGTTAAAGAACTTAAGATATCATGTCAGCCTTATTGAAAAAGTAGTTTTTGAGCAAAAATTTCAGGCAACCACAGCAGTCTAAATCACAGAATGGAACATTATACTTACATTTTATTAATCAGTGATTTCTAAAGGTCTGAACTTTAAGAATATGGGGGGAAAAAAAAAGAATTTTCCAAAATTTAGATTAGAATGCATGGGTTCATCTAGCAGAAATTTAAGTCCGAAAACTGTCTTTTTCACAAAAATTGGTGATGTTAAAATGGACCTTCACAAAAGTTAGCAATCTTAAAACAGATTTTTCACAAAAGTCAACAAACTTAAAACATTCATGGTGATCAAACACTTCGCAATTTCCAATCTTTTTTCATCCACAACATAAATGCATATTCTTTTAAAACTTACTCTATTAGAATCTAGAGCCTATAAAGGATAAAATTGTTCAGTATTTCTTAGTAATATAAATTTTTGTGATTACCTGCCCCCCTTGTTAACAATCGGCGATTAAACAATTCGCAACAACTTTGCGATTTCCAATCTTTCTCCATCCACAACATAAATGCCAATATTCTTTATAAACTTACTTTATTAGAATCTAGGGCCTATAAATAAGTAGAATTGTTTAATATCTCTCATTTATATTTTGTTTTTATTCTCCCTTCCTCAGCAGAAGCATTGTGATTTTCAATTTTTCACCATCCACAACATAAATGTCAGTACTCTTTTTAAAATTACTTTATCAAATTCTAGAACCTATAAAGAAGTAGATTAATCCATATCTCTCGCTCATAATTTTTTGTGTCTCCCAACTTTCCCTGTTAACATTCGTTGATTAAACATCTTGTCGAAGCTTTGTGATTTTCAGTCTTTCTCCATTTGCAGTATAAATGTTACTATCAATTTTAAACTTGCTTTATTAGATTCCAGAACCTCACAAACTAGTGATCAATGATCAAATGTCCTGTGATGCACAATTTTTCTCCATAGTATTTTAGTGTATATTTTCACCCATTTAAACTATTTAGAAAATGTGCTTATCAAAATTTGTCTTGAATGTGTATTTAAAAAAAAAAAAAAAAAAAAATCCTATTTTCTTTCAATTTTGGAGTAGAAATCTTCCATCTTTCTTCTTATTTTTAAGCAGAAATCTTCCTATTTTTAAAGCTGCTAAGTTAGCAGCTATGTACGTTATCTGAAGTTTTTATACCTATACTTTTTAAGAGGAAATACCTTAATTCTATTGAAATAAAATCATTTAAATAGAAAACAAAATCTTAACAAAAAAAAAGGGGGGAAAAATAGAGGGGGGGGGGAATGATTGCTGTCTTTACAACACCTGAGCATGTAAGGTATTAAAAAGAAATAGGAAACAGATTTGTGTTTATAAATAAATGTATGCGTGTGTGAAAGTGGGGGATATACAAAAACACAAAAATCTGGTGTGAAATAACCACCCAACTTCCATTACTTACTATTACATGCATTATATGCATTTTTTGGAGATAATATGACCAGAAGACATAAAATTAACCTAAGAAATTAGACACCTAAAAATTTTCTGGTAAGAGAAAGCTAAGGCATGTAAAGATATATAAAATATATTTATATCGCAAATTTAAAAATAGCAAGAAAAAAATTGGCTTAACCATTTTTCGAAACATCAAATTCCGACATCTAAAACTGATCTACCTAATCAGGATGACTGTTAATGTCCCTTTAATAACCAAGTAATACATAAGAAAGGATATCTAAAATAGATTTACGTAACAATTTTCAAGAAAATCATTAAAGCCTAATTATTAAAACCCGAATAAACTACTACGTCAGAAATGCCAAAAGAAAAATATTTGCAATGCATACAGCTGTTTCGGTAGCCTTAAGCGTACCGTCTTCAGTGCAGAATTTCAATCTTCAATTCTTTTTGCACTGAAGACGGTACACTTAAGGCTACCGAAACATCTGTATGCATCGCAAATATTTTTCTTTTAGCGTTTCTGACGTAGTAGTTTATTTGGGTTTTAATATTCCAATGCCAAGTCTCCTGTTATTATTTATTATAATCATTAAAGCCGTTTTTGAGTACCGACTTTTGCCAAAACTTGACATACTCAGTTATTGACCGGAAAACAATAATAACATACAAAAGTATATTTAGAAGGCAGTTAATATAGCAAGTTTGAAAAAACCCGTGCAGCCGTTTTTAACACTTTGCGGTCTAAGCCCGAGCATCACTCGGGTTACCATTTTCGGCCAAGGGAACTAAGCCCGAGATTCTCACGGGGTCAACTTTTAACTCTCTGAGCAATAAAAGTACCAATTAAATTTGTTCACCGATTTTTCAAATATCATCTACGAACCTTTTAGTCCCAAATATATATATAAAGATGGCAGCACTAAACTGAAGTAAGTTATTATATAATCTAGAATCAGAGTTACTTCTTTGATTACTTTGAGCATTGTTATTTTTGAGCAAATTTTACTAAGTAATGTTTATGTACAAATAAAACCTATTTTCAGGTGTTTGGGTAAGTTTTTATTCAAGTCTATGTAAAATTTTATGTTAAAAAATGATGTTTTCTTATGTGGAACTTTTTTTTTTTACTTTAAAACATACTTTTTTCAATAATTTCTCATTAAATATTAATTCTTAGCGTGTTTAAATAGTTCCTTCATTATGAATAAGAACAGTTAGAAGTTTATAATAAAAAAAGTTTGTCTTAATTTTGAAGTTTTGTAGCTGTATCTTTATTAGTTTAGGAGATATAATAATAATAAGATCTCCCCCCCCCCCCCCCCCACACACACACTGACCAATTGCCGAAACCCACTTTTTTGGATTCAGGAGACCTTAAAACATGTAAATCAGGTGATATCTCGATATCGAATACAATACTTCCATTATCTATGGTAGTCGGGTAATGGAAGTAAAAATTTCGTTTAAGTATTTTCAAAAGTTTGCATTTCCATGCCACAGTGGCGGATTTAAGGGGGGGGGGGTAGGGGGCTGAAGCCCCCCCCCCCAAAAACACTGACATTCAGAATTGAATATTGCAATTGTAAAATTTTTATTGGTCTAGAATAGCACTTTGAAAAATCTTAGCCCCCCCCAGAAGTCAAGTTCTGGATCCGCCACTGCCATGCCATTTTCTTTTTGAAAATAGTCATGCAAAGGCTGTAAGTAAAAGTCCTATGGAGAAAAATTGTCATGCGAAATTTCCTGTCTTTTGAATTTTGAAAGCTGGTGGTGTATAATAATAAAACATAATATATATATATATATAATGTGAATTATGGTAATGAACATCAAATGTGGAAATTTTATTAACCTTATCTGAAAACAAATTGTATATATAGGGGAGAATCGGGAGGGATGGAACACCTAAAATTATTCTTAAAATAAACATTGTTTTTAATTTTTGGCACTTCTAACAGGTGAAGTAACTACAGCCTCATATTTGTAGCTATGTTTCATTTTAGTTGGAGAACTCTATAAGTTTATGTAACAAAAAAACTATTTTATTTTATAACACCAAAAGTAAACAATTGCTTAATTTTCAAGGCAGGTTTTCAACGTCAATCACTGATGTTAGCATAATTACTTTTCATATTTTATATACCTGATAATAACTTTTATGAATTACTAGCCTAAAAGTAGCATGTGTCTAATAATAAATTATTTTTTTGAAAAATAATGAAAAGGGGGGGATGGGACATGTAAGGAAAGGAAGAATGAAGATTCTGACACTCCTTAAACAGAAAATAGCAAGAAGCAAATAAATGAATAGATGGAAAAAAATGCACGAAACAAATTCAAAATCTTGGAAAATAATTGGTGTGGCACTCACACGACTTTTGTTTACCCTTTTAACTTTTAAAAATACTTTATTTACCATACATATATGAGGAATTAATTTTCATTCCTGAGCAGTTTTCCTGACATGGTAAAATATACAAAAGAAATTACATTCACCAATTTACAGTTAGGATTACTTGGTAATATTTATTCTTGAGTTATGCTGATAACACACACAGACTAGCCACTAAAAACCTTATTAATATTCAGGGAACCACAAAACTTATAAATATAACAAAAACTTTATCTTAAACATTTGAACTAAAAAACAGTACTTTCTCTGTAAGAAGTAAAAAAAAAAAAAAAAAAGATGAACTGATTGAGCATTTGAAAATTTTTACATTATACTGTAATGTTGGATAAAATAGATGTTATTAGTAATTAATTAACATTACATACATTGTGTCTCTTTGTCATTTTTCATAATATGTCTGTATATTATGTATTTATTTTAACTTTACAAACATGTCCCATCCCTCCCTCATATAAGGGAGGGATGGGACAAAAGAAAAAAAAAGCTAGATGAACACCTGGAATGCTTACTTAATAAGTTCAATGGTCAATTTGAAGATTTTCTGCACCAGTGTTACTCAGAGTCTACTATATTATGTTCCTGCTTTTGTATTGCACATCATGACAACTTTCTTCTCATGATAAAGGGATACTTAATAATTTATAAGGGCGTAATCAATTATCGTATATTTTTGCAGTTCAAGATGTTTGCTTACTTTCTTCTTTTTTTACCACTAGTTTTTCACATTTGCATGCAAATTATTAAAAATATGTCTAACATAATTTATTTATTTCATTTATTTTTAATTAAATTTTTCTGTCTTTGCATGAATTAGTATTATATTAATAAAACAGAAACACATAGAAAACTTGTGTTTAAACTTTAAAATGAAAGTGTTTGTGCTGCTCTCGCACAAAAATACTGATGTTTGGAGTAAAAATGCATATAAAAAATATGCACTCATGTACAATTATCTTAAAAAAAATTCAAAATGTGGTCTAATTCTTTACCTGTTAGAGAAAAATGGGGAATGCAATTTGCAAAGGTGTTCAAAAATAAGTCCATGTTATTAAAAATTTATTCCCATTAATTTACAAATAGTTACATTTTATAAATTTTTATATGATCCTTCTAGGCAAATTTGGTCAATTACAAAGTTTTTACTTTTAATGCAACAACATTATTACAAAAAATTGCATATCTATAAAACTGAGTTAGTTATACTTAATTGAAAATTGAACTTTGTACATAGAGACCATATACCAAAATAAAATTATAAATTTGTGCCACACAAAATAATAAAATATATACATTAAAACTTTTTTTTTTTTTTTTTTTTTTTTGTAAGTTTAGTACTGATTTGCAGTCTACTCACATTTATTTGAAAACATTAAAATAAAAATTTAAGATAAGTATAATTTATTTACAAATTTATCCTTCTCAAACCAACATTCTAACAAATTAACTTGCCTACAATTTTGAATACTTTCATCTGTTTTATAAGATCTGCCTTAATTTTTATTATGACATAAAATTGTCGAAACGTATTTTGAGTTCTAAATATATATTCTGCATAATTGTTTAAAATTTTATTATACCAGATTTTTTAAATAATGGCTAACTTTTTTTTTTTTTTAATATAAAAAACATTTTTAAAATATTTATCTGTATGCATATTTTTACTTCCTTCTAGTCCAGTAAATAAAGGATTTATGTCGGAACAAATTTGGATAAAGCTGGATTTTTTACAGCTGATAGACACTAATGAGATATGCATTTTTACAAAATTCCCCGCCGCACCACCCACCCTCAAAGTCAAAATAAAGTGGCTTTCAAAAAGTTGCTTCTAAAATGGTTTCTAAAAGCATTAGTGGCTCAGATTTTTTTTTTTTTTTTTTTTTTTTAATTTTTCCTAAAACTATTTTTTGCATTTTTTATAATTGCAATATTTTTCTATAGTTGATAGTTAAGGAAGTAAAAAATTTCAAACTTGAAAATTTGATTTTTTTTAAAATAAATTTGCTGTTTATTTTTATCTTATTCTTAAAATAATAGTTAAAAAATATAAAATATTGCATAGATATTTTGAAATTTTTATTAGCTTTAAGATGATCTAAGTTTTTCTATGTTCATATGAATTAAAAAGAAGCTAGCGTCGCTTTACAATTCATACATACTGGTAAATTATTGTAGCACAATGCAGAACTTTTCTGCCTTTTGCATCATTTCCCATCACACAAATAGAAATTGAATTTGATCTCATATTTGTTTTAATTATTGTTAGTAAATTTATCTTGGATATTTTAAAATATTTGTTTTGCAATTACATCATTTCAACAAATGTTTTTTAAAAAAGCTTTTTTTTTTTTTTTTTTTTTTTTTTTTACTGTTAATATATAAAATTTTATTTCATTAGAAGTTTCATTTTTTTTTTTCAAAGTTTAAATCAGTGAAATACTAAAGTATAAAACAAATACGTAAAATTATTTTATATACATAATACACATGATATTTCATACATATTTATATATGCACAATATTTTTTAAATCATGCAATAATTTTCTATATAAATACAATATCCGTGCAATAATATATACATGTTATGTTATTTTATATATACACATCATAATTTGTGTACTTACGATAATATATAACTTTACAGTTTCAGTATTTATTTGTCTATGTACAAACTTTAAACAGGTAAATGATATATTTAAGTTTTGTTGTTTTCATTTTTTTTTTTTTTTATTCTAATTTTTTGAGAATAGAATTCTTAAATGTGCCACTAGATATCTGCTCAAATTTCATTTTAGTCTGAACACTTTTACTGGGTGAAATACATTGTATTTCTCCCATAGCATGTAAAGTACCCAAATCCATCCCAAGTTCTAATGTTAACATCAGCATTGTGAAATACATGTTGAATGTACACATCTTCATTTATTTTTAGCAATCCTTTGTTCATCAAAGAAGATCAAAACTCCCATTGATGATTGCATTTCAATTAAGAGTCTATGGATTGTCAATCCTAAGGCTACTTGTATGGGAGAAATGAAAGAACGTGGTCTAACACAACTTAAAATTGCATGGCTTATTACATCTTTTTTTGCTTCAGTGTTTTTTTAGATTCTGCATGGCATTTCTTTCTTGTTATTTTGTCAATTAATGTTTGAATTTGAAGGGTTAAGGGAATCAAAAATTTTTCCCCTGATTTAATTGTTTCAAGATCGGTCATAAGCCATCTTTTGAATATCTTCTCTTATTATATCAGCAGCAGCCGATACGATCCTAAGTTTTTCTGCAGATTGGTCAGCTTCTCGATTTTTATACCAGTTCTCTAGATTTTGTGCACACTGTCTGCTAAACACATAACATTTTTTTGACCACTAACAATTGAAACAATCATTCTGTCTTTGAAATGATCTTGCAGGAGGTTTTTCAAGTATATTTCTGAATATGTGTTTTCTTCCCAGGACAATTCTTTTAGCATATCTTTTAATTCTTTAATTAGTATATTGGCACTCATAATTTTCTTCAATAATTTTTTACAGCTGACAAAATGCGTCTCATAAAGTTTCACATTTGCGTCTACCTTTCTTCACTTCTCCAGATTTCAGTCTAATGAACTTTTTGTAACATGGAAAATGGTTGCACCCTTCTGCTGTGCCAAGATCTATTATGCTTGAGTCAGGATTTTACAGTCTCTCCTAATTCATCATTTCTCTCATCACATTTTTCTAATAATTTATCTTTGAATTCTATTGATGTCACAAGATGAATCCCTTTCCTACGAGATTTTTCACTTTTTTTTTGTTCAAATGCTGTTTTACCACATAAAAAACAATTTTACGTAAAGTCAAATGTATTTGAAGATCCTCTAAGAGTAGGGCTGAATACAACTATAACAGAGAAGATGGATTTCTCCTAATTGAGCTGATAGCAGCTTTGATAGAAGTTGGTCTAGTATAGTTCCCACGGCATTCCTTGTGTACTTCCAGTGACATTCTTCCGTATCCGTATAATCTTTTATGAATTCCATCATTACGACTGACACTCATGTTGCATATTGTTGGTAATCCTTTCTGTATAATTACCGTTTAAGAATTTAATTCCTTTTTACAGATAATGCAGATTTCATCTATGTTATTCATATGATTCTCTTTTTTTCTTTCATTACGCAAAATTTATAACAATGCTTCAAACTCTTTAAAATATGAAAAAAGCAACTAAAATATGCCTTCACTAGCTTGTAAATAGAAACGAAGTAAAATCACATAGCTGTAAAACGCATCCGAAACATACTAAGAATGAGAACTAACAGGCACAGAAATGGTTAACGAGGGAGATTAAGAGATAAGAAATAGGATATCCAATTTCAGTCACTTGTCTTTTACGCTACACATGACCACATGATGCCCAGGACACTAAGATTTAGTATGACAGACACTGTTTATAGAAAACAAAATTTTTTATATTTTCACTAATTCATTGATAAACAAATACGAAAAGTTATAATACATATACAAAGTAATTTAATTAGGTCAAAGAAAAAAGAATCAATTAACAGAAATTTAATCAATTTGAACATATAGGGATTTCAGTTTAAAAAAGCAAATCAATTATTGAGGGAACTTTTGATAAAAATAAAATTGTAAAAATATTTTTTTATATTTTTAGCATAAAAAATAAGAGTAAGGGGGTAAGACTTTTTTTTTTTTTTTTTCTACATGAAAAAGAGTTAAAATGTTCATATTTCTATTTTTTGAGAGTTAAAAATAATAATGAGAAAGGAATATTGAAGTAGGAAATCTTGTACAATAAATTTTATACAAATAGTTAAAATAAAAGTATGAAAGAAGGGTCTTTCTAAAATTTTTAGATGATTTTAAAATAATTAAATTAATGACATTCTTAATTTTAATGTATCATTACATTCTGAATTCAAAGGTTGATTATGAGGAAATTTGGAAGAATATATCACTCCACAATACTTATCAACTGCAAAGATTTTAAACTTTATTTATATGAATTTGATTCAGAAATAACCTTTTGCTTACTGGGCTAAAATGGCGGAAAGGAACTGCGTGATTTTTCTGCTTGTCACAATATACATACTTTTACAGCCTTTTCCCTTTCACATAACCTCATTAAGTTATTTTTCATTTTAAAGTACATAAAATAAGCAAATTTTTAATGTAAAACACTATTTCATATTTTTAACGAGAAGAAAATTTCAAGAGTTACGCGGTTAAAAAAAACCCAAGATTTTTGAAAATTCTACATATCATAAAAATTAATAGCAATGTAAAAGATTTAATGTAAAAAAAAAAAAAAAAAAAAAAAAAAAATTATATATATATATATATATTACCAAATATTCAAATCAAAATTTGTATAAAAAATAAGGAAATACAGGAAATTATTAAAATTAAATTAATTGATTAAAAAAGATATTAAAATAATTTTCAAATGCAAATGAAAATTAATTTAGCATGTCTAAAAAGACAACAGTTTCATTTTTGGTTCGTGAGAACAATCAAATTTTCTAAAACGGATTTTTTTTTTTAGTGGCGCCATCTGTAGTCATTTATCAAAACAAAAAAGGAGGATTTTGGTTTTTAAAGTCTGGATATTATTATTATAGAAGTTCGAATTAAAGGTGTGATACTGTATATATATTTTACTTTATCAGTGAAAACCTTTACAGTTCACTGATTAAATAAAATAAATATTTCTATTAAATTTTTCCAGTAGCCAAAAGTTGCTAAGTTGGCAACTATGCGTAAAGGGGTAGAAAATGAATTATATGTTTAGAAATAAGCATCTTTAGCTCCACAGCTTATCATTAGTACAATATAAGGATTAAGTAATATTTTAATTATGAATAAAATAATAACGCAGATGCCAAAAATATTTTTGAATCTTGTTTTTTTTTTTTTTTCCTTTTTAAATATAAAATAATATAGTAGTTTTACCTTTCAGGATTTTCTCATAGCGTACTGGTAAATGTTTTAAATAATTTTTTAAAAGTAAGATTTCAAAAAATATACATAAAAACTCATTGTGTGCTTAATTAATAAAAAATAATTTTAAATTTAAATATCTTCCTTTAGCATTAATCTATGATTTACAAAAGAAAGACTCTGAAAATAACTATTTTTTTATGTCCTCTTTAATAAAAAAGAAAAGAAGAAATTAAAATTAAATAAATCTTTAACTGATATGATTATAAAAGTTTTTAAAAAGAGTTTTAATTTTTAAGAACTTGCACTTTTAAGCTAGTTACAAGTTAGAGCTATAAGAACAATAAACTTTGAAAGTTGTTAATATTGTTAAAATAAACATAGTTGTGAATTCTTGTGGTGGTACTTTTTATTTTATTTAATAATGGATAGAGGTTGCCTTTAATTTAAAACAAAATATGTTAACAAATTGTGATCGTATGAAATAATGATGAATTACCCTAGGCTTCGATCTGATCATACATGGGTACATACCAAGTATAAGATAAATTCAATCTTTACTTTTTTAAGATATTTTAAAGTTTAGAATAAAACATACCCGGTCTTGAAAAAAAGGAAAGGCAGTCTTCAATTCCAATTTAAAAGTATTTATTAAGATTAATTTGCTTTCCCACTTCAAGAATGCAGAAATCCGGACAACTGTTATAAATCTCAAATCTCTAATACATAGCCATGCTTCTTTAAAATAAATTCAAGATACTTATAACAAAATATTTATATAAAAAAAAATCAGCTCCGGTCACTGTCACAATTTCGTTTCAAGTCATAATAACCGTGTGGGACCACATATATAAAAATAACGGTAAAATATAACGTACGGACGCAAGTGCCCGGCCATTCTTCTCTGTACACAGGTGGAACACCAACTGACTGATTTTTAAATTTTTAAAAATCGCTCCTAAAGAAAAAACAGGTCCGCACACCTAAAATCACGGATACGCGATTTTGATTCGTTAATCGGACCGCAAAAGTAACCAATTAAACAGTTCGCGCATGCAAGAGAAACAATCGCCGATTCTCCCGTTGACAAGTGTCGCGGGAAGCAAACTTTACAGGGTGCGTTGAGCCAGGAACGAACGGCTGCGATGAGATGCCTGCAAAACGATGTATTTTGGCATAGGAATTAAACAAGAGGTGATGTATTTACATCACAATTCTCAATACTTCAAAGCAAACTACTGGTATGCAACAATTTGTGAAATAATCATGGGTGATTGTATCCAGGTATTTTACTTGATTTCAGGTATTTAATTCATTTTCAATACCAGAATTCTAGTTTTTCTGATAGTTAAATTCATAAAATAAGACTAAAAGATCAATTTCATATAACTGTTAAACGTAAATAAAATTAATATTTTTCATAACAAGAGCACTGTACCTCCCTGCCACATTATATGTTCTCTTGCCATACAAAAACTTTTTCTTGCTAAAAATTTTGCATATTTTTTCATGAATTCACAATAACCCCTGAATAATGGCAGCGGGGAAAAGAAAAAAAAAATTTCACAATTAAAATAACTTGGTCAATCCATAAATAACCCTAAATATATATATTCTATATTTAATATGTAATAGTATATAAAAAATACCCTTACTTTATTGCTCCATTATTTTCACGAGAAGCCGCTTTACGTCCTCAGTCGTGACTTCAGTGGAAAGTGGCTGGATCTCAGAGAGCTCATCTTCGCCTGTAATCAGGTCTATAACCGGGACTGTGTAAATGACCAGGAATCAAAAACTGGAATCGAAGCACAGTGGCACCACCTGATTACAGGCGAAGATGAGCTCTCTGAGATCCAGCCACTTTCCACTGAAGTCACGACCGAAGACGCCTGGGGCCCCAGGACAAAAAGCGGCTTCTTGTGAAAATAATGAAGCAATAAGGTAAGGCTATTTTTTATATAATTGTCAATTAATGCTCTGTTTTTAAATAATTTAAAGTTATGTAACAGTAAGTTAAATGAAACAAAATCTGAATTTTGGCATAACATACTGTTGCAAAGGATTAAACTTCTTTCTGCATGAAATGTGATTCTGTAGTAAAAGTAAATTTACAGTTAAAGTGGAAACAAGAGCAAACTATATTCACTTCCACAAAGGTTGGGCTAAGTGACAAATTTCACAAATAATTATAGTCTAGGGCTGCCAAAGTTTTGAATTCAATAGGAATTGAGTTTTGGGAGTTTCACTGGGCTTCTGGCATGGAACTATCTTGAAAATTTGTCAACCTACACTGGTACTAAAAAAAAGGCCTAACACAGAGAAATTCAGTTTTATTCAGACATCTGTGCTGAGTAGTTATATGCAAACAGTATATAGGCAGTTGACCATTGTTTCTGAATTAGCTGTTCCTGTTCCTTCCACTGTTTCTGAATTCCTTCTGTGTATTTAACGCTGTTTAGCTGACTTTCAAAGTACAAATGAAAGTTTTATTGAACTATTTGAGAGTATTTGTTAAATCGACAGTTTTATTAGACTGTTTTCAAGATTGTTCATCTGAATAAGTGTATTCATCAGTAAGAATGTACTTGTTTCTTTACAAATTACCCTCTTAAAACAAGAAAGTCAACATTTTTGTTACAGTATTAATAACATAATTAGCAGATCTATATCTGAATTTCTTCTATTATAATTATAGGATTTGAAAATATTATCCCTTGTCTTTTTCCCAGCCATTCAATATATGTGTACATATAATGTTACACAGGTATCAAGTTTTTTAAAACACTTTCAATGCCTTATATGCATTTTTTAAAATTTATATAATTTTGATATTAAATTAAGTAACTTTAATGGTAAATGAATGCCATCACAAATTATAAATTTTCAAATTATAAATAAACATATGAAATAGTTTGAAAAATTTTAATTCCATGAAGATTGAAATAACATCTGTGTCAAACTTTATAGATCTGAGGTGACAACAAATCAAAATATCGAACACATACACATACATAGGTAATTCATAGCACTTTCTTTGATTAATATAGATAATAATTTATTAAAATCTTTTTTCCCTGATTATTAATTACTGCAAAAGAAATGGATAAATAAAAAACACTAAATAATATAAATATTTTTTAATAAAAGTATAATACATAAAACTATTTACAAAACATTTCTGCACAGATTATTTTATCCGGCAGTATCCAGTAAACTTTGTAATGATGTTGGCACCCAAGTCTTTTGGTTAAACACAAAAATTGTTCCTCTGTCTAAATACAAAAGACTGCTTCCAAACCGATGAACTTGTTTACCTTCTTGGTAACGGCCAGGAACAGGCATAAAGATTATATTGCTTTCTTGTGCCTAAAAAGAGAAGCAATAAACAAAAATTTAATAAGGAGAAAATATTTTTAAATCAAACTTATATTCAAGCCGTAACATATAAAAACATTATAAAATAATTGAAAACTAAATCTTAAAGAAATAATTTCTTCAGCAAAAAATCAATTTTAACAATAAATTAAAGTACTAACAGATTATTAATAATAATAATAAAGAAAAAATTACAAGAGAAGTATTAACCATACCATATGGAGATCGGGATGTATAATATATCATTGAAACTGTGAGCATACAGATAATATATGAAAAAATAACTCTACATTCTAGTTACTTTTTTCAGATATTCATTATCTGTGTATTACAGCTTTTTAACAATATATCACATCTTGATTCTTGGATGCTATGACTGGGCCTCCCTTTGTTAATTAAAACCTTAAAAATAGTATTGCAGCATAGAGTCTTGCACGGGTCGGGAACCTGACAAGTGAATTTTGAATCAACCCGACCCAAACCCAATAAATAAATTTTAATCAAACCAAACCCGCACTAAAAAGTTTTGACGACCTGAACCTGACCCGAAACCCGATTTCTTTTCACCCGAACCCGACCTGAAACCCGAATCGAAATGAAAATTAATAATTCATGGAAAAATCATGGAAAACATTTTTAATTTATAAAATAAAGTACATTTTTATTGTCACACTGCTAGTAAATCATTTAAAAAAGAATTAAAAATATAATTACTAAGTTATTACTAATACTAAGTTAAAAATTAAAAAATCTGAAAAATGGATTAATAATAATTTTTAACTATTTATGTGTATTGTGAACTTCAAGTGTACAAGAATGGGTTTCCAGCTTAGTATTTGTAGTTTTATTGTTTAATGCTTATCACACACACAATAATATTAAAATAATACAATGTTACAGACGTCGACTAAACCTCCACTAAACTCATCTAAACCTACATTCCTATAACTTCTTAAAAAAATCTGCAAGAGAAAAAATATTAGTTATCAGTTTAAATTCACAATCTATTTCAAAAGGATGTGAGCAATCAAAATAGAGGAATCATACATTTGGTTACCGGAGGGAGAAGCAGCCTGTTTTCAACAGCTTATATTTAAAATAATAATTGCCTTATTTTTATTTTTTTTATTCATTGCTTTAGTTGGATATAGATGTTTATTTTACTATGATAATTTGGGTAAGTGTATATTCATCATGCGTATATAGAGCAAACAAATTTCTGCTTTATTAAGATAAAAAATTTTTGGAGGATGTTCTCAAGTCGACCCGATTCGTTGAAAATTAAACTCGAACCACACAAAAACATGATTTTAATGTCCATAAGGCATCAGAGGTGAACAAAGGGTAATTTTTGGTAATATTGATTAAAAAGCTTATTTTTCTCCATCCTTTAAACAATATTTGATTAGTAAAATTAATAAACGATATGAGTTTGCAGTTTGCATGCAGTAAAAAATTTTACTAAACCCAATCTGACCCACAGACTGGCTGTGATGCAGGTTCATATTGAGTTACTATTGATATTTTTAAGTTTGGGTTAGTTTCAAGTTCAGTCTTTGTTTTTGCAAGCCAGTTGAGGTAAATTTTGATTTTTTAAAAAGACTAGAACATATTTTAGAAAAAAAAAAAAAAAATCATAGATTTTCACATAAATAATTATGAATTAAATTTACTTCATATTAAATTGTTTCATTCAAAATGTACCATACCATATTTAAAAATTAAATTTTGTTTTTCTTCGGGTGCACTATACTGTTTTTCAGCATTTAAGTGAAGACAATGTCTTCTTAAAATATGAATTTGGAGTATTTAAGAACGAAAACGTTACTCTCATCAAATTAGCAGAAGCTTTAAATTAACACAATATTTTTCGGTGCATCAATGGTGTATCCAATAGTATCAATTTTTGCTCACAGTTTATCTTTTGAGAATTCATATATATATATTTATTCTGGTTTTAATTAGTAAAATATTTTTTCAATAAACAGAAATATAAAAGGAAGCAATTATTTATTTAAACTTAAAATATTATATATGTAAGAAAGCTTTTAAAATCATCATATATGTGAAAAATCATTAAAAGAACATAATAAATGTAAATAGAATTTACCTTTTTCTCAATAAGATCTTTAAATGATAATGACAGTGAAGCAGCTGATGTTGGAGTTCTTAAAGTCTGTAACATAGTCTGGAAATGAAATAGGTATAAATAACTTTTTTTTGGAGAGACTTATTTAAAATGTCTAATTTCTAACCGAATTTAAAGTTAATCAATAATTTTGGCTAATTTTTAACTTTTGTCAAAATGAATTAAAACATTGTAATTAAAAAAAAAAAATTATACTTATTAGAGTATATATATTTAAAAAAAAAAAAAAAAAAAAAAAAAAAGGCTTATCATCTAACATGAATTGAAAATTCAGAGCTTGCAAGTTTTAAAATGTCAATGTAAAGTAGCCTGGGGAAAAAAATAGAAAAAAAAAAAAAAAAGCTTATAAAATCTCTTAAATATTTTCCAAATTTAGAAATTTTTCGACTGTGACTCACAATCACTATTAAAAGATAGTTGTAAACTTTTGTTAATATTGGTTTAAAATTTGCAATTAAAATGATTTTTTATGCTTCAATTAGAACAAAAACAAAAAAACATGTGATTTATTATCTAATACGATTTAAAAATTGGAAAATTACCAGTTTGCAAATTTTAAAATATCAATGTTAAGTGTCTTTAAAAACATATTTTAATCAATTTAAGAAAAATCTATCACACATAGCTAAAAACCATCTTAGTCAAATTAGTTTCACAAGCAAATAAAAGCTTCTGATTTACAACATCCCCTTTTTGTGTCAGGAGTTAAAAATTAATTAAAATAAATAAAATTCTCACTTCATAATCTCTTCTTGGTTTAACTTGGCGATCAATTTCCTGTTGTCTTTCAACATTAGCCAAGTAGGCCATACTTTCTTTTGCACCTGGTTGTTGCCCAAGAAGACATTGTGGGGCAGAAACTGCTCTATTCATAATATCAAGAGCTTGTCTAAATTGTTCTACAAAAAGAAAAGGGAAAATAAATAACCATCAAAGCATGATTTTTTAATTAAAACATTTTTTTTTTCTTTTTTTTTAAGAAAGAAAGAAAAACGAAAAAAAAAAAAAAAGCAACGTTTTATTTTTTCACAAATTTTATTTAAAGAGGAACTCAAAATATTATATCAAAAATATTTTTATATTTTTATAAAAGGAAATTAACATAATTGTTATCTGCAGCATTTTGATAAGCAGCAAAAATTATCAAAAATTTTTGACAGCACTAGTATAATTTTTGGATAATATAAACAATACATTGAAATAATTTATAACCATGAAGTTAATTTAATTAAAACTTTATAAAATATACAACCTTTTATTACTTCATGTTTTCAAAATTGCTGAACTAGTTTCCTCTGGGGCGCCCCAGCTTGATCACCAGCATCACAGTGTGTGAAGTCGCTCGAAACTGATGTTTCTTGTTTCTTCCCTCCTATATATACTCTTCGCCATTGGCGGTTGAGGACTGCCCCATCGTTGCCATTGCAGCAATTGAAACTTGTTAAAATTTCTACGGATTCTCTTACTGTAGCGTAGCTGTGGTTGTGGTAGTTGGCCAACTTTTTTACTTGATCAAATTTTATGTCTATCTCTTCGTTTTTATTTACCTGGGTTAACGCGGTTGTTATTTTACCTGTCATTATGTCATGGCTATGTTCTTTAATTCTTGTTTTTATTTTTATTTTTGTTTTTCCTATATAGCACATTTCGTTATTTTGTTTATTGGTATATGGAATTTTATAAATTCCCGCTGTCTCTAAAGGATTTAATTTATCTTTGTCATTTCTGATTAATTGAAAAATGTTAGGGTTTGGCTTGACAGGTATGTTTATATTATGTTTTGTTGCTACTTTTTTGATTTGCTACTTTTGTTGCTACTTTTTCGCGCAATCTCCAATAAAATCAAAAAAGTAGCAACAAAACATAATATAAACATACCTGTCAAGCCAAACCCTAACATTTTTCAATTAATCAGAAATGACAAAGATAAATTAAATCCTTTAGAGACAGCGGGAATTTATAAAATTCCATATACCAATAAACAAAATAACGAAATGTGCTATATAGGAAAAACAAAAATAAAAATAAAAACAAGAATTAAAGAACATAGCCATGACATAATGACAGGTAAAATAACAACCGCGTTAACCCAGGTAAATAAAAACGAAGAGATAGACATAAAATTTGATCAAGTAAAAAAGTTAGCCAACTACCACAACCACAGCTACGCTACAGTAAGAGAATCCGTAGAAATTTTAACAAGTTCCAATTGCTGCAATGGCAACGATGGGGCAGTCCTCAACCGCCAATGGCGAAGAGTATATATAGGAGGGAAGAAACAAGAAACATCAGTTTCGAGCGACTTCACACACTGTGATGCTGGTGATCAAGCTGGGGCGCCCCAGAGGAAACTAGTTCAGCAATTTTGAAAACATGAAGAAATAAAAGGTTGTATACTTTATAAAGTTGTAATTAATATAAACAATATTAAATATACACATCAAACAATTTAAAAAACTATTAAAAATTTTTAAAGCATTTTTTTTTTTTTTAAAGAGATTTTTTAGATTAATTCTTGATAAGAATTCATTTATATGACATAATTATTGTTATTATGGAATAACTCTAAAATTAATTCAGCACCACCTAATATTCAAGAACTTTATATATCTGAAGCTATCAATATAATTAAATGTAAGAATGCGATAAATTCAAAAGATGCTGCAATTTTGCCAATAATTTGGCACACTATTATAAGATAATTAATGTTTTGTTTCTCTTAGATTCTTACAGTTCTACTCCTACAATAGCATCATGTGATATTTCAGCAAAGTCCTATAATAGTTTCTGCTCCTGAATGCAGCACTTTGGTGATGCTACAGTATCTATTCCTTTTTGCTTTCTGGATTATTGAAATGCGATCCTGCATTACAAGTATTTCTTCTACAATAGTTACAGCTCCTACAGACAGCACTTTGTTGATCCTACAACAGTTATAGCTCCTAAATGCAGTGCGTTGGAAAACCTACAGACCCACTTCTTCCTTTTTCTTCGCTCCCTGATGTACCGTAATTTCGTGCGTATAGTCTGCACCATCATATAGTCCGCAGGCGAAGTTTTATGTAAAAATTATTTTAAAAAACATCAGATTGTCCGCACTACCGTATAGTCCGCAGGAGAAAATTATAACCCCAAGAAAACAGCAAGTAAAATACTATTATGTAGTTTTATATAAAATTAGTAAAGTATTCCCGCTATTAAAATAGTATAAAGAAAAGAAGTACTTGTTATTAATAAACCATATTTTAAAAATTATACATTAAAAGAAACCTTTAAAGTTGTTGTTTACATTTTCTATCGGAATTCCCGGTTGAATGGTTGAGTAATTGAGTGAGTTTTACTTTCCTACTAGAAATGCACTATGGGTGATTGTCTGTGATTCAGCACTAGGAGATATATTTTTTGGAAGACTATCTCAAAGTTTGTCATTGGTATTGCTCAGCAGTAAAACTTCGACGATATTTTGCGAACATAATTTAAAAATTAACAGTACAGGAATATTCAGCAATGTGCTATCCTAATAGTGATCTTTTGCTTTATACTCCATGGTTCGCTACCGATACGATATACAATACAACGTTTTCTTTGTGTCTTATTCTTTTGTTTATGTTTGATCGTCAAAATCGCCAGTTTGTATTCGTTTGTTTAATTGTGATTTTGAGGATTTGAACTGTGAATAACTAGCAGATAGTCCGCACCATCATATAGTCCGCATGTGAAAAAATGTTACTTTTTGACACACATAGTCCGCGGACTATACGTGCGAAATTACGGTAAATTAAATCTGAAGAAATAACCTTCACGAAGACTTCACAAGTTACCATTCGATATACCAGAGGTTAATCCAGAACAAGTTTAGTGCCGCACTGAGGCACTTTCACAAAGTCAACACAGAAAAATACCCTCAATTTGAATATTTACTGGAGACAATGATAAATATCTAAGTAAACACCTACTTATCTTACATATAAGAAACAACTTAACTCGCCCATATAAATATTTATTTTTACAACTGTTTCATTTTATTTTTTAAATATATTTTAAAAATTAAAAATAAAACTGCTTTACATATTTTAGTTAATTGTTCTGAAGTATCATTAATTTTCACAAACTTACTTGATGTTTTCACAAATTATTTTATAAATTCACAAATGGGGTACCATTTTTAAAAAGCTGGATTAATCCCTGTATACTCAAGACTCCTTGATTAACTAAAGGACTCTTTAACTGTCAACCATCAAATGTAAAAATACATATAAAAACTGCTTATTAGAAACATATGTATTAAATTCCTAATGATGCTTTGGTTTTCAAAGCGAAAAGTTTTCAATGTATACAATTTTAAAACGTTTTTAAATAAAATATAATTTTAGTAAACGTGATTTTATTCTAAATATCAATGACATGTGTTTTAACAAGGTTCTCTTTTAGAAATAATTTATATTATAATTATTGTTTATATTCAACTTTTATAGCTGCTAAAGTTCAAATTTCTGAAATTAAGAAACAGCTTTACACACATGGAACACATAGTGGTATCAGTAAAAGTAATATATATATTCATTATAAGTTAATATTGAGTATATCAAATGGAAACTACTTATAACGTAGCATAATATTTATTTTATCTAAACATAAAAACCTTTTTACACACTATAAAATAAAGGGAAGCACTATTATGTCAGTTACCATAGGTAAATTTTGCAATGCCACTCTGAATTTTAAATCCTAGCATTGTTAAAAATATTAGGGTGGGGGTAGTATTTGTCGGAAAATTTAAACAACATTTTTATCAGAATGTATAGTGAATTTGTTTTAACAATATATATATATAATAATAATAATAAAAATAAAGAAGGGCAGTCTTGGAAGTGAAAATCGGTCCCTGAAGATGCTAAAATGAAATACTAAAAATTTGATAATAAAATGGTTATATTAGAACAGAAAATATATTTTTTAATCTTTAATCCATAAAATAAATAAATAAATGATTATGCTTCAGTATTCAATCATTGGCATTGGATAGGCAGAAGTTTTTTTTTTTTTTTAATCAGTCAATGCTCTGGTCACCAAATTCCTTTCAATAAAATAATTATACTTCTTTTTTTTTTTTTTTTTGGTCTCCAAGAACCATGCTGTTGGTTTAAACTATTAACCTAAAATAAAACCAGATAATAATAAGTATCTTATTTATTGACAAAAAAATATTTTCCCACATTAGAATAAAAATACAGCAAAATATGCATTTAATGTGAAAAATGACTTTGCTTTTGCATGAATATGTTGAGGCAGAGTTAAAATAATAGCAAATGCTAATTTTTTAACTTACTGTATAAGTTAGGAATGTTATTCTAGTGTTGAAAAATTATCGTGAATTCCTTTGCTATATCTTTCAAAGCAGAGAACTTTTACTATGAATAAAAATCATATTCTATTTTCTCCATTTTTTTTCTTCCATCTTAGTATCAAGATGTGTAACTTTAATGATTTATGATTCTTTGTTTTTTAACTCCAATATCTGCATTTAAAAAATGTTAGTGTCAATATTAATGGGAAAAAAATTCAATCCTATAAATTCCACACTGAAAAGTTTTTCAAAGTAAAGGCTAAAGGGGTAAAAAGATATACATTCAAGTAGCTAAAGAGTCGTAGTTTGCCAACTGTAGAGTTAAAGTAACAAATACAGATAAGAAAGACTAAGGGGGAAAAAAAGCTAAAAGCTAATTCCACATAAAGCTCAATTTAGCAGAAAAGCTGAAAATCTCGTTCCTGAGTGTAATATTCCTGTTCTCGTTCCTGAGTGTTCCTTAACAAGGAGAGTTAAAAATGCATTGCTGCTATACAAAATACAGTGAAAAACGTTTAACACGAAACTGAGGGGACCAAAATATTTTTACACGTTAAAGAATTTTGTGTAAAAAGAATCGTAAAAAATCTACAAAACTGGCCAATGTTTTCCATGTCGTCAATTATTATTTCCATTTCCTGTAAAACTACTACTAACTGGTATCCATTAGGATAAAAATCAAGTACAAATATTACTGTTTTTGGAGGAAAAAAATCACATATGTTTTACTTCTTTTTCAGCACCATATTGTTCAAAAACGGATCGAGATCATATATTGTTTTATTCATTTCTGAATTTGAATGTGCATCTAAATAACTGCAGATACTCATTATTTTCTTCATTTCTGAAGCAGAAGGGACAGGAACTGCGTCGTTGATTCAGTTGTCAGATTCGTCATCAAAATTTACATAAGTGGAATTATTTTAATGATGAACAATTTCAAAAATCCCATTGTTGGTGCTGTAAAACACATGATCATTGATGGCAACATGTAGTAGCATAGTTACTAACGTTTTAACTTATTCCAGAGCACTTTTAGCCCCGCCTTCAATCTGTACCACTTTATTTACAGACTATTTTCCTTGAATATATAACTATGATAAAATAAGAAAAAATTACTCTTAAGAAAAAAGTGGTATGGAAATAAAGGAGGGTCTAAAAATGCTTCGGAATAAATTAAAATGTTGGCATCTCTGTTGTAGCAAACATGCCACTGAAGGTCGAAAGCGAATTTTTTTTTGTGTTAAACGATTTTTGTTACGTATTAAAAGAAAAAAAAAGGTATTAAATAGCATAGTACACTGTCCGGACTGCTGTATTATTTCGTGTTAACCGATTTTTCATGTTAAGCATTTTCATGTTAAACGTATTTCACTGTAAAATAGGAAAATTACAAATTAAAAGGAAGAATATCTTTTTTGCTTATGAAGTAGACACTCCATATTTTTTAAATGGGATTCTAGCTATAAGTATTTTAAATTAATTAAAAAATATAAAGCATACCTTTAATGATAGGATGTGCTACTAATGAAGTAGGTAGCATGGACTTCCATCCAGTATACCATTTTGTAACTTCTTCATAATTTGGGTTATGTGTTAACCATGTGTATAATACTTGTAACCATTTAGGGAAGAAATTTTTTTCAAGTAGTGTAACCATACATGGTTCTGGTATCATATCTTGCCAAGCCATAACCCAATTCCACACATCTAGAAAGAAAAAACATTAATTTTGAAATGATTAACATAAAAATTACATTTAAACATTTAAAAAATAATTATAATGATTATTTGTAAACAACCTTCCTTTCTATATATAATGAAAACAAACAAATAAATAAATGTTAAAGTATAAATTACATATATTTTTAATTAATATCATATGCATTTACTTATTTTTATAATAGTCTGCAGCAAAATGCAATCTTCCCTCTTTTCTTTTAATTTTTCTAAGTCCAAAATTCTATACCAGTAATAAAATGTAAATTTATTACATAATAATTTATAAGAAGGAATACATTTTAAGATTGCATATTTTATTTATTCTTTTATTTTTTACAATATTTAAAATTTCAAAATAAGTGTATTTTTCAAAATTTTCAATGCAAATTTAATTTATATATACAATAATTTTAAGAACCGAAAATGATGTTACTTTTTTCACCGAAGTCTCATGTCTAATTTTATTAATAAGGAAGAAAAATAAATATACGAAATTTAATAATAACATATAAAATTTTAAACACTTGACAATCTGCTCAAAAATAATAATAATAATACAATTTATAAATTTATAGCCATTTATGAAATTTAAGAAAATAATTAGGCAGATTTTGCCACAAAAATTTTTGAAAATACACTTCTGAAAATCAGACTATTACAATGAAACTAGTATGTTGTGGCTACCCCAAAACTTACTTTTATATATATACTAGCCGCCTTCGGCGACCAGCTGGTTCGCGATCCTTGAAAAATCCGACTTTACGAAACTCCCGCTCGGTGGCGCCTTTTTCCTGTTTCAGGTCTTACAACAGCTTAGTGACATATAGTGAAAATAGCTTAATTGAAAATTTTAATCTCAGTAAATTCCCGCTTGGTAGCGCCTGCGGCGCCCTCTTCCAGTTTCATTATCTGAAACAACCTGTTCACTCACCATGTTATGATCTTTCAAATTTCTGACTTCAGCAAAGTCCCACTCGGTGGCGCCTGCGACGCCATATCCCGGTTTTAGAACTGTTCAATTCCAAATCAACAAACCTTTCAAATGATGTATTACTTGGGAATTTATTTTAATTAGTAGCTGAGATACCAAAGAAAACCTAATCAGGAAACCTCGAAACGTGTAAATCGAGTGAAAACCAACAAACCTTTCTGACATAGACCAAAAGGTCAATCTTTCAATTAATCTTATTATGCAGATAGCATACAGTGGAAAACTAATTAAATTTTTAAGAGTTTCAATAATAGTGACTTGACTAGTGTTTAAATGTTATAACTCATTAAGTACAAAAGTTTTAACAAAACAGTTTTTATTCAGTGAAACAAAAAATATATGTATTAGTAAAACACTTTCAGAATATGACAAAAGTAAAGTTACCTTTTTTAAGTGGTGAACAAAACAAGGTAGTAGATATAATCTAAATTATGTTACAACAAACTTGAGATACAATTATGCACATTGTTGATGCTATCGAAACACAACCTCCTGTGATCGCCATGTTGACCAACGGGGAAAAGGAGAAAATACCGTGGTCGCCATGTCGACCAACGAGAAAAGGAAAAAATATCGTTGAATACTGAAGATCACTGTTGCACACCATTAATTCTATGATTTAATTCAAAAAGGATTTTTAATTCAAATTCGCAAACTTAACAAATATGGCTTAAAAAGCCATTAAACATGATTTAACATTAGCAAAAACCAAACTTTAACAATTTCGATTCAACTATCAATTATCATTTTTATTTCTAGATCTCGAACATTCGCGAGTGACGAAAATCTACAAAGTTAATATTATCCTTTTAAAGGAACCAAACTTAACAAGGAAAAACTTTAACGTTTGTAAAAATTTATAACAATGGCAGCCATCAAGATATAAAACGCAACAGCCATAAAAAACATAACATGCTTAGCTGTAACAGGCCAAAAGCACACCTGCAAATGCTTAGCCTACCAACAGCTTAAAGCTGCTCAATTACCTAAAGCCATTAACACTTCATAACTAATAGAAGGCTGACTGACAACTGCCATCTAACACATTCGCCGCAAGCTTTTTATACTGACTGAAATGTCAAATCTGCATATAAAAAAAACATCGCTATTGCCACTCAACAGTCAAAGCCAAAATATAATTTATAATAATTATTTTAACAGTAATGGCAACAGCAAGAAATAGAAAAATTAAGCAGATTCAAAATGGCAACGGCAAGGATGTAAACAAACATCGATCGTTAATGCATGATGCATGGAGAGCTGCAAACTGGATTTTAAATAAAGAAAACAAGTAGATATTTAACAAGTTTGAAAAGAAAAGGTAAATTAAATAGTTATTTCTTGAAAAATAAACATTCATATCTATAACAATTAACAATATTTTATATGTGAGGACATTGATAGTCCTCATGATTGATGAGACATTGAAATCCAACAAACCTTTCAAATGATGTATTACTTGGGAATTTATTTTAATTAGCAGCTGAGATACCAAAGAAAACCTAATCAAGAAACCTCGAAACATGTAAATCGGGTGAAATCTCGAATTCCACTTTCGATAATATAAAAGTACTTTAAAATATCTTTCGAATGATTTATTAAAAATAATTTAATCGTAATTAGAATTTGAAATATGCGTATTAGAATAAAATTTAATTTGCAATTAAAATGTAAATTTAAATGTAAATTTTTGTTTATTCTCCAAAATCGATGAAATTTGAGCTGCAACATTGTGTTGTGATGTTAAAGGTGTATAGTAAGTTTTGTGCACGGGAGAGGAAAATTGAAGAAATTTGAAATTTTTTATTGCAGTCCAAAAACATGTGACATTAAAAGATATTTCTCTTTTGTTCTACTTTCCAAATATCGTCTGTGAAGTTGCCATGGTAACAAAAAAACGCACTGCTGTTCGAACGACAAACACAAGAGTTTCAGAAACGTCGATTCAGAATTTCACCGAAAACTGCAGGGATACTGAAAATTAAAACAATTATAACGGATTTAGTTTTCGAAAAAATCTCTCAATCTTTTGAAATCTGGTTTGTCTTATCGAGATCTATATACAAAAAAAAAAAAAAGAAATGATTTATCTCTAAAAGATTTTGAGTTATATAATGTTTTGTGAAAAAATCGATGTTTCGTAAAATCTAAAAATATGGATCGCTAATCCGTATTTTGTTAAAATGTTTATATGGTTCGAAAGAGGATTAAATGACCTTTCCAAATATACCACTTGTTAAGAAATGGAACAATTTTGCTTTTGTACAGGGCATTTCAAAAAGAATGATCGAGAAAAATAGAAATTTTGGACCCTTTATTTAAATCAAATCGGAGTGTAAAGTCAAATTGGAGGACCCTTTACACTCCAATTTGATTTAAATAAAGATAATCGCTTTAGAAAAACCCGCGAAATTTTTCTCTCTCTACTTCCTCTTTTAAGGAACTTGCTGAATTCTACTTGAAGGGAGGAAATTACGATCCGCTTGCTTTTTAATTAGACATTGGTCGACGTTTTAATTAATATCTCCGGAACTAATTAAAATTTTTAAATTCTTTTTTCACTATGCACTCGGGCAGGCTTCTGAGCACCCGTATGTCAAATTTTGTAGTTCTGCATTCAGTAGGGGCTGAACGTATAGATGCTCAGACAGACAGACAGACATCTTCTTTTATTATTATAAGATATATATTATATAAACTACTGCAGGAGGAATTATTTATTAAAATTATTGTAAGTGCAGACAGTTTTCATTTGAGAAAAGTGTAACTAAGTGTAACTAAAAGTGTAATTAAAATGTCTTAGGAAAGACTTTTTTTTTTTTTTTTTAAATGGGAAAAAAAGAAGGATAACTTTATTACAGTTATTACAGTTCTATCGTTTAAACACTCATTTTAAATGTATTGATGACTGATGAGTTTTTTTTTTTTTTTGAAAAATATTCAGATTACAACCCCACATCAAGGGAAAAAAAGAAATACCTATTACTATTAGAAATATTTTTCTTAATTTCACATTGAAATGCTAAAAAAAAATTCTCATTATGTACATTTATACGAAATTTTGTCCTATACTGACAAATTAAAGATTTTGAAAAAAAATGGGATAACAGCATCATCTGTTGAGTGATCCCCAAACATAATCAGCACCAACCTAAGTTAAGGTCGAATTCTGTCCATTGATTTGTGAGATACACACAAAATTTTGGATGCACACAGACAGACATTTTCTAAAAATGGTCAAATTGTGCTTAGAGCATCTCAAAATATGTAAATCCAGCAAAAAACAGAAGTAAAAATTTTTTACTTACACATTCAATACTTTCTTCTTATGCATATAGAAGAAAGTAGGCATGTTGTATGTATATGCTCTTGACTGAACAAAAGCACATATAAACATAAAGCATATATTTTCCTTTCTGGCATAGATGATGATATATATTCTCCACTAATGAATGGATGTTCTTGTAAACATCATTCTTATTTTATTTAATTTTGCTAAAGGTGCGGTTTCCTTATAAGAGTTTTAGATATCCTGAAACTGCTGTGGCATCTTCGTTTCCTAACTTGATTATTTTTTAAAGTTAATTATTTTAAATCGTTAGTTTTGGTAATGTTATATTTAATGATGTTTGATTAATTAGTCTGAATTGTTATTTTGAATCTTTAAATGTTTACCACGTGCATCAGGACAAAATCTATCCGTACCTATCCACTTTTTCTATCTACATTTCTAGCTGAATTATAAGGGAGATTAACGGAAAGTCAAAATAATGGCAAATTTTAAACGTGAAATAGAATTTTGAATCAGATATACAATGAACTCTCGTTAAGACGGCCCCGTTTAAGATGGATTTCTCATTATTTCATACAAAAACAGAATCCCCGGCTAAGGCCTATAGGAATTGCATGTAATAAACATTGCTTTATACGTACAATTCATTCGATAAGATGGACATTTTTTCCTCTCAAAGCTTACTTTCTTCGAAAAAGAGTCAGTTCCCAAAATCTTTTCAATATATTTTTTTTTAACATGAAAAGGTTCAATAATAAAAGGGTTAATCTCTTTCACTCTGTGCTGTTACACTGTGGGAGGTAAATAGTATTGGTTGGCAGTGACAGTTGGGGTCAACAATTTGCACCTGTCTCCACTTCTATTGTGGAGACATAGCAAAGGATTTTGTTATCAAGTTGTACTATATGAAGGAACAAAGTTTTGAAAGTAAGTATAGGTTTTCATGCTTTTATATTTTTAGTGAATAAAAGGGTTTGAGGAAACAAATTTTCATTCGTGTTATACTGTGTATGTGTACATAATAGTGATTTTAGAGTTCATATAGAACTTCAGTTTATGAACTCCTGTTATAATGGACTCTCGTTAATATGGACAAAAACTGCTGGCCCTTGATTGTCCGTTTTAACGAGAGTTCACTGTATATATGAAATTTTTGTCATCCTGAGCTAGAAACTAAAACCAGAAGAAATACTTAAAAAGTTAAATAAATTGGATTAAAATCTGAAATTTACTTGTAACAATAAAGGAATTAAAAGTACTGGAGAATTAAATATCCAGATGTAAAAGTCATAAAAAGAGAAGAAAATGAAATAGAAGTAATCATTTATAGAAAACCTGAAAGTAGTTTATAGATAATAAATGCTAAATTTCCTCTAACAATTACAGAATTGTAGTTATAAGATCTTACATAAATATAGCACTTATCATTTATTTAAATGGAAGTTTTTTTAAAAGGAGAAATTAAAAGAATTTTGAAAATATTGTAAATATTGTAAATAAGGTAGGATTTAAAAAAAAAAGCACACTTAAAAAAGTATTTAAGAAGATGAACCATATTAAAGCAACACAAAAAACAAAAAGAATACAACAGTTATTCCTTACGATAGAAGAAGATAGATATCTTTTAAAAACATCTGCATACTTATTAAAACCCAACCCTAACATTTTCCAGAGAATTAATTATTTTAATAAAGTTGAACTAGAGTCCTGCACGGGTCAATCACAGTTGACCCACACCCAACCCGCAATTTGACTTGAACCTGCAGCCTCTGATCTTCAACTCAATCAGCAGTAAATTAATGTTAAATTTATGTTATATAAGAAAGTTAAAATTCTATTACACAAAATACAGTAATAATATTGAATAGATCTTTCAGAGAAATAAATAATTAAATAAAAAATTACTGGTACATAATTACATTAAAATTAGTATATAATTATATTAAAAATTACTGGTTTTAATTATAAACAAAATTCAGGTTTTAGTATAACAAAATTTCATATGTAATAAGACTTACTTTCAAAAAATGTGCTAGTCTAAATATTTTGACAGTATATAGAAAAAGTAAAACATGGAAGCAAATCTACACTGGAAGACAAATAATTTTTGCATATAAAGTTTTATTCTTTAAGTTATAACATTTCTGCAATTGTAATTAAACTTTTGTCATGAATCATGTTGCCTTAAATTGCTATAGAGAAAAAGAATGTTATTCAATCTGGGCAGTTAAAAGGTTATATCTATTTTTTTTTTTTTTTAATTATAAAAACACTTCAAAGAAATTATTTCGCCTTCGTAGACCTGCTGGTCAAATTTAATGAAAAGTGAACTTGCACCCAACCTGCAAGGCGGGTAAACCCACGGGTAACTGTGGGTACTTGATCAGATGCAGGACTCTAAGTTGAACACACAGAAATAGCAAAAATACATAAAGTTAAGCATAAAAATGACAAACATTAAAAGGGAATTTACACTGGAATGTAAGAATTATGCTTTGAAAAAAGAAGTAATTGAGATTCTAACATGCACTAGCAGTTATAATTTATAAACACATGGACATAATATGCAGGATTTATAACATGACAAATGAGTAGATAAAATTATTGTAAAGTGCAAAGCAGTACAATTTGAAGTACATTTAAAAATTCCTGTTCCTGATAAAAGAGACAAGTACGTTTAATTAAATAAATATGTGTTTAAAAAAGTATACCTAAATGCTGTTGGTGAGGATTGATGACATATGATTGTAATGCCACTCCTAATTTGGGCACAATATTTGTAATTACAAATGCATCCATGATACCTTGTGAAAATACTGGTTTCCAAGGTTCTAAGATTAATTTTGCAGAACAGTCGCTAGGATGCCAATTTACTAATGCTGCAGCTAATTTTTGCCGAATAGGAGCATACAGAATCTCCAGCCTAGCACCTAGTAAAGAAATAAAACAGCAAGTACTTCATCAGTAACTCAAAAGAAAAAGGATAAAATTACTTTTTGAATCATCAAAGTAACGCTAAATTACTCTGTTTTAATAATCTTATTACTTTATTTTATATGCAAAAACAATATAAGGAAAATACTGTTACAAAATTGAAAACAATTGTGTTTATTTTTGTATAAATTCTTTCAAAGAGGCTTAGTTAGTTGATAAAATACTAATTTTGTGCATTTCTAGTCATTTTAGCATTAAAATAGCCTTATATTCTCTTAAAAACACATTAAAAAGCTCCAATAAGGCAGATAATGGACTTGGTGCCAATTTTGGTGACTTTTCCCCTCCTTGGCAATTTTTTTGGTGACCCTGGCGAAAAAATCCTTATTAGGGATATACCAAATATGGAAGCTGTAAGTTGATTGGTTGACCACTTTCTAGAGATTTCTCAAAAAGTCTGGGTTTAGTGGAACAGTATACAAGGAGTGCTTTCTTGACAATGCAGTCAGTTCAGTTCAGTCTGAGATCAGAGTAAGTCAGTTTTGCTAATGCTTGCATTGCTTTGAGCCTCTTTGGAAGAGACTTGCTTTATGTGTTATTGCTATACAGTTTATAATGTGGATTTGCTATTGACAGCTGTTGGTTAAGCTGTGTTTACTGGCTGAATTGAAGCTGATACTTGGTTTATATATCTGTATTTTTCTGGAACTTTCTGTGAATAAATTACTGAATTTTTGTAAGTTTCGCCTTTCATTCTCGGACAACTCACGAACCATTAAGTACGCAACAATACTAATTTCAATTGATGTACTCAATAAATAGGCTTTTTTCATCATACGAGAAATGGCATTAGTGATATATTTATTCAAGTAAGAAGAAACAAAAACACAGAATCTTATTATTGTTACATATATATAGACATTTTTTGTATTTTTTCAAAGCTTTGTATTTATGTAATTGTAATATAAAATAAAATTTTAAATCCTTTAATGTCTTTATACTCAAACTCACCTATATTCACACTTTTGATAGACAAAAATAAATACTGAATTTTTTTTTTTTTTTTTTTTAAATGGAAATAAATGCAGAAAACAAAAATAATACACATTTTAATTAAAGTAAAAGAAATGGACAATGATTAAAAGCAACAGCTCTTTATACTATTTTACATGATGCTGAAAAGACCAGCTATGCATGTATGTATACACTTGTCATCTTGCAAACTTCTAATGTGTTCATAACGTTGAACAAGTTAGTTTTAAATAGTTAAAAATTTTTGGAGATAAATACATCATGCCAAGAGGAATTTCTCAAACCGATTACCACAAAGGACACACTATAAACACTGACAAATATTCAAAAAGAAGTCAGAGAAATCAACAGGGTACTTCTAATAAGCAAGTGCAGTTTCAGCAAATTTCTATGTACACTTGAACACTGTGATGTAAAAACAATAAGAGAAAAGTGCCAATTCTTAAAGTTTCAGTAAACACAGAACTTACACCTCTTACACACCAGAACTTACACTAACATCTCAGACAATTTTAGTTATATTAAGCACTCAAAACTGTTCCATTATAAGAAAAAAAAAAAAAAATCTGTGCTAAAATGATCAATGATCAGCACATTGCAGAGCACCTGCATTGGACTTAGACCTATATGTCTTGGATTAAAGAATGGATGTCTGCAATTTTTTTTAATGACAAAGATATTAGTTTGGACGGTCCAGATAGATAGTGATATTATTGGATGGGAAAAAAGATGATATGGTCTGGGTCTCTACTCAGCAACTTGAAATTGGTTCTGTGATGGCACAGTTAGCAGTCTCTACACTGGAATGACCAATTTAATGTTTCGGAGTGAGAGAGATGAAAAATCACAAAAATTATATTGAAATACTAAGCAGTGAATTTTTGCCATTTGCTTGTGAACTCAGGGTTGAAAACTGTCTATTCCACAAAGATAGGGTGCCAATACACAGCATTAAGAAATGATTTAATGAAAAGTCAGTGTTTTACCCTGCCAACCAAAAGTTCAAATATTAATCAAGTTGAAAGTATTTGACTTATACTTGTCTTTAAAATATATGAAGGTAGATGTCAATTTGAAACAACTGCCCAGCTCAATGAGATTCTAACTAATATTATTCCTGTCAAATAGAAATTCATATATCATTGGTTTGATTCTTAACAGAACATAAGAAATTATTACAGAAAATTGAAAGGGAACTCCTTACTAAAAAAGTTTTACTTTAACAAAAACAAGATGTGTTCATCTACTTTTTTGAAGAAAAAATATGGAAATATGCACCATTTTAGTTTTCTGAAATTTTTCCCTTCATAACTCAAAAGGATTGAATATGTATTTTTTTTTTTTTTTTTTTTTTTAATGCAAAGCATGAAGATTGAGAAGTATGATTATATTAAAGAAATCAACTTTATATCTCATACTACAGAAATAAAGGGCTTTAAAAAATTAGATGTAAATGTGTGTATACTTTTTTAAGCAGTGTGTGTATGTATGTATCTCTCTACATAAAAATTCAGCCTGTATATGTTTGTGAAATCCTCCCTTTCAGGGAAGGAGGAAACAAAAAAAAAAAAAAAAAAAAAAGACATTTTTAAGCGTAATTTTTTAAAGTCATTTGTTCAAAATCTTATTTTTTTTTAAATTTCTTTACTAATTGTTTTGAAATTCTGCTGATTTCTGATGATGACAATTTCCATTGTTGCAGAGTTGCCAACCTTTCAAAGCTAAAAATATAGAGATTTTTTTTTTAGAAATCAGGAGAAATTTTTTTTCAACCCCTCCCTTCCCCTTTCCTCAACCCCAGGGATCTTTTTCACAGCTGATTTCCCAAATAAGATGTAACTTTGATGCTGTATATTCACAAAAAATTGTTGATATACATAATTATTTCGCTGCTAATTGATAAAATATATAATTATAGAGCATAACTATTTTTTTTATACAGGTAATTTATTTCTTTATCAGTTTTCAACACATGCAAATTTTAGCTGTTGATTTGTAAAATGCATCTTTTAATGCCTAACAGTTAAAATATATGAATATTTTGTTGTTATTAAACAAAATTTGATGAAATACATATTTTAAGCTGATATCGTTGAAATATGTCAACATTTAGCTAATGAATACTGTAATTTAGTCTTTTATGTGATCGACTGACAAAACACACAACTTTCTTCTTTTTGATGTTCAGAGCTGATTAAAACACACTAGCTATTTTTGCAGCTCTCTAATTCATAATATTTGTTACCATACAAATACTTTTTTTAGTGTCTGATTTTTGAAATGCAAAATTTTCTTACTACAGCTTACTTACAAAACTCAATTATTTTGCAAATTTAGAAAATTAATTCATCAACCTGGAAATTAATTTTTTGATAGAATGGAGTAGAAGGTTGATTTTTATCAACTATGTGAAAAATACCAGAGCCGGGAATCGAACCCCGGGCCTTCTGCTTAATGTGCGGATGCTCTAACCACTGAGCTACCCTGGCTGATAACCAGCTCGGCACTTCTCACATAATTTACGTTGGCAAGGTCACCGAGTCTGCATTAAAGCAGCTATATTAAGTGACAAAATAGAACATGGCAACTCTGAATGGCCACGAAATTTCAATTCAGAAATTTAATTCATCAACCTGGAAATTAATTTTTTGATAGAATGGAGTAGAAGGTTGATTTTTACCAACTATGTGAAAAATACCAGAGCTGGGAATCAAACCCCAGGCCATCCGCTTATTTTGCAAATGTTTAAAAATTCTTGAATTTTACAGCATGACCGGAACATTTTTGCTGGGATCCCCCAGCTTTCTCAACGGTACTCCTGATGCTGGAAGGTTCTGTTCTGCGTTGTTTAGCATGGCCGCTGTCTCTGTGTGAGCATGTGGCGCCACTGTCTATCTAGCCCTACCGCATAGTTGCTATTACAAGAATTTGAAAAGTTGATAATTTCAACAGGTTCACGATACGCAGCATATTTGTGGTTATGGTAATTAGCGAGTTTCTTTACACTTTCAAACTGAATGTTTATATTTTCTTCTTTGTTAACTTTCGTTAGCGCTGTGGTGATTTTACCCATGACGATGTCATGGCTATGATCCTTTATTAGTACGGCACTACTATTTCTTTCAATCTGCCATTTTACGTCATTACCAATTTATAGTGTTTCACTTCGAAAATGCTATCCAATATCCAATTTTACCATTTAATTTCTTACTCTATCTTAAAATATTTTGTGAAATCCGTAAAAACTTCCATATATATACATTTTCACTTCCCATCAGTGAGGATCCAACTCACAACCTTTGGATTCATAGTTATGTACTCTGACCACAGAGTAAATGGGTCTTGGCTGAATATTTCCTGATTATTTAGACTAGTGTTTTCAGTTATTTTTAGACTAAAACTGTGAAATTTATTTAAAATGTGTGTTATTTTTCGATTTATAAGATAAGTATATTGATATTAATTATATTTTTGAGAAATTAATGGATTAATATTAATTAATCTGTGCTGAATTTTGAGTATAATTTAAATATCCAATAATTGGTTTATAGTTTTTTTAATATTATGTTTTTTTCTGTAGAAATTGAAACTGTTAATTATTAATAATAAATATGAAATTGTTATTAAGATTATTTTACTAATTAAAATATTTAATAAATGAGTATTAAGCAATTAGGGGAAGATACTATACAATTAATGCATTCAAATTTCATTAATTTATTTGGAATTAAAAATCAATACATTATTTGAATATGTGTTTAAGAATTTTACTAAGCACCCTTTATTTTATTTATTTATTTTTATTTTTTGAAAAGGTGTTAAAATACAAATAAAAGTAGTCCTGTCGTACTAAATACAGAATTTTATCCAGAGTTTTTTTTTTTTTTTTTTTTCCTTTTGGATTTGCCAATATAACACATAGGATTACCTTTCTTATCAGTATACAGGATATTATAAATACCAGCCATTTCCAAAGGGTGGACTGGGTATTTGTCATTTCTAATCATTTGAAAAATGTTGGGGCTGGGTTTTATAGGAATATTTATGTTGTAATTAGCTGCAATATTTTAATTTTACAAGAAGCACCATGATCATAAAGAATAGAAGTTATGAATTTTGATTGTGGTTTCTGGTAGTTAGGAATTTTATGAAGACTTTTTATTCGTTTTTTATACAGTTTATTAATTAACTTATATGGATACCCTGCTTTTTTAGTGTGTTGCTTTTATTATGGTTAACTCATTATAAAGGTCTTCTGGTTCACTGCAAACAATTAGAGCTCTATTTATATATGCTTGGATGGCATTAATCTTATATGTAAAGGGGGTTTTGCTATTATAATGAATGATTTCGTTACTACTAGTTGGCTTTCTATAAACCTTAGTATGAATTTGGTTCTTATGGCATGTTATTGTTACGTCAAGGTAATTCATTTGGTTGTTCATTTTCTCCTCTAAAGTAAATCAATATTTGAACATTTAAAGTGTTTAAAATTTCGTTAGGAATGACTTTACTGTCAATAACGGCAAAAATATCGTCTACATATCTGAACCAATAAAATACTTTACCTTTAAGTTTTTCTATTACTATATTTTCCATTTTACGTAATTTTAAATCTGCCAAAAAACCTGAAATGGAGGATCCCATTGGGACCCCTTTCAGTTGTTGGTAAAACTTGTTATTAAACTTTAAAAAATTCTCATTAAGTAGGAGATTAGTGGTACTATTTAAGGTTTGGGCGAAGTCGGGGTTAGTATATTGTTTATTAATTTCAGTGTTTACCAATTCAGCAATCTCTTTAATATCTATTGAGGGGTAAAGGTTGACGACGTCAAAACTTACAAAACGATAATTACTCTTAACATTAATATCCCGAATTTTACGGATGAAATCTTCGGTTGAATTCAAACAATGTTTGAATGTGGTGAGGGGGTAGAAAGTTTTATAAATTTCTGCCATGTATTTTTCTAAGTAATATGTGGGGCCTTCACTTCTACTTACAACAGGTCTTATTTTATTTTTATTTTATTTATTTATTATTACTATTATTATTATTATTATTATTATTATTATTATTATTATTTTTTTTGGGGGGGGGGGGGGGGGGTATGATCTTTAAAATGTCCAAAAATATTAGGGGTGTTGGGAGCAGCATTAGTTGAGATGGGAGGTTTATCATTGGGCCAAGTGCCTTCTTTAATAATTTTACGAGGTTTTTCTGTAAGTTTGTTAATGGGGTCTTTTTTAATCACAATAGTACCAATTTATTTGATGGTTTTCTCAATTTTGTTAATACAATCTTTCACTGCGATTTAACATAGCAATTTTTCCTGGTTTTATCAGTTAACGTACACGTGATATTGTTATTTTTTTTTTAAGTTTTTTGAGGGCAGTTATATCTTCATGGTTTATATTTTGATTATAGGCAGATTTTTTTATTTCTTGGACAGCTATATTTCTAACATTCATTTGGATTTCTTCAGAAGTGATAGAATTGAGAATTGAGTCCGCTTTAGGTAACACTTCTGAAGAAATCCAAATGAATGTTATTTTTGTATCATTAGAGTATTCTTTTATTCTTGTTTGTATTTTTCTCTTTGACATGCCTACAAAAGTTCTTTTATTACCCCCTCTCTTTAAAAATTAATACTTTTGTATCTTCTTTTTAATGGGTTTTCACAAATGTTGTAGTACATGTTTGTATTTTATATCATTAGAATGTTTTTTTATTCTTGTTTTCAAGGGGTGATAAAAAAAACTTATGTGGGCATGAGAAAAATAAAAATAAATACACATATTATTTTTTAAAGGGAGGGGGATGATAAAGGAGCTTATATAGGCATGATGAAAATAAAAATAAAAACAAGAATAAAAGAATAAAAGAATACTCTAAAGATATAAAATACAGCAAATGTACTACAGCACTCACAAAAACCAAACCAAACAAAATAATAATAATAATAATAAAATGTATTATTTTCAAAGGTAGGAAGGTGATAAAGAAACTTCTAGGTGCATGACAAAGAGAAAAATAAAAACAAGAATAAAAGAACACTTTAACGATTGGAAATATAGCAAATGTACAACAGCCCTCATAAAAAACCATCAAAAAGAAAATATAAAAATAGATTTTAAAAAAATGACAAAGTTGCAAATTACAGTATTTTTATGTCCTGAATTGCAAAGCCATTGAGGTTTTGGTAAATCGACAAGCATGCAATGACAGTGAACGAATAGAAATCGATGCAAAGGGGCTCCTCTCTACTCCATAGAAGTCTGAAGTAAACAGAGAAGATCCCATGTTCACTATGAATTGAGGCAGTTGGCAACAGTATTTTTCAAGAAAATTTTTAATGATTTTTTATTTTTTTAACTTTTAATCTTAATTTAAATAAGTTGACTTTTAAAAGAATTTGATGGATTTATTTGTTATCCTATTTATAAAAAATGGTAAGTTTCAAATGTTTTCTCTCTAGTCCAAAATTTATGGTACTTTTATTCATAAATATGATAGCATTATCACTGAATGAATGAATCAAAAGTTATATTTTAATTTATGGTTATGAGAGAAAAAGTGGGAATAAAATAAAAAAAAATTAATGAATAAATAAATGAAGTGGGGGGAGGGGAGAAAGAAAAATAATAACTTTTTGTTAAAAATAAGGAATTTTCTGCTACAGAATTTCTTTATAAATTTAAATGTAAATTTCCCTATTCATATCAAAATAGGTATCAGAGATAATAAGCATTTGGAAATTATAGAATCCCTATACCAACAAGAGTTGATTATTGAACTGAATGTGGTTAACAAAAAAACATAGCTAAACTAGAGGCTTATATAACAGAGAGGCTCAGCGAACTCAACCCAATCCTCTTCCCATAGGATATTGCAAAGCTTTTTTTAAAGCAAAATTTGAATGTTATAAATGTTCATTATTAGGGACTTTTTGTATTTTACATTGATAATTAGTAAATAGTAATTTATATTTAATTATTAATTGATTTTCTTGAAAATAATTTTCTGAAGAACATGACATTTTTGAGACTTTTCCATGATTTTTAAATTGCTATGCCCCTGAGTTAAACTGATATATATATGTAAATTATATTTGAATTAAACAAAACAATAAATTTGTCTATTGTGATAATAAATTTTTCTCAATTTCTTCTATCTTTTCTTTTCTTTCTTTCTTTTTTTTAAATATTTGCACTAGAGTAAAATAAAGCATCGAAAATAGTTATCACTAAAGCAAAACATCTATCATTTTAAAGAATTATAGTTTGGGCCTTCGGATTACATTAAAAGAATTTAAGGTTATTTTAAGTATAGGCTGAAAAGTATTTTATTTTGAATTAAAGATATATAAGTTTTGTATAAAAATTATTGTAAAAATAAAACTCCCCCCCCCCCCCTTAAAAAAAAAAAACCTCTTTCTACATTTTATTTAACATAATTTTTGATACAACTTATAATCAATAATTCAAATAAAAGATAACAAACATAAAAATAATAATTACCCATTAGTGGTAACCAAGGATGTATCCAGGAATGAACAGGTAAAGTATCAGTTAGAGGGTTCCATGCATCCACTTCTGATTGTAACCTCGGGAGCACTAATTGTTCTAGGATGTTACTCAGAATCCATGGGGGTAACAATGGTGACCATGTATCTAACAATTCAACAAGTGGAGACCAATTACGAGCATTCCAATTCCTAGAATATAAGAATAAAAATGTAACATTCAATTTAAAAGACAATTCAACATAAGAAAGCTAATTTATGACAGAACCTATAACCTTTAAATACTTACGACTAAACTTGTATTTATAATATGTATATATACATAATTAAATTATGATAAAACATGACTGTTGGCAAATCTCAGTACAGGCTATCAGAAAACAATCTTGCTTATTGTGTTAAATTTCATAATATTTCACTAATTTCTAAACACATAATGCAATTTGGCTTGTACAGTTAAATGTAAAGTTCTCTACATCGTTTTTATGTATTTGATTTGAATGCATTCAGTAAAATTTTATATAACAATCAAAATAAAAGTATGAAATGTTTATTATTTTTTAAACAAAAATGATTTCCTAGCATAATGTGATACTGATCAAAAATGTTTTTAAAGCTTCATTTTTTAAACCTCCAATTTTTTTTTCTTTTTTGCATTTGCTGTGAATTTTAATGTGATACCAATCCAGTGATGGTGCAGTATTTGCTTTGCTTTTTGGATCTATCGTATGCCAGCATTAATTTTCATCCTCATAACTTCTTTGCCATTTGCCAAACTCATCAGCATAAATGGGGTATGCAGGGTTCGGAATTAGTTGTTTGGAAATCATATCAATAGGTTAGCATCTTGTCTTGCTGATTTTTAAGGGATACTTAATTTTTATGACAATTTATTTTTAAAGATTTATCATGGGAATATCACTTTCTCCAAAAGAAATAAGTGTAATCAATAGAATGGATTTGTGTTTACTGTTTAACACCTCACTGCTGACTCCATTTAATACTCTCTACTTAGATCTTCTACACATGGTCAACAGCACGTGGCCATTTTCTGGAAGAAATTTTATTGACAGACCTTTTCTTTATTTTGCTGTATATTTATTTTTCTGTGCCAGAGTGATTTTTAAGTATGGACGTTAATATAAAAGTATTTTATTTAACCATTATTTAATCATGGATTTTTATTGTAATATTTTAATGACTATTTTATTTGTTTAGTTCTTGCAAAAAAAGATTAAATAAATGTCCATAGAAAGACAATATTGTACCCTCTATAGATAACATCTTAGAATTTTTTTTTTTTCTTTCTTTTAATAAATAATAATAATAATAATAATACAGGGTGTTTATAAAGTCCCGAACCCATTTTGATGTTTAATAACTCATAAAATGATGAAGATATAAACAAACTTATGGCATTTATTGATGGAATAACTCATATATTTTCTTTTCAGGTTTGAATATCTTTACTTTTGTAAATGTCGTCTGCGCGTGTGGTTAATTTCAGATAATTTCATTTTCCAGTCTAAATATCTGTACTTTTCTAAATATCGTCTGCTTATTAATTGCATTTTTCTCTCTTTTGTTTTTGGCAACTATTGCAATGTTATGTTTACTTTTGATGTGTTTGTTCTATATAGTACTTTTGTACCGTGAGGTACAAAGGGTTTCCCCAAAGGTTAATGTGTGGTGTGGACTAATGCACGACCGAGTCATTGGGCCTTTCTTTTTTACTGAAAAGACTGTCTCATCAGTCGTATACTTAGACAAGTTGGTAAACTTCGTATTTCCACAACTAGAAGAGCTTCAGCCACATGTCTTTTTGCAACAAGATGGTGCACCACCTCATTGGGGTACCATCGTTCATAGTTCTTTGAATGACCATTTTCCAGAAAGATTGATTGGGCGAGGAGGTCCAATTCCTTGGCCACCCAGATCACCTGATATAACACCGCTGGACTTTTTCCTTTGGGGATTTGTGAAGGACAATGTTTACAGGAGGAGAGTGTCGAACATTGATGACCTAAAAGTCAGAATTACAACCGCAATAGCCTCTGTGGATGCCGACATGCTTGCCGCTACCTGGCGTGAAATTGACTATCGACTTGATATTCTCCGTGCGACGAAGGGGGCACACTTGGAGGTTCATTGACAAGGGTCATGAAACTTTTTGAGTCTATCTAACCATTTTTGTTATTAATGTTAATCTATCTTTATTATATTATGAGTTATTAAACATCAAAATGGGTCCGGGACTTTATAAACACCCTGTATTTCAAATTTTTACAGATTCAAGGTTTAACCATTTGTTTTAATGGTATTGGTGAATTCTTTTGAAAAATAATTATATTCAAAATTTACACTCAACAAAGGTAAAAGATACTCCTACGCATATAAAATTTTTTTCCTGATTGACTGTTTATAAATATGTACAATTAAAAAATTTTACAAGTAAATTTTTTAAGTAAATAAAACAGATAAAACTTAAATAAAATAAATAAAACCCTAACTTTACTTCATGCTATCATTAACATTTTCAGCTGGGTGCTCAGCTCTCTTCAGACAATGACTTCTTTGTGGAGATCTTGAGTGACAGCTTTGAGTATCTTTAGCCATAAGGTGGCGCAACACTCTGTCAGGTGCCACTGCGCCGCTGTCGTTACATGCCTCATGATTAGTTGCTATTTCTGTGGCTTCCCAGTACATTGCGTAATTGTAATCCTCATAATCCGTGATTTTAGTGTTTTTTTTTTTTTTTTTTTTCAATTAATTATAATATCCAGATTATTAAAAGTTTTAGCTAAAGCTGTATTGAATTTGTTGGTTTTTATATCTTTTTTACGTTCATTTATTCTGGTTTTAATTTTTCTCTTTGTAAATCCAATGCATGAACCTGGTTTATTATTTTGATCGAGGAAAGGTATTTTATATATTCCTGCTGTTTCCAAAGGGGGGACGGGGGTCTTTATCGCTTCGTATTAGTTTCAAAATATTTCTGCTGGATTTAATAGGCATCAATATCCCTATTGACAGACATAGGCATCAATATCCCTATTAAACCTAACAGAAATATTTTTCAACTAATACGAAGCGATACAGACCCCGTCCCCCCTTTGGAAACAGCAGGAATATATAAAATACCTTTCATCGATCAAAATAATAAACCAGGTCCATACATTGGAGTTACAAAGAGAAAAATTAAAACCAGAATAAATGAATATAAAAACCAGCAAATTCAATACAGCTTCAGCTAAAGCTTTTAATAATCAGGATATTATAATTAATTTTGAAAAAACCAGTAAAATCGCAGATTATGAGGATTACAATTACACAATGTACCAGGAAGCCATCGAAATAGCAACCAATCACGAAGCATGTAAAAACAGCGGCATAGTAGCACTCGACAAGAGTGTGGTGCCACCTTATGGCTAAAGATACTCAAAACCGTCCCTCAAGATCTCCACAAAGAAGTCGTCGTCTGAAGAGAGCTGGGCACCCAGCTGAAAATGTTAACAACAGCACAAAGTAAAGTTAGGGTTTTATTTATTTTATTTAATTAATAATTTATACTTTGTTTGTATTTTCGTTTAAAATAAAACTTATCAAATAAGGAAGATTCCATTAAAAAAATATATATATATATATATATAAATCTACATTGCAAATCATAAAATGTAATTAATAGTGAGTACTATAGTTTATATGCATATAATTATTAAACAGATTTTCATAAATAAAAGAAAACCAGAATAAAAGCTTTCCTGTGCCGAAAACTGGCGTTTCACCAAGGTGATCAAGGAATTTCCAGATACTATTAATTTAAAAACTTAACTACATACAAAATTGCTTTACGAACAGGGGGCATCCAAACATCCCAAACAAGCTGATGATAAGGATCTTCACCACTTTCTTTATTCCATGACACTGAATTGTAGCTTGTTTCCAACAATACTTTCCAATCTTGAAAAATGTCTATACAGTGATGTTTTTGATCAAATGGATCCCAATCATCTAGCAATTTTTTAACCTAAAATAATGAAGACATACTTTAAAGTAACACATGAAAAATATTACTCGATTTATTAACAGATAGAAAATTTAATAAAGACAATATTAATTAAAATGTTTCATATACTGTCAAACTTAGTTATGATTTCAACTAAGTAACATAATAAGCAATTTGATTTAAAAGCAAATGAAACTGCCCTATATAACTGACATATTGATAAAAATAAGAACATCTTCAGAGATGCTACGGAAATCAAAAAAGTTTCCTCCAGTTTTTCCTGTACCCTTTATTAAACGTAAAATAGATAACACACTATCTTGCAACATTAGAATCTAACATATTTGCTTGTCAACTGGTCATATTTACGATACATCAATTTTATTAACTTATTATAGTTGGTGAAAATCATATAACTCAACTGATTAATTTTTTTTCCTCATAAAGAACTAAAGCAAATAAATAAATAAATAAATAAATAAATAAATAGATTTTTCTCTAAACTAACTTATTTATAATACAATTAAAAATTAAAACTTTATTATGAAAAGTTTTTTGTATTTTTTTTTTTTTTTTTTTTTTTTTTTGAGCACTAATTTTCAAGGGACCATTTCTAAAAAACATATAAATAATAATAATTAAAAAAAAATGTACAACCTAAAACTTATATTGACAGACAGACACATACTATGCAGATGAGAATTTCTTATTGAAAACTACAGATATTCATTTAATCTCATTTTCTAAAAAAAAAAAAAAAATTCAAAATTTTATCAAATATTTTTTATTTTAACTCTGCAGCATGGGAAAAGACTTGCATTATGCTGAAATGGTAAAATTGTAGCACTGTATCATAGATGAATAGGAATACAACTCAAACTGAAACTGAAACTCCCCAACCACCGACCAACCCGAAGGTTTATGGCCGGCCCGAAGGCCCGAGGATGGCGGGAAAACGTTTCCCTTACACCATTGAAACAAACCACAACAAAAAACAAAAAGCATTATAGTACAGAGCAACATAGTACAAAAAGCAGCATAGTACAGAGCATAAATACAGAAAAAAAAATAAAAAATTAACAAGAATTTACACTCAGAAGTTTTACATGGTTCACAGCAGAAATTTTACATTATTTTAAAAGCATAACGATATAGATCCAGTGACCATAAAAGTCAATAGAATAAAACAATTCCTATTAATCTCAAAGGATTACAAAATATAGTTAACATAAAGACACAATTAAATCTTCTTAAATTAACACACCATAAGTACTTCAAAAGAAATTTAAAACGATCCATAACATCTAGATAGGCCAATAAAACAAGTACAACTTATATTTTATATTCAAATTATATCCAAAATAATAAAACAGTAATTCATGACTACATTATATAAGTTCTCATTAACAACATTAAATTAATTTTCAAAAATTCACACAATTCAACACGTTATCAACAATACACTAATTAATACAGTCTTTATGCACAATAAATATAATACAAATTGAGAAGCAGATATATACAATAACATAATACTGAACATTCTATTTCCTACACCTATGTAAAAATATTTATATTTATATTAAAAGAGGCTGTTACATATAAACGAAACATAAAAACAATAAACAGCTACTACAAAAGATTAAAATGCTAAAAAACATAAGAAATAAACGAAAATTTTTTATTTAGATGATTATAAATACTTTTTACTCGTTTAATTAAATAATTACAATTGTCAATTCTTTTAAAGTAATTATGTAGGCTTTCACTAGTGTATCTCTTAATATACATATTACTGAAGGAACATTTAACTGAGAGAAAATGGAGAGGATCACCAAGAACACCACAGGGGCAGTCAGAATCAGACCTTTTATTGATTTTAAATAAAAAAGTAGGAAAAGAACCATGACCAGTTACAAAATAAAGTAAGACTTGATTTTTAATTTTTATATCAAAAGACACCTCAGGGAAAATTTCAAAAGTGATTCTGCCTTTAGTTGAAGTATTCCAGATATTCTGCCAAATATTCAGAGTATCATTGATCAGAATTTTATTCAGAAATGAAGTAGGGAAAGGAATATTAATGTTAACACCCAAATTAATAGCGTTTTTGGCAAAACAATCTGCCAGCTCATTGCCAGTATTGCCCGAGTGGCCTTTTATCCAACACAAAGTGATTTTACCAGGAAAAGAGTTTATAATTTTCAGAATATTAGAAACAATTGTTGACTTAGGGTAAAGATCATCAAGAGCAAGGAGATTAGATAAACTGTCAGTATAAATTACAAGCCTCTTATATTGATTATCTCTAGCCCATTCTAAAGATTTAAGGATAGCCATGCCCTCAGCCTGAAAAACAGAATTGAACTCAGAGAGCCTATATAAACCCTTATCAACAATAATACCATTCAAAACTGCCACCCAAGCACAACCGACACCATACTCATTCTTACTACCGTCAGTAAAGATATTCAGACACTTACGAAAGGGAATATAGTAATGAAAAATTTTAAAACTGTTGAATGGGGCCGTAGGATCAATATTGTATCTAAAAGTTTTATCTTCAAAGTCCTGAATGCCAAAATATTTACCATCATAGAAAAGAGAAAAACCATCATATTTGCACCTATATTTATTATTTAACCTAGAGGCTTCCAAGTCAATGGGAGGGATACCAGTAATATTACATATAGCCATGGTTGAGACAGACCTATAAAAGTGCATAATTCCAATAATAAACACCCTCTGACAGGAAGAGAGTTTCCTCAAACCATGCACATTAATTAAGTTAAACCAAACCTCACAGGCATACAAAATTTTAGGTTTTACAACAGTTGTATACCAAAGTTTCTTCAGCTCCGGCTTCATCCCCCAATTTAAACCACTAATTTTTCGAATATTTCTACCATAATCTATAACTTCATCTCTGATAATCTCCAAATGATATAAAAAACTAAATCTAGTATCTATATTAAGACCCAAAAACTTATGTACCAACACAACTTTAATATTAACCTCATTAAGCTTAAAAATAGGCGGACGAGCCAAAGCAACCCCCAAAACCATAGCTTTAGTCTTGCCATGCGAAATTTTTAACTGTTTATTAGTACAATAATCTTCAAAGGTTTTAATACTGTTATTCGTAACAACCTCCAATTGAGCTCTAGAAATTCCCGAATTTAACAACACAAAATCATCTGCGTAACCAATCAAGGTAGAATAAGTATTATCATACATCCTGAAAGCATCATTAATCAATATCAGCCAAAGTACTGGTCCCAAACAAGAACCTTGGGGACAGCCTCTATTTACCTGCACAAAATCAGTATATGGAGTTTTAACAAATCTATTTCTCAAATAACTATTCAACACAGCTATTAAATAGGAAGGAACACCAAGATTATTCAATTCATTCATAATGAGATGCCAGCTAGCCCCATCAAACGCCCCAGTAATATCAAAGAAAATAGCAGACGTATATTTATAACAAGTTTTACGGATTTTTATAGACTTAATTAACTCTTTTAAACAAAAAACAGTGTTTCTATTTTCTCTAAAACCATACTGCTTGCAATGAAAAAGATTATTTGATTCTAAATAAAAAACAAGCCTATTTACAATAATTTTCTCCATAATTTTACTCATAATAGGAAGGAGACAGACTGGGCGATAGGCATCCAGTGAGGAAGGGACTTTATTTACTTTATGAAAAAAAATAACTACACCTTTCTTCCAATCTCTTGGAAAATAACCAAGCTCTAATAATTTATTAAAAATATTTAGAAAAAGATCAGGAAGAACATCAAAAATAAACTTAATAATACGAAGATCTATATTATCATAACCTGGAGCCTTTTTCTTACTAAAAGATTTAATAGATTGTTTAAGTTCCTTGATACTAATAACAGGGAAAACTAAATCATTAAAAGTTTCATCATCTAAACTATTAGAAACAAAAAAGTGATGATTAATAAGTTTATCTTGAATATCACATATATTACTCAATAGAGGCATTCCATCCAAATTACAGCTAATATTATTTTTACTTTTTGCTTTAAATACAGATAATAGAGAGCCAAAATTTTCAACACTACCAGAACAAAAACGACGCCAGGAATTCAATTTAGAACTCTTGATTTTAAGTTTGTAACAGGCTCTTAAACGACTAATTTCAATTTTCAAATTTTGATTATTATTTCTTTTATATCTCCTATTTAAAGCTTTTAGCTTATTTCTCATAGAACGCAGTTCACCATTCCACCAACTAAGATTAAAATTAATCTTATTTTTTCTGTATTTAAAGTTTTTCTTACAAATACTATGTAAATTAATATAAAAGTCCAATAAGCAATCGTCAAAATCTACAATCGAATTACAGTCATTAAAACCATCAATATAACAGCTCAATGAGCTTTTAATATCATTATTAAACCTTTTAAAATTTACATATTTTGTCGCATATCTGTTAATTTTAAGAGTTTCTGGTTTTATGCCAAACAAATAACTAATAAATTTATGATCAGAATTACTCTCCGTTTCATGCACTGTCCAATTTGATACATATTCGTATAAGTCAAATGAGGTAATTGTTAAATCCGGGTAACCAAATTTACCTGCACAATCAAAAGTAGGAGGTTGATCAATATTATTAACAATTAAGAGGTCCTGTACTAAACAGAAAGTAGCCATATCATCACCCCTATTGTCATTACGGGCATAGCCCCAGTTTCTATGTTTGGCATTAAAATCTCCACCAATCAACAGTAAGTTATGGTTCAATAGTTCAACCGGAATTTGATTCAAATTATCAGTAAGGTCTGTAGATGGAGAAATGTACATTGATAAGATTACTAAATTTCCAAGGTTTGTAGCAATGTTCACACTTACTATATTCTCCAACGCTAACAATTTATTACACATAATTCCTTGATTGACGATGATAACACCAGTGTTCTTTTTAACTGATAGAAAAGTTTTCCATAAACTACTAATATAAATTAAATTGTCATTGAAGATATAAGGGTCCTGAATTAAAACAATATCTATGTTGTTTTTTAGAATAAATGCCTCCATAGCAAGGCTAGCAGCCTTACAAAAGTTCAAGTTTATTTGCAAAAATTTAAGACCATTAAAGTCTTCCACATCACCAGAAGTGTCCAAAGGGCTCTTCATAATCGTTTAACTGGTTTTTGAACGAATTGTCTCTTTTTATATTCCATGTATGATGGACATGTTTTAGAATAAGATGGATGATCTGAGTTATCCTTGCAATTTACACATCTCTCATATTCTACATTACATTCTTTTCGATCATGATCTCCAGCACATTTAGAGCATTTTCTAGGCAAATTACAACGAAATGATTGGTGTCCATATCCTTGGCAATTAAAACACCTGTATATCGATATATATTCCTTTACAAAAACTCTACTATAGCCTATTATGATTTTACCCATAGCTAATAACACAGATTTAGTCGATCGATCACAGTCTATGATCCAATTCTCTCCTTGCTTTCCCTTGAAATGTTTCACAACATCTATTTCTTTATTCTCCAATCCCTTAATCAATTTTAACTCATCTTTTAAGTTTTGTTCATTTATATCAGTGTTCACATTAAACAGAATTAGCCTATTATTCCTCTCTTTACCTAATTTTGTTGTTACATCATTCGACAGATCAGTATCTTCATTCAAAACATCAACCAATTTAGTTGCCGACTCCCTTTCGTTCATCTTTATAATTATCTTACCTTCTCTATTTATAAAAACATCCGTTGGTTTAGCAATATCATTTATCCTACCAATTGTCTGTCTATTTCTTGTTTAGGGATAATAATTACCACATGATCCTCTGTCTTGTCTTCACTAATATTCAATGCCAAATTTGCATATGAATCTATCTCCTTAAGCCTAATCGTAATCTCCTCATTTTTCCTCACTTCAGTTTTATGGCTTTTCTCCAACTGTTCGAAATTACCCTTAAGGCGTTCCAATTTAAACTCTGATTTAGCACATTCCACAAAAATATTCATAGTGATCCTCGCAATCGCCTCAAAGAGATCCTTAGTCACCTTCTGACCTTCACGCTCTCTCAGCCTGTTTAAAATATTATCACACTGATCTTTAACATTTATAAGCAACTCTGTTTTAAATTCTATATCAATCCCTGAAGTATCTGCCATCTTATGATAAAGTTAATTGAAAGTCGATAGCAAATTTTACGTAAGAATACCAAAAAATTAGCAACTGAGATTGAAAACTTTCAGCTCATATGTAACACTGCTATGTGTTTCACTAAAATATGAATTAAAAATTTTGCTAACGTAGTTCACAAGGCAAATGTTAGGGAGCTTGATACTAGAGAGCTACTCTCCTATTTAGATTCATAGACTAAGTTTTATATACTTCAGATATTAATCCAACGTAAAATAATCTATATAAACGATCAACAACAACTAAGTGAATTAAAAGTCAATTTGCTCAGATAGCTTAATCGATTAATCAACCAATTGACCGTACAATAAATATAAACTAAATTTATAAATAAACAATATGGCCCCTGCCTTGAAATTTCAATAACAACATACAAAAACTTATTGTACACTTGTAATATAACTAATTTATGCAGCAACTCATATGTATAATAATGTAACTATATAGCCGGAACTTACGGAATAAAAAATAACTTGAATACACACTTGAAATACGGTAAAGCTATCAGAAACTTGAAGAAAACTTGAAACACTGTAACAAAATGGCCACGACTTGTAGGCTTAATTAAAAAACACGCGTGCAGACTTCAGAAATTACTTGAAAATTCAAGCAATACTCATCGCACAGAAGGAAAACATACACGAAACGATGCACCACAAGAAGCTTTTTTGGAAGATATAAGACTTACGAAAACTTATTGAGTAAAACTTGAACAAATTAAGAAAACAATGAGAGCTCCAAAAAAATGCCGCACACAACAAGCGAATAGGGAAAACTTATAGGAATACAACTCTAATCAATACGGAAAACACTGCTTTACTATCTTTCTGTGCTAAAAGTGTAATAAAATTATAAAGAAATCACTAGGGTTCAGAACAGCCATGGAAATTTAGTGGTCCAAAAAGACCACCCAGGTTGTCATTTGGCCATTCAAAAATTGTAAACATGAAAAAATAAACATATTTATTGTATATATATAATCAATGCTCTTATGCAAAAACAGCACAAACATTTTAAGATATTGTAAACACAATATATATACATACTTTCATTTATTCTATTAACATCTTAAATGTTGTGTGACCCACTGGTGAATCATGATATTATTTTATTTATTTATTTTTAACCTTGTGATCCACCAGTGCACAGCAGAATCATTCATGTTTGTGGTTGTAGTGATAACACTAGACTAGACAAGAAATGAAACAGATAGGTTTAAGAGAAAATAATAATATTGCTCTTTTTAGAACATCATTTAATCATGTTATTTACAAAATTATTTTTAAAACAAAAAAGTTAATGCCAGGCATCAAACTATTTAATTCAAAAGTCCTGCCCAGAGACAAGGCACCTCCCTGGCGAGGCTGGGATGTTCATTAAAGGGCAAAACTGGGAAAATTCATTAGTGGCCAGTGGCCGGTACTGTCAGTTTCATTAGTAGCCACTTTTTTAAGTTAGTGGCCACTTTTCACATAAGACTATTTCTTTCAGACTGCAAAAAGCATTGTCACCATTTTGCAGTGTAATTACCACAAGAAAAATATGAAAATAAGAAATACATATAATAATAAAATTAACACAGGGACACTGAAATTGTAATTTGTAATTACGCTCTTTTTAAAAATCCTAAATTGCACATTCTAAATTAAAATCTGTTTAACAGCAAAAGTTATTATCTTTCAGATAATTCAGTAGTACTTTTTTTTTCAATTTATTTAAGTGAAATAAGCTGTTATCATTCACAGTTCACATTTTCTAGTAAATGAATCAGCTGATTCATCATCATCACAACCTTTTACATGGTCATGTGTAAATACAGTTAGCAGTTTTATTTTTTTTTTCTTATTGCTAAAGACACACTTTTTTAAATGATTTTATTTCAATAGAGTTAAAATACTTTCTCTTAAAAAGTATAGATATGGAAACTTAGCTGCTTCATTAAAAATAATTTACTTAGCTGCCAAATTTGTAGCTTTAAACATAGGGAGATTTCTACTTTAAAATGGGAAGGGAAAAGGAAGATTTCTACACAAAAGAAAGCAAATACAAAAATTTTTGAAAAATACACATTTAAGTCAAATCAAATTTTGATACACACATTTGTCAACTATCTTAAATGGGTTAAATATACACTAAATACTATGGAAATATTAATGGAAAAAGATTGTGCTTTGCAGGACATTTGATCATTAACTGCTTGTGGAAATGGAGCTCACATGTGTGTGTGTGTGTGGGGGGGGGGGAAGGGTACATCTATATTCTTCTTTATAGGTTCTAGAATCTAATCAAGAAAGTTTAAAATGAATATTTACATTTATGTTATGGATAGAGAAAGATTGTAAACCACAAGACTTCAGTGGAGCATGTGATTGCCAATCGCTGGAGGGGGGATTACAAGAATTATGAGTAAGAGATATTAAACAATTCTACTTCTTTACAGATTCTAGGATCTAATAAAAGTAAGTTTAAAATATATATTTATATTTTTGCAGCAAATGGAGAATGATTAGAAATTATAAAGCTTTCTATAAGCTGTGTGGTCACAGATCGTTAGGGGGAGGGAAGGGGAGGGGGTTCCAAAAAATTATATGAGTGAGGCATATTAAACAATTCTACTTCTTTATAGGTTGTAGAATATAATAAAGCAAGTTTAAAATGAACATTGACATTTATGCCATGGATGGAAAAAGATTGGAAATCACAAGGCTTCGATTGCCTATCGTCGCTCGATTTTTAGATTATTTTAATGATCATAAAAAGTGGCGACTTTAGTGGCGATCGATGCATAATTTTTAATCGCCATCTTTTTTTATTTAGTCGCCACGTGGCCGGTGGCGACCGTTAATTTTGCCCTTTAATGTTCATGGAGGTCTAACAGAAAATTGCAATTCTAAACCTGATCCGAACCTGACAGATAAGTTTTAAATAACCTCAAAACCAGACAGAAAAATTTTCATCAACCCGAAAACTGACCTGAACCTGCAATAGAGAAATTTTGCAACCCAAACCCGCTTTCTTTATACCTGAAACCCGAATATTTTTACCCAAAACCCAAGAACTGAATGAACATTACTAACATCTAAAAATCCGGCAAAACTTTTTTAAATTATAAAATAAGGTAAATTTTCATTGTCACATAGTTGGTAAGTTATTTTAAAAAGAATTTAAAATGTAATTACTAATTGTATAAAGTTAAATATTTAAAAATCTGAAAAATTGATTAATAATAATTTTTAACCATTTATGTGAGTTGTGAACTTCAAGAGTTCAAAAATGTGCTTCCAAGTTAAGTGTTAGAATTTCATTCTTTATGTTTAATGCTTATATTCTGGGGAGAAAAAAAAAAAAAAAAAAAAATGTATATTCATTTATTGTTTTTATTCAATGTGAATAATTACTTTAGTACTTGTACATTTTTTTATAATAATTTGGGCAGCTTGGATATGATTCGCAATTAAACATCTGCTTTCCTATGATTGCTTTAAATGCACACGATCAGCAAATTACCTTCTTCCAGTTGCAATATTCGTGCATTGTTTATTTGTTCTAGAGAAGATGATAAAGAATATTCTCTCCCTTTATGGAATCCGTTTTCTAAATGTGTTTATTTTACATTGCTTTTTTTTTTTTTTTTTTTTTTTAATTAAACCACAAGTTTTTCTCTATATTTGCAGTATATACAAGTATAAATAGAGGAAAATTCCTAATTTCGTTCACATAAAATCGAGGATTGAAATTCATTGAAAATGAAGGTATCTAAAAAAGAAAGTAAAAAAATGTAAATTGAGAAATCTTTTTAATTCTCAGAACATAAAAGCGGGGTTATATTGTATTTATTTTATTTATGTATTAACAATAGTTAATAAAGGTTTATAATGCTTTCTAATTTTCATACAATTTCTACAAAAGATACATATTAGATTCAATGAAGAAAAGAAAACAGATACGGATATTTTTTTCTTGCTTATACGTATCCAGATACTAAATATGGATCATTTTTTTTGGGCGAATATCATACGGACACCAATACAGAGCTCCATCACATATCTTGTATATAGAGTATGTTTAAATCAGTTATTAATTATGTCTACAAATTTATGCTTATAATTAAAAAAAATTTTTTGAAAGATGTTCTCAAGTCGACCCGACTTGTTGAAAACTAAACCTGACCCGAACCCGAACCGCAGGAAAAAATGATCAGCCAAACCGATCCGAACCCAGTCGGGTCAGGTTCTGGTAAAATTGGGTTACCTGACCCGTTGCAGAACTCTAATTTGAATGGCTTTCAGCCTATCAAAAGTGAAGTCGCTCTTTGTAATATTAGAGTAGTCACCTCTGGTCAGTCGAATTTTACCCAGGAAGGAAGGAAGGTGGCCCCCACACTGTATATACTACAGGTGGGATAAATTTTCAGCAGTTTTATACATGGACATATAAATTTCTTAAATTGGAATATGTGAAAATATAAATTTTGGTAGGCAATGTATTAATACTAGTTCACACAAAGGTAGAAAAAATAAATTTAAGTAAATAATTTGAAATTTAAATGATGCAAGTCAGATATGAAATAATTTGCAGTAGAATGCACCTAAAAACTGTTGAAAGATAAAAAAATTAAGTAAATATTACAAATTAGAAATACATGCAATAACTTTTCAGAGCTGAAATAATCACGCATGATCTTTCACAAAGCAAATAATGCAGTATGAATTAGAGGGAAAGGAACAATGCAATGTAGCAGCCTGAAAATAGCAATAGAAAAAAACCCCTTGAAGATAGGAGAAATTTAAAATTGACTAATGGGCTATTAATAATATTGAGCAAACAAAAATTCTAATTAAAACTTTGTTTAAAATAGATAGATTTGGATTTCATAAAGACTTTTCTATTGAAATTTTGTAAATAATTAAATACATCTGTTTCATTTATTTAAAAATAGAAAACAAAAAAAAATAGTAATTAAAACTTTGTTTAAAATAGATGGATCTGGATTTCATAAAGCACTTTTCTATTGAAATTTTGTAAATAATTAAATACTTTTGTTTCATTTATTTAAAAATAGAAAAAAAAAAAAAAAAAAAAAATAGTTTATAAAAATAGTTTAGGTGACAAACCTATCACCCACTTGCATGATTTGGGTGACATTTTTTGATGATTTGATGAGAACTGCCACTATGTTGCCATGCTGATATGAACCCTAGAAACTGTGTTTTTTTTCTTTTTCTCCTTTCTCTCTTATTTATTGAATTATTTATTTATTTTTCTTTTACTTTAAGGGTAGTCAAAGGGATGTCATGGCAGTGATGGATGAGTTAAACAAATGAGTCGTTAGCCAATGGATTTAAATCCATCATTTGATACTTTCTGATTTTTGTATATTTTAATGAAATAAATATACTCTTTTTAGTTATTAAAGCATTTAACCATTATTTTTGGGGGAAAAAATATTATAAAAATTATAAATCTCTGACTATTGAACAAAAATTAATGCATTAAAAAAATAAATTTTCTCAAATTTTGTTTTGTGGACTTAATAAGCTTTAGCTTCTGAGTAACTTGTTTATTAAAAAGTGGAAAAAAGGGAGAAGTGACACTTTAACTATAAATGCAATATAAAATTGTTACATACCCTTGGTATAACTAATGGAATAACTAAGTCACTCAAATTATACATCTTATAAATTTCATAATATTCATCTTGCAGGTCTTTAAATGTACGAGCAGCTGTTTCAAGAGCTGCATTGATGTCTTCTGATTCATCGTTGTTATCCAAACTAAACATAAAAGTATGTCATTTTAAATATTTAGAAAACTAACAACTAAATAAATTATAAAAATTATACATTCCATATATAATAGAAAATAAGATTGTTAGTCATTTAAAATAGAACTAACTGTAAAACACTGCTTTCTTAATGTTGCAAGAACAAATAGCAGAACTTTTATAAAGATTAAACAGAAAAGCATAAAATAAAATATGTATGTATCAGAGGCGAAACAACTTAAAAAGTCGCTTCACTTACTGTCGCCTGAAGCCCAAGTCAATGTTATTCTATGGGAAATTTTGATTACTTAAGACTCATAAACACATATTTTTATATTCGGCTTCACATTCGGAAAACTCACACCTGTTAAAACTGACAGACGTTTTTTAAAAGTGGATTTTTTTTCACATTCACTATGCTATTAAAAAGTTGCTTAACCCCCTTAAAGGCAAATGAAATAAGGAAGGAATAGGGAACCTAATGTACAATTTGGAAAACATTTGATCTAGAAATTTGATACAAAAAACCTTCAGTCAAATTTATAGTCACTATGCTTTTAAAAAGCTGCTGAACCCCTTAAAGTTGAATAAAAAGAAAGGGGGGGGGGAGGGTGTCACAGTTCATTTGTAAACAACCTGAGCCTTTTTAATTAAATTTTGTCACTTTTATCCTTAAATTATAGCTCCTCTTCCACTCCATCCAATTAGGCAAGATAACGAAATACCAGGTATTTCAACTAATAAATAATGAATGGATAATATAAATTTTCTAAATAGCAACTGTCATTAAATATTTCTAAAATTCATCTGGTTAAATTCAAATTCTATAGCAACTAATATACAGTAACATGAAATAATTTGAAGAATAAAAAGAATGTTTATAAAGCTTGATATCACTTGCAATGAGGTAACAGTGAAAAGAAGATCTACTTTAATTGTGTCAAAACTATTAAATAATCTGAATTAAATCATAACATTTAGGACTAAACACAAATATGTATTATTATATACATATATTGTTGCATTAAATGCTCTCAAAATGCCAATGGAAATATTTTTATCCTTTATTGCTTAACTATTCAGTGTTATTTTTTGAAAACAAATCTGTTTAGTTGTTTTTTGATTAAGATTTAATGTCCCTAACTAGTAAACCATTATTTTGATTTAAAATTCATATGTAAAATTACATAAAATGTGTAAGCAACACATTTTATGCAAATATTACACATTTTTTACAAATATGTGCATTAAAAGAAATGAAAGAAAAAAAAAAAAAAAAGAAAGAAAGAAATGAAAAAGAAAACATTGGAGAGAACACTAGTTTCAGTGCTTAATAATAAAGTTATTTTTAATATTATTTTTACATTTTTACAATTATATATTTATTTGTTTTTTAATAATATTTTTTTAAATATATTATTTTTATTTTAATATTATTAATAGCTACATCTGAAACCAAGTAATAACTAAAGACCCAAAATGGTTAAAAATATGCAAAAATAAAAAGTGTCATGTAAATTAAATAATTAATGATAAAAATTTTAATCAAATACAATAGATTTCATTTATAAATAATTAAAAAATTTTGATAAAATATTAAATAAAAAAAAATATTTTTTTTTTTTACCTTGTAACTATTTCATAAACCTTTTCTAAAGTCTTAATTTGTTTTTCTTCTTGGTCTAATAACTGTGCAAGTCTGTTCTTTTCATGTCCTAAGTTTACAATCTTGTCCTCAGCAAATTGTTTCTGTCGATCACAGCGTATAATTTTTTGTTTTTCATCTTCTTCCAGAAGCTTTAAATTGTGTTCTAATTCTGGCAGTGAAAAGTGATAGCCTTTACTTGTTTTTGCTTGTTCTTCATTATCATCATCCTCTTCAACAGGCTTACTATGCTGCTGTTGATGAATTTGATGATACCCTAAAACATAGAAAGGAAAACTGTTACATGCAAAATAAGATACATATATTTATTTTATATATAATATGTATAAGAAGTAAACTATATAAATGAATAATGATTTATATAAATTTTTTTTAAAAAGTTTTTTTTTTTTTTTTTTTTAAGAAAAATTTTAATAGAGAGAAAAGAAAATATTATTAAACTAATAAATTCTTTGCCGAAAAGTAGAGTAGATCAAAAAGAAAAAAAAATCTCATTGAATATTGATATCTATCAATAGTTGAGGCTTGGCCCTATGAACATTCTTGCAGGTATTTAAAAGAGTAAAATCCGCTGTAAAAGGCACGTTAAAAATATTTAAAAGAATTTTAAAAGGTTAAAAAACAGTTAGACAACATGTTTCGTGCTTATTTATTAGCACATCATCAGGTCTCGTTAGTTAATGAAAGCCACCGAGCTTTATCTTGGGCTTTCATTAACTAACGAGACCTGATGATGTGCTAGTAAATAAGCACGAAACATGTTGTCTAACTGTTTTTTAACCTTTTAAAATTCTTTTAAATATTTTTAACGTGCCTTTTACAGCGGATTTTACTCTTTTAAATAGTTATTTCGCACGTGGTTTTTAATTATTTAGTGAAACATTCTTGCAGGGTTTAAACTGACATTAGATTTTTTTAACAGTTTTCTGAAAGATATCATATTTTGCTAAAATATGCTGATAAGAATTTCGCTAAAAAGCTAAAACTGGATAATTTTATGAAATAGTTCTATACCTCTAACTTTTATTCAATTATTCATAGACAGAAATTAATGAAACAAATGAAATTTTTGAGAATCATTATTTATTTAGTAATTAGATTTATTTTCAATTTTAAAAATGATTGAATTTAAATGCAAAAATATTTAAAAGTAGACCAGAATTAAATATTTGCTTTGAATGTGACATAACTGCTGCCTCGTTTTCTTATAAAATAAACAGAAAGCAAAATTGATGCAAACCAAGTTAAGTAAAAGAAATCAATAGTATTCAAAGAATTAAATTAAATGAAAAAGCTAAAATGCTGTTTGTGTACTTTAGAGAAAATGCTAAAGAAAATTTTTTACCAGAATAAACCCTGCATTTTGCAAAACATTATATCAGCCAGTGCAAGACGCCTAAATGTACAAAATGCAGTTTTTTTGTAATTGTTTTTCTGCAATTTTTATTTACAAAATAACGTTAAGGTCATGTTAATACAACTAAAAAAATTCTTTTAGTATTTTCTTTTACTGTCTTTTCTTGTTACTCATTTAATATTTTCAGCTTAAATTTTGAGACTTTTCCTCATTTTTAAGTTACTTTCAAGAAAAAAGGACATTGTTTTGTTTTTCAAATGTATTCTAAACATATTAACATTATGCAAAATTTGTTTTCTGTATATAGATTATGGGGAAAAAATAAAAAGAATAGCAGATATTTCAAAATTTAGGCCTCTTGCACCAGATGATATCAAATAATAACAATAATTTTCACAAATATTTATAGGCCAAGCAACACTTGTTGATAGGTATCTGTTTTTGATAAGTTTCTTTCTTTCTTTCTTTTTTTTTTTTTTTTTTTTTTTTTTTTTTGTTAATTCACCCCCAGTATCACATTTTTATATTATTATAAAGCTTATTACTTTTACTGGTGAATTTATTGTACACTAGAACAATTATTATTTTATTTTTAAATAACTACTGAAATTACATTAATAAATTATCAAGAGACAGAATGCAATATTAGAAGAGGAAGAAGGTTAATGAAAATTAATTAATTTTATATATAAAAGAATATAGTTTATTAAGGTCATATGCAAAATTGAACAATTACAATCGAAGTAATATATGGAAATTTAAATTTAACTATAAATAACAAAAAGGAATTTGTTAAATAAAAAGTTAGAAAGAAATCATATTTGTATTAATAATTAATAATATTTTTATGTATGATAGAGAAGAATAAATGTGAGGGGATGGGACTATATCAAATAAGATTAAAAGGGGGAAAAAAAAAAAATCACAAAAGTAGTAAATGTACGATTCCAGACTCTGTTATAAGCTATCATTTGCAGCTTCAATGTACTGATATTTCCTATACACCCATCTTATGGAAAAATAAAGTAAGTTCAAAAAAAGTTTTTTTTTTTTTTTTTTTAAGGGAAGTGGGAACAGAAAAATAATTTAAGTCACTGTTACAGATTACAAATTTTAAATAAACATTGAACATCATAGTTTTGTAATTTGTACAAGAAGAGAAAATACTAATTCTGCAAAAGCTTCAGATCTACAAAGAGTGACAAAATTCTAACCAATCAATAAATCAAACAATATAAACAAACAATATATAAATCTTAGGTAAACAGTTGAAAGAATTCTAAGAAGAAGACTGATGCTCTTGTTCAGGCCCGGACTGGCTCCTTTGGGGGCCCTCGGCTAAAAATCTAAAAATCCCTTACCGAGGAATTTAGAGTGAACAGGATATTAAAATATGTAATTTTTGAAAATTAGGCTTACATGTTTAAAAACCACATTAATCTTTTTTTCCACTTGGAAATTAGTTGAGTAAAAATGTAAGCTCTTTCTGATGTAGTTTATTTACTTTCACAATAAATATTAGTTCCCCATCATACTATAGGTATGGGGAACTTAGGTAATCGTGAAAAATTTCGACCTCGGTTTTTTTTACTTTTTTACACGTTTTCAGGTGTGAGGAATCCGAAAATGACAAAATTTGTATGGTGTCTGTCTGTAGGGTGTCTGTTAGTGTGTTAGTTTGTTAGTCTGTGTACACGATATCTCAAGAACAAATTGTCGCAGAGAGGTCAGATCAGTTTTAAAATATTACTTTCGACACTGGCAAGAACCCTATTCATTTGCAACATTCGAATTTAAAAACTTCGTAAGTTATTAGAAATTTACGATTTTCTTAACATGGGAGAATAGGAAAAAAATTCACTTAAACGTGCATTAAATGGAAACTTTTTACTGAAAAAATGTCAGACCAGTTTTCAAATATCAGTTTTGTTGCCGGAATGAACATCAGTAACTATAAATATACTACTCTGAAAATTTCGCAAGTTATTGGAAATTTACAAATTTCTTAACATGGAAGTATAGGGCAAAATTTCACATAAACGTCAATTTTGAGAGATATTTTCATCGTAAAGATGTTAGACTACTTTTGAAATATTATTTAGGACACTGGCATGAATATTAATGACAATGAATTTTCAATATAAAAATTTCGCAAGTTATTGGAAATTTACGAATTTCTTAACATGGCAGAATAGAGCAAAATTTCATATAAACGTCAATCATGAGGGATATTTTCATCGTAAAGATGTCAAACCACTTTCGAAATATTATTTAGGATACTGGCATGAATATCATAGACTGATTTTTCTAATTAAAAAAATTCGCAAGTTATTTGGAATTTACGATTTACTAACATGTTAGAATAAGGCAAAATTGAGCATAAACTTCCATTTTGAGGATCATAAATACATTAGACAACTTCAAAATTACATTTATGATATTTGTTTGAACATGATTGAATACAAATATTCTAATAGGAAAATTTCGTAAATTATTCGTAATTTACGATTTTATCAACATAGCGAAATTATAAATTTTTCATATAAATATGAATTTTGAGGATTATTGCATTGAAAATAGTAGCATGAAAACTAAACAACGGAATTGACCCTGATAAAATAAATTAATAGATTAGAATAAGATAAATACTAAAACAGGAATAAACTACTACGTCAGAAACGCCAAAGGAAAATTATTGGCGTTTCAATAATTAAAAAAAATTCAATAATTTTCCTTTGGCGTTTCTGACGTAGTAGTTTATTCCTGTTTTAATATTCCAACGCCAAGTCTCCTGCTATTATAAGATAAATACTATATCGAAGTGAACGGTGGATAGCCTATTAGGCGGGGTTTTCATTCTGTCACTGTATCAAGCTTTGGTCAAATTCATTTCTTTTGACATGATTATAATATGTCTCGCACTAGAAATTTATGAGAACATAAATATGATGGGGAACTGAGCAGAGTCCACCTATGCCAACTAGTTTATATATTTTTTTATACCATATATAAACTAGTTTCATGCTAGATTGCTAGATAAAATATGTTTAATAATTAATTAAAAATGAAAATGATTCATTATTTAAAAATGAGATTATGAATAAATTTTAGCTTCAGGTCAACCAATCACACTGTTGAAGCCATAATAACCTAATTCCTACTATAAAACCTAAGTAAATATTAAAAAGGGACACAATATTAATAAAATACTAAACATGTCGAAAAAAAATGTCTTCTTTAATTGTGATTTAGTTAATATAAATTGTAAAATATATTTTATAACACAAACAAAAATGTCTCTACAAAATCTTGCTACAGTTATAGTGAACTAAATAACTCTCGCCAAGATCTTTACATATGCAATTGTGACAGCCTTTTTCATTCATCACCAAAATGACATCGAAAGTTTAAAAGCCGCCAGCCAAGGGGGTTTCTATACTAAAGCTGTACCGAAAATTTTTTCGAAATGATTATAATAACCGTTGCTCAGGAATGAATCAATTACCACATGCTTTTATATAAAAAAACTAGATTAAAAAAAAAAAAAAAAAATCGTGTTGAACTAAATTAAACTCTGTTTTGTACAGAAATAAGCATTGTTAAAGCGTAAAAACTAACAAGGAACGTACAGAAAACCAAATCAAGGTTCTGTCTGATTTGAATTAAATGTTTTTATTTTTTTTTATATTTTTATATAGATAACTGATACAGAATTTTCAAAAGTTATTTAAATGTAATAACCAGCGAATAGCAAACCGGCCTGGCGAGGTTCACCTTGTTTTTATATGAAATGTCTAATTTTCACCCGAAATAAAGAACTTCTAATTTTAAAAATTAAATAATAAAATTGTTTTGCTACTGTTTTTTCCGGCAGATAAGTGAAAATTAAATCAGTGTTGTAACACCTTGACTTCCTACATTATACTCTAAATCAATAGCAAACGAATTCCACTATTCAATGCAATTTGATTAAAAAAAAATTTTTTTTTTGGTTAAAAATGGCCTCAAGGTGTATGAAAAGCGAAGCGTTGATAACAGTCACTTACTTGATTTGGACTTTTATTACAATGATTTTTAGGGCAAAAACAAAACATAACAAAAAAAAAAAAAAAAATAAGGGCTTGACTCGAAAATGTTCATCTGAAATTAAGAACCTCTAATTAAAGAAAATAATTTTATAAAGTTAAATAATAGAAATTTTTTTATTGAATTTATGAGCTAATAAACTAATTCTAGTTACCTGTATTTACTATCTGCACCGATGACGAATATATCCGGTTACTGAGTTGTCGTTTTTTCCATGTTACGCTTATAATTCAAAATTATATAATTAGGAAAAACTAGCTTTGTTTTTTATTATGAAGATCTTAAATAAAAGTTATGAGGATCGTAATTATGTGCACATTTTCATTTTTAATCTTATGTTGAAATAAGCTTTATTTTAGTACGTAAAAAATATGTGAAGTAAAAACAACATTACAATATCAGGACATTTAGTGTGGTCCTTAAAATCCCTAAAAGTCCTTTATTTTGCCAAAATATTCTCTAAGTCCCCCTCCCCCCTTTTTTTTTCTTTCCCTATCAAAAATCGTAAGATATTTATATATCTGAAAAAATGCTATTCAAATGCAATGAAATTGATTCGTCACATACCTTACTATAGATATCAATACTGAAATGATTAAATTTTGGCTGTCAGTAATCTAATTAGGTTTCGCATTTTCCTGTAGTCAATCCCTCAAATTCCGCGTATTTCTATTGGTTGATAATCTTAAGCTCAATTCCCTGCCTTTGCTATGTATAAGAGCTCTTCTCTCACAATTCTTTATGCACTGAAGACGGTACGCTAAAGGCTACCGAAACAGCTGTCTGTTTTCCTGTTATTTATTTTTGGCTTTCTAGAAGTTGTTATTTGCATTGTTTTAACCCCACGCCAAGTCTTCAATCAATACACTGAAATGATATTCACTTTTATTTATTTACTGAAATATTCAATGATTCAAATTTGCTTAAACACTTGGTAACAAATACTAAGGGTTCAGAAAGTCCATGAGAGCCACTCCAAATTGTTTTTAAAGATATCACATCATGATTAAAATTTAGTTTGCAAAAGAAAAATGTAACATGAAGAGGCATCTAGAATGATATACGAACTGGTATTCTTAAGCCAAATAGTATTTTAGCATTTTACTAAAGACTGTTTTCATATTTTAGCATTCTTACTAAAAAAAATAGGATCAAACCTCCGCCTATGGCTCCCACAATTGCTACGGGATTTGAAATCAGTCTCCTAATACGGATCGCATGAAAATAGCACGCCTAATCCCTTATTTTCAATACGGATCCTGCTATTTCTGCATGAAGGCTAAAGAGATTTCAATAGTGATTGTTTCATGCTTCATTTTGTAACTTGATAGAGATAGTGCCAAAGATCTGTTTCATTATTTCTTTTTTCATCCTGAACTCTAAGACAAAAATTCTTTTTTAATTTTATTTATTTATTTATTATTATTATTTAATAATTTTATTTTGTTTACTATTTTTTTTTATTTATTTCAAACTTCTGTTGGTGGTATGGTAAAATCAAAAAAAGATTTTTAAAGCACCAGTAGCTATAGGTTCTTTTCTAAAAGCTAGTTGACAGGAAATGCCGGATTTGAACATTGGTCATATTCGTGGACCTTGCCTAGCTATTAAAAAATTTCAGGTTTTTTTCCCCCTCTGAAACTTGCATGAATACAGGCTAAAATCCCTTAAAAAGATTCCCATAGAAGGCAAAACACTGTAGGATCCTCAAGTAAAAAATATGATCATACCTCCCATCCATCCACACTTAAAATGACAAATTTTGAGGACAATTAATTAATAAGCAATATGTATTTTAGAAATGTCAAACATAGCTTTAAATGTAAAATTTGAAACCTTTCATTTTGCATTATAAAGAGCAGTAAAAGTAAGTCCATCTTAGATATTATTGGAAGAGCTCTGCCCTAGCCCCATGGACCCATGTAGTTCTATTCCTTTGTCTTAAGTTATTCAGCAAAACCAAAAGAGTATGAATTCTTTTGACACTGACTGTATATATTTTTGAATTACTTGATGTCGAGGAGTTACACTTGGTTTACACGTGGTAGGAGATCATAAAAAAAAAAGAGGAGTATATATATATATATATAATATGTTAATATATTATTGATATTTATGCGTAAAATAACTAAGTCCCTTAAGTCTTTTTTTTTTTTTCTTTTTTTTCAATTTTGATCCCTAAAGTTCCTTTATTTTTAAGGGAGATGTGCTAAATGACCTGCAATTTTGCGCTTTTGAAAGGCAGTCAGAGGGTTAATTGTATCATTATTGTCTCTTAAAGGCCGATTTTGTGACTAAGTGTAACTAGTTAACCTAGTATTTAAACGTTTGGAAATTTTTTCAACATCTAAAGATTTTCTCTTCTTTTCTTTTCGAAACGCAATTTTGATTAGACACGTTTTATGCTGACGCAGCTTTGACCCTGCTTTATAACAACTCTACAACGAGACTAATTAGCAAGCGAACGCACAACAAAGAAGTTAGTTAGATTAGATTAGAACACGGATTAAAATACTATTTTAATCCTGATTTTAACCATACAAGATAAGAACAAGAATTGCAACTCCAAAGTGACGTAACTATCATTTTAAAATTTCGTGGCTGGCTAAGATAGGAGAAAGCAAAGATAGAGGATGAAACATGAAGCAGCGAGCTCTAAGAATGAAACATTGCCGTGTTAACCTGAGAGTATTCTAGATGAAATTAATCAAAAAAGACCAGATTTTTCCCACGAAGCCTCAATATTTGGTTGCATTTAAGTTCTTTGATCGCGAACTTGTCTTAAACTGTATGGGAGCTTGTCTAACTTAAACTGCACAACATGTGATGAGTCAAAATTGATTGTAAATGAGAAGATTATTGGAAAATAAATAGTCAAATTACTCTAATGTAACTAATTCTAAAGTAATTGTATTTATTTTTAGGGGGTTTCTGGGGCCCCTTAGAGGCGGGGGCCCTCGGCGATCGCCGACCAGCCGACCTGGCCAGTCCGGGCCTGCTCTTGTTACTTGCACTGAACGAAAAAGGGTTTGCTTCTTTCTATTTAATAGAGCTTCATTATCTATTTTTGTTTAAGCATCTCCTAGATACTTATTCATGACATTCTCCATTTTTTTTTTTTTTAAGTTGCTTTTGACATTTTTATTGAATATGCTAATCATATATACTTTTCAAAAAGTTTTAACTCAGAAATCCAAAAAACCTTAAAATCATTGCTATTAACATAGGTTACCAAATTTCCATTATTGATTCTGTTCTCTTTAAACATGCCCTTACTTTTCTTTAAATTCTTTATTTACTTAAAAAAAGTTTATGGTTGACTCAGTACAAATTGTAGTATTTCTAGTTTAAAGTCCAATTAAAAATTATTGTAACAGTACACATAAAAATATATCTTACATCAGAACATAATAAATATTATTTAAAAAAAATCATCTTATATCCAGCTGTTTATTATTTATTTCTATTCTTAATTTTTATGTTCTGACAGAAACCATTAAAAGTTTATGATTTAAGTTAAATATAAACAGCATTTTACTATATTAAGATTAGTTTAATTAATTCATTTTCAAGTTAGCTGAAAACTGACAATATAGGTTAAAATAATTTTTCTTCCTGTACTAAATTCTATAGCTGGAAAGCTTTCAAAATGATATACTTTATAAAGACGTGGCAGATATATCAAACGGACATCAGTAGCAATACCTTCAAGTATTCTTGGCTTGCTTATCAACTAGAATTTGAAAAGCACCTTAGAAATTTTATTGTCAAGTGATCCTCAAACCTGTGAATCTGTAGTAACAGTGATACTGGTCACTGTTTATCAGCCATAAATTAGCAATCTCACCTGACAATATTCGTTGTTCGGGACCTGTCATGTCAATTACCTTCACGCTGCTGAGAGCACTGATATCTCCACGATATCGCTTAGAAGCTCCTTCTTGAACAACTTCATCTGCAGTTTTATATATATATTTTACTTTCAGTTGACCATCCTAGTTATAAAATAAAAGAAAGTTTTTAAATAATGACAGTTTATTTAAAAACACGATATATTTCAAACAACCAGATAAAACAAATATGTTCTCTAATTAAATAAAGATTGTTCTAAAAGAAGTTTATTTTGTAAGCATTCTTAATGCAAGCATGAGAGTGCCGAAAATTAAAAAAAGAGGAAACACGCATGTTCATAAAATTAATTTTAAAAGAAAAATAACGTGCACGGTGAAATCTATACAAATGTACGTTCATAAAATTTATTTCAAATGAAAAATAATGCTCACAGGAAAAAAATATACAAAATATTTTAAAAGTGACAAATTAAACTAAAAGAATGATGCACATCAACACAATAAAACATGTGTTTAAAAAAAACGTTAGCTAGCAGTCAACATTTTAAATCATTGGCTGGTGGTGGAAAATGGGAAAAAAGGGGGTGGAGGGGTAAAAAGTAGTTCATGAGAGAAATATTAAACACAATTCTACTTCTTTATGGGTTCTAGAATATCAAAAAGTAAGTTTAAAATTTTTTTGTGGATGGATAAATATTCAAAAGTAAAAGGCTTCCTGCAGAATGTTTGATTGGCAATGGTTAGAGATGAAAAATGGGGGGGGGGGGGACAAAAAAAATTACATGAGTGAGAAATATTGAATAATTCTGTTCTTTTATATGTTATAGAATCTGATAAAACATGTTTAAAATGAATATTGACATTTATATTTTGGATGGAAAAAGATTGAGAATCTAAAGTCTTTCTTGGAGCGTTTGAATACTGATCGTTATTGGAGTTTGATTTTAACAAAATAAAAAACCGCGGAATTAACGAAAATCGCAAAAAAGTGGAAAATCGCGGATCCGCGGAAAATTCTCATGCCTGTTAATGACATAAATGTTCTGTTTTTCCATTCAAATTCTAAAAAAATAAATAGCTTGTTCTACTTTTTCTACACATATTATACACTTTTAATGAAAATTGGCTACTAGCTAACAATTTCTTGTAATAGTTTTAGATTTAAAAATGTGACTGGAATATCAGTTTTGATATTTTAAAGAAAATATTTTATTTTTAAGGGCAACTGAAAATAGGTGCAGTCAATTGGCGTAAGTGTGGCATAAAAAACTGAGGTTCGACTTTGAATGAATGTTGCAGGTAAATAAATCGAGTCGTGATTGGAGTTGCACCAAATATTCGGTTTTCTGCCTATTCAGCAGATGACACTGTCTATTCAGTTTGGCTGAATAGCTTGATATTTGGTGATCAAATAGTGGAGTTAAATTTCAAATGAAATTAAAATATTTAAATTGATAAAAATATTTTCTATGGTATAAAATTAGTTTTCTTTTTCTTTTTAATCATCAATAGTTTTAGGAATAATATATTTAAATTAGTAAAATTATATACATACTTAAAGATCAATTCATGAAGTTATATTTTAAAATTATTTCTGTGTTTTGGAATAAGAATAAATTTTATTTAGCTTTCATCTCATCATTAGCCAAAATTTCAAAAACATATTCCATACAGAACTTGTTCTCTTAGAAGATTTTTTTTTTCTTTTTCTTTTTTTAATAGAAAAAAAGGAATTACATTAAAAATTATTTTTGAGTTTTCAGATACCTACTACACTTACAAACATACACATATATGCATGTGAGTTTGAGTTTGTTGATGTGTCTATTACAGAGTTTTGTTTCATTTTATTAATTTTTTACTCTGAATATTGTAGTAGTTATTTGAGTACATAATGCATATATATACACTTATACAATATATTTTTAATAGTTAATATGTATGTGCCTGCATATAAATAAGATAAATTTTTGAAAACTCAAAAAAGGAATTTTTTTTATTTATTCTTATTTAATGTATTTGGGCATTTTATTGAAATTCAAGATTTTACAGGGTAAAAGCAATTTAATGCTTAGATTTTGTGCTGCTACTTTTTAAGGCACATTGCATTCCTTTTTAAATTCAATGAATTATAAAAATAATTAAGCTATTCTGGGTGTTGAAGAATATTTAGATGGAAAATTATTAAGTATTCAGCTAAATACCGAATATTCCATCAAATTTTTGATAGATATTTGGAATCATTATTTTCATTATAAAACATAACTGACCAATAATTTTATATCAATCTGGAATAAATAAGTCATAGGTTTCAAAAGATTGATCCCCCCCCCCCTCCCTTAACATGGGTTTTGTTACACTAAGCCTCTAAATTGGGGTAAATAAGGAAGAACTTTTTTTTTTACAAATGTCACAGAGAGTATAACTGTGATTTAATTAATGCTATTATTTAGTAATTAGAAGTTTTTTTTTTTTTTTTTTTTTTTTTTTTGGGGGGGGGGGGGGGGGGGGATTTGGAATGATAAAAAGTTTTCCCAAAATTTAACAGAAAATACCTTTATTACAAAAAATAAGAAAAACTTTTCAAAAACTTTCTTGGATAAAACACAAATATTTGACTTATTTCTCCCCCCCCCCCTTTTTTTTTTAAATTCCAAAATTTAATTTAAGTTTCTTTGCTTTTTTATGCTCCTTAAGTTACTTTAATTCCTCTATGACCAACTCCAAGTGAGGCGCCTTTTTTTTTTTTTCTTCATCCTAGTTTATTTTCTTACACAGGATTAAAATATAATTTATTTATAGTAAATATGTAAAAAGCTATCTTTTTCATTATTTTGCTGTAAAATTGAATCTATAAGTTATTTACATCAGAAGATATCAGTACTTAAATGAATTATCTTTGATTTCTAAACTTTTTGGTAAAAGTTTATTTTTCACACTGAAAATTACAATCCTAAATTGTGAAAACTTATTATGAATTTAACACTAGAAATTTAGAACTTGTTTTGAAATAAAATATGTTATTACTCTAGAAAAACCTTTTAAAAAAATTATAGACCCTTGTCACACTTACCCCAGTTGACCCTATAAATTAATTTGGCACTTAAGTGAGACAAATAAAAACAGATGGAAAGATAAATTTATGGATGAAAAAATGAAAATTATTTCAAGATTAAAACAAAGTAAAGAATTTTTTGAGATCAGTTAGACTAATAAGAATAAAATAATAATAATAATAGAATAAAACAAATGAATTTTATAAATACAAAAATGTTTAAAAGAATTGTATTAAAAGTTATAACAAGAAAAATATAAAACTAATATAGTTTTGCTTTGCTTAAGACAAAAATTTAAAATTATATTTTATAAGTATGGATTCAGCATTAATAAAGAAATATTCCTATGAGATTCTGTTCTTAAAAAAAAAAAAAAAACTAATAGATTGTGTCCATCATAAAACTTTCTTCTATATTTTCAATATAACAGTGCTACTTATGGATTAGCATGCACAAAATTTTAATTGACATAGTTTCTTACAACAAACATTTGACATAACCAGTTTGGTGCCATTTAAACCAACAGATGCTGAGATGAAGTTTTATAGGAAATCACAGAAAATGCGTAACAGTAATATCACTGATTGGTCGACACACACTGAAATTATACCAGCATGCTTTTTTACAATGGGCATCTTAGGATATCAAATATGGTGCATACATATGCTACAGAAGCTGAGATACAGTCCTCCTATACATGAGGAAAATTGTAGCGTAGTAGCAACATCTATTTGCCAGTATGCACCCAAATTGTATCAGAATAGTGTATCATAATGGCTTTTGTATATGATACCTCAAGTTTTTGGCAATTATGTACTGTATAGAAGCAGAAGCAGATATATGTAGAGCCAAATGGAAAAAATAAAGCATAATAGAACCATTTGTCTGGCAATATGCACCAAAAGTTGATAGACAGTAATCTGTACCTGATGCAATTACATTTATTTTCTGAAATTCTGTGCAATAGTTCTTGATCTAAAACTGTCACAAAGACAGATGGACGGGCATTTTCAAAAAATGGCCAAATTGTGTTCAAGACACCTTAAAAAGTGTTTATTAAAGACCAAAAGTCTAAAATTTTTATTAATTAAATATTTTCTTCTACTGAACACGGAAGAAATTAATATTTGTCTTAGGATAATCTTTAATAAATTCTGAAAATAAAACAACAAATTGTGCATGTTATAAAACATACAAACAATAATCAAACCATTCAATCAATATTATATCATTACATTTTTAAGATGAAAATATGCTTTTTGTTCTGAGGCACTTACCGATATCTCTCAAAAGAAAAAAAAAAATCATTGTTTGAAAATATTAAGCCTACAATAAATTTATTTCAATTTACCATCTTCAAAGTTTACATACAAAATCTAAGTACAAATTTAACACTCCAAATGTAAAATAAATTGCACTAATAAATTATAAAATGCTGGTGAAACAAAACTTTTTAAAACCATCACAAACTGAAAAAACAGGTAATGATTGTTTTGGATAAAAATAATTAAGCATGAACCTTCACCAAGCAAAAAAATGTCAGCAAGTCTCACTTTCAAGCTCCATTCGCATCATGTGAAATAATTTCATCTTCCGTATTATTCTCAAATAAATTATTTCTTTTAAAATTTTACTTATTTTTCAAGTGAAAAACTTCAATTTATAATTTTAATTAAGTGTAATTTACAGGGGTGAAAGTCAATGAGAGGTCTAAAAGTAAAAATACTGATTTTACTGACCAAAACTGGATAAATACTGACTACATTTTTAAAAATACTGACCAATTTCAAGAAAAAATAAATAAATAAAAATAAATAAATAAACATTGTACAATAAAATATTTTGTTTTAATTCTGTAAAACAAAGTAAGTATGTTTAGAAAAACTTTAAAATCTATTAGCCAATAAAATATTTTAAAAATGTAATAAGTAAATAAACTGCTCAGGAAGTTCAAAATTGAGATTTTTGATAAGAATAAGTAATGAAATTTTAAGTTAATTTTCAGATTAATACCAAACTACATAATTGCTACTGAGAATATTTTGTGTCAGCTAATTTAATAAAATTAAATAACATACATATAGGTATACATAAAATATAATATGATTTTTATTTACTAATAAGCGAACTACTTTACATGATAAAACTTGATAAGCAATTTATTTAAAATTTAACATTAGCAAAATTTTTAAATTTATGGATGATTTTTGAAAAGTTCATTATTGGCTAACCAATGTACAAAATATTATAGCAAAAGACTTAGGTACAATGTAGACCTGAAAACAAACTCTACAGTTATATATAAATTACATTAAGAGCGAAATGATCCTACATTTAAGAAAATAAATGCTAAAAGAGCAGAAATTTTGTTGATTTGCAGTGAACATTACGTATTTCAGAAATCAGTACAAAGTGTGAATTCTGTCTTTTAACAGTAAAATAATAGAGAATTTTAGAAATTGGCAGTGAAAACATTACATATTTTGCTATTACATGTGATTAAATTTAAATTATGCCAAACAGTTCGAAAATTATTCTCCATTTCCAGAGCAAACCACAAAACTATAAGTACTTTGGCAATTGAACTTAAAAAAAAAAAAAAAAAAAAAAAAAAAAAAAGAGTAGGAGTTTTATAATTTGTGGTGAAATACTAATGTATGAATAGATTTTGAAAAAAAAAAAAAAAAATCTGATGTGGGCACCACATGACTTCCTTATACACTTTTAGAAATATACATAATGCTAAAAAACATTGTCACTGGAGCCGAAACATTTGGCTAAAAATATTTTAAAAAAATGCATGCATACGTAAAAAAAAAATAAAAAAAAAATTGTGCCTTGAGGGGACTCATGTCAAAGTTGTGCCTTGGGGGGGACTCATGTCAAAGTTGTGCCTTGGGGGGGGACTCATGTCAAAGTTGTGCCTTGGGGGGACTCATGTCAAAGTTGTACCTTGGGGGGGACTCATGTCAAAGTTGTACCTTGGGGGGGACTCATGTCAAAGTTGTGCCTTGGGGGGGACTCATGTCAAAGTTGTACCTTGGGGGGGACTCATGTCAAAGCTGTGCTTTGGGGGGGACTCATGTGCCTTGGGGGGGGACTCATGTCAAAGTTGTACCTTGGGGAGGGGACTCATGTCAAAGTTGTGCCTTGGGGGGGACTCATGTCAAAGCTGTGCTTCGGGGGGACTCATGTCAAAGTTCTACTTTGGGGGGGACTCATGTCAAAGTCGTGCCTTGGGGAGAGGACTCATGTCAAAGTTGTGCCTTGGGGGGGACTCATGTCAAAGTTGTGTCTTAGGGGGGGGGCTCATGTCAAAGTTGTGCATTGGGGGGACTCATGTCAAAGTTGTGCCTTGGGGGGACTCATGTCAAAGTTGTGCCTTGGGGGGGACTCATGTCAAAGTTGTGCCTTGGGGGGGACTCATGTCAAAGTTGTACCTTGGGGGGGACTCATGTCAAAGTTGTGCCTTGAGGGGGACTCGTGTGCCTTGGGGGGGACTCATGTCAAAGTTGTACCTTGGGGAGGGGACTCATGTCAAAGTTGTGCCTTGGGGGGACTCATGTCAAAGTTGTACCTTGGGGGGGACTCATGTCAAAGTCGTGCCTTGGGGAGGGGACACATGTGAAAGTTGTGCCTTGGGGGGACTCATATCAAAGTTGTGCCTTGGGGGGGACTCATGTCAAAGTTGTGCCTTGGGGGGGGGGGGGGACTCATGTCAACGTGTTCCGAACTTTTCTGTAAATTTCAAATGTCTAGCTAGTCGAGAAGTCAGTTAAATTGCAAGATTTGTCCAAACCGTTTTTGAGCTATTACCGTTTTTTGATACATTTTGCCCATTATGAACCTTATTTTCCTAAATATCTCCAAAACGGAAAATCATATAAAGTCCAAAAAGGGAGGTGCACAACTAGATGTTGTAACAAACCTATGTACCAATTCGCAACTTTCTACGTCCAACCGTTTTTGAGTTATGCGACCTACACCCACCCACACACACACACACACAGACACACATACATACAGACGTCACGAAAAATCGTGTAAAGTCGCTTATATCTCTAAAACGAGAGCTCGTGTTAAGACGAAACTTGCAGGTGTGCAACTAGACATCATGACTGTCACACGTATAAATTGGCAACATTCAGCGATCATTCGTTTTCGAGCAATGTGAAATACAAAATCCATTTCGCAAATCGGGATTACTATACTATCTTATACTTTGTATAAGGAAGTAAAAATAAATAAAAAATAAAATTGTGCCTTGAGGGGACTCATTTTAGAGTTGTGCCTTGGGGGGGGGGGGGGACTCATGTAAAAGTTGTGCCTTGGGGGGGCTCATGTAAAAGTTGTGCCTTGGGGGGACTCATGTCAAAGTTGTGCCTTGGGGGGACTCATGTCAAAGTTGTACCTTGAGGGGGGGACTCATGTCAAAGTTGGGCCTTGGGGGGACTCATGTCAAAGTTGGGCCTTGAGGGGACTCATTTCAAAGTTGCGCCTTGGGGGGACTCATGTCAAAGTTGTGCCTTGGGGGGGACTCATGTCAAAGTTGTACCTTGAGCGGGACTCATGTGCTTTGGGGAGGATTCATGTCAAAGTTGTGCCTTGGGGGACTCATGTCAAAGTTGTGCCTTGGGGAAGGGACTCATGTCAAAGTTGCGCTTTGGGGGGGACTCATGTCAAAGTTGTGCCTTGGGGGGGACTCATGTCAACGTTGTATCTTGGGGGGGACTCATGTCAAAGTTGGGGGGACATGTTAAAGTTGGGCCTTGGGGGGGGGGGGGGACTTCGGATCCGAAACAATTGGATAAAAGTGTTAAAAATGCATTTTCACCGTGTTTCTGAACTATTCCGGAAGTTTAATATCTCTAACTAGTCGGGAAGTTAGTTAAATAATTTTTCTGTTGAATCATATAAACGCTGCTGAAGGCAGCAGTGACACGAAGCAATTGGCTAAAAATATTTAAAAAATGCATTGTCACCGTGTTCTGAGCTTTTCTGGAAGTTTTAAATGTCTAGCTAGTCGGGAAGTTAGTTAAAAATCGATTGCAAGATTTGTACTGGTAACGCTGCCGAAGGCAGCAGGAATCGGAAACAGTTGGCCAAAAATATTAAAAAAACGCATTGTCAACGTGTTCTGGGCTTTTCTGAAAGTTTCAAATGTCTAGCTAGTCGGGAAGTCAGTTAAATTGCAAGATTTGTCCAAACCGTTTTTGAGTTATTACCGTTTTTTGATACATTATGGCCAAAACCAATATATTTTTGGTCATTATGAACCTAATTTTCCTAAATATCTCCAAAATGGAAAATCATACAAAGTCCAAAAAGGGAGGTGCAGAACTATATGTTATAACAAACCTATGTACCAATTCGCAACTTTCTACGTTCAACCGTTTTTGAGTTATTACCGTTTTTTGATACATTATGGCCAAAACCTATGTATTTTTGTCATTATGAACCTAATTTTCCTAAATATCTCCAAAACGGAAAATCATACAAAGTCCAAAAAGGGAGGTGCACAACTAGATGTTATAACAAACCTATGTACCAATTCGCAACTTTCTACGTCCAACCGTTTTTGAGTTATGCGACATACACACACACACACAGACACACCCACACACACACATACAGACATCACGAAAAATCATGTAAAATCGCTTATATCTCTAAAACGAGAGCTCGTGTTCAGACGACACTTGCAGGTGTACAACTATACATCATGACAGTCACACGTATAAATTGGCAACATTCAGCGATCATTCGTTTTCGAGCAATGTGAAATACAAAATCCATTTCGCAAATCGGGATTACTATACTTCCTTATACTTTGTATAAGGAAGTAAAAAATGCTGTGGATTAGCAATTACATAATTCTATTTCAGCAACTTTTTATTTATTAATCAGTCACACGAAAAAAAAAAAAAAAAAAAAAAAAAAAACACAATTTTTATTAAATGGCTATGAAAAAAAAAAAAAAAAAAAAAAAAAAAAACATTTTCTGTGGTCTATCTAGAATAAATTTAGGTCAATCAGATAATTTTAAAATCTGTTTAGAAAGTTAAAGCAAGAAAATTATTTTAGTATTTTTTTTTTTTTTTTAAAGAATATTTTGGGAAAAAAAAAAAGGAATTTCTTTTTTGATTATTTTTTAAACAGCATCACAGCTTGTTTTTTTTAATCCAGATTAATCTTTAAAGGCCTTTTCAACTTCTTTTAACATATTTTTTGCGACACTTAAATGATTAAATCTTTGATTCTGCAAAAGTTGTTAAATATTATTTATTGCTTCTCTTAATAATGTGCTATATTTTGGAGTCAATGATTATTCTGAATAGTTACAGATGATTGGTCAGTTTACTTACATTTAAGTGCCAGAGGAGCGCAATAAGACAAAAAGTACAATAAGAATGTGAGTTTTGTGTAAGAAAAAAATACTATTTTTATAAGTTAAAAATAAAGAGGGTTTAAGAATAATTAGACTAAAAATATTGACTAAATTCCTAAAATACTGACCAATCTTGAAAATACTGACTTTTACTGATTTTACTGACCATATTTCTCCCCTGAATTTATTCTTTTATCCTTATAAGTATCTTTAATATATTTATTGACTAATACTTTAACTCAAAAATAAAAGAATAAAATAAAATAAAATAAAACACAATATAACTTAACTAATTACTTGATATTAGTGTTAAACTTTGTTAATCATTCGCTTTTTTTTTTTAATTATTAACTTTTTTTCTTATTAAAATATTTTGCTTTCAGTTCTGAGATCATTAACAAGTGAAATATTAATCTTCCTTTCAGTCTACTCTTTTAGTTAAAACACTTTGCCTTTCGTTAATTTGAAACTTCTTTTCAATTTAATTTAAAAAATACACTGTTACAAAATCCTGTCTTTTCTGGATCAATCTATCTGGTATCAACAGCCTTTTGCTAATGCCAAATAATATATCTAGACTTTTACCACAGGTCCGGTGATTTCATTTTTCATCGTTTATGTGGCTTGCTAAAAAAACTGTCACACATTATTTTTCATTCCACTGATTGGCAAAATTCACATTGTGGCATTCCCTCAGATTTCAGCAACCTTGTAACATAATTATGCTGTCAATGGCTCTTTCTGAACACAAATAATTGGCATATGAGTTTATTATCCTCTGACTACATTTAATATGTAAAAAATCTTCTGTGTTTTCCCCTCTGATTGCGGCCATGAGCCACATCCCATCTCCCGACAACAGTGTTAATTCATCTGTATGATATTGTTGGCTATCACTTTACCTTTTGCGTATTAGATACTACATTCATATATGAGAATTTTATCAGGGGTATGCCCCATAATGTTCATATGTTGATACCTTTATGATATTTCGATAGATTCCCTCTATAACATCTACGTAAGAAATGTTTTTTGTATTAAGATTGCAAATATAATCTGTTGTTTAATGCCAAATTCAATAATTGTTGTCATAATTAATTTTCTTTGCTTTTACATCTAGCATGATAATTGTACAGTTCTTCTGGTAACATAAGAACTTTTTGTTCTTCTTCTCTGTTATTCATTATTTAATAAATTATTTATTGAACAAAATGTTAATGTTAATTATAAGATGTTATCTAGATAAGCAGTGATTACATATGAAATCCTGCATTTTTGTTTAGTATTGTAATATTTCTTTATTTATATGATCACAATTCTTATTAAACGATCATTTAGTAGAACAAATGTGCATAGAAAATATCCTTGTAGAAAATAATTGTAATTCTGTAAAAACTTATTTAGTAGACAATTGCTAGTCACTACTCATTTATTTATTTTAAAGTCATATATATATATATATATATATATAATTTTTAACATAACTCATGACTACCCCCTTTTTTTTGCCTGATGAAGGGTTATGCATAATTATTTCAACCCAAAACAGATGTTACAAATTTTTGCAAGTTATAGCGTTAGCTTACAACATTTTTTAAAATCTTTATTAAACATCCTATTTAGTGTATTTGTCTGCTATAATAAAATGTTAGGATAAAACTCAGTATTTTTAAATTACAGTAAAATTTGTTTTTTAATGTAATTTTCCATATTATTTTTGTTGTTGTCGTGTATGACAAAGTGCAGAAGTGATAAAAATAGAAGAATAATAACAAAAAAATAATAACAAAAAAAGGAGGCTCTGGAGGGAGCCTGTAACCCCTAGAGAGCGCATTCCCAAGTGGCAGATCCGGGAATGCCTTTATAGGTTATTCTTTGGGTGGTAAGAGGAAAATATAATACCTTCGCAGACCAACAGGTAGAAGTCCAACCCCTCGGGGCTCTGGCAATCATCCATTATGATATTATTTTTCATTCGCACAAATACAATGAATAAATTTGTAAGTATCTAATGATAATTTAAAATTACTTTTAAAATTTTCTGAAACAAAACATTTCATGAAGTTTACAAAATACTAAACAGCATAATTGAGCAAGCTATTGATGATGTATGAATAAAAGCTGCAAAAATAAAATGTTATAAATAAAATATACTTGATGTATAATGCTAAATTATATATGTAAAAAATCTATAACATTTAAGGTTTTTGTTTTAATTTTATAATGACTTTTCCTTAATTAGGCATTTAAAAATGAGATAGATATTTATTTCTTTTTAATTTCTGTTATTTTAATGTCGATTGATTTACATTTATACATAATGCTTGATCCTTTGATGCAAACTTATTAAATTGCAAAATCATGTGCATCAATGTTTTAATTAATTAAATTCAATAATTCAAATATAATTTCAATTCAAATTTCAATAATTCAAAAAAGTCCTCAGATTACTAACAAAAACATTAGTATAGATGATACATCATATCAATATAATGAGGCATCAAAATGTTATGACCATTGTGCAATAGAAAATAATTGTCTTTTACATACATATATATATAATTAATATTTTTTAGTTCTTCTATTATTTTTTTATTTTTAAGTCTAAATTAAATCATGTTACATATTCTCATTCTTTAAATTCAAGTTTAACTGTGTATTTTCAAATCTACAAGTCTACACACTCATGTTTTTATTGGGTATTGCTGAAATTATTCCCAGCTATAGTTTTTTATTGTGTAAGTCCTATAAAACTTCCTATGAATATTTTTCTTTTAAATTTTATTTTATCTCACAGCAATTTTTAAATCTTGCTTCTGTTTTTATTTGTCATGTCTGTTTTAATGTAAATCAGTAGACTCTGTAAATGCTAAACTACTGTCCTACAGAGTAACAGAAATTTACAACTATTTTGCATACAATAATCAATCAAAACCCTTGATGATTGTATTAATACTGTATGCTTTCATCATTTAAATTATTATTATTGTAAAGAATGTAGAGGAAAAATGTGCATATAAAATATATTTTGTAAAAATCCTCTACACAAATGAGTTGATGACATTAAGGTTGTTTTTAATATGTTTCAGATAACTACAAGTAAAAAAAAAAAAAAAATCGAATAAGCATAATTTATAATAAATAAAGTTAATAAACTCTTAAAAAATATAGACAATGTATTAATAAAAATACAATGATTGGTCTTTAAAAATGTGCAACTTAATAAAGAATCATGCCACACAGTAGAGCTGCAGTTATCTGAGCCCTGACTAACCGATTTTCGAGTTAACCAAGGCAATTCTGAAAAGTCCACGCAACTTGGCAAATGAAACAATAGTACGATTGGCAGAAAAAATAATCACTGAAAATGATGTTGCTGTCTGGATCAATGCAGACTATCATAGAATGATAGAACCTCGTGCAGATGAAGACTCCAAAATGACTGATGAGATGATTGTAGAGGCTGAAGAAAGTGAAAGTCACAATGAAGATATTGAAATGCAAAATGATAAAATTAATAAGAGTGAATAATGCAAAGCGATGGAAAAGCTGTCGAGTACCTTGAAAAACAGTCACAGACAACTTCAACATATCTGCTGCTACTACAACGATTGCATGAAATGTGGGCAATGAATAAGAAAGTTCCATTAAACGGAAGACACTTAAAGACTTTTTCAAGAAGTAACTTCTTAACTTTCATAAATTTTACTATGCATACAGTATTGTATTTTATAATTTATATATGCATGTATTATATTGCATTTTTAAGTGACTACATTTAATTATGTATTTTTTTTATTTCATTGACAATAAATAAAATAAAAGTAAAAAATAAATGTGAGGAAACATTTTTTGGAAGGTATAATTCATTTCAAATTGTCAAATCTGTGAGACTTAATGTTAATGGTTAAGACGAAATATACATTTACATGGAAAATTAATGAAAAGATATTTTATGAAATTGTTATTATATTTGGAAATAAAAATTAAAAAATAAAATATGAATTAATTTGTGTTTATTTTAAACTATATATCGAATGAAACAATAGAGATAATAAATAATATATATTTACTAATAATATTTTTAGTTCAGGTAATAAATAATCAGTGAGCCCAGTGTATTGTATACAGCATTTTCTTAAAGAGTGCCAGCAAACAGGAGTCTGAACTCAGAATTTGGTGTGAAAGTCAAGGAATATTGTCTTTTTTGATATAAATATATCTTTACTGATAAGTATAAAGGATTTAAGTCCAAAAATGTCGATTTTGAGTTAAGCACATAGACTCAGAAAAAAATTCTCAATTGATTGGTATAAAGGATTTAAGTCTATGTCATTTAGTATTTGAGAAAATCCATTGGTAAAAAAAGGTTCAAGTCAGAACTTTATCATTCATGTATGGTATAAAATATTTAATTCAATTTTTTCCCGTTATTAAATGAAGATTGACAATCACTGAAAGGTATAAAGGGTATAAGTCAACAAAATACCTTTTCCTAATCGATTCTTCTGATTTGTTTTTAGTTAAACTTTAACTTTATTTTTCGTCTCCTGAAAAATCAAGAATATGGACTTAAATCCTTTATACTTATCAGTACAGATATAATCTTTGAAAGAAAAAATTTGTGGAAGGGATATTTTAGTTCCTTATCGACACACTTTTATTTTATTATCAGTTCACTATAAACATTTAAAATGACATTAATTATATAGCATCCAGTTAGTACAGCTGAAAAAGTTCACTATATCCTGGGTTTACTAAGGTGATGTTTGACTGTTAATAGATACAAAAGGACATCTAAAAGGGGGCTATATAGCAAATTTGAAGAAAGTCATTAAAGTCATTTTTGAGATACCAACATTTGGTCCACTTACAACTTTCAAGGTCTTCCATTGTTTCAATGTTTTCTAATTTTCACCAAAACTATGTCCTCAGTCCAGAAAGACAAACTGTTATAGACACAGACCAAGTGCTGGCTGAGTGAAGGCTGTGTGTGACTCCACTAAAACTGGTTATAAAAATGTATTAAGAACTTTTGCTATGCCTGTATCCTGTATGCTTGTACAGTTGTTAGTTAAACCCCCTCCCATGTTTTCTCCGCTGCATGCAATTCACATCATCACACTGGAGTTCATTGGAACTTACACACCTAAGAGTACTGATCATATTGATCATGCAACTCCTCTTCAGGCTCTCTACATCTTTAAGTGTAGGTAGCTAGTGGTTTTTACACTGTAGGTATTCCCTAAGTGTCCATGATGATGATTATGATTGTATTACAGATATGGCAGTCAGAAGATTCCCCACACACATAATAACACATTAACTAATTTTGAAAAAAAAAAAAAAAAAAAAAAAAATTTTTTTTAATTATTATTATTCTGGAGGCTTTAAAACATGAAAAGCGCATAAAAATTAAATATAAAGATTTTGATTAAATGCAATACTTCCATTACATATAGTAGTTGAGTACAGAAGTAAAAATCTGACTCTTAACCATTCAATTTTAACTTATAAAATGGGAATATTTAATTTCTACAATGATACTTACTCCTGAGCTTTTCTTCCACTGACGTTGGTGCTTCTGCTTTTCCTTTTCCTCTTTTTCAGCTTCTTCAACTTGTGTTGTTTTGGCACGCGTCATTGTGGGTTGTTCTGGTCCATATAATCCAATGGCACCTTTTCCTTTCCTTAATTTTGCTTCAATAGGAGTTGTTATACCTTGAAGACTTTTTCCTAAACCTTTTCCAGGCTCATACCCCATCTGTGAAAATAAATATATAAAATTTGATTATAAATAATTATAGTACAAAGTTAATTACCTTTATTTCTATTATAATCAGGTTTTAACAAACTTAAAAATATTTGGTAGCCAGCGATTTGTTTTACTAGGCAGTAAAATATATATACTCCTGATTGTATATAAACTTAAACAGTTGGTAAATATAACAAATATTATAACTTAAAGTTATCCTTTATATTTAAATTTATAATTAAAGAACACAATATAAAATCGCTAATGAAGATGATTATTTCTTGAATTGTCCAAATTTATAAAAACGTTAATAAATATCTAGTACTTAAATAGAAATCTTAATTACTTAACTCTGGAAAAATGCTTAGTTTAAAAAGAAATTTTTGAAATAATAATTCTCACATAATGAATTAAAAAAAAAATTGTATGCAATTATGACCTAAGAAACAACAAAATTAAGCAAACAAAATATAACATAAGTGAGAAAATTTTGTTTATGCATGATGAAATAACAAAATAATAATTTGTATTTTAAATTCTGAGCAGATGAGATGAGCTATTGTTGTTTGCGCTGCAATTAAAAAAAAAAAGGGGGGGGGGAAGCTTGTGGTTTTATTGATTTTAATATGAAAATAATAGATCAGTGATAAGCCTAAAGCATTGATCACCAGTTATAAAATTTAGAACATCAATGGTGACTGCATTTGTTGATCATCTTGAACAGGAAAGAATTGTAATTTTTAAATTTTTTTTTCAGATATTTTTTTTTCTGTCGATAGCTTATATGTTTCACATAAATTTGGCAACAGTTATCAGTTTGTAATTTATTTTAATTATTTTCTACATATTACTTTAAAATTTCCTTATTTGTTTATTCTTTAATGAGTTTCTGTTACATTTATTTTCAAGGGGGGGGGGGGTCCCCCTAATACTAAAGTTGTTCCAGCAACATTCAAAATAAACAATCTTTTGCCATTGGGTCAAATTAATTGCTTACAATTTTGATTTTTTAATTATTTTCCTCATGCAAAGAACAGGCAGTACTACTAGTTTTTATATAAAATGGTGTATTATCTATTGTTGCACACTTTTGCTTGCAAGACAGTACTGAGAAATACAGTTTTAAAAACCTTTTTTGTTTACATATATTTTTTCTATACTCAGAACAAATGACAGCTATGACTGTTGCAAAGGCTTGTAGCCAGCATTTGACTTATGAATTCAAGAATTGTTCCTATAAGCAAATGATGATTGCTGCCACTAGATAAGTTTTAATGTGAATTAGTTTCCACAGGCATAAATGTTTATATATAGGATTTTTATTTCTTTTAAATGTCTATAAGTTTGAAGAAATAAATTATTTTCAAACAGATATATTTTTTTTTTCATCATATTATAAAAGTGTTGCATGAAAATTATTTTGCTAATAAAAAATTGTACACAAAATAAACTTACATGTTATCTGAATTGCTACATCATTTTCGTTCAATGTAGCAAGAATTAATGTCTGAAGAATAAAGAATATATATATATATATATATATTTCTCTAATGTGGACCAGTTACCACTATATTTTGTCGAAACAATATGATAGTGTTATTATGGGAAAATGAATTTCTTAGATTCATAATGTAAACTAAATTTTGAAAAAAAAAAAAAGAGATGGGGGGGGGAGAGAAAAAGAAATATTGTGGATAATAATCTATATACATACATATTGCATTAATGTATGTAGCACCAAAATCAATGACAGTTCTACAATGTGAATGATAACAACTGAATGAAATTAAATGAAAAGCAGATTTTGTAAATAGAAGAGAGTATTTATACATGTAAAATTGGACAGAGCAGGACCATTTGCAGAATAATGAAAGACATACGGGTGCTCAGAAGCCTTCCCGAGTGCATAGTGAAAAAAGAATTTAAAAATTTTAATTAGATCCAGAGATATTAATTAAATTGTCAACCTATGTCTAATTAAAAAACCAGCGGATCGTATTTTTAACCCTCCAGAACATTCCTCAAAAGAAGAAGCACAGACGGAAAATTTTGTGCGTTTTTGTAAAGCGATCCCTGTTTAACGATTAGAGATATTGAAAATACGTCTGTACCACGAGAAAGAGCATTTATTACTGATTCTTACGATATAATTTTTTTTTTGAAAAATACAGATTTTTTATATTTAAAAAAAAAGTTTTAAAAAGGGTAAAAAATTTCTATTTTTCTCGATAGTCTTTTTTGAAACACCCTGTACAAAAGAGTAATAGTCCCATTTCTTAATAACTGGTATATTTTGAAAGGTCATTTAATCCTCTTTCAAACCATATAAACATTTTAACAAAATATGGATTAGCGATCCATAATTTTAGATTTTATGAAACATCGATTTTTTCACAAAACATTTTATAATTCAAAATCTTTTAGAGATAAATCATTTCTTTTTTTTGTATAACGACCTCGATTAGACAAATCAGATCTCAAAATATTGAGACATTTCAAAAACTGAATCAGTTATGAATTTTTAAATTTTACGCTTTAGGCCATAGGCTTTAATGAAATTATCGATGCAAGCATTCTGCATTTGCCGGTGGTTGGATTACCATGGCAACTCCCGATATCTCGAAAGCGGGGCAAAAGAGTTTTTACTTCCTGCTTTACTGATTCAGGTTATGTGTTTTTTGACTGTGATTAAAAATTGCAAATTTCAAAATTCTACATTTTTACTTTGTCGCACACAAAACTTACTATACAGAGTTTTCATCACAAGACAAAGTTGGAGTTCAAATTTCATCGATTTTGGAGAATAAACAAAAAATTTATTATTTAATTGCAAATTAAATTTTATTCTAATAATACACGTATTTCAAATTCTAATTATGATTAAATTATTTTTAATACATCATTCAAAAGATATTTTAAAGTACTTTTATATTATCGATAGTGGGATTCGAGATTTCACATGATTTTCAAATTCTAATTATGATTAAATTATTTTTAATACATCATTCAAAAGATATTTTAAAGTACTTTTATATTATCGATAGTGGGATTCGAGATTTCACCTGATTTACATGTTTTGAGGTGGCCAGATTAGGTTTTCTTTTGTATCTCAGCTATTAATTAAAATAATTTCATAAGTAATACATCATTTGAAAGCTTTGTTGATTTGGAATCGAACAATAGATTACAGAAATTTCTACCACCAGATGGCACTGTAATATTTTAAAATTTCAATATTTCATATTCTAATTATGATTAAATTATTTTTAATATATCATTCAAAAGATATTAAGTACTTTTATATTATTGAAAGTGGAATTCGAGATTTCACCTGATTTATGCATTTTAAGGTGTCCTGATTAGGTTTCTTTTGTATCTCAGCTACTAAAAAGGCACTGTAATACAGAGTGTCCTAAAAGTTCCAGTACTGACGCTGATGTATTTTTTATTTACAAAACAACAAACCTTAAAACGATTATTTTTATGCTAATGATAAAAAGCACATTTAAAATAACGGAGGAAAAAATACAGAACTTGCATTTATAATAAATGTTCAAAATGTCCACCTTTTTCTAGGAGGCAACGCTGAACTCGTTTGCGCATGTGTTTAGAAACACGTTTTAACATGCTGGGAGTGACTTCTTGTAGAGAAACTTGTACCTACCTGCACAAAAAACCTGTATTATGAAATTGTCGAACGAGCTGATATAGCATATTTTAACTCGGTATTGCATCATCTGGATATTTATATTGCCAAACATCTTTGCATCTTTCATACGATTTACATTCAAAATAAGCTTCAAACAGCGTAATTCTCTGAATGCGTGATAAATAAAGGGCAAAACTGGGAAAATTCATTAGTGGCCAGTGGCCGGTACTGTCAGTTTCATTAGTAGCCACTTTTTTAAGTTAGTGGCCACTTTTCACATGATAAGACTATTTCTTTCAGACTGCAAAAAGCATTGTCACCATTTTGTGTTTTATCACCACAAGAAAAATAAGAAATACATATACAGTAGACTCTCGATTAACTGGGATGGTCGGGAAATGCCTCATCCCGGATAAGCGAATATCCCGGATAATCGAATTTATACAAATTTTGATGGAACATTAAGAAAAAATCGTGAGAAAATATAAAATTATTATACAATAGGACATTAAGGATTTTATTATTATAAAAGGAAGCGAATGAACATAAATGTTAATGCTATTTAGATTTACAATTAGAATAATTTACAAAAAAGAAAAAAAAAAAGAAATTTAGTTTACCTCACATTTTTGTGAAGAATGAAGTTATAGAAGTCTGTTTTTGTTTCTCATTTACTCTTTGACGAATTTTGCTACGCAAATTTCTCAACATCATTTTTTTCAGCAGGTGTGCTTTCATCTTCTTGCTTCAAGTAATTAAGTAAAGCCTCAGTGTGTACTAATGCGTCACCGTGACTTAATTTTTGATGAGTTACAAGATTTTCTTCATCGCTTTCGGAACATTCTTCGTAATTCCTTGTTTTATCTGAATCAGAAGCAACACGTAACACAATATCATCGTCACTTAAAACTTCGTAACATTCTATTTTAGAATCTTTGTTAATCCATTGCTGCACTGCTTCTTCGTCAACATTTTCAGAACTGTCTAACTTTCTCAATTCTTTTAAGATTTTTCTCTGCAAATCTGTACTATCATCGTCTTCTATAGGAATTTCCTTTTCTTTATCCGGTAAAATTGCCTTCCATGATTTTATAACCGCGGTGCTTTTTATTGATTTCCAAGCATCAGCAACATAATAAATTGCATCCAAAACTGTTAGATTTTTCCAAAAAGAAAGCAAATTATCGTATCCTTCCTCTACCAACTTAAGCAGCAAATTTCTACGGTATACTGTTTTAAGGTTGTGAATGACACCCTGATCCATAGGTTGGATGTCAGCTGTCACATTTGGGGGAAGATATTTCACAAAAATATTCCCATCTTCTGATTTTAAAATTTCTTCATTTGGGTGACTAGGTGCATTGTCCAGCAGAAGAACAGCTTTTTGAGGAAGACCGGCATTTTCCAAATGTTTTCGTACTGCAGGAACGAACTTAGTTTTAAACCAGTCAGAAAATATTTCTGCAGTCATCCAAGCTGTTTTATTACTGTAATAACTTACAGGCAAACTTGAATCTTTCTTCATTTTTGAAAAAGCTCTTGGCTTTCTTGCAGTTCCAATAACACACAAATCTAAAAAATGTGAGCCGGAGGCATTAGCACAACACAATACTGTTATGCGCTGTTTCTGCTTCTTGTATCCTGATGCATTTTTTTCTGTTTCATATGCTAATGTCTTTTGTGGCAAACACTTCCAATATAAACCAGTTTCGTCCGCATTGTATATTTGTTCGGCACTCAAATTTTCTTCACGTGCGAAATTTTGGAATTCTAAAACAAAATTTTCAGATGCAGATTTGTCACTACTGAGTTTTTCACCTTGCACAGTTATTTGGTGAATACCATATCTCTGTTTGAATCTCGTTAACCAGCCACTCGAAGCATTGAAATCACCGGGTATTTCAAGCTCTTTAAAAAAATGTTTTGCTTTAGCCGTACAGACAGCACCTGATACAGGAATTCCGGCAGCTCTCTGTTGGTTAAACCACACAACCATGGCTTTATCTAAATCTTCATATGTTGAGGTTTTCATTGTTTTTCTCTTACACATTCCTTTTGGACTATCTCAATTTCCAGCAAATTCGAGTAATTTTTGTTTCTTTTTAATAATGTCTCGCACAGTTTGATCACCAATCTCATATTCACGCATTAAAGATTTCACTGTACGTCCATTTTCTGATTTATTAATTATTTCCAGCTTTTGATTTATACTAAGAACGACCCTTTTGCGTTTTGACATCTTAATACTAGGAACAGAATATATAGCACGTGTGAAACTAATAATCTAAACAGTACTAATACTGCAACGGTGGGTGAATCATCTCCTGACTCCGCATTCCAGAACGGGAGAAACACCTGCTGGCTAGGCTCAAAGTCAACTGGACGAGTCCATTACAGAATGAAGGGTTGAGAAGAAAGCAGTCTTCCAGCACATTTCCGCATTCGTTTTTTTTTTTTTTTTTTTTTTTTTTTTGAGCCGTCCCGAATAATCCGCAACCCGGATAATCCGATCCCGGTTAATCGGGAGTCTACTGTAATAATAAAATTAACACATGGACACTGAAATTGTAATTTTTAATTACGCTCTTTTTAAAAATCCTAAATTGCACATCCTAAATTAAAATCTGCTTAGGGCTGCAGCAGCAAATATAAATAATAATAAAATAATAACAGCAAAAGGTTTTTTTTGAAATAATTCAGTAGTACTTTTTTTTTCAATTTATTTAAGTGAAATAAGCTGTTATCATTCACAGTTCACATTGATATTTTCTAGTAAATGAATCAGCTAATTCATCATCCTCATAACCATTTACATGGTCATGTGTAAATGTAAATACAGTTAGCAGTTTTATTACTTTTTCTTATTTCTAAAAACACACTTTTTTAAATGATTTTACTTCAATAGAGTTAAAATATTTCCTTTTAAAAAGTATAGACATGGAAACTTAGCTGCTTCATTAAAAATAATTTACTTAGCTGCCAAATGTGTAGCTTTAAAAATAGGGAGATTTTTACTTTAAAATAGGAAGGAAAAAGGAAGATTTCTACTCAAAAGAAAGTAAATACAAAAATTTTTGAAAAATACACATTTAAGCCAAATCAAATTTTGATACACATATTTGTCAAATGGGTTAAATATGCACTAAATACCGTGGAGATAATAATGGAAAAAATTGCATTTGATCATTAACTGCTAGTTGAAATGGAGTGCACATGTGTGTGTGTGGGGGGGGGGGGGGGGAGGAATGCATTTATATACTTCTTTACAGATTCTAGAATCTAATAAAGCAAGTTTAAAATAGATATTTATATTTTTACGGCAAATGGAGAATGATTAGAAATTATAAAGCTTTCTATAAGCTGTGTGACCACGGATCGCTAGGGGGAGGGAAAGAGGGGGGTCCAAAAAATTATATGAGTGAGATATATGAAACAATTCTACTTCTTTATAGGTTGTAGAATATAATAAAGCAAGTTTAAAATGAACATTGACATTTATGCTATGGATGGAAAAAGATTGGAAATCACAAGACTTCGATTTCCTATCGTCGCTCGATTTTTAGAATCTTTTAATGATCACAAAAAGTGGCGACTTTAGTGGCGATCGATGCATAATTTTTAATCGCCATCTTTTTTTCTTTAGTCGCCATGTGGCCGGTGGCGACCGTTAATTTTGCCCTTTAGTGATAAACGCATTTCACTATGAAGAACAAAATAACATAAAACTTTATTCTCACACAACTTGAGCGAGAAAAGAAACAAACTATAAAAATTAAAGAACTGATGCAATAATAAGCAGACGATAAAATTTAATATTTAAAAAACTCATGGACACAATGAGTTCTTTAAGTTGGAGTACTGGAACTTTTAGGACACACTGTATTTTAAAATTTCATTATTTAAAATTCTGAGTTTTAAGGTGTCCTTATTAGGTTTTCTTTTGTATCTCAGATACTAATTGAAATAATTTCATAAGTAATACATCATTTGAAAGCTTTGTTGATTTGGAATTGAACAGTAGATTACAGAAATTTCTAACGCCAGATGACGCTGTAATATTTTAAAATTTCAATATTTTATATTCTAATGAGTGAAGGTGTTGTAAGTTCTAAAACAGGGATAAGGCGGCGTAGGCACCACCGAGCGGGACTTTGCTAAAGCCAGAAATTTGAAAGATCATAACATGGTGAGCGAACAGGCTGTTTCAGATACTGAACCTGGAAGAGGGCGCTGCAGGCGCTACCGAGCGGAAATTCACTGAGATTAAATTTTTCAAAAAAGCTATTTTCACTATATGCCAATAAGCTGTTGTAAGAGCTGAAACGGGAAAAAGGTGCTGCAGGCGCCACCAAGCGGGAGTTTTGTAGTCGGATTTTTCAAGGATCGTGAACCAGCTGGTCGCAGAAGGCAGCTAGTTTTATAATAATAAAACTAAAAATGTGTATATTCATACAAAATACCATGTTTTTCATTAACATTTGCATGTACTCATTAACATATATATCGTTGAACCAATTCAAAAGGTAAACAATTTTTTTTTTTTTTTTGAGTTTGATATATTCTAATAATGACACCTTTTTTTTTTTTTTTTTTTTTTAAATCAGTACGAAAAAACAACTTCATTTTGTACTTATATCAGAAATAATAACATTAATTCTATATCACATTATATTTTTATATATTATATCTTCATGTGCATTATATAATATTCATTATTTATAACGTAATTTCTACAAAACCCACTTCAAAATTAAATTTTGTTAGAGTTAAAATTATTCTAAATTCTACAATTTATCTTACATAGATATACAAGTTAGAAATTGCAATTATGTAAACCAGATTTTTTACAGTAATATTAAATTTTAAAATGCCAATTTCTCAAAACTTAAAATTTTGAATTGGGCTGTCGATATATGAAATTAAAAAATTATTAAGTTATGATTACTTTAATTGAACTGAAAAAATTTCTTAAGTAACAGATTAAATAATGTCAAATTTTATCACCAACCTGAAGTAAAAGTTTTTGACCAATGCCTTTTGTATATTTTTCCCAGCTTGCAAATTCATCTCTAAAAAAGAATTTAAAAAAAAAAGAAAGAAAGAAAAAAGATAAGAAAAAGAAAAAATCTCACTCTATGGTCAGTTTTAGTATAATTATTTAACAATTTAAGCATAATTATTTAATACTGTTAATGGTTTAAGCATAAAATTTATCAGTTACACAAAATGCAATCTTCTAAATTTAGATGCAAAGGCTTTCTTCTAATTGTGTAAATAATAGATAAAAACTAGTTGGCATAGGTGGACTCCGCACAGTTCCCCATCACATATTTGTTTCCACACATTTTAATTATTGTTAAAAATTATCAAAGTAAAATTGACATATCACATCTCGGCAAGAAAAAGGACACAACTTAAAAATGCAATATTTGAGAAGAATCAACTTATAGATGGTATAAAAAAAAAATTTGGCTATCATAAAACTAACGTGAATGCCTCTCAGGTGGATGAATTGAGAGTTATAGATGTGACATTTTCCGTGCCCATTGGGGGCATTTTATATGCATTTTTTCAATAACATAAACCCAAATTTGCCATTTTAGGTTGATTTCTTTGGAAATCGAAACATTCCAATCACTTTGTTTATCTCTCTCTCTCTATATATATATATATATAATCGAAATCTTATCATCATGGTAACTCCCGAAATAATATTCCAAATCGAACCAAATTTGCACAGCGAATTTATCTTATAAATATCTTGGATAAGTTCGTTAACCAAGTTGCTCCAGAATTTTATTTTCAAGTGGCGATGTATGCATTGACCATATAAGGGTCTCAACTAAGTTTATAAATGAACTTTATCTGCCATGATATTTCCAATCGCTTTTTCTCACCAAAAAATCCCTAAATTCAAACTTTCATTAAAATCACTATGTCCAATTTCGTGTAAACCATATTTCTGCCATACCTTGCAATTGGCCTTTAAAGGTTTAACAGCGAACGCAAAAGTTTCTGAAGAAGAAAATATTTCCAATCATTTATGTACCCCTAAACCTTCATCCAAAATCTCTATATCGATTTCTGAGTAAACCCAATTTCGTCCATATGTTGAAATTGGCCGATAAAGGTTTAACTGAGAACGGGAATTTTTCTGAAGATAAGGGGAAATCCAATCGTTTTAGCACCTCCCCGAAAACACTTAATCCCGAACTTTCAACAAAATCACTATATCCATTTCCGAGTAAACCGATTTCTGCTGTGTTTAGCAATTGACCAATAAAGGGTTAACTGTGAACGCAAATTTATCTGAAGATGAGGTCCAATCGTTCTTTCTCATCAAAAATCCCTAACTCCAAACTTTCATAAAAATCTCCTTCTCCATTTCCGTATAAACCCAATTTCTGTCATACATTGCAATTGGCCATTAAAGGTTTAACTGTGAGCGTGAATTTTTCTGACGATGAGGACAATTCCAATCATTTAAGCACCCCCAAAAACACTTAATTCCAAATTTTCACAAAAATCCCTATAACCATTTCCGAGTAAACCCAGTTTCTGCCATTGGCCAATAAAGGGTTAACAACGAATGCAATTTTTTCTGAAGATGAGGTTTAATCCAAGCACCTTGAAAAACACTTAACTACAAACTTTTTTGAAAATCGCTATATCCATTTCCAAGTAAACCCAATTTCTGCTATATGATGCAATGGGCCGATAAAGGGTTAACAGGGAACACTAATTTTTCTGCCTTGCGACATTTTCAAAGTCGCATATTTACAGTTAATGATGTTCATCCCGGCATCAAAACTGATATTTAAGAACTGTTCTTACATCTTTACGATAAAAATATTTCTTTTCATGCATGTTTAAGTGAAATTTTGCCCTATTCTCCCATGTTAAAAAAATCGTAAATTTCGAATAACTTCTGAAGTTTTTTAATTAGAATGTTGCAAATAAATAGGGTTCTTGCCAGTATCATAAAATAATATTTTAAAACTGGTCTGACCTCTCTGCGATCATTTGTTCGTGAGATATCGTGTAAACAGACTAAGAAACTAACGGACTAACACACTAACAGACACCCTACAGACGGACACCATACAAATTTTGTCATTTTCGGATTCCTCACACCTGAAGACGTATAAAAAATTAAAAAAACCGAGGTCAAAAATTTTCACGATTACCTAAGTTCCCCATACCTAGTATGATGGGGAACTAATAAAATATGAAGATCATGCAATCAAATGAACAGCAATCAAAATTACCAGATTAACTGAAAAATACATTAAAAGTTCGCAACAGCTATTCTTATGCCGCCAAATGTCAAGTTATTTTATGGGAAAAATTGTTAATAAAATTACTCAAACTCTTTTTTTTTTTTTATTCTGTTTTTACATTCAGAAGGTTCATAATCTTTTAATTTCTTGTATTCCGAAAATTGATATTTTTCAATTTTTAATATTTTATTTTGGAGCTGAAAAATGCATTTCTTGCATTTTTTAGTGCCAAAATGAAATATTTTAATCTGAAAAATAATAATAATAATAATAATAATAAGTTTTGAAAAACAAAAATTGCATTTACGATTGTGAATTTTTTTAAATGTGAAAATGGACAAAACAAAACAAAAACATCATGTAGCGATTAATTCCATAAATAAATTTCCCCATAAAATAACAAGATGTTCGGTTGTTGGTGAAGAAGGTATTGTGTCCCCTTAACAGAAATTGCATTCATTGAAAGATGCATGTTTACATACATACACAATTTTTAAATAATAACAACAAAATTGTTTCACATAGATCTATTAAGTTTGTTACAGAGATATTTATCTAATAAAAATTAAAAATATGGATTTAAACTGCATAATTTAAACATTTAATAAGTAAAACCTTACTTTACTCCTCGAATATGACTCAGTACTTTCGGGACCCCCCCCCCCCACTTCATCAGAGGCAGCGTCGTTGCGGCTTGCTTATTTCTTTGTGATGATCTGTTCCTGTGCGGTTCTCTACATTCTACACCAGTTACGGTTGATGTGTAAAGAAACAAGCAAGCTGCCACGCTGGGGGAGGCCCTCCCGCAAGTGCTAAGGCAGTGATTTTCAACCATTTTTTTTGTCACGGCACACTTTTAACGATTTCAAAATTTGGCGGCACATATTTCACTTGGGGCAAATATTTCACTTTATGAAAGGTCACAGTTATCGAAGATAAAAAAAGTATAAAATATGGTATTTAACTGTAAAAACAACAGTTTTCTTTTACAGTGTAATTTTCTTTAAACAAACTTTACTCGTAATTAAAAAAAAGGCATTATAATTTTTATTATATATATTTCTAAAATTTGGCGGCACACAAAAGTGCCGCGGCACAGTGGTTGAGAACCACTGTACTAAGTCATATTCGAGGAGTAAAGTAAGGTTTTACTTATTAAATGTTTGAATATTGTGCTTCTCGCGTTATGACATTTTAAATGCATAATTTAAATTGAAGCATTAAAGTAAAATAAGAATTGAGGTATAATAAATCGATATAACAAACAATAAAATGTAATTAACAATTACTTTTAAAATTCAAGTACACACTATGCAAAATAAAAACTTTAAAGTTATATTATAAATTCATATATATATATATATATATATATATGCATATATATTCATTCTACTTACTTAGAAGAATTGTTTTGAAATGATCGTAATCCAGCTATTTGATTTTGTCTGCGGGTGCCACTAAATCCACTTCTTTGTTGAGAAAATGAAGGTTTTGCGGTAACTGGGGTTGGTTTTTCATCATCACTTGATATTTCCTGTAGAAAAAAAGAGAGAGAAAGAGAATATAAATATGGATAAGGAAAGCAAAAAAAAAACTGTATTTTGAATGTATTTATTTCATATAATTTCTTAGCAAACATTTATTTAAAAAACTACTATGAAAATATTGCCTTTTTTTTTTTATTTAGACAATTTTTGTAACCATCTAACTAACTTAGACCCAAATACTTAGAAGAAAATAGTCAAATCAATTATCTCAGGAAAATAAATTTCATGTCATAATTTAACCAATAAACTTTATGTGGCAAAATAAAAGTATTAAACCTAGCTAAGAATAAAATGTAAAAACAAATGTAGTTTTTCTTGTCAAGAAATTTCAGTGGAAATTTATAGACTAACAGAAAGCCCTTTCCAATTAGAAATTATGCTCAGCTAAGCAATTTGTAAAGAATATTCATTATAAAGTCTGCTTATATAATTTTAAAAACCTTACTTAAGGGCCTCATCCTAAGACACTTTAAGCAGAGAGCCCTGGCATTATCAAAGGTGACCTTCTGTGGTAGTGTTTCTAGAGACATAATAGGTTTTACTGCAGGTACCGTTATGTTGACGATATTTTTGTCATAGTTCATAAAAACGACTCCACAGAAAAAATTTAAAATCAGTTTAATAGCCTAGACCCAAAGCCAAATCAATTATCTAGATGTCAATATTAAACAAACTAAAAATAACACAAATTCAAACTTCAGTTTATAGAAAACCCACCAGCAGTAATGAAATTACCAGTAATAATAGTAAAACTCCCTATCACTCTAAAATCAATGCTATCCAGGCCCATATCAACCACGCTATTTTAGTTTGTTCCATCCCTCAAATTTTACAGGAAGAGTTAAAGTTCATCTAACAAGTCACAGACAAAGCAGGGTATCCTAAAAATATTGCCTGTAAACTGTACTGAAAACATATTTAAAAACTTTATCCCAAATCGTCAAAAAATTCCCCTCAAATTTACCTACAGCATACCATAAGATCGTGGAGACTCCTTAAAAATAAACAATAAAGCAGCAAAGTATAATTACAAGATGCTCATTAAACTCAACTGCAATATTTATCAATTTACCCACAGCGACAAAGACCCAACCAACCCTCTTGAAGTTGCCAGCATATATAAAATCCCTTTCTCTAGACCTAACTCTAACAATGTCTGTTACAATGACATGACATGACAAAAGGAAAATCAAAAATCGCATATAAGAACATTATTCTTATGTTCAGTTTAACAAAAATGTCACCACTTTAGCAAAGATGTACAGAATGAAAATATTAAAATCCAATTCAGTGAAACAAAGAAACTTGCCAAATATGAAAACCCGACCTATGCCTTTATTCATGAAACTATTGAAATTTTAAACAATTTTGAATCCTGCAGTAGCAATGAGCCCAAAGTTGATCTAGACCAAATCTAGCACCACCTATTTCAGGATCAGCCAGCAAGAGCAAACAACAGCATTAGCTCTCTAGGAACGCTACAACAGAAGACATCCTTTAATAATGCTGGAGGTCCCCAGTGAAAGTGACTTAGGATAAGGCCTTTAAGTATGTTTTTTTAATTTTTTTAATTATGTAAAAAATTTGTTCTGTTATATAAGTCTCAGAAAATAAAATTCTTGCTAAAATTCTAATTCAGACAAATATGAATGATTTTTAGAAAACTATATAGACATACAATGTAAGTTTGAATAAATGAAAGCATTTTAGTCATAGAATTTGTCGTCTGAATTGTGATTTTCTGAATGACTTCTATTAAAGGGATACCTTTCTAAAGGACCAACTTTGTATGGCACGAGATTTCACTATACTTTGAAATGTCTTCCTTAGTGCTGATTGTAGATTAATTTGGCAAGGTGCCGCATCTGTCAACCTTTTTTTAACATGTTTTAGTAGCCTCAAAAAATATTTTAGCATGAAATTTTGTAGGTAAACTGTATTTTCTAGGATGCTGAATCCAAATATGATCTCTGTTTCAATCCACCACATATTTTTACTATTTATTATTACTATTGTCACTACATTGAAATAAAAACTGAACATAATCTTTTTAATAATTAAACAAACTATACCTTCACATAATATATTTAACATTTTGTGTTCACATTTTACTTTCCAAACATATACTATTGTAAGGAAAGTATTGAAATTATGAAAAAATTTGACTTTGGTATATTTACATATTTTGAGGCATCTTGAATTCATTTTAGCTATTTTTACAGTGATGTATGTGAGTGAACACGATAGCATCTAAACAATTTGTTCAAATGAATTGAAAGTTGATATGTATGTTATAGGTCACTGTAGCATAAATGATGAACCCTATCGATTTTGGTGAATCTAGCACTTATAGATTTTTTACAATGACATAAAGAAATTTTTTTAGCATTATGGCATAAGGGATCAAATTATTTAAAGTACTATAGTGCCTAAATAATGCCTAATTCAATCAAGCTGACATGTTATAAATCATCATCACATGCGTTGTATAAATTTTCGTGAACATAGTGCTTATAATTTTTTGCATGAACACAACAAAAAATTCTTTTTATTTATGATCTATGGGCTCAAATTATTTGAAGTACAATACTGTTAAATGGCATACTATCTGGAGAAAAATACTCAAACACCCTATTATAGTTTTCTCTTTTGCTTATGTAACGATTTTCCTTACTTTTATTTATTTATACAACAATTAATTCATGTTTGGAAAGTTGAGTGGAGTTACTCCCGATTTTTTTTTTTTTTTTTTTTTGTCAGTGAAAGCTATTCTTCCTTTTTTTTTCTTAAAAAAAAAAAAAAAAAAAAGCTGTTTTAAACATGCTTTTGTTTTCACCTTTTCCACTGCTTTCAATTTCACTCCTATTTTTTATTTTACATTGTTTTTTAAAAATTTACTTTTACAAATACTGTTTTACAGTACAAAATTATTATTGAAAATGGTTTTGATAATCAACAACAGGATGCCAGATTTCACGTGAGTTTTAAAAAATAAAAAAAGATGGGATGATGTATATATACAGTCGAACCTCATTAACATGAACACTGTTAGCATGAATTATTTTTAACATGAACTGTTTCCACAATCCCCGTCAAAATGAAGATTAGTTTAGTTATACGAAGATTAGTTATTGATAGCATGAACTACTGACAACATGAACAAATTTTTTATCCCCCTTAAGATTCATCTTAACGAGGTTCGACTGTATTAACCACTTTTCAGGTTTTAGTGAGTAAAAATCTATTTTTAAAAAAATCCTATGCGGTTTTTTTGGTGCAGACCTGTTATTTGAGGAATATAAAAATTGCTGTGGCAGTCATTCCTCAATTAGATATTATTTACTTTTTCATTCATATTTCATAACTAGCTTTGCTCGCAGATAAAAAGAGGGGAGGGGGATGCTTAACAAAACATTTAAAAAAAAAAACTTAACAAAACAAAACATTTTTAAAACAGAAAAAAAAAAAAAAAAAAAAAAAAAAAGGAGAAGGCAATACATTTATTCTGAATAAATGAAATCAAATAACTAAATCCAAAGCTTAAAACCCAGTAAATTACAACTCTGCTGAAAAGAAAGAAAATTTAGAAGTACACAAAGCCATTTAGTAAAACAGAAGCACTTCATAAGAAACTTCAAAAATACTTATAACAGGGTTCACCCAAGTGGGCCCAGCTCGAAAAAACCCGCCCGGGTTTTCTCGGGCAGACCCACTTGAAAAAACCCACTATTTTATAAAGTGGGTTTTTTTTTCAAAAAATTCAAAATTCCCACCTGGATTTGGTCAGTTTTTTTTCTCTTTGCATTCAGCACCAGCTTCATCTGCATCAATCGAGAGATTTTTCTCAACTTTTGGATTAGTTTGGAGTAAGCTATACAATCGTTTAGGGGTTGACAAAGCAGCAAAACTCGTAAAAGTATATCGTCATTTACGATAAAAATCAAACTATGCACTTCACTCAGATGTCCAGACTCACTAAATTTTTCATTCAGTAATATAATACTTTTTTCTGTGTTTCTATTCTGTTAGAAAATCGTAAAAAAAGTAAGAAAATCGGTTTCCATTCAACAATATCTGATATTTTTTATGTTTTACCTTACTGAATTAAATACATGTAATTATGCTTATAAGAAGTTTTTAATTTTTCAAACAAAAATGCATATACTGACATATTATATTTAATAATGTGTGTATACGTAATAATTAAGTATAATAGCTTTTTTAATAATTTGAAAGAAATCTAATTGCAGTTGCATAGCATTAGTATATGATATAATAGTAGTGATCAATAGCTATGAATCACTGGACTTTTAAATTAGGTTTAAGTTTTTTTCCTGTGATCACATTTAAAACTGACCAATTTAGGTAGAACATTTAAAATGAAATCAAGATTTAAAAGTTTCCTGAAAAAAAAAAAAAAAAAAAAAAAAAAAAAAAACAATAAAAAGTAAAACCTGGGTTTTAGATGATGGGCCCAGGTGGGCTAGGCTTTTTCAAAAAAAAAAAAAAAAACGGGTTTTTTTCAAACCCTTACTTATAATGCAACCATGTTTCCTGTGCCTAGCACGATTCTAAAGTCCCGGAGGGGTGCCGAATTGATTGACAGGTTGGGATTTGGTAAACATCCAGTCATTCAACATTCCTTAATAACAAATTTGTGAAACTTTCGAAATTAATTATAGAAAAATTCAGTGGTGAAACATCCCAATTCATGAGCTTTTGGAATACTTTTAAAGTTACTATTCATGATAATGAAACTTTGTCAAAGGTAGAGAAATTTAATTATTTAAAAAGCTATCTAACTTCGATAGCTTTAAATTCTATACACGGGTTAGAGATTTCCGAACAAAATTATGACAAAGCCGTAGAAATTCTTAAACAGAGATTTGATCAATGCGATATAATAATTAATCATCATATGAACAAATTGTTAAATTTAGCACCTGTTTATAAATCTACAGATATTTTTAGATTAAAAAATTGCATGAAGAAATCGAGATAAATATTAGATCATTATCCTTGTTACAAGTTGATGAGAATAATTTTAGTACTATGTTAATTGCAGTAATTCTAAGTCACTACCGTCTGATTTAAATTTAGAATTTAATAGAAAACATGCATCCAATTTACATGGAATTAGAATTCAAGAACTATTAGATTTCACACAAATGGAAATAGTTTCTCATGAAAAAATCTACAAAAAATAAAATAAACAAACAAACAAAAAGTAATAAATTGAGTACTGGAGACACTAATAGATTATCGTCTGCACATGAATTATCCAGTTCTTCTGTTTTCTTTCAGATTTTGGCAACAACCAATAAAGGTTTTAGTTTAGATTTGAAGCTTTGACTGCATTCGAAGAAAAGAAATTTTTTATCTCTCACAATCAAAATAAATTAGATTTGGAACTATGTTCCTTAAGTACTTTTTCTGTAAATAACATTGTATAATTTGTATATAGAATTTTTAATTTTACTATGAATATTAAACTTCAAGAAAAAGACAGCATCGTTCTATTTTTCCATTATCTTGCTTCATAGTAATCTGGCATTTTAATTTGTTCTTTATATTCTTAAGATTTGAAAACCACTGAATCACAAATTATTTATTACCGTTATTGCTTTTTTTCTCTCAATAACAGAGGTTATCATCTTCATTGCCGAAACGTCAGTGGAGGCCCTACATTGAGACTCAAAACGGTTTTGGGCTGTGTCTGTCTGTCGCGCGATAGCGGCCACAAAAATAGCGCTATTGACTTGAAATTTGGTACACATGTTCATGAGCACCACGAAATGAGCTGTATAGTTTTTGGTATGTATTCCATTTGTAGTTCGTATACAGGGACACGCCAAAGTTTTTCTTATCATTACGGCCTATGGGAGGAATTTGTATGTATCGCGATGGCGGCCGCAAAAATAGAGCTATTGACTTGAAATTTGGTACACATGTTCATGAGCCCCACGAAATCAGCTGTATAGTTTTTGGTATGTATTCCCTTTGTAGTTCGTATACAGGGACACGCCAAAGTTTTTCTTATCATTACGGCCTGTGGGAGGAATTTGTATGTATCGCGATAGCGGCCGCAAAATTAGCGCTATTGACTTGAAATTTGGTACACATGTTCATGAGCCCCACGAAATCAGCTGTATAGTTTTTGGTATGTATTCCATTTGTAGTTCATATACAGGGACACGCCAAAGTTTTTCTTATCATTATGGCCTATGGGAGGATTTTGTATGTATCGCGATAGCGGCCGAAAAAATAGCGCTATTGACTTGAAATTTGGTACACATGTTCATGAGCCCCATGAAATCAGCTGTATTGTTTTTGGTATGTATTCCATTTGTAGTTCGTATACCTGTCCGTCTGTCTGTCTGTCTGTCGTGCGATAGCGGCCGCAAATATCACTCTCTTAATTTAAAATTTGGTATACATGTTCATGATCCCCACGAAATTAGCTGCATAGTTTTGGGTGCGCATTCCATTTGTAGTTCGTGTACAGGGACACGCCAAAGTTTTTTGAAGTGAAAACTTCTTTAGGCGCGTTGAGCACTTTTGGGTGAACAAAAATCTTTAAACTCCCGTCATCGTCAGCTAACGCTTTCCATTTGAAGTGAAAACTTTTGGGTGAAAAAAATCATTGAATTCGCGTCATCGTCAGTAAACGCTTTCCATCCTTGTATGATACAAATAATGTACCATACAATTAACTTGCTAATGTGAAGTGTTAGTAATTTTATAGTATATATTGTTTTAAAATCTGGTGCGGCTCTACACGACTTCTCTCATCTCCGAGCACTGTCTCTATTGCAGTTAGACCTCACAAAACCGTGAGAAAGCCCAAAGCTGCCATTTTTCTCACGTTTTTACAATCTGGTGCGGCTCTACACGACTTATTTTATCTCCGGACACAGTCTCTTAAAGATTGCAGCCGGAAACGTTGCAGTTAGACCTCACAAAACTGTGAGAAAGGCCAAAGCCGCAATTTTTCTCACGTTTTTACAATCTGGTGCGGCTCTACACGACTTCTCTCATCTCCGGACACTGTCTCTATTGCAGTTAGACCACACAAAACAGTGAGAAAGGCCAAAGCCGCCATTTTTCTCACGTTTTTACAATCGGGTGCGGCTCTACACGACTTCACTCATCACCGGACACAGTCTCTTAAAGATTTCAGCCGGAAACGTTGCAGTTAGACTTCACAGAACCATGAGAAAGAGCAAAGCCGCCATTTTTCTCACGTTTTTAAAATCTGGTGCGGCGCTACACGACTTCTGTCATTTCTGGACACTGCCTCTTAAAGATTGCAGCCGAAAACGTTTCAGTTAGACCTCACAAAACCGTGATAAAGGCCAAAGCCGCCATTTCTCTCACGTTTTTACAATCTGGTGCGGCTTTACACGATTTCTCTCATTTCCGGACACTGTCTCTATTCCAGTTAGACCTCATAAAACCGTGAGAAATGCCAAAGCCGCCATTTTTCTCATGTTTTTACAATCGGGTGCGGCTCTACACGACTTCACTCATCTCCGGACACAGTCTCTTAAAGATTGCAGCCAGAAACGTTGCAGTTAGACTTCACAGAACCATGAGAAAGACAAAAGCCGCCATTTTTCTCACGTTTTTAAAATCTGGTGCGGCTTTACATGACTTCTCTCATCTCCGGCCTCTGTCTCTTAAAGATTTCAGCCGGAAACGTTGCAGTTAGACCTCACAAAACAGTGAGAAAGACCAAAGCCGCCATTTCTCTCACGTTTTTACAATCTGGGGCGGCTCTACACGACTTCTCTCATTTACACTGTCTCTATTCCAGTTAGACCTCACAAAACCGTGAGAAAGGCCTAAGCCGCCATTTTTCTCACGTTTTTACAATCTGGTGCGGCTTTACACGACTTCTCTCATCTCCGGCCACTGTCTCTTAAAGATTTCAGCCGGAAACGTTGCAGTTAGACCTCACAAAACTGTGAGAAAGGCCAAGGCCGCCATTTTTCTCACGTTTTAACAATCTGGTGCGGCTCTACATGAATTCTCTCATCTCCGGACACTGTCTCTATTCCAGTTAGACCTCACAAAACAGTGCGAAAGGCCAAAGCCGCCATTTTTCTCACGTTTTTCCAATCTGGTGCGGCTCTACACGACTTCTCTCATCTCCGGACACTGTCTCTATTGCAGTTAGCGCATTAAATAAAATTGTAATATAATTTTTGTAGTAGTAGTTTATATTAATGAATAAAAAAACACTTCATTTTAAAGTATTTACTACACAATAAAATATTTCCTGACGATTCAAGAAATACACATGTAATTGTTCACGTTTTCACTTCTGTCGGCACTCCCGAATGCAACTTTTTTTTTTTTTTATCATTACGGTCTATGGGAAGAATTTGTATGTACCGCAATAGCAGCCGCAAAAGTCCTTCGATTGACTTGCAAATTGGCGCACACGTTCCAGCTTTGCATAAACGTAAGTAGCTGTATAATTTTTATTGCTATATTGGTTAAAAAATGTGTATAGGGACACGCCAAAATTCTTAACATTACGGCATAAGGTGTGAATTTCTTTTAAACGCATTTTAATATCATTACTTTGCAATGAAGAAAATGAAACTAGCGTACGTGAGTAATATGCTTAAACTCATGTTGTTTGAAGAAAATATGTGCTCTTAAGCTTTCTAATTAATGTACAGGATCTTACAAAAGTGTTCTGATAATGTCACGTAGTCATGCGAACTATGTTAAATTTGGAACAATTATTAATTTTAAACGCAAAATAAGCTGAATAGTTTTTACTGGTGTATACAATGTTTATGGTTTGTTTACAGAGCCACAAGAAAGAATTTCGTAACATTAGAGCCTATGGACAAACTTTTATTTAAGCGCGCTCTTTAATGCGTTTATGCTGAATTGAACTTAATAAAATTAACATACATTATAAAGATGCTTAAAATCATGTTTACTCTTGAAAACAGTTATGTATAGTCTAAATAATTTATGAGACCACACAAAATAATTCCGAGTATATACTATAATCATCCAAATGATGTCAAATTAGTTTGAAAAATTAATGAGTTACAATTAATTAAATTTATTCTTATTATTGGCGTTTATAATGACTGTGGCTACTTTTCTGGGATACATAAAATAATTTCGTACTATTACGGTCTATAGTCAATATTTCTTAAAAGTTTATTTTAACATGGTTACACTCCATCAAATATAATGCAATTTTATTAGAATATTAAAAGCATGTTTTCCTGTTGATAATTGTGGGCATAGACTTAGAAATTAGTTTAAAGGTTACGCAAAATATTTCCGATATGCTATGTAATTTGTTTTTGTATGAAAAATGATAGTTATGAAATTTGGTATTTATGAATTTCAGGGAAATAATACAAGACTCATTTATTAAGAATACATATTGTTGCGTACTTGGGGGTCCGTAAGTTGTCCGAGAATGAAAGGCGAAACTTGCAAAAATTCAGTGATGTAGTCACAGAAAGTTCCAGAAAAATACAGGTCTATAAACCAAGTATCAGCTTCAAATCAGCCAGTAAACACAGCTTAAACAACAGCCGTTAACAGCAAAACAACAGTACAAACTGTTTAGCAATAACACATAAAGAAAGTCTCATCCAAAGAGACTCACAGCAAAGCAAGCATTTTACGAAACTGACACAGATCTGACACTGACCGCCTTGGTGAAGAAATGCTCCTTTTATACTTTTCTATCGAACACAGACTGTTCTGGAAAATTCTCGTATCTCATAATGAGATTCGAGCTTCCATATTTGGTATATCCCTAATAAGGATTTTCTCGCCAAGGTCGCCAAAAATAGCCAAGGAGGGAAATAGTCGCCAAATTTGGCGCCAAATCCATTTCTTCCCTTATAGTAGCTTTTTTAAGTGTTTTCAAGGGAAAATTAGGCGATTTTACGCTAAAACGACTAGAAATGCACAAAGTTAGCATTTTATTAACTTTACTAAACCTTTTGAAAGAATTTATACAAAAATAAATGCGATTATTTACAATTCTGTAACACTTTATAGGATATACAAATAGAGATGCAGCGGGGGGTTGAGGGGGGCGGCAGCCCCCCTCAAGAATGTATCTGATTATGGTAACAAGTCGATAGAATCAATATATACAATTATATAATAAGGAATAAATAAAAATGACCTATTGAATAATGTCTGATGTAAATAGGACGTTGAGGCTCCTGATCTGCAGATCCACTAGTTTTAACATTGGACTCATCAAGTTAGTATATGTGCAAAGGCTTAAATGATAAATAGACAATAAGACTTCTTCACACACAGTCTTATTGTCTATTTATCGTTTGTACACCAGTTTTTCATTTAGTTTTGGTGAAAGGCTTAAATGGTCACAACAAACATGGTTGAAGAATTTACGCGCACACACACACATATATATATATATATAAAAAGATAAATAAATAAATGAAAACAAGGTTACATCTTCTTCATCCGATTCTTTCTTTTCAGGTTTCTCTCCCACAGTTCTAACACCTCCACTGACAAAGTTGATTTGGGATGAAAAATTAGCGTTTCCTTTGAGACCAAAGCCAGGACGTTCTTCATCTTCACTTTCATCACTAGCAAATACACCTTTAAATAAAAGCAAGGGTAAATAAATAAAAATAACTCTACAGAATTTTGCATTCTATATAGTTAGAACTAAATAACATTATAGCAGTAACATAATGAAAAATATATGACCAAAGACAGAATCATGCAAAAATTAGATATTTTTAGACAATTTATATATATATCCTTCCTTTCTTGGGTTGTTTTTTCCCCTGGATTTCGATTTAGTTTGAGTTTTTCTGTTGGAATTTGGCTGAGTTGGTTAGTTGTATCGTCTGTTTTGCGGGCTGTTAAAAATTAAATTTGGTTTCTTTATATATGTGTATTTCATTCCCTGATGATTTTTTTTTCCACCTTTCTTAGCTTCTCCTACATAGAGAAATTGTTCATTCTTATTGGTCTTTGTGGTTTCGGTGATCTTGTGCCTGTTGCTTGGCTTCTACTGCACTTAATGGGTCATTATTGTTAATTACAGGGTTCTCTTTTTTCACCTTGAAATATTGTTCTAGAGTCAACCTTCTTTTCATCAGTCTAATTATACGGTCCTATTTCAATTTTCAACAGGTATTGTTGTACAGTGGATTGGCGTCAGTGCTATTGTTGAACTTGATAATTGAATCAATTTGAGAAATCTTGTTGCTTTGTTTGCGTGTGTATGGCTCTTTGGTGAATTGTTTGACTAACTATTCTTTGTTCTCATTCTTTGCTTCTACTATTAAAAGGATTATATATATATATATATATATATATAATGGCTCTTTTATAAAACTCTGTTTTACAAAAATGATCTCTTTTTAAAAATTTGGATAAATGCAGTTTTGCTCACAGGTTTACCATGGGATTTTTTAGTGGCATTTGCAAGATTGATAAGGTATTTTTGATAAGGATAATGACTAAGGACGTGTTGGTGACAATGATAGTCACAAATCTATTTTTGGTTATCACAAATACATAATAACCATGATTATTAAATGTTAATTGGTCAAATTTTTTGGCAAATTATACTCTGTCAAGTTCTACTTCATCATCTTTGGTTGAGAAAACACAGAAATTTTCTACAGATGACTTATGAAGAAATTTCACATTTCACAATATAGACTAAGTGATCTAAATGTTTCAATCACTCAGACAATAAAATATTTTTATTGAATTTCTCTGTTGAATATTGTAACCAAAACTAAATTGCCTGTGTTTAACTTCATCTCAGTTGTAGAAGAGCATGTGACTGCATTAAATTTTTTCTTAATAATTTATGTACATTCTTTTAATTTTGGTGTTGATTTTTACTTTCTCTTACCTATAAGGTAAGATATGTATAAGGTATGGTAAGGTAAGATATTCAGGTAAGGTAAGATATTTCAGGTAAGGTAAGATATGTATAAGGTAGATATGTATTTCAATAATTTTTTTTTTTATTATAAACTTCTAACTGTTCTTATTCAATGAAGGAACTATTTAAATATTCTAAGAATTAATATATAATGAGAAATTATTGAAAAAAGTATGTTTTAAAGTAAAAAAAAAAGTTCCACATAAGAAAGCATCATTTTTTAACAGATGCCAAATCCATCACTTCCACCAAATCATCTGCATTTGATAAATCAAAATTTCATTTACAAGAACATGACATCATAAAATGCAGCAAATATGGCTACTGAACGCTCAAAGTAATCAAAGAAGTAATCTGATTCTAGATCGTTACATAATACTTACTTCGGTTTAGTGCTGCTATCTATCTATCTATCTATCTATCTATATATATATATATATATTATTATTTTTTTTTTTTAACTAAAAGGTTTGTAGATGATATTTGAAAAGTCGGCGAACGAATTTGGTCATTATTTTTATAGCTCAGAGATTAAAAGTTGACCCCGAGAGAATCTCAGGCTTAGTTCGCTTCGCTGAAAACGACAATCTGAGTGACACTCAGGTTTAGACCTCAAAGTGTTAAAGAAAACTTTGACCCTCCCTCCCCTTTCAACTTCTTAAGGATTAAATTTTGTTAAATCAATTTTTAGTGAGTCTCTATGTTATGAACAGTACCTACTGTCTACATTTTATGTATTTAGCTTCAGTGGTTTGAACTCAACATTCATAGATGAATCAATCAGTGAATCAGTCGTATTTTGTGTTTATATACACAGATTCCTGGCTTGAAATATTTATAATGTGATTCAAGTTCAAACTTCGATCATTTATCCTGTTCAACTTTTGGTGAATCAGGTGCAGATAAATGTATTTTAGAATAGTGTGGAATAATTCTTGATTACTCTTGATGTAATTGCAATTATGAATGCTTTGTTTTAGTTAAATTCAATTGACACATGCAATGACAAGCATGGTTGGTTTTTTGACGTCAAAAACTGGTTTTTGACGTGACATGTGTCAAAAATTGGTTTAAACTGTCAAAAACTGGTTTAAACTGTCAAAAACCATAGGTGAAAAATCTAAAGTATAATGTTAAATGATTTTATGCACATTTTTAAGTTTCAATGTACTAAGTACATAAATTAACATTCATTATTTGTATATATATATATATATATAATATTTTTCTAGAAAAAAAAAAAAAAAAAAAAGAAGAAATGTTAGGAAACATATCAATGCATCATCTTAAGAAAAGAGTGAACGTTATAAATTTTTTGTAAATTGTCTTAAAGCTATACAAATTTGGATATATAGGTGGTAAATTATAATAATACAATTAAGTATATAAATTCTTTAAAACTAATTGAATAAAAAAAAAATAAAAAATAAAAATTGCTTAAAATTTTCCTCTAATTATTATTATTAATTTTTCCTCTTCGATTTAGCATTATTATGGTTTAAAAAAATATATTAAATGTATTATTAGGTTATTACTTTGTGAATTTAATGGTAGGTTAATTTTTAAATTATGTTAAGTGCTGAAATTTCAATGAAAATTTGTAGCATTCAAACATAATATTTAAAATACAAAAATTATGCTGACTGTAGAATAAAAGAGCTTCCAGGGGGAATTCAATAAAAAGGGCAAACTATTTTCAAAAAGGGTATTTTATTTGCATAATTTGCAGTCTTCTATGTTGTGATTTTTGCATGTGACAAAAGTAAATTATTAATTTTACATGCATATATGTAAGCTATATGCATTTGTTCTTCCAGGAATGCTGTAAAACTATTGCTAGAAGGTTACATATCCGGAAGAAAAGCATTTAAAGGCTTCTAACATTTAAAATATTAGAAAAAACAATTGGTACTATACTAATATGTTTTTAAAAGGGCCGCCAGGTGCTAAAAATGGTGAGAAAAGAGCCACTGGGTGCTAAAATATGTTTGAAAGAGCCGCCAGGTGCAGCTTCCAGCCAAATTAGCCTAGAGTTAGCACTAGAAAATCTGGAATGACTTCACTCGAAATTTTAATGTATTTAATATTATATTTCAATGAATATATATAAATGCAGATTTTCATACCTTTAAGGCAGTAATTTACGAAAGAGATCTGTCCACCATCCCTTTTATTGAAAATAATTAATTTAAAATTGCATTATTTAATTCATATTAAAATTTAGTTCACCTTAGAATATACAAATTCCTATGTTCGAATTTTTGTTTTTTGTAAAGATATAAATTTTTTGTACTTAAATAGATATCATTAGCATTCATAGGAAACAGATAATAAACTTCTAAGAATTATTTTTAACCATGAGAGACATATAAATTAAACACTCTTTTGTAAAATTACAATTTTTTATTTCTCTAAATATGCCTACTTCATTGTTAAAATATGCCAAGAAGTGTAAAATGTAAGGTTTTTGACATGAGTTTTTGACATGACAGTTTAAACCATCAAAAACTGTCATGTGTCAAAAAACTGCCAACCCTGATGACAAGACATTTCTTTATTAACAGAAACCAAAACACTGCAGAAAAAAATTACAAAAATTCAACAAAGTATATGTTTTATTCTTAACCCTTTAAGTCTTAAGCCCATCTTTTTTTTATCATGCATCATTAAAATAAAAGGCTGGTGTGACCCCCATAGCAGAAAATGCAAGACGTGCGACGTACGTCGCAGATTTTTTCTTTAGTCTGCAGATTATTTCCAAATCAGCATTATGAAGAAATTCCAATTCTCACGATTTTGACAGGAAAGATAGCGATTTTCTATCTTTTTCCATCCACAACGTAAATGTCAATATTCCTTTTAAACACGCTTTATTAAATTCTAGAACCTATGGAGAGGTAGAACTGTTCAATATTTCTCACTCATATAATTTTTTTGTGACCCCTCCCCCTTACCCCCTGTTAACGATCGGCTATCATACAGATCGCGAAATGCTTGCGATTTCCATTTTTTTTTTTTCCCCATCAGTAACATAAATATCAATATTATTTTTTAAAACACACTTAATTAGATTTAAGAACTTATAAAGAAGTAGAATTGTTCAATATCTCACTTATATTTGTTTTACTCCCCCCCCCCTCCCGCTAACGATCGGTGATTAAACGTTCCACAAAATCAAAGTGTTGTAATTTTTAAGCTTTCTCCATCCCCACCATAAATGTCAATATTTACTTGAAACATGCTTTATTAGATTCTAGAACCTATAAAGAGGTAAAATTATTCAATCTCTCTCAACCATGTAATTTTTTGTGACTGCCCCCCCCCTTCCCCTCCACTAACGATCGACAATCAAACGGCTCGCGGAATTCTTAAGATTTCAAATCTTCTCCATCTGCAACATAAATCTCAATGTTCTTTTAAGCTTATTTACTTAGATTCCAAAACTAAAAAAAGCATTGCTTACTATCTCTCACTCGTATATTTGCTTTACCCCCCCCCTCCCCCAACGATCAGCAATCAAACGCTCCATAAAAGCATTGTAATTTCCAATCTTCTACCATCCAGAGCATAAATGTCAATGTTCATTTTAAGCTTACTTTATTAGTTTCTGAAACCTATAAAGAAATAGAAATGTTCAATATCTCTCATTCATATAATTTTTTGAGACCTCCCCCCCCCTCCCTCGTTTAGCATTTGCTACCGATCGGTAATGAAGTTCCCTGCAGGAGATTCTCATTCTTTCTCCATATGCAGCATAGCTGTCAATATTCTGTTTAAATTTGCTTCATTAAATTGCAGAACCTATTTAGAGGTAGAGTTGTTCAATATCACTCACTACTCATGTAATTTTTGTTATTGCACCTTTGAATATATACTGGATTTTGTATTGATTTCAAAATTTGATGATCTTGAGCTTGACACACTTTTGTTTGAACACCAGTATTTTTATAAATGGATCGCTAGCACTAAAAAAGAAAAAAAAATTGGATCTGATCTGAAAGGATCACGGGTTTTATTTGAAAGTCTTTTATTGAGCTGTCAAAGAAAATACCTGTGCTTATTAAGTTACTTAACTCATTGATGTTATATAACCCATTAAGTAACTTAACCCCGCTATATGAATCTCACTCAAAAATTTTGCATCTTCATACGCTTTGGTTACAAAAATGCATTTCTAATCGTACATAATTAAAAATATATATATATTTTGTTCAAAGATATGATATAGTTCCAAAATGGGAGACATGGATGGCACCTAATGGAAGTAGAATAGCTGTTGATAAACTGCATAACTCTTTTAAATTTTCTTGATCCCTGTTTGTTATAATTTAAGAAACGAATTTTTTAATTAATATCCATCATTTTAAACCCTTGCACTTGAATAATAAGTTATTTTTAGCGATTTTCTCTTCTTATGCAGTAGAAACAGATGATTTTGTTTGAATAATTAAAAAAATAAATAAAAATACAATTTGCATTACAAACTTTTTGAAAAAATTACCAGCGAAGCTAGGCACTTCAATGTTCAATGTAAAAAATAAAAATACATATTTATCTTAATTATTGTACAGAAAAAAATTCGTAATTAAATGTTCCTGCAGCGGGAATTTTAGCGCCTAATGGTTAAATACAGTTTCAATTCCAATATTACTAAGTTTTCTGTCAAAATTGGGGCTCGGACATGGAGAAGATGAGCAAAATGCAATTAAGATGTGCTGATGGCAATGCCGAACAAACTGTAATTGCGTTGATAAGAGAAAGTTTATACGTCTTAATGTCCCTCCATCTGGTTACACAGGAACCAGAAAATTTTAGAAAGTTGCATTAATTTCAATGTTTAAAGTCTCCTATAAGTATTTTAGAGAAAGTTTATACGTCTTAATGTCCCTCCATCTGGTTACACAGGAACCAGAAAATTTTAGAAAGTTGCATTAATTTCAATGTTTAAAGTCTCCTATAAGTATTTTAGAGAAAGTTTATACGTCTTAATGTCCCTCCATCTGGTTACACAGGAACCAGAAAATTTTAGAAAGTTGCATTAATTTCAATGTTTAAAGTCTCCTATAAGTATTTTACTATAGTCAGGGGGAATAAAATCATAAACAAAATAGTAGTTCTTATACAATATGAAAGCTAATTGCTAATGCTAACTCTTTATCTAGCTATATGTAATGGAAATTCTATAACTACAATGCTTTGACATATCTGACAGATTCACATTAGATAAATGCAAACTTGTGATAAAAATATGTTTACTGAATCCGGTAATTTTTTTCCCCCCGTAACTCATCGTGAAATTATGCTGCAGATTATTTTCTAATGCGTAAATAGTTGTCGCAGATTGACAGAAAAATTTCTGCTACTGGGGGTGTGACTAAATTTTAAAATACATGTTGATTTTTTCTAGAAAATAAGATTGATAAATATCTGTAGTATACTACCAAATTCTCATACTTATACTGTGCATAGTATATATGAAACATCAAACAGATATACTGAAAAATGGCTAATGCAGAAAGGGTTAAAATCGTCATATCAGAAAGTTTATTTTTTATATAGTGTCAATTATATTTATTTATAGCTAAATACTTAAATGATGAAATAAAATGATTACATTACAATAATTAAATAGATTAGATATTTACACATAACATGATGTGCTATTTTCTTAAAAGAAAAAAAAAAAAAAAAAAACATTTATATAGATTCAGTGTTTAACCTAATCATTTACCTATTTTATCCCACTTTACATTAACTATAACTTTTAATACATACATTTTTTTTTTCAAAACCTATTTTTTTTTTTTTCTGTCAAAAAAGAATGTATTAAATTTCCTGAGAAAAAAATATATTACTTCAACAAAATTAATGCAGTATTAAAGAATGTTAGTATTTTCCATGTGTGTTTCAAAACAGTTACTATATGGACTAAATGTTAAAAATAATTATTTTTTAAATTAAAATGAACAAATTATATAAATGCTACTAAAATATTTTTTGCACATAGTACCAAAGACTTCAATTTAGAATGCAAACACCATGTATTTAATCTCACCTGACTCTACCATTATTATCAGATACAATAGTACTATCACTTTCTTTGCCACTTAATCTTGCAAAACAAATTTAGCTACTAATACATAATAAAATATTATATGAGTACTTAAATATTGGGCAAAAATATCAATCAACAAATACATACCATATATTTGTTGTTTCTTTGTAAGATGATGCTTAACTCGATTGGGATTAAATTCATTTTCAAGATCCCAATCAGTTATTTCAAACTTTTCTATACCATCAGTCATAATTGAAACTGAAATAGAAAAAGCAAAATAATTTAAAGGAAACATAAAACCTAAATTGTCAAAAAATACAAAATAAAAATATAAAAATAACATCTCCACATAAATATTAACAAAAATACTAAATAAAAATTACACAATATTAAAAATTATTATAATACACAACATAATGTGTTGTATACATATATGTTTATTTATATGTGTTAAATGCATAATAAGCCATGTAAATAAAAAAGTTAACACAGACAGCTAAAACACCCAGCCAGTTTTGTGAATTCGAGAAGTTCCTGTACTCCCTTTATTTGTCAAGAGTGCAAACATTAATTTTTACAATCTTTCTATTTTTCAATGGAAATATTAGGGTGCAATCCAGTTCAGGAGTCTTGCTCTTTTTTACATATTGTGCGTTTGTATGGGAGTGCTAATTCGCCATGGATAGCAAACAGTAAGCAGTGTTTTTTTTTTTTTTTTTTTTTTCTATCTGCAGCATCATGCTGCTCTTGACAGGATGTACAATGTGGAGTGTTCTTTAGCACATGTTTTAGTAAAGAAGGAAGAAGTAAGGTAAAATTTTGATTGTGTATGTTGAATTTTGAGGTTGTGTGATGATATATTGATAGAATAAGATTATTTTATCCTATTTTCTTTATTCATATCTGTGTAAAGTGTCCTGTGTATAATAAAAGTATGACTTTGATAGAACAGAAATAAAAACCAGTGATTTTTGGGGGACTAATGTATAGTGACTGAAAGTGAAAATTGCATTTTTGAAGGAAGGTAATGAAAGTGTGCTTAGTAATATGTTTATTTTTTATGTTTTGTTGTAAGATACAAGTAAGTTTTTTTTTTTTTTTTTTTTTTTTTTGGGGGGGGGGGGGGGGGGTAGGTGTGCTGTTGATTATACATGTATTTTACAAATGTTATAAGTGGTGTTCAGTGGCGTCGCCAGAAAAAAATTTCAGGGGGGGGGGGGGGCACAACCTGAATTTTTTTTTTTAAATAAAATTCTGAATAAAAGAAAAAATGCTTAGTAGAATTTTCCAGCGGGGGCAAGTGCCTCCCCTTGCCCCACCATACCCATGGTGGTGTTTATGATATTTTTATGGCCAGTGGTTTTGAAAGATTTTTTTTAACTGGTATTTTTTACATTTTATAAAATTGGTGCTTTCAAAAATTTTCATGAACAGCGTTAAAAAAAAATGTTTAATTAGTGCTTTTAAAAACTTTTAAACTGATGTTTTTAAAAAGTATTTAATCAGTGCTTTTAAAAACTTTTCAACTAGTGGTTTTAAAAAGTATTTAATCAGTGCATTTGAAGCATTTTTGACTGGTGCTTTTAAATGTTAATAACTGGTGTTTCTGACACTTTTATAATGTTGCTTTGGTTTATAAGTGCATGACTCATTGATACATGTGTGAGTGTGACAGTGATTGGTGCGGTATGTAATTTTCTGCATTTTGAGATTCTTGTACTGTGATTTTTTTTTTTTTTTTTTTTTTTTTTTTTTTATGTGCAATATAGTGATTGCTGTGGTACGGAATCACATGTATTTTGAGATTTGTGCATTGCTACTTTGGGACATCCAAAGGTGTTCTTTTTTTTTTTTTTTTTGCTCATGTGTGCAATAATCATTGCTGTAATACAAAATTTCTTGTGATAATATATTTTACTACATATTTTATTTGTGATTGGTTATAATTTTGCAGTTTTTAAAGGAAATTGTCATTAAAAGTAGTATTTTATAATGATTTGGCAAATTTCTGATTAAATAGTTTATTTCTGATGCATTTGGAGATCTGTTTGGTTTACCAAAAAAAAAAAAACACCCTATTGTGTAGGCAGTGAATGATTGCAAATCAGAACACTAAGCAACACCAAGGAAACTTCAGAACTATTCTTTCCTTTTAATTCATAGTCTATGAATGATTAGTTACTCATTAATATATAGTGCACCAAATTTGGTAAATATTGGAAAATAATTAATAAAATTACACTTGTAATATTTTCTATATAGTTTCAATTGAGGAAATGAACATCTAATTTTAAAACAATTTTATGAATTTCAGCAATATTCTTATTCATGGAACAAATTCTTGGCAATTTTCATTTTAAATTTTTTCTTTGCTGCCATATAGCCTTGCAGAGAAATGGGGAAAGGTAGCCCCATTATACTGTTTAACCTGCTCCACCCATCTTAAGAGGCCTCTCCGCTCATCGTCCGCAGAAGCCAGAGCCAATGTTATTCTATGGAGAATTTCGCCCCATTATAACTTATTAACTAATACATATTTTTAAATTCCATTTTTACATTTAGAAACTTCACAACTATAAAACAATTTATCGCTTTCTAAAAATTATTTTTTTAATTTCTTAATATTTTATTTTGAGGTTGTAAAATGCGAATTTTCAGAATGTGAAATTTTTCATTTTTGAGCTAAAAAATGAAATCTTAAAAATAAAAAAAGATCAATTTTTAGAAAGCGATAAATTGTTTAATAGTTGTGAATTTTCGAAAAGTGACAACGGAATTTAAAAATATGTATTAGATAAGGAATTATAATGGGGTAAATCTTCCCACAGAATAACATTGGCTTCGGCTTTTGGAGATAAGTAGAGTCCCCTTAAGCTGTGGGGGCTACTGCTCCTTCTAGTTATTATTATTATTTCTGTTATACTTTGTTCATATTTGTTATATATGGTCTCATCTATCAATGCCTCAGAAACAAGTTACATTAATTTTTCAATAGCTTTTGCTTTGTATAAGGGTTCACTTTCATATGTAACTGACACACACACTATATATATAACCATAAATAAAGTAACAAAACTAAAACAAATATTGCAGTTTTTTCAAATTTGATTCAAATTACATCAAGAGCTCCTCGAAATATATCAAGCTACAATAACACAATTTGTAAGATTTCTAGCAGTAACTGTTCAACCATGTACATAAAATATTGAACACAAAAATATTGATAGTTAAAGGAAAAGAATTAACTTCTCATCTAAATATCGCATTTAAGTTAAATAACGGAGATTGATTATTTTTAACAATTCATGCAAGAATATATCAAAAGAGGAAAATAAATAAGCTTACTTAGAAGATATGACTCTATTAAGTACTCAAATAAAAATATTATGGAAATTTTATAAAATAAATATAGTAAGAGTTAAATGTGATATATAAAAGTCTCAGAAAGTAAAAGCTTATGCAATTCGTTAACTGATCGCACATTTATAACTGATTTTTTAAGTACAAATACATTTATTCAATAAAACAAGTAAACATTTCTTTTTCACAGTCAGTCGCAAAAAAACAAGCAAAGCAAAGCATAATCACTGAGAGTGAGCATAATGCATATCAGTTGTTGTTAAGTCGTCAGCTCGACAGTCAACTCATTTTGAATATTTAGCCGAAATAATAATACAAGCTTAAAATTAACATGGAGGTAAATATTTAATACTAGTGACATGCATAATGGATGGATGGAGGGAGGATTGTTTTTACGTCGCACTAGTGCTGCGCAATTAAGCTGACCATATTATCAAACACTGATTTGAGGACAAATTACCGTTTGGCCAAATAGAAGTAAATTTCGGGGAAATTGAAAACTCTATTTGGGGACTTTTTCGAGGACATAACAGTAAAAATAACTCTGATTTATACATTACAAAATGCTTTTAAACACTTTTTTTCTATGAAAAATTGCTAAACCTATGGTAAGTTTATGCAATTTAAATAATCAAGTCTATAGAATCCATTTACACTTCATTATGATGATAGGAGAGAACACAAAATAACAGCATTTCATTTTAATCTTCAGAATCCTCTTTCCCAGAAATGCAGAAATTATTCCCAATTATATAACTACAAAAAAATCGTTTCATTTTCTCTCCTATCAATGCAATTTGTGGTGTTCATATAACTGCCATTTTTGTCAAAATTTCATTAAACAAATTTTACTTTGCACTTAACATAAATCGGGCAAGATAGAATTTATATACTGATAAATAGTGCATGATTCTTTCTCTGCTCATGAAGGTTGAGTTCACGATACACAGCCTGGGCGAGCACGGGCTTGCCCAGGTTAACCCACACCGTTCACAGACGGCATCACGTGATCATTTTTGGGTTACCCATGCATGCCCAAGGCGTTCACAGCTGGTGAATGGGTAGCCCGGGCTTTGCACACTTAACCCAGAAAAATTTTCTGGGGAAAGTGGTCACGTGATGGGTAAAATGCATGTTGTTTGTCAACATCGTAATATCTGATGAGAATTACGATTTTTATTCGTTGTATTAGAATGTTAAACCTCACTTATATTAAGTTATTTTTTCTTACCAATTTTATCCCTTTAAATTTCAGCAACACATGTGTATTTCAACAGACGTAGAAAAATTTATTTCATAAAATTTTAAATATAGAAATATTTTCATAATATACACCTTTACAGTAATTAATCTATAATCATTTGTTTTAAAAAGAAAATATTTTTATAAACTAGATTTCATTTATATAAACTGTGCGTTAAATAATGATGAGCAGTTTGAGTTATTATTTCAAATTAATATTTATGTTTCTTTTTATACATTTTCACAAATTATTTTGATGATACAGATATGAAACTTTTCAGGGGCTACCCCTGTATTCAGGGTTTTTGAAAAAAATGCTATCCTTGAATTTCATGTTGAATTATTTTTGTATTTTAGAGATTTCTCATTTCGGATATTTTATTTACCTTGTTATGTATTAAGAATCCTCTAAATATCACTTATGATAAGTACTACTTGTACTATTAATAATAGCCATATGATATCATTAAGTCTGCCATTGCCTTTCATTCTACATTCATGTAGCAGTTTTAGGAGGGTTTTGCATATCAAATAGTTTCACCCGCTGACTCTATTACAAATGGTTTAGATTGATAGCATAAATATTTTTTCATTTTTATGCTATTAAATTCATTTGATTTTAATCAGGGTTTATCACTCAATCTTAGCAGTTTTAGTTTTCTTCTGTTCCATTGTTTGTACTAATCTAAAAGATTTTGTAAAGTTGAAACATACTTATAAATGTTTACAATTTTCACTATATTTTGGTTAAATGTATTAATATATATTTAAGTCAAATACAAAGAAATGCTGATAAGTCATTTGATGTCAGCAATGATATTTTTCCTGAACATATTTCTTAAAATTTATTTGTGTTAAGTGAAACTGTATTCAATGTGCTTGTTATTATTCAATACTGCAATGATTGAAATGATATCTCTTTATATTTTAAAATAAAACGACATATCACATGTCATTTTTTGAAGGCAATTTTAAAGCTTTCCAGCATTGAGTAATATTTTACACAAGGTTGTTATAGACTAAATCACTAAATGTCAAATTTGTTTCCTAGCATAGCAATTTTACTTTTGGATGTGTTTAGTTACTGACTATATGATACAATTTGCCAACTAGTAAACAGTCATATTTGGGAGATACAAGTGAATGGTTGCCGTAATCATAGGCCTGATGTATAGTGTGTTGTGCTAATGTATTTATGCTTAATTGTATGGTAACCTCTCAATAAAGAAAGTTATTTTCACTTTAGTAGAAAGAAGGCAGAGTTGGCTTGATTTTATCCGACCCAATAAAACCCACCTGAAAAAACCCAAGTGTTTTTTTCAAAGTCCTTATTTAAAATTCCACTTTTATCTAACTTATAATAAACATATAAATATAAAACAAATATTATGTACATTAATAGAACATTGAACAAAGAATTTTCAGAAATATTGGAGGTTCTCAAACTGCTCTGTAGGAAAAAAAATTATAATTATCTTATTAAAACATAATAAAAAATAACCTATACAAAAGCAAGAAAAACTAGTATGTTGTGGCCACCACATGACTTTCTTCTATATTTTCATAAACAAATTCACTCAGTACAAATAATTTATTAAAATTATTATTTAAAAAAATTATCTTCCATGATAATGCAGACAATTTCCATATTAGAGAAGTATAACATAAAATATCCAAAAAATGTGAAATTTATTCTCAATATTACATAAAAAAAATCTTTTTTTGATTAAAAATAAAAAAAATTTATAACTTTATTTTAAATTATCGCAGATCGATGGTTCAACCATTCGTTTTAAAGTTATTGGCGAGCTCTTTTGAAAGATACCCATCATGAAAATTTACTCCCCTTGAGGGGAACTTCACCCACAGGAGGGGAAGCGAGGCTCCTACATACACAATTTTTTTTTTCCAATTTTTACCGAAAGTTGATAGGCACTAATTTATGTCAATGTGTAACTACATACCAATTTGTATGAAATTCTGTGCAGTAGTACCTGAGATACAGTCACCACAAAATTCTGTCACACACACAGACAGACATTTTCTAAAAAGGGTCAACTCATGTTCTACAGCTCTCAAAATATGTAAATCCTTCAAAAATCCGAAGTTGAAAATTTTTACGAATCCAACACTTTCTTCGATTGAATATAGAAGAAAGTAAAAAGTTGTTTATTAATATAAAGAAAATTGTGAGACTCAAGGAATATAAAAAAAAATTTAAATAAAAAAAAAAAGTCTTGAAAACTGTTGTGCAACACTGTTAAGTAACGTAGAGGGGCAATAATTAAAAATATTTTATGAGAATTTATTGACTATGAAAAATTTAATAAAGTAACACTAAATAATTATTAATAACAGAATTTTAGAATAACAATTATATAATTAAAAAAAAATTTACTTTATAACTTAATCATAATAAGACTTTAGAAATTTTGATTTTAATGTATAATTAATGTTTAATTTTTTGTAATTATCTTATTATGAACTAGCCGCCTACGGCGACCAGCTGGTTCACGATCCTTGAAAAAGCATCCGACTTTCCGACTCTCGCTCAGTGGCACCTTTTCCCCATTTCAGGTCCTACAACAGCTTATTGATATATAGTGAAAGTAGCTTTATTAAAAAATTTAATCTCAGTAAATTCCTGCTCGGTAGCACCCTCTTCCCGTTTCAATATCTGAAACAGCCTGTTCGCTCATCGTGTTATGATCTTTGAAATTTCTGACTTTAGCAATGTCCCACTTGAAGGTGCCTTATCTCCATTTTAGAACTTACAACAGCTTCCTTGCTCATACTGCAAATAGCTTTGAAAATTTTAACTGTAGCAAATTTCTGCTCTGTGGCAACTAAGGTGCCGCTTTACGTTTCATGATTTGAAACTGCCTGTTCGCTCACCATGTAAAGGACCTTTGAAAATTGTGATTGTGGCAAATCTGCAACCTGGTTGGGCCTATGGTCTCCCAATCTTTTCCCTGTAAGTAATTCACTCATAGTCAGAATTGGAGATATTGAATTATTAAAATGTCAAACCGTCCTCTGGCGACAAAGATTTGAAATATATTACTCTTCAATTTCAATGACTTTTAAAATGATATTTTACCTATGAAATTATCTTAATTAGAAGCTGAGATACAAAGGTAATATAAGCATTGTTATAAAAAAAGTTGTATCTGATTTTTCTCTGAAACTTGCATCTGCGGGCTAAATAGTGTTAAAAATCCTCAATATGAAACGTGAGTGGAGTATCGGAATTCGAAAGCCTGCATCATAATTATAATTAGAGATACAGTAAGACCCCGCTTAACGCGGGGGGGATATGTTCCATCAAAGTAGAGCATAATGCGAAACAGCGCTAAACAAGGCGTCCGTATAAAAATATAAATGTGTCCGTACAGCACCGCACTAAACAAGAAACACAACTACATTGTTTCGGATATGTTATTTGGAAACCTAGCGCTGCATGCGCAGATTTTCGGGGAATCCCCGGGTTGAAATAAAAGAGCACTAAAACGAAACAGCGTTAAGCGGGGTCTTACTGTATTGTAATAAAGGCGGTCTGGCTTTGAGTCCTTCTATACAAACTAATTTAATTTATGCTACATATTAGTTTTAACAGAAATCATCTTACGATTTCTCTGAAAACTAACTAACATATATGTTTAATGGAATTCTAAAAATACATATATATGGATATGAAAACATGTACAAACTGACCAAAACCAAACTGATAAATACTTTTAAAATTCGTTAAAAATAACTAAATTATCCTCTAATCTATTCTTAAGATATTAAGAATAAACAATTTACACATCAAAATTTGAATTTTTTTTCCTCCTTGAATATACATTAAAAAACAAGTCCTTCTGGTTCAATTGGAAGAATAGTTTTCTTTTTTTGGAATTGGTCACTATTTTTAAAGAAGGTGGTGATTAAACTTGATTAATGAACTCAGTTAAGATATATGTATGAGCTCGGCAAGGTCAATGAGTGTAACCTGGAATTGAACGTGGCACTTCTTGTCTACCAGAGGGAAGACTCTCTCCACTTAGAAGTGTTTTTGTAGAAGTATTTGTTCGAGTATGTTAATATAATAAGAAAAAAAAAATCATTGCTAAAATGCTTTTAAAATAAGAATAAACTAATAATAGTTAACAATTAGGAAATATATATTTATGTATATAGATGAATAATGTAAATATGAATAGTTAAAATTATCCTTAACTCAAAGCTGGCAGACATGAGGTACCGGGTTCAAACCCAGGTTGGCCTAGTCGTTCTATGTTTTAATGGTTTTCTCCAAAACTTTCATAAATACGGACTAGGATCCCTTAAAAAGACCTACATGTAATGCCCTCCCTCTCAGGCCTAGGACCCTTGTGCAGTGTGACAGGTAGTGTATATTCATTTCTTAAAATTTCTGTGGTATAGCTTTAGCATAGGAGCTCCCTGACGGCTAGAACCCGACAAAATAATGTTCATTAATCCGAAACCCGATAAATTTTTTTCATTGACCCGAACCCGCAATAAAGTTTTTTTGCACCCCGTACCTGACCCAAAACCCGAGAACTGAATTAACATTACTAATTCATCTAAAAATCATGTAAATCTTTTTAAAATTATAAAATAAGGTAAATTTTCACTGTCACACGTTGGTAAATTATTTTAAAAAGAATTTAAAATGTTATTACTAATTATATGTATTAAGTTAAAAAATTAAAATTCTGAAAAACGGATTAATAATAATTTTTAACCATTTATGCAAGTTGTAAATTTCAAGAGTTCAAAATTATGCTTCAAGTTAAATGTTAGTAGTTTATTGTTTGTTTAATGCTTATATTCTAAAAAAAAAGAAAAGAAATAAAGTTGGTTGTGTTACGTCGCACTAGTGCTGCACAATTGGCGACGGTCTGGGACTCATCCCTAGAGGTGGTCCAGAGACATGTCATCACAATTTTTCATCCTCCACGGAAGGGATGGCTCTCCCACTTTGGTGACCCCCCAGACCAGAGGTATAATTTTTTATGGGAACATGGAGGAAATTGCGGCCACGACAGATTTTACATGCACCAGCCATCATTAGTGTTCACCCCAATCTTCCAATTACGAGCTCGGCACTCTACTGACTAGGCTTCAGAAAGAAAGAAAGAAAAACAAAATATGTATCTTCATTTATTGCTTTCATTCGATCTGAATATTTACTTTACTACAATAATTTGGGTAGCAGTAGCATGAATATGATTCTCAATTAAATATCTGCTTTCCTACGATCACTTTCAATTCACACGATCAGCAAATAAGCTTCTTCCAGTGTCAATTTCGGTGCATTGTTTATTTGTTCTAGAGAAGATAATAAAGAATGTTATCTGATTTTATGGAATCCGTTTCCTAAATGTGCTTATTTTACATTTTTCTTTTTTTTTAATAATTAAACCACAACAAATATCTCTCTATATTTGCTGTATTTACAAGTATACATGGAGGAAAAATCGTAATTTTGTTTACATAAAAGCGAGGATTGAAGTTCATTGAAAATAAAAGTATCTAAAAAAAAAATTTAAATTGAAGAATCTTTTCAATTTCCGGAACGTAAAAGCGAGGTTATACTGCATTTCTTTTATTTATATATTAACAATAGTAAAAAAATATTTATAATACTTAAATTTTCATACAATTTCTACAAAAAGTATGTATTAGATTCTTTCAAGAAACAAAAACAAGTACAGATATTTTTTTCTTCCTTATGCAGATTTTGGATCATGCGGATACAAATACGAATCTCTGGCACATATTTAGTATATATAGTATGTTTAAATCAGTTCTTAATTATGTCTACAAAATTATGCTTATAATTGTAAAAAAAAATTTTGAATGATATTCTCAAGTCGACCTGACTTGTTGAAAACTAAACTCGAGCTGCAAGAAAAAAAATTCAACAAACCCGACCCGATGCAGGACTCTACTGGCAGCTTTTAAACTTTTATTGTTATTTTGGTGATGGATTAAAATAGCTATCACAATTGTGTAATTAAAGATCTTGATGAGAAACGTCCAAGCTACTTTGCTTTCAAATTTTGTCAAGGGGTTGTAAGGTTAAGACACCAGTGTTCGTTACCCTCACAAAAGACATGTTAAATGTTTAATAACATCTATGAATTTGAATCCACCTGCATACGATTCCTTAAAACCGGAGAATCTAAATTCATAGATGTTATAACATGTTAATTAACAGTTATTTTAATAGTCTTTTGTGAAGGTGATAAACCCAGTGGCAGAAAGTTTTGTAGCTAGTGACAGGCTTTTAAAATTTCATAATCTGTCTGCAAAATTTGCGTGTAATCAGGGGTGAAAATGGCTTACACTACCAGAGAGCGTCTAAGACGTCATACATTGGTAATGCATGGTCGTGGGCGAAAAATGCCCGTAAATTGCAGACAATTTTTTATGACTGTGGACAAAGACTGTCCGAAAGTTGCAGGCAATTTTTTTTTATTAGTGCAGACAAAAACTGTCTGCAAGCTGTTTTTCTGTGTCCGCGACTATGTCGCCGTGTTTCTGCCACTAGGGTGATGAACACTGATGTCTTTACTTTATCAGAACAAAAACCCTTAACGGGTTAAAAGTTTGTGGCGCAGCATTTTATTTCGATATGAATTGGAAATATGGGTCTTAAAAGTAATGATATCAAATTTGAGTGGTGCTTTGCTATTAATTGAAATATATTACGTAGATTTTCTTATTTCATCATTTTTTTTTTCTTTTCTTCTATTTACATCACAGTGTATACATAATATTTTCAGCTTCAGCATGAAAAAAATATATAGAATTTACTTCCTGATACTTTTTCATCTGCACCTCGTGAATTCAAAATATGAGTTTTAAAAGAAATGATATAATTTCTGTGACGCCTCAGTGTTACTTTAAAATATTTATTTTTAGATTTCATTACAATTACTTTTGTTTTGTTGAATAATGTGACTTTGAAATAATGCTTTTAATTTTCAAATATACTGTCAAATAATCACACTTCTACTGAATTTATATTATAAATTGAAATTATCTAGCTCAATAAATTGATTTGTCTATTGCGTCATGCTATCCAAAACTGTAAATAAAAATTATGTAAATATTTTCTTTGCATCACACAATCTATTTGCACACATTTTCACTTAGTACTATGATACAAAGTAACATTTACAAAATTTTTACTTACAGTTTTGGATAGCGTGACGCAATAAACAAATCAATTTATTGAACTAGATAATTTCAATTTATAATATAAATTCAGTAAAAGTGTGATTATTTGACAGTATATTTGAAAATTAAAAGCATTATTTCAATGTGTAAATATACTTTATTCAACAAAACAAAAGTAATTGTAATGAAATCTAAAAATAAATCTTTTAAAGTAACACTGAAAGTAAGAGTATCCAGTATTGTAGAAAAGCACCATAGAATTGGTGTTTAAAAGTAATAAGTATAAAACTTTGAATAAACATAAAAAGCAGGAACTTACAATTATTCCAGGTCGAAAGATAACACAACCACATTTTTTATATATATATATTTTTTTTTTTTTTTCAGTCTGATTGCTAATTTTTATTATAAACAGCATAACACTCAATGACTCAACAAATATTTACTTAACAAAACAGTACTGGGCACTCATCTTTTAATAGGAATTATTGCTGATGCTTCAATAATTTTGCTGCAGATTGTACGCCAAAGCATTGGTCATGTTTTTTCGACCTAAAACAGTTGTTGAAAGTTCATTTTAAGGTGTTGATTCAATGTTTTGTATTTATTGAGTATTGAGTGTTTTAATTATTTTATCCTATTATTTTTTTATGTATGCAAAGTGTCCATATCATGTGCATATTGGTGATTACAGCATTATATCGTGTGACTAAGTTTTATTCTTTTTCTTTTATTTGCGATTGGTTATTTTTAAATAAAATTTTTATTAAAAAAAAAAATTGTATTTTATCAAGACACACTTCAGACTTACTCGTTGAAATACAAGATGTTGTGAGAAGCATTGTAAAAAATTTTTAACTATATATTAAATTAGTATTTTGTATTGTAAAGTGTTTAAGCAGAAAAATGAGAAATCACATTTCTTGATTCATGTTAAAATTTATACATCTTTTTTCCTTTTTTGTATTTTCTACTAGCATGACTTCATAGTACATTTTAAATTTTATAAATGCTACTATTTATTTTTTTAGAATTTAAACAGGGTTCCCATGGGTCAGGAAGAATTTGAAGCTAGTGAAAAAAGTCAGGGAAAATTTCAAATATTGCTCAAAAACCTGGGGAAATATTGATATAATTCTGGAAAATGATTTTTGAACCTGCAATTTAAAATGCCTTATGTTGGAAGCCACTTTTTTTCTTGTCATAAACCAAATTTTGTAACCTGGAATTTTATTTAAAAAAAAAAATTGACCTGGGAAATCTAAAAAGATTAGGGAATTTTATTTTTGAAATCGAATGAGAATCCTGTTTGAAGAAGCAATTTTTTTTTTAAATGGATGATCAAGTTTGCATTATAAGATATAATTATACTCTAGTTTAATTTGCAAAATTTTATGCTATGAATATGGTAGAAACAAGGTATGAAAACATAAAGCATAAATCACCAATTTCTTTGAGATTAATTTTAGATTTCTTCATTTCATAACATAGCTGTTGTGAAATATTGTTCCAAAGTAATTCGCCTCCCTCCCATCACTACACACAGTTCTTAAATGATGATTTACATTATTATTAATGACATCATTATTCATATTTTGTAACAATTTTTGGCATTTCATACAATAAATGCTATAAATTATTTAGTATTTCATTTTACTGGAAACTATTATCTTTAAAACGGTTGTATTATATAAAACTAAATTAACATACATGGCGATTGTGACTCAAAAGGTAAAATACCTGAAAATTACTACCTTAAAAAAAAAAACAGAATATCAAATGACACTCAAATTATTAAACCTCATCAAACATTTTACTATTCATTCACAAATCACTTGGATGGCAAACGAATAACCAATAAAAACAAAAGAAAACTTAATAGGAAATATCAAAATACACATGGATTAGATTAAAAACCTTGAACATAAACACATCTGCGATACACAACACGAACCTGTGAAATCTAAAAACAGCTATGAAGTCATGCTAGTACATTTGAAATTAACAAGTTTAATTTAATGTAAAATACAGAAAAGAAACCTGTATAAATACCAACATAAACCGGAAAATGTAACTTAACCATTCAAACACTTTACAAACTCTCTGAAAATAATACGATTTAAAAAAATAACAGACGATATAATAACAGCTTCCCACGCTTTTGTTTCTTGTTAAGTTGAATGTGAATGAAATGTCTCCTGAATTATCCATTTCTTTTATTGAAAAGCAATTTATTTTTTTTAAGCTGTTTGAAAGTAAAAAAAAAAAAATCCATTGTCATTCAATGAATTATAACACATAAAATGTTGACGAAGTCTAAAATTATATCTGCATACTCCGCCATGTTTGTTATTGAGTGGGTAAACCCAAAAGCGTTCACGGAAACGATTACCCGAGTTAAAGTTATGACGTCATTTTCTGGGGATGTGCATACCCATGCCCAAGCCCGGGCTGTGTATCGTGAACTCAACCTAAGTATGAGGATCTCTATTTCAAAGTTTCGTTGATTTCCAAGATTATCTAATTACTTGTGCATTAGACTGCGATTTTGATTGGATTGGAATGGATGGGTTTTACGTATCACTACAGCGTCTATACTCGGGGAATGCCTAACCTGACAGCGTTATAGATAGTATGAAGACCTTTTTACTCACTTGGCGTTAATTAGGTTACTAAAACGGGCGATTTAGCAATGATTTCGGGAATTTTTTTTCCGATTGAAGTTATATATTTTTTAAGAGTATATATATATTTTCTTTCTTTGGAAATGAATTCACTCTAAAAATTGGTTACTTACAATCTTTTGTAGATCTATATTACTACAAATTGAGTAGTATACTTAATTTTTAACTTAAGAAAAATAAATAAAGAAAGAAAATAATAATAATACATAAATGTTTTGAAAAAGAAAAATATATATATATGATTTAAATATTGTCTTCTAACGTATAGTATAATTTTGCAGAATAGAAATGTATTTGACTGAATGTGTTGCTATGGAAAACTGGTTTAGTATATATATATATATAAACAGATGCTTAACATTTGTGAAATAACAAAATGTAATAGATTTTCAATTTGCATTATCATTTATAGGTAAAACAGTAAAGTAGTAGGAAAATGAGAGAATGGAGAAAGTTTAATGCTTTCATGAAAATTTTAACAGTAAAAAAAAAAAAAAAAAAAAAAAAAAATGTATACATATATATTATTTAAAATAAGTAAAAAAAAAATACAGTGAATTTTCATATGCAGAGGCAATTTCCTTTTGTAATTTGTTTATGCATTTAATTGTCTTTATGAACCAATTTTTTATATTAGGTATGAATATGAAAATTTTTGTATTCATTTCTCAATAAAGTTACTCAACTCACAATTTATGTGAAAGAGAAATGAATTTTAATTTACCAATAAATATGATTTTTCTTGATGTCTTTATTCAATGTTGACAAACATACCTTCGTGATTACTATTTTAAAAATATTGAGTTGAAACATTCATTTTCATAACATGTTTAGGAGAATGGATTGTGATTTTTATAGATAAGAAAAAGCGAAATTGTTGTGCTATTCGATTCTTTGGACTATGAATGAGAACATGATAGCATTTTTCAATTTATTTCCATGTATGCAGTGGATAAGAATGTTTTGATATTAATGTGATTAAAAAAAAAAAAAAAAAAGAAAGAAAGAAAGAAAGAAATCTTAAAATTTTCGGAAATAATGCTTCCAAACATTTTTTTAAGGACGTAAGGACTATTTTTTTTTATTTTTTCCTTTGGCCTAGTTAAAAAATATATATATTATAAATTGAGAGATAATGTTAGACAGAAATTTATATTGTAATTGTTTCTAAGGTATGTTTCTAAGGCGATTTAGCGATGATTTGGGAAAGATTTTTTTTTTTTTTTTTTCAATTTAAGTAAAAATATTTTTTTAGAGTATATTTTTTAGTTTCTTTGGAAATGAATTTACACTAAATTCATTACTTACAATTTATTGTGAATCCATATTACTGCAAATTGAGTAATATACTAAATCTTACCTTGAGAGAGAGAGAGAAAAAAAAAGTTTAAATACTTTTTTAAAAAAAAGTTTAAAAAAATTAAAGTTTAATATTTTGAAAAAGGAAAATAAATAAATATTATCTGTATGTATATTTTTTTGTCTTTGTTTTCTTTAAAGAGAAACTTATTTATTTATTTATTTATTTTTTAATATACTTTAAAAAATATTTCGAATATATTTTGGCAGAAAAATTATTTTTTCATAAGATTTAAACTGTGATTTATAAATGGCAGTATCTTCTGAGGAGAAAATGAACAAAAAGTTCTGAATGAAGAAAAGATAATAGATTTTCAATTTGCATTATTATTTACCCGTTAATCAGTAAATGTTAAAAGCAGTAAAGAAATGAGAAAGTGGAAATAATTTAATGCTTTTATGAAAAACTTTAAAAAAAAATATCAATTTAAAATAAATAAATAAAGTGAATTTTCATATGCAGAGGCAATTTCTGTTTACAATTTGTTTATACATTCATTTTGTCTGTAACTCGATTTTTTATGCTAAATGTGAATATGAAAATTTTTATATTCATTTCTGAATAAAGTTAAGAAACTCACAATTCATGTGAAAGGAAAACGAATTTTAATATACTTATAAATATGATTTTTCTTGATGTCTTTATTTAATACTGATAAACACATACCTTTGCGATTGCTATTTTTAAAAAAACTGAGTTGAAACATCTATTTTCATAGCATTTTTATGAGGTTGGATTGAGATTTTTTTAGATAAGAAAAAGGGAAATGTTTCGTTATTCATTTCTTTGAAATATGAATGAAAGCATGACATTTCATGCATTTTTCAATTTATTTTGATATATTGAATGAATAATGCTTTGATATTAACGAGATATTAAATTTAAAAGCAATCTTAAAATTTTCAGAAACAATGTTTCCAAACTTTTTTTGAGGACGATTTCTTTCAGCCAGCATAGACTAAATAAAAACGATTTATCTTTTTATTTTATGATTTATTTTATTATTATTTATTTTTTCCTTTGGCACAGTTAATATATATATATATATATATATGTATGTATTAAAGGTAAAATTGAGAGAATGTTCGAGAGAATTTTTCAGAAATTTATATAGTAACCGTTTCAAAGGGCTGCAATTTATAAACAAAGTTAAGAACCCAATCCCCCCCCCCTTTTTTTTTTTAAGGATATTTGTATATTTAAATCGAAAAATAGCTATTGTAGTAAATTATGTAGAGCAATTGCAGAAAATGAGTGAAAATTCCGTTATACTTGATTACTGAAAAACTTAGCAATTGAATCAATACCAATTTTGTAGCCATTTGAAATTAATTTAGATATCTGAAGATAAAATGTTTTTGACTTTTGTGTAGCTTTTGGAAAAACTTCGAGGCATTTTTATGAATATAGGAGGCTTGTCAGAAGTACAGTTTCATGGATACACAATAAATAAATAGGCTTCTTTCACAAAATTATACTATGTGTAGGACAGAATTTAAATTTCATTTCAATTCACTTGACCGATCCATTTGTTACAAAGTCTGCAACAGTATTTATTTCCTAATTAATTTTCTTTAAGTAAATATCCATTAAAATAAAATTTGTTTTACAATGGAATGCTTGCTAATTATGTAATTTCGGCTTTAAATAATTGATCTGTCTCTCATTTATATATAAATTATATATATATATATAAGTCTGATTCTTTTTATATTATTATTAAAGATAATTATATTTTTCTTTTATTGTTTTGTTAAGGAAAAAAAAAAAAGTAGAATTTTTAGTATATAGTACATTGTATAAATTAATGTAAACACCAGATTATTTGTTGGTATTGGGAATAAAAATATTTTATCTAACAACGCATAGACGAATTGAAACTATATTATCAAAAAAAAAAATATATATATATCGAAATATATTTTTCCTCATTCCTGTTAGTTTGAATATTTTTTTGAAATGTTTGGTATGAATCTGGTGTAAAAATTTCCGAAAAGTTCAAATCCGTCAAAATTTTTACTCTGTCTTTAATAGTTGTGAAATTAAAGAAACGGACTGTGCATTAATTATCTTCAAATTTTCGGAAATAAAGTAATCTATTAGCCACACCTAACTGCTTCGCACTCACAATAGGGGTTAAAAGGTTGCTTCCGGTATTCCCTCTTCCGCCAATATTTCGCCAACAGACTTTCTTCGCGAAATAATACATTCATATACAATTTATGCTTATCTATTACAAAAAATATCATGTGATAACATAAACACGATTAGTTTAAATAAACAATAATTTTTCAATTACCAGAATAAAAAAAAAATCGATTAAAAAGTTTATTACACTTAAATATAGTAAAGAACTATTTTCTATCGCGGAAGTACAAATTCTACAGGCTTGTACACACTGTCAACTTATCCTTTCCCCGAGTATAGAATAAACAGTGTGGAAAGCGGCGAATAAAATTGTACTAAAAAAATTAAGCCTGTCACCAGATGTCATTGTAATCGAAGCTAGTGTCACGACAACAAAACCGAGACTCCCTATTGGTTAATTATATGCTCAGATCACGTAATTAAACTGACGAAACTGGGAAAAGCCAATCAGGTCTCCGATTTGAGCAATAGTTTCGATCACAGCGACATCTGGGTAAGCTTAATTTTTGCGCAGTGGTTAGAGAACCGGCAGCCGGGTCTCTATTACATTCCCAGCAGTTCTGACGCTTGCGCAGTATAACTGCAGGGTGATTTATTATTCATCTGCCGATCTGCCGGTAAAGTGAACAACTGTTATCAACACATGCTTTTGATAATTCATATTACTGCTTTAATTCGCATTTATTTGTATTGACCATGTTTTAGGTTTTAACACTCTTTTTTTTTTTTTTTTTTCTCGTTAAATATTTGTTTCATTATTCAGTTTTATTTTCTCTTATACTTTTTTCTTTAAATAATACTCTTATACTTTTTTCTTTAAATGTCTTTCATTAAATAATTTAATATAATTAAGCTAGATAAGTTAAACAAATCTCTCAAATTGCTACAGATACATCTGAGATCTTATATTTTTTCAACTTTTCGTGGTTTCTCCAAAGATCATTCTAATTTATTATTATATTTGGATTTTTAAAAACTGAATATATTTTTTTAATCTTTAATGTAATAAATATAGTACAAGAAGTTTGATTTTTAAACTTTGCATTATTTCTCGAAAGATTTTTCTAATACATTATATTCATATTATTAAAAAATAAATATATTTTTAAAGATTTTAGTTTAATCAGTATACTACAAAGAATTTTATTTTTAACTTTGCATGATTTCTTGAAAGATTATTTTAATATAATATTATATTTTGATTTTTAACAACTAAATATATTTTTAAAATTTTTATTTCAATTAGTACAGTAATAAATAAATATTTTTTCAACTTTGCATGGTTTCTTCATAGGTTATACAAATTTATCATTATATTTGGATTTTTCAGAAACTAAATGTATTTTTTTAAATTTTAATTTAATCAATATAGTTCAAGAAATTTCATTTTTAAACTTTACATGATTTTTGTAAGATTATTCTAATATTTTATTATGTTTTGATTTTTAAAAACTAAATAATATATTTTTTAATTTAATTTAATCAGTATAGTACAAAAAAGTTTTTTTTTTTTACTTTGCATGATCTCTCCGATATTCTAATATATTATATTCAAATTTTTAATCCCTAAGAATACTCAAAAAAAAAAAAAAAAAAAAAATCAATCAATCAGTTAGTACAAGAATTTTAATTTTTCAACTTTGCATGGTTTCTCCAAAGTAGTTTCTATTATTATATCAGGATTTTAAAAAACTAATTAAAAAAAAAAAAAAATCTAAATTTTACTTTAATCAGTGTAGTACGAGAAATTTCATTTTTAAAATTTGCACGTTTTCACCAAACTTTTAATTTTAGAAAATCTTTGGTTTCAAATCGTTTCGAAAGATGGCAGCACCAGGGATTGATTACAAAGTTGACTGGTTGAAAAACAGCTACCGGAGCTTTTCGTTTGTTAATTGCTAAAATACACATCAATATGCTTGACTGACGCTATTTATTGTTTACTTTTATGCATTTATCTGTTAGGAATAACAATCATTCAAAAAATATTATCTGTGTCACCGGGCACTTCAGCTACGGATCAAGTATTCCATACCTGGAAGTTCTAATACGCAAGCGCGGAAGACTGCCGAGTCTATAATACTTACCCGGCTGCCGGTTCTCTAACCACGGCCTAACTTTTGTAGCATCATTTTAATATCACGGTTATAGGCGATTGCCACACTGTTTATTCTAGACGCTGTAGTATCACTAGTGCCGTACAATGGGCAGTGGACCTTATGCACGAGTGGCAACGGCTGCGGGTATTTACCAATTTAAGCGGCTGGTATTGGCTGATAAAGAAGTAAATAAAAGTTTTGAGCTCAGCGATTGGCGTAGAAACTTTTATATACCCGCAATGACGCGCGGTGCATAAGGTCCATTGGCGACGGCCTGGGACTCACCCTTAGAGGTGGCCTAGAGACATGCCATCACAATTTTAATCCTCCACGGAATGGACTGTGATTTTGAATGAAATACATACAAATATTTAAATTTGGGGACATTTAGTTTCCCCAAGTAGTCAAAGAAGTTTTGGGGACAAAAAATAGAAAAGGCTAAAATTCGAGGACAGTCCTCGAATTTCGAGAAAGTATGGTCACCTTAACATAATGATGTCACTCGTACATGATGTCACTCGAACTAGTGGCAAAACATTCCTCTTTCTACTAATAATTAAGTATTCAAAGAAATCTGGAAAAAAGCTTTTGTTTAATTTTAAATTTTTATTTATAGAATTGTAATTTTCATTTAAATTTCGATCCTATTCACTTTTTATTGTATATTTTTTTCAGTGCATAAATTTTCATTAGAGGCAAATTTTAATAAAGATTTAAAATATAAATTTGTATTTTAAAATTCAGTTAATAAGTAATTTATGTTTAAAGAATATAAAGTATTCAAATTAGATTTTCTTATTCTGAATTTTATGCTATTAATTAATTTATATTAAATGCAATAATTAATTCATTTATAAATAATAATTCTTAATTTATTAATAATTTAAACTTTTAAAGTAATTTATATTAATAAAATTTACTACAAATGTTTTACTATATACTTTGTAATTTATAATTTATTAATCTCCACTAAAACTGAATATTATATGAATTCGAGAAATTTTACAATTTTCAATAATGAATGTATAAGCTAGTTGGCATACAGTCGGCAGCCCATTCTTGAAGCGCTAGCAATAATTCCTAAGCTGAAAATGTGCCCCAAATACTGTTTTGTTAGGTAAATATTTGTCGAGTCATAATCTTAGTTTTATGCAGTTTATAAAAAAATAAGTTGATAAAAATCAGAAATCAAACTTAAAAAAAAGACATATAAAAATGTTTTTACTGTAAAATATACTAAGTTCAAAATATACTAAGTACTATATATTCATGCTAAGAAAAATTAATTTGACTGATTGCTTGACAACCGACACGGTGACAGATTGAAATGCTCCACCTACCTAATAGACTGCTCACTGTTCAGTTTAATGCATTTATTTTATCCTAATTTGTGAATAAATTGCATTGCAATCAATTTCATATTTCAGTTTTCATGTAATTCCATACTATTTCCTATTCAACTATCTCCATAATGCAAGTTTATATGAAATATTGTTCTATTCTGCTATGTTAAGAAAATTTTAAATTTTGAATAATTTATGAAATTTTCAAATTAGAGTATTCATAGTCAATGATGTTCCAGCCGGTTTCATAAATGATATTTTAAAAGTGAACTGACATCTTTACGATGAAAATATTCCTCAAAATGGACGTGCATGTGAAATTTTGACCTATTCTACCATGAAAAGAAAATAGTAAATTTCGAATAATTTACGAAGTTTTCATAGCAGAACTTTCAAAGATCATGATGTTAATGCCAGCATTATAATTGATATTTTAAAGCTGGTCTGACATTTTTACAGTAAATATATTCCGTTTAATGTATGCTAAAGAGAGAATTTGCCTTAATTTCTCATGTCAAGGTTGGTTGGGTTTTACGTCGCACTAGTGCTGAGCAATGGGCAATTAATTGGCGACGGTCTGGGACTCAGCCCTAGAGGTGGTCCGGAGACATGCCATCACAATTTTGATTCTACGCGGAGAGGATGGCTCCCCCGCTTCGGTAACCCACAGAGGTATAATTTTTCTCTTGTTAAGAAAATCGTATATTTCGAATAACTTACGAAGTTTTTAAATTAGAACCTTGCAAATCAATAGTGATCTTACTATAGTGTCGTAAATGTTATTTTAAAACTGATCTGACTTCTCTGCTATGATTTCTTTCTTAAAATATAGGGTACACAGACTAAAAAACTAACATACTAACACACTGACACCCTACGGACCATATACCTATTTTATGTTTTTTGATTCCTTACAGTTAAAAAAATGTTAAAATACCGAGGTTGAAAAAATTCCCGATTATTTAAGTTTCCAATTCAAATAGAATGACGGGAAACGAAAAATTAACTTTGCACAATCATTGCATTTACATAATTTTTATCGCATCATTGCACTACTACTATTTAAAAGGGTCTTGCATATTTAGAATCTTTTTAATGAAATTGGATTTTGTCATCGCGTCTTCGTGTCATGCTGGTAAACAGGGCTCCTCCACTTTAAAGCAGGACCCGACTTAGACTACCTGGAGTCCCGGGGCAAGCCTATTCTGGGGGGCCCCCTTGCAGTGGCATAAGAGCTCTTTAGGTTGTAGAATTTCTGCATATGCCTGTAGGGGTCCCTTCCAGAAGGGGGGCCCAAGGCATTTGCTCCGTATGCCCTGCCGTTAGTCAGGGCCTGCTTAAAGTAAATGTAAGTAACCCTTTTCGTCGCTCGTTGGCTCGCTTTGTTAGAGCGTCAAGTTGCTAACGCGATGGGCGTAAGTTCGATCCCCGAAGGACCTATGTGTTAACTTTTACAGATAATTAATAGAAAAGGTGACAGTTGATAAAAGAAAATTTTTCATTGTCTACACAGTAATCTAAGAATTTCTGAAGATTATTTTTTGAGAAGCTTTTCTTTAGATACTAAAAAGCACAAAATTAAATGTTAAGTAAAATAAATAAATATTTTCTTTAGAAGATTTTTATCGAAATTGGAGTTTTGTCATCGTGTCTTTGTGTCACGACAAAAAAAGAAGACGCTCCCACTATAATGTAAATTTAAACTACAATTTTCCGTTGCTCGCTAGCACAGTGGGTTAGAACGTCTTGTTGACAAGGCGATGATCGTGGATTCGATCCTCGCAGGCCAATGTGTTACTTCCTTGCAGATGATTGATAGAAAATATATCACAAGGTAAAAGAAAAAAATTTCAGTGCCTATACAGTACCCTAAGAAATTTTGATAATTTTTTTCGGAAGCTTTTTTGAGTTACTAAAACGCACAAAATAAAAAATTCAGTAAAAAATAAATCAATAAAAATGATACTGGAAGTTTTTATTGTGAAGCCCTAAAAGCATAAAAGAAAAATTTAATCTTGCAGAGACATGCTATAAAACCATAAAAGTTTCAACAATAAGAAAATTTTACAGAAAAATGTAGTTATTTTACTTTTGCAAAAGATGAAAAATTTTAAAATTCCAAGTATTTAAAAAAAAAAAAAATCGAGAAAAATATTCATTTTGTATTTGTTAGATTTTTCTAGCATGCTCTATGACTTTTCCTATTCTTCACTGTTTTTTAACTTTTGGTTAGAGTGTCATGCTGATAACGCGATGGTCCTGGGTTCGATCTCCCTTTTAGCGCTAAATTTGTCTTGGAAAATCTATGGGTTCTGCGGTTACGAAATTTGGTGCGTAAATTGTTTATATGTATCCGACACTTATTGTAATGAGATTTTACAAAATTTCCTTCCCCCTCCCCCCTTGGGGTAGAGGGGCAATAAACACGTGTAAAAACACATTTTCCCGTTTGAATTCACCTTAAATTATCTTAGAATGGCTAATTTTAGTGTGTGGATGTTGATTAATTGAACGCATTATGTACTTTGGTCAGATTTCGTAAAACTTCGAATTTACCCGCTGGGGAAGGGGAAGTAAGAAGCGGGTGAGTTGCTGCCGAAGGACTCGGACTTCTCACGTTGCGAGCGAGTAAAACCTCAACCGAACACAGCGGGAACTTAAGTTATTAATAATGATATGGGATTTCGACAACTCATTTAAGTATAGTGTCCAGCGAAACGGGCAAAGTCTGTTTTTAATAAAAAAAACTCATTTCTTTAAAATGTCATACAGAGAATAAAATTGACTTTCTTTAGATATTTAATGTTAATACTCTTTCTCTAGAATGAAAATCGTCTGCATTCATCATGGAGGATAATTTTAATAAATAATAATTTTGACATATTATTTTTACTGAGTGAATCTGCATAGGAAAGTATAGAAGAAAGTCAAGAGGTGGCCACAATACTAGTTTATTTACAAATTCTAAGCCATTATCTGATCTTAGTCTTTATTTTTTACCAGTTAGATTTGTAGCCTTGTTTGTTGTTTTTTAGCCTTAAATTTACAGAATGTTTCAAATACTTCCTCTTTACTTTTTAAAAAATAAGTAAAGTACATGCCAGAAAATTCATCCACAATTATCATGAAATATTTAGCACCGCCTAATGATACAGACCCACACAAATCAATATGAAATAATTCAAGTATTTCCGAACTTTGATCTATATTAACAGGTGGATGAAATTTTCTAGTTACCTTACTTATGTCACAAATTTCACAATTGAAATCATTTTCAACATTAAAATCAATATATTCTTTCCCCCAACGTAACGAATAAATCGCCTCCCAACGTAAACGAATAATAATATATATTTTTAACATATAAATTAAATAGTTATTAGTACTTTTAATCTTTGAAATTTACAATTTATGCAATATTTGAATCACACACACACAAAATAAATAAATAAATAAAATAAAATAAAATAAATAAATAAAAATAAATAAATAAAATAAAATAAAACAGCATAAACAATGTTAGTATACTAAAAAGAAACTTATTAACTTTAGGACGTACGCTTATTAATGAAAATCTTGTGCTGTGTTAGAAAAACATAAAGTTTTTTAATTCTAGAAAATATAGACTAGTGGATCTGCAGATCAGGAGCCTCAACGTCCTATTTCTATCAGACATTATTCAATAGGTCATTTTTATTCATTCCTTATTATATAACAGTATATATTGATTCGATAGACTTGTTATCATAATCAGATACATTCCTGAGGGGGGGCTGCAGCCTCCCTCAACCTCCTGCTCTATCTCTCTTTGTATACTTATCTGTATATCATATAAAGTGATACGGAATTATAAATAATTGTATTTACTTTTCCATAAATTCTTTCAACGAGGCTTAGTAAGTTGATAAAATGCTAATTTTCTGCATTTCTAGTCATTTTAGTGTTAAAATAGCCTAATTTTCCCTTAAAAACGCATTAAAAAGCTCCAAGAAGGGAAGAAATGGATTTGTCGCCAAATTTGGCGACTGTTTCCCTCTTTGGCGATTTTTGGCGACCTTGGCGAGAAATTCCTTATTACGGATATACCAAATATGGACGCTCGAATCTCATTGGCTGATGAGATACGAGAATTTTCCAGAACAGCCTGGGTTCGATAGAAAAGTATAAAAGGAGAATTTTTTTCACCGAGGCAGTCAGTCTCAGATCTGCGTCAGTTTGCTTTGCCTTGAGCCTTTTTGAATGAGACTTGCTTTATGTGTTATTGTTAAACAGTTTGTGCTGTTGTTGTGCTGTTAACGGCTATTGATTAAGCTGTGTTTACTGGTTGAACTGAAGCTGATACTTGGTTTACAGACCTGTATTTTTCTGGAATTTTCTGTAAATAAATCTCTGAATTATTACAAGTTTCGCCTTTCATTCTCGGACAACTTACGAACCCCCCAAGTACGCAACAATATGTATTCTTAATAAACGACGGTCTTGTATTATTTCCCTGAAAATCAATTACCAAATTTAATAACTACCAAATTTCATACAAAAAAAAAAAAAAAATTACATAGCATATCGGAAATATTTTGCGTAACCTTTAAGTTAACTACCAATTCTATACCACAATTTTCCACAGGAAAAAATGCTTTTAAAATTCTAATAAAATTTCATTATATTTGATGGGGTGTAGTGTAACCATGTTAAAATACTCTTAAGAAATACATACCAAATGGGGGTGTAACCATGATGGGGATGTAACCATGTTAAAATACACTTTTAACAAATACCGACTATAGACCGTAATAGTACGAAATTCTTTTATGTATCCCGTTAAAGTAGCCACAATCATTATAAACGCCAATAATAAGAATAAACCTAATTAATTATAACTCATTAATTTTTCAAACTAATTTGACATTATTTGGATGATTACAGTACATACTCGTAATTATTTTGTGTGGTCCCATTAATTATTTAGTCGATACATACCCTTTTTTAAGAGTAAACATGATTTTAAGCATCTTTATAATGTATGTTAATTTTATTAATTTCAATTCAGCATAAACATATTAAAGTGCGCGCTTAAATAAAAATTTGTCCATAGGCTCCAATGTTACGAAATTTTTTTGTGTGTCTCTGTAAACGAACCATAAACATTGTATACACCAGTAAAAACTATTCAGCTTATTTTGCATTTAAAATTAATAATTGTTCCAAATTTAACATCGTTTGGATGACACCGTGACATTGTCAGAACACTTTTGTAAGGTCCTGTACATTAATTAGAAATCTTAAAAGCACATATTTTCTTCAAACAACATAAGTTTAAGCATCTTACTCACGTACGCTAGTTTCATTTTCTTGATTGCAAAGTAATGGTATTAAAATACGTTTAAACGAAATTCACCCCATACGCCGTAATGTTAAGAATTTTGGCGTGTCCCTCTACACAGTTTTTAAACAATATAGCAATAAAAATTATACAGCTACTTATATGCAAAGCTGGAAAGTGTGCGACAATTTGCAAGTCAATCGAAGGATTTTTGCGGCCGCTATTGCGGTACATACAAATTCTTCCCATAGACCGTAATGATAAGAAAACTTTGGCGTGTCCCTGTACACGAACGACAAATGGAATACACGCCTAACACTATACAGTTATTTCTGTTGAGCTCATGAACATGTGTACCAAATTTGCAGTGAATAGTGTGATTTTTGGGGCCGCTATCGCGGTACATAAAAATTCTTCCCATAGGCCGTAATGATAAGAAAAACTTTGGCGTGTCCCTGTATACGAACTACAAATGGAATACATACCAAAAACTATACAGCTGATTTCGTGGGGCTCATGAACATGTGTACCAAATTTCAAGTCAATAGCGTGATTTTTGCGGCCGCTATCACACGACAGACAGACATACAGACGGACAGACGGCACCCAAAATCCTTTTGAGTCTCAACAGAGGGCCTCCACTGACGTTTCGTCAAAAATTGGAAGTCAATAGCTTGATTTTTGCGGTGGCTATCGCGGTACATACAAATTCCTCCCGTAGGTCGTAATGGTAGGATAAACTCTGACGTGTCCCTGTACACGAATTACAAATGGAATACACACCCAAAAACATACAGATGATTTCGTGGGGCTCATGAATATGTGTACCAAATTGCAAGTAAATAGCGTGATTTTTGTGGCCGCTATCGCGATTCATACAAATTCCCCCCTTAGTCCGTAATGATAAGAAAAACTCTGGCGTGTCCCTGTATACGAATTGCAAATGGAATACATACCAAAAACTATACAGGTAATTTCGTGGGGCTTTTGAACATGTGTACCAAATTTCAAGTCAATTGCGCTATTTTTGCGGCCGCTACCGCGATACATACAAATTCCTCCCATTGGCCGTAATGATAAGAAAAACTTTGGAGTGTCCCTGTATACGAACTACAAATGGAATACATACCAAAAACTATACAGGTGATTTCGTGGGGCTCCTGAACATGTATACTAAATTTCAAGTCAATAGCGCTATTTTTGCGGCCGCTATCGCGATACATACAAATTCCTCCCATAGGCCGTAATGATAAGAAAAACTTTGGCGTGTCCCTGTATACGAACTACAAATGGAATACATACCAAAAACTATACAGCTGATTTCGTGGGGCTCATGAACATGTGTACCAAATTTCAAGTCAATAGCGTTATTTGTGCGGCCGCTATCGCGCGACAGACAGACACAGCCCAAAACCGTTTTGAGTCTCAATGTAGGGCCTCCACTGACGTTTCGGCAATTATTGAGAGAGGAAAGCTATCATAATAAAATAGAGAGAGAGAAACCGAGGATCATGTGTGAAATTTTTTTTTTTTTTTTTTTTTTTTCTGCTCGGTCGCGCTCACAGCGGCTTCGGGTAGGATGCTGCCTTAGGCACTAGGGACTCGGAACCTGCATATTGCGAGCAAGGAAGACACTGTAGAAGACAATGGTGATCCATTCCAAGGATTGAAACCAATTTGTAGGAATTTTGTTTCAGAATTATATTTTTTTAGATTTTATAAGTGATTCATTTAAAAATAGTGACTTAGCGAAGCGGCTGAAATCCGCTAATATACTATTTAAAAAAAATTAATATATATATATATATATATTTAAGTTTAAAACATCATTTAAATATAAATTCTTGCAAAAATATCATTACTATGATAAAGTGGGAAAAATAATTGTTTGATAAAATTTCCAAGTGATACAGGCAGTTCTATGGAAGATAGGCACAGGTAATGTAAGAAACAAAATGGCGACTTGAAAGAATACGCATAACAAAAACATTTAGGCCCTTTCTTTCTACTGGTCAGAACGAGAATTTCAAAAGCTTAAACCTTTCTCGAAAACGTGGATAAATTTTATAACAAACCACACCTAAATCGATCCATTAGTTTTTAACACATTTTAACAAAGTTGAAAAGTGTTTGACTTCGGCTAGTGTCTGCGCTCTAACGTTCGCAAAAATTTTGAAATTTTCTTAAAACTGATATACGTTATTCAAGTTCACTAAAGCATGTTCTCTACTGAAAATAGTACAAATACCGTTATCGGTTTGAGTACAATGTCATCAATAGAATGCTAATGCATTGAGCTCTATGAGAGGCATTTTTATGAATCACATTTGAACACCTTTATCCTGAACAAATCATAATGAACTAATTATTTATTTTTAAAATGCAACAACAGCAACAACAAAAACTCTATATATTATAGAATGTTTAGCAATAAGATTTACAGGGCCAAACAAAAGTATTCACATACACAAGGGCTATAACAGAAAATATTCAATTGCATTTTCGTTTGTGCTGTTTAGAGTTTTAATATTTTCAACAATCTTTAAAAGTTATTATTTCATTTAGTTTGCACATCTTTCTGTCCGTCTACGAACTAATTTCCGTTCATATTTATAACAGAACGCCTTGAAATTAATTTGATATCCAAATTCTCTAAGGTATTCTCTCAATCCTTTATATAAGGTGTGTCCAAATGAAAAGGAGACCTAGCTGTAGTGGCGTTATATCAAATCCCAGTGAGTTAATGTGTTGGCCGATATATGGAGTGGTATTGCTACATGCACATGCGCAGTTAACGGCTTCGCATGAATATCCTCAATGCTGGAGAGTCATTTCCGCAGTTCGTTGCATGATGGATTCCTCCAGATCAGCACAAAAGGTGTGCCCAAATGAAAAGGAGACTAAAGTTATATGTGAAGAAATTTTAATAAAAATATTATAATTACAGTTCATGTGTACAACTATAAATACACTAAGCGACAAAAAAAAAAAGCCTCACTGCAGAAAAAATGACTTATACCTTTTTTATTTGTAATAACTTTAAAATTAATGTTTGAAACAAATAAAACTGTCTTGTTTGCATAATACCAAAGGTATGAAATGATACCCATGTATATTTTCGATTTAATAATTCGCTTTATTGCACTTTACGAAGAACTTTTTAAAAATCTGCATAAAACTTTCTTTTTGAACATTATGCAATAACTATACACTTTGCATTCTATTATAATTTATTATATGAAATAAACACGTTATATTTTAATATATGAAATAAAACTATTTATTTGTTAGATCTAAGCAATATTTTGTTAAAAATATGTATTCTGCATTGGGTTAATTCCACCTTTATATGGAATTACTGCATTAATGCGCAATGGCATAGTTTTATACAGTGTTTTAATATAAATCTCAGAAATTTCAATGTGCCAAATATCACAAATAATTTTTTTTAGATCTGGCAGAGTTATAGGCTGCAAATTTCGAATCCTCTCCCCCCTCCCCCGCCTTTTTAAAGACGAAACATTTTCCAGCGGATCGCGATTTTGACCATTTCCATGTCTGGTAAAGAAGAAATTCTACTATATCCTTTGTGGTATTTAACTTAAAGTGAAAAAATGTATGATTACTTACAGAATTATAGATTCTCATGGGAATGTATAAGAAATTTTGACAATTTGAAGTGAATAAACTTACCACAGACGCCGTGTAGTAAGGTGCCTCATTATTTTCAAATGCTGTTTACGGAAATGTCTAAGATACCTCCAAAATAGTCGGTCAGGCACCACTTTTATGCAGATTGTGTTTTATTTCGAGTTAATTGATCCCTTGAGCATAAAAATTTCCCCGAGTTTTTGAAAAGTTATGCATCTCCGTACTATAATGTACGGAGAATGTGTCACTGTTTTAAAAGTGCGATTTTCATTAAGTCGGTCACATTTTCGTCTTCATTCTAGCTTTTTTCAACTACACGAAATAAAGAAAACTTGATTCATCAGAGAAAACCAATTCAGCCTAATAATTAACTGATAATGTTTTTAAATTTTGGTCAACTAAAGTATTGTTTTTTCTAATTATTTTCCTTAATAATGGCTTTTTTCGCAGATCTTTCGTTCTTTAACCCGCTTTGTTTAATTGTTCCCGCATTGTTTTTGAAGAAAGTAATTTACTATACACTTTTTAAAAATCTTTTTTAAGTTCTGAACATGATACAAATCGATTTTTTAAACATTCGCATTTTAACTTGCGGTTATCTTGCTTGGATGAGCAACATGACCGCCTAAAGCCAAATTCCCAGTTTAAACGGCCAAAAAAATTTATATTTTGCTAAAATTCATTTTACCAATATTTCGTTAGCATTTAATTATTTTGCCATCTCACGTATTAAAATATTTTTTGATTTTCATTTAAAAATTAATACTTTTTGTGGCATCGTTAACTGCCTTATTCTTACCATTTTTGAAATAAATTCTAAAATTACAATTTTCCTGACAATTGCATTTTGTTTTTAACACTAGACTCAAAGCTAAAGTGTATGTGGAGGACAACATAGTAAAATCTGTTCGAAAATTTGCTTTTTAAACGATAAAATTGGCGGTTGTAGAAGGCGAAAAGGAAAACATCCAAGTGCGGCTTTTTTTTTGTCGCTTAGTGTAATTGCCATTTGATACACTGATCCCAGCGAGTAGGAAGGGAGTGAATGGCTCAACAGATGGGTCAGGCAAACATCCATTCTCTCCGTTTTCTGGTTCCCTGACGGATGCTTGGGCACCCATTGTGCACAAACTTTGTCATAACTAAGCTTTTTGTGGATTATGTGATGCGCAGTTCCTTTCTTTATCGGCAGTTCAAAAGCAGTTTCACGTGTGATGATCTGGCGATTCTGCCGTATGAGCTCATCCATAGCTGATCTTTTTGTGCTGATCTGGAGGAAACCATTATGCAACGAATTGCAGAAATGACTCTCCAACAATGAGGATGCCGTTAGCTGCGCATGTGCATGTAGCAATACCACCATGCCATATATCGGCCAACACATTAACTCACTGGGATTTGATATAACGCCGCTACAGCTAAGGCCTTCTTTTCATTAAGGCACACCTTATATCTAAAAAAAAAAAAAAAAAAAAACATATATACGCGAGATTTTTACTTTAAAATATAGTTAACAGAAATACCTGAAAACCAATTTCTGGAATTTTAGAAATTCGATCCTCAAGGGAAGAGTACAAAACATGATTATGTGATTTCAAGTAACCTAACCTTTAATATCTTAAAAAAAAAAAAAAAAAAAAAAAACAGATATATGTACAGGTTTTACTTTAAAGTGTAAGAAACACAAATACCAAAAATTAATTTTCGGAATTTTAGGTTTTCAGCCCCCAACGTGGGGAGGGAGTAAAACGTATTTTCAGATGTGTAAAAATATTTCACATAATCCTTTATATCTCAAAGAAAGAAATGGATATCCGTATAATCTTTGCTTTTAAATATAGCAAACACAAACATCTAAAAATCAATTTCTGAAATTTTAGACATTCGGCCCCCAAGGGGTGGGGGTGGGGGTGGGGGGGGGGGGGCAAAACCAGATTTCACATTACCTTTCAGCTATACATATAAAAGAGTACATCCATCACTAAATCATCACTGCTGTGGCGATTTTCTGTGGGACAGGGTCACGAGTTGTGGTGTGAAGCTTGGTTCTAAAGCCCTAACACACACAAAGACGGGGTTTTGCAAAATTCTCCCCTTTCTTTCTGGGGGGGGGGGGGGGGGGGCGGATGGCAAAAACACGTTTGAGAGCTTCAAATTGCTTTATGGTGAAGAAACTGAGCATGGGGAGACTAGATTCAAATACAAATAAATAAATAAAAATAAATTTGTTGATTTTTGAATTTTTTATTTTAAGGGAGGATGTGGGGCTTTTTTTGTCGGATGGTAGAAATTGAAGATGGCTGTGCGTTTTCTGAAGCATATTATAAAAAAAAAAAAGGCTGTTTTGTAATTTTCGATTTATTTTATTTTATTATTATTATTATTATTATTATTTTATTTTATTTTTTGGGGTGGGGGTTATTTAAGACAAGTCAGACATATTCAAGAGTCCCTTTTTTACATTAAATTTGTCCTGGGGGATCTATGGGAACTGCATTCATGAATTTTGGTGTGTGGGTTGGTTATTTTCATGAAACAATAACTGTGACAGGATTTTGCGAATTTCCCCCTGTTTCGCATATGGGGGGTGAGAGAGGGAGGCAAAAAAAGTTTTCATGCATAGCTCTGTCCCAAATTATCTCAAAACGACAATTTTTTGGTATCTGCATGTGCTATATGTATACCACGCATTATAAAGGAATTTTATAATATTAAATTTTATAAAGAGTATAAGAACAGTTGTAATATTATAAAGTTCAATCAAAATATTTATCAAAACATTATAATTAAATATTTGTAACTATAAAATTTGGGCTTATAATGTTAATTCATTAAATGTTTAATTATTTTTTATTATTTAAAAGGTTTAGATTAACATTATTTTATTTGGTAAAGCATTTGAGATATTTTAGTAAATGACTTCACAGACAGAGCTTTCACAAAAGGAATTTGGGTATCACAAATTTTATATAATATAAATGCATTGTTTAAAATAGATATCAGTTATTACCAGCGATTAGTCAAGTCTAAAATTACTGTATAAAATTAGTAGTATCCAAATTTCCTTTTGTAAATACCCTGTTCGCAGACTATGACAATAAAAAGAAAGTTTTTATTCATGCGGAATTGCAAGCATGTTGCTGTTTTAGTATTCTTTTTTATTAAAATTACCTTAATAATATATATATATATATATAAACTGCTGATATTATAATAATTAAGGAGATAGACTTCAGCAATCATTTAAAAGTACTAATATAAATAAAGAGAAGTACCTGCACTGTAAACATAAATGTCTTAAATTCAGTTTAAAAAGTGTCTTAAATGGATGGTCATTTTTTAAGTGAAAAAAAAAAAAAAAAATGTCTTACTTTTTAAGACAACTTTTTGCATCAGAAATTAAAATATAGCTAATGTCTTAAAACGCTGCCATGTTTTAGGCTTAAAAACACCGCCATGTTAGGCTTAAAAATACTACCGTTTTTAAGGCCTTTTTAATAAATAAATAAATAAATGAATATGGCGTTATGTTTTTCTGTTAAAAATATATTTTAGAATTGTTTAGAGCATTAATAAAATATTTATATAAAAAAATAAAAAAGGTCTCGTTTTCCGGCGTTGGGATTCGAACTCACACTGTCTAAGGAAACCAAAACCTCTAGCCAAGCATCGTCACAATATGTGTTTTTTAACCGACTTCAAAAAAAGAAGGAAGGTTCTCAATTCAAACCGTATGTTTTTTTTATGTTTGTTAGCTCATAACTTCTGAACGGATGCTCCGATTTTGATACTTTTTGTTTTGTTGAAAAGGTCTTGGTCTACAATAGGTCCCATTGTAATATCTTTACGATCTAAAGAAAATACAGGGTGCCCAAAAAAATCAGTCCCAACTCTTTTAACTGATAAACGGCTGCAGCTATAGTGATAAAAATGGTATGTAGGTATAGCAAAGTGGCCATGCAGTTTAAGGTTAAACCTCTTGCAGCGCCACCTTGTGGAAAATAGCGGAGTTAGTGTTCCTATCTCGAAAACGGTTCTAGAGAAAAAAGTGAATTACAAAGTTGAATAGTATCATCAAGTATATCATCAAAACCCATTCAACACATTTTGTGAAATCTAGAAGTTTCTATTCAGAAAAAGTGACGTTATTTGGAGTCGGTTCTATTTTTTTTACAAAAAGATTTTATAAGATATAATATACTGCAGCATTCGTTAAACAAATCGCAGTGTTATGTTTTATTTCTGATTTTTTGCCATAAAACTATTGATAGTATGGTATCTTAAGCTTAATAAATATTATTTTCTTAAATTTCATATTTAGAGGAACAGAATTTTTTAATAATGCACGTATGTGAAGGTTGCATCCCTCGATGATAACGATTTCTTTCCTTAAAGTGATATTTAAATAAAAACGAACTGTAATCATGAATACAGGAAAATTTGTAGTTTTACATTTAGATGTAGGTGAATTTGTGAAAGAAAAATATTTTTAAATGAATAATAATAAGAAGAAATAAAGAAAAAAAATATGCACAAATTATTCATGATTGTTCTCTTATAAATTCGCTTTCTTCTCTAGAAATTACTTGCTACATCAGTCTTCACACTTTTTCTTTTAATATAAAAAAGCTTTAAAGACAAAGATTTTTTTTTTTTTTTAAACAAAATAAGCTTTGTGTCTAAATATGTTGTTTATGAATTGTGTTAAAGATAATAGCATGCAAATATCATTCACATCCCTAGAGTATTATTCCATAAAAATATAATTTCATAAAGCTACCATATTTAAGTAGTTTAACTGCTTATTATAAAATAATAATATATTTATTGAAAGTGGAAAGAAGTAGGATAAGCATATTTTCTTAAAATAGATTCCATATGGAAAAATTTCTAAGTAATGCAAGTGTCTGAATTTCTAAAGTGCCTGAAAATTCAAACACGTTTTGATGTCTGAAAATTCACGTATTTGCGTGTTTCAGACATTTTTCTGTCTGAATTGATATTCCAGACATATTTCTGTCTTAAATTAAAATATCTATAACGTCTAAGGTACATTTTAAGACATTTACGTGTCTTAAATGCCGTTTCAGTTGTTTTTATGTCTTACTTTAAGACCCTTTTATTTGCAGTGTGTGTGTGTGTGTGTGTGTGTGTGTGTGTGTGTGTGTCTGTCTGTGTGTGCTCTTGTGTTCACACTACCGATCGCAGAGCCTCCAAATTTGGCATATAAGTTCCAGGGACCCTGCAGGTGTGCAGTGTGCACCTCACCGCTATATTTTAGAATTTCAAATTTGAATATTTTTAATTATTATTTTTCCCCCCGATTTTAAACATTGGCTTCTATGTTTTATATTTCATAAATTTATTCTTTCATTGTAATCGTCTGCATATCTTAGCAACGGCTATTACTAAATTTTTTTTTTTTTTTTTAATACATTCATTTGAAGGAGAAATCGTTCTTTCTTTTTTTAATTTATTATATTTATGGAAAATAAAATGGTAATGCAGTAGAAAAAATTAAGTATATTAAATTTTAAATTTAAAAGCGTATTTATAACAGTTGTGTTTATGTATAATTTTTATAGTATAATAATTTTTTATTTTTCATTTTTTTAATTAATTCCTTTAAAAGATTTTTCTTTTTTTAATTTATAGCATTTATCTGAAAAAAAAAAAAAAAAAAAAAAAATCGTCGTATACTCGTATAGTAGAAAGGATTAAACTGATTAAATTTATTTGTTTTTTATATGTTTAATTCCTTTTAAAAGAAAATCTACTTCTATTTCAATTTTTTATATTGGTCGGAATCAAATCGTAATATAGTGTAAATAGCAGGGGCTATAAAATACATGGTTCAAAAGCTAAAATACTTAATAGATGCTGAGATACCGTCATCTATAAAATTGTAGTTCTAAAATAATAGCAGTAACTGTCGTCGATAAATACCCAAACTGAAGTACCCGGGAAAGACCTTTCTGCAGGTAGTGGGAACCTGGACCCGATGCAGTACGGACGGAAAAAGAGCTGCCCCAGGCAGCGGGTACTCGAAGCGAAGTTTGGAGCAATATAAATGTAATTTTTATTTATTTATTTATTTATTTTTAATAATGTGCTTTAAAAATTAAATATTGTTCCGATTCTTTTGAAAATTCATTTACATATAGTGACCAGCGAAGCGGGTGTAGCCTGCTAGTATATATAAATAAAGAGAAGTGTCTTTGTGTCTGCGCTCTGGTGCTTACACTACTGATCGCAGAACTACAAAAGTTGGCAATGGGTACCTGGGTGTTGTCCTAAAATTATTCTCTCATTTTACAAAGATTAAAATAGTTTTATTGCCTATTAATTATAAGGGAAATTTATTAAAAAAAAAAAAAAAAAAAAAAAAAAAAAGGATTTTTATATTAAAGGAATTAATTTAAAATGAAAAATAAAAAGTTGTTGTACTATAAAAGTTATACATAAACATAACAATTTATTTCTGTTGCATTAACATTTGATTTTCAATAAATATATTAAATTGAAAAAAAAAAAAAAAAAAAAAAAAAATTCGCCTTCATATGAATGTATTAAATGAAAAATAAATTGCGCAATAGCCGCTGTTAAGATACGCAAACGATTACAATGGAATAATAAATTCATGAAAAAGGAAGCATAAAAGCCAATATTTAAAATTGAAAAAATATATATATATATTAAAAAAGTTCAAATTCAAATTTCGAAAAAATCTCGATGAGGTGCACACCTACAGTGTCCCAGGTACTCGTCTAATGCGAGCACCAGAGCGCAGACAAACAGACACTTCTTTTTATTTATATAGAAGATTTTACTCCTAATCGTCTGCGTATCTTAGCAACGGCTATTATACTATTTATATTTATTTATTTAATTCATTGGTTTGAAGGCAAAATGTTTTCTTTTCTTACTTTTTTTTAATTTATTATATTTATTGACAATCAAATACTAATGCAGTAGAAAAAATTAAGTACATTAAATTTTAAATTTAGAAACTTATTTAATTATTTTTATTCATGATGTATAATTTTTATAGTATAACAGCTTTTCATTTTTTTTTTTTTTTTTTTTTTTTTTTTAATTAATTCCTTTGAAAGGAATTTTTTGTTTTTATTTATTTTTCTAATTTATAGTATTTATCGAGAAAAAATGATCCGCGATTGTATTGAAATGCTTGCCCTCTGGTGGGCTAAGGTGAAATTATCATACCACTGATAGCTTTCATGCTGAAACAATGATAGAATAACAAGAAAGAACAATAACTAATACACGCGGCTATTATATTTACTAACAACTGCAGTTGAGAAAGTGCCATCTATCGATCTTTACAAACGCGGATAGTATACAGTAGAAAGGATTGAATTTATTAGAATTTAAGTATATTTTAAATCTATTTGTTTTTCTTTATTTAATTTTTTTCTAAAATAAAATCTACTTTTTATTTCATTTGTTATATTGATCGGAATCAAATCATAATATAGTGTAAACAGCAGGGGCAATAAAATACAAGCTTGAAAAACTAAAATATTTAATAGATGCTGCGATACAGTCATCTTTAAAATCGCAGTTCTTAAATAATAGCAGACCCACCTGTCGTCGATAAATACCCAGATTGAAGTTCCAGGGAAAGACCTTTCTGTAGGCAGTGGGAAACTGATCCCGATGCAGGGCGGGCGAAAAAGGAGCTGCCGTAGGCAGCGAGTACTCGAAAGGAAGATTAGAGCAATTTCAATGCAATTATTATTATTATTATTATTATTATTTATTTATTTATAATGTGATATAAAAAATAAATAGTCATTCTATTCATTTGAAAATTCATTTAAATATAGTGACCAGCAAAGCGGGCGTAGCCTGCTAGTTTATCAATATTTTTAATATTGCTAATATTAAAAATAAACAAATAAGAAAATAAAAATAAGAAAAATCTGGCTGCTTTATACAAGAAATTGTTAATCGTTAATTTGAATTCATAAAAAGGGATATCATTATTAAAATATCATATTTATTTTAAAGATTAAGAAACATTACTATCGTCTCTGTGTTGGATCTGAAAATTTGGATTTTTAGTTAGTCACCAATAGCGAATAGATACTTATACAACGTAATCGCAACTTTTTTGCAACTTAATAATAAGCCAGTGTCTATTAGTCTCTTTTGGCATAGTGGCCACTTTTTTCAATTTTTTTTTTTTTTTTTTAAATATATTAAAATATGTATGTAAAATAAATATTTCTCGAGAATAAAGACATACTAGCAGGCAACGCCCGCTTCGCTGGTCCCTATTTTTAAATGAATCGCTATAATTACTGAATTCTCAGAATTGCATTAATTTTTATCACGTGAAAAAAAAAAAAAAAAAAAAACAGTAAAAAAATCTTATTACGAAAAATGTCGCACCGGGTTCTCACTGCCTTCGGAAAAAATTCCCAAAATGCTCTAACTCTTATTTCTATTATTTTCCCCCTTCGCCCCCCCTCCCGTCTATCCTAATAATTTTAAAAATTCGAAAATATCCGCAATCGATTTGTAGGTATCGAAAACCTCTATATACCAATTTTGAATGCTCTAACTCTATTCTATTTTTTTTTTTTTTTTTTTTTTTGCCCCGCCGACCCTCCTAATAACTTTACACTTTCAAAAATATCCCCATTCGACTTGCTGGCCTCTAAAACCTATCTGTACCAATTTTGAACGGCCTAACTGTATTTCTATTTGTTTTTGCCCACACACCCACATCCCGCCCCTCCTAATAATTTTACAAATTCGAAAATATCCGCAATCGATTTGTAAGTATCGAAAACCTCTATATACCAATTTTGAACGATCTAACTCTATTTTTATTTTTTTGCTCCCCCCTCTCCCCTTCCCCCTTCTCGCCCCTCCTAATAAAGTTACACTTTCGAAAATATCCCCATTCAACTTGCAGGCCTTTAAAACCTATCTGTACCAATTTTGAACGGCCTAACTGTAATTCTATTTGTTTTTGCCCATAGCCCCCCCTTACTGCCCCCCCTTTCCACCCCTTCTAATAATTTTACAAATTCGAAAATATTCGCAATCGATTTGTAAGTATCGAAAACCCCTATGTACCAATTTTGAACGATCTGACACTATTTTTATTTTTTTGCCCCCCCCCCCCCCAAAAAAAAAAAAAAAAAAAAAAAAAAAAAAAATCGGAAAAAATCAAAAAATGAGTTTTTGGAAATATTTTCAAGAAGATGCTTGACGGTTTTTTTTTTTTTTTTTTTTAACATCTTTGAGCTATTACTTTTACTTGAAAATCTGTATTTTTCTAAATTTGCCTCTTAAAATCATTTATACCCCCTTCTTCTCTTAAAAATCCAAAATTCCAAAATCACAGAAAATGATTTTTTTGTTTTCAAGTCTATCCTCTCCCTCTGCAATTTCTTCACCGTGAAGCAATTTGGAGCCGAGTTGTGCTTATAAAGGTGGTTTTTGCCTTCTGCACCTTCGAAAATCATTTTCAGCTCCTCTCCCCCCTTAAAAATCCAAAATTCCAAAATCGCAGAAAATGATTTTTTTGTACTTATGTCTAGTCTCCCCATCTGCAATTTTTTCATCGTGAAGTAATTTGGAGCCAAGTTATGCTTATAAAGGTGTTTTTGCCTCCTGTGCCTCCGAAAATCATTTTCACCCCTTTCCCCCTTAAAAATCCAAAAATCCAAAATCGCAGAAATTGATTTTTTTGTATTCAAGTCTAATCTCCCCATCTGCAATATCTTCCTCGTGAAGCAATTTGGAGCCGAGTTATGCTTATAAAGGTGTTTTTGTCTTCAGCAACTCCGAAAATCATTTTAACCCCCTTCCCCCCTTAAAAATCCAAAATTCCAAAATCGCATAAAATGATTTTTTCGTATTCAAGCCTAGTCTCCCCATCTGCAATTTCTTCCCTGTGAAGTAATTTGGTGCCGAGTTGTACTTATAAATGTGTTTTTGCCTTATGCGGCCCCGAAAATCTCATTTTTACCCCCTACCCCCCTTAAAAATCCAAAATTCCAAAATCGCATAAAATGATTTTTTTGTATTCAAGTCTAGTCTCCGCATCTGCAATTTCATCACCGTAAAGCAATTTGGAGCCAAGATATGCTTATAAAGGTGGTTTTTGCCTTTTGCCACCCCGGGGGGGGGGAACCGGGGGGTATTTCGTAAAATCCCGTCTTAGTGAGCGTCAGGGTCCTAAAATCAACCTGCTCACCAAAAATTGCGACTCTATCTCGCATAGGATCGCCACAACCGTGTTGAGTCAGTGAATCAGTGAATCAGTGAGTTTACTCTTTTATATATATAGGTAAAAGCTAAGCACTAATTTGAACAGCATGTAGAAAATAAATTGAAGTTACAGAATTTTGTAAGCCTTGCATATGTATAGAGTAGATCTCTGATCAGCAGACTATTCTACACATTTTGCAAACTACAGATTTAACTCATAAAATATATTAAAAACCTTACTTCATGCTACCTCTCTCGCAAGTGCTATGACAAAATTGGAGGAGCATGAAGTAAGGTTTTTAATATATTTTAATATATATATATATATATATATATATATAGGCTTCTTTGGATTTTATGAAATAATTAAACTACAGATTTATTTTCAAGATTGTTAAGCAAAACGGACGTATATATTAATAATATTATGGGAAATTATATTTCCCGGCTATCATCTCCATTGTGTGACGTCACTGCTATGTAGTTATGACGATATTACTACGTCGCTATTTGTATCATCCTTTCAATGTATGCGCACGCACCGAGAAGCGCACCTGTTTTATTCAGATGATGTTTAATCGTTGTCGAGGGAAAGACGTTCCCGCTTGGATGTAAACCAATGTTTAGTTATTGAGTTGACGTGGAGCGGTTGTGTGAAAGACAGACGGTCTTCTCCGCTCGTAAAATATGTATATGTTAGTGTTTCTGTAATGTCCCTTTTCTTTATTTAATAAATGTCGTAATGTTATACTGGTCTGTAGCCGTTTCCCTATATTTTTGGGGGCTCGACCTATCCCGTTAAATTCTACCCCTAGATAAACGTTACAAACAAAAAGTCGCTACTTCTGTTTTTCAAAAACAGTAGCGTGAAAATGTTGTTCTTCAAAGATGTGTTTGTTTTCAAGTAGCTGTGAAAAAAAAATCTGTGGACGATATTTTACTTATTTCATTGAAATACATTCGGACGTTTTATAAAGAACACTTTCTGTTCTTCGTTTCATCCAGTGGACGCTGTTCTTTATTATGACGTAAATTTACGTTTTTCAGTATGAAATATCATTATTTTCATGACGTTCCTTACTTAATCCTTCATTCAATATGATTCAAGTTTTGTTCCTGCCGATGATTTGAAATTTCTCAGTGTGCTATTTTCTTCATGCCCGACGTTCTTAAAGTGACACGGATTCATCATCTATCTGATCCTGCTCAATAAAATAATTCCATCTACGCTGTATATAGGACTACCCTTAATGTCAGGTAGGAGCATGCATTTTTTTTTCTCCACTTTGTATGATAGTATATAAAGAAAAAAATTTTTTTTTTCATTTGTAATTAAAATTTGAAATTCATTCATTGCCGTTTTACGCCCTTTAAAATTATTTGTTTGTTCATTTTTACTACCATTACCCTACTACCGTAGGTAATGGAAGTATTGTATTCGGTCTGAAAATTCGATATCGGGTTTTCACCTGATTTACACGTTTTAAGGTCCCCTGAGTCCAAAAAAGTGGTTTTTGGCAATTGCTCAGTGTGTATGTATGTGTGTGTGTGTGTGTGTGTGTGTGTGTATGTATGTGGAGAATCTTCTGGCTATTATAGCTCCGAAACTAATAAAGATAGAGCTACGAAACTTTAGAATTGAAATACGTCTGGTCTACAGATGAAATTTCCAAATTTTGGTGAAAATTGAAAAACCGGAAGTGGGACATCGGAAACCGGAAGTGGGACCGTAAGTCCGTATCTCAAAAACGGCTCTAACGATTTTCTTCAAACTTGCTATATAAACACTCTATTAGATGTCCTTTCGAATGATATAGTTGGTTAGTTCAGGAAAATTGATAGGCGTCCTGTATAAATAGCTCAATTTCAGGTCTCCCAAGGGCGTTCCTTTAAAAACGGTTGTACGGATTTTTTTCAAACTTGCCATATTAACCCTCTTTTAAATATCCTTTTTCATGTAATTGTTCTTTTACGGTCAATAATTAATTATGCCAAGCTTTGGTAAAAGTCGGTATCTCAAAAATGGCTCTAACGATTTTCTTGAAAATAGTTACATAAACCCATTTTAGATATCCTTCTCATGCTTTACTTGGTTATCACGGAAAATTAATAGTCATCCTGTTTTTTTATTTTTTAACTCGCTATGTAAACTCTGTTTCATATGTCTTTACACATGTATGAATTTTCTCTCACTGGAAAATATCAAAAAATGCATATAATACGTGTACGAGTGGGTAATGGAAGTTGTGTGGTTGTTTCACACCAGATTTTTATATAAATAAAGAGTTTTCTTCCCCCATATTTAATTGCTTTCCATGAATAAAGAGATATTCTGTTCCCCAACATTTATTTATTGTTCCTAAAAATATATATGTTCTGGTTTTAATCCATTTTTTCCCCAATATTTACTTAAAAAAAAAAGAACAGTTTTTTTTTATTTACTTCGGTTTTCTTATTTTATTTTTCTTGCATCCTAAAAATGGCCCTTAAATTAGGCGACCTTCCGCTAGTTGCAAATTCTTTGAAATATTCTAAAACAAATACCATAAAATTGCTAAACACGCTATTAGGATACCCAACATTTGATCATCAATCGCGTAAACGTATGCGAAATTTTAGCGGTTTTACTGCCGATTTCGACATTAATAAACATCAAGAACAAATTTTAAAATCATTTTCTTTGTCCGATTTTATATCAATCGCTAATTCGCTACATTTAGAACCAGTCGGTAGTAAGGAAAATTTATGCGAAGAAATTTTTAACGCACTTACTAATTTATCTGAATTTCAGAAAACATTAGATACTAGTTTTTTGTCAGACGAAGACGATCTCAGTGTAAATAATCATTCTGTTGAAACCCATTCTTCGATCGTTCCAAATAGTTCTGTTTTTCAAACCCAAAGCGAAACTTTTTTCCCTTCGGGTGTTCAAAATATTTCTCCGAATGACGCTGCAGACGCAATGTCTGATTTGAGTAATCATTTCTGGTTCCTCCTTCGAGATTTAGCTAGCACATGTAGAACTTTTTCTGGAAATGATTCATATTCTATTCGTAATTTCTTTAATGACATTGAGGAACAATTCTGTTTATTTCCTAGTCTTACCGATCAACAAAAACTTATCTTTGCTAAACGTTTAATTAATGGTTCTGCTAAAACATTTTTATTTTCGCAACGAAATCTTAATACTTACGAGTCATTTAAAGCCGCGTTAATTTCTGAATTTTTGGATACCATACCATCCATCGAAATACATAAACAGTTAGAAAACAGAAAAATGCGTCCTAATGAAACTGCTACGCAATATTTTTTAGCGATGCGCGAAATTGCTAACCGCGGTAATGCTATTATTGACGATTCTTCGGTAATTCAATACACCATTCAAGGTATACAGGGTAACCCCTCTGAGAAAATTCTTCTCTGTGGAGCAAAATCTTTTTCAGAATTTAAAGAAAAATTGCGTATTTATGAAACTGCTCTTAATACAATAAACTTAAATCAACGAAATTCAGTTAATTATAAACAAACATATGACAGTCGAAAACGCAGTACTGGTCACACACAACCAGCTTTCACTCGCGAATCCAAATTTAATATTGGTCCGGCATCTCAAAATAAATTACGTTGTTTCAATTTAACGATATCGGTCACTTATCTAAATTTTGTCCTAACCGTTCTCGTGGCCCTAGGTGCCTTGCATGTGGTCTTTTTGGACACAAGTCTACCGATTGCCGCCGAACCGCTGCAAATGACGGACCTCCTTCCAGAGATAGAGTTAACACTGTACATGAATCGCTTACTTCTCATATGTGTAAACAAGTTAAAATTAGTGGTAATGAATTAACTGGTTTGGTTGATACTGGTAGTCAGTTAACCCTTTTGAAACATTCTGCATGGTTAAAAATAGGTTCCCCACCTTTGTTAAAAACTAATAAATCCTTAACTGGTTTTGGCTTTGCGCGTATACATGTTATCGGTACTTTTAATTCTTTTATTACTATAGACGATCAAGAGTTTTCAGCAACTATTTCAGTTGTACCCGACGTGTCCACATTTTATGATCTTATAATTGGATGTGACGTCATCCAACAAGCGAACATTAGCATTTCACCCACCGGTGTTACTTTTTCTAGTTTTTCACAACAAAATGAGTGTACCGCAGATCTAAATTTTATCATGACGATCACTGACGATAATCCCAAATTTGATATTGGTCCTAATGTTTCACGACATATTCGTAACGACATTAACAAACTGTTGTCGACCTATAAACCTAATAAAATCAAAACTGCGAACATTGAGCTTAACATCACTTTAACTGACGATACACCTATTTTTCACTCACCCCGACGTCTACCCTTTACCGAACGAGACATTGTAGACGCACAAGTCTCTGAATAGCTTAAAGATGGTATTATCGAACCAGTGTCCTCCCCATATGCCAGCCAAGTTGTAGTTGTTCGAAGAAAAGATGGTAAACACAGAGTTTGCAGCGATTACAGGAAGCTCAATCGTAAGTTAGTTAAAGATCACTACCCCCTCCCCCTTATTGATGATATTTTAGATCGACTTCAACATGCAAAAATTTTTAGTACGATAGACCTACGTAATGGATTTTTTCATGTACCCGTAAACAAACAGAGCCGCCCTTTCACTAGTTTTGTTACCCATAACGGTCAATTTCAATTTCGCTACATGCGTTTCGGACTTAGCTCCTGCCCTTCAGTGTTCATGAGATATATAAATGCCATTTTTAGAGACTTGATTGCTGCCGGCATAGTACTCCCTTATATGGATGATCTTGTAATTCCCGCGAGTAACGAACATGAGGCCGTAGAACGTCTAAAAACTGTTCTTCAAACAGCAAGCGAGTACGGACTCGACATAAATTTTAACAAATGCCAATTTTTACATACCAAAATAGATTTCCTCGGTCACATAATAGAAAATGGTAAACTTTTGCCATCCCCTTCCAAAACTAAAGCTGTTTTAAATTACCCAGATCTGAAAAATGTTAAAGACGTACGTAGATTCCTTGGCCTTACAGGATATTTTAGGAAATTTATCCCTCATTTTTCTACCATTGCAAAACCCTTAAGTGATCTTCTGCGTAAGGACACCCCTTTTCAATTTCAAAATGAACAAAGAGCCGCATTTCAAAAATTAAAATATTTACTTTCCCAAGAACCAGTTCTCAATATTTTTAATCAAAATTCCCCTATTGAGGTACATACAGACGCGTCTATAGATGGCTTGGGGGCAGTCCTGTTGCAGAAAAACATGCATGATAATCAGTTCCATCCAGTCTTTTATTTTTCGAAGAAAACATCTGATAACGAAAGAAAATACACTAGCTTTGAACTTGAAGTTCTGGCTGTGGTAGAAGCCCTCAAAAAGTTTAGAATCTACCTGCTCGGAACAAATTTCAAAATTATCACAGACTGTGATGCGTTCGTCAAGGCACTTAATAAAAAAGAAAAAAATTCCTGCATTGCACGATGAGCTCTGTACCTTCAAGAATTCCATTACGACATTGAGCATCGAACAGGTTCCCGCATGGCGCATGTGGACGCTCTAAGTCGAGCTCCACAATGTTTCATCATCCAAGATAGCCTTCACGTACAACTTTTGAAATCTCAACAATCGGATGAAGAAGTTCAAGCATTAAAAATGCTCCTGCAGTCCACACCTCATGATAATTATACTATAAAAAATAATCTTCTATATAAAACAGTGAACGGTGTTGATTTACTCGTCGTCCCTAACGACTTGCAGAATAGCATAATTAAAGAAGCGCACGAGCGTGGACATTTTGCAGCACTCCGTACCCAAGAGCTAATAAACAAAGATTTTTATATTCCTCACCTCAAAGACAAAATCGAAATGTGCATTAAAAATTGCATAAAGTGTATACTCTATAATAGAAAACGAGGTAAACAAGATGGTTTCCTCCACCCAATTGATAAAGACGATGCACCCCTGCACACATACCATGTTGATCACCTTGGTCCCCTAGCTACTACATCCAAGAAATACAAACATATTATGGTTGTTGTGGATGCGTTTTCCAAGTTTACCTGGCTGTACCCCACAAAATCTACAGACGCCGCAGAAGTTATCAGCCGACTAGAAAGCCAGCGATCAATTTTCGGAAATCCAGCCAGAATCATTACAGATCGAGGTCCAGCATTCACTTCCACTGCATTTAAAGACTATTGCCACGACCAAAATATTATCCACATACCAATTACAGCAGGTTTACCACGATCTAATGGTCAAGTTGAAAATAAAAATTCTACTATCATCGCAGTATTGTCAAAATTGTCATCCGACAACCCTGAAAAGTGGTTTTTCCATGTGCCTGCTCTCCAACAAATCCTCAATTCGACATTTCAAAGAAGCATAAAGACGACACCATTTCAATTACTATTCGGTACCAAGATGAAAAATAAAGATGACATCAAGATCCTGGAGCTTCTCAACGACGAATCTACAAACACATTCCAGAGGCAACGTGAGGAGCAGCGTATTGACGCGAAAATGCAGATTCGAATAGTGCAAGAAGAAAATCGCAGGCAGTATAACCTTCGAAGACGACCAGCTGCTTTAAAACTTAATTGACATAGTTGTTCAAGACTTTTTATTTTTTTTTTAAGAACTCTTCCTTGGACATTTTCGTGTGCACAATTAAACTTTTTTTTTTTTAAATCATACGTTGAACTTGAACTTGCCAGAATAAGAAGAACTCTCCTTTTAACGAACTGTTTTTTTTTTTCACGAACAATTTTTTTTTCCCCATGAACATTCTTCAATACCTGATTTTTTTTTTTGGTGAAAATTATCTACCTATTTTTTTTCTACTTGTCTGTATGTATATTAACATCTTATCTTATTTTATTTTAGTATTTTGACCATATGATTCAGGTTTTGAGTGTAATATTTACAATATTTTCCATTTGGTAATGTATACAATTTTTTTTTTATTTTATTAATGCAGCTATATTATTACTGTATCTATAATTCTATTATGTAGTGTTGTGTTGTATATTGTTTATTTTTTTTTATTTCTTTTGTTTTTGTATAATTTAATTTTTTTTTTTTTTTTGTTGTTGTTTAATAACCTTCAGGCGAGGCCGCCTGCTTGGTCATGATGGCCGATATAGGAAATTATATTTCCCGGCTATCATCTCCATTGTGTGACGTCACTGCTATGTAGTTATGACGATATTACTACGTCGCTATTTGTATCATACTTTCAATGTATGCGCACGCACCGAGAAGCGCACCTGTTTTATTCAGATGATTTTTAATCGTTGTCGAGGGAAAGACGTTCCCGCTTGGATGTAAACCAATGTTTAGTTATTGAGTTAACGTGGAGCGGTTGTGTGAAAGACAGACGGTCTTCTCCGCTTGTAAAATATGTATATGTTAGTGTTTCTGTAATGTCCCTTTTCTTTATTTAATAAATGTCGTAATGTTATACTGGTCTGTAGCCGTTTCCCTATAATATAATATTAATAATATACGGCACCTATATCGCAAATAAATTACATTAACGTTTGAAAATAAATATCATGTTGTTTACGTTTTTTTTTTTTTTTTACATATATATATTCTTTTCGTTTATTACCTCTTGAAGTCTTTTTTGAGTTTTCCTTTTTGAAATAAAGAAAATTATTTTATTCTGGTTTAACCAGGACTGGTCTGAGAAAAATTTATTACGGATGTGAAATGATGATTTGACCTTTAGAATAGCCTGTAAGCAATCACTACTTTTTTTTTTTTTTTTTTTTTTTCCTTTTTGCAGTTGCTAGGGTGTCGTGCCCTTAGCGACCGTGCCCTTAGCGGAACGTGCCCTTAGCGGCATGGGGTGAAAGGGAAGAAGGAGGAATAGAAGAAGCCGTGCCCTTAGCGGAAATAAGAAGGTATGCGTGTTCTCTGTGGAAAATGGGGTAAATATTGTTATTGTTTTATGTATAAGGATAGTCGAAAGTATTCCAAAGCATTTCGTTCTATGAGGGGTATTTCTATAAACCAAATTTTAATAACTTTGCACAAATTTTAATGAAATTGAAATATGTTATTAAATGCACAAAAGAATGCTTTCTATAGAATGTAGTATGATTAGCATTAGATTTACAGAGCCACACAAAAATATTCAGTTACACTCTGGGTTATTATTGGAAATTTGCTGAATTGCATTTTCGTTTACATTAAACGTTTGTTCAAAAATTTTTCATTTTTTTTAAAAATGTGAATATGATTTGAATTAGTCTATTTGTCTATTCTACTGTCCGTTTGTCCGCCTCCACCGTCTGTAAATATTTTAAGAAATTTATTTTTACTTTCTTCTATATTCCATAGAAGAAAATAGTGGATTCATAAAAATTTTCGACTTCCGGTTTTCGACGGATTTACACGTTTTGAGAGGTCTAGAACACGATTTGACTATTTTTAGAAAATGTCTGTCTGTGTGTGTGTGACGAAAATTTTGTGGCAACTGTATCTCCGGAACTACTGCTCAGAATTGCATATAAATTTACCTGTAGAAGCACCTTGAGCTAAATTAGTGCCTTTCAACTTTTGATGCCAACTGCTCAACAGGTGGCGCTGCTATACAGCGATTTCCACAATTTAAGGGTAAGCTATATCTCAGGTTCTATTGCGTATAATTAAACAAAACTTGACATGTGTGAAGGCCATTATAAGACATTATGCTGATTCAGCTTGAATTCTTTATCGGCGAACAGGTGGCGCTGCTATATAGCGATTTCTGCAATTTAAGGGACAATTATATCTCAGGAACTACTGCACAGAATCACATATAAATTTATATGTTTATGCACCTTAACCTAAATGAGTATCTGTCAACTTTTGTCTGTCAACGTCTCCGGGACTTGAGAGAGGGGATCAGCCCCCTGATGCAATCCGGCCCCCGATAGGCTCCTCCGGACTCTAGACCACTCCTAGGACCCTTGCCGGCCAGTCGCTTGACAGTTAGCGTGGCGCCGTCCTGTCTACCACACCCATGGGATGTGCTAGAGTCGTCGGAAAGTCAAAGGAAAGCGTGAAATCAGGATGAATGGTGTCGGAAAAATTCAAAAAGTCATGCTAGTCAACACTCTTTTCAAAAGTCCAGACTTTCCGTCTCGGCCGTCAATCACGTTCATGGGAACTCCAACAAGACTCGGTGGAGGAAGGGGGGGGGGTTATCACAACTCTTCCCCCCTAAAAGAATTTCCTTAATACAAAGGAAATTACATCCAGAAAACAGGGCCCCAATTACACTTACCATGGAGAGGTCGAAGCCCCAAAATTTTTCATAAACTTAAAAATAAAACAAAAATTTGACCCATATACTCAGTTTTAAGTGAAAAATTATACTCTATGAGACAAAACCAGAACACACTATTAAAATTCTCACGAGATTCAAATTAACATTACATTCACTTAAACTAAAATAAAATAAAAACATGTAAAATAAGAAAAAAAAAAAATAATAATTTATTTTTCTCTAAACCATATTCAATGAATCCATTTATAAAAATTAGGTACATTTATTCCAATTAAAAATTATAACAATATAAAAGAGAAAAAAAAAATTGTTACTATTAATCCTTAAATTTATTTACACAAGATTTCTCTTTCTCTTTATTGATTTATATTTTCAATCAGATGCAGTCCGCTCAACCCATCTGCATTAGAATGCTTTTTCCCAGGCTTGTGTTCTATCGAGAAATTGTATTGTTGTAAACACAACGCCCAACGAGTAAGACGTGAATTTGATCCCATCATCTTTTTTAAGTACGTAAGCGGATTGTGATCTGTCTGAATCACAAATTGCTGCCCATCCAAATAATGATTCAGTTTTTTTAGGCCATAAACAATAGCTGCGAGTTCTCTTTCGATAGTGCTGTAATTTTGTTCAGCTTTTGAGAACTTTTTACTCAGATAGAGAATGGGGTGCTCTTCTCCGTTTTGAATTTGTGATAAGACTATGCCGGCGCCTAACAAACTCGCGTCCGTCTGCACAATGAACGGCTTAGTAAAATCTGGGGAATAAAGAACGGGACTCCGTGTCAAGTCAGATTTCAGCTCGTCAAATGCCGTTTGACACTCAGCTGTCCACTCCACCTTCTCTTTTCTGACCCTTCCTTTCAGAGCATTTGTCAAAGGGGCAGCCTTCACCGCGTAATCTTTTATGTAACGGGCATAATACTCCGCTGTTCCTAAAAACGCCCTTATCTGCGTTTTCGTACTCGGAGTAGGAAACTCTCTGACCGCTTTTATTTTCACTTCACTGGGCGATCGTTTTTGAGACCCCACCTCGTGTCCAAGAAATTTAACGTGTTTTTGAGCGAAATGACATTTAGAGGGCTTCACTGTAAGATTAGCGTCACTTAGTCTCTGTAATACCTCATCTAAATTCTTCATATGTGTTTCCCAATCCGGTGAAAATATCGCTATATCATCAATATACGGCCTCACGAAAGTTTCCAGCCCTCCCAAAACTTGCGATATTAGTTTGCAAAAATAAAAAGGGGCATTCACAAGCCCAAACATCATTACTTTAGGGATATACACGCCAAATGGTGTGACAAACGCGGCGTATCGTCGCGCTCTCTCAGTTAACGGTATTTGAAAATAGCCCTTCGTTAAATCCATCACGGTGATGAAATTTGCCGCACATACTTTCTCGACCGTTTCCTCAACATTTGGGAGTGGAAAAAACTCTATTCTAGTCTTACAATTTAATCTTCTATAATCGACGCACGGACGCACATCCTTTCCTGGGACCTCTACGAGAATCATAGGGGACGTATAATCAGATTGCCCGACTTCAATCACTCCCAACTCAAGCAGTCTTTGAATTTCTTCTTTTAAAATGGCCGTTTGTCTTGGAGACATGCGATAGGGCTTAGCTCTTACCGGAATGTCATCGTTCAGCACAATATCCATTTCTATTAAATGCGTTTTCCCTGGGTCAGTAGAAAACACTCTTTTATGTTTCTCAATCACCCTCCGAAATTTTTCTATTTGAGCCGGACTCGCCCGACACTGTATTTCATTTCCATTAACAATTTCATCAAAGTCTATCTGAGTCGGTTCTGCTAACGGATAAGGAATTTCGGACTCGTTTTCCACTAGTTCCTCCGATTCTTGGATTATAACGTTAACAAATTCGGGTCTACTGAAATAAGGTTTAATGAGATTTACATGATAAATTGTGGACTTGTCTCTCCTATCTGGTAGGTCAACAGTATAATTTGTTTCCGATATTACGCCTGTTATTGTACCCGGGCCTATCCAATTCACCGCCATTTTATTGGGTTTAGATGTAGTTAACACTAGCACCTTATCTCCCAATCTGAACTTTCTCGAAACTGCATTTTTGTCATACCATGCTTTTCTTTTCGATTGTTGTTCGCCCATTCTTTTCACAGCCAATTCTTGACAATGTTTCAAACGGTTTACTAAATTTAAGATGTAAGCCACTACGTTTTGATCCGTGCCCCCAGGATCTAGCCAATTATCATAAACTATATTTAACGGCATCCTCAGATCCTTTCCAAACACTAGTTCCGCAGGACTAAATCCCGTACTTTCGTGTTGCACCGTTCTCAACGCGAATAAAGCCATCGGCAAATTTGCCTCCCAATCCCTTCCGTTCTCTAAGCATAACGCCTTTAGAACTCTTTTCAACGTCGAATGAAGTCGTTCAACGACATTGCTTTCCGGATGGCAAACAGAACTGTGCCTAACTTTAATCCCGAACCGATTAAAAAATTCCGTGGTTAACTCGCTCGTGAAAGATTTTCCTAAATCGCTTTGAATTTCCTTTGGGTATCCTGTCTTAGCAAAAATGTGTAATAACGCATCAATCACGGATGTCGATGTAATATTTTCAACGGGTATCGCATCCGGGTATTTAGAAGCTACACATATCGCCGTAATTAAATATCTATTATTTTTAACACTAACAGGTAAAGGACCCACCGCATCTATATTTAATTTTGAGAAAACTTCTGAAATAATAGGCACACATTGCATCGGATGTTTTTTTTTATCACGATTGTTTCCTACCCGCTGGCAAGTATCGCAACTCTGTACATACTTCTCAATATCTTGATAACAGTTAGGCCAAAAATAACATTTCAGAACCCGATTTTTTGTTTTTGTAGCCCCCAGATGACCCGACACTTCGTCGTGACATAATGTCATAATCCTTTCTCTAAACACTTTTGGAACACACAGCTGAGTTCTAACATCTCCGCGTTTCGATGCTGAAATCCTTACTAGTCTGCCTTTTCTGATTTCAAATTCTTTATCATTTGGACTCCTTGCCCTTTCCCAAATAGATTTAAGCGACTCACATTTCTTTTGCTCTTCGCAGAACTGGTCAGCTGTTACTTTTTCTAACTCAAAACTTTCGCCTGCAGGAAGGGGAGGTATTATTAAGTCCTCCTCCAATTCCTTTATCGGTGTGTCAATCATCGAACTCCCCATTTCTCTTTCATTGGGAGGGGGTAAATCTGAGCCCCTTTCAATCTCGACTTCTCGTACTCTGCTTTGTTCAGCCTGACTTCGCGTAATAACAGCATTTACAACTTCTAGATTTTCTTGGGGTTGATTTAAAAGCTCTGCAGTTTTATTTCCCAATAAATAATAATTTTGCGCTAAATTTTTGGGTCTAACGGCTGCTTTCGTCACTATTCGACCAAATTTTCCTTCCAGAGTTACGCGAGCCAAGGGGAAACATTTACAAGCTTCGTCGATTGGTGACCGCAGCCACGTCACTTCGCCTAAAAAGTCCTCGTTTTTTACCCAGCTTCGATCGCAGACATCTATTCCGGCACCTGTGTCTCTGAGGAAAGTGCGTTCGACCCCATTAATTATAGCTTTATCCATATAGGGCCTAAAACACTCAGCTAATTCTACACTTGCACCTACATGATTTATAACTTCGCTAGCGTTTTTCTTTTTTAGTTCTAAACACTGAGGTCTTATGTGACCGCTCTGTTTACAGTAATAGCAAATAACTTCTCTTTTCTTATCAAAATTTGGATCGCGATTTCTCTCACGATCAATCTCCTTTTTCCCATAATTTTTAGATAGGTTTTCTTTTTTTGAATTCCCCTCAGGTGCCTTCTGCTCCCTATATGATTTGCCTCCCGTGAATTTATTAATTCCGAACTGACGTCTCTCATGAATTTTTGATCCACTTCTAATGTGTTCAGAACGTATACTTTCGTACATATCACATTTTTCGGCTAGTTCACTCGCTGATTTAAAATTATCCCATTCATCTAGGTATTTATCGCGGATTTCTAAGGGAACCCTTTTTTTCAACTGTTCTGTAAGAATAAGTTCTTTAAGCGAATCGTAGTCTTTTACGGCTACGGTCTCTAACCAGTTTTCCATATAACCCCTTAATTCGTAAACAAGGTCCGACCACAAAGCAAAGGGCTTACGGGTATGTTCTTCGAATTTTTTCTTTAATGCATTTGCACCTAGCCTATATCTTTTTAACAATAATTTTTTTATATGTTGGAAATCATCGGCTTTTTCAGCTGGTTCTCTTATTAATAACTCTGCGATTTCAGTTGGAACCAAAGTGAACAACTGAGAAACCCATTTGCTTTCATCTAAATTTTCTCTCTGAGCCTGACGCTCGAAAATCATTAGGAAAAGAGTTATATCCATAACTTTTGGATCAAATTTAGGTACAACATCTTTTAAATTCACTTTATTTACAGGCGTGCAATCTAAACCGGAGCCTCCCGAATTTATACTAACGTTTTCTACAGCGCCCTGTAATCGTAATTTTTCTAGCTCAAATTCCCGGTTTTCTTTTTGTTCTAATCTTTCCTGTTTTTCACGTTCTATCCGTTCTTCTTCCTGTCGAAGAATATTTTCCAGGAAGATTTTAGCTTCTTTTTCGGTGTAATCCGGCGCTTTTAATATAGCTTGTCTCATCACCTTGATCCGATCTTTTTCTGACACATTTGTGTCAAATTCCCTAGCTAACGCTAATAAAACAGTGCGATTTTGACCGCTAAGGACATCTTCAAAATTAGACATTTTGCCCGAAATAATAAAATTAAACTAGCTCCTAAATTTAAAAATTTTCTAATTCTGTACTTGAATTTAAAATTACACACCAAATATCATACAATACAATAAATACATAGAAAAGAGAAATATCAACTTTCAGCACAATTTTTTCAATTATCCCAGATATAATAAAACCCACTCACATTAATAGCAAGAAAAATAAATTATGACTGATTTCCCAATTAACAAATCCCGTTAATTTCAGTGCTAATTTAATTTATTTTTATATCCGATAATTTTAACAGTGCAAATATTTTCCAACTTTAGCAATTTCCGCTAAAGTTAAATAAAATTCTCATACTTTTCCTCGATATCAATTTACCTAGTTTCCTTTTGACACATAAGTTCAAAATTCAGAAATTATTAAAAATTTCGATAGCATTAAACTCTATTTTTAAGTCAATTTTAAAAACAAAATAACAACTAATATTGTCTCTAAAATCAGAATATAATTTTTCTGTTTAACACTGAGTATCGCGATTAATTCTTATACATCAAAACTAGTAAGTTGATTTCAAAATATATTTTAAAAACAATTTAAACATAATTAAAAAATACAAAAAATCAATGCAATTTAAATAAATGTTACCCTACTCTACAACATTGACGTATCTAAATACTTCATAAAATTTGACATAGATAAAAAATTTCCCAACTTTTAAAACCTACGACACTTTTAAATTAAAATAAAACGATTAATTAAATGACCTCTCCGTAGTAAAGAGAATGGGACTCACCTGTTTTTGTTGACATCTCGGAGAACTGGAACAATGAGTCGTCACTTGTCCTTCTCGGCTGTACGTCATCAACAGGAGCGATGTTTCATCCAAACTGCACACACTTATCAAAATTTTTACTGTCAATGTCGAAGAGTGGCATTGGATCATGAACTTTAACAGTAGTTCAAATGGATCCTACAGCTGCCACCAATTATCTTAGCTGTGGTAGCGTTTCCAATAATACAGCTAAGATCAATTAAAAAAATAACAAAGATGGGGCAGGAATGAAAAGCCATTCAGATTATTATCTGGTTTAATGAAGTAATATTTACACAATTTTACAATATTTACAATTAAAAGAAAACAGAATCTATAATCGATAGGCCTCATGCCTAATAAAAATTTTTTCTAGACCATATCAGGCTCCTGCCTCCACTCAGATCTCCAAGATCAATCTAACTCTTCTTAATTCTCAAGCTCCTCTCTATCCTCTTTCCTCGTCTGCCGTCTCCGGGACTTGAGAGAGGGGATCAGCCCCCTGATGCAATCCGGCCCCCGATAGGCTCCTCCGGACTCTAGACCACTCCTAGGACCCTTGCCGGCCAGTCGCTTGACAGTTAGCGTGGCGCCGTCATGTCTACCACACCCATGGGATGTGCTAGAGTCGTCGGAAAGTCAAAGGAAAGCGTGAAATCAGGATGAATGGTGTCGGAAAAATTCAAAAAGTCATGCTAGTCAACACTCTTTTCAAAAGTCCAGACTTTCCGTCTCGGCCGTCAATCACGTTCATGGGGCCGTCAATCACGTTCACTGCTATGTAGTTATGACGATATTACTACGTCGCTATTTGTATCATCCTTTCAATGTATGCGCACGCACCGAGAAGCGCACCTGTTTTATTCAGATGATTTTTAATCGTTGTCGAGGGAAAGACGTTCCCGCTTGGATGTAAACCAATGTTTAGTTATTGAGTTAACGTGGAGCGGTTGTGTGAAAGACAGACGGTCTTCTCCGCTCGTAAAATATGTATATGTTAGTGTTTCTGTAATGTCCCTTTTCTTTATTTAATAAATGTCGTAATGTTATACTGGTCTGTAGCCGTTTCCCTATAATATAATATTAATAATATACGGCACCTATATCGCAAATAAATTACATTAACGTTTGAAAATAAATATCATGTTGTTTACGTTTTTTTTTTTTTTACATATATATATTCTTTTCGTTTATTACCTCTTGAAGTCTTTTTTGAGTTTTCCTTTTTGAAATAAAGAAAATTATTTTATTCTGGTTTAACCAGGACTGGTCTGAGAAAAATTTATTACGGATGTGAAATGATGATTTGACCTTTAGAATAGCCTGTAAGCAATCACTACTTTTTTTTTTTTTTTTTCCTTTTTGCAGTTGCTAGGGTGTCGTGCTCTTAGCGACCGTGCCCTTAGCGGAACGTGCCCTTAGCGGCATGGGGTGAAAGGGAAGAAGGAGGAATAGAAGAAGCCGTGCCCTTAGCGGAAATAAGAAGGTATGCGTGTTCTCTGTGGAAAATGGGGTAAATATTGTTATTGTTTTATGTATAAGGATAGTCGAAAGTATTCCAAAGCATTTCGTTCTATGAGGGGTATTTCTATAAACCAAATTTTAATAACTTTGCACAAATTTTAATGAAATTGAAATATGTTATTAAATGCACAAAAGAATGCTTTCTATAGAATGTAGTATGATTAGCATTAGATTTACAGAGCCACACAAAAATATTCAGTTACACTCTGGGTTATTATTGGAAATTTGCTGAATTGCATTTTCGTTTACATTAAACGTTTGTTCAAAAATTTTTCATTTTTTTTTAAAAATGTGAATATGATTTGAATTAGTCTATTTGTCTATTCTACTGTCCGTTTGTCCGCCTCCACCGTCTGTAAATAGTTTAAGAAATTTATTTTTACTTTCTTCTATATTCCATAGAAGAAAATAGTGGATTCATAAAAATTTTCGACTTCCGGTTTTCGACGGATTTACACGTTTTGAGAGGTCAAGAACACGATTTGACTATTTTTAGAAAATGTCTGTCTGTGTGTGTGTGACGAAAATTTTGTGGCAACTGTATCTCCGGAACTACTGCTCAGAATTGCATATAAATTTACATGTAGAAGCACCTTGAGCTAAATTAGTGCCTATCAACTTTTGATGCCAACTGCTCAACAGGTGGCGCTGCTATACAGCGATTTCCACAATTTAAGGGTAAGCTATATCTCAGGTTCTATTGCGTATAATTAAACAAAACTTGACATGTGTGAAGGCCATTTTAAGACATTATGCTGATTCAGCTTGAATTCTTTATCGGCGAACAGGTGGCGCTGCTATATAGCGATTTCTGCAATTTAAGGGACAACTATATCTCAGGAACTACTGCACAGAATCACATATAAATTTATATGTTTATGCACCTTAACCTAAATGAGTATCTGTCAACTTTTGGTGTCAACCGCACCACAGGTGGCGCTGCTATACAGCGATTTCCGCAATTTAAGGGGAGGCTATATCTCAGGTTCTATTGCGTATAATCAAACAAAACATGATATATGTGAAGACCATTATGAGACATTATGCTAATTCAATTTGAATGCTTATCGGCCAATATGTGGCGTTGCTATACTGTAAATTTCCTCGATAACGGGAAAGCTATATCGCAACTTCTATGGTATATAACTGTACGAAACTTGATATGCGAGATAACTATTAGAAAAATGCATTTTTTAAGATGTCATTTATAGACAATAAAAGCGCCTTTCTTTGGATATTTAGTGTTAGTTTTCTCTAAGATGAAAATTAATTATTTGCACAGAGTGAATTTGTATAGGAAAATGCAGAAGAAAGTCTTGTGTTGGCCACAACATACTAGTTTTTTTTTTTAATGATATGTGTTATTCAAACTCATTATTGAATATTCCCTACTTAAAATGACTCTAATAGAACCTATGCCACTAGTTTGTGGACATCCAAAAAATGCCAATGCATTGCGCTTTAGGGGAGACATTTTTAAAAATCCCATTTAAATAACTTTATCAAAAAAATCATAAAGAATTTCGCATTTATCGTTTAGATGCTAAGAAAATTTTTTGTATAAACTATAATATGCTTAACCTCCAGGGCTACGCAAAAATGTTTCGATACATTAAGGGGTGCAAATAGGAAATTAAGAGCAGCATTTCTGTTTTTTAAGCATTTTTAACACTTTCCAACGGTGTTTCAAAGTGATTATGAATTCTATATGTCTGTCTTTCTGTCTGCCCATTGTGTGATAATATAGACAAAGAACATAGAATATTATACGATACAACATGTACGTACAGTTGGAAAGTGTTGATAATCAATGTGTACCTCATGATTTTTCGTTTTTGTTTTAAAAAGTATAATGCTTAATTATATTTTCAAATACTTATATAAAATCATAAAAGGGCAATAATGTACGTTTTCGTATGGAGTACTGTGATTCATTAAACTTTATATGGTTACAGATCACCGTTCCATCAAATAACGGATATTCTACAGTACGTACCTATTTTTGCGACAGGTTACTTCTAAAGCAAAATATAGCCACTCCTAAATGTAGGTAAAGTGTGGAGGAAAATTGAGAGTTCATTTTTTTTATTTATTAATTTATTTTAAAAGTTATTATATATTTCCGCTAAAGGCACGTATGCTCAAAGCATGCAACCGAGGGGGGTGTGGTAGCGTTGCCAATAATACAGCTAAGATCAATTAAAAAAATAACAAAGATGGGGCAGGAATGAAAAGCCATTCAGATTATTATCTGGTTTAATGAAGTAATATTTACACAATTTTACAATATTTACAATTAAAAGAAAACAGAATCTATAATCGATAGGCCTCATGCCTAATAAAAATTTTTTCTAGACCATATCAGGCTCCTGCCTCCACTCAGATCTCCAAGATCAATCTAACTCTTCTTAATTCTCAAGCTCCTCTCTATCCTCTTTCCTCGTCTGCCGTCTCCGGGACTTGAGAGAGGGGATCAGCCCCCTGATGCAATCCGGCCCCCGATAGGCTCCTCCGGACTCTAGACCACTCCTAGGACCCTTGCCGGCCAGTCGCTTGACAGTTAGCGTGGCGCCGTCCTGTCTACCACACCCATGGGATGTGCTAGAGTCGTCGGAAAGTCAAAGGAAAGCGTGAAATCAGGATGAATGGTGTCGGAAAAATTCAAAAAGTCATGCTAGTCAACACTCTTTTCAAAAGTCCAGACTTTCCGTCTCGGCCGTCAATCACGTTCATGGGAACTCCAACAAGACTCGGTGGAGGAAGGGGGGGGGTTATCACAGGGGATAACATTTCCGCTAAGGACACGGGTTTATAGATTTCCGCTAAGGGCACGGCCCCGTTGCTAGATCCTTTGACATCCAGGGATCCGACCAGGAAAAAATTTCGGATATAATGAAGAAAGAAAAGTGGCTGGTTATTAATATTTTTGTAATTGACACTTTTTTATTAACACTTTCCAACAAGGTTGAAAAATGGTAATGATTTCGGTTTGTATATCTGTCTGTCTGTCCGAGCTCTAACTCCCATTAATATTTATGGAATTTCTTGAAACTTATATATGTATTTAAGTTCATTATCGGATGTTCCCTATCGAAAATTGAGAGAATACCTCTACTGGTTTGTGTACAGGGATACTCGAAAGTATTCCAAAGCATTGTGTTCTATGAGAATTATTTCTATAAACCACATTTTAATTCCTTTACTTAAGCAAATCTTAATGAAATTAAAATATGTTATTCAAGAGCACTATCGGATGTTTTCTACTGAAAATGGAGTAAACCACCACTGGTTTGTGTATAGGGACACCTGAAAGTTTTCCAAAACATCGCATTCTATGAGATGTATTTCTATAAACCAAATTTTAATAACTTTTGCACAAATCTTAATGAAATTGAAATGTGCTATTCATATGTATAAAAGAATGCTTTCAACATAATATAGCATGATTAGCATTAAGATCTACAGGGCCACACAAAAATATTCAATTACATTAACGGTAATTATTAGAAATTTGCTGTAATTGCATTTTCGTTTACAAGAAGCGCTTTTATCACCTTTTAGCAATTTATGATACAACGAACACGTATAGTTGCAAAGTGTTAATAATCAATGATTTTTCGTTTTTTTTTTTAGTCGCCACGTGTCGAGAAGTAAGATGATTTTTTCAGATCCACTTCATCTAATCCGAAGAAACATAGTCATACCTCATTAGTTTTAAAGCAATAAGTTTGTATGTCGGATTATTTATATCAGAACGAAAACTGAGTCATACTGATTCAGTATGACTCAAACATGAATATAAATAGTACACAATATTTTCTGTCCATATATTTCACGTCTTTTGAATGATATCAAAAATAATTTTTTGTAGTTAAAAAGCATTGTGAACAAAATTTTCATCCTTTCCTTCACTCAGAAATTTCGTAAATATTAATATCTTCTATTGGAGATAAAACAAGATAAATTCATGCCATAATATTCCTTTTATCTCTATCACCTCAATCTTAAGTTAAGGGCAGGGTACACAACCGATCATCTACGATTATTATATTATTTATTTACTTTTATCTCATTCAGTACTACAACATTTTCTCGGTAATCTTATGTGCACTAGGTTTAGCAATTGTTGACGCTGAATTATTTAACAATTTCAATTTTTTCCGATTTTGCACATGTTTTGAAATGGAAAAAAAATTCCAACCAGTGCCAACAGAAGAAACGGAGCTGAGACAGAAAGAAATAGAAGATGATCCTGATGAACTCTGTGGTATAGGTAGTTTTAAACCAAAATGGCTACAGTTTTTTGCTGATCCCAAGGTATATCTTGTTATATTTTGTATAATAGGTGTTATTGAAGGAGCCTATTTCACCTATTTCGTTGGAGTTCTATCCACATTAGAAAAACGTTATGCGTTCGAAAGTAAGATTTCAGGCATAATCCTGATTGCGGACAACATCAGTGCTGCTGTTCTCAGCCTATTAGTAGGCTATTATGGCGGCAATGGTCACAAACCCAGAATGATTGCTTTCGGAATGGTTCTCGTTAGTTTAAGCTCTTTTCTAAGCGCTCTTCCATATTTTATGTATGGGCCAGCTCTTCACTTCTTGTCCCGAGACGCTTCTGCATTTGGAAGCAAGAAACAGGAATATTGTGGCACTGAACTTATTGAGGAAGATTGTAGAAACGAAGGCAATACTGCTATGTTGCCAGCTGTATCCATTTTATTTATAGCCAATTTTATAAATGGATTTGGATACACTGCTTATTATACTATTGGAGCGCCATACCTAGATGATAATGTGAAGAAAAAGAATTCACCAATGTATTTTAGTAGGTAGATATACATATTTTTGTTATTTATAAATTAAGATGATCTTTTTTATGAATACCATTATATAAACTGACCCCATAACTTCTTAACGGCCCTCTTCACGCACCGTCGCCGGAAGCCCGAGCCAATGTTATGCTATGGTGAAATTTTCTTTACAAATAACTTATTAACTATTACATATTTTTAAATTCTGTTTTCGCTTTCAGAAAATTCCCATCTGTTAAATTGACGGATCTTTTTTAAAAATGTATTTTTTTTTAATATTTTATTTTGAAATTGCAAAATGAAAAAAAATTCACATATTGCAAATTCGTATTTTGCAGCTTCAAAATAAAATATAAAAATATTAAAAAAATATTAAAAAAAAAAAAAAAAAAAAAAAAAAAATCCGTCAATTTAACAGCTGGGAATTTTCAGAATGTGAAAACGGAATTTAAAAATATGTATTAGTTAGTAAGTTGTTTGTAAAGAAAAATTTCCCATAGAATAACATTAGCTTCGGCTTCTGGCGGCGGTAAGTGAAGCGAGCCCTTAAGGGGACAGCAGCCTAACCGTATGTTATTCTATGCCGAAATTTGTTTTAAAAATTACTCATTATCAAATCTACTTTTTTTTTTTTTTTTTTTTAAATTCCGTTTCCATATTTAGAAGAGTCACAACAATTAAATTGATTTCCCTTTCACAAAAATTAATTTCTTAATTTTTTAATATTTTACTTTGCTGCTCTAAAGGGCGAAAAATTAATTAAGAGCATTTTTTGCTCTTTATAGTTTCAAAATGATGTATAAAATTTAGAAATCAATTTTCGGAATATGAAACTCAATTTAATGGTTGTGGATTTACTAATAAAGAAAACGAAAAAAAAAAAAAAAAAACATTAGGCATAGCTGCCAATATATTAATTTATTCCGGAGTATTTTTAACCACGTCTTTATTTCGTACAACTTATTTTATCAAAGTTATATATTGGAGAAAATTTTTCTATAAATAAGGTGGTGCGAAATAAAGGCGGGGCTAAAAGTACTCCGGAATAAATTAAAATATTGGCAGCATGCATTAGGTAAGGAATAATTTTGAAAAACAATAATAATAATAATCTGTATAGAAAAACGTGAGGTAAGGCTGCTGAGTCAGGTTTTTTCTTTCTTCTTTTCCATATAATCCTATGGGATTTTGCTTCTTCGTATTACAAGAGTATCTCATTCAAAAATAAAGTTTTTAAAAATCTCCTCCTCCTCCTTTACTCCTTTTCCTTTTTTTAACTGCCCTCTTTGAACATGTAGTCTTTTACCTTAGCGAGCAAATTATTTAAAAAATAAATTTAAATATATTATATCTTGAAGTAAAATTCAATGCTCTAATTTTCAATGTATATATATATTATATATATATATATGTGTATAGATGCCAACATTTTAATTTATTCTGGAGTATTTTTTGCCTCGCCTTTATTTCGTACCACTTATTTTTTAAGAGCGATTTTTTTCTTATTTTATCGAAGTTATATATCGGAGAAATTTTTTCTGTAAATGAAGTGGTGCGAAATAAAGGCGGGGCTAAAAATAGTCTGCAATAAATTAAAATGTCGGCATCAATATACATATGTATCTGTAAATTTATTTAGAGTATTTCTCATTAAGCTAAAGGTGACATGTTCAGAGAGTGGAATTCATAAAATAGAATTCGAGAACCTTCCTTTTTGAATGAGATATCCTTACAATGCCAGGCAACAAATATCCCATAAGATTACAGGGGGAGGGAGAAAAGATGAATCCGACTGATGCAAAATTTTATATGCATAGCTGCCAACATTATAATTTATCCCGGAGTATCTCTAGCCCCACCTTTATTTTGTACCATTTTTTAAGAGAATTGTTTTCTTATTTTATTGCAGTTCTATATTGGAGAGACTTATTCTAGAAATAAAGGAGGGCGAAATAAAGGCGGGGCTAAAAATACTCAGGAATAAATTAAAACGTTGGCAGCTATATATGTATATATATATTAAGTTTTTGCGTAAACATCGAATCACATTTCTAGTTTTAATAAGAACCTTACCTTATGATTATCTTTAAATGGTATCCAAAAGGAAACAGCAAATTCTGGTAATGTGTATAAAAAATGTGGAAATATTAATGATAGTTGAGTGGGTCAGAAATAATGAGTTACTTTCACAGAAATGGCAAAGAAAATTTTATTAAGGGCTTTAATTATAAATGACCAACGGACGTGAACTTTTTCGACTCCACGGACCATTATATTCACAGTTTAAAATTCCACAGACCATTAAATTCATAATTTAAAATCTTGCGGACCACTAATACTATCGATTATAAACATAAATATATTTTTTAAATAATAATCAGAGAATGCCCATTTTATAAATGTGGAAAAGCTATTTCATGCAAAATCTTATAAATGCATACTTGCCAACATCCTAATTAATATTCAGTAGTATTGTTAGCCCCGCCCTTTTTTTTTCACACCAATAAATATTTAGAGTAATATTCTCCAAATGCAATTACGATTAAATAAGAAGAAAAATAGTCTAAAAAGATACTTGTGTGAAAAAGAAGGCGGGGCTAACAATACTACGGAATACATACTTGCCAACCATCTCATTAATAACCGTACAATTGTTAACGCCCCTTTTCTCTCACCACTGTATTTTTAGAGTTATTTTCTCGAAATGTTGTTACGATTAAATAGGACTAAAATTACTCTAAAAATTATTGGTGTGAAAAAAAAGGCGGGTACTAAAAATTGTACGGTTCATAATGAGATGGTTGGCAAGTATGGGAATATTAATTAGTATGTTCGCAAGTATGTAAATGCTTATTACAGTTTAAGGATAACGAAAATATTTATTTAATTACAAAACTGATGCTTAAAAGTTGATATCAGAAGAATTAACTTTAGAATAATTTTTCATAGATAAATTATAACCTTGTCGCTGAGAGTAAAACTTTTTACGCTATAAAATAACAAACATCGTAACGTCAATCAGTAATTTAGGATAAGAAAAAGATATTTTATCAAAATACGTTGAAAATAATTCATTAAAAATAACTTACCGTTTTATTTATAAATTTATTGATTTAACTTTTTTTTTTTTTTTCGTAAATTTCTTATCCAAATGTTTTATTTTTAGAATGAAAGAGAAAGCATTTTTAGCATTGCTCAAATATATGAGAAAATTTCATGTGTAACCAATCTTTATATGCACTTTGAATAAAACAAATAGAGACGACAAAGAAAACAAATGTTTTTAATTTCTTCTATATACAAAAGAAAGTAATAATAGATTTGTGAAAATTTCTGACCTTCAGATTTCAATAGACTTATACGCTTTGAAATGACCACAACAAAATTTGATCATTTTTAGAAAGAGTCGGCCGGTTTGTGTTTTTTTTTTTTTTTTTTTTTTTTACGAATTTTAAAAGAATTGCTTTGATTTACAGCTCTGCCTATATAGTACAGTCGGTAACAAAAGTGTCCGAACACTAGCAAGAATTCCTATGTAGAAAAAAGTAGAGTTAATACTGTTTTGTTAAATAAATCCTTGTCGAATCATGTTCTTAGTCAGTCTAAAAACAGTATTCGACAAGGATTTATTTAACAAAACAGTATTAAGTGTAGTTTTTTATCTAAAAATTTTTGCTAGTGTTCGGACACTTTTGTTACCGACTGTAATTCTAAAAAAAACTTTTACTGAATAAAACTAAATAGGCGCTTTTCTCTTTGAACTCATATGCTTCTGCGGAAAAGGTTGTCAATTTATCAAAAATATAAGATAATATTTATTTATTGGCTTTCTCGCATTTTTATTTCCGAACCTAACGGACGTTATGCAAAAAAAGTATTATAATCCTGGAAAAAATTCGACTATAAAATTTTGGCGCATATGTTTTAACATCTACTGAGTTCATTTTTGCTATTTTTACAGTGATGTATGTAGTATGTATGTCTGTGTGTGAGAGAATACAATAACATTGAAATGTCTTGTTCGATTGAGCTGAAAGTTGATAGATTTATTATAAGTCACCGTCGCTACGTAGTTATTGATGTGTGTACAAGTTATAGTTGTAACCTATAAATCCGCTAAAGTTTTCTCGCAAAAATCCTTTTTTTTTTTTTTTTTAATTTATTTCCAACTAGCCCGTGGCACTCGGGCTGCATGTGGTTTGTTGTGTAATAAATTGTGGCTCTCGACGAAATTAATGACATGAAATTTGCAATATGACATGAGTTATGAAATTATTTATAATGTGACATGCTTCATTAAAACATTAAAAATTAATAAATTCGTTCTGACACTTCGGAGGGAAAATATCGGTTATGTAGCTAGAAAAACAAATGTTGCACGAATCATTGTTAATAAAATTTTATCAGATCGATTTTTGATTATTATTATTGATGTATACAATGTATTAATGTATTGTTTATGTATAATCACGTATTTTTGACAGTTCTGTTGTTATTTTATGCGAAGAAACATGTTTAACCCTTTAACTCAGGCGGTTGTCAGTCAGTGATTTAACCCTTTCAGTCGCAGTGTTCCCGCTGATGGAACCATGGAACACCTAATTTTAATTCTCAAGTGCAAAAACTGATCCCGGAAATTTTTTAGCAAAAATATACATTTATAAAATAGCAGAAAAGGCCCTTTTATAATGTGAAAATTTAAAATTTCTTCTATTTTAATTATGTTTGTAAATTCCGGTGGCAGTGTAATTTAAATGATCCGAATTACCTTGCACCGCAAAGGGTTAAAATACTCCGGAATAAATTGAAATGTTGAGATCTATGCAACTTTTACGAGTTTTTGTTGTCGATAATGTTTACTTATAAAGTGATTTATTTATTAAATTAAATATTATTTGAATTTAATAAGGTTTACTTACAGATGTTTCAAACCGAAAATTTCTCCAAAAGGAACAATGCTATTTTTTTATTTTTTAAATATTTATGATCAGCTATGTGTCTAAAAGCCATTTTTAAAATTAGTTTAGTAATTTTTAAAATAAATTAAGTAGTGAACGTTAAAGGGTTAACATGTCTGCCTTCTATTCCGGCGATCGTCAATAGAAGATTCATGCCATTTAACAATATTTTCAGGTCCGCCTAGTTTCCTATTTTAAACAGCAAGCACCGCCTTCTGACGTTGCTTTAAAATATTACATTATTAACTAGCGTAAGTGCAAATTCCATAAAATTTAGAAGATTAAATAGGATACTAGTTATTGTTAGAAAATAGTGGTGGAAGGTGAAATATCCTTGAGTGACTGACACTACATTTACCATGGAATTACTAATACAGTGAAAATTATACGCGTGGTTTCTCGTTCGAAAATTAGACTTTTTTTTTTCTTTTTTCATTTGACGTTCTAGTTGTGTATTACTAGTTACTAGAACTAACTAGTTACCATAGCTGCCAACTTGCACGTGTTTTTGCTACCGGAAGTTTTTAATAATTATTTTAGCAGTTTTCTGCGATTAAACATGATGAAATTTTTTTACGAAGAAATATAGATGTTAAAAAAATCGTACAAGTTGGAACCTATGGTTTTACACATAGTCAAAGGCTTAATATTACGTTCAAAATCTTTCCCCATTAATGGGCAGGCATGCTATAGCTTACCAATATTTTGCCATCTCGGAATCAGCGTGAAGTGCCAATCAACGTTGGAGATGGGCTTGATTCAGGAAATATTAATTTTAATTTAATATTTCAATTTCACATGTTTAATACTTCTTTTTTGTGATTTAAAGTCAGCATCACTCATTTAGAAACTATTGCATTAAAATTTATTAGCTAAATATTGGTATGATGTAAAATTCACTTTTCCAAGTCTGAATTCCATCATTAAATATTCAGATGCAAAAATACTAATTCTTATCATTTACTATTTTTTTTTTTTTTTTCTATATACAGACAATTATGTCACACGTGGAGATTAACAGCAGTTATATGGCGAAGAGTGGTCATTTCCAGTAAAGGAAAAAATAAAATCATCTGCTTTTGCAAAAAGGGACACCTCAGAGAGGTACATAATTGTACATGTGATTTTAATTGAGGTAAATTAGTCTGGGAAAATTTTGGGACTGGATGAAACTGGCCCTTAAACAAAAAGGGAATTTTAGAGAGGTTTCGCTATATCTTTTACACGTATGCAACGACATACGGACAGTGTGAGTATGTAAGAGAGGTAATCAGGTATAAGTATTTTACAAAAATATAGCAGTGGCTCAATTATGCATGTCCTAAGCATTGATGGCTATAGAAGTTCAGTGGTAGAATTTTCAACCTACTTAATTTTTATCAGTGGCGGATTTAAGGGGGGGGGCTAGGGGGCTGAAGCCCCCCCCCCCAAAAAAAACAATAACATTCACAATTGAATATTGCAATTGTAAATTTTTTATTGGTCTAGAATAACACTTTGAAAAATCTTAGCCCCCCCCCAAAAGTCAAGTTCTGGATCCGCCACTGATTTTTATTATTATTATTATTATTATTTTGGGGAGGTGGAGGTTTAGCTACCGTTTAAAAATATTTGTTTAAAAAATGTAGTTAAAAGTTTATTAATGAAATAATATTTACGTTGAGAATGATTTCTTAAAACAATTGATCACAATATTATTTTATTTTTACAAATAATCGAGAAGTTTTCTTCCCATTGTAAACCACGCCTACTTTATTTGGAAGATTAAACCTTTTGGGGTTATCAACATTTTAAGTTTGTGTGATATGCTTAAGGTTATTTGAGTACTTCGTTTCTTATATTAAATCTGGTGCGATTTAATGCAATAAAAAATGAGATATCTTAAAGTCATAGAAATTAGAAGATACCAGAATCTATATGATAGTACAGTATTATTTTGTTCGTGAATGAAAATGCAAATTCGCGATATAATTTTTCATTGATATTTCTTCTGCAAGGTTTGTTATGTCCATGATATAGTTATCCAAATAAAATATCTTTTGGAAATAGTAATTAGTAAAAAAATATACGAATATAACATTTTTTATAAAGTACGCACGCACCTGTTATCTCACTCTCTCTCATACACACACACACATTCTCATACGATAAAAAGATAAGTTTCCATTCGAAAATTTCGAATGAATATGAATAAAAACATAATCTAAAATTGAATAAATCTATTTTTTTTTCATCTTTTTATTTTAACAGACAAGCCTCTACACAAATCATTACCGAAAAAAAAAAAAAAAAAAAAAAAAAAAAAAATGAAAATAAATAAATAAAATAATCGCAACGTAAGAACAACGGTTGAAAATAACTTATTCTGATGTTGTTTTGTGTCGAAGCTCTGATACTCAAAAATATGACACTTTTATCTTTTTAAAGAGAATACTATCATATTTGATGATTCGGTTACAATCTAAAAGAAGAAATAATGGCATCTACAGATAACAAAAATTGCTTTTGGGTGGAAAACTATAGGATAACGCCATTTTGATTTGAAAGAGATAAAAGCAGAATATGTAACATTTTCATTGTTTCGAATATTATGATAATGGGAAGACATTTAACCGTATTAGAAATATTATAGCATTTATTTATTTATTTATTTTTATTTATTAAAATTCTAATTACTAAATTTTTTATCTGAAGATGAAAAAATTGAAATTCCAGTCACTTTCTCGTCATATAAGTATATCGGAGTTACTAGTAGTTTCAGATGAAACTTCTTGTGGATTTGGCCGTTTTACTCCAAGATGTCTCCAAAAATATGCAAATCCAAAAGTATATTTTTATGTGTATTCTGCTTTAGGCATTTTGCAAGGTGCTTATTTTTCATATTTAATTGGAATAATATCAACGTTAGAAAAACGTTATGCGTTCAACAGTCAAACAACTGGACTTATTCTGATAGCAGACTGTTTATGTCCTATATTTTTTAGCCTATTTACTGGATATTTCAGTAGCAAGATTCATAGACCTAGATTAATTACCTGTTGTATGTTGCTGGTTGTGTTGAGTTGTTTTCTGAGTGCTCTGCCATATTTTATGTATGGTCCTGGTTTACACATTCTTTCTAAATCAAACCAGCCTGTGGAAACAAACGAGAAATTTTGTGAGGCAAAGCCTAATGCGTTTTCCTGTCCACTAGAGGCTATTCCGGGATATAAAGCAGTAGTTATATTTTTCGTCGCTAGTTTCCTAAATGGTTTTGGACACACAGCTTTTTACATCATTGGAATTCCTTATCTTGATGATAATATTGCGAAAAAAGATTCGTCGATGTATTTTAGTAAGTAAAAAATTTTCTAAATAATTTTAGAATTGAGTTAAGTCTCTCGATATCTGTAATATTGGTCAAAAAGGAATGTTATTTTACATTAATTATCACCCTTTGTGAATGTTTTGATGTCACAGACACCCCGAAATTTCCTTTTATATTTTGGTATACAAATTCACGTAATTAGAAGAAAACACTTACCACTGTATTTTACTTTGTAAAAACAATGACTTTGTTTTAAACTATCGCAGATACATGGCAAAACCATTTGCTTTAAAGGTATCGATAAATTCTTTTGAAAGAAATTCGTATTAAAATTTTACACTACCAAAGGGGGTGGGATTCCAGCGGAAAGGGGGTGAAATGGTGCTCCTACATATATAAAATCTATCTTAACTGACTATTACAAATATTAATAAAATTTTGCAATTATGCAATGATTGGTTAAAAGTAACCCTAATAGTGTACGTTTTTTAAAACAAAAGTTTGTCCGATAAAGTTGTCTTAAAAATTATGAAAAAATTGCCAGACAGCGCCACCTGCTAAGCGATATGCACCAAAAGTTAATAGACACCAATTTATGTCAAGGTACAAGTAGCTATAACTTTTCATTTAATTAAACATAATTTTCCAAAAATGGCGAATTTTAATTTTATTGTTAAAGATGAAAGAAAAAGCTTTGTTTAAAATTATCACAGCATAGATCTTTTGTTCAGCCATTCGTTTAAAATGTATTGACAAGTTCTTTTGAAAATACTCACATCGAAAGTTTATACCCTGAGAAGGAAGCGGAGTTTCTACATATAAGAATTTTTTTTTCCTAATCGACCACTACTATCATCAACAATTCTTTTAGTTTTATAATGATTCGTTGAAAATAATTCTTATTATGCACATTTATACGGACTTTTTTCCTATATTGTCACAGGAAAAATTAGTAAAAAATTAGATAGCAACACTACTTCTAAGGGATTTGCATAAAAGTTGATAGGCATAATTTAGGTCAAGATGCAACTACATATAAATTTATATGAAATTTTTGGCATTAGTTTTTGAGATAAAGCTGCCACAATTTTTTTTTCTTACACACATACAGACAGATATTTTCTAAAAATGATCGAATCGTGTTCTGGGTTTTCTCAAAACGCGTACATTTACCGAAAACCGGAAAACGAAAATTTTTACAAAACCAATAATTTCTTCTATTGGATATAGAAGAAAGTAATAGAATTTTAAATGCAATTGATGATATCATACCTAAAATTAAAACAGTACACCGACAGTTTATTCATACAAAAATGCTTCATTGATTATCTAACTAGTTTTATTTAATTATCTTTAAAGAATGAATAGATATCATAAAATATACTAGCTATTGCAAATAATTTTTATTCAGTGACAACGAATTAGCAAGTATGTTGTGGCCATCACAAAACTTTTTTCGATATCATTCTATATAATGGTTCTACTTATTGTTTAATATACATGAAAGTTTAATCATTGTTTCTCACGATAAATATTTTGCATATGGAGTTTGGTTAGTATTAATCAACAGATGCTGAGATGTAACCTTAAAGAAAATCACAGAAGAGGACTAATAGCAGCGGCACCTGTCGACCAATATGCAACCAAATAAAGTCAGCATTCCTTTTCGTAACTGTTATCTCAAATATCAAGGTTTGGTGTATTTATATGCCATAGACGTTGTTATTTAGCTTTCCTATTCACAGGGTAAATTGTAATACAGTACCGCCACCTATCACCCGATATGCAGTGAAATTGAAATGTATCGTATTTCATAATTACCCTCTTATATAACAAGTTTTGTGTAATTATATGCAATAGAATCTAAACATAGAATAAAGAATATAACCATCTCGTTAATGAAAAAAAAAAAAAAAAAAAAAAAAAATGCAGCCCAACAGTGCCGCCTATCATTTGATACACAGCCAAACTGAATCAGCACAATGTTTCATAATGGCTTTCTCACATTACAAGTTTTGCTCGATAATACCCAAGGAACCTGAGATGACTTTTAGACTGAGAGATTATTTTACGAATCCAATATTTTCTTCTATTAACCCCTTGACTGCCCCGAACGAATACATTCGTCCTGCTAAGCCGGTGCGTTAACTGCCCCGGGCGTATATCGGATCGCTTTTCAAGCGCAAGTGGGGAAAACGGTGGCACCGAGAAGCGAATCTCATAAGTTTTTATCGGCAGGTAAGGGGTTAAATATAGAAGAACATGAAAAAACGATGATTCTTCCCTTGGGACTATGAGTAATAATGTTCAAAATTTAAAACAAATTGATCTGGAAAACGTGAAATGATTTTAATAATTATATTGATGTAATATTGCCGTTTTCAGAATTTCATAATGATGAGGAGTATATATAATTGAGAAAAATTTCAAAAACACAAAAATAAATTATAAAAATATCAAAACTAAACATTTAATTTCTGTGTCAGCTTCATAATAGGAATAACTTTAATTTTTTCGACGATCATGCTGAAAACTAGCGCCAAAGCTAGAATCTATTGAATTAAAATAAGTAAAAATAAATAAAAATAAATAAATAAATAAATATCGAAATAAAGTAAGTAAAGTTCATTTTATTCATTACACATACACATATATAATATATATATATGCAGACAAGGTCATGATTAAAAAAAAAAATTACTTTCTTTTGTATACAAGGTCTGTCCCGAAAGTAATGCGCTGCATTTTCTTCTGCCGCGACTATCCGTCGTACGGGGTTGCCGCTTGCACGGAAGGGTGGATGGAGTCTCGGGAACACAGCGCAACCAGCGTCAGTCGGCTCCGAGCTCCTGCAGAGTCATAGTGTCTGTTTCAGTGAACCCTTGTCTGACTGCTCGGTCGAAATCAAGATGGAATCCGACTTTTTTGGACAATGTGGAAAGTGGTGACAAATTTTGGATCTTCTTGTACGACCTAGAAACAAAAAGACAGAGCGCAGAGTGGCACACGACGTCATCCCCACGCCCAAAAAAGGCAAGAATGAGCAAATCGCTGGTCAAAGCCTGACGAAGGCCGGCATCTCAACGTTCTCCCAGCCGCCTTACAGTCCCCGACAGACTTCTTTTTGTTCCCGAAGATTAAAAAATCCTCAAAGGACAGCATTTGGGGACCCTGGAGAACATTAAGGCGGCTACGACAAGGTTACTAAAGGACATCCCTGTGACGGACTTCCAGGACTCATATAAAACATGGAAATCGCGTTGGAACATGCGTGTTGAAGCAGGAGGGATGTATTCCGAAGAATATTGAGTAATTGTACGAATCGGTTCAATAAATTTCTTAAAATAAAAATGGGCGCATTACTTTCGGGGCAGACCTTGTATATGACAAGAAAGTATAGAAATCGTGAAAATTTTTTAAAGTCCGATTTTCGACAGACTTACATGTTTTGAGACATCCTGCACACGATTTGACTATTTTTAGAAAATATCTGTCAGTCTGTGTATGTGTACATAAAATGTTTTTGAACGCTGTATATCATATACCAATGAACGAAATTTGATCAAACTTGATATTTAGTTCTAACTTGAAATAAGTGGTGCTGATTACATTTGGGGCTAAATCGATTAACAGGTAACTCTGCCATAGCATTTTTTCATTATTTTTAATATGGCAGTAAGGACAAAATTAAGTATAAATGTACAGTCGGAAAAAAGGCCACTCCCCACTTACGCCACAAATCGTCGTATAAACATGGGACTGGTGCCAATCTATTAGTTATAACGTTTAGTTTATAGCGGTATAGTTAGATTTTGCTCAGGGGGCCGTCTACATATTAAAACTCTCATCGATTTTATTTTTTTTTCCAACAGAAATTCCCATTTGTGACAATTTTTTGGGGTTATTTGGATCAAATGAGTCTGGAAAATGATATATTTTATACATTTCTCTCAATTTTGCATGAAGTTATCATTTGTCAAAATATGCGAATGCTAACGTTTAAGGAATGTGACAAACATTAATTCATATCTTCCAAAAAAATTGTTACATTCAAATTTAATTTTTTTATGCATTTCAATGAAATACCCAAACATATTCCATGCATATTTTTGGTTAAAGAAAACATATTTAAATTAAGAAAGTTATTCATAAATTCATATTTCAAAATATTATAAATCATGACTTATATTAAATTCTGCATGAATAGAACAGGCATCATCAAAAATATGGTTTTCCAAATTTTCAGCTCATTCCTACCATTATTTTTTCAAGTTACAGTGATATTTCACTTTTTATTGCTCTTAGAGGGTTGTTACTTGTTATCATTTGTGTCATATACAACTTTGCATATACATGACTTAAATTAATAATTACAAAACTTTGAATAAACACCATAAAATGCAATAAACTCGAAACAATTGTTTCTGGTCAAAAGAACACACGACCCTTCGTCAGGCGAACAAAGTAGGCACGAGTGCTGCAGTCATAGCGGCATTCGTGCCTACTTTGTTCGCCTGACGAAGGGTCGTGTGTTTTTTCGACCCGAAATAACTGTTGCGAGTTCATTGCATTTTATGGTGTTTAGTCAAAGTTTTGTAATTATTGCTTTAAAACGCCAGTTTTGTGGTACGTTCTTATTATGACTTAAAACAGCTATTCAAGTAAGTTTAGATGCACCCATCATTTCTTAATTAGCATTACTTTATTTACTTTATATTTAAAATTGTCATACTTTGCCAATTATTATTTGAATGGACATAATATTTTGTAGTGTGAGTTCTTCTTATTATTTTTTTTTTTAAATATAGGGAATTATTCCTAACACATTTTCGCTTGCAGATCTATCAAACATTAATTCAAAGTATATAAACCATATCTTTTTCCTGGTCGCCTCGATCGCAGAAATTTGAACATGCAGTCAAAAATGGGTGTTACCTTTCCAAAAAAAAAAAAAAAAAAAAAAACAAAAAAAAAAAACAAACAAAAAAAACAAAAACAAAAACAAAAAAAAACAAAAACAAAAAACAAAAAACAAAAAAAAAAAAAAAAACGAAGTTGAGGTAAATTTTAATATGTAGACGATTCCCTAAGTAAACTTTAACTATTGTATTAATAACTAGACGCTATTACAAATCGATTGGCACCAGTCGGAAGTTTCTACGATAATTTACGGCGAAATTGGTTGGAGGGTGGCTTTTTCTTTTTCTTTATTTCTTTCTTTTTCTTTTCTTTTTTTTTTTTTTTTTTAGCGACTGAACATAGTAAGAAATATTTTAAAATTTTCATTACGGAAAAAAAAAAAAGAATGTTGTGGCCACGTGACTTTCTTCTATATTTTCCTATGCAAATTCACTCAGTAAAAATAATTTATTAAAATCATTATTTTACAAAATTACCTTACATGATAATACAGTACGATTTCCATATTAGAGAAGTAGTATAACACTAAATATCCAAAAAAAAAAGTTATTTTATTCTCGATATTACATAAAAAAAAAAAAAAAAAAATCGATAACTTTATTTTAAACTATTTTAGATCGATGGTTTAACCATTCATTTTAAAGGTATTGGCGAGCTCTTTTGAAAGATACCTATCATGAATATTTATACCCCTCGAGGGGGGACTTCCCCTCAGGGAGGGAGGCGATGCTCCTACATATACAAGAATTTTTCCCAGTTGACTATCTCTATTATAAATAATTCTTGTAAATTTCATAAAGATTATGAAAAAATAATTCTCTTTATGCAGATTTACACAAAATTTTGTCCTATACCACCATGTTAAAAATTTAGAAAAAGCGGGATGGCAACACAACCTGTAAGACAATTTTTACCAGAAGTTAATAGGCACTAATTTATGTCAAGGTGTAACTACATACTAAATAGTATGAAATTCTGTGCAGTAGTCCCTGAGATACAGTTGCCACAAAATTTTGTCACACTCACATACACACAGACAGACAGACATTTTCTAAAAACGGTCAAATCGTGTTCTATAGATCTCAAAACGTGTAAATCCATCAAAAACCCGAGGTAAAAATTTTTTATGAATCCAACACTTTCTTCTATAGAATATAGAAGAAAGTAAAAAAGATATTTATGACTATTACTATCTTTACTATGTATAAAGATAGTAATAGTCAAGCAGGACATTTTTTTGTTTATGCAGGGCCATCGCTTCTCAGTTAGAGGGTTTGTAAATTTCAATATAGATTGCGTTCAAAAGAAATCCTCAATAACCTTAAGATGAATGGTTGAACCACAGACTCTGATAATTTGAAAAAAAAAAAGTTATCGATTTAAAAATAAAAATAAATAAATAAATAAATGAATGAATAAAGCATTTTCTCAGTTGTTGGCACAAACTGAAGTTCTTTGTTATACTTGTCTGAAAAAGAAAAATAAATAAATAATTAAAGCATTTTCTCTGGTGTTAGCACAAACTGAAGTTCTTTGTTATACTTGTCTGAAAAATAAAAATAAATAAATAAATAAATAAAGCATTTTCTCCGGTGTTGGCACAAACTGAATTTCTTTGTTATATTTCTCTGAAATAAAAATGATCTCTATTCATAATGAAAAGGTGGTATGTTGAGGTCACCACAAGGCTTTCTTCTACATTTTGCTATACGAATTCGCTCAGTATAAATAATTTATTAAAACTATTATTTATTAAAATTATCTACCATGATGAATGTAGACGATTTTCATCTTAGAGAAAACTAACACTGAATATCCAAAAAAAGACAGTTTTATTCTCTAAAAATAACATCTTAAAAAGTGGGTTTTCATAATGGTTAGCTCACATATCAAGTTTCGTACAGTTCTGCCTTAGAATTTGAGATATAGCATTTCCGTTATCGAGGAAAATTGCTGTATAGCAGCACCACATATTCGCTGATATGCATCCAGATTGAATCAGCAAAAGGTCTTATAATGGGATTTTCACATATCACGTTTCGTTTAGTTATACGCAATAGAACCTGAGCTGCAGCCTTCCCTTAAATTGCAGAAATCGCTGTATAACAGCGACACCTGTTGAGCAATTGGCACTAATGGAGGCACTAATGGAGGTCAAGTCACATCGACACATAAATATATGCAATTCTATGCAGTAGTTCCAGAGATATGTTATTCCCTTAAATTGGAGAAATCGCCATAGAAGAGCGCCATCTGTTGAGCAATTGATATCAAAAGTTGATAGCCACTAACAGAGATCATGGTTCATCGACATATAAATTTATATGCAATTCTGTGCAGTAGTTTTTGAGATACAGTCGCCACAAAATTTTTGTCACGCAGTGACAGCGAGACAGACAGACAGATATTTTCTAAAAATGGTCAAATCGTATAACGGACCTCTCAGAACGTGTAAATCTATCGAAAACCGAAAGTAGAAAATCTTTACGAATCCAGTATCTTCTTCTATAGAATATCGAAGAAGGTGATATTTTTAATAAATAAAATTTTTAATAAATAAGTTGTACTGCATGAATTTATATAGAAAAATATAGAAGAAAGTTTTGTAGTTGCCACAACATACCACTTAAATGGAGACTTATAACTCTTTGCATAACTAAATTATAGAAGAAATGTACAACAAATTTCCAGTTGAATAAAAGTGTGCTTGTTAGCAATTTTTACTTTCCGAACACTATAGTGAGGAAAGTATTGTAATCATGTCAAAAATCCGAATTCGAGATTTTGATGTTTCTATACGTTTTGAGGTCCCCTGAGTCCGTTTTCACTATTTTTACGATGATGTATGTATGTGTGTGTGTGTGTATGTGTGTATGTATGTGTGTATGTCTGTGAGTGAACACGCTAGCGTCTAAACGCTTTGTTCGATTAACCTGAAAGTTGGTACGCATATTGTAAGTCACCATAGTACGAACCCTATAGATTTTGGTGAATCTAGCACTTACAGTTTTTTTACAGGGACACAAAGAAAAATTCTTTATCATTATGGCCTATGGGAGCAAAATCTTAAAAGTGCGATAGCATCTAAACGCCTTATTCAATTGAGAAAAAAATTTATACACATATTATAGGTCACAAATACTCAATCTGTATAGATTTTGGAGAATCTAGCACTTATAGTTTTTTTACAGGGACACAAAGAAAAATTCTTTATCATTATGCCTATGGGGCCAAATTTTTAAAAGTGTGATAGCGTCTAAACGCCTTATTAATCTGAGCAAAAAATTTGTACACATGTTATAGATCACAGTTGAACTAACTGTAAGGATTTTGGTGAATCTAGCACTTACAGTTTTTTTACAGGGACACAAAGAAAAATTCTTTATCATTATGGCCTATGGGACTAAATTTTTAAAAGTACGATAGCATCTAAACGCCTTATTGAATTGAGCTGAAAATTTATATGAGTATTATAAATCACTGTTGCACTAACTATAAGCATTTTGGTGAATCTAGCATTTATAGGTTTTTACAGGGACACAACGAAAAATTCTTTATCATTATGATCTATGGGCTCAAAGTTCAGTAGCGTTAAATAAAACATCGTGTAATAGATGGAGAAAAATACTCAAACACTCTATTATGGTTTTCTCTCTTTTGTTTGTTTAACAACTCCTCTTTCTTTACTTTATCTACAAAACTGTTAATTACTCACTGTTCGGAAAGTCGAGTGGAGTCACTCCAGATTTTTTTAATTTGATAAAATTTTTTATCTTGCTTAATTTGATATAAACAGAATAATTTTCTGATGACTAAAAGTAATTTTTAAACTTTGTGCGGTAGCTGTTTTGGCGTTTTCTGATATATGTTTTTTAATAATAAGTTAATAAATAAGTTAATAATAACTTGGGATAAGTTTTTGTTTAAAATATGAAACAAATCAGACAGATTTTCTTTTTGGTACAAAAAAGATACTTGTAGGAAGACATTGCATAGGCAGTTTTTTTAAAATTTTAAATAGTATTGACATTAAAATTGTTCATATTTGGAAAAAAAATAGCAAAAATTGATAGCAGAATTTATAATAATAAAAGAAAAATATTTCAAAATAATCGATGCTTAACAAATAGTCTCTAAATCAATAAAATTTGTCAAGTTATTTAACAGAAAACATGTCCCTATGTTTCATTTTCGATACAACAAATCTTCAAGGGCAAGTTTTCTCTCGTATTTGAAATTTTGAGATTGGAACAGAATTAGCTGATATTGTTAAGTAACTTTTATTGAACAAATCTCTCTCTCTCCCCCCCCCCCCCCCCAAAAAAAAAAAAAAAAAAAAAAAAAAAAGGAAAAGTTGGTAAAGCGCTATATTCTCCTTTAAGGATTAAATGTAAAAGTAAAAATATAGTACAGTCTCGATTAACTAGATCGTATTATCCAAAAACGATAAAAGTAAGTAAAGCTAAATGTTTTGTTCCTATCCATTCATATAGAACTTGGAATACATCTACAATAAAACGAATATCTATAAATAGTTGTGGCTTGGATTCACATGGACATTTGTGCAAATTATTATTATTACTATTATCATCATTAGAATTTTGCAGAATTTTCAATTATATGTACCAGGCAATTCCTGGTCATCTTAAGTCAATCGATAGTCTATTGTATCTAGGATTATGGATGGTTGTACGTAGATCATTAAAGGCATATTTTAAGAAACAAGAAGTAATAATTTAAATTTGTCGTTTTTAAAAGCTGTGCCTGATTCATTAAAAGTATTCCCGATTTGTTATTAATGTGCTTTATTTTTGTATGATTCTCTTTCGAGAATTAACTTAAATTTTCTTATCTATACATTTACAGGTGCTATGGGTGCACTAAGAATATTTGGACCAGCTTTAGGATTTCTTTTGTCATCTTTTTGCCTGAAATATTATGAAGACCCATTCTGTATGAGCTGCTTATGTTTTTTATTTATTTATTTTATTTATTTATATTTTTTTTCACACTTTTGTTAGTTTTTGTTCTTTAAAAATAGATTGTTTTTGACGATATTATATTACTTATTTTAATGTTTTTTCTGCAGATGATCCAAACATTGACCTAAATAATCCCAGATGGGTAGGAGCCTGGTGGATGGGATTTTTAATACTCGGCGTTATATTATTATTCTTTACCATCTTGATCTCTCTTTTCCCAAGAAGATTGCCCAAACGCTTCAGATCTGAAAAATCCGACAAGGAAAAAGAAGACGAAGAAAAAGACAAGGCGCTTCCAAAAATTAAAGGTATTAAATGAGGAATGATGGTAAGGTTAAATAATACTTAAAATAAAAGTTTTACGAGTGATTTAACCCTTTCATTCCCAACTTTTTCCCTCCATAGAACAATAAATCTTATATTTATTCATAAACTTATTTCAAAGGTAATATATATAAATATTTTTTTAAAATAGGAGTAATAGCAGAGTACGAATTAATATAGCTAACACAGCAACTAGAGGTGTTTATTTATGTTTAATATAACCACTGATGCCATTAAAAATCATAACTTTCAATAAATAAAAATATCAAAATTTTGGAAGAAATACATATTGTAATTAATTAAAATACAAATTATAAACATTAAAAAATAAAATAAAAAATATTTCAGTTAATTTACTTAACCCTTTATATCCTAAATTACCTTATTTTCGGAAAAATAGTTTGAAACATTTTTATTACATTTCTTTGCTGCATGAAAAACATCTCATATTAAATTTAGCTTACACTATAGCTTAATGAAATCCTGTAGTAAATTTAGGCTGTATTGAGGAATTTTTTTGATGGGACTTTAAAGTCCCGGTGGGATACAAAAGGTTAAAACTCATTTTTAAATTATTTTTGTATATAGACCACATCTTAGCAAGCATCAGTATTCAAAAATACATTCTACCCTAATAATTATCTATATTTCTCTATAGAATTTCATTTTATACGATTGTATAAATGTATAACCATTTAAAAGGTTACATGGGTGTCCAAAGGCTAAAAAAAAAAGTATATTTTCTCTCTTTAATTTAATAAAGTGATACTTTCAAAAAATTAAAGAACACGCTTTTTTAGAAATGTGAACTAAAAATAACATAATGAAGGAATGAGAAATAAATAATTTAGAATAAAACAAAAAACATTTTTAAAAAATCTCCCCTGACTGGGATCGAACGTTAGACCTTTAGGTTCGTAGCCCTGAGCTTTACCTCACAGCCACAGCGTTGGGCAAAGGATTAAAAAAAAAAATATTTGTATTTTTGACAGGGTTGTATGCAAAATGCAAAAACAGTACAATTTTCGGTACGTTTTATCCCACATATTTAGTTGTAATAAAAAAAAAAAAAAAAAAAAAAAAGGAAAAGAAAAACCTTTCGTTGTAAAAGCTTTAAAAATGGACATTTAAATTTTTAATTGTTGCCCCCCCCCCCCAAAAAAAAAAAAAAGATATTTCTTTTTTTTTCTTTCTTTCTTTCCTTTTTTTTTTTAAGCATAAAATGAAATATGCTTTCACGCGAAAAATAAAAAAATATTAAATTTGCTCATGGATATGGAAACATGACGTCTGTTTGACTTTAAAATAAAATAATAATAATAATTTTAAATTTTAAAGGTAACGAAAAGATAAATAAAGTGTGAAAATTTCGCACGGGCTTGCTAGTAGTTTATAACAAAACAAGCAACATAATTAAAAACATTTAAAAAGAAAAGCGTTTTAAAAATTGTCAATTCTCTTGTTCTGAATTTTTAATGTAATTTTTGATAATTCTTTCGAATTAGAACCAAGATTTGCCCACTACACATGTTGTGATTTCATTTAAAAGAAAAATAATTTATGGCTATAATGTTGAAACAAAAAAGAAACACATAGAAAATGAATGACTAGTAATTTTGAATCACAAAATTTTGCAGATTTCCCTAAAGAAATGAAGAGACTACTGAAGAATCCAATCTTAGTATGTCATGTGATAAGCATCACATTCCAAGTGAATGGCTTTGCTGGATATTTCGTTTTTATGCCAAAATTCATGGAAGCACAATACCAGACTTCTGCATCTGATGCCAGTTTGTTTTCAGGTATTTTTCATTATCTCGTTAATTAATACCTATGAGGTAGTTACTACGGTTTATAATTTCGCGAATGTGAATTATTTTATGGAATATTTTGTAGACACAAAACTTACAATTCAAAGAAAATCACAAATTTAAAATTATTGCTCTCACCATGAATTTAAAAAGTATTTTTGTCGAGTTAAGATTTAATCAAGGGGGGACGCCCTTAGGTAAAACTTGTCATTCAAAAGTAATTTGATTGAATGGTTAACGCGTTACACTAGCGCTACACTATGGGCAACTGTCAACCGGCCTGACACTCATCTTCAAAGATGATTCGGAGATATGACATCACAATTTTAATCCAGCAAGGTGGGGATTGCTTCCCCACTTTTGTGACCCTCACGGCCCCTCACCAAACTAGTGTTAACCCATGGTTCATGTAACATTTGTGTTAGAGTTAACACTCCTTTAACCCTGGGTTAGAAAATTTCCGTATTCACCAACCTTGGATTAGTTGACCCCAGAATTATCTGTAGGAGTCTCGCTGATTGGTCAATGAAAAAGCAATGTGTTAACAAAGTAAACAAGTGTGTTTTCACTGAAACTGTAACATGCTCATCCAACACCAGAATTAACCCACCAATTTCGGAGAGTTAAAAAAAGAGAGTGTTAAATCGCTGATTTTGTGTGGTGAATACCGATTTTTATATCCCCGGGTTAACATCAGCATTAAAAATTTGGTGAATAAGGCTGTTAGAGGTATAATTTGGATGGGGACATGGAGGACATTGCGGCCACAACCGATTTTTATAAGTACCAGCCACTATTAGTAGACACGACGGTCTTCGATCGGCTGGAGTATCGAATCTGCAATTTCCCAACATTCAAAAGTAGGTTCGTTGATTGGTTGGGTTTTACGTCGCACTAGTACTGCGCAACATTCAAAAGTAGGAAACATGAAGATTAGAATATGTAAATATGAATGAATGTTTATAATATGTATGACATTACAAAATATTACATTTTAATTACACTAAAAATCGAGATAATTATAATATACCAATAAAATATACAATTAAAATTTAAAGAAAACTCGATGTATGTTCGCTTTGCGAGCATTAAAACTATGGATGAAATTCTGTCTATGACAGAATTTAATTTAGTACGACAGGACTACTTATATTTGTATTTTAACATCCTTAAAAAAAAAAAAAAAATCCGAAAACACTAGTCTAAATAATCAGGAAATATTCTGCCGAGACCAGTTGGTTCTGTGGTCAGAATAGACAACTACGAATCCGAAGGTTGTGAGTTCGATCCTCACCCGTGGAAAAAAAAAGTATATAAAAGTTTTTACGGATTTCACAAAATATTTTAAGATTTAGTAAAAAATTAAATGGTAAAATTGGATATTGATAGGCATTTTGGAAGTGGAACACTATAAATTGGTAACGACGCAAAATGCCAGATTGAAAGAAATAGTCCTGTCATACTAAAAATATTAAAATAAACACAACATAAATTTATACGTTTCGAGCCTTATTTTAGGCTCCTCATCAGTAAAAAACACATCGACGTGATATTAGAGTAGACCTCGGACTTGTAACCTTATTGCTTCCCAACATCACATCCCCACCATTCAACAAATTCATTCGCCAAACTGACTTTTCTACCGCCACCAAGGCAAGTTTACTCTACCTTTGTTATCGCTGTTTTATATTTCAGTTGGGTGTAAATTAAACATAAACGACAACCTACACTAGCTGAAATGGAAAGCAAGTAATCTAATCCTTGTTATTGATTGGAGACTGTTCTGTTTGACTTTTCTTTGGAGTTTTGGTGGTAAGAGGAACAAACCATTTAAAACATGCAAAATCCCAAGAACCAGTCACCAAAAAAGCAATTATCGCCAAAAGAAGGCGCAAGAACCACAGTGATGTTCCGGGAACTTTTCTCCATAGCCAGTATAAGAGGATCCGTACTCTATTAGTACAGAGTCTCGAAAAAGATTTGCGATGCATTCTAGTCTTTGAGAATATTTGTTTAATGTACATTTATACATGCATCTTAATACTATGATCAACTTAACGAAATTATTAAACATTATTCAGGTAGATAAAACTTTTTTTCTTCTTGTAGAATTAAGAATTGTTAGTGTAATTTATCGGTTTACGGAATCCAACAAAGCTTTCTTGTACATTATATGACATAAATATAAATTACCCATTGTAAATTATGAAAATGTTTTACTATACTGTATAGTAAGTAAGCAAATTTAAGGCAACATTTAAGGCTACCTAAAGCATTTTTACTTTCTGAACATACATATGTAAGGAAAGTATTGTAATCATGTCAAAAATACGACTTTCAGATTTTGGTGTTTCTATAAGTTTTGAGGTCCCCTGAGTTCATTTTTACTGTTTTTATGATGATGTATGTATGTGTGTGAGTGAACACGATAGCGCTTAAACGTTTTGTTCGAATGAGCTGAAAGATGGTACGTAGACTATAAGTCACCATAGCACGAACTCTACTGATTTTGGTGAATCTAGGACTTATAGTTTTTTTTTTTTTTTTTACAGGGACACAAAGAAAAATTCTTTATCATTATGGTCTATGGAAACAAACTTTTTAAATTGTGATAGCGTTCAAGTGCCGAATTCTTTTGAACTAAAAATTTATACACATGTTATAAATAATCTTCGCACGAAGTGTAATGGCTTTGATGAATCTAGTTTTTTTTTTTTTTAAACGAGTTAAATTAAAAAAACTAAAAAAAAAAAAAAAAACTAGCCCTTAATTTATATACAGAAATTAACCTTTGATTTCTCTACGTAAAATAATTTTCGAACGAAGGATATCGAATTACAATTCAAAGCTTGATTTTTCTAACGTGATTAATAAAATGTTCACGAAAAAGTAATTCAAATCCCCATCATCCCCCATAACTAATTATTTTTCCATTAAAAAAAAATCTTTTGAAAGCTTAAATAACAAGAAGAAAATAAATAGTTTAGATAAATTATCGGAAGATATTATGATTAATCTACGCTAAAGAACGTTTCGTCTTTCGTCTCGAATATTTGTATTATTTTTGTTAGAATTATTGAAAATTAAAATCAGACTTAGGCTGTTGGGCTATTCCTTTTCTTCAGTTCTTTTTTTAAGGCAGAAGTTTAAGGTTATTTCTCATGTACTATAATCTACATAATTATTCAACATCTCGCTTTTAGTTTGAGCATGTAATTTCGTGATAAACAAATTTCAAGGTAAAATAATAAATATATGTTTCTAGAAATATTGAAAGATTATTTCACTAGTTGCAGTCAGCTTTATATAGATGTTACTATAAAATAAATGGTAAACGGTACTGGTACAAAACACAATAAAATTGTATTACATGTTTAATAATAATAATAATAATAATAAAGGAATTACGTAAAAAGAACGATTGTGTTATCTAATTTATATCACTATTACAAGGTGTCCCATAAGTCTGAAGACATTTAAAAAATTTATTGCTTTTGAATGAACTGATAGAAATGAACGCGGTTTGCAAAAAAATCATTCTCGTGAAGGGGGATTTTTTTTTTTTTTTTTTTTTTTTTTGTAAAGAAAAAATAGAGGGCGCTGTGCGTGACCATATCACACATTCTCATGAAAAACTGTACTTATTCGCATGCAAATGTTTACAGGCATATAAATCCTATTCTATGTGTCCGTCGTCATCACAGATTACAGTTTGAAAACGACTTATAACACTGCTAACTGCAGGTTCAGTCGGCGGTTCTTACCTGAGAGAAAAATATCCTCACCAATAACGCTTTATCCACCAAGTCAGTATCACGATTGAAATTTTATGTATGCACAAGTAAGAGGCAAAATAAAAAATAAACTGTTCTAATCACAAAATTGTGCAATGGGCTCTTCCCAGCATCGTCTGCTCAATCACGTGATAGAGGAAAACGAATAAACGAATTCTGAGAATCGAATTCAATTAAATATTGTTCTTAAGAACAAAAATTTTAATATTTAATATAAAATAAAATAAAAGTAATATTGTGCATTTGTAAACAGTAGAATAATTGTATTTGTAAATTTAATAATTTTTAAAAAACATTTTATGTGTTTATTTATTTTTACTTATAAGAATCGATTTTTGTATATTGTAGTGTAACTGTAACATTAACTGATCTAGCAATAAATAATAGCTTCTTGTGGAATGTTTACGGATTATAAAATGTTTTCATTTAATTGAATTGCATAAAGGTGTTACAACAAGTTAATTAACTTAGTTACTGGTCTAAATGGATTTACGTAGTACGATATTGCACTGTCACTGATTTAAGTACCAAAAATCAGAGTATTTAAACATGGTCCTCATGAACATCAATAACAGGTATAAACTAAATGATGATTGTAAATGTATACAGCAAACGAAAGATGATTAATAATGATATAAAATGGATTAAAAATGATGATGTATAAAAAATAACACAGTTTAAATACGATTGATCAAAAATAAGAATAGAAAATATGTTATTTTAGCAATCGCTCTACATTAACAAGACTTCGTCTGCTATTTGTTTTTCATCTATCATGTGACCTCTGACGTCAGGTGGGAAGAGCCCATTTATAGTACTTTCATTTGCATATTCTTCTTTCACATCCGTGCGAAAAATTTACCCATTCGTCTGACTATCGTCGACAAAAAATTTAACTATATTTTTTTCTTTTGAAAAAAAAAAAAAAAAAAAAAAAAAATCTCTCTTCACGAGAATGATTTTTTCGCAAACTGCGTTTAATTCTATCAATTCATTCAATAGTTATGAATTTTTAAAATGTCTACAGACTTATGGGACGCCCTGTATTTCAGCCGCGTTGTAATAACGTATAACCTTGCTTAATAAGGATCTAAACTTTCAAAATGCATTGCTTTTCGTATTCTTTTGCAGATGAAAATTGGTATTATAGGATTTTGTACACTTTTATTTCCTTCTGAATTCAAAAGAAGAAAGTGTTGGATTAATAAAAATTTTCGACTACCGTTTTCTGTATTACGTTTTATCCATTTCTAATATCTTTCTATGTGTGTCTTGTGTATGATAAAAATTTTGACTACTCTAGCTTAAGAACTCAAGCTTAATGTACAGAATTTCGCATAATTTTATATTTAGTTTCACATTACCATAATTGGTAGCTACCAAATTTTGGTGCCAATCGCCCAGCAAGTGGCGCTGCGATTTCTCCCATTTAACGTGAGGTTTTATCTCAGGTTTTATTGTGTATAATTGCATGAAACTTGACACATAACGCGCACTACACCATGAGAGAACCCCCTCCTTTTCATGGACTAAAGAACTCCTGAGGTTCTCGTCATAGATCATGAAAATAGTAAGCCAGCCATTAACACACACACACACACACACACACACACACACACACAAAAAAAAAAAAAAAAAAAAAAAGAAATATTATAAAAAAAAAAAAGCGTCCCAGAATTGGTGTTTAAAAGTAATAAGTACAAAACTTTGAATAAACAACATAAAATGCAAAAACTCGTAACAATTGTTTCTGGTCGAAAGTAGACACGAGCCTTCGTTGGGCGAACAAAGTAGGCACGAGCGCTGCAAACAATGCGTCAGCACTCGTGCCTACTTTGATAATCTGGACTGATGACCAGCCATCAATCCAGACATAAATGCAATTGAAAACCTTTTTGGAGTACATGCATGAGAGACGTATGTCTTCAGTTTTCGATAATTCAGAAATTAAAGCAACTATTAGAGTAGAGTTGGTACTTTTTACAGCCCCACATTCTCCAAACTTTAGTTCTAAGCATGCCTGACAGGATTTTCAAGATAATTCAAAGGAATGAATCCAAAATTTGAATTAAATACCAAATACTCAAGAAGTCTTTATGTTTTTGAGACAACATATTTTATTTTACAAAAATTCTGCAAAATCTGTTCTATATTTCTTTGTTGCAATACACATACTGTATTCTGATTCCATATGCTTATCTTTTTTTTTTTTTTTTTTTTTTTCCCCCACGATTATTGCTTTATTTTTTTGAACTGTTATTTCAAAAAATTACATGTCTCTATATTTATGAGACGCACTGTATTTTCAAAGTCTATCTAAAAAGTATTCTGTTTCGAAAGCAGGCTCTTTACGAAAGTCATTGGAAATTTGCGATTTACTTAATATGGCAGAATAGGGCAAAATTGAGAATAGACGTCCATTTTGAGGATCATGAATATATTCAGATAACTTCAAAATAACATTTATAACACTTGTTTGAACATCATTGCCTACAAATATTCTAAAAGGAAAATTTCGTAAGTTTTTCGAAATTTAAGATTTTATCAGCATAGCAAAATTGGGCGATATTCCATATAATTATGCATTTTGGGGGATTGTTACATTGGAAATAATAGCATGAAACCTAAACTACGAAATTGACCCCAATAAAATAAGTTAACAGATTAGAATAAGATAAATATATCAAACTGAATGGTGGGTAGCCTATTAGGCAGGGATTTTATTTTATCATTGTGTCAAGCGTTTGATCAAACTAATTTTTCTTAACATGAATGTAATATGTCTTGCACTGCAAATTTATGAGAACATACACCTGATGAGGAACTGAGCAGAGCCAACTAATTGTTTTTAGATGATACCTATACATATTACGGTGTTAATTTAAAAAGGACTTCTTCTTTTTGTATAGAAGAGAATCGTTTATAGCCCATAACATTTTCAATTATTATAATTTTTTTTCTAACTGATAACGAAACAATTATTACATTTTATGATATCGATTAAAAAGCTCTTATATTAGCCTTATAGTATGATTTAAATTTAAGAAACAAAATATTTGTTCATAAAGTTTTTCTGTTATGTATTTTTCAGGTGCTACTGGTATCATTTCTATGCTTCTTGGAATTATGATAGGTGGATTCGTTATCATGAAGTACAAACCTCGACCAAGGTATTTGACAGGATACATGGTTCTCGTAGAAATATGTTCTGTGATTGGACTACTCATCTCTATTTTCCTGGGGTGCCCACCTATCACAATGCCCGGCACTAATCTTAACGCTGACGAGTAGGTATAGTTTTATTTCAATTTTATAACAATCCATTTAATATTGCATAGGGGACAATGGGGCACAGTGGACCACCCCTATTTAAATCTATTAATATTCAACTCTTTTAGTTCATAGGGATACACATGTATGGCAGCATAGTACTAGTTGTATGCAGCCAAAAAAAAATCACATGGGATAACCATTTTGAGCAGTTTTTATGTTTTGAGCTGCTCAAAGTAATTTTTTCACATTGAAGATTTTAAAATTTTTTAAAGATTCTAGTGACTATAAATACTATATATCTGTTAAAGGAAGGCAAGATACTGTTTTTTTTAAATTCCTAAAAAATATTAGCATATTTATAGTCTATATATTACTTTATTATTATTATTTGTTTTACTCTGACACGGGGCACAGTGGACCACCTTCCAGTGTGCCTAAAAGTATAAATTAGATTTAATATATTTGTTTTAGTTAAATTTATAGATACAAATATAATGTAAAGTATATCTCAAAGTAATAAATATTTTAATGTTATAATAAAATCAAAATAATAATAAATTTCTAAAAGAGTAAGTATTTGAATAGTAATATAATTATTGTTAATATCTAAATTTATTAACTATTTGGAATTATATAGTATTAATTAAAAAAAATATCTAATTTAATAATTAGCAGGAATTATTTATTATTTTTGTGGTTTTTAGAGATCACATGTAAAAAGTAAAAGAAGTAGCTTTATATATTTTATTTAAATTTATCCTACAAATACAATGTAAATAAATCATATCTCAAAATAATCACAAAAATATTAAATATTTGAATAGTAGTATAATATTTATTAATATCTGAATAAAAAAAAAAATGTGATTTATATAATACTAATAAAAGAATAAAAAACAATATCTATTTAAGCTTAATAAGTTTTCTTACTGAGATTCGATTTCTTATCTGTTTATTTTGATTTAATTTTGGTTATTTTATTTCATGAAAATGCTAGAATTATGTTATTTAGACTAGAATAGTATAAGGAACTAATTTTAGAGAAAAAAAAAAAAAGTAATTTATATTAATTTAATATAAACAAAATAGGCTGATCCACTGTACCCCGGTGATTGGGCACAATGGTCCACTTTGTGAGTGCTCACAATTTATTACTTTCCGAACACTATAGTGAGGAAAGTATTGTAATCATGTCAAAAATCCGAGTTTGAGATTTTGATGTTTCTATACGTTTCGAGGTCCCCTGAGTCCGTTTTCACTATTTTCGCGATGATGTATGTATGTGTGTGTGTATGCATGTATGTATCTGTGTATGTATGTGATTGAACACGCTAGCGTCTAAACGCTTTGTTCGAATAAGCTGAAAGTTGCTACGTATATTGTAAGTCACCATAGTACAAACCCTATAGATTTTGGTGAATCTAGCACTTATAGTTTTTTTACAGGGACACAAAGAAATTTTTTTTATCATTATGGCCTATGAGACCAAAATCTTAAAAGTACTATAGCATCTAAACGCCTTATTCAATTGAGCAAAAAATTTATACACATGTGACAGATCACAGATACTCAATCTGTATAGATTTTGGAGAATCTTGCACTTATTTTTTTTTACAGGGACACAAAGAAAAATTCTTTATCATTATGGCCTATGGGGCCAAATTTTTAAAAGTGTGATAGCGTCTAAACGCCTTATTAATCTGAGCAAAAAAATTGTACACATGTTATAGGTCACAGTTGCACCAACTGTATAGATTTTGGCTTACAGTTTTTTTTACAGGGACACAAAGAAAAATTCTTCATCATTATGCCCTATGGGACCAAATTTTTAAAAGTGAGATAGCATCTAAACGCCATATTCAATTGAGCTGAAAATTTATATGAATATTATAAATCACCGTTGCACTAAGTATAAGCATTTTGGTGAATCTAGCATTTATAGGTTTTTACAGGGACACAACGAAAAATTCTTTATCATTATGATCTATGGGCTCAAAGTTCAGTAGCGTTAAATAAAACATCGTTTAATATATGGAGAAAAATACTCAAACACTCTATTATGGTTTTCCCTCTTTTGTTTGTTTAACAACTCCTCTTTCTTTACTTTATCTATAAAACTGTTAATTACTCTATGTTCGGAAAGTCGAGTGGAGTCACTCCAGATTTTTTTAAAATTCATAATGTAATAGAAATATTGTCATACAAAATTAAGATATATTAAGAAGAGTTTAGAGATTGTTTCCAATTTTTTTTTTCAAGTACATTGCTTTTCTGTTTTTTCCTGAAAAAAAATAAAAAAATAAGAGTGTAAAAGTGGTCCACTGTGCCTCGGTCTCCCCTACATTTAATTTCTAAGAAAAACATATTTAAAATTCATTTTGATATTTGATATATTTATAAAGGCAACATTTGAATATTATACTATTTTAATTTATGTACTCGCAAATTTTTCAAGCTTGCGTCTGATGCATAGTCTCAATGCCGCAAAAAGGATCCGAGTCCAAGTGGAATTTTGTGTGGATATCTTTTCTTTGGTGTACAAAATCGTTATTTTGTATAAAATAAATTTTAATAAATGAGTAACAAATAAACAGCATGCATAAAGAGAAAAAAAAATAGTAAACAGCAGTTACTTCAGGCTTCTTTAAAAGCTCTTTTAAGGTGATACAATTATCCTTTCAACTTTATTTACTAATTTTTTGAAAGTTTTGGTTGTAATTAAGCTTTAGCACATTAATTTATAAACAAACAAAATAAAACAAAGTAAAAAACTGTGTTATTAATCTTTATAATTAATTAAACTTTAAATAAAAAAAGTCTTTAAGTCTCTATTTTTAAATTTTTTTATATTCATGCTCATAGTTTTTTTTTATGCATCTCTGGAAATATTACAAAAAATTGCGCCTGTATTTTTAGATGCTTCTGGTTTTAGATATAACTTTTTCACTTTCTTGTATTATGAAAAATAGAAAATCTAAGCAATTTAAATTTACTCATTAACGACTCACTTTACTCATTAACACATGCAGAGCTCTGCCTGCCTATTCACTGTTTTCTTTCACTGAAAAGGAATATTAATAGTGCATATTACAAGACAAAAGCAGAAAATTATTATGGAAATCCTCATATTCAATGTCAAATTGGAATATATAATATTTATATATAATTTTAATGGAAAGAAACTCATAATGTCTAGACCATTTTGCATTACAGCGTTAGTATATGACCCTTTATATTTATTTTTTACAACCTTAAATCCGGACCGCGGTACCCCTTCGTAACTGGAAGATTGTGGATTCGGTTCTCGAGCCGGCCAAAGACCGTCGTGTACACTTATGGTGGCTGGTGCATGTAAAATCTATCGTGGCCGCATTGTCCTCCATGTTCCCATCAAAATTAAACTCTTGGAGGCCACCGAAGCAGGAGAGCCATCCCTCAAAATTGTGATGGCATGTCTCCGGAACATCGGTAGGGGTGCGTCCTAGACCGTCGCCAATTATCCATAGCGCAGCAATGGTGCGATGTCAAACACAACCTACCTAATTATCTACCTACCTACAACCATGGATCATATTTTAATTTTCCTGTGTAAGAAAATTAATTTTCTAAAAGTAGAGAAAAAATGTTGATATTTATTTTTTTTTCTTTTTTACACTCATGGTTTCGGGCCGCGGTACCCTAGTCTGTAAAGCGCCGAGCACGTAATTGGAAGATTGCCGATTCGATACTTGAGCCGGCCAAAGACCGTCGTGTACACTAATCGTGGCTGGCGCACATAAAATCTATCGTGACCGCAAAGTCATCCATGTTCCCACCCACACTATACCTCTGGGGATCACCAAACCGGGGTAGGGGGACCCTTCCGAGAAGGATCAAAATTGTGATGGCATGCGACCAGAACATGTCTAGGGGTGCGTCCCAGACCGTCGCCAATTACCCATAGCGCAGTACTGATGCGACGTTAAATCGAACCTACCTACGTACAACCATGGATCATATTTCAATTTTGCCGTGTAAAATGACTTCATGACAGAAGAACAACGTCACTGGGAGAAACTTTCTTCAAAATGGCAAATAGAGTACCTTCATAAACTTGTCGTTTTTAGTTAATAACTTCTTTAATTAAAATGATAGAAATTTCTAAGCAGCTGAAATGTCATCCTTGGAGTATTCGGAACACATTGATACCTCTCATGACGCGAAGGACCCTGCCCTCCGCTAGAAGATGCTGTCACAGACAAAAAAATTTGACGCCAGTGACAGTAACTTTTTTTTAATATATAGAGATATCAAAGCATTCTCTTGGGAATTATTCACCAAATGTTCTGAATTTCTGCCTGAATTACATTTAATAAATTTATAATAAATATTTTGATATGCTCTTTATCTATGGAATTGGTTTTAGCATATATAAGATAAAAATTCTAAAAAATAAAATTTTGATTATTCAACCTAAAATGGATTTGTTGTTTGTTGTTTAAAATAAAACAACTTACATTTAATTGAAATATGGATCTCTTAGACAAATAATGTAATTTAAAAGCACCGACCGTTTGCTTGCTAGAATAACCAATTGAAAATGAATTATTAATTTACATGTTTCGCTTAACAAAATTATTAGTCTCAAAACAGAAATTGCCTTATCGTACACTTTATTGCCTTATCGTACTTTTCAGTATGTCAGATCCCAAACTTGTGGCATATAAAGAACGTGTCATACCTCATATATTTCAATTAAAATTTTATCTTGAATTCAGAAAGGGGACCAGAAACAAATTACATAAAAATCAGAATGTTTGGGACCCCTCTGTACAAAAGGAATCCTTGAAATTGCTTGTTGCTGTAGCCTGTGATTATGTCCCTTTTTCTAATTATCTGAATTCATTAGTATGTAATTAGTACGTATATACATGGAGATATAAAAGTTCTTTTTTTTTAAACGCTTTTTGTTTATAACATGCAGGATTTTTAAACCAATGCAACATCATTTTTAGAAAACTTGACATACTACAGTAGACAAACTGGATATGAAAACATTTTACAGCTGATAAAATATGAGCATTTTTACTAGATAATTTTTAATTGCTCATGCGCAAGCGTTGAAAAATTATCTTTTACATAAATTTATTATTGATTGTCAAATACATTGAGTTACTCTTAAAAAAAAAAAAAAAAAAAAAAAAAGATGTAAAAATTTAGAAAGCTATCGTAGATAGAATGCGTTAACTTTCAGTTTCTCACAAAAAGACGAAAAAAAAAAAAAAAAAACAATTTTATTCACACTTTTCCATTTGGATGAATTGATGGCAATATAGCATGCTCTGATTCAAAATAAAATGTTGATAAAATCCCTCCTAGTCTTATTATTATTTTTTTTTTTTATAATAAGCAAATGAAATTCAATTCATTCTATCAATACATCGATGTATAGATCTACCTACACAGTAAAGTCTCCTTCAACGCGGTAACAGAGATTACAAATAAATAAAACAGTTTTATTTTTAAACACCACTAAATTTTTAGAGCACCAATCTATTGGTTCATACACTCGATTTAGTTTTTGTATAAAGCAGTTGCTTTGATATAAAATTAGTGGTGTTAAAAAATAAAATTGTAATATTCATGAGGCAAACTGGCACCCGCGTTGTACGAGATTTTACTGTATTTTAATGATATTTGCTTGAGTGTTTTAAGAATAACTCATTACGTTTAGCTAACAAATTTTGTTAAAGCTTGCGTACTCACATTTAAAAGTTATTTAATAAAAAGGCTCATATTTTATTAGACATTTAATATTTTTATATTCTGATTGGAATATATATTATTCCTACTGTAGGACGTAAAGTTTACTAACAAGGAAACATTCAAAAGGTGTCGTCTTCAAAAAATATTGAAAAAAAAAAAAATATATATATATATATATATATATGTGTGTGATTCTACTTTTCATTAAACACCAGAAAGTGAAAAAATTATCCGCTGAAATGAATTACAACGACCACAAAAATTATCAGAATTAAGCATATTTGGCGATTTCACACTGTTAGGCGATTGATTTTGAGTACTTGGCGGAGAAGGAAAACACGGTTCTGTTCATACACGACAATTTCGGTGCTAGCTAACTTATCTCCTAACAGCGCTAAATCGCCAAAAATGCTTAATTTTGATATTTCTTTGTGGTCGCTGTAATTCATTTTTTCCGATAATTTGTTCACTTTCTGGTGTTTTATGAAGAGTAGAATGACATACATTTTTTTTCAATATTTTTTGAAGACGACACCTTTTGAATGTTAACTTGTAAGTATGACGGTGCATTAGTTTGAAAAGTCTACATGTTATACACAAAAAACTTTTCAAAAATTACGTTATTTTTAATCAATCCTTTATATCTCCATGAATGTTATACAAATACAAATAAATACACACAATTATAAGAAGGAACATAATTACACGCTGCAGCAAAAACGAATTTCAATAATTATTTTTTACAGGGTGATCCCAAACGTTCTGTTTTTGTTTAATTAGTTACTGATACTGTTTTTAAATTAGAGATAAAATTTGCGTCGGAATATAAAAAGTATAACAAGTTCTTTACATTTTAAAAGTATGTAAACTGAAATAGTGAAAAGTAAACGCATAAAGAAAAAAAAAATATATAATAATTTTTACTTTCTCTTACCCATAAGGTAGAGAAAGTATTGTTTTTGGGTCAAATTTTCGAACGCGAGATCTTGTTATATTTACACGTTTTGAGGTTCCCTCAATACGAAAATCATGTTTTAGTAAATGGTCTGTGTGTATGTCTGTGTGTGTGTCTGTGTGTCTGTCTGTTACCAGCATATCTCAAAAACAAATTATGGCAGAAAGTTCAAACTTGGTATTCTAAATGTGTATCATATAGGGATGCTACAGTAAGCTTTTCGTTAAGATCAAGCAAATGGTTCGTGTACAGGGACAATCAAGAGAATTCTAATACATTACGTCTATGGGGGAAATTGCAGGTAAGTAGAGTTTAACGTCTATGGACTGCACTGAACCAAATGAAACGAATATATATTTTTTGTAATAGAGATAGTTAACTGGGAAAAAAATTTTGTTTATGTAGGAGCCTCGCCTCCCCCACTGGGGGGGAAGTCCCCCCCTCGATGGGAGTAAATTTTCATGATGGGTATCTTTCAAAAGAGCTCGCCAATACCTTTAAAACGAATGGTTGAACCATCGATCTGCGATAATTTAAAACAAAGTTATCGATTTTTTTTTTACTTTCAACGAAAAAAAACTTGAAAAAAAAAAATCGTATTTTTTTTTTTTTTTTTTTTTTTTTTTTTAAATATTGAGAATAAAATGGACTTTTTTTGGATATTTGGTGTTATACTACTTCTCTAATATGGAAATCGTCTGCATTATCATAAAAGATAATTTTTTAAAATAATAATTTTAATAAATTATTTTTTAAAAACAGAATTATTTTTTAATAACCGAATTAAATTCTATATAAATAAAGGTGCATTAATGAAACGGGGGGTTGAGGGGGGCGGTAGCCCCCTAATTATTATATAAAACTAATTATCATATAAAACTCTTCAGAAGCCTAATTTGAATTGTTTAACACAGGTTTACGTAACAGTACTAGTTATCTTACCTCTTAATCTCCAACCTGTATTTATAGTATTAAATTTCAGGGTAAGAGAAATTCGTGTGAGTGACACACCAGATTATTTTTCTTTATCATTATAGATTCATCTGTGCAAATTTGATACTGATATTATTTATTATTCATAAAAAAAGTTGGTTTGTTTTAGGACACTTAACTTATACAATGAGTGCAATGTTGGCTGCAGCTGTACCCGACGAGTGTTCGAACCTGTCTGTGCTGCAGACGGAATTTCAACATATTTTTCACCATGCTTTGCTGGTTGCCCGAATTTGACTGGAATATTAGCAACAGCAACAGATATTACCTCTACTCTTTCTCCTATATCCAATGGCACAGTAAGTTAAAAAAAAAATATATCCAATAATTTTTCGATACTTCTTTTAACCCTTTGACGTTCATTGCTTTCACCCAGAAACTAAACATTTAACCTTTTTAATACAAACATTTTTCAATATTTTTTCCTTGTTTTAATTGATTTTAAAACTTTTATTCCTTCTCTGTTCGATAGATGGCAGCATTATTCTTGTAAAAAAAAAAAAAAAAGAAGGTGATTCAAAGGAAGCCATATGAAGAAATCATTTGAAATTTTTTAGTAAATGTGAGAGTACTTTGTTGTTTTGACGAGCACTTGTGTATTTTTTTCACCAAATGAAGGATCGTGCTATTATTATGGCCTGAAACAATTCGTGCAATTTTTTACAATTTACAGTGTTTACTTAGAAAGTTATTGATTTTTTATGCTTCAAATTGAAAATTTCTCGAAAATTAAAAATGTTATATATATATAAATGCTATATATATAAATGCTATATATATATAATATATAATATATATATATATATATGAAGAGCTATGTATCTATTAGCTATTTTAAAATTATTTTAGCAATTTTAATAACAAAATATGTAGTGAACGTTAAATATTTAAGAGTTTATAAATTTCTTTTGCCAGGAAATGGACAATATTTTAAATGATAATTTCCTATGTGGAAAAATATGTAAGGTTTGGGATACGTATTTGAATTCTATTCTATTGTATTTTACTTTTGCTCGTAAAAGTAGAATAAGAAAGCTAACATTTTTTTTTAAAGGAAAAGTGTTTTTCGTAATAAACCAAGCAGGTACTTTAAAATTCAACCAAAAATGTTTTAAAATTTTTTATATCTTTGCATTTTTGAATTTTTAAAAAATTTTTGCATTTTTGAGTCTAAAAATTTTTGTATCCAAAAGTTTATCACTACATGTGGTGGTTATTTGCTGTAGTGAATTTAAAACTTCCGTTGATCCATTTCCGACGATTTTGTCTGAACCAACTAACACGATATACTGCGACTGCGCTTCTCTTTTGATCAAAAACTACGTTTTCAGATTAAACTGCAGCAGCGCCTCTAGTGATGCACCTGCAAATTAATTTCAGACATCAAGAAAAACTTCATGATTCGTCCAAAGTATTTGCAAAAGAAAATAAAAAAACAATACATTCATTAAAGTGAAAATATTATAGAACCAGAGTAGTCATTTGTGCAAACCCTGTAGTAACAATTCTGAAGCATTTATCTAATTGAGAGCTAAATTCTATATCCTATTTTAATTATGTTCAAACTTTTAATTGAAAAACTTTAAGTACTAAAAAAAAAAAAAAAAAATCACGGAAACTTTTTAAAAATGGTATGTTTTTCTTATTTATTTTCTTTTATTGTAATTTGTACTAATTTTTGTATGCAAATATTTCAATAAATATGTTTTGTTTTTCAAGTTTAATTTTTTATTTTATTTATTTATTGCAAAGTTGATTAAAAAAAATGAAGAATATGTTTAAAAATTGTAATATATTATTTTTTACTTGAATTTGCATATTATCCAAGTACTTCAACCAAAATATTATACTTTTTAGGCATGACCCAAAATCCGGAAAATCCGAAAACCCGGTCCCGACGATTCCGGATTTTCGGCTTCGTACTGTATATCATCTCTAAATTATAACAAAATATGTCTATAGTATTTCCTTTAAATAGAGTACTTGAATTTAGCATAAGCAAATAACTAAATAAATAAATAAATAAACGTAACCTGAAATGCCCTTTGAGCAGTTTCCTACTATAGACCCTAATGTATACAAAACTTTTCTCTGTAAACAAATGGGGATTTTTTTTTAAAAATCATATTCTATATGGAATGTGTTGTTGTAGATATAAAAAATATGTATTAATTTTCCTTTTGTATAGCACAGTCTAAAGACGTTAAAATGTACCAACGGTGAATTTCGCCTTAGACCATTTGAATTCGTTTCTATGTATATGCCCACGAACAATTTGCTCAGGGGCGTAGCTTAAGGGGGGGGAGGGGGGGAGTCTCCCCCCCCAATGTTTTAAAAAATAGGGCGGCAAATTGAAGTTTCTAGGGCGCTGTTTTGCGACTTAAAGTTCATTTGAAAGTGGATCATAATTTTGTTAATTATCGTTAGTTACCAAAATCACTTAAGAATTTTATGCATCACAAACTGACCAACTGGTTCACCGACCAGAAAAAAAAGTTTGCGTTAAAATGCCTGACTGTAGCAAACTCCCGTTAGGTGGCGCCTGCGACGCCCCTCTAAACTAATTAGATGCCTAAAACAGCCTGTTTTCCTACCGTGCAAACGACCCTTGAAAATTCTCATCGTATTCATGACGCTTAAAAAATCTGATCGTAATAAATTCCTGTTTCGGGGGTGCATATGGCACGATTTCCCGTTTGTTCACTTACAATGTTCGCTTACCGTACAAAAGAATGTTGAAAATTCTAGTCGTATTCGGGACCCTTTAAGAATAAGTTAGTAGAAAACTCCAGCTGAGCTGCGCCCTTCCCTGTTCAGGCACCTACAAATGCATAATGAGGTTTCTGGGGGGGGGGGGGGGGGGGGGCGCTGTTTTGCGCCTTGAAGTTCATTTGAAAGTTGTTCATAATTTTGTTGATTATCATTAGTTATCAAAAACACTTAAGATTTTTATGCATCAGAAGCTGCTTCAACGACCAACTGGTTCAACGACCAGCAAAAAAAGTTTGGATTAAAATGTCTGACTGTAGCAAACTCCAGTTAGGTGGCGCCCTCATAACTAATTAGAAGCCTAAAACAGCCTTTTTAAATGTGTATAACAGCCTGTTTTCCTCCTGTGCAAACAATCCTTGAAAATTCTCTTCATATTCACAACTCTTAAAAAATCTGATCATAACAAATTCCTGTTTGGGGGCGCCTATGGCATGATTTCCCATTTCAAACACTTATAATAGTCTGTTCGCTTACCGTGCAAAAGACTGTTGAAAGTTTTGATCGTATTCAGAAACCTTTAAGAATAAGTTAGCAGCAAACTCCAGCTGAGCGGCGCCCTTCCCTGTTCAGGCACTTGCAACAGCATGTTCACTTACCATACAACGACCTTTGAAAATTCCGACCTTAGCAAATTCGTGCTCTGTGGTGACTGTGGCACCCTTCTCTCATTTCACATACTTACAACTGACTCGTAAGTATGCACAATCGCTTTCTCACCTCCAAAAACTTAGAATTACGATTTTTCAAGACCTTAGCTCGAAAAAAAAAAAAAAAAACAGTTTATTGTACGTTATGGCTATTGTATAAAAACAAAATTAGATGAGGTTTGATTTGGTTATAACGATTTCTCACTAACAATTTTTCATTCTAAGTGATCCTTTAAGCAAATTTTTTATTTTAGTTTCATCGCTTACGGGATTTAAAATATTTATAAGTCTGTAGAATTCAACTAGTGTTTCTTGACATGAAATAGCACGAGGAAGCTGATTTAACATCGCATTAATAGGCGCATATTGGGCAATTGGCGACGGTTTGGGATTAACGCCCCAGTGGCGGTCCGAAGACAAGCCATCACAATTTTTATCTTCTGCGGAAGGAATGGCTCCCCCGCTTCAGTATCCCCAGACGTATTATTTGCATGGAGCATGGAGGACATTGCAGCCACGACAGAGTTTACGTGCACCAGAGACTGACTTTCATGATGGTCTTCAACTGGCTCTATTATTGAATCCGCAATCTTTCAGTCAAGCTGGTAGACGTAAGGTGCCAGGTACGATCCCAGGTCACGCTTGTCGGCCTAGCCGTTCATAATTTTCCATGGTTTTCTCCGAAACTTGCGTAAATACGGGCTAGGACCCCTTAGAAAGATCTCCACAGAAGGCAGTCCACCCTTAGGCCTAGGACCCTAGAGCAGTTAATCAGCCTTTTTCCCAAACACCGACACCAACACCTAAGTAAGATATAAATTTCTGTACAAAAAAGATTTAATTTTGGACAACAGGACTTTTTTTTTAGTTTGTTCTTCCACATAAAGGCATGCGGTAATTGTATCGCGTTCCTTAGCAATGGCTACTACATTTCTTAAAATATTTTTCACACGATATGGGAAAAAAGAAAAACATTTTTTAATTGGTTTAAATATATAAAATAAAAATAATAAATAAATTACTGATTTTTTTTCCCCTTAAGAATCGAACAATACCTAATTTCATAATAAGAAAACACCACAGAACTGGCGTTTAAAAGCAATAATTACAAAACTTTGAATAAACACCATAAAATGCAATAAACTTGCAATAATTGTTTCGGGTCGAAAGAACACACGATCCTTCGTAAGGCGAAAACAGTAGGCACAAGTGCTGCAGTCAAAGCGGCAATGCACAAAACCGTTTAAAGTGAGCAGCAAAAATACATACAGATGAATGTAAACATAAATACTGGTGTGAGGAGAATAGTGCTGACTCTAAAATAAAAGGGAGGCCGGGGGAAAATTCAATAAAAAAGGGCATTATTTGCATAATTTGCGGTGTTCTATGTTATGATTTTTGTACGTAACAAAAGTAAATTACTAATTTTCCTTATATATATATAGGCTGTATGCATTTGTTATTCCAGTAATGCTGCAAAACTACTGCTAAGAAAGTTTAAAAGTTGGGGGGGGGGGATCTAAAGGCCTCTAAACATTTAAAATGGTAGAAAAGTCTACTTGGTACCAAAATGTTTTTAAAAGGGCCGCCAGGTGCAAAAATATGTTGAAAAAGGGTCACAGGCTGCTAAAAAATGTTTAAAAGGGCACCCTGCCAAATTAGCCTAGAATCAGCATTACAGAATTATGAAATAAAAGAAGAAAATAAATAAATAAATAAGATTAAAAAATGTAACAAAATCTAAAAATTTAAAAAATATCAAAATTAACTGAAAATCGAACTTATGTGAGTAATTTCATAGCATCAGACAAGAACGGAGTGGAACAAATATCATTAACAAGATTTTTCGAATTTTTAAATATGTAAAATACTTCATGGATATTCAAATGGGAAGAGGAGATGAAATTATGTTAGTTTTAGAAAAATCAAAACTATGACCATGAGCCCAGCAGTGGGAAGCAATAGAAGATTTAGAGATCTCTTCATTACAAACATTTCGATGGTGCTCATTTATTCTATATTGCAAACACTTTTTAGTTTGATCAATATAAACTAAATTGCACGACGAACATAGGACTAAATAAATGCCAGAAACGTTTTCAATAGGAATGGGATCTTTAAGAGAAGATAATTTAATTTTGTTGACGGGTTTCTAAATGACTTAAAAACCAAACGGGAAGAGAATTTTAGAAATTTTAAAAGAAAGTGATAAATAGAAAGGTAAAACAACTGAAATGAGACTGTGATCGTTCAATTTGGTATCAGAACGTTTAGGATTCTTGAATTTATAAGAAGCTTTATTATTAATAGAGGGATTATAGCCTCGAGAAAGAGCAAGAGATTTTAAGTAATTAATTTCTTTCGAAGACTAGACGGATCAGAACAAATGTGTAAGATTTATGTTTTTCTTACTCATTTTCCAAAAGTTGATACATTTTTAATATTCCATTTTGCGGTTAATAAAAAAAAAAGAAAGAAAGAAAGGAAAAAAATTCACATATTGAAAATTCAGATTTTTGAACTTAGAATTATATTAAAAATAAAAATAAATAAATAAATAAACGATTGTAAATTTTCTGAATGTAAAAACAGAATTTAAATATACATTATGTAATGAGTAGTCATGAAATCAAACTTTCCCATAGAGTAACATGGGCCACGGCTGTCGGCGAGATTAGGTATCGTCCACACTATAAATATAAAGTTGCTCCCCTTAGGAACAGTTACCTACTACTTTCATTTATTAAAATTTATTTTGAAAGTTTTATGTTTTATCTGAATTATAATGTAATATCTTTTAAACTTGTTGGAAAAGGGGGAAAAAATCTTTTTCAATTGTTCTACTTTATCTCAAACCAATACTCTGGTTGTCCTAAGAAAGATACTTTTGCTTAGTGTCATACGAGAATATATATATTTATATATTTCTGCAAAACACATTAACCATATCTTTCGAACGATACTACTTGTAAGCCCTTCCTTTTATTGAAAGTAGGCAAAAATTGTAAGAGAAATTTCATGTCTGCGTATTAATATATAGATTTGCTGAAAAAATTTTGAATGCTCCAAAGATGCATTAAAAAAAAAAAAAAAAGTTGCTAAATGGAGGGGGGGAAAAAGCTTTTTTTTCTTGGCAGATTTTAGGAATGTGCTCCGAAGGAGGGGGGGGGGGCAATTAACCAACGAGAGGGCCTGTGCCCTCGATCCCAAAGATGGCATGGCAACACTCTTGAATGTATGTGGGTGGCATTTTCAGATGAGGAATACGAAAGGGCGCCAAACTTCGGGTCTCCCCCCCCAATCAAATTTTCACGCTACGCCCCTGAATTTGCTCGATATCAATAACAAGTTTTAAATAATATCCCCATATGATACAGATTTAGAATACGCGATTTGGACTTACTGCTAATATCTGTTTTTGAGTTATGTTGGCAACAGGCTTACAGACAGATACACAAACGAATTACTAGAAACCTAACTTTTGGTTCATGAAACCTCAAAATATCTAATTATAGCAAAAACTTAATTTCTAAAATTTGACCCCAAAACAATTCTTTTTCTATTGAATAAGTGTAAGTGAAAGTATAAAAGATTTTGTTTAGTTGCCATTAATATAATATCAATGCCATTCTACTTTTAGGTATTTGAAGAATGTAGCTGTATTTCTGGATTCAACAGTACAAACAGTACTTTTGAGACTTTTAGCGTGACTAGCGGCTTTTGTGACTCAGGTTGCCAAATGTTCATGGCTTATATCATAATGCTGTGCATCAGTAAATTTGTATCATCGACAGCTCGTGTTGGCAACACACTTATCACTTTTAGGTAAGACTTATTCATACATTATACTGAAGAAATAAAAGGTTTTTTAAAGACTTTTCTTAACTCATTGAACGTCAACTACGAGAGAACTCGTAGTTTATTTGCTTATCTAGAACGCCAACTACGAGTTATCTCGTAGCTTGTTTACTTGCCATATTTGTGCAGTTACAAAAAAAAAAAAAAAACCCCATAGTATATCAATATAAATATGAACAGATGGCCTCAGGAAAGAGAACAGAAAAATCATGGTTGGCTTACATAAACAGAAAACATATTAACCCTTTAACGTTCATTAGTTTTGCAGCGAAACCAAACATTTGGCATAATTTAACAATTTTTTATAACATCCCCCCCCCCCTCGTTTTAATCAGGTTTTAAACTTTTGTTCGTTTTCAGTTCGGTAGATAGTAACACTATTCAAAATTTAACAAATAATGCTTCAAAGGAAGCTAAATGCACAAGTCATTTGAAGTTTCTTTGTGTGCGCGACTACTAATTGCTGGTTTGAGGGTGCACTCATGTCTAGTATTTTTTTTTTCTCCATTTAATTAAGAGCTGGACTATTATTTTCACCTGAAACAACTTTTACGAGTTTCGTAGTCGATAATATCTACTTACAAAGTGTTGCATTTATTAAATTAAATATTATTTGAATTTAATAAGGTTAACTTATAGACGTTTCAAACCAAAAACTTCTCGAAAAGGAACAATGCTAATTTTTTATTTTTTAAATATTTATGATCAGCTATGTGTCTGAAAGTCCTTTTTAAAATTAGTTTAGTAATTTTTAAAATAAATTAAGTAGTGAACTTTAAAGGGTTAAATAAGGAAAAGAAAATATAATCAAACAAAGTTTATACAAAATCAACAAGCCAAAGAATATTTGTTATATAAGCCAATTTACAAGAAAATTCGCATATTCTTTCTTCTTAAAAAAAAAAAAAAGAAAAAAGAAAAGAAAAAAAAAAAAAAACTATATGCTGTTTGGTGATTACTATGTACTATAATTAGAGTTTGTAATAATATAATATAATTAATTAAATTGGCTTTTTAAACCGGTATCCTAAAAAGCCTTGTGGGAGTTAGCATGTTAAATTTGCTATATTTTCTGACACTTCTTTCAACATATTTTTTTCACAGGAAAATTTCTGACATTCTATTACAATTGCAGATAAATAGATTGAAATACTGATGTTGGATAATGATGAATAAACTCTTTTTAAGGTTGCTTCATAAACTGCAAAAACACACAAAAAATATAAATACAAAGCAAAAACTATACGAATTTGAATGCACAAATGTAAAAGTTCAAATAAAGCAGACAGCTGTTTCGAATATAGCTGGATTCAAATACAGCCTGAAATTTCAACACTGTAGTAAAAAAGAGTGTATGAGAGAAAATGAAAAGTCATTTTGATTATACTCCAGGATTTCAGGCTGGACTCAATACAGCTGTCTGCATTTTAAAAACTTTTTACATTTATACATTCAAATTTGTAATTTTTATCTTGATGTTTTAATAACTTTATACAAATAAAGCATACTTTCACATATTTTAAATGATTTTGAGAGAAAAGAAAATGAGCATAACCCTTCTTAAAAATTACGCAAAATTGCAGCATGAAAGGGTACTGTTTGCATGTTGCTTTCGTTCCTAATTTTATGGCGATCAATTGTTTTTTTAGAGACCAATACAGACCTTCATGAAAAATTCTGTAGCTCTGCGATCAACTATTTTCCTACAAAGCGACGGGGACACACATACACACGTCTTCTGTTATGTGTAGAGATTAAAACGTTATAAAAAAAATTATTAATGAAAGCTGAAGAAGGAGGTTGGCTGTTAAATTAAAAAAAAAAAAAAAACAGTGAAAAGTATTTTTATATTACTATTTCTGTTTTAATATGTAGATAATCCTTAAAAATGTTTTAAATATTTAGTAAAAATGCACTTTATTACAACTGACTGAACCAGTTTCATATATTTACTAATACTTTTGTCAGAACTGGTCAGATTGTTAACTATTTTTCCTCAATTATATTTTAAATATAGCAAATAATTATAAATTAAAGAACTGGTATACAATAATTATTTAAACTTTAAAACCTCTTTGCACATTATAATATCCATACATACTCTACCAGTTTCGAAAGAACGGGCCTTTCTTCTTCAGGGGCAGTGAGATAAGAAATTGGAACAGCCAATTCGTTACAATGATCTTGAGATATCATTTCAGAACTGCTATGGAGAGCCTTTGGGAGACTAGAGTCTGGTCAGAATCAGACAGAGATGTATGAGTACTGTGGTTCATAAACTTTGACAATAATTTCAACCACTGGTTCGGCCTCCAGAAAGTTCAGTCAAGGACGATCAAGGGCTACGATAAGTGCAGATGACTGATATTTTCAGTTACGTGTACAAATAAATAGGAGCATTACCTTAATCCTACTTTCATGAATTTAGTCATTTGTGTGCCACTAATATCGCGTCACAAAAGAAAGTGTTTGAGGCGCATGTGTCAACACATCCTCTGAATGACTGAAAAATGGAGGCCTGTTCTCTTTCCTAGTGAATCAGAGTTTAGCTCATAGCGATAGGAAGTTTTGATTGGTCTGGGGAGAGCGTGGAACATGGAACATATCATATAGCAAACATCCGTGAAAGAGATTTATACGGAGGAGGAAGTGTCTGTGTTTGGGGTAATTATGAATGGATGCCCAAATCTTCATGTTTGTCCATGTGGAACTGAGAATGCTCACTCCTATATTTCATCTCTGATCCTTATGCACGCTCTTATGTCTGTGCAGTAAGCAAAAACCCTCTGCTGCAGGACGACAACGCTAGACCTCACCGGCTACGCATCATAGAAAATTATCTTCATTACAAAGCAAATCAGCACATGGAATAGCCAGCTCGATCACCGGACTTGAATCTCACCGAGCTTCTCACGGATGTTTTAAGAAAACGTGTTGCTGCTCTCAGTACTCCTTCTCAGACCCTTGCGATGCTTATAAACTGCTTTGCAAGAGAAGTGTGTTTTTCACCTCCCAACGATTTCATCGACCCCATATGCTGTATTACTTCTCTTGCTAATAATAATCCATGTTAAAGGCACTTTTACTTTAACTAGCTGAAACATTGAATTTTTTCATTTTATACGTGTCCAAATTACTAAAACACCATAATTGTCTGATATTTTATTCATTTATTTATTTTTTGTTATTTTACACCGTATTATATGTCGTGTACTGTGGCTCAGTTTCGTTAAATTTTTGATGTAACATTTTTAGAAATCGATATCTTTGTTATTATTATTATTATTATTTTCGAAGTGAAAACTTCTTTAGGCGCATTGAGCACTTTTGGGTGAACAAAAATCATGAAACTCGCGTCATCGTCAGCGAAGGCTTTCCATGAGAATCGAAAGTGGAATTCGAGATTTCAGCTGATTTACACGTTTTGAGGTGTCCTGAATGGGTTTTCTTTTGTATCTCATCTACTAATTAAAATAATTTCATAAGTAATACATCATTTGAAAGCTTTGTTGAGTTGGAATCGAACAGTAGATTACAGGAATTTATACCGCCAGATGGCGCTGTAATATTTTAAAATTTCAATATTTAAAATTCTAATTATGATTAAATTATTTTTAATACATCATTCGAAAGATATTTTAAAGTTCTTTTACATTATCGAAAGAGGAATTCGAGATTTCATCTGATTTACACGTTTTGGGGTGTCCTGAATCGGTTTTCTTTTGTATCTTAGCTACTAATTAAAATAATTTCATAAGTAATCAATATTTTTACCTAATATAAGGCATAGTTCATTTAATTTGGGTAGCTACAAATATTGTGCCGAATCATGTAATACAGATCATGAACACTTCTTTACAAACCAAAAATAATTCGAAAATAATAATCTAATAGCTCGACGATACAATTCACAAGTTACTTTCTGCAGATTTTTATACTTATCCTTATGAAATCTTAGAAAAACTCAATAATATCCTTTTAAAGGTATACTAATATTACATGAAGGAAGAATTCTTTACATCATAAATTATTACTAAATACTTTCATTTTATTTCAGGTGTGTAGAAGCTAAAGATAAAAGCTTTGCCCTTGGAGCTTTCGGAAGTGTGCTTGCCATGTTTGGTAAGTTTGGAACTTATTATTTTTAAATTTAACCTTAGTACGCTGTGACTATCATTAAATTTCCTTCTATAACGTTTTATATATCCCTGCTACCTACTAAATAACATAAATTTAAGCAAAAAATCGCAGATAGTAATTAATAATAACTTCATCTATCGGCCAACTTTAATCCAAATTAAATCAGAATAATATTCAATTCGTATACCAAGTTTGGCGTAGTTATATACCATAGAAGCTGAAATATGGACTTCCTGTAAACGATATTAAATCAACATAACTTTTCATGAGGATTATCCCACATATCAAGTTTGTTGCATTTATACTTTAAAGAAATTGAAAATATAGTCTCACGTAAATGAGAAAAAATGCAGCATAACAGTGCTACCAGTCATCTGAATGCACTCAAAACGAATCAGTGTAGTTTTTCATAATAGTCTTATCACATAGTAAGATTTTTGTACTTTTAGACACTAGAAATTGAGATATAGCCTTCATAAAAGTGGGGGAAATTTCAGCACAGCAGCACCTTCTATTGGGCGATTAATGCCAAAATCTAATCAGCATAGATATGTATGAAGCTCAAACCAAATATATTTCAAAAAGTTGGGAATTGTTTAATTAAAATTCTTGTCGAATATTTTTTCTGTGTATTGTCATCATCTGTGTACTGAGAATTATAGCAATTTAATTATATTTTTTTTAAATTAATTTTTCCAATAATATACAACTACCAATAAGTATTTGGACACTTTTGAATTTAGACGATTTGTCAAATATCTAGAAAAATCCTTTAGGAATCATCTTGATACTTTGGGAGTATAAAGAATATGTCACACCTCATGTTTTTTCTCAAAAGATTTTTATTGAAGAAGATAAAGCGGCCAGTAAAAAATTAAAGAAAAATCAAAATTTTTTGCATTACCCTGTAAAAAGTAATGTTTCCAATGCATTTTGATTATATTATATGATTATAATGATTCTTCTATTTATCTATATAAATTTTTATGAGGCTACCTCATATCTTGATGGAGATATAACGGTCTTCTTAAAAAATTGAAAAAAAAAAAAAAAAAAAAAAAAAAAATTGCTACTTTTTAAATTATAACACATAGGGTATTAGGTCCAGTGCAAAGCCATTTTCAGGAAATATGGCATACTGCATTAGACACAGCATTCAGAAATCAGAATGAAAAAATGTTAAATATCTTACGGAATATGTGCACTTTTACTAAACAATCTTCAACTACACATGCGCAAGCTTTATAAAAATTTTATTCGCACAATTTAATAGCCAAATATATTGAACTACTTATATGAAAACCCCAAACATGTATCCTGTAAATTCAAACAGCTATGAGTTATAGAATGAAAAGAATTTCAATTCCTCTCAAGAACAACAACAAAAACAACAACAACAGCAACAACAACAAAAAGGATGATAATAGGGGGCTTTATCTATATTTATATATTATCAGCGTATACTGTATTATCATTGGGCATTGTTTGAATCAAAATAAAAATGTGAGTAAAAGTTTTTACATATGTGTGATAAACCCCCTTATAGTTCAGTTTTTATTTTGAGAGAAATTGAAATTCTGTTTTCTGAAGTTTCTTTTTTAAAGAAACTGTAATATCTCCATGAATATATGTGGTAGCTTCATAAAAGTTTATATAGATGATTATGAATAATCCATATAATCACATATTGCAGCCAAAACGTATTTCAAGCATTTACTTTTTACAGGGTTATACAAGACATTTTGATTTTTTTTTCTTTAATTTTTTACTGGACCTCTTCAAGAAAAATATTTTGCTGTATCATATGAGGTGTAACATGTTCTTTATACTACCAAAGTTTTAAGATGATTCCTAAAGAATATTTCTAGATATTTGACAAAACAATTTGAAAGGGTCCAAATACTTATTGGTAGGTAGTGTATAAATAACTTTTCGATTCTTAAAAAAAAAAAAAAAAAACATGTTTTTTCTTAAGTGAACAAAAAATTTAAAAATTGAACCCGGAGGCTCATAAATTTAGATTAAGGGCTGCCATCACTCTTAGTTTCCTTGTTCTATGTGCCACTTTTCGCCACCAGGACAACACACAATTGTACAGATAAAAACACCCACTTTCATTTATTAAATAAATAAATGCAAACACACACACATACATATATATATACACACGCGCACACACAAACATATATATGAAATTAAAATCTGAAAATCGATTATGAAAAACCTGACACCAAGTAGCTATAAACCAATACACAAAATGCAGCAAAATGGCATATAATACGAAAATAAATTGATAATAAATGAAAAATAATCCCAAAACACATGGGGGTAATCTTCAGGACCCCCCTTCTCCATGCAGGTAATGGAGAATGATAAGTTTTTGAGGTGACGCGTGCTTTAAGCCAAAATATGTGTCCCCAGTCCCCAACTTCTCCAAGATGGAGTAAAAATGTACAGCCATCGGAATCAAGATTAAGAGGAATTCATACAAAACATTAATCTAAAGAATCAAATTCATAAATAAAATACATTAAAATAGAACAATCACCTATATAAAAACATAAATATATAAAATATATACAGATGAATTCATAAAACAAATTGAATGAAAGAAAATGAGCCCCTCCCCCTCCACCGCCACCACCACTAAAGAGAGAAAATCCTCTTCGGCTACTTACCAGTTCTTAAATTTTGCCCGAGAGAAAGAAAAACCTTACATTAGATTTTATTCATGCAAATTGAAATGTTTACTTTGTAAGAATTGTGGGTATTGGTTAATGGTTAAACTGTTTTTTAGGTTTTCAAGAGTTATATTCAGGTATATTTTATTATTGCAAATCATTTTTATTCTGTTAAATTATGCAAGCATAATATTTTTTAATACTTTAAGACAAACGTAGGAAAACCAATTTGTCAAATTTCAAACCTTAAATCCAAAATCCTGTCTTTTATCGTAAATATCAGTCGAGACTATTTTTCACCATTTTTTTCTTTTTTTTTTTTTTTAAATACAGAAAATTATATTTTGTATCATGTATTTTGGAATTACTTTTCATTGATAAACATATAACTTAAGTATAGGATCATTTTTTGGCCACTGTCTGACCAATTATTTCTATTTTTTAAGTACATATTTTCAAACAGTTACTGTTTTTTTCTTAAAATTTAGGGTCCAAACCTATTAGTTTCATGGTTGGTGTTTATATGAATTCATTTGAAACATACTATATGAAAAACCTATACTATAGATTGTTAATATGTTTCAGTTGTATTAAAAAATACTTTAGAGATACGTATTTAAAATTATTAAATTTAATTAAAATCATTTTTAGAAGTTATGTGCAATCAATTCAAAGCTTTTCGATTTAATTTTTAAAGCGTCTTCAGGAATGACAAAAAGTGCTTCTTCTGCGCAGTTTAAATACTTCGATAGTAGTTTACAGTTAAAGTTACAAAAAGCTTGACATAGTATTATATGTGAGCAGTCCATTGGCAGGAAAATATAAGACTAAATCTAATAGGTGCTGTTGGAAACACGAGGTTGTAATCTTTTAAGGTCAGCAAGGTGGTGCCGTCGAACTAAAATCCATATATGTGAGATGTGAAGCTGTAGGATTACTTGAAAGGTGAACTTTAAAGCATGAAACCTGGGAAACATGAGGGTCTCAGCAAGCTTCGACCTTCATGTTTCCCAGGTTTCTTGCTTTACCGAATAATCCTAGGAACTCGTTTATCTTGGTTAGAAATTTGTATCATCGTAACTAACGAAGTTATTAATTGCCGTGTTAATAATGGTACTCTAATGGCCAGCTTGCAAATAGTATCTTCAAAATCCATTGTTCCTTTATCAGAAAGCGTTTCGTCGAAAGAAGAAAGGAAGATAAAAAATTTTGTGTGGTTTCAAAAGCGAAATATCCTTGCCCCTCAAAGGGTTAATGACGGTATGTTAAAAGCTATCAAAAATAAGATATGAGAATTGTACTTTTTACCATGTTTTTATTAACTTCTATTCTTGTTTGTTTGTTTGTGTGTTTGTTTGTTTGTTTGTCCGGTAGAAATCTTGCAATCTATTTTTAACTAACTTCCCTACTAGCTAGACATTTGAAACTTTCACAGTAGCTCAGAACACGGTGACAACACAATACTTCGAAGTCAGATTCTCGAATTTTCGAATAGTTTTCTTTTAATTAATTAAAATATGAAAATAATAAGCTCCTAATAGCAATAATAATTATAAGACAAAAAACTTTTTATAAACCATGTTTTTAAATTTTCTGTTGAATCATAGCTATAGAACTATCTACATTAGCACTTTATCAATGCGTATGAAATCTTTATTCCGATAGTGACGTCAATTTTTGTGAGATACATAATTTAACTTTTTACAATTTTTTAATGCTTACGTTTAATCAAATTATTTATTTAATCACGTTTATTTATTTTTATGTCGAAAGAAAATGAACTCGTAATTTTTTTTTTTTTGGCAACAATTAAATTATAGCTACTATTTTAATGGCTATTTATTAGGTATTAGGAGGTTATTATTTTCATATTTTAATTAATTATAAGAAAACTATTCGAAAATTCGAAAATCGGACTTCGAAGCATTGTGTTGTCATCGGGTTGTGAGTTATTGTGAAAATTTCAAATGTCTAGCTAGTAGGGAAGTTAGTTAAAATTCGATTGCAAGATTTGTACCGACAAACAAACAAACAAACATACAAGCAAATAAACAAGAATAGAAGTTAATTAAAACTTGGTAAATAAAAGTAGTCATTAAAATATTAGCTATAATTTAATTGTTGCCAAAAAAAAAAAAATACTAGTTCATTTTCTTTCGACATAAAAATAAACACATTTAATTAAACGTGAACGTTAAAAAATTGCAAAATGTTAAATTATGTTTCTGGCAAAAATTGACGTCATTATCACTTTAAAGATTTTCTACACATTGATAAAGTGCTAATGTAGTTCATGATGCAAATATATGTTGTTCTGAAATGATTAATATTTTATTTTTAAAACCAACTTTTTTTTTTTAAATTCAAATTTCCCGTAACTCTTTAACCAACCACATTAGGACGCCCATCTTTGGATTATCGATAATAAGGATTTTCTCGCCAAAAGTCGCCAAAAAATCGCCAAATCCATTACCTGCCTATTGGAGCTTTTTAATGTGTTTTAAAGGTAAATTTAAGCTATTTTAACGAGAAAAAGAGCTGGAAATGCAGAAAATTGACATTTTATTAACTTACTATATAAACCTCTTTCAAAGAATTTATACAAAAATAAATTCTTATTAAAAAATTCTTTACAAAAATTCTTTACAAAAATTCTTTATTAAAAAATTATTCTTAAAATAAAATTCTTTACAATTTCGTAACAATACGCATTGATAAAGTGCTAATGTAGTTAGATTTATAGCTATAATTCAACAGAAAATTTAAAAACATGGTTTATAAAAAGTTTTTTATCTTATAATTATAATTTTTGACATTTTAATGCTAATGTTATTTTAATTTTGCGAGCGTGACCTGCAATTGAGCTTGGAAATTCGTGTTTACCGGCTTCAGTAAAAGGACCTCTCATATTCTGCTGAGGCTTGTACATTTAGATATTGTTAATACTGTTATTGGCTCTGAAATTTTGAAGCGATTTTAAGAGATTTTATTTTTTCTTCGTAATAATTGTTTTTTGTAATTCAATTATCAGCAGCTTGTACTCCTATACTCATATAAAAAATATTGCAGTTGTTAAAACATATCGAAATATCCTAGGAAAGTCAAAACAGCTTAAAAAAAAGAATAGTTTTTCGCAGGCTGAAATCAAACTATATCTACATTATTTAATGACAATAATTTTCTACCAGTTTATCAAATATTTTTAATGTACTTTTTAATCAGCCTATATGTTACGCTCATCAGTGTTTGACTCTGTCACGCTTTAGGTTTAAGGGATAGGCTTAAGAGGTTTCCTTGAATTTTTCTTGGATTCTCCTAATTTTCATACTTTAGCTAATTTTAAAAAATCTAACTGTCCGATCGATAAGCTGTTTAATCCGACGGATTCAGAAAAATCGCCCCTTTTATTTGGTACCATAATTATAACGAATTTTTTATTAGATTTTTTAAAAATTAATTAAAATATGAAAATAATAGCTTTAATAGACTATTAAATTTTTATTTGTTGCCAATTTTGTTTTCTTAGCATAAAATGAAATATGCTTTCACGTGAAAAAAAAAAAAAAAAATATATATATATATATATATATATATATATATATATATATATATATATATATATAATATTAAATTTGCTCAGGCATATGAATACATTATGCATATGAATACATATGCATTAAATAATAATAATAATTTTAAATTTTAAAGGTAACGAAGAGATAAATAAACAGTGTTGTGCAAGTTCACAAAAAAAACGAACTAGTTCAAACTCAAGTTCATCGTGTAAAAAACGAGCTAGTTCGCGCTCAAACTCATGTCTGAAAGAAATGAACGCGTTCAGTTCAAGTTCATTTTTAAAAACGAGCGAAGCTCACTAAAAGTTCATTTTTACGTACATTTTTTTTTTTTTTATTTTTTTTTTAATCCCTTTTCTAAATAGGTCTTATTCTTCATGACTTTCACAGGTAATTTACATTATAAAAATTGCCAAATACCATGAACATTCTTAATTTAATGCTTAATTAAACTTATAACTCTTAATTATAACTTATTAATTTAATTGTAAGTAAAAATTTATTTAACGGACACTTCTGAATTATGGACCCACTGTTTTTGGGTGGTTTTTTATTCTCAAATTTCCAATACGTTTTTTTATCCACGTAGAAGACAAATTCCATCATTTAGAGGTTCCTTTGTTTTGAAATATATATATTTTTTAAATAGTGTAAATGGTTTTATTTAATTAGTCTTTATTTGATTGTACCACAGGCAATGTCAGTTTTGAGTTCTTGCATAAATCATTAGAAAATTTCGCTTACTATTTAGCGTACTATAAAGGAATAAACATGCATTTTATATAAAGTGTGAAAAAATAAAATAAAAATCCAAAATCCAGTAGATTTTGGCATTTTTTTATTTGAGGACCGCCATTTGACGATTTATCATATTTCATCCACGGTCCCTAAGACAGACCACTAAATTGTGTTAAAAAATATTTAGCTAAATCAAAAGGAAACTCAAAACATAATTAAAATGTTAATAATAAATTTAAGTAATATATAATTTACTATTAAATAACTTATTAAATAGAAAATAACTGTTAAATAAACAAAGGGTGCATAAGCTGCTCATGGGAAGAAAAATCTCAGTGTTTAGTCGTCTGTTTATACGAGTGTAAAATAAGAAAGTACAGCTCTTTTTTTTTATATATATATATATATGTATTTTTATATATATACAATAAAACATAAAACCTTTTCAAACATATCACAGGAAAAAAAAATACAAATCCAATATTACAATTACATTACTATTAAAAATATAAGTTAGTATGTAAAAGGTATCAGTTCATCAGAATCATAAGTCGAATTACATTGCTCTATATGAAAATCGGCCACAACAGTATTTTTAAAAATTCTTAAGTAAAATGACTTCCTGAATCTAAATATAATCCCCAATTTGCACTAACACCCACCGTTTTTTAGGGACGCTCCCCTATTTTTACCCCTTTTCGGTAATTTTCTGGCTATAAATTTGATTTGTAGCGGAGGAAAGGAATATTTTAACTGTAAAATATCTCATGAGGGGCTACAGAGTTAGAAAAATCTAAAATATGAACATTTGCAGCAAGGTGAAAATTAAACGGGGATTCGCCACGGTAATTATACATTATATTTATTATATTTTATTAATCAATTAAAATTATTATTTATTATATTTATATATATATATATATTAAGCGTTAAAATAATTCTTTTCCTTTCTCCAAATCAAATTCATGGCCATAAAATTACAGAGCAGTAAAAAAAAAAAAAAAAAAAAAAAAAATTGGTGGAAGGTTCCGAGAAAACAGTGGGTGATTGGCCAAAATGGGAGTCATTGTCGGAATTAGGTCATTCTCATTTTACATAAGAATTAGCAAGAATGACATGAAAGCTCGAATTTCTTTCATTATTATTTTTTTTTTTTTCTTTTTCTTTTTTCCCCTTTGCAACGAAGTATTATTGTATATATATATATATATATATATACACAAATAACGATGCCATTCTGTAAACCTGTAAGCTTAAATATAAAAAATAACATATAGTTTTGCCTAATTTTCTATGACAAATAAAATTATATATATTGAAGTTATTATTATTTTCGAATTTTTAATACGTATTAGCAAGAAAAAGTTGTCAAGCTATACTCCTAGTATTTTTTAATTAATTAAACTAATTAAAGTATTTAAAAAAGAAATTACTTTCGAATTTTTAATGCATAATAATGAGAAAAGGTTTTTTTTTTTTTTTTTAATAATACGCTATTATTGTTTTAAATTCCATTCTATATGCATTAATCTTGTTATTTTGCAAATCTATTGTCTTACTACCCTCTAAAGAGAATATAATAATAATAATAATAATAATAATAATAATTTGAGCTTATTTACTTAGAACTTCGAACCAAAATATTTTTTTTTTTTTTATTATATTATTACTGTTAAACGAATATATATATTACATATTACTTTAAGATTCTTAATAAGTAATAGCTAGAAAAGTTAATTTTAATATGAAGATTGATTGAATTATATTTTCAATTAAATAATATATTTCGTCTTATCTTGATTTTATCGTATCAAGTAAATCAAGAAAAAATATGGAAAGAAAATGATATTAAAATTACTGAAAACACAGATGGTTTATTACATCAAATTATTAATAGACTATAGCCAGAAAAATTGTTTTTTATTATAATAATTTATTTCATTACATTGATAAAACAATTTTATTTTTAAATTTTTATCATATTACATTTTTTAAAGTAAATCTCTCTCTCTCTCTCTCTCCCCTCTCTCTCTCTCTCTCTCTCTCTCTATATATATATATATATATATATATATATATATAATAGTTATCAATCCGTGTATTATTTTTCATGACCCATCATACCATAGGTAAGACGATTTTAATTAGTCAGAAAATTTTTCATACTCGGTTTTTTAATATTTCTACACGTTTTGAGATATGTGGAATCTGAAAATCAGGAAACTGATATGGCTATCATTTGCTAGTTCGTTTGTGTTTTATATAATTAGTGTACATGACATAACACGAGCAATAAAAATATTTTAAGAAATTAAAAACTTCTTATACATTAAGAAATAGGAAACTAATAAAGTTTTATTGGTATTTATAAAAATAAATTAATTTTAAGTTGAAATTTTAAAAAACTTGAATTTTTATATTTGAATTATATTTTTATTGATATATATACATATCTTTCAAATGCATCAAACACACACACACACACACACACATATTCAATCATAAAGCATTGTTTTTACTGATAAAGTATATGAATGATTTAGTACATATAAATTTGATCTGTAAATATCAGTAATTATAAAATTATTTTTTGTCATCTAATACTAAAAATATTTTCATATTAACGTTTTCATTTCATGTATATATTTTCACCGTATATATTTGTATATATATGTATATCATGTATATATTTTCACCGTATATATTCAACGTATTCATGTCATATTTTCATATTAACGTCACTTGCAAGGGTAACCTAATTCTATAAACTTCCTTTATCCTAATTTACTACAGTGTTAATGTAGGGGTTCAGAATTCAGACCGACATAATGCATGGGCTGAGTGGAATGCTCTAGGTGAGGGCATTTTTAAGTGGCCCTTTCTTGCCTGTGTTTATACAAGTTTCGGTGAAAACCATGGAAAACTCCGAATGGCTTGGTCGACAAGTATAACCAGGAATCGAACCTGGCACTTGTTCACCAGTTTCGAGAGATGAACCTCTCGGTCAATTTACCGTGTAATTATACTGATGTCAATATTTTATTTTAGTATTTTATGCGATTTTGTGTCTTTTTCGAGTACAATAATTCCAGTAATCCAAATTTATGAGAAACAGTATCATGTTTCTCATAAATTATGAAAAACTTTATTATGAAAAACTTTAAATTATTTTCTAAGTTTTTAAAATGGAATGTTAGTATTTATTGAGGCTCATGCCAGCATCATAAAAGATATTTTTTAAACTGCTCAGACTTATTTGTGATAAAAATATTTCTCATAATGCACATTTATGTCATACTTTGCCACCTCATTATGTAATATTTAGACGCCACTTCACCTATCTTCACTTCTGGCAGACAAGTTTCATGAAATTCTACGATAAAATTTGTTATGTAAATTACTCATTAGCTAATGCCTTTTTTTTTTTTTTTTTTTTTTTTTTTACTTTTTTACATTAAAAAAACTCACAATAGTTAAAATAATTTTTGTTAAAAATAATAATAATAATAAAAAAGAAAAAAGAATAATAATCTAAAAAGAATTTTGCAAAAGGAAAAAATGCTATTTTAAAGCTAGTTCAACGTCTTTATGAGGAGAAAAATCTCTGTAATACACTTTTTATTTTTGTTTGTTTTATTCATTTATTTGAATAACAATATTTATTCATTATTATTATTAAGTCTTAAATATCTGCAAACAAAGGGATATATTTTTCAAGCAATGCATTTTATTTTATTTTAACCTAATACGTATGTTTTGTTTATACACAAGACACTTGTTCAAAACCAAAACCGACAAAAGATTACTCGCAAGTCGCAACACTTCTTTGGGACAGGAAAAAGGGAAAGGGCAAAGCAATTTTTATTGCCTCTCAAAGCGACAGCAATAAATCAATTCGAAGACTACAGATAGGAACTTCCTGCCTTTTACAAGACTCGACTACAATTATACAATAGTTTACTTGCATGTCAGGTTGTCTGTCAGGAGGGAACAGGGAACCCACACAGGCAAAATGCAAACAAGGAAGAATGGGGAAAAGCTTTTTTTAAAAAGCATTTAAAAATCAAAGTCACCGAAAGGAGACAAGTTTCACCGCGCCGCCAAAGAAATTCTATTTAGCAGATAAGAAAGAAACGAAGAAGTAATCACAATTGCATCTCCTCCTCAACGCACAGTTGGGGGTGTTGTCATCTCTACATCTCTTTCTTCCATCCCCTTTCTCCCTAAAAAAAATAAATAAAGGAAAAGAATTCTATGAGAGAAAGCTATTCTGTTTACGCATCAATCTGTTAATAATATTGAATACTAGTACTACATTGACAGATAGCTACTTTAAAAATGTAAATTATTGTGCCATAGTCGTGATGTGAGTGTGTGTTTAGGGGGGGGGGGGGGGGAAGAGAGAGATAAAAAGAAAGCGATAATGAGTGAAAAAGAAAAAGGAAGAATGTTTCAAATTTCATATTCTCAATTCAAAATATCAAGAACTTTACTAACTGTTGGTAGTCTGTTTTGAAAAGTTTGTAAGTTATTCGAGATTTCGATTTTCTTAACACCATGGAGTTACATGAAAACGAAAATAAGAAACTGGCTCTAAAAAAACAATACAATGAATTAAGATAAGGTAAATGTATCAAAACGCAGTTCGGGTAGCCTAGTAGGTAAAGCATTTCATACCATACTGCGACAGTGCCGAGTAATCAATCTTCATTTCTCTTAAAAGGAATGTAATATGCCCTCTAATAGAAACTTGTGAGAACGAGAATATGACGGAGAACTTAGCAAAGTCCACCAAGATGAACTAGTTCTTAATATTACGTCATATAATATTACGTCATGTACAAAAGCTGTTTACATAAACACTGAAATATAACTAACAATTACAAAGTACTTATTTCCCATTCATAATTCATTAAATTTGTGAACAATTCTTGATTCCTTCTAGAGAAGCATTCACATAAGACCATGCAGCATTGTTGCAAAACGGAGGAAATATTTTATTTAATTTGTACTATGTTATTTTGACTTTTTGACTTTTTAATTATGTTACAAAGCCCAAAATATGATATAAAAATTAAATAGTGATTCAATTCTTTTAAAACTTCATTTAAATTTAGTGACCAGTGAAGCGGCCGTAGCCTGCTAGTTTGTAATATATACACAAAATTTAAACAAAAAAAATCAATAATAGGCTGGTTTAAAAATTTTTTTTTTTCCATCTTCCCTCGCCCCCCTTCAACTATATATCATTTTTTATAATTTTTATAAACTTTAAATTATATTTAAACAAATTTCCAGAGAAACAGTTAACATGGTAATATAAAAACAAACATTTCGCCTCTCTGCCCCCCCCCCCCCCGACACTCCAAGCAAGATATGTGCAACACTTTTTAAATTTTTTCTTAAGCAGTAAGTGGTATTTACACAAAGTTTTATTTCAATCTATAATAGTGTTGCTTAAAAAAACTTTTTTTTTTTTTTGCATCTATACAACCCTCTTGCCCCCCTAAGCTATATATATTACGTCTTGTGCTTTTCGTAAAGAATAAGTGATAGTTATACTACACAGAATATCGTTAAAATCGGTAACAAGGTGATATACAAAAAATTACTTCCCTTTGCCCCCCTCCCCCACACTTCAGCCTCGGATGTATATGTGACACTGTATTTTTGTCATAAACAGCAAGCGACAGACAAAGTTTCATTAAAATCAGTAAAATAGTGATTTAAAAACAATTATTCTCTTTCAATCTGCTCCTAGCCTCCCCTTCCCCCAGGTATATATGCTAAGTAAAAGTGGTATCAATTTAATTGATAGGAATTTCTAAAAGTGTATTATGAAAATCATTCTTTAAATTCATTTTTTGATGTTTGTTGTTTTTGAGATTTGCAAATTACAAAACTATCCTTTTTTCCGGCGCCCTTTTTCCCGGGGGCCCTTTTTACCAGTGCCTTTTTTCCAAGTGCCCTTTTTTCCGGGATCGATTTTGCACAGTTATTCTCCTTTATGTCCTTTTCTTCTTCTACTTTCCTTTTTATATTTCAGACAGAAATAATATTTAAAATGAGTTTGAGTTTGAATTGCTTTTTCACGCTCAAGTTCGTGTAAAAAACGAGTTTCGCTCAACTCAAGTTCATAATTTAAAAAACGAGCGAAGTTCAACTCAAAACTCAAAATTTTTGAGCTACGCTCATGAACGCGTTCAAATGAACGCGTTCGTGCACAACACTGTAAATAAAGTACGAAAATTTCGCACGGAATGAATTATTTAAAGTGAGAAATAAATAAAATGAAATGATCATTTTTCAACGGGCGCCTTAGTCGCCCTACAGCTAACTAGTTTTATAGATAGTACATCATGAAAAATACATACATTCATACATCATGAAAAATTCAAAAGAAAAATGGAGAAAAAGGATACAAATAAATGAATAATTCAGTTAAAAACAATTTCAAAGTATCATTTAGATTTAGATTTTAGATTTTTCTGTGTAAAGAAAAGAGCGACAGAATATGAAACGTTGCAAAAATTAATGTACATATTTTCTATACCTTTTTATTATGTTTGAGTAAATAACAGATTACGTTTGGTAAGAATAAAAATTAGAATGATTACAATTTGCTGCCGTTTGTTTAGCTGCTTAGTCTTTTCTCATGCATAACACATAAAATTTATTTTCTTCCTATACAAATAAGATTATACTGAAGAATAATACAATAATAAAATATTTGCGATCAGTTTTCGACGAGAACTTCACAATTTTTCTTTTAATCTAAGATCTGTTTAATAATTAATTCAGTTAAATTATATCATCTTTTAAGACTTGAAGCTATATTAATACCGTAATTTAGTAAAATGTATAAAATATGGCGGCATTTTTCAAACACATATTTGCTATATAGACAAATTAAATGAACAGATTTGACTATTTGCATCATTGTGGTATGCGAAATGATTCGTAGCAGAACTAGATAAACTTTTATAAGACACTTATCTTTATCATTCTTTAACCCATTTTATCCCAATTTATTTATTTTTGCTTAAATTTGAGAAAAATTACATTTTTTAAGGTTAATTAAACCTAAATAAACTAAATACAACAAAATTTGAATATATATATATATTGGATTATCATTTTTAGTAAATTGTTTTATTTTGATCTTCGTTTTTTCTGGTTTTACTATGGGAGTTTCGGGCCTGTGAACAAAGAAATTCTTAGCTTTTGCTTTCTTTGTGACAGAAAAACATCCACTTTTTAGCATATTTGCATTCTACCAGGCCCTTGAAAACGTTAGAATGCAAATAATGCTTTTTTCTCATTCCAATTTCCAATAATTCATTTCGATTTTACTTTATTTCTTTTTTGGTTTGATTTGGGTAGTCTTGGCTTATGATCCGAATAATTGTTTTAATACTGAAATTAAATCATCTTTAAATTTCAAATTTTTGCACTGATAATATTGTATTACTATATATATATATAGTATAAGAAATCTTATCTATCTTGTACGCAGGACATTGAAATAAAGAGGATGAAATTTGCACTTATATGTCTTAGTTTTCTCTTCAATAGTGAAAAGTGCTTTCCGAGTATAAAGTTTTGCTTTATCTGTATAATACTTTCCTATTTATATGATAGTTCTCCAGAAAGAATTTTCAACCGCAAAGAGAAGATAAACCACACCCCCTAATGTAATGATTAAACAAAGATTCCAGATGGAGGAGAAGGAGGAGGAGGGGGAGACACATAACACGCTAGCAGAAGCTTATATATACCATTATATATTCCAGCTGACAAAATATTCGCACCAAGCAAATTCTGATTTCTATATGCTATTTTTCAGCTGTCCTTTAAATAGGACAATGGGATAAAATGGGTTAATATATATATATATTTGTTATTTTTTCCAAATTGTGGTTAGTTCCCTAAATGTATTCGTAACTAAATCGTTAGTGGAGATTATGAGACTAAAAATGTACTTTTTATGTCTGAAGTTATAAAACAATTCATTCAAGGCCAATTTCTTAGAAAATATATTTTTTTTTCCCCCGATAATATGATTACCCAATTTGTATAAATTCATCATTTTAAAAATTTGTTACGTATCAACAAATTTTTTTAAAAATACATTTTTATTTATTTCAGCTTTCATACCATATCCCTTAATTTATGGTGCACTGACAGATTCTGCATGTCTTGTCTGGGAGGAGAGTTGCTCTAAAACAGGAAATTGCTGGTTATATGACAGTGATAAATTCCGGCTATATTTACATGGCATGTCAATTCTTCTCATAAGTATTGGTATTTGTTTTGATGGCATTGTATTTCTTATGAGTGACAGACTGAAAAACTTCTATGGAGAAGAAGATGAGCAACAAGAAGAAAAGATTGCAAAGTGGCTTAAAGAAGACGACGAAGAAGATATTATATTTTCTAAATTTCCTAAAAAGAATTCCTTAGAAATTGATCCTGTAATATAATACTTATGCAGATTTTGTACTGAGATACAGTTGCAATTTTTTTAAACTCTTACGGTATTTATCTAAGAACTTGTCGCGTTCAGTGTTTTACATGTTTATTCATATCAATAAGTACAAAGTGCAATCGTTTTCCATTAGACTTTTAATAAAGATTGCGAATTACGCCAAAAGCAGTGATGCCAGATTGGGGATTTTGTCCCCATTTTGGGGGATTTTTGAGGCTTCTGGGGACAATTTTGGGGACATTTTTGGGGAATTCTAAAATTTTTGGGGACAAATCTGGGGAGTTCTTCAACTTTCTGTCAGTGTTGGCTACGTAATGATTTATCTCTAAGACTAGGGACTTTCAATAGCTTAATTGTTATTTGGGGATTTTTTTCAAAAAATGTCTTCATTTGGGGAAAAATCTGAGCTTGACATGGCTTAAATATGGTTGATATTTTCTTTTGAAAAAATTTTTATTTTCCCTTTTTAGTAGAAATCAAGTTGGGGATTTTTTCGGAAAAAAAAAAAAAAAACCTCTGATTTGGGAAAATTTGAAGACCTGTTTGGGGAAATAATCTTCGACCATCTGGCATCACTGGCTACAAGGTTGGACGACGATCCTACGAAATTTCCTTTCCCACATAACGTCCCTGGGGAAAAAAAAAATCATCGGAAATAAATCCCTACAAGTACGTCCACTGAAAATTCTTCAAATCTGTTTAAGTTTAAAATTGATAATGTAATTTGGAACATTGACGAACTATTGATTATTAGGAATGAATTTAACTTTTAATATTTTAATAATTAGAAATTTTCAATAACTGATAAATTTAAATTATTAGAATACTTCAATTAGAAAAAAAAAAAAAAATGGAAAACTTCAATAAGAATAATGGAGTAAAATTATAAAATTTAATAAATTCATGGAAGAAATGAAACAATAATAAATTGACTAAACTGCTTTTAAGTCCTACTTGCATTCTTACTTAAAACTTGGAATCTTAATCGAAAACTGAAAAATTGCAATTTCTTTTTCTCCCCCCACCCCCATTCCTTTTCAAAACGTGGGGGAGTCATCAAAATTGGATGGCATGTCTCTGGACTACCTTTAAGGTTGTGTCCCAGATCGTCGCCAGTTGCCTATAGCGCTCTAGTACGATGTAAAACCTACTCACTCACTCGTTCCCATTCCCTTTCAATTTTGTAATTTTCTATAGTAAATAAATTTCATCAGTAATTTAAACTTCAATAAATAAGAATGAAATTTCGAAATAAATAATACTGATTTCTTTGGAATAAAAATATTATATATTAATTTCTAAAATTTACTCTATTTACTGTAATTAAGATTTTTTTTTTTTTTTTTTTTTTTAATACCGATGTTTTGATTTAAAATTTATTTTAAATAAAAAGTTCATATAAATTTATTGTTCTTTTTTTTCTTTCGTGAATAATTAAATATTGAAAACAAACAACTCTTCTGGTCACGATTTATCCAGGGGACGTTTTGTGGGGAATGTTTTTTTCCGGAGACGTTTTATGAGGGATTTTTTTTTTTTTCCTGATGGCTGACTGCTGATTATGAAATCGATAGAAGTATCGTAGAATGAAAATAACGTTGTTGGCATTATGTAATTATGCTTTTGTAAGTATTTGTAAGGCAAAATGTTATTTGAATTCAAAAAATCTGTGGAATAAGCATTTTTCTAGTTTAAATGTATGACATAACTTTTGTATATATTTTACGCATGTTTAAATTGCTGAAAAAAGTTTGCATCTGATGAATAATTAAGATTACATATGGACTTAAAGAGTTAAAAGAAAAAATGTTGCAACACTATTAATAGAAAAAAGCGAAAATAAATAAATAAATAAAAATAAAATATATAAAAAATATAAATATAAATATAAATAAATAACTTAATATTAAAAAAAAAAAAAAAAAAAAAAAAAAAACCTTTGCGGAAAAAAGTGAAGATCAAATCCAGATTTTTTTTTAGAGAAATAGTGGATAATTCTTAATTAAAAAAAAAAAAAAAAAAAAAAACACCACAGAGCTGGCGCTAAATGTAATAAGTACAAAAGTTTGAATAAGCATCATAAAATGCAAGAATTCGCAACAATTGTTTCGGGTGAAAAGAAAACACGGCTCGTCGACAGGCGAGCAAAGCAGTCGCGAGTGCTGCTGCGAACAAAGCGGCAACGTACTTTCTTTCAACTCGCAAAAACAGTTGCGAGTTCTTGCACTTTATGGTGTTTATTCAAAGTTTTGTACTGTTGCTGAATAATTCTGGTTTTAATTTATTTTAATACAGAAAAAATATTTCACAATATAGGTTTCAGAGCATAATTTAAGTTGGAGCTGCAATCATAAAATGGGCAGATCTTTTACTCTGATTTGGTGCTTTTTTCTCAACTAGAAGCACTAAATCATGTTAGAAGGTTTCCTCATCGCTTGGCTGCAGGCTTGGTTCAACCAATCAGACATATTGCAGCTACTATGTTACCAAATATCAGTTCAATACAGTACCAAAATTTTTAACAATGGGGTAAATAGAAATTAATTTTTGCTTCTTAATTACTGAATTAGTTAACATTTATATATTTTATGTATTTACAAATACAAAAAAGCAAGAATTTGCGAATACAACTTGACTTCAGAAAATATTTTAGATAATGACTCATGTATATGAAAAAAAAAAAAAAACTAATTTACTAACAATTAGAACACATATAATTAGGAGGAATTATTATTTGGTACTCACTGTAAAAAAAAAAAAAAAAAAAACTGTTAAAAGTACAGGAAAAATCTGGCAGCTGGGGTGCCAGTATTTCTCCGTCAAATATACAGGACAAAGCTGTACTTTTAACAAAAAACCTGTTTGATTTACAGGATTCCTGAGTAAAATATATGCCAGTGATACAATTTTACGGTTTTAAACTGTATATTTGACGGAGAAATACTGGCACCCTAGCTGCCAGATTTTTCCTGTACTTTTAACAGTTTTTTTTTTTTTTTTTTTTTTTTTTTCCAGTGTGTCATACTGAGCAATTAAATCAAATCTGAGCGTAATACCACATATATCAATACATTAAAATTCAAATATCAAATGCTCAAGTTCATTCCCTAAACGGTATATTATTTTCTGCAAAGGTTTAAAATTCACCAACTTAGAATTTTCATAATTCAATTAGATTTAACTCTTTATTTATTTATTTATTTTTAATATAATTTATAGAATAGGATAGTTGTATAAATGTTTAGATTTCGTAATTTCTTCAAAAATGCATTTATTAATTTCTGCTTCATTTAAAATGAATTATTACGTAATTTTAATATTTTTCTAATTTGAAGTATATATATCTACATCTAAATATTTATAATTTCTTTGTATGTTGCAGTTAAGATGAGAAACACTGTTGAACTATACACATAAAACACACGTGCATAGATAATACACACATATATTTGCATTAAAATCGAAATTGTGATATGATTGTATTTATGCTAAGTGATTAAAAATACATTTTAATGCATTTACAGAAAAATCAATTAAATTCAGGTGCAATTTCAAGATGTTTGTGAAATTTAAGACTCTAAAAGAAACACCATGTGTTGTGCATATTGGTATCGTCTAAAGAATTTTTTCTTCTTAAATAATATCCCTTCCGTAAAGGATCAAAATTGTGATGGAATGTATCCGGACCACCTTTAGGGGTGTGTCCCAGACCGTTGCCAATTGCACATCTGCGCAGCACTAGAGCGACGTAAAACCCAACCAGCCATCTTCATAAAATATACAAATATTTAGAATGAATACTGAAAATTATTTAAAATATAAAAATATATGTATTATTATTATTATTATTATTATTATTATTCATGTTTAATAGGCAGGAGTCTTTAGACTTCTGCAGCATTCACCAGTAGCTAGAAAATTTACTAAGTATCCAGAAGATAGATAATATAAAGATTTACTCTTCACTAAATTTACACATACTTATTCAAAAGTTTTCTAATACGTGTTTATCAGTGCTATATTTCGTAGAATTTGCTATTCTTTAAAACCACTCAAAATTGTCAGCACTACTTTTTCATAATAATTTGTCAATGATATTTGTGAATAATTGTTAAAATATTATTATTAACAACACTAATTTCCATGATGATAACGAGTTTGTTAAATACATTATTTGAATCACATTTTGCAATGATTTTTTATATTGTGAAAGTAGTTTAATTTTATTGATATTTTTGTGTCTAAAGTGAAATGGCTGGCCATTTCATCTTATGTTTCAATTGGAAATAAAAGTATTCATTAATTTAATTTTTCCATAATTTTATGACTTTTTCTAAATATGAATTTCATGTATAAAGTTAATTCTTTTATATTTGTAATTAATACAAATCCCTGAATTGTAAAATGTTCCTGAATGTAAAATATCGCATACTTACTCCTTAATTAAAATGATTTCTTTCAATTTTCTTTCTCGTAAGTAATATTGAAAGAAAATTCCTTAAAGATTTTAACAACTAATTGAAAATATTGAGGATGTATCGATCATACGCTGTTAAAAAAATGCAACTTTGCTGCCAGAAATTCTCTGTGATTTAAGAAAATAGTCGTAAATTACGGAAAAATTATGTTGACAAAAAGTATTTTTCTGTCATTACAGAGAATTTCTGGCAACAAAGTTGCATATTTTAACAGTGTATTTACAATAAAAATATTAAAAAAAAAAAATCCTTTCTGAAAGTCTAACTCTGCCATTTTTTCCTGGTCCTAATTTTTTCCATAGGATTCAATATTAGTTTATCTCCATTAATCCACACAGTATGCCGAGGTTTTACCTCAAAGCCACTGAAGCACGTTTCATGCTGTTAATTAGCACTAAATTTTTGTAGCTTTAGAAAACAGAAATTTTCTGTAAAAAATACATTTTTTTTTTTTTTTTTAAATTTTGTTGCAGTATCTGACGAGACCTCTCTCAATATCGATCAACTGCTTTCAATGCCGTCGAGTACGTCTATAAAAAATCTTTAAAGTCAATGTCGTGTATCGAACTTATCATTTCTGCTGTTAATTTTAAACAATTCTACCTCTTTACGTGCAAAGCATCATACTAAGAATTTTATATATTAAGTGATACAATCCAATGTATTGAAAGAGTAAGAAAATTTGAACAACAGAAACTATTTTTTTTTTTTTTTTGTAAGCATTAAAATAATAATAATAATAATAATAATAATAATAATAATAATAATAATAATAAAACAAGGAAGTCACAATTCTCCATTAATTTTCATTCGCTTACATATTAAAACGTTGGAAAAGTTTCATGTTCTATTCGTGATTTTTCTTTCTTTTTTCTATAATGCGAATTTGTCTAATAAAATCAATACGTAAAACTTTTTATTTTCTATTTATAGTATTTATTTGTTTCATTTAAAATTCAATCGATGGTAAGTACATTCATGGTTTACTTACAAAATTTTGAATAAACACCATAAAATGCAATAAACTCGCAACAATTGTTTCGGGTCGAAAGAGCACACGACCTTTCATCAGGCGAACAAAGTATAGGCACGAGTACTGCAGTCAAAGCAGCAACGCACCAATTATTGGGTTATACAAATGTTGCATTATTACCAATTATATTTATTGCATTTTATGGTGTTTATTCAAAGTTTTTTGAGCAATTATTTAAAACGCCAGTTTTGTATTACTTTCTTATCAAATTCGTGGTTTGTTTAATTATGAAAAGACATCGATCATTTATTGCCCAGTGGTTGAAACTCGGCCATTTTTTTTTTGCAAATCAAGGCAAAGCAAAGTTATTACCTTGTCCTAAACGGAATTATATCGCAACACAGCTGTGGCAATTGTTTGTCGATGTACACCCTAACTGAATCAGCAGTTTTACTCAACATATTTCTCTAAGTTTGGTACGCTGTAGATGTTGAGCCTTTCCGGAAATGAGAGGAAATCGCGACGTGAAAACGCTCCTTGTTGGGTGATGCAGCTCTAAAGCTAATCGGTACCATGTCAAACCAAGATCCAACCAAATATCAAATTCGGTTAAATAAATTCCATTGGTTCATAAAGTACAGTGTTTGAACTCAAAAAGACAGATATTTTGCAAAAATAGTCGAATTGATTTCGGGAAATCTCAAAACGTGTAACTTCATTGAAAATCGAAAATCTAAATTTTTTAAAAATCTTATACTTTCTTCTTATATATGCAGAGGAAAGAATAATAAATCCACTTTTGGAAAAATAAGTAGTCAATTTCAGAAAATTGAAATGCAAGGAAATCTCAAAACGTGTTTACATATCTTCTACTTGCTTCTTATACATGCAGAAGCTAGCAATAAATCCACTTTTTAAAAAATAAGTAGTCGATTTCAGTTAATTGAAACGTAAGGAAAGCTCAAAACATGTAAATTCAGCGAAAACCGGAAATCGAAAATTTTCCCGTATTTTCCACTGTCTTCTTATGCATCCATAAGCTAGTAATAAATCCACTTTTTTAAAAATAGTAGCCGATTTCAGTTAATTGAAATGCAAGGAAAATCTCAAAATGTGTAAATTCATTGAAAACCGGAAATCAAAAGTTTTTCCAAATCTTATACTTTCTTCTTATATATGCAAAAGGTATACGCAAACGAAGTGTGACGTCACTGATCGTTGTTGGGGCCAAGTAAAAAATTTCCTGTAATAATCGTCCATTGGGTTTTTTGTAAAAAATTATTAAAAATTGAGGAAAATTATTTCCTGATTTTAATTCCCATATTTGGGTATAGTTAAAAATTAGTTATCGTGCACATGTGTTAGATTAAGTTATTTTGCTGTCGAATTGACAAAATTTTAATTTGAAATTTGAAATCTCTAGAAACAAAATGGACATAGATTTGATCCTTGACGTTTTGTATATTTGGCGATCAAAAACGTAATACGAAAACATATATGTCCGATGTATAATTTGTAATACATATATATTGTACGAAATATTGTTTCATATTGCTGATTTCTCTCTTAATGTACGTTTTTAAAATAACCATGTTTTTTGAAAGGAATTAAATATGCTCGCCAGATAATTTAGCGATCTTATATTATTTTTTTTTTTCCACCAAGGACGACAGATATCAAATCTGTTCCTTTGAAAGGAATCTCATTCTTTTGAACTGAAATGTTTATGTTTATAATCGAAAATGGAAGTTTGCCATTTTATTTTTCTAGAGCATTGAAATTTAAAATTGAAATTTTATGAATTTTACAAAATAATAATAATAATAATAATAAGTAAAACACAATCTAACACACGCAGACAGTAACTTATATAAAACTATATACCCACATATGGAGATTAAAATCGGGAGATAATTTTCCTTAATGTTTAAAATTAAACCAATTAATGTTTAAAATAAATCCGCGTTTGTAATGATCGATAGATGGCTCTTTCTCAACTGCAGTTGTTAGTAAATATAATAGCCACGTGTATTGTTCTTTCTGGTTGTTCTATCGTTGTTTCAACGTGAAAGCTATCAGTGGTATGATAATTTCACCTTAGCCCACCAGAGGGCTACATTTCATTACAATCGCGGATCAGTAAAAACGATTAGTAGAGGAGATTTTTGCTTGGCCCCACGGACGGTCAGGGACGTCATCACATCGCTTGCGTATAGTAATAAATTCATTAAAAAAAAGTAGTCAATTTCAGTTAATTGGAATGCATTATGTTTTGCTTAAAAATATGTCTTCAAATTAATTAGATTTTAATTAAAAAAAAAGAACTCTCGTAAATCAAATCCTTTTTTTAACTTGCCTTTATTTTGAACAGTATAAACTTTTTATCTACCACTCATGCACTCAAATTTCTGCCATTTTAATGGCTGTTTTCTATTAGAATAAAAAATCTGTAGTCGAGAGTATAGTGATGCTACATTATACAAATTACTGTGTATATGATTTTATTTGAGTTTTAAGAAATTGCCAGATTTAACAACTTTCTACTTTTAGGTATTTTTTAATGTAAAAGAATACGTGTATAAAAGGGAAAAATGGGGAAAAATGTATAAAAAATAAAAGTATTTTTAAATACCTTCTTGACATCGTAAGAAAATAGTTTTTGTATTCTGCACATCTGGCTAACCATACCTTTCAAATGGCACCACTCTCAGCCCTCTATTCCCATGATTAACATGTTAAAAGTGTACCACAAATTTTATGCTTGCCTATTAATGTATAAACTAGTATCGCCCAGTGGCCGAAACTCGATAGCTTTTTTTTAGAAAACAAAGCAATTGCCTTCTCGTAAACGGAATTGAGTTGCAACACAGCAGCGCCACTTGTCGGCCGCTATGCACCCAGTTTAAAACAGCACAGTTTTACATAATTTCCGTATCATATATCATGTTTGGTGTATTTATACAGTACAGAAGCTGAAATATAGCCTTGACTTAAATGGGGTGAATCACAACATATCAGCACCACCTATTGGGTGATATGTTCCAACAGCTAATCAGCACCAATTTAAACCAAGGTCTAATCATTTAGCAATCGTATTTAAATTCTGCCCATTGGTTCATGAGATACTTCAAAGTTTTCCTAAAACATCATACACATACAGACAAATAGTCATTTTCTAAATATGAACGAATCATGTTTAGGACATCTCAAAACGGGTAAATTCATCGAAAATCGGAAGTAAAAAATATTCACGAATCCAATTCTTTCTTCTACATCATTTCCTATGACAGCGCCACCTACCGATTAACATGAACAAAAATTTAATCAGTATAAACAATATTCAATCAAGGTCAAGAAATCTCAAAACACGTAAATTCATCGAAAACTAGAAATTGAAAAATTTTCCGAATTTTATACCTTTTTCATACATATGAAGAAGATATAATAATGAATCATTTTGTTTAAAAATAGGAAGTCAATTTCAGTTAGTTGAAATACATTACGTTTTAGCTAAAAAATGTGACTTCAAATTAGAGCTGTCGTAAATTAGAAAAAATAAAAAAAAGGAAGAAAGAAAAGAAAAGAAATTATATATATAAAAAAAAGTACTTTTATAAATCAAATTCTTTTTTAATTTGTGTATATTTTCAGTAGTATAAAACTTCGATCTACTACTCATTCACTCATAATCATTTTTAACACTCTAATGGCTGTTGCTTCTTAGAATGAAAAATCTGTAGTTGAAAGTTTAAGAATCTACATAAAAAAAAATTACTGTGTCCTTGGATTTATCTTAATTTTAAGTAGTTGCCGGATTTAACAAATTTCTTCTGTAGGAACTTTTTAATACAAAAGAATATGTGTAGTATTTAAATTACCTTCTTGATGTCGTAAGACAATAATTTTTGTATTCTGCAAATCTGGCTAATCATGCCTTTCGAATGATACTACTTTCAATCCTCTACTTCCATAATTAATATGTTAAACGTGTTCGACAACGTTCATGTTTGCCTATTAATATATAGATATCTTTTTTTAGTTCCCCATCATACTATATAGATATGGGGAACTTAGGTAATCGTGAAAAATTTCGACAACGGTTTTTTGACTTTTTTATACGTTTTCAAGTGTGAGGAATCCGAAAATGACAAAATTTGTATGGTGTCTATCTGTAGGGTATCTGTTAGTCTGTCAGTGTGTCAGTCCGTTAGTGTGTCAGTGTGTTAATCCGTTAGTTTGTTAGTCTGTTAACACGATATCTTACGAACAAATGATCGCAGAGAGGTCAGATCAGTTTTAAAATAGTACTTTCGATACTGGCAAGAACCCTATTCATTTGCAATATTCGAATTAAAAAACTTCGTAAGTTATGAGAAATTTACGATTTTCTTAACATGGGAGAATAGGACAAAATTTCACTTAAACGTGGATTGAATGGAAACTTTTTACATTAAAAATGCCAGACCAGTTTTAAAATATCATTTTTGATGCTGGAATGAACATCAGCAACTATAAATATGCTACTTTGAAAATTTCGCAAGTAATTGGAAATTTACGAATTTCTTAACATGGCAGTATAGGGAAAAATTTCACATAAACGTCAATTTTGAGATATATTTTCATCGTAAAGATGTCAGACTACTTTTGAAATATTATTTAGGACACTGGCATGAATATTAATGACTATGAGTTTTCCAATATAAAAATTTCGTAAGCAATTGGAAATTTACGAATTTCTTAACATGGCAGAATAGAGCAAAATTTCACATAAACGTCAATCTTGAGGGATATTTTTATCGTAAAGATGTCAAACCACTTTCGAAATATTATTTTGGATACTGGCATGAATATCATATGACTATGATTTTTCCAATTTAAAAAATTCGTAAGTTATTTGGAATTTACGATTTACTTAAAATGGCAGAATAAGGCAAAATTGAGCATAAACTTCCATTTTGAGGATCATAAATACATTAGACAACTTCAAAATTGCATTTATGATAGTTGTTTGAACATGATTGAATACAAATATTCTAATAGGAAAATTTCGTAAATTATTCGTAATTTACAATTTAATCAACATAGCGAAATTGTAAATTTTTCATATAAATATGAATTTTGAGGATTATTGCATTGGAAATAGTAGCATGAAAACTAAACAACAGAATTGACGCTGATAAAATAAATTAATAGATTAGAATAAGATAAATATATCGAAGTGAACGGTGGATAGCCTATTAGGCGGGGATTTCATTCTGTCACTGTATCAAGCTTTGGTCAAATTCATTTCTTTTAACATGATTATAATATGTCTCCCACTAGAAATTTACGAGAACATAAATATGTTGGGGAACTGAGCAGAGTCCACCTATGCCAACTAGTTTTTTCCCCAATTAACTCACCCATGAAAGAAAATATTGGATTAAATTTTCGACGGATTATTTAAACTTACTGAATGAGATTCAGCTATATTTAGAATACTTCCCTCTCTCTGTCTGTGTGTATGTTTGCGACAAAGTGTTTGTGGCAGCCCTAGGTCAAGAACTAATGCACAGAAGTTCATAAAATTTATATTCAATTGCACATTGACATAAATTGGTAACCGTCAACTTCTAGTACTTAACAACCAACAGATGGCGCCGCTACATTGCAATAACTCCATTAACAAGAAGGCTGTACTATTAGGAATAACTAAGGTGATTAATTATGGGTGCATATCAGCCGTTATGTGGCGTTGCTACAATACAATTTTTCTTGTGTGTTTGAAGGCTCAATCTCTGTTGCGTACAGATGCACCAAACGTGATATCGCACCCCAGCAAGAAAAGTGACACAATTAAAAAGAAATAGCAACTTTGACTTTATGCCATTTAAATTCAGTCGAAATTTTGATTTTATTCCATTAAAAAATGTGTATGAGATACCTCAAGTATGCAAAAAAGCGTCACATCTCTATCTTGAAAATTATGTACCTAAAAGGCAATTGTGTTAGTTTTATGTCGATGTTACTCAATGCTTTAACGTTATCATTAAGTTAGTTTTTCTCAAATACTGTATTTATTTTATTTTATTTTTTTTTGGGGGGGGGAGGGGGGGTTGCGTCCCTTTCCTAGTCAATGTGCGATATATCAGATGGCCACTGTGAAAAATGCTGCTGGTTTAATTTAGGTTTATATTGAACGACAGTTTTCGCTGCTATTATTCTTTCTGCGATTTTCCATATTTCAGCATCTCAGCATCTTGACGCAGTATAGAAATAGTATAGACTTGACGCACAACAGAAATATCAATATTTACACAACGTTAAATACGCTAATGTAAAAAATGTGTTAAGTGCATGCACTTAGAAATTTTTTTACATTGGCGCTTTTAACGTTATGTAAATATTGATATCTCAGCATCTATTGGCTAAAATTGCCGTAAACTGCATATGTAAAATTTCTATTGTGAGAAGTTATTTTTAAATTTTTTGTGTATACACTGTTGTATAGAATGATTTAGAAGTTTTTTAATGACTATAACATACTAGTTTCTTATTGAAAAGAAAAGTCGTCGTTGTGGGTAATAAATAGAAGCAAAAAGAATGCATAAAAATAATGAAGGCTAATTTAATCTCATAACTAATAAAGCCCAATAGAGAATTGGTTAAGGGAGAGGCAATAATAAAACTTGTGCAATAAATCCTTGAAAAGTTTTTTTTTCTTTTAACAAGGTTGGGAATTTCCGAAAGTGAAAGAAAACTAATCCCATGAGAAAAATCTTATGATTTCTCAAAAGTATTTCAACATTTTTGAAGACAGATGAAAAAAACAAAAAAGTACACAAAACAATTTTTTATTTTTATTTTTACTTTCTTCTATATGTAATATAGAGAAAGTATTGGATTCGCGAAAATTTTCGAAGTCCATTTTTTGATGGATTTACATGTTTTGGGATATGGAGAACACGAATTAATAGTTTTTAAAAAATGTCTGTCTGTCTGTCTGTCTGTCTGTCTGTCTGTCTGTCTGTCTGTCTGTCTGTATCATTTTTTTGTGGACGCTGTATCTCACGAACCAATGAATGAAACTTAACCAAACTTGGTATTTAGTTGCACCCTGACATAAACTGGTGCTGATTAGATTTTGGGATCAATCGCTCAATAGGTGGCGTTGTGATCGCATTTTATGCAAATTTTTAACATGGCAGCATAGGACAAAATTCCGTATAAATGGGCATAAAGAGAGTTATTTTACACTTGTGATTGTAAAATTAATAGGATTTATTGATAATAGTAGTAGTTAGCTAGGAAAAAAATTTTGTGCATGGGGGGGCATCGGTTCCCCCCCTGGGGGGGAAAATCCCCCCCCGGGGAAGTAAATTTTCAAGATGGGTATCTTTCGAAAGGTCTCGTTGATAATAGTAATAGTTAACTTGGAAAAAATTTTTGTGCATGTGGGGGCATCGGTTGCCCCCCCACCGGGGGGGGAAGTTCCCACCCGGGGGGGCAAAATTTCAAGATGGGTATCTTTCGAAAGATCTCGTCAATACCTTTAAAACGAATGGTTGAACGATAAATCTGTGATAATTTAAACCAAAGTTATCGATTTTTTTAACTTTTAACAAAAAAAAACTTAGAAAAATATCGCAATTTTTTTTTTTTTTTTTTTTTTAACGAAATTTAACCAAACTTGGTATTTAGTTGGTCCCTGACATAAACTGGTGCTGATTATGTTTGGGGATCAATAGCTCAACAGGTGGCGCTGTGATAGCATTTTATCTAAATTTTTAACATGGCAGCATAGGACAAAAATTCGTATAAATGTGCATAATTAGAGTTGTTTTAAACTTGTGATTGTAAAATTAATATGAATTATTGATAATAGTAGTATGTAACTAGGAAAAAAATTTTTTGCATGGGGGGGCATCGCTTCCCCCCCCTAGGGGGGAAATACCCCCCCAGACGGGGTAAATTTTCACATTGGATATCTTTCGAAAGATCAGGTTGATAATAGTAGTAGTTAACTAGGAAAAAATTTTTGTGCATGTGGGGGCATCGGTTGCCCCCCCACCGGGGGGGGAAGTTCCCACCCGGGGGGGCAAAATTTCAAGATGGGTGTCTTTCGAAAGATCTCGTCAATACCTTTAAAACGAATGGTTGAACGATAAATCTGTGATAATTTAAACCAAAGTTATCGATTTTTTTTACTTTTAACAAAAAAAAACTTAGAAAAATATCGCAATTCTTTTTTTTTTTTTTTTTTTTTTAACGAAATTTAACCAAACTTGGTATTTAGTTGGTCCTCGACATAAACTGGTGCTGACTATGTTTGGGGATCAATAGCTCAACAGGTGGCGCTGTGATAGCATTTTATCTAAATTTTTAACATGGCAGCATAGGACAAAAATTCGTATAAATGTGCGTAATTAGAGTTGTTTTAAACTTGTGATTGTAAAATTAATATGAATTATTGATAATAGTAGTATGTAGCTATGAAAAAAATTTTATGGATGGGGGGGCATCGCTTTCCCCCCTGGGGGGAAGTACCCCCCCGGGGGGGATAAATTTTCAAGATGGGTATCTTTCGAAAGGTCTCGTCAATACCTTTAAAACGAATGGTTGAACTATAAATCTGTGATAATTTAAAACAAAGTTATCGATTTTTTTCACTTTTAACAAAAAAAAAAAAAAAAAAAAAAAATTAGAAAAAAAAAAAAAAAAACGTACTTTTTTTTTTTTTTTTTTTTTTAATATTGTTACTGATTGAATATGTATAGGTAAATATAGAAGAAAGTCTTGTGGTGGCCACAACATACTAGTTCTATAGGCAATCGATGAAATTTACGTCTTTTTACTTTCTTCTATATGTAATATAGAGAAAGTATTGGATTCGCGAAAATTTTCGAAGTCCACTTTTTGATGGATTTACATGTTTTGGGATATGGAGAACACGAATTAATAGTTTTTAGAAAATGTCTGTCTGTCTGTCTGTCTGTCTGTCTGTATCATTTTTTTGTGGACGCTGTATCTCACGAACCAATGAATGAAACTTAACCAAACTTGGTATTTAGTTGCACCCTGACATAAACTGGCGCTGATTAGATTTTGGGATCAATCGCTCAATAGGTGGCGTTGTGATCGCATTTTATGCAAATTTTTAACATGGCAGCATAGGACAAAATTCCGTATAAATGGGCATAAAGAGAGTTATTTTACACTTGTGATTGTAAAATTAATATGAATTATTGATAATAGTAGTAGTTAGCTAGGAAAAAAATTTTGTGCATGGGGGGGCATCGGTTCCCCCCCCGGGGGGGAAATCCCCCCCGGGGAAGTAAATTTTCAAGATGGGTATCTTTCGAAAGGTCTCGTTGATAATAGTAATAGTTAACTTGGAAAAAATTTTTGTGCATGTGGGGGCATCGGTTGCCCCCCCACCGGGGGGGGAAGTTCCCACCCGGAGGGGCAAAGTTTCAAGATGGGTATCTTTCGAAAGATCTCGTCAATACCTTTAAAACGAATGGTTGAACGATAAATCTGTGATAATTTAAACCAAAGTTATCGATTTTTTTTACTTTTAACAAAAAAAAAATTACAAAAATATCGCAATTTTTTTTTTTTAACGAAATTTAACCAAACTTGGTATTTAGTTGGTCCCCGACATAAACTGGTGCTGATTATGTTTGGGGATCAATAGCTCAACAGGTGGCGCTGTGATAGCATTTTATCTAAATTTTTAACATGGCAGCATAGGACGAAATTCGTATAAATGTGCATAATTAGAGTTGTTTTAAACTTGTGATTGTAAAATTAATATGAATTATTGATAATAGTGGTATGTAACTAGGAAAAAAATTTTCTGCATGGGGGGGCATCGCTTTCCCCCCTGGGGGGAAGTACCCCCCCGGGGGGGATGAATTTTCAAGATGGGTATCTTTCGAAAGGTCTCGTCAATACCTTTAAAACGAATGGTTGAACTATAAATCTGTGATAATTTAAAACAAAGTTATCGATTTTTTTCACTTTTAACAAAAAAAAAAAAAACTTAGAAAAAAAAAAAATCGTACTTTTTTTTTTTTTTTTTTTTTTTTAATATTGTTACTGATTGAATATGTATAGGTAAATATAGAAGAAAGTCTTGTGGTGGCCACAACATACTAGTTTTATATAAATTCTCACAATGCAAATCATTGCGGAAACGTCAGTGGAGGCCCTCTGTTGAGACTCAAACCGGTTTTGGATTCTGTCTGTGTGTTTGTTTGTTTGCCTGTCTATCGCGCGATAGCGGCTGCAAAAATCATGCTATTTACTTGAAATTTGGTACACATGTTCATGAGTCCACGGAATCAGCTGTATAGTTTTGGGTTTGTATTCCATTTGTAGTTCGTGTACAGGGACACGCCAAAGTTTTCCTTATCATTACGGTCTATGGGAAGAATTTGTATGTCGCGCGATAGCGACCGCAAAAATTAAGCTTTTGACTTGCAATTTGGTACACATATGCATGAGACTAATAGAATTAGCTGTATAGTTTTAGGTGCATATTCCATTTGTAGTTCGTGTACAGGGATACGCCAAAGTTATACTGCCTGGTGTATACAATGTTTATGGTTCGTTTACGGAGACACACAAAATAATTTCGTAACATTAGAGCCTATGAACAAATTTTTATTTAAGCGCACTTTAATGTGTTTATGCTGCATTCTACATAATGGAATTGACATACAATTTAAAGATGCTTAAAAGCACGTTTTCTCTAGAAAAAGGATATTTATAGACTAAATAATTTATTTACGAGACCCCACAAAACAATTCCAATGACGTACTGTAATCATCCAAATGATGTCAAATTAGGTTGAAATATTAAACAGTTATAATTAATTAAATAGGTACATTCTTCTTAGTGCATTTCATTACTGTGACTGTGGCTACTTTTCTGTAAGAATTTTCTTGTAAGAATTTCGTACTGTTACGGTTTATAATCGGTATTTCTTAAAAGTGTATTTTAACGTGAGTACACCTCGTTAAATATAATGAAATTTTATTAGAATTTTAAAAGAATGTTTTTCAGTGGAGAAATGTGGGCATAAAATTGGTAATTCATTTGCAGGATTACACAAAATAATTCCGATATGTTATGTAATCATTTTGCATGAAATTTGGTACAAGTATTTATAAATTACAGGGAATTAATACAAGACAATCAGTTATTAGGAATACATATATTTACATATAACATATATATATAAAGATAGTTATTGAAAGTGAGGTACAGCGGGGGTGGAGTAGGGCGGCAGCCACCTAAGAAACGTTTCTGTTTATGTAGAAAATCAATCGAATATATATATTATATAATAAGGAATAAAAAAAAATGATCTGATGAATAATGCGTGATGCAAGTAGGAAGTTGAGGCTCCTGATCTGCAGATCCACTAGTTTAGTAAAATTAGGGTTTATGGAAGTTATTTTTCATGGTTAATGTATATAATTTTCATTTCTGAGATAGATAATACTAAATGTCCAAAGAAAGTCAATTTTGTGCCCTCAGACGACACATTAGGAAATGCATCTTTTAAAAGATTATTTTTTCTTTAAAAATGAAAAAAAAAGATCGATAAATTTGTTTTAAATTATGTGATCCCTCCATTAGAGTTGTGATCTGACTATTTAATGTCACTTGGAGGAAGAAGAAACTTTTAGTAACATTTGTAAGTTGTACAGCTGAATACATTTTTATAGGTAGTTATTGAATTCCAGTTTCTTAAATAAATTAATATAAAAATAAAAAAAATTAATAACTAAAGTAATTTCTTAAATCTACTCTAAGGGAAAAAAAAAAGTCCGCACTTGGATATTTTTTTTTTCTCTTCTTGCAACCGCCAATTTTATCATTTAAAAAGTAAATTTTCGAACATATTTTATTATATCATCCTCCATGTACACAGTGTTAAAAACAAAATGCAATTGTCAGGAAAATTATATCTTTAGAAAGTATTTCAAAAATGGAAAGGACAAGGCAATTAACGATGTCCCAAATGTATTAATTATAGGAAAAAAAAAATTAATAATACAAGAGATGACAAAATAATTAAATGTTAAAGAAATATTGGTGAGATGGATTTTAGCAAGATATAACAATTTTTGGCTGTTAGAAATTTGGCTTTAGGCGACCACATTGCTCATCCAAGCGACATGACCGCAAAGTTAAAAGGCAAATGTTTAAAAAATCTATTTGTATCATGTTCAGAACTTAGAAAAGATTAGAAAAAGAATAAGTGTATAGCAAAATACTTCCTTCAAAAACAGTTGCGGAACAATTAAACAACAGGTTAAAAACCAGAAGGTCTGAAAAAAAAGCCATTATTAAAGAAAATAATAATAATAATAATAGTAGAAAAATTCAATTGACCAAATATTTAAAACAATTATCAATTAATTATTAAACTGAACTGGTTTTCTCTGATGAGTCAAGTTTAATTTATTTTGAGCTGATGAAAATAGCTAGAAGGGCGACGAAAATTTGACAGACTTAACGAAAATTGCACTCTTAAAATAGTGGCACAAACTTTGTACATTATGGTAAGAAAGTGCATAACTTTTCAAGGAGTCGGACAAATTTTCATGCTCAAGGGATCAATTAACTTGAAATAAAACATGGCCATTATGAAAGTGGCGCCTGACCGATTATTTTGAAAGTATCTTAGAATTTTCCGCAAACAGTATTTCAATATAATAATTCACCTTGCTATACGGCGTCTGTGGTACCTTTATTTGATTCAAATTGTTAAAATTACATGGCCATTCCCATGAGTACCTATAATTCTATGAATAATCATACCTTTTATCACTTTAAGTTAAATCCCACAAAAAATATCGTAGAAATTCTTCTTTACCAGACCTGGAAATAGTACTAATCTCAATCAGCTCGAAAATTTTTAGTTTATAAAAAAGCGGGGGGAGAGGGGAGGATTCGAAATTTGCAGCCATCAACTCTGCAAAAACTAGAAAAAAATATTTATGATATTTCACACAGCGAAATTTCTGAGATTTATATTAAAAAACTGTATAATACTATGCCACTGCGTATTAAAGCAGTAATTCTACATAAAGGTGGAATTACTCAAATCAGAATACATACAGTCGGCAGCAAAATTATTGAAGCACTAACAATAATTCCTACTTAAAAGATGGGCACCTAATAAGGTACCTGTACCCAATATGGACACCCTAAGGAAAATGTATTTTTTTCACCCCGTGTACACGTCATAGGACTCCAAAAATGTATGACCACTATCACTGGACTGTTGACTATCATTATTAAAATTAGCGACCTTGTAATTATTTCGGTTTAATTTAAATGATAAAAACAAAAAATGTTTACAAGTGTCCATATAAGGAACCACCTGTCCCTATTATGGACATGCATGTCCATATTAGGGACATGTGGCTCCTTATTGACCTACTACACAGGGTGTATGAAAGAGTCACTCTTCCAAGGGATTTTAGAGGAAAGGGGATTAAAAAAAAATATCTTAAAGTATTGCGGGGGAGGGGGGTGGTACAGTAAATATCTTCAGAACACGCACTTTAGAAGGGAGGGGGGACATTTTCGGCTGTGGCTCTTCGAAGATCCATGCAAAGCACCTCAGTTACTACAAAATAATATGAAATAATATAGTTGCTTTTGCTTAGCTTTATTGCATCGATAAAGCTTTATTGCATCGATAAAAAAAATCGATAACTTTGTTTTAAATTATCACAGATTTATAGTTCAACCATTCGTTTTAAAGGTATTGACGAGATTTTTCGAAAGATACCCATCTTGAAACTTTGCCCCCCCCCCCGGGTGGGAACTTCCCCCCCCCCCGGTGGGAAGGAACCGATGCCCCCACATACACAAATATTTTTTCCTAGTTAACTACTACTATTATCAACCTGATCTTTCGAAAGATACCCATTGTGAAAATTTACCCCCCCTGGGGGGTATTTCCCCCCTAGGGGGGGAAGCGATGCCCCCCCCATGCAGAAAAGTTTTTTCCTAGTTACATACTACTATTATCAATAATTCATATTAATTTTACAATTACAAGTTTAAAACAACTCTAATTATGCACATTTATACGAATTTTTGTCCTATGCTGCCATGTTAAAAATTTAGATAAAATGCTATCACAGCGCCACCTGTTGAGCTATTGATCCCCAAACAAAATCAGCACCAGTTTATGTCGGGGACCAACTAAATACCAAGTTTGGTTAAATTTCGTAAAAAAAAAAAAAAAAAAAAAAAAAAAAAATTGCGATTTTTTTCAGTTTTTTTTTGTTAAAAGTAAAAAAAATCGATAACTTTGTTTTAAATTATCACAGATTTATGGTTCAACCATTCGTTTTAAAGGTATTGACGAGACCTTTCGAAAGATACCGATCTTGAAACTTTGCCCCCCCGGGTGGGTACTTCCCCCCCCCGCTGGGGGGGGGGAACCGATGCCCCCACATACACAAAAATTTTTTCCTAGTTAACTATTACTATTATCAACGAGACCTTTCGAAAGATACCCATCTTGAAAATTTACTTCCCCGGGGGGTACTTCCCCCCAGGGGGGGGGGAACCGATGCCCCCACATGCACAAAATTTTTTTCCTAGCTAACTACTACTATTATCAATAATTCATATTAATTTTACAATCACAAGTGTAAAATAACGCTCTTTATGCCCATTTATACGGAATTTTGTCCTATGCTGCCATGTTAAAAATTTGCATAAAATGCGATTACAACGCCACCTATTGAGCGATTGATCCCAAAATCTAATCAGCACCAGTTTATGTCAGGGTGCAACTAAATACCAAGTTTGGTTAAATTTCATTCATTGGTTCGTGAGATACAGCGTCCACAAGAAAATGAGACAGACAGACAGACAGACGGACAGACAGACAAACATTTTCTAAAAACTATTAATTCGTGTTCTCCACATCCCAAAACATGTAAATCCATCAAAAAGTGGACTTCGAAAATTTTCGCGAATCCAATACTTTCTCTATATTACATATAGAAGAAAGTAAAACTCTGGTGTAAACAACGACACGACCGGTGGGAAGGAACCGATGCCCCCACATACACAAATATTTTTTCCTAGTTAACTACTACTATTATCAACCTGATCTTTCGAAAGATACCCATTGTGAAAATTTACCCCCCCTGGGGGGTATTTCCCCCCTAGGGGGGGAAGCGATGCCCCCCCCATGCAGAAAAGTTTTTTCCTAGTTACATACTACTATTATCAATAATTCATATTAATTTTACAATTACAAGTTTAAAACAACTCTAATTATGCACATTTATACGCTGTTAAACGCTGTTAAATAAGCTGTTAAACGCTGTTAGCTGTTAAACGCTGCAGCGCTGTTAAACGCTGTTAAATAAATATGACTACCATTACGAAAAAAAAAAAAAAAGTATTTATGTACCATAAGTTTTTTTTATTTTTCTTAAGGCATATAAACCTTGGGTTTTCTTTCTTTTTTTTTTTTCTTTTTTCTTCTTAAATATGGCATTATTCATACTTGCTTTCAAGTTATATATATTTCAAGATAAATATTTTCATTAATAAAATTAAGGTATTTGGAGCTTGAAATTCCTTAAGGACTACGAACCTTTACACTATTAAACATACTAATAGGCATATTAAAATTAAAAAAAACTAGTATGTTGTGGCCACCACAAGACTTTCTTCTATATTTACCTATACATATTCAATCAGTAACAATATTAAAAAAAAAAAAAAAAAAAAAAAAAAAAGTACGATTTTTTTTTTTTTTTTTTTTTTTGTTAAAAGTAAAAAAAATCGATAACTTTGTTTTAAATTATCACAGATTTATAGTTCAACCATTCGTTTTAAAGGTATTGACGAGATTTTTCGAAAGATACCCATCTTGAAACTTTGCCCCCCCCCGGGTGGGAACTTCCCCCCCCCCGGTGGGAAGGAACCGATGCCCCCACATACACAAATATTTTTTCCTAGTTAACTACTACTATTATCAACCTGATCTTTCGAAAGATACCCATTGTGAAAATTTACCCCCCCTGGGGGGTATTTCCCCCCTAGGGGGGGGAAGCGATGCCCCCCCCATGCAGAAAAGTTTTTTCCTAGTTACATACTACTATTATCAATAATTCATATTAATTTTACAATTACAAGTTTAAAACAACTCTAATTATGCACATTTATACGAATTTTTGTCCTATGCTGCCATGTTAAAAATTTAGATAAAATGCTATCACAGCGCCACCTGTTGAGCTATTGATCCCCAAACAAAATCAGCACCAGTTTATGTCGGGGACCAACTAAATACCAAGTTTGGTTAAATTTCGTAAAAAAAAAAAAAAAAAAAAAAAAAAAAAAAAAAAAATTGCGATTTTTTTCAGTTTTTTTTTGTTAAAAGTAAAAAAAATCGATAACTTTGTTTTAAATTATCACAGATTTATGGTTCAACCATTCGTTTTAAAGGTATTGACGAGACCTTTCGAAAGATACCGATCTTGAAACTTTGCCCCCCCGGGTGGGTACTTTCCCCCCCCCGCTGGGGGGGGGGGAACCGATGCCCCCACATACACAAAAATTTTTTCCTAGTTAACTATTACTATTATCAACGAGACCTTTCGAAAGATACCCATCTTGAAAATTTACTTCCCCGGGGGGTACTTCCCCCCAGGGGGGGGGAACCGATGCCCCCACATGCACAAAATTTTTTTCCTAGCTAACTACTACTATTATCAATAATTCATATTAATTTTACAATCACAAGTGTAAAATAACGCTCTTTATGCCCATTTATACGGAATTTTGTCCTATGCTGCCATGTTAAAAATTTGCATAAAATGCGATTACAACGCCACCTATTGAGCGATTGATCCCAAAATCTAATCAGCACCAGTTTATGTCAGGGTGCAACTAAATACCAAGTTTGGTTAAATTTCATTCATTGGTTCGTGAGATACAGCGTCCACAAGAAAATGAGACAGACAGACAGACAGACGGACAGACAGACAAACATTTTCTAAAAACTATTAATTCGTGTTCTCCACATCCCAAAACATGTAAATCCATCAAAAAGTGGACTTCGAAAATTTTCGCGAATCCAATACTTTCTCTATATTACATATAGAAGAAAGTAAAACTCTGGTGTAAACAACGACACGACTTCTATTACCCACGATTACACGTATTACATGCATTTTTACTTTCTTCTATCTTCAATAGAAGAAAGTATTGGATTCGTAAAAATTTTCGATTTCGGGTTTTTGATGGATTTACACGTTTTGAGAGCTGTAGAACACGATTTTACCATTTTTAGAAAATGTCTGTCTGTGTGTGTGTGTGTGTGACAAAATTTTGTGGCAACTGTATCTCTGGAACTCCTGCACAGAATTTCATACAAATTGGTACGTAGTTGCACCTTGACATAAATTAGTGCCTATCAACTTTTGGTAAAAATCGTCTTACAGGTTGCGTTGCCATCCCGCTTTTCCTAAATTTTTAACAGGGTGATATAGGGCAAAAATTTTCAAGATGGGTATCTTTCGAAAGGTTTCGTCAGTACCTTTAAAACGAATGGTTCAACTATAAATCTGTGATAATTTAAAACAAAGTTATCAATTTTTTTTTACTTTTTATAAAAAAAAACTTAGAATTTTTTTCTTTTCTCTCCCCTTAATTTTATCAAACTCCCACGGTTTCCGTGTTCTGACAAACTTAAACATATTTTTGCATTTTACCCAAAATTTTGTCAAAGTCCCACGGTTTCCGTGTTTTGACAAACTTGAACAAATTTTCACATTTTACCCAAAATTTTGTCAAAGTCCCACTTTTTTTTTTTTTTCTTTTTTTTTTTTTTTTTTAATTATTGTTATTGAGTGAATTTGTATAGGAAAATATAGAAGAAAGTCTCGTGGTAGCCACAACATACTAGTTTAGAAATAATGTGATCAGAAGGCATAAAACTGACCTAACGAAGTAGACATCTAACAAATTTCTTGTAAGAGAAAGCTGATATAGTTATAAAGACATGTAAAACAGAGTTTATATAGCGAGTTAAAAAAAAAAGAAAGAAGAAAAAAAAAAAAGAGTTAAACACCATTTTTCGAGATCTAAAACTGACCTACTTAATCAGGATGACTGTTAATTTTCCTGTAATAACCACATAATACACGAGAAAGGATATCTAAAATGGATTTATGTGACAATTTTCAAGAAAATCGTTACAACCTTTTGAGATATCAACTTTTATAAAAACTTGGTATACTCAATTGTTGACCAGAAAACAATAATTTCATACAAAAGGATATTAAAAAGGGAGTTTTTACTGTGAATTTATTAACAATTTTCATAATTAAAAATTTATTTTATAGACAAAAACATGCATAGATCACGGTTGGGTCATTTCATTCTAACTCGTTAAAAAATGAAACTTGAATTTAATGGGTTTACGGGAAGATATAAATTACTGTCACATTCACTTAACATTAGCCTCTTCAAACTTTGACAGCTTAATACGAAATTTTGTCCTATACTGCATGTTAAAATTTAGAAAAAGCGGAATGACAACACTACATGATGGATGATTTTCACCAAAATTTGATAGACACTAATTTATGTTAAGGTGCAAATTTATATCAAATTTCATGAAATTATGTGCAGTAGTTCCTGAGATACAGTTGCCACAAAATTTTGTCCCCTGCCCTCTCACACACACAAACAGACAGACATTTTCTAAAAATTGTCAAATCGTGTTCTAGAACTCTCAAAACATGTAAATTCATCGAGAGCTCGAGGTAGAAAATTTTTACTAATCCAATGCTTTCTTCTATACAATATAGAAGAAAGTAAAACTAGTATGTTGTGGCCACCACGAGACTTTCTTCTATATTTTCCTATACAAATTCACTCAGTAACAATATTAAAAAAAAAAAAAAAAAAAAAAAAAAAAAAAAAATTCAAGTTTTTTTTTTTTTTTTTCGTTAAAAGTAAAAAAAATCGATAACTTTGTTTTAAATTACCATATATTTATAGTTCAACCATTCGTTTTAAAGGTATTGACGAGACCTTTCGAAAGATACCCATCTTTAAAATTTACCCCACCCCAGAGGGTACTTCGCCCCAGGGGGGGAAGCGATGCCCCCGCATGCACATTTTTTTTTCCTAATTAACTACTACTATTAGCAATAATTCATATTAATTTTACAATCACAGGTTAAGAATAACTCTCATTATGTACATTTATACGAAATTTTGTCCTATACTACCACGTTAAAAATTTAGAAGAAATACGATCACAGCGCCTCCTGTTGTGTGATTGATCCGCAAATCTAATCAGCACCAGTTTGTGTCAGGAGCCAACTAAATAAAAAGTTTTGATAATTTCGTTAAAAAAAAAAAAAAAAAAAAGATTTTTTTTTTAAAGTTTTTTTTCGTAAAAAGTAAAAAAAAAAAATCGATAACTTTGTTTTAAATTATCACAGATTTACAGTTCAACCATTCGTTTTAAAGGTACTGACGAGACCTTTCGAAAGATAACCATCTTGAAACCATCTTTTGCCCTATATCACCATGTTAAAAATTTAGAAAAAGCGGGATGGCAACGCAACCTGTAAGACGATTTTTACCAAAAGTTGATAGGCACTAATTTATGTCAAGGTGCAACTACATACCAATTTGTATGAAATTCTGTCCAGTAGTTCCTGAGGTACAGTTGCCACAAAATTTTGTCACACACACACACACACACACACACACACACAGACAGACAGACAGACAGACATTTTCTAAAAATGGTCAAATCCTGTTCTACAGCTCTCAAAACGTGTAAATCCATCAAAAACACGAAATCGAAAATATATACGAATCCAATACTTTCGTCTATTGAAGATAGAAGAAAGTAAAAACATATTAGCATAAAATATCGATAACATACTCGTTATCGAGTCATTAATTGAATTTTATATAACTCTGGCAATAGTTTGTAAACTGATAGTAATTATTTATTTCGTTTAGAAGTTCCGTCATTAAAGAAGAAGGAAAAAAAAAAAAGATTTTTATACAAAAAAGAAGGTGGCAAATTGAAATTCCCCAACTACTAGGGTAACTTTCATGCAAAGTTAAGTTTCGGAAAACCCCCAGTAAACTCGATGAACTTCTAGGTCGAGGAGCGCGACCTGGGATCGTATCCGGCTCTTCTCATCTACCAACTTTGAGCGCAGAACTTCTCGATCGATAACAATGGAATGTTTATCTTCACACAATATCTGTTTTAAGCGTAGTTTCATTTTTCTCTCATTGAGGTTTTTTTGTTTTTAATTTGAGATAAACATTTGAATAATTACTAAATTTAGAATTAGACACGAGTGATGCAATAAAAGCGGCAACGCACGAATCAATCGTGCGTTTTGATTGCAGCATTCGTGCCTACTTTGTTCACCTGACGAAGGGTCGTGTGTTCTTTCAACCCGAAACAATTGTTGCGAGTTTATTGCATTTTACTGTGTTTATTCAAAGTTTTGTATTTCTTACTTTAAAATGTCAGTTCTGCGGTGTTTTTTATTACCCTTTTTTACAGTCAATGTTTAAAATTTTATTCTAAAGAAAAGATTTGCTGAATAACAATAATCGTTATTGTTACAATTCATATTAATTGAATACAGTCTCTGTTAATGTAAGTTAAAAGATTACTGCTAAGATAATAACTTCAAGAGTCGCTATTTATATTATTCAATATTTTTACTCAATATTATTTGAAAGCGTAATAGTAATATTTTTATTTTTATAGCAAATTTAAATGACAAAATTTAATTTTTCAATTGCCCTGTACGACTTTTGCAAAAGTCATTGCTTTTAAAACCGAAAACCAAATATAAACATGAAAGAAATGTTTAAAGTTTAAAGCAACTCTAGTGCATTTATTTATAATTTTTGAATTTGTAGTAGTAAGAATTTTTTTTTTTTTTTCCGTCATCACTGAAGAGTAAAATAATAAAGTCAGTGACGTAAAATTTGCAAGAAATGTAAACTTACGAAGGTGATTTTTATTTTATTTTATTAATTTATTATTATAATTTTTATTTTTATAAACAAATTTGCTGGGAATATTTTTTTCTTTTAAATCTGGTTTCTACATTAATTGCCATTACAATCAGATTTTGGTTTTTAAGTAGTCTGTATGCATGAAAAAAAAATTATATGTTGTGGCAACCACAAGACTTTCTTCTATATTTTCCTATAAAATTCACTCAGTGCAGTACAAATAATTTATCAAAATTTATCTGTCATGATGAATGTAGACGATTTTCATTTTAGAGAAAACTAACACTAAATATCCGAAGAAAGACAGTATTATTCTCTCTAATTAACATATCTTAAAAAACGCTTTTTCATAATGGTTATTTCATACATCAATTTTCGTATAGTTACATGCCATGTGGAGTGGAAATTTGCAATACAGCAACGCTACCTCTTGGACGCTATGCATCCAAATTGAACCAACATAATGTCTCATAATGACTTTCTCACATATCAAGTTTTGTTTGACGATACGCAACAGAACCTGCGATATAGCTTTCCATTAAATTACGGAAATCGCGGTATAGCAGCGACCCTGTTGAGCGACTGACAGAAAAAGTTTAAAAGCACTCATTCATGCAAAAGTTCATCTGCATAAAATTTATATTCAATTCTGTACAGTAGTTAGTGAAAAATAGATTTCCTTTATATTAAGAAAATCACTCTATAGCAGAGCCACCTGTTGAACAATCGATAACAAAAGTTGATAGGCAATTATTTATGTCAAGATGCATTTACATATAAATCTGTATGCAATTTTATGCAGTAGTTTCTGAGATATAGCCTTCATTAAATTTGTGGAAACACCTGCGCCACCTCTTGAACGATTAACACTAAAAATTGTAGGCAATAATTAAGGTCAAGGTGCATAAACATATAAATTTATATGCAATTCTCTGCAGTAGTTCCTGAGATACAATCACCACATTTTTTTTTCCCCCGACACACACACGCTGACAGACAGAGAGACAAATATTTTACCAAAAATGGTCAAATCGTGTTCTGGAGCCCTCAAAACAAACAATTCCATCAAAAACCATAACTAGGAAATTTTTACAAATCCAATACTTTCTTCTATGGAACACAGAAGAAAGTTTTAAAGAAAAAAAAAAAAAAAAAACACTTTTAATGATAATTCAAAATCTCAACCATCATAATGTTTTTTCAATAGTGACCAACACCATAAAGTTTGTTTTAATTTTTTTCCCCCAACACCTAAAAATGTGATATTTATTGATAACTCATGAATTCATCTTACATATATACATACTTGCCAACCATCTCATTATGAACCGTACAATTTTTAGTAACCGCTTTTTTTTTCTCACCAATAATTTTTTAGAGTAATTTTAGTCTTATTTAATTGTAACAACAATTGGAGAGAATTACTCTAAAAATATAGTGGTGTGAGAAAAGGGGCGTTTTTCTAGGGGGCGTTAACAATTGTATGGTTATTAATGAGGTGGTTGGCAAGTATGTATATATATATATAGGGAGCGTGGGGCGGGGCTAGTTGTCACCGGGGTAAGAAGTAACACGCAATTCACGAAATAGTTTGTAACATTTATGATTAAATATTTCAATAAACATAATTCTTATGACGCGCTTTATAATGAAAGCACAATCGGTGCTCCTCAAAAATGGTTAATGAGAGGTTCTGTACATGTGCTTCATTTTAGCTAGTTAGTGGGGGGGAAAAAAATATATTTCGTAAATTTTGATTAAAGGTATGTTAATTTATTCTTTAAAGAAATGTTTATAGCTATTTATTTTGTCTATGTGTTGATTTATAAAATGCCTGTTTAACTTTTCGTATAAATCGTTATATATTTAACAAAATATCCAAAATCATACGATGGGACAAGTTGAAACAAAATTTTGGGGCAAGTTGTACCATGTTAGAGGCGGGGCTTGTGGAGATGCCTATAGCCAGAACTCGAAGTCCCCGCCCATTTTCAGGAAACTTTCTGAAATGAAATATTTCTGGCTTCTTTACCACTATTACGTTTATGCAGAAATATTTTCTGTGTTTTTATATTACAGTGCCGTGATTATTTAATCCTGAATTATAATCACATTTTAATCACCAATTAGAGAATACTGCATAAAAATAGTGGTAGAAAAAAAAGCAGAAATTTCTCATTAATGACAGTGTCTTGAAAAAAGGGCGGAGAATTTTAGCTCTGCTAAACCCACTCTGTGGCAAAAGAATGGTTATAATGCTGAATTTGCAAAATGTGAGCACACATTAAAGGCATGAGAGGGAACAAAATATCATTTGCTTGAAGTAATTTCAACTCTGACTAAGATTGACTTCTATGTTGATTTTATCTTTAATTTACTACAATCCATTTGATATAATTCATTGTTACTATACCAAGAAGGTTATAATTAAATATTTGTTATTAATTGCCTTTTTTAATAAATTAATAAGTGATTGATGACAAAAAACATTTCGAAATACTGTCGTTTTTATTGTTAGGGTTCCTTTGTATCCGTTACAATTTGCCTCAAACCCGGGGCAAATTGTAACAGGCAAATAATTAAAAAAAAATATTTTTTGTGCTAAAATTAGCAAAACTGACGAAAGTTTTTTTTATGTATATAATATATGAATATGTATGCTATATAAAACAGCTATTATAAACAGGAAAACGTAAATTCATTTCAAAATATACTTAATTTTCCAAAAACTGTTACATCCTGCTCCACACTCCCCTATATATATACATAATTGCCAACCATCTCATTATCAACCATACACTTTTTAATACCCGCCTTTTTTTTTCACACCAATAATTTTTTATGTACTTTTAGTCTTATTTAATCGCAACAACATTTAGAATAACTCTAAAAATATAATGGTGTGAGTAAAGGGGCGTATATATATATACATAAAGTACAAAAGCATGTACATATATAAAGTACAAAATTTGTAGAAACAATTATTATTATTATTTTTGTAATTTCCTCCAGATACTTTTAGAGTTATAATTTATCACTTTCATGTGATAAAATAATGCGTCCAATGTCCTATACAATATAATTCAAACACAATAAAAACAATCGTGAGTTTTCATAAGCAAATGAAGCGCCTCAGAAATTTCTTAAAACAGTCATTTTGACATCCTTTTGTTAAAACTAAATACTTTTTAACCGATCTCAATATTTTTCAAGTCAGTTTATTTTGTGAAAGGTATTTAAATTTTTTGTGACTATCTCTTCTTTTATTTCAATAAGATAAATTCTCACTGGTTCCTTAACTCTTTTTCTAGTCATTTTTACACGAGTTCATGACAAGAGAACATATTGAATTCAATTCACTTGTGGCATGAGAAATTACCTATCTCACAACTCAGTACTACAAGACTTAACAGAATACTTCATTTCATTCATGCATCTTCCTCACTCTCTTGCTACCAAGACTTTTTACTTCTTCGACACAAATTCTCGCTCGCTTCCAAACATGGCGCGTGCGAGAGTTTTACACTACATCATAGAGTATTACATGTTATTGTAGACGTGCAGTTCACATTATTTAGATAATTCATACGAAAATATTTAAATATTCCCGACGGTGTTAGTAAAGTAATTTCTTAACTGTGATTTATTTATATAACAAACATGTCAGTCATTATAACTATCAGTATATTCAACACCATTATTTTTTAAAAACAATCTTTGCATTATTCAATCGATGAAGGACACTGTAAATACTTATCATGATAATAACTGTTGCTTATCAGGAAATGTTATTCAGGATAAAACTTGCTACGAAACCCGATGTATATATATTAATTTAATGTACAGTCACCCAAAAAAAAAACGCCACCCCCCCACCTAATTTCGCCGTAAATTATCGTAGAAACATTTGACTGGTACCGATCGATTTGTAATAACGTCTAGTTTATAACGGTATAATTAAATTTTGTCTAAGGGGTCGTCTACATATTAAAACTGGCATTAACTTCATTTTCTTCAATAGCTACCCCTATTTTTGACTTCATATTCAGATTTCTGAGATCAAGGCGGTTCGAAAAACATACCTATTTATATACCTTAAATCAATTTTAAATAGAGTTACACGTGAAAATGTATTAGGGGTCCGTCTATATAATTAGAAAATATAAATCACGATCTACCACCCAATATACATTATTTATTAAGTTTCACACCGGAAAAAATTTTCAGAAATGTTAATTATAAAATAAAAAAAATAACTAATTCACAGAACTTTCTGAGTTAGTTTATGAATTAAAAGATTTTTATTGGTTTCTATTGATTAAACATCAGATAGTTCACTTCATACGAAGAAAAATAAATAGCATGAAATAGATATTAAAATATCTATCAAAAAAAAAAAAAAAAGATGAATGGTTTTAAATTTGTTTGAAAATTCAAAATTATTTTAACTCAAGCTGCCGTATAATTGTCTGAAACGGCGGCACTCAACCTGGTTCCCACGGCCGTTTCACAGTAACAATGGGAGTTTGTTCTGATACTGCAGTACTTTCATTTTCTTTAATTGACTTTTTTTAAATATTAAAACAGATTTTTTTATTTTTATTTATTTATTTTTTTAATTAATTATTATTATTTTTTTTTTCATGCCATTATTAAAAACTTTTACATAAATCTCCACGATATTCTTTTGCTTTTATATTTTATAATGTGTAACAAATTAATATGTAAAATAATAAATCCTACTACTTAATGGGATGTTCTAAAATTCTACACTTTAACACAGATATCGAAGTGGACGGTGGGCGTAGAAAGGCTGACTACCCTTAATCTAAATCTTCACTTGAAAAGGTCAAAATGTAACATAACTCTTTTTTTTTTTTAAGGAAAAAAGAAGAAGATAAGGAGGAGAAGGAAAGATCAAAACGAATATAAAGCATATTAAACGTTAATACCCTTTAAACACTGGAAAAAGGCGGGGTTTTGTATTGTGTGTCATTTGGGAGCTGTAGAGTGCCAGAAAATTACTTTATGTAATAAAACTTTTCATTTAAAGGGTATTTAAAGAAGCATTATAGACTATTCAGAAAAAAAAAATACCATTCATCTGGTTCATGAAAAATAAAGAACATTTTCTGGCATTGCTCTCTATATATACATTCTTGTCAACCTATCCCGGAAGATTACTGGTCCCACCCCTTTCCGTACATTTTTTTCACATCAGTCTTTTTAGAGCTGTGTCAGCCATCGGTGGCTGACACTGATCTTTCCATTTAGGCTAAGTCAGCCGGCAGTGTAAAATATGATATAAAACTACAGAACTTACATAGTTTTAAGTAATTACTGACAATTTATTTAAAATTTACTTCATGTTTTTTTTTTTTTTTAATAGGATTTTTATAGGATTATATCGTTAAGGCCTAATGGGGTTTATTGAAACTCGATAAACATAACACGCTTCTAACCAGCACGTGTGGCCTGAATGGGATTTCCATAAGAATTCGCGTGGCGCTCAATGAGTTAATCGTAAATGTATTTGAAGTTAATTACTCTAAAAATTAAATTGTGTACACACAGGGGCGGGAACTAACAATGTTACGGGTTAGGTTGGCAAGTATGCATATATATTTTGCTTGATTTATAAAAATTTATAACACATTTTCTTCTTTTTTTTTAGTATTTTGTGTGTATTTTGTGTGTCATTAAAAATAAATACAATATTCATATATAAACATTTCCATACAGTAATGTATATAAACATATTGATTAAAGAAGATTTATTGATATTATATAATTATTCTTCTATCTGTATAGTATATTAACACAAATATATTTTGTAAATTTCGCAGCATCGAAAAACAGCAACATAGCTTCCATATCAAGGCTTAATGTAAATAGCCACGCCTTTTCACAAATTTTCTAAAACATTATAATATAAAGCAAAATAATTTTGCATATTTGTAATTAAATCATTTAAGTTTTGTCTTCAATAATCGATGTAGTAAATACCATTGTGATTTATGCATACCAGCGTCACATATAGAGTCAAATAGGAATATGCAAATTTGTCTTTTTTTTAAAATAGTGTTTCAGCGAATCAGAGGCGGGGCTTCTTTTCTTTTGAAATTCTTTCACAATCCCTCGCCTACATTGTGATAACTTTACAAAAATATGCCAATTTGTATAATAAACATCGAAATATTGCTTAGGAAACAATAAAAATAACATAAAGGTAAATTAAAATAGTTTTCCGTCAAATTATATACAAGCATTTACTTATAGAAGATACTGATTATAACAAGTGACGGCCCCCTAACAGGAATAAAAAGTGAAATATCGCTGTAACTCAAAAAATAATGTTAGGAACGAGCTGTAAATTTGGAAACCCATGTTTTTGATGACGCCCGTTCTATTCGTGCAAAAATTAACATAGGTCATAATTCATAATTTTTTCAAATATGAATTTATTAATAATTTTCATAATTCAAAAAATGTTTTTTTAGCAAAAATTTGCATGGAATATGTTTGGGTTACTTCATTCTAACGAATAAAAAAAACAGAATTTAAATATCATAATTATTTCGGAAGATATGATTTAATGTTTGTCACATTCATTTAACATTAGCACCCCCAAACTTTGACAGCTTATAACTCTATGAAAAATTGAGCGAAATATATAAACTATACCATTTTCCGTGATGATTTGATCCAAAGAATTCAAATAAATTATAAAAAATTGGGGTTACCATTGAAAAAAATGAAGTTGATGTCAGTTTTAATATGTAGACGACCCCCTAAGTAAAATCTAACTATAACATTATAAACTAGACGTTATTACAAACTGATTGGTACCAGTCGCATGTTTCTACGATAATTTACGGCAAAATTAGGTAGGGGGGTGGCGTTTTTTTTGGGTGACTGTACATAAATAATTATAATAGGTATATAAATTTCAATGCACTTGTGAATTAAAATATCTCGAGAAAAAATATTTATATTTCAGTGTATCTGAATAAGCCTAGTATAAATATTTTCTTACTTAAAGCCAAGACAAACAGAAAAATAATTTAAAAAATAAAAATAAAAAATCTTCAGTATAGTTTACGGGATTCAAACAAATTTCCTGATCTGCCTTAACCCTTTAACTAAGACTCTAGTCAATAAGTCATTTAGCAAAACTGAGTTGCATTCCGGAGTTCGTAATACACAATTCGTGCTATTTAAAATTTTCAGGTCCACCTATTTCCCTAATTTAAACAGTAATCACCACCTTTTAACGTTCTAAAGTATTATATTACAATAGACATTACAGTATATTTTTGTGATTAAATAGTATAGTGATTCTTATTAGAAAATAATAGCGGAAGTAGTGACTTACACTGCATTTACTGATAGACTAAAAACTGTAGGCGTGGCAACATAGCTTATCAAGCTTTTCAAATTCAAAAACTCATAAAAGCAAACACACACACACACACACACACACACACACACACACACACACACACACACACACACACACATATATATATATATATATATTGTTGTGTTTGTGACAATAAATATTTTCTTACTTACGGCCAAGACAAACAGAAAATTAATAATATAAAAAAATAATAATAATCTTTAGTATAGTTGACGTGATTCAAAAAATTTCCTTATCTGCCTTAACCCTTTAACTACGACTATCGTCAATAAGCCATTTATAAAAGTCTGCGTTGCATTCCGGATTTCGTAATACGCAATTCATGATATTTAGAATTTTCAGGTTCGCCTATTTCCCTAATTTAAACAGTAATCACCACCTTTTAACGTTCTAAAGCATTATATTACAATAGGCATTACAGTATTTTTTTGTGATTAAATAGTATAGTGATTATTATTAGAAAATAATAGCGGAAGTAGTGACTTACACTGCGTTTACTGATAGACTAAAAACTGTAGGCGTGGCAACATAGCTTATCAAGCTTTTCAAATTCAAAAATTCATAAAGCGAACATATATATATATATATATATATATATATTGTTGTGTTTGTGACAATGTTGTGTTGGTGATATATTGTTGTGTTTGTGACAATAAATATTTTCTTACTTAAGGCCAAGACAAACAGAAAATTAATTAAAAAAAAAAATCTTTAGTATAGTTGACGTTATTCAAACAAATTTCCTTATCTGCCTTAACCCTTTAACAACGACTCTCATCAATAAGCCATTTATAAAAGTCTGCGTTGCATTCCGGAGTTCGTAATACGCAATTCGTGCTATTTAGAATTTTCAGGTTCGCCTATTTCCCTAATTTACACAGCAATCACCAACTTTTAACGTTCTAAAGCATTATATTACAATAGATATTACATGCTTTTTTTTGTGATTAAATAGTATAGTGATTATTATTAGAAAATAATAGCGGAAGTAGTGACTTACACTGCATTTCTATGCATTTACTAATAGACTAAAAACTGTAGGCGTGGCAACTTAACTTATGAAGCTTATCGAATTCAAAATTTCTTAAAGCGAACATATATATATATATTCAGTTTGACGTTTTAATTGTGAATAGTTAATGGGTTCAAATAAAAAAATAATAATGAAAATTAGGAAATTACTTTAACGAAGTTGTTTTTTCTAATTTTAAAACTTTTACTTTAAAAAATATCAATTTACAAGGAGATATTACAGCAGATTTTTGTGACAAATATGATAATGGTTATTGTTAGTAAAAGGCAGGGTTCAGGGTTCCAAACTTTTATAATTTATTCACGAGCATATTTAGCCCCGTCTCTTTTTCATACAGGAAATTTTGAAAAGGGATTTTCTTCTTATTTAATCGTTGTCACATATTAAAGAGAAATAATCTACAAAATTTCTGGTGTGAAGAAAAGGCGGGGCTAAAAATGCTCTTGAATAAATTATAAGAAGTTGGGAACGTTGGAAAAAGGTGATAAAAGGTGAAATATTGTTGTGTGTGCCTGACTATACATTTGCCATGGAATTACTAATAAATAAAAACTGCATGTGCGGTATATGATCTTACCACGACTTTCCCATTCTAAAATTAATAAAAGTCAATTTTGTTTCATTTTTATTGTCGTTGTAGTTGAACATATTATGTCTATGGGAAAGTTGTGAACTTTTGAATTAACGCTTTCGCGACAGCATGTTTTTGTCTTTTTGACGATAAAGACCTTCTGTGGGCGTTATTCTCTCAAATATTTCAAAACAATATTTTTTGTATTCACATTTATATTAATAATAGATAAACTTTATAATTACATTCTTTCTAATCAAACTATTTGTATCCATACTACGTTTGATTGTTCAAATATATGTTCTTAAGAAGTAAATTACATACAAATTGCGAAAGATACGCCTACTGGCGGAGTTTTAGATTTTCAAGTGACGTGAATCTACGTCAGTCGTCGCAAAAGTGTTAATAACGAGAATCTGGAAATTTTTGTTTGGTAGTTTTTTTTTTGACACTTTACCAATTATAATTTTTAAAGTACCTCTCCCCCCCCCCCCTTCTAATTTATACGACCGCTACCAATCGATTTATAATAACGTCTAGTTTATAATAGTATAGTTAGATTTTGCTTAGGGGGCCATCTACATATTAAAATTGGCACCAACTTAAATTATTTCAATAGTAACCCCCCATTTTCTATTTATTTCGATTATATGGATCGAATGGTCGCGGAAAATTGTATAGTTTATATATTGCACTCAATTTTTCATAGAGTTATAAGCTGTCAAAGTTGGGCATGCTAATGTTAAATGAATGTGACTAACATTAATTCACATTTTCCCAAAAATTATTATATTCAAATTCTGTTTTTTATGCGTTAGTATTAAGTGACCCAAACATATTCCCTGTATATTTGTGATAAAATAAAATTTTTTGAAATATAAAAATTATCAATAAATTCACATTCGAAAAAAAATATGATTTATGAACAATATTAATTTTTTCACGAATAGAACAGGCCTAATGGGTTTCCAAATTTACAGCTCGTTCATATCATTACTTTTTGAGTTACAGTGACATTTCTTTTTTCATTGCTGTTAGGGTGCCGTCACTTGTTATAATCTGTATCCTCTGTAAGTAAATATCTGTATATAATCTGAAGAAAAACTATTTTAAATTACCATTATGTCATTCTTATTGTTTTGTAAGCAACATTTCGATGTTTATTATACAAATTGGGTTATTTTTCTAAAATTATTGCAATGCAGGCAAGAGATTGTGGAAAAAAAAAAAAAAAAAAAAAGGAGCCCCCCCTATATATCACTGAGGAAAAAAAAAATGCATACTCGTATTTGACTCTATATATGACGCTGGTATGCATAAATCTCATTGGCACTTACTACATCGATTGCTGAAGACAAAACTTAAATGATTTAATTACAAATATATAAAATCATTTTGTTTTGTAACGTAAAGTTTTAGAAAAATGTTTAAAGATGTGACTTACGTTAAAAGTTAGGAACATATACGATCCTAATATGTTAAGTCTTTATTTTTAACCCTTTCAGGGACAAGTAAACTTTCATTATTTAAAATTAACACCACCTGAAATTACCAACAATATTAAAAGACAAGATATAAATGTAGTTAATCGTCTAACAAGGAGAGGTCACGACATGGAAAATTCAGATCGGGACGAAATTGCGCAGGATTGTAGTATACTATGAAGGTGACAATATATTAAAGCAATAGGACCCACTATTCACAAAATTTGGAGATAAAAGTGTTCAATGTTTCAGTAATCCTTAAATACAAGTTGTTTCACAAGCCAGTCAGCGCCCCAGTGGCGTAATGGTAAAGCGCAAGTCTTTCGTTCAGACGATCTGGGTTCGAAGTTATCTACGGAACTACCGTTTTTTTTTTCTTCTGTAATTTTTCATGTAATCTAAACTTTTTATTTATTTTTATTTTATTTTATAATTCAATTCAAAATTTGAAATTTTTAATAAAATATTATTTAATTTTTTTGACTATAAAAGAAATAAATTTTTCTATTTTTAATATTTATAACTTAAAAATACAATAAATTTATACAATAATTACAATAAATACAATAATTAACTTAAAAAATAAATTTTAGTTTTATATTAACTGTAAAATAAGGTAAAACTAAAGAAACTGTTTTTAATTATTTATCTAAATATTTTATTTTATTTTAGGTATATTTGAAACAATACCAAGTTTTATTTTTTAAATAAAAAAAAAAACAAAAAAAAAAAAAAAACAAAGAAATGATGATTTTAATTGCATATATAATTACTATCCAAATTAAATAATTACTTTTCCAGTCAACACAGTTTCTTGAAAAATTATAGTATAGAATTACGATGCTATTAAATTATTACAGCTAAAGAAATGTTATCTTTAAATGTAGATTTTAAATGTTAATGAACACAGTTTCTTTTTCGATAACGACTTCCTTTTTTTTATCCTTCTGTGTACAAAATAAAATTCCACCTGCCCTAAGCTAGAAGCTTTTACGTAATTTATATACATTCAAACCAAATCAGGAAGCTCAAACCAAGATTTAAGTATATCTGCTAACTATTTTACACTTTGTTTACAGCTTGCTTTTTTTTTAATTGTTTAAATATTTGTCTGTTTTTCTTTATGTTTCTTATTTAGGGTTTTGTAAAACTAAACTTTATTTTTTAAGTTGTAGAAATTTATCGTATTTTTAAGTTATAAATATTAAAAATAGAAAAGGTTATTTTATACTCAAGAAAATTAAATAATTTTTTATTAAAATTTTCAAATTTTGAATTGAATTGTAATATAAAGTAAAATAAATAAAAAGTTAAGATTACATAAAAAGTTAAAGAAGGAAAAAAAAGTTGTCCGGTAGGTAGCCTCGATCCCGAGTCGTCTGATTGGGAGACTCGCGCTTTAGGATCACACCACTGAGGCGCTAACTCGCTTGTGAAATAACTCGTATTTAAAGATTATTGAAACTTTAAACACCTTTTTTCTCGAAATTTTGTGGATAGTGGGTCCTATTGCTTTAATATGTTCTTACCCTCATAGTATACTACAAGCTTGCGCAATTTCGTCCCGATTTGAATTTTCCATGCCGTGACCTCTCCTTGTAAGTTACAAAAGAAAAATTTTGCAAAAAAATTCCGGGGACGGTTTTCACAATTTTGAAGTAAAATTTGTTTTTGCACTTGCACTAAGCAACCACCGCCCCTGAAAGGCTTAAATATTAAATATCTTTTTCTATTTTGTCACTGCTAAAATTTTTTTTTAACCCTGTTGCCCTTCTTCTGTATTTGAATATTGTAGGATTCGTAAACCTCAAGTTAAATGTCATGTATTAGAAAACACGGTAAAGAAAGGCTTACTGTTTGAAACAGCAATACACATTCGATAATCGTTTTATTATTATTATTAATTATATTTAATAATTTTTGTAAGATTTTTACCACGAATTTTCTGTTTTAATCTTGTTGTGACATTTTTGCACTTGTTTACTGTACCGTTTGTAAGCTTTACGTTATTTAAATTTTATCGCATTATTAATATTACTTTCCGATTCTATCAAATCAGTGCCATATTTCTAAAGAACAATATCATCTGCAAATAAGCCTAAGTCACAATTTCATGACTTGCCCAACACTTGTCAGGAAAAGTGAGAATAAAGTAGGAGTCAAGACAGATCCCTACAGGGCCCCTTGATGCAGTCTAAAGCTTCAAAAAAGGGTATTCTTAAATTTCACATTGATACATCTGTTTCTATCAAAATCCTATATCCATTTCAGGTCCTTGCTGCAAATTCCGACAACCTCGAACAATTTAATGATTAGCTTTTGATTAAATACTTTGTCAAAGGCCTTTGAAAAATCAGGAATAATTCTTGACGAATTATGGAGATTTGCTGAAATCCCCAAATTAAGGTTCAATCTTCCTAAATCTACGGTGGGGTTCTTTAACACAAATAGAAAATTATACAGATACCAGACTAACATCCTTTTGAAAGATCAGTCTGTCAGCGTAGATAAACACCCAAAATATACAGGTTTTGTTTTTGGATCCTGAGATTTGGGAAATAAACATATTGATCATCTTGTGTTGAAGGCAAGGAGACGACTTAATATTTTGAATTAAATCTCTGGACGAGATTGGGAGCTGAGAAACAAGTATATTTCTCTTGTTCGGTCTATTTTGGGGTTTGGATATCCGATATATTGTTGTGTTTGTGACAATGACCTACAGAAACTTGAACGAGTCCAGATTAGCACAGCTCGGATAATTACTGGTCTTCGGAATTCTTGTCCCAATAACATTGTACTTTATGTGTCAGATCTGCAGTCACTGAGTCTTACAAGGAGAGGTCACGACATGGAAAATTCAGATAGGGACGAAATTGCGGAAGATTGTAGTATACTATGAAGGTAACAAACAACATATTAAAGCATTTGGATTCACTAGACACAGAATTTACGAGAAAAAAGCGTTTAAAGTTTCAGCAATTTTAAATACAAAATATTTCGCAAGCGCGTCTGCGTCTCAGTGGCGTGAGCGTAAAGCGCCAGTTCTCCACCCAGACGACAAGGCTACCTAAGGAGTTTTTTTTCCTTCTTCTATAATTTTTTTGTAATCTAAACTTTTTATTTATTTTTACTTTATTTTATAATTTAATTAAAAAATTGAAAATTCTAATTAAAGATTATTCAATTTTCTTGAATATAAAATAAATAAATTTTTCTATTTTTAATATTTATAACTTAAAAACACAATAAATTTCTATAGCTAAAAAAAATAAATTTTAATTTTACAAAACCTTAAATAATATAAAGAAAAACAGAAAAAAAAAGTTAAATTAAAAAATAAAAGCAGGCCTTTTTTACGTTTTACTTTAATTTAGTTAAATGTTTTGACCATAATTTCATTAATTTTTATTACTACTTTCATTTTAAGTGCTGTTTATGACAACTAATTTTCTCTTATTTTGGTCAGAACCAGAGATGCCAAATAATTACGGTTTATTTGTAATCTTCATACTGAATTTTTTATAGTATTCCTTTGTAATAATTATCTACAGTTAAATAAGTATAAGAAGAAATTTATAATTAGTGGTATTATGCTAATTTTTCATAGGTAGTAAATTTGCATTTGTGAGGAAAACTTTAATAAGTATTCAATAAATAATGTACAACTGCAAGCCTCCTTTTTTTTGGGTGAGAAACTTCATACCAGAAAATTTTTCCAGTAATTTTCAATTTATTCAATCACAGAAAAATCATACTTGCCAACATTCTAATTAATATTCCGTAAATTTGTTTGTTTTTACCCATTTTTTCACACCACTTTGCTTTTATAGTAATTTTCTTAAAATGTAATTGCGATAATAACAGGAGGCATTTATATTCTTGGGGCATTTATAGTATTTCCTGTCAGTGTGGTTTATCATATATTGGCCGAACTAAACGCCGTCTTAAATTTCGTCTAAAAGAACATATGAATTACGTCCGCAAACAAGAAACCGATAAATTGGCTATTTCTAAACATTGCTGGGAGGAAAATCATAATTTTAAATTTAATTCTGCTAAAATAATTTGCAGACCTAAATCCATTCATGAACTCGATTTCTTTGAAGCTTTTATTATTTATAAAATTTTTAAAAACCTTGTAAATTGTGATTTCGCTGTTCCCTATTTGTCTGATTGTTGGAAATTTTACATTCAGTCCACATTTTCTTAATTTTTCAACTGTTTACACAGCTAACATTCCTAAATTCCTATTGGCCACACACTCCACCTTTTACTTAATCCTATTGGTTGAACTAAATTTTATCCTTCTCCTATATATACGAGCACTTCTCCAGATTCAGAATTCTTCTTGCACTGAAGACGGTACGCTTAAGTCTACCGAAACAGCTGTATGCATCGCAAATAGTTTTCTTTTGGCGTTTCTGACGTAATAGTTTATTCGGGTAATTGCGATATTAAAAAAGCAGAAAAATACTGTAAAATAAAACTGGTGTGAAATAAATGGTGTGTACTAACAATTTTATGGAATATTAATTAGAATCTTGGCGTATATGTAAAAATGATAGGCCATCTTTCTATTAAAAAAAAAAAAACTGGGGTGATAAATCTGATTAAAAAATTCAAAATTTTGGCAAAAATGATAATGTATGAATTTGCATTATCTAAAACAAACTTGTTAATTCAATTTATAAGTGGTTAGAATGATAAAAATAATAGCAATAGTTTAATCCTGAAACTTTTTCATATAATAGATGATATTTGAATTTAATATATGTAGCAAATGTGTGAGTGTATCTGTTTGTAAAAGTACGTATTTTGAATCTGATGCTAAATAATATTATTACATCGAAATGGATTGGATGAAACTGATATTAAAAAAATCTAGCAACACTAAAAATTCAGTGTATTTGCCTGACTCAACTAAAATTTATTCAGGCTTATTTTTAGAGATTAACTTTACTCATAAGTAAATGTTATTTTAACTATTCGGTTTTAACAGGATTTCTATTATAAGCATTGGAAAAAAAAAAATCTAAACTTATTTTCCATCGTCTATTCTTCCACTGTTTTCCTATTTTAAGTTTCTGTTTTTATTTCTTTCTTTTTCTTTTTTTACCCGCAATGTTTTTATTTCTCTCTGTGAAAGCAAATTTTATTTACTCTGAGAAAGGGGAAAAAAAGATTGTTTGTTTTCCTTAAAAATTATTCCCAAATACTTCTTCTCATAGATTTATCTAGCATTTCTTTAAACAGCTGTTGCTTTACAAGCTGCACATGTAAGTTAAAAAGGATTTGCTTTCTTTTTTATTACTTCCATTACCCTACTACCGTAGGTAATGGAAGTATTGTATTCGGTCTGAAAATTCGATATCGGGTTTTCACCTGATTTACACGTTTTAAGGTCCCCTGAGTCCAAAAAAGTGGTTTTTGGCAATTGGTCAGTGTGTATGTATGTGTGTGTGTGTGTGTATGTATGTGGAGAATCTTCTGGCTATTATAGCTCAGAAACTAATAAAGATAGAGCTACGAAACTTTAGAATTGAAATACGTCTGGTCTACAGATGGAATTTCCAAATTTTGGTGAAAATTGAAAAACCGGAAGTGGGACATCGGAAACCGGAAGTGGGACCGTAAGTCCGTATCTCAAAAACGGCTCTAACGATTTTCTTCAAACTTGCTATATAAACACTCTATTAGATGTCCTTTCGAATGATATAGTTGGTTAGTTCAGAAAAATTGATAGGCGTCCTGTATAAATAGCTCAATTTCAGGCCTCGCAAAGGCGTTCCTTTAAAAACGGTTGTACGGTTTTTTTTCAAACTCGCCATTTTAACTCACTTTTAAATATGCTTTTGTATGTAATTATTGTTTTCCTGTCAATAATTGAGTTTAACCGGAAGTGGGACATCGGAAACCGGAAGTGGGACCGTAAGTCCGTATCTCAAAAACGGCTCTAAAGATTTTCTTCAAATTTGCTATATAAACACTCTATTAGATGTCCTTTCGAATGATGTAGTTGGTTAGTTCAGGAAAATTGATAGGCGTCCTGTATAAATAGCTCAATTTCAGGTCTCCCAAGGGCGTTCCTTTAAAAACAGCTGTATGGATTTTTTTCAAACTCGCCATTTTATTTTCTCTTATTTTTTACCTCGCTATATGTAAGCTCCGTTTTATATGTCTTTATTTCTCTTACCGGAAAAATTTTAGGTTTCTCCTTCTTTAGGTCGCTTTTATGTTTTCTGATCACATTATCTCTCAAAAGTGCATATAATACATGTGATTGTGGGTAATGGAAGTCGTGTGGTTGTTTCACACCAGATTTTTTTTCTGTTTTGTACACCAAAGATCAATTCGATTTTTATTCAATATAATGTTTCTTTCCTTTTTTTTCGGAAAAATGTTTTTAAATGAAATTTATTTGCACGCAAAAGTAAACTTAAATCGTTACCATCTGCGAAAAGTTAAATTGAGAAATGTTTTATTTTTTAAAGGAAGAAAGTGAAAAGAATAATTTTAAAGTCAGTTTCTTTACTTCTAATTTCAGTTTCTCTTTAAAAAGGTGTGAATATATAGATATCAGAAAATTATAAGAATGGTTGTGAATTTTTATTTTTATTTTTAATTTATTGTTCCTTTCTTAGAAAATTAAGTAAAAAAAGTATTAGATTAGTAAAAATTCTCTACGGATTTGCACTTTCTGAGAGCACGATTTGACCATTTATAAAAAAAATGTTTGCTTGACCGTCTGTCTGTGTGTGGTAAAATTTTGCAGCAAATATACCTCAGGAACTGCTCCATAGAATTTCAAATAAATTTATATGTAGTTGCAACATGATATATATATATATACAGGTGTTTATCAACTTTCGATACAAATAGCTCATCAGTTGGCTTTACTATACTGCGAATTCTCTCATTTAAGGAAAGGCTATATCTCAAGGTCTATCGTGTATAGTCGAACAAAACTTGATACGTGAGTGGGCCATTACGAAACATTATGCTAATTCAATTTGGGTGTAAATTAGCCGACAGGGGGAGATAATACGCTGTATTTTTCCCGTGAACAGGAAAGTTATATAGCAGATTCTATTGTGTATAATTATAGGAAACTTCGTATGTAAAAAGGGCATTATGAAGCAGTACCGTTGTTCAATTCGGGTTTATATCTATGGACAGATAGCGAATTTTACTTACTTTCTGTGATTTTTCACATGGCTATATCTCAGCATCTGTTGATTAAAACTACATGAAACGTTGTATGTAAAATCTTTATAGTGAGAAATTGTGATTAAACTTTTATGCACTTTAAACAGTAAATACCGCTTTTAAGTAGAAATATATAGAGGAATCTTTTGTGAGGATCACAAAACACTAGTCTTTGTAATGTATGCAGTAAATAAACAACAACAACAAAAAAATTCACTTGTTCATATCTTTGATTATTTACAGATAATTTAGAGAATATTTTTGAAAAATTTCCAAGAAATTTTAGAAGTGTCTATCACTTCGGTTCGTTTGTCTGCGTCTTCATTTCATAAAGGGGAATGTCTCCGGTTGTGGGCACAGTTTTGATTTTGGCTGATAACTTTTGATAGAATAGATAATATGCAAACATATAAATACCAATGGAAAGCTAGAACCCTCAGCTAACGTTTGATGAAGTAACTGTATTCATTCCGTCAACCAGAGAAAGTTATTACTAGTTTTGTGAAGTGATCATTTTTTGCCAAAAAAATATTTTGTACCCGGTTGTAGGCACACTTAAAAAATCCGCTAAAAATAGGAAAATAATAAGAAAAACCACCATAAATACAGGAAACATAAAAGATTATTCATTTTGTAAGAATTCAATGGCCGAAATAATAACAGAAAATGGCATTTTCCCGATTTTATTCGTCATCTTCTTCGTCCCCCAAATCAGAAGTGCAATGCTTGCAAGTAAAATAGTTTGCATGCGTATTAGCACACTTCAAATGCACCAGAGGATCACACGCGTTGCATTTCATTAAGATGGCTCTTGTTAGGCATAGTGGCAGGTGCTTCAAACAGATGACACAGAAGTCGACATCGTCATATTGTTGAGCAGACTCCAATTTTTAGCGAGTTTGGCCAGCACTTTTAAAGGTGGAATTGCCTTACTTTCTCTAGGCTTCTTCTGGGGGGACTCAGATGCTGCAAGGAAGTCCATATTCTCAGGCAGCTGATTTTATGGATTTCTTATCCATTAAGTAATCCTAAATGGCTTTAACCAGCTCATTTAAATCCATTTCTTTTGGATCGGTTGACTTTTTCGAGATTGACATTGCTTAAGAAGCCTAAACATACATATAAAAACAAGTAAAATACGTTATTTTGAAATAAACGATGCACATTTTAAATGGAAAAAAAAAATAAAAAAAAAAAAGACAAGTGTGCCCACAAACGGGAATGACAGCCATCTTTATGTAATGGCAGAAAAAGCAATTTTCGGTCCCAATTTTGGCTAAATTCGATATTGCATCACAAAATATAAGGAATATACTGCATAAATATACCTTGCATTTTAATTTTTGAATTAATTCCCTTTGATTTATCGCATACTGAAAATATCACAAGTCACCTTTGTGTCGCTTTTTCTCAGCTTTTTTGTTTTGATGCTTGCACACTTACTAAAAAAAATGCATCTATTCATTTCGGTGTTAGCACAAAAACCGAGTACAAACATATTTAATTTCGTTTACTACAGAGATATCACTATTTAAATAGTGAAACGTAGCACAAAAAAAAAAAAAAAAAAAAAAAAAACTTAAAAAAAAAAAAAACACTTATTGTCCGTTAATTGTATAATTTAACAAGAAACCAAATGCTTCAAAATTCCTTTTTGTTTTATCTGACAATAAAGCAAATTCACAACAAAAAACAACTGACTCAGAAAGATTGTTTTTAAGTTGGTAATAAATTCCAAAAGGTGTCAATATAAATTAAATTAGTAGCAAACAATATTTAAAAAATATCTGTGCTAAATTTCACCATTTTAGTAGTGTTTACCAATAAAACGGGCAAACTTAGTAACCCCCCCCCCCAACCACACACACACACACGCACATACACACACACATTAAAAAAAAAAAAATAATAATAATAAGCGCATTCATAATTGAAAACATTTGACTCTGAAAGATAGTTTTTAAGTTGATAATAATTTGTATTATCGTCAAAAGTTCGTGAAAACTTTAAAAATTCATTAAAAAAGAACAAATGATGATAAAAAAAGTGCGGTTTGCACGAGTGGCATCAGAAAGAGGGCAAATTTTTTTAAGAACAGAAAAAAATTAGTTCAAAAATGACCGATAGGTGGCGCTGTGGTGCATGCACGAAGCTTATTTATGCAAATTAGGTCGTCAATAAATATCGAATAATTGGTTTATAGTTTTTTTAATATTATGTTTTCTTCTGTAAAAATTGAAATTGTTAATTATTAATAATAAATACGAAATTGTTATCAAGATTATTTTGCTAATTAAAATATTTAGTAAATGAGTATTACGCAATTAGGGGAAGACACTTTGCAATTTATGCATTCAAACTGATATTAATTATGTTTTGAGAAATTAATGGATTAATATTAATTAATCTGTAATAAATTTTGAGTACAATTTAAATATCGAATAATTGGTTTATAGTTTTTTTTTAATATTATGTTTTGTTCTGAAGAAATTGAAACTGTTAATTACTAATAATAAATACGAAATTGCTATTAAGATTATTTTACTAATTAAAATATTTAGTAAATGAGTATTAAGCAATTAGGGGAAGATACTATGCAATTAATGCATTCAAATTTTATTAATTTATTTGTAATTAAAAATCTATACATTATTTGAACACGTGTTTAAGAATTTTACTGAGCGCCCTCTATTATTATTATTTATTTATTTTATTTATTTATTTTATTTATTTATTTTATTTTATTTATTTATTTTTTAATGGTGTTAAAATACAAATATAAGTAGTCCTGTAGTACTAAATTAAATTCTCTCACAGACAGAATTTCTTTAATTTTTTTTTTTCGAATCGTGCTATATAAAAATAACATTATTTATTTATTTATTAACATTAAATTATTGGATGTCTCAACGTCCTGACGTACCCGGAGCTGCCAATCATTCCGGCTAAATTCGTACCACAATTTTCTTAAAGGCTTTCTATATAGCAGTTCTAGTAACCTATTTTAAATTCAATAAATCAGAAATAATATTAAATAAAATTTTCAAAAATTCGAAAGAAAAAGTAATATTTAGAAGAATACACTTTTCATTTCATAACTTCCACCTATTATTTTAATTTTCATATTCTAAAAGCAAAACAAAAGCATATATTTGCATTAATTTACATACGAATAATATATATATATATACAAAGGGCATTCCATAAACACTGAGAGTAAAATCATAAAAAATCAAGAAATATATTTACAGCAAAAAATACATCATTCTTTTTCAAAATACCTTCCGTCAGAAGATATGCAACGGTCCCATCGTTCAGCCCACTTTTCAAAACAAGTAGAGAAGACCTTTTCTGGAAGCTGCTTCAAAAATCCCTCCACTGCTGAAATAACTTCAGAATCTGTATTAAATTTTCTGTCACGGAGCTTCTCCTTCAACGTCGGAAACAGCCAGAAATCGTATGGTGCGAGATCCGGACTGTAAGGGGGATGTGGCATGATTTTAATATTGCATTTACTAAGATATTGCTGAACAGAAGTAGCGACACGCGGGCGAGCATTATCGTGATGTAATGTCCAATTCCCTACCAGTTCATGACGCTTTCTCGATATGTGTTGTCGCAAAATTTTCTGAACCATAATACTGAAACATAATATTCACCATTCACAGTAGTTTTTGGAGGCACAGCATGCTGATAGATTACACCTTTATGATCAAAGAAAATAATCATCATGACCTTTTCAGCAGATTTGGTTTATCGGATTTTTTTCGGAGGCGGAGAATCAATATGTTTCCATACACTTGTTGTGGACTTGGTAAGGGGATCATAATGATGCACCCAAGTTTCATCACCTCTTATTACAGTCTTTAGGAGATTTGGATCATTTTGAAGCATCTGTTTCCATTCACAACATTGGTGAATTCTTGTTTTCATTTATTCTTTAGTAAGGTGATGAGGGACCCATCTGGAACAAACATAGCGAAGCTGTAAATTGTTGCGTAGAATGCGAAATATCGACGTTTTCGAAAAGTTTGTTGATGCCGCTATCTCCTCACATGTCATTCGCCGATTTTCTTGAAGGATTACCCACTAGGGTGGAACGAAAATGGCCTTTTAAATTTTTTTTTAGATATCAGTTTGGTAATAGTGGGGAAAAGTTGCCTTTTAGGCTCAAAAGGAAGTAAAAAAAATTTGGATGCGATACTATAATATCTTGAGGTGCCGCAAATAGCTTAAAGTTTGTAAAAACATTGAAAAAATTGAAAAATAAAAAATAGGCCTTTAAAATTTTTTTTTTAGATTTTATTTTGGAAATACTGGGGAAAAGTTGCCATTTAGGTTAAAAAAGAATTTTTAAAAATTTGGTTGCAATATTACAACGTCTTGAGATGCCGCAAAAAGCTTAAATTTTGTACAAAAATTGAAAAATTATAAACTTTGATAAATTATTTTTTATGAATTTCTCCTACATATAATGTTACAAAAAATCGTTTCAAATACATATATAATATAAACATTAGAATTGGGAAAAAATATTATTTACAAAATATAATAAAAATAAAAAAATATTTTGTAATGTTAAATTTTGTAAATTTCTTACTTCTGTATTCTTAAAAATTGCAAATGTTACAGGTGCAAAATGTTTGTTTCTACTTCTTTTACAAATTAAACTGTTTTTTCGTATTAAATTTTGGCATTTTCTCACGTGAGTCAATTTTTGCTCTTATGTATCCTTCTCTTGCGATTGAACTACAGACATTTTGAGCCGATTCGGTCACCAGTTTCACAGCTCTTTCCACTGCTTGCGTGTGGCAAGGAAGCCGGGGAAAGTCGATAACCGGGTCCACTTTACTATTTGGTTCAGCTTCAAATGTCTTCCGTATAAAGTCATTCAGAGTGTCACTTGAAACATGTTTTAAAAATCCCTTTTCGGCAAGCTTAAAGGCAAAGGTAGATTTCTTTACGTTACAAATGTAAAAAAAAAATTTACATATGGATTAATACTTAACCAATGGCTTTATTCTCACACATTGTATTATTTAAGCCGCCATTCTGTTTTCAAGAAATTTAATTTTCAACTACAAAAGGGTTTTATTCAATCTACTTAAAATTTTAGGCTAGATTTATTGGTCTGTAAATGTTTCAATTTTTTCGAATTCAAGCTCATATTCATTCAACAAACAGAAGTCTTAAAGATATACAATCCCAGCAATGGTGAATCCCGGAGGAGGCTATTGGTCTACACCCCCCCCCCCCCTCCCTACCCGAGCTCAATCAAAATTATAATTTTTATTTAAAATCCATATAACTGTTGTTCAATATCTTTCTTTTAAAGAAAAAATAATAGAAACGTGAAAATGCACTTGTGACCTTACTATGGTCAAGCACTGGTAAGCCTGGCGTTGCTATGGTCAAGTCAAATACAGTTAAGTGGTAGCGGTTTTTGGATAGTTATTTCATTGTAATTTTTATTGAATTATTGAGAGTTTTGTATTGTGTTTTTGTGATTCTTATTGTCAGATGAGTAAAAATTGTAAAGTGAAACTGTTTTGGTTGACATAAGCTGGAACATTAACATTAGTTAACATTGGACCATTTGGCACCGCTGAATGTCAATGTTAATTGTTATGAATTTAGTAAATTGTATGATTTGGCGAGATTTTGGTGACAAAACTTGCGACTTAACAATTAAATTTGTGATTTGGCGGCAAAATTTGATAGTTGAAGACGAAAGTTTTGACTTGGCGACATAATTCGTTGTCTGACGACAACATTTGGCGAGCTTGGCGATACAGAAAGGCAGCTTTGGCGTCATTATATTTTCTTTCCACGCGAAAACCTCATATCTCTTCACAGACCAATATCTTGCTTCGACAAGATAAAAAGTCAAAGGAAGCTCTAACGTATTACTCTCTATCGTAAATTTTAAATTCTTGCCTAAACCGACATTCTAAACTATTCACCGCAAACGATATTTGTATTAAGATTGACGTATTATTGTAATTTTAGATTTTAAATGATTAATTAAAGCGTTTAAGATGGTTTTTAATTAACACACTGTTATTAACTTGATATGATGCAACTATTAATGTAAGTAACGGAATTTCGCAATTCAATTTTCGACAACTTCTTGTCGTCCGAAGGACCTGAAATTTTGCGCACTACTTCATAATCAATGACAATACTAGATACAAGTGTTTCCAGGCACTTTTCCCATCAGGGGCAGGTTCCAGGGGCAAAAAAAAAAATCTATACTTATACAAAACTATCGTATGTGGCGCAGGATTTGGATGTATTTGTATAATGTCGAGTGGCAACAATTAATCTTTTTAATAAAGATTTTAAAGTATGTAATAGTTTTCTAAAACATGCATTAGTTCACTTTTCAATAAAAAAGTGTTCTTTATTTTTTTAAAATGGCATAATTTTATTTATCAAAATAAGGGAATTCGAGTAATGAAACACTTTAATTTAAATTTAAGTTTTTATGAAAATAAATTTCAACGAAAAATTCATTAAAATCGCCCCTAGTTCATTTGTCAAAGGGATAATATCTAAATGCCCCCAAATTTATTACTTTTTCTATCATGCCAGTTTGATTCGTTTGCCATCGATTTACACGATTTTTTTTAAACGATGACATTTATCTTTTAAATTATAGCCTCTATGTCATAAAGCTAAGTCTAAATCTGCTTAGCCCTAAGATATGTTGATTTTATTTACATATTTATTTATTTACTAGCAGGCTTTGCCCGCTTCGCTGGACGTTAAACTTAAATGATTTGTCAAAATGCCATATCTTTATTAATAACCTAAATTCTCGCTGTGATTGGTAGAGGTTTTCTCGCTCCCAATGTTAGGAGTCTGGGTCCCCACTGTCTTCGGCACAACTTACCCACTTCTTACTTTCCCACCCTCAGCGGGTGAGTTCGAAGTTTTGCAAAATTCCACTAATGTACATAATGCGTACACTTAATCAATATCCACACACCAAAATTCGCCATTCTAAGATAATTCAAAACGAATTCAAACGGAAAAACATGCTTTTACACATGTTTATTGCCCTCCGACTCCGAGAAGGGAAGGGGGGGGGGAGATTTCGAATTTCGTGAAATGCAGTTACAATAAGTGCCGGATGCATACAAACAATTTACACACCAAATTTTGTGACCACAGAAGTCTTTAATAGACAGTATTTTAAATAAATAAATACAAAAAGCACAGCTTAAGTATCGGAACCCTTTGGTGACTTTAAATATCTTAGGCCATTTTTGCGATGAACTGAATTGGCTATCTCAATTGTGCAATTAAAGATCTTGGCGAGAAACGTCCGAGCTACTTCGGTGCCGAATTTCAAATTTTGCCAAAGGGATCCGATACTAAAGCTGTTCCATATCGAATCTAGGTTGAAAACGGAAAAAGGGTAAAATAAATTAGAAATATCAGACCTATATTTATAAATTTGGTACCAAATGAAAGTGGCGATTTTTCTGAATCCAGGGGTGCAAACAGTTTTTCGATGCGACAATTAGATATTAAAAAAATAACTAAAGTATGAAATTTAAGTGGCAACGGAAAAACGGAAAAAGGGGAAAATAAATTAGAAGTATCAGACCTATCGTTACAAATTCAGTACCAAATTAAAGAGATGATTTTTCTGAATCCTGGGATGTAAACAGTTTTTCGATACGACAATTAGATTTTTTAAAATTAACTAAAGTATGAAACTCAGATGGCAAAACTTCATTTAAATCTATTCATAATTTGTAGTGCGATTCACGCGAATGAAAAAAGTCTTTATCTTAAAAATTTATTTTTGCATTTTATTTTTCCATTCAAAGCGTTTTAGTGAAAAAATATTTATGGCGCATGCGCAGGCGTTTTTTACCCACAATTTAAACACTAATCAGAATTTAGAAAATTTCTATAGATATAATTTTAAGTTGGGTGAAGACCTAAGTTTCTGCCAAGCGCCGTTGAATTCCGTCCAGCCGTTCTCGAGTGATGCCCGGACAAACGTGTTTTAGTCTTATACCCCCCAGGGGGGAATGGGGAGAATTTCTGAAAAGTTGATGGATATAATTTTAAGTTGGGTGAATACCTAAATCCCTGCCAAGCGCCGTTGAATTCCGTTCAGCCGTTCTCGAGTGATGCCCGGACAAACGTGTTTTAGTCTTTTACCCCCTAGGGGGAGAACGGGGGGGGGAATTTCTGAAAAGTTGATAGATATAAATTTAAGTTGGGTGAAGACCTAAATTCCTGCCAAGCATCGTTGAATTCCGTCCAGCCGTTCTCAAGTGATGCCCGGACAAAAAAAGCGACATTCGGACACGATGACACACACACAGACACACAGACACACACACACACACACACACACACACAGGCAAAATTTTCTGAAGTCATTTTCGGCTTTCATGGGGTGTAAAACGTGAAGATATCGCAAAATTTTTCGATTCCGACAAATTTACAGACAAAAGTCTGATTTTATTAATATAGATGTTTCTCTTACATTGCATTCTAGTAAATAAACTGGGTCTCACAGACCCAACTCGTGCACTGGCTAGTAAAACTATATATAGGTTTTTATTAAAAACTAGTATATAACCTCGTCAAAAATGACGGGATGTGAAATCAGTTAAGGTAGTGAATCAACGAATGCTTTGTCTGCTTCGCTGGACACTATATTTAAAGGGGACTAATGTGCAAGTTGCACCTGATGGGACTAATATGCAAGTTGTACCTGAGGGAACTAATGTGCAAGTTGCACCGAACGAACAAACTATTTCTTTTAACGAAAATATCTACTAACCCTGGACGATAGGTGTAATATAGCGTATCATATTATACATATATCATATTTATCGTAATATAACTCAGTACTTATTTCACTTCCTTCTTCGACTCATCTATATATTAATAGGCAAGCATAAAATTTGTTGTCCCTTTTTAACATATTAATTATGGGAGTAGAGGGTTGAAAATGGTATCATTCGAAAGGTATGGTTAGCCGGAAGGTGCGAATACAAATATTATTTTCTTACGATGTCAAGAAGGTATTTAAAAATACATTTATTTTTTATGCATTTTCCCCCATTTTTCCCTTTTATACACGGATTCCTTCACATTAAAAATTACCTAAAAGTAGAAAGTTGTTAAATCTGGCAATTTCATAAAGCTCAAATAAAACCATAGACTCAGTAATTAAGCTATTGTATAGCTTTTATCGCGGGCTTTGAGCGCGGCGACCGAATCGAAAAATTCCGTAACGAAAAAAAAACCTAACACAGTTCGGTAGACTTCGGCTGTACGAAGCTCGCACAGATCGAGACGAGCTGCTCCGAAATCGGACGAACACATAAGCAGCTGTTTGTGAGAAAGTATATAGGTGTATAGGTATCTATCATCTATGTACAACAGTGAATAGCTGTACGCGTAAAATTTGTGCATAAAGTAGATCAGATAAAACTTGAATATCTCCATTCGACTTGCAGGCCTTTAAAACCTATTAAATACTTTTTCTCTATTAAAATTTGTTTTCTTATCGGTCACCACGCTCAAAAAGTGTAACTTGAATTAATATCAAAGTAAAAACTTGACTATCCCCATTCGACTTGCAGGCCTTTAAAACCTATTAAATACCTTTTCTCTAATAAAATTCGTTTTCTTATCGGTCACCACGCTCAAAAAGTGTAACTTGAATTGATGTCAAAGAAAAAACTTGAATATCCCCATTCGACTTGCAGGCCTTTAAAACCTATTAAAATACCTTTTCTCTATTAAAATTTGTTTTCTTATCATTATTGTTATCTTATCATTATTGTTATCTTATTCATTAATATGAAAGAAAAAACTTGAATATCCCCATTCGACTTGCAGGCATTTAAAACCTATTAAATACGTTTTCTCTATTAAAATTTGTTTTCTTATCGGTCACCACGCTCAAAAAGTGTAACTTGAATTAATATCAAAGAAAAAACTTGAATATCCCCATTCGACTTGCAGGCCTTTAAAACCTATTAAAATACCTTTTCTCTATTAAAATTTGTTTTCTTATCATTATTGTTATCTTATCATTATTGTTATCTTAATCATTAATATGAAAGAAAAAACTTGAATATCCCCATTCGACTTGCAGGCATTTAAAACCTATTAAATACGTTTTCTCTATTAAAATTTGTTTTCTTATCGGTCACCACGCTCAAAAAGTGTAACTTGAATTAATATCAAAGAAAAAAATTGAAAATCCCCATTCGACTTGCAGGCCTTAAAACCTATTAAAATACCTTTTCTCTATTAAAATTTGTTTTCTTATCATTATTGTTATCTTATCATTATTGTTATCTTATTCATTAATATCAAAGAAAAACCTTGAATATCCCCATTCGACTTGCAGGCCTTTAAAACCTATTAAATACCTTTTCTCTATTAAAATTTGTTTTATATCGGTCACCACGCTCAAAAAGTGTAACTTGAATTAATATCAAAGAAAAAACTTGAATCTCCCCATTCGACTTGCAGACCTTTAAAACCTATTAAATACCCTTTCTCTATTAAAATTTGTTTTCTTATCGGTGACCACGCTCAAAAAGTGTAACTTGAATTAATATCAAAGAAAAAACTTGAATATCCGCATTCGACTTGCAGGCCTTTAAAACCTATTAAATACCTTTTCTCTATTAAAATTTGTTTTCTTATTGGTCACCACGCTCAAAAAGTGTAACTTGAATTAATATCAATGAAAAAAATTGAATATCCCCATTCGACTTGCAGGCCTTTAAAACCTATTAAAATACCTTTTCTCTATTAAAATTTGTTTTCTTATCATTATTGTTATCTTATCATTATTGTTATCTTATTCATTAATATCAAAGAAAAAACTTGAATGTCCCCATTCGACTTGAAGGCCTTTAAAACCTATTAAATACCTTTTCTCTATTAAAATTTGCTTTCTTATCGGTCACCACGCTCAAAAAGTGTAACTTGAATTAATATCAAAGAAAAAACTTGAATATCCCCATTCGACTTGCAGGCCTGTAAAACCTATTAAAATACCTTTCCTCTATTAAAATTTGTTTTATTATTATTGTTATCTTATTCATTAATATCAAAGAAAAAACTTGAATATCCCCATTCGACTTGCAGGCCTTTAAAATCTATTAAATACCTTTTCTCTATTAAAATTTGTTTTCTTATCGGTGACCACGCTCAAAAAGTGTAACTTGAATTAATATCAAAGAAAAAACTTGAATATCCCCATTCGACTTGCAGGCCTTTAAAACCTATTAAATACCTTTTCTCTATTAATATTTGTTTTCTTATCGGTCACCACGCTCAAAAGTGTAACTTGAATTAATATCAAAGAAAAAAATTGAATATCCCCATTCGACTTGCAGGCCTTTAAAACCTATTAAAATACCTTTTCTCTATTAAAATTTGTTTTCTTATCATTATTGTTATCTTATCATTATTGTTATCTTATTCATTAATATCAAAGAAAAAACTTGAATGTCCCCATTCGACTTGCAGGCCTTTAAAACCTATTAAATACCTTTTCTCTATTAAAATTTGTTTTCTTATCGGTCACCACGCTCAAAAAGTGTAACTTGAATTAATATCAAAGAAAAAACTTGAATATCCCCATTCGACTTGCAGGCCTTTAAAACCTATTAAAATACCTTTTCTCTATTAAAATTTGTTTTATTATTATTGTTATCTTATTCATTAATATCAAAGAAAAAACTTGAATATCCCCATTCGACTTGCAGGCCTTTAAAATCTATTAAATACCTTTTCTCTATTAAAATTTGTTTTCTTATCATTATTGTTATCTTATCATTGTTGTTATCTTATTCATTAATATAAAAGAAAAAACTTGAATATCCCCATTCGACTTGCAGGCATTTAAAACCTATTAAATACGTTTTCTCTATTAAAATTTGTTTTCTTATCGGTCACCACGCTCAAAAAGTGTAACTTGAATTAATATCAAAGAAAAAAATTGAAAATCCCCATTCGACTTGCAGGCCTTAAAACCTATAATAATAACTTTTCTCTATTAAAATTTGTTTTCTTATCATTATTGTTATCTTATCATTATTGTTATCTTATCAAAGAAAAACCTTGAATATCCCCATTCGACTTGCAGGCCTTTAAAACCTATTAAATACCTTTTCTCTATTAAAATTTGTTTTATATCGGTCACCACGCTCAAAAAGTGTAACTTGAATTAATATCAAAGAAGAAACTTGAATCTCCCCATTCGACTTGCAGACCTTTAAAACCTATTAAATACCTTTTCTCTATTAAAATTTGTTTTCTTATCGGTGACCACGCTCAAAAAGTGTAACTTGAATTAATATCAAAGAAAAAACTTGAATATCCGCATTCGACTTGCAGGCCTTTAAAACCTATTAAATACCTTTTCTCTATTAAAATTTGTTTTCTTATCGGTCACCACGCTCAAAAAGTGTAACTTGAATTAATATCAATGAAAAAAATTGAATATCCCCATTCGACTTGCAGGCCTTTAAAACCTATTAAAATACCTTTTCTCTATTAAAATTTGTTTTCTTATCATTATTGTTATCTTATCATTATTGTTATCTTATTCATTAATATCAAAGAAAAAACTTGAATGTCCCCATTCGACTTGAAGGCCTTTAAAACCTATTAAATACCTTTTCTCTATTAAAATTTGTTTTCTTATCATTATTGTTATCTTATTCATTAATATCAAAGAAAAAACTTGAATGTCCCCATTCGACTTGAAGGCCTTTAAAACCTATTAAATACCTTTTCTCTATTAAAATTTGCTTTCTTATCGGTCACCACGCTCAAAAAGTGTAACTTGAACTAATATCAAAGAAAAAACTTGAATATCCCCATTCGACTTGCAGGCCTTTAAAACCTATTAAAATACCTTTCCTCTATTAAAATTTGTTTTATTATTATTGTTATCTTATTCATTAATATCAAAGAAAAAACTTGAATATCCCCATTCGACTTGCAGGCCTTTAAAATCTATTAAATACCTTTTCTCTATTAAAATTTGTTTTCTTATCGGTGACCACGCTCAAAAAGTGTAACTTGAATTAATATCAAAGAAAAAACTTGAATATCCCCATTCGACTTGCAGGCCTTTAAAACCTATTAAATACCTTTTCTCTATTAAAATTTGTTTTCTTATCGGTCACCACGCTCAAAAAGTGTAACTTGAATTAATATCAAAGAAAAAAATTGAATATCCCCATTCGAATTGCAGGCCTTTAAAACCTATTAAAATACCTTTTCTCTATTAAAATTTGCTTTCTTATCGTTATTGTTATCTTATCATTATTGTTATCTTATTCATTAATATGAAAGAAAAAACTTGAATATCCCCATTCGACTTGCAGGCATTTAAAACCTATTAAATACGTTTTCTCTATTAAAATTTGTTTTCTTATCGGTACCACGCTCAAAAAGTGTAACTTGAATTAATATCAAAGAAAAAACTTGAATATCCCCATTCGACTTGCAGGCCTTTAAAACCTATTAAAATACATTTTCTCTATTAAAATTTGTTTTCTTATTATTATTGTTATCTTATCATTATTGTTATCTTATTCATTAATATGAAAGAAAAAACTTGAATATCCCCATTCGACTTGCAGGCATTTAAAACCTATTAAATACGTTTTCTCTATTAAAATTTGTTTTCTTATCGGTCACCACGCTCAAAAAGTGTAACTTGAATTAATATAAAAGAAAAAAATTGAAAATCCCCATTCGACTTGCAGGCCTTAAAACCTATTAAAATACCTTTTCTCTATTAAAATTTGTTTTCTTATCATTATTGTTATCTTATCATTATTGTTATCTTATTTATTAATATAAAAAAAAACCTTGAATATCCCCATTCGACTTGCAGGCCTTTAAAACCTATTAAATACCTTTTCTCTATTAAAATTTGTTTTATATCGGTCACCACGCTCAAAAAGTGTAACTTGAATTAATATCAAAGAAAAAACTTGAATATCCCCATTCGACTTGCAGACCTTTAAAACCTATTAAATACCTTTTCTCTATTAAAATTTGTTTTCTTATCGGTGACCACGCTCAAAAAGTGTAACTTGAATTAATATCAAAGAAAAAACTTGAATATCCCCATTCGACTTGCAGGCCTTTAAAACCTATTAAATACCTTTTCTCTATTAAAATTTGTTTTCTTATCGGTCACCACGCTCAAAAAGTGTAACTTGAATTAATATCAATGAAAAAAATTGAATATCCCCATTCGACTTGCAGGCATTTAAAACCTATTAAAATACCTTCTCTCTATTAAAATTTGTTTTCTTATCATTATTGTTATCTTATCATTATTGTTATCTTATTCATTAATATCAAAGAAAAAACTTGAATGTCCCCATTCGACTTGAAGGCCTTTAAAACCTATTAAATACCTTTTCTCTATTAAAATTTGCTATCTTATCGGTCACCACGCTCAAAAAGTGTAACTTGAATTAATATCAAAGAAAAAAACTTGAATATCCCCATTCGACTTGCAGGCCTTTAAAACCTATTAAAATACCTTTCCTCTATTAAAATTTGTTTTATTATTATTGTTATCTTATTCATTAATATCAAAGAAAAAACTTGAATATCCCCATTCGACTTGCAGGCCTTTAAAACCTATTAAATACCTTTTCTCTATTAAAATTTGTTTTATATCGGTCACCACGCTCAAAAAGTGTAACTTGAATTAATATCAAAGAAGAAACTTGAATCTCCCCATTCGACTTGCAGACCTTTAAAACCTATTAAATACCTTTTCTCTATTAAAATTTGTTTTCTTATCGGTGACCACGCTCAAAAAGAGTAACTTGAATTAATATCAAAGAAAAAACTTGAATATCCGCATTCGACTTGCAGGCCTTTAAAACCTATTAAATACCTTTTCTCTATTAAAATTTGTTTTCTTATCGGTCACCACGCTCAAAAAGTGTAACTTGAATTAATATCAATGAAAAAAATTGAATATCCCCATTCGACTTGCAGGCCTTTAAAACCTATTAAAATACCTTTTCTCTATTAAAATTTGTTTTCTTATCATTATTGTTATCTTATCATTATTGTTATCTTATTCATTAATATCAAAGAAAAAACTTGAATGTCCCCATTCGACTTGAAGGCCTTTAAAACCTATTAAATACCTTTTCTCTATTAAAATTTGCTTTCTTATCGGTCACCACGCTCAAAAAGTGTAACTTGAATTAATATCAAAGAAAAAACTTGAATATCCCCATTCGACTTGCAGGCCTGTAAAACCTATTAAAATACCTTTCCGCTATTAAAATTTGTTTTATTATTATTGTTATCTTATTCATTAATATCAAAGAAAAAACTTGAATATCCCCATTCGACTTGCAGGCCTTTAAAATCTATTAAATACCTTTTCTCTATTAAAATTTGTTTTCTTATCGGTGACCACGCTCAAAAAGAGTAACTTGAATTAATATCAAAGAAAAAACTTGAATATCCCCATTCGACTTGCAGGCCTTTAAAACCTATTAAATACCTTTTCTCTATTAATATTTGTTTTCTTATCGGTCACCACGCTCAAAAGTGTAACTTGAATTAATATCAAAGAAAAAAATTGAATATCCCCATTCGACTTGCAGGCCTTTAAAACCTATTAAAATACCTTTTCTCTATTAAAATTTGTTTTCTTATCATTATTGTTATCTTATCATTATTGTTATCTTATTCATTAATGTCAAAGAAAAAACTTGAATGTCCCCATTCGACTTGCAGGCCTTTAAAACCTATTAAATACCTTTTCTCTATTAAAATTTGTTTTCTTATCGGTCACCACGCTCAAAAAGTGTAACTTGAATTAATATCAAAGAAAAAACTTGAATATCCCCATTCGACTTGCAGGCCTTTAAAACCTATTAAAATACCTTTTCTCTATTAAAATTTGTTTTATTATTATTGTTATCTTATTCATTAATATCAAAGAAAAAACTTGAATATCCCCATTCGACTTGCAGGCCTTTAAAATCTATTAAATACCTTTTCTCTATTAAAATTTGTTTTCTTATCATTATTGTTATCTTATCATTATTGTTATCTTATTCATTAATATGAAAGAAAAAACTTGAATATCCCCATTCGACTTGCAGGCATTTAAAACCTATTAAATACGTTTTCTCTATTAAAATTTGTTTTCTTATCGGTCACCACGCTCAAAAAGTGTAACTTGAATTAATATCAAAGAAAAAAATTGAAAATCCCCATTCGACTTGCAGGCCTTAAAACCTATTAAAATACCTTTTCTCTATTAAAATTTGTTTTCTTATCATTATTGTTATCTTATTCATTAATATCAAAGAAAAAACTTGAATGTCCCCATTCGACTTGAAGGCCTTTAAAACCTATTAAATACCTTTTCTCTATTAAAATTTGCTTTCTTATCGGTCACCACGCTCAAAAAGTGTAACTTGAACTAATATCAAAGAAAAAACTTGAATATCCCCATTCGACTTGCAGGCCTTTAAAACCTATTAAAATACCTTTCCTCTATTAAAATTTGTTTTATTATTATTGTTATCTTATTCATTAATATCAAAGAAAAAACTTGAATATCCCCATTCGACTTGCAGGCCTTTAAAATCTATTAAATACCTTTTCTCTATTAAAATTTGTTTTCTTATCGGTGACCACGCTCAAAAAGTGTAACTTGAATTAATATCAAAGAAAAAACTTGAATATCCCCATTCGACTTGCAGGCCTTTAAAACCTATGAAATACCTTTTCTCTATTAAAATTTGTTTTCTTATCGGTCACCACGCTCAAAAAGTGTAACTTGAATTAATATCAAAGAAAAAAATTGAATATCCCCATTCGACTTGCAGGCCTTTAAAACCTATTAAAATACCTTTTCTCTATTAAAATTTGTTTTCTTATCATTATTGTTATCTTATCATTATTGTTATCTTATTCATTAATATCAAAGAAAAAACTTGAATGTCCTCATTCGACTTGCAGGCCTTTAAAACCTATTAAATACCTTTTCTCTATTAAAATTTGTTTTCTTATCGGTCACCACGCTCAAAAAGTGTAACTTGAATTAATATCAAAGAAAAAACTTGAATATCCCCATTCGACTTGCAGGCCTTTAAAACCTATTAAAATACCTTTTCTCTATTAAAATTTGTTTTATTATTATTGTTATCTTATTCATTAATATCAAAGAAAAAACTTGAATATCCCCATTCGACTTGCAGGCCTTTAAAATCTATTAAATACCTTTTCTCTATTAAAATTTGCTTTCTTATCATTATTGTTATCTTATCATTATTGTTATCTTATTCATTAATATGAAAGAAAAAACTTGAATATCCCCATTCGACTTGCAGGCATTTAAAACCTATTAAATACGTTTTCTCTATTAAAATTTGTTTTCTTATCGGTACCACGCTCAAAAAGTGTAACTTGAATTAATATCAAAGAAAAAACTTGAATATCCCCATTCGACTTGCAGGCCTTTAAAACCTATTAAAATACATTTTCTCTATTAAAATTTGTTTTCTTATTATTATTGTTATCTTATCATTATTGTTATCTTATTCATTAATATGAAAGAAAAAACTTGAATATCCCCATTCGACTTGCAGGCATTTAAAACCTATTAAATACGTTTTCTCTATTAAAATTTGTTTTCTTATCGGTCACCACGCTCAAAAAGTGTAACTTGAATTAATATAAAAGAAAAAAATTGAAAATCCCCATTCGACTTGCAGGCCTTAAAACCTATTAAAATACCTTTTCTCTATTAAAATTTGTTTTCTTATCATTATTGTTATCTTATCATTATTGTTATCTTATTTATTAATATAAAAAAAAACCTTGAATATCCCCATTCGACTTGCAGGCCTTTAAAACCTATTAAATACCTTTTCTCTATTAAAATTTGTTTTATATCAGTCACCACGCTCAAAAAGTGTAACTTGAATTAATATCAAAGAAAAAACTTGAATATCCCCATTCGACTTGCAGACCTTTAAAACCTATTAAATACCTTTTCTCTATTAAAATTTGTTTTCTTATCGGTGACCACGCTCAAAAAGTGTAACTTGAATTAATATCAAAGAAAAAACTTGAATATCCCCATTCGACTTGCAGGCCTTTAAAACCTATTAAATACCTTTTCTCTATTAAAATTTGTTTTCTTATCGGTCACCACGCTCAAAAAGTGTAACTTGAATTAATATCAATGAAAAAAATTGAATATCCCCATTCGACTTGCAGGCCTTTAAAACCTATTAAAATACCTTTTCTCTATTAAAATTTGTTTTCTTTTCATTATTGTTATCTTATCATTATTGTTATCTTATTCATTAATATCAAAGAAAAAACTTGAATGTCCCCATTCGACTTGAAGGCCTTTAAAACCTATTAAATACCTTTTCTCTATTAAAATTTGCTTTCTTATCGGTCACCACGCTCAAAAAGTGTAACTTGAATTAATATCAAAGAAAAAACTTGAATATCCCCATTCGACTTGCAGGCCTGTAAAACCTATTAAAATACCTTTCCGCTATTAAAATTTGTTTTATTATTATTGTTATCTTATTCATTAATATCAAAGAAAAAACTTGAATATCCCCATTCGACTTGCAGGCCTTTAAAATCTATTAAATACCTTTTCTCTATTAAAATTTGTTTTCTTATCGGTGACCACGCTCAAAAAGAGTAACATGAATTAATATCAAAGAAAAAACTTGAATATCCCCATTCGACTTGCAGGCCTTTAAAACCTATTAAATACCTTTTCTCTATTAATATTTGTTTTCTTATCGGTCACCACGCTCAAAAGTGTAACTTGAATTAATATCAAAGAAAAAAATTGAATATCCCCATTCGACTTGCAGGCCTTTAAAACCTATTAAAATACCTTTTCTCTATTAAAATTTGTTTTCTTATCATTATTGTTATCTTATCATTATTGTTATCTTATTCATTAATGTCAAAGAAAAAACTTGAATGTCCCCATTCGACTTGCAGGCCTTTAAAACCTATTAAATACCTTTTCTCTATTAAAATTTGTTTTCTTATCGGTCACCACGCTCAAAAAGTGTAACTTGAATTAATATCAAAGAAAAAACTTGAATATCCCCATTCGACTTGCAGGCCTTTAAAACCTATTAAAATACCTTTTCTCTATTAAAATTTGTTTTATTATTATTGTTATCTTATTCATTAATATCAAAGAAAAAACTTGAATATCCCCATTCGACTTGCAGGCCTTTAAAATCTATTAAATACCTTTTCTCTATTAAAATTTGTTTTCTTATCATTATTGTTATCTTATCATTATTGTTATCTTATTCATTAATATGAAAGAAAAAACTTGAATATCCCCATTCGACTTGCAGGCATTTAAAACCTATTAAATACGTTTTCTCTATTAAAATTTGTTTTCTTATCGGTCACCACGCTCAAAAAGTGTAACTTGAATTAATATCAAAGAAAAAAATTGAAAATCCCCATTCGACTTGCAGGCCTTAAAACCTATTAAAATACCTTTTCTCTATTAAAATTTGTTTTCTTATCATTATTGTTATCTTATTCATTAATATCAAAGAAAAAACTTGAATGTCCCCATTCGACTTGAAGGCCTTTAAAACCTATTAAATACCTTTTCTCTATTAAAATTTGCTTTCTTATCGGTCACCACGCTCAAAAAGTGTAACTTGAACTAATATCAAAGAAAAAACTTGAATATCCCCATTCGACTTGCAGGCCTTTAAAACCTATTAAAATACCTTTCCTCTATTAAAATTTGTTTTATTATTATTGTTATCTTATTCATTAATATCAAAGAAAAAACTTGAATATCCCCATTCGACTTGCAGGCCTTTAAAATCTATTAAATACCTTTTCTCTATTAAAATTTGTTTTCTTATCGGTGACCACGCTCAAAAAGTGTAACTTGAATTAATATCAAAGAAAAAACTTGAATATCCCCATTCGACTTGCAGGCCTTTAAAACCTATTAAATACCTTTTCTCTATTAAAATTTGTTTTCTTATCGGTCACCACGCTCAAAAAGTGTAACTTGAATTAATATCAAAGAAAAAAATTGAATATCCCCATTCGACTTGCAGGCCTTTAAAACCTATTAAAATACCTTTTCTCTATTAAAATTTGTTTTCTTATCATTATTGTTATCTTATCATTATTGTTATCTTATTCATTAATATCAAAGAAAAAACTTGAATGTCCTCATTCGACTTGCAGGCCTTTAAAACCTATTAAATACCTTTTCTCTATTAAAATTTGTTTTCTTATCGGTCACCACGCTCAAAAAGTGTAACTTGAATTAATATCAAAGAAAAAACTTGAATATCCCCATTCGACTTGCAGGCCTTTAAAACCTATTAAAATACCTTTTCTCTATTAAAATTTGTTTTATTATTATTGTTATCTTATTCATTAATATCAAAGAAAAAACTTGAATATCCCCATTCGACTTGCAGGCCTTTAAAATCTATTAAATACCTTTTCTCTATTAAAATTTGCTTTCTTATCATTATTGTTATCTTATCATTATTGTTATCTTATTCATTAATATGAAAGAAAAAACTTGAATATCCCCATTCGACTTGCAGGCATTTAAAACCTATTAAATACGTTTTCTCTATTAAAATTTGTTTTCTTATCGGTACCACGCTCAAAAAGTGTAACTTGAATTAATATCAAAGAAAAAACTTGAATATCCCCATTCGACTTGCAGGCCTTTAAAACCTATTAAAATACATTTTCTCTATTAAAATTTGTTTTCTTATTATTATTGTTATCTTATCATTATTGTTATCTTATTCATTAATATGAAAGAAAAAACTTGAATATCCCCATTCGACTTGCAGGCATTTAAAACCTATTAAATACGTTTTCTCTATTAAAATTTGTTTTCTTATCGGTCACCACGCTCAAAAAGTGTAACTTGAATTAATATAAAAGAAAAAAATTGAAAATCCCCATTCGACTTGCAGGCCTTAAAACCTATTAAAATACCTTTTCTCTATTAAAATTTGTTTTCTTATAATTATTGTTATCTTATCATTATTGTTATCTTATTTATTAATATAAAAAAAAAACCTTGAATATCCCCATTCGACTTGCAGGCCTTTAAAACCTATTAAATACCTTTTCTCTATTAAAATTTGTTTTATATCGGTCACCACGCTCAAAAAGTGTAACTTGAATTAATATCAAAGAAAAAACTTGAATATCCCCATTCGACTTGCAGACCTTTAAAACCTATTAAATACCTTTTCTCTATTAAAATTTGTTTTCTTATCGGTGACCACGCTCAAAAAGTGTAACTTGAATTAATATCAAAGAAAAAACTTGAATATCCCCATTCGACTTGCAGGCCTTTAAAACCTATTAAATACCTTTTCTCTATTAAAATTTGTTTTCTTATCGGTCACCACGCTCAAAAAGTGTAACTTGAATTAATATCAATGAAAAAAATTGAATATCCCCATTCGACTTGCAGGCATTTAAAACCTATTAAAATACCTTCTCTCTATTAAAATTTGTTTTCTTATCATTATTGTTATCTTATCATTATTGTTATCTTATTCATTAATATCAAAGAAAAAACTTGAATGTCCCCATTCGACTTGAAGGCCTTTAAAACCTATTAAATACCTTTTCTCTATTAAAATTTGCTATCTTATCGGTCACCACGCTCAAAAAGTGTAACTTGAATTAATATCAAAGAAAAAAACTTGAATATCCCCATTCGACTTGCAGGCCTTTAAAACCTATTAAAATACCTTTCCTCTATTAAAATTTGTTTTATTATTATTGTTATCTTATTCATTAATATCAAAGAAAAAACTTGAATATCCCCATTCGACTTGCAGGCCTTTAAAATCTATTAAATACCTTTTCTCAATAAAATTTGTTTTCTTATCGGTGACCACGCTCAAAAAGTGTAACTTGAATTAATATCAAAGAAAAAACTTGAATATCCCCATTCGACTTGCAGGCCTTTAAAACCTATTAAATACCTTTTCTCTATTAAAATTTGTTTTCTTATCGGTCACCACGCTCAAAAAGTGTAACTTGAATTAATATCAAAGAAAAAAATTGAATATCCCCATTCGACTTGCAGGCCTTTAAAACCTATTAAAATACCTTTTCTCTATTAAAATTTGTTTTATTATTATTGTCATCTTATTCATTAATATCAAAGAAAAAACTTGAATATCCCCATTCGACTTGCAGGCCTTTAAAATCTATTAAATACCTTTTCTCTATTAAAATTTGTTTTCTTATCGGTCACCACGCTCAAAAAGTGTAACTTGAATTAATATCAAAGAAAAAAATTGAATATCCCCATTCGACTTGCAGGCCTTTAAAACCTATTAAATACCTTTTCTCTATTAAAATTTGTTTTCTTATCGGTCACCACGCTCAAAAAGTGTAACTTGAATTAATATCAAAGAAAAAAATTGAATATCCCCATTCGACTTGCAGGCCTTTAAAACCTATTAAAATACCTTTTCTCTATTAAAATTTGTTTTCTTATCATTATTGTTATCTTATCATTATTGTTATCTTATTCATTAATATCAAAGAAAAAACTTGAATGTCCTCATTCGACTTGCAGGCCTTTAAAACCTATTAAATACCTTTTCTCTATTAAAATTTGTTTTCTTATCGGTCACCACGCTCAAAAAGTGTAACTTGAATTAATATCAAAGAAAAAACTTGAATATCCCCATTCGACTTGCAGGCCTTTAAAACCTATTAAAATACCCTTTCTCTATTAAAATTTGTTTTATTATTATTGTTATCTTATTCATTAATATCAAAGAAAAAACTTGAATATCCCCATTCGACTTGCAGGCCTTTAAAATCTATTAAATACCTTTTCTCTATTAAAATTTGCTTTCTTATCATTATTGTTATCTTATCATTATTGTTATCTTATTCATTAATATGAAAGAAAAAACTTGAATATCCCCATTCGACTTGCAGGCATTTAAAACCTATTAAATACGTTTTCTCTACTAAAATTTGTTTTCTTATCGGTACCACGCTCAAAAAGTGTAACTTGAATTAATATCAAAGAAAAAACTTGAATATCCCCATTCGACTTGCAGGCCTTTAAAACCTATTAAAATACATTTTCTCTATTAAAATTTGTTTTCTTATTATTATTGTTATCTTATCATTATTGTTATCTTATTCATTAATATGAAAGAAAAAACTTGAATATCCCCATTCGACTTGCAGGCATTTAAAACCTATTAAATACGTTTTCTCTATTAACATTTGTTTTCTTATCGGTCACCACGCTCAAAAAGTGTAACTTGAATTAATATCAAAGAAAAAAATTGAAAATCCCCATTCGACTTGCAGGCCTTAAAACCTATTAAAATACCTTTTCTCTATTAAAATTTGTTTTCTTATCATTATTGTTATCTTATCATTATTGTTATCTTATTTATTAATATAAAAAAAAAAACTTGAATATCCCCATTCGACTTGCAGGCCTTTAAAACCTATTAAATACCTTTTCTCTATTAAAATTTGTTTTATATCGGTCACCACGCTCAAAAAGTGTAACTTGAATTAATATCAAAGAAAAAACTTGAATATCCCCATTCGACTTGCAGACCTTTAAAACCTATTAAATACCTTTTCTCTATTAAAATTTGTTTTCTTATCGGTGACCACGCTCAAAAAGTGTAACTTGAATTAATATCAAAGAAAAAACTTGAATATCCCCATTCGACTTGCAGGCCTTTAAAACCTATTAAATACCTTTTCTCTATTAAAATTTGTTTTCTTATCGGTCACCACGCTCAAAAAGTGTAACTTGAATTAATATCAATGAAAAAAATTGAATATCCCCTTTCGACTTGCAGGCCTTTAAAACCTATTAAAATACCTTTTCTCTATTAAAATTTGTTTTCTTATCATTATTGTTATCTTATCATTATTGTTATCTTATTCATTAATATCAAAGAAAAAACTTGAATGTCCCCATTCGACTTGAAGGCCTTTAAAACCTATTAAATACCTTTTCTCTATTAAAATTTGCTATCTTATCGGTCACCACGCTCAAAAAGTGTAACTTGAATTAATATCAAAGAAAAAAACTTGAATATCCCCATTCGACTTGCAGGCCTTTAAAACCTATTAAAATACCTTTCCTCTATTAAAATTTGTTTTATTATTATTGTTAACTTATTCATTAATATCAAAGAAAAAACTTGAATATCCCCATTCGACTTGCAGGCCTTTAAAATCTATTAAATACCTTTTCTCTATTAAAATTTGTTTTCTTATCGGTGACCACGCTCAAAAAGTGTAACTTGAATTAATATCAAAGAAAAAACTTGAATATCCCCATTCGACTTCCAGGCCTTTAAAACCTATTAAATACCTTTTCTCTATTAAAATTTGTTTTCTCATCGGTCACCACGCTCAAAAAGTGTAACTTGAATTAATATCAAAGAAAAAAATTGAATATCCCCATTCGACTTGCAGGCCTTTAAAACCTATTAAAATACCTTTTCTCTATTAAAATTTGTTTTATTATTATTGTTATCTTATTCATTAATATCAAAGAAAAAACTTGAATATCCCCATTCGACTTGCAGGCCTTTAAAATCTATTAAATACCTTTTCTCTATTAAAATTTGTTTTCTTATCGGTCACCACGCTCAAAAAGTGTATCTTGAATTAATATCAAAGAAAAAACTTGAATATCCCCATTCGACTTGCAGGCCTTTAAAACCTATTAAAATACCTTTTCTCTATTAAAATTTGTTTTATTATTATTGTTATCTTATTCATTAATATGAAAGAAAAAACTTGAATATCCCCATTCGACTTGCAGGCCTTTAAAATCTATTAAATACCTTTTCTCTATTAAAATTTGTTTTCTTATCATTATTGTTATCTTATCATTATTGTTATCTTATTCATTAATATGAAAGAAAAAACTTGAATATCCCCATTCGACTTGCAGGCATTTAAAACCTATTAAATACGTTTTCTCTATTAAAATTTGTTTTCTTATCGGTCACCACGCTCAAAAAGTGTAACTTGAATTAATATCAAAGAAAAAAATTGAAAATCCCCATTCGACTTGCAGGCCTTAAAACCTATTAAAATACCTTTTCTCTATTAAAATTTGTTTTCTTATCATTATTGTTATCTTATCATTATTGTTATCTTATTCATTAATATCAAAGAAAAAACTTGAATGTCCCCATTCGACTTGAAGGCCTTTAAAACCTATTAAATACCTTTTCTCTATTAAAATTTGCTTTCTTATCGGTCACCACGCTCAAAAAGTGTAACTTGAACTAATATCAAAGAAAAAACTTGAATATCCCCATTCGACTTGCAGGCCTTTAAAACCTATTAAAATACCTTTCCTCTATTAAAATTTGTTTTATTATTATTGTTATCTTATTCATTAATATCAAAGAAAAAACTTGAATATCCCCATTCGACTTGCAGGCCTTTAAAATCTATTAAATACCTTTCCTCTATTAAAATTTGTTTTCTTATCGGTGACCACGCTCAAAAAGTGTAACTTGAATTAATATCAAAGAAAAAACTTGAATATCCCCATTCGACTTGCAGGCCTTTAAAACCTATTAAATACCTTTTCTCTATTAAAATTTGTTTTCTTATCGGTCACCACGCTCAAAAAGTGTAACTTGAATTAATATCAAAGAAAAAAATTGAATATCCCCATTCGAATGCAGGCCTTTAAAACCTATTAATATACCTTTTCTCTATTAAAATTTGTTTTCTTATCATTATTGTTATCTTATCATTATTGTTATCTTATTCATTAATATCAAAGAAAAAACTTGAATGTCCTCATTCGACTTGCAGGCCTTTAAAACCTATTAAATACCTTTTCTCTATTAAAATTTGTTTTCTTATCGGTCACCACGCTCAAAAAGTGTAACTTGAATTAATATCAAAGAAAAAACTTGAATATCCCCATTCGACTTGCAGGCCTTTAAAACCTATTAAAATACCTTTTCTCTATTAAAATTTGTTTTATTATTATTGTTATCTTATTCATTAATATCAAAGAAAAAACTTGAATATCCCCATTCGACTTGCAGGCCTTTAAAATCTATTAAATACCTTTTCTCTATTAAAATTTGCTTTCTTATCATTATTGTTATCTTATCATTATTGTTATCTTATTCATTAATATGAAAGAAAAAACTTGAATATCCCCATTCGACTTGCAGGCATTTAAAACCTATTAAATACGTTTTCTCTATTAAAATTTGTTTTCTTATCGGTACCACGCTCAAAAACTGTAACTTGAATTAATATCAAAGAAAAAACTTGAATATCCCCATTCGACTTGCAGGCCTTTAAAACCTATTAAAATACATTTTCTCTATTAAAATTTGTTTTCTTATTATTATTGTTATCTTATCATTATTGTTATCTTATTCATTAATATGAAAGAAAAAACTTGAATATCCCCATTCGACTTGCAGGCATTTAAAACCTATTAAATACGTTTTCTCTATTAAAATTTGTTTTCTTATCGGTCACCACGCTCAAAAAGTGTAACTTGAATTAATATCAAAGAAAAAAATTGAAAATCCCCATTCGACTTGCAGGCCTTAAAACCTATTAAAATACCTTTTCTCTATTAAAATTTGTTTTCTTATCATTATTGTTATCTTATCATTATTGTTATCTTATTTATTAATATAAAAAAAAAAACCTTGAATATCCCCATTCGACTTGCAGGCCTTTAAAACCTATTAAATACCTTTTCTCTATTAAAATTTGTTTTATATCGGTCACCACGCTCAAAAAGTGTAACTTGAATTAATATCAAAGAAAAAACTTGAATATCCCCATTCGACTTGCAGACCTTTAAAACCTATTAAATACCTTTTCTCTATTAAAATTTGTTTTCTTATCGGTGACCACGCTCAAAAAGTGTAACTTGAATTAATATCAAAGAAAAAACTTGAATATCCCCATTCGACTTGCAGGCCTTTAAAACCTATTAAATACCTTTTCTCTATTAAAATTTGTTTTCTTATCGGTCACCATGCTCAAAAAGTGTAACTTGAATTAATATCAATGAAAAAAATTGAATATCCCCATTCGACTTGCAGGCCTTTAAAACCTATTAAAATACCTTTTCTCTATTAAAATTTGTTTTCTTATCATTATTGTTATCTTATCATTATTGTTATCTTATCATTATTGTTATCTTATTCATTAATATCAAAGAAAAAACTTGAATGTCCCCATTCGACTTGAAGGCCTTTAAAACCTATTAAATACCTTTTCTCTATTAAAATTTGCTTTCTTATCGGTCACCACGCTCAAAAAGTGTAACTTGAATTAATATCAAAGAAAAAACTTGAATATCCCCATTCGACTTGCAGGCCTTTAAAACCTATTAAAATACCTTTCCTCTATTAAAATTTGTTTTATTATTATTGTTATCTTATTCATTAATATCAAAGAAAAAACTTGAATATCCCCATTCGACTTGCAGGCCTTTAAAATCTATTAAATACCTTTTCTCTATTAAAATTTGTTTTCTTATCGGTGACCACGCTCAAAAAGTGTAACTTGAATTAATATCAAAGAAAAAACTTGAATATCCCCATTCGACTTGCAGGCCTTTAAAACCTATTAAATACCTTTTCTCTATTAAAATTTGTTTTCTTATCGGTCACCACGCTCAAAAAGTGTAACTTGAATTAATATCAAAGAAAAAAATTGAATATCCCCATTCGACTTGCAGGCCTTTAAAACCTATTAAAATACCTTTTCTCTATTAAAATTTGTTTTATTATTATTGTTATCTTATTCATTAATATCAAAGAAAAAACTTGAATATCCCCATTCGACTTGCAGGCCTTTAAAATCTATTAAATACCTTTTCTCTATTAAAATTTGTTTTCTTATCATTATTGTTATCTTATCATTATTGTTATCTTATTCATTAATATGAAAGAAAAAACTTGAATATCCCCATTCGACTTGCAGGCATTTAAAACCTATTAAATACGTTTTCTCTATTAAAATTTGTTTTCTTATCGGTCACCACGCTCAAAAATTTTAACTTGAATTAATATCAAAGAAAAAAATTGAAAATCCCCATTCGACTTGCAGGCCTTAAAACCTATTAAAATACCTTTTCTCTATTAAAATTTGTTTTCTTATCATTATTGTTATCTTAACATTATTGTTATCTTATTCATTAATATCAAAGAAAAACCTTGAATATCCCCATTCGACTTGCAGGCCTTTAAAACCTATTAAATACCTTTTCTCTATTAAAATTTGTTTCATATCGGTCACCACGCTCAAAAAGTGTAACTTGAATCAATATCAAAGAAAAAACTTGAATATCCCCATTCGACTTGCAGACCTTTAAAACCTATTAAATACCTTTTCTCTATTGAAATTTGTTTTCTTATCGGTGACCACGCTCAAAAAGTGTAACTTGAATTAATATCAAAGAAAAAACTTGAATATCCCCATTCGACTTGCAGGCCTTTAAAACCTATTAAATACCTTTTCTCTATTAAAATTTGTTTTCTTATCGGTCACCACGCTCAAAAAGTGTAACTTGAATTAATATCAATGAAAAAAATTGAATATCCCCATTCGACTTGCAGGCCTTTAAAACCTATTAAAATACCTTTTCTCTATTAAAATTTGTTTTCTTATCATTATTGTTATCTTATCATTATTGTTATCTTATCATTATTGTTATCTTATTCATTAATATCAAAGAAAAAACTTGAATGTCCCCATTCGACTTGAAGGCCTTTAAAACCTATTAAATACCTTTTCTCTATTAAAATTTGCTTTCTTATCGGTCACCACGCTCAAAAAGTGTAACTTGAATTAACGTCAAAGAAAAAACTTGAATATCCCCATTCGACTTGCAGGCCTTTAAAACCTATTAAAATACCTTTCCTCTATTAAAATTTGTTTTATTATTATTGTTATCTTATTCATTAATATCAAAGAAAAAACTTGAATATCCCCATTCGACTTGCAGGCCTTTAAAATCTATTAAATACCTTTTCTCTATTAAAATTTGTTTTCTTATCGGTGACCACGCTCAAAAAGTGTAACTTGAATTAATATCAAAGAAAAAACTTGAATATCCCCATTCGACTTGCAGGCCTTTAAAACCTGTTAAATACCTTTTCTCTATTAAAATTTGTTTTCTTATCGGTCACCACGCTCAAAAAGTGTAACTTGAATTAATATCAAAGAAAAAAATTGAATATCCCCATTCGACTTGCATGCCTTTAAAACCTATTAATATACCTTTTCTCTATTAAAATTTGTTTTCTTATCATTATTGTTATCTTATCATTATTGTTATCTTATTCATTAATATGAAAGAAAAAACTTGAATGTCCCCAATCGACTTGCAGGCCTTTAAAACCTATTAAATACCTTTTCTCTATTAAAATTTGTTTTCTTATCGGTCACCACGCTCAAAAAGTGTAACTTGAATTAATATAAAAGAAAAAAATTGAAAATCCCCATTCGACTTGCAGGCCTTAAAACCTATTAAAATACCTTTTCTCTATTAAAATTTGTTTTCTTATAATTATTGTTATCTTATCATTATTGTTATCTTATTTATTAATATAAAAAAAAAACCTTGAATATCCCCATTCGACTTGCAGGCCTTTAAAACCTATTAAATACCTTTTCTCTATTAAAATTTGTTTTATATCGGTCACCACGCTCAAAAAGTGTAACTTGAATTAATATCAAAGAAAAAACTTGAATATCCCCATTCGACTTGCAGACCTTTAAAACCTATTAAATACCTTTTCTCTATTAAAATTTGTTTTCTTATCGGTGACCACGCTCAAAAAGTGTAACTTGAATTAATATCAAAGAAAAAACTTGAATATCCCCATTCGACTTGCAGGCCTTTAAAACCTATTAAATACCTTTTCTCTATTAAAATTTGTTTTCTTATCGGTCACCACGCTCAAAAAGTGTAACTTGAATTAATATCAATGAAAAAAATTGAATATCCCCATTCGACTTGCAGGCATTTAAAACCTATTAAAATACCTTCTCTCTATTAAAATTTGTTTTCTTATCATTATTGTTATCTTATCATTATTGTTATCTTATTCATTAATATCAAAGAAAAAACTTGAATGTCCCCATTCGACTTGAAGGCCTTTAAAACCTATTAAATACCTTTTCTCTATTAAAATTTGCTATCTTATCGGTCACCACGCTCAAAAAGTGTAACTTGAATTAATATCAAAGAAAAAAACTTGAATATCCCCATTCGACTTGCAGGCCTTTAAAACCTATTAAAATACCTTTCCTCTATTAAAATTTGTTTTATTATTATTGTTATCTTATTCATTAATATCAAAGAAAAAACTTGAATATCCCCATTCGACTTGCAGGCCTTTAAAATCTATTAAATACCTTTTCTCAATAAAATTTGTTTTCTTATCGGTGACCACGCTCAAAAAGTGTAACTTGAATTAATATCAAAGAAAAAACTTGAATATCCCCATTCGACTTGCAGGCCTTTAAAACCTATTAAATACCTTTTCTCTATTAAAATTTGTTTTCTTATCGGTCACCACGCTCAAAAAGTGTAACTTGAATTAATATCAAAGAAAAAAATTGAATATCCCCATTCGACTTGCAGGCCTTTAAAACCTATTAAAATACCTTTTCTCTATTAAAATTTGTTTTATTATTATTGTCATCTTATTCATTAATATCAAAGAAAAAACTTGAATATCCCCATTCGACTTGCAGGCCTTTAAAATCTATTAAATACCTTTTCTCTATTAAAATTTGTTTTCTTATCGGTCACCACGCTCAAAAAGTGTAACTTGAATTAATATCAAAGAAAAAAATTGAATATCCCCATTCGACTTGCAGGCCTTTAAAACCTATTAAATACCTTTTCTCTATTAAAATTTGTTTTCTTATCGGTCACCACGCTCAAAAAGTGTAACTTGAATTAATATCAAAGAAAAAAATTGAATATCCCCATTCGACTTGCAGGCCTTTAAAACCTATTAAAATACCTTTTCTCTATTAAAATTTGTTTTCTTATCATTATTGTTATCTTATCATTATTGTTATCTTATTCATTAATATCAAAGAAAAAACTTGAATGTCCTCATTCGACTTGCAGGCCTTTAAAACCTATTAAATACCTTTTCTCTATTAAAATTTGTTTTCTTATCGGTCACCACGCTCAAAAAGTGTAACTTGAATTAATATCAAAGAAAAAACTTGAATATCCCCATTCGACTTGCAGGCCTTTAAAACCTATTAAAATACCCTTTCTCTATTAAAATTTGTTTTATTATTATTGTTATCTTATTCATTAATATCAAAGAAAAAACTTGAATATCCCCATTCGACTTGCAGGCCTTTAAAATCTATTAAATACCTTTTCTCTATTAAAATTTGCTTTCTTATCATTATTGTTATCTTATCATTATTGTTATCTTATTCATTAATATGAAAGAAAAAACTTGAATATCCCCATTCGACTTGCAGGCATTTAAAACCTATTAAATACGTTTTCTCTACTAAAATTTGTTTTCTTATCGGTACCACGCTCAAAAAGTGTAACTTGAATTAATATCAAAGAAAAAACTTGAATATCCCCATTCGACTTGCAGGCCTTTAAAACCTATTAAAATACATTTTCTCTATTAAAATTTGTTTTCTTATTATTATTGTTATCTTATCATTATTGTTATCTTATTCATTAATATGAAAGAAAAAACTTGAATATCCCCATTCGACTTGCAGGCATTTAAAACCTATTAAATACGTTTTCTCTATTAACATTTGTTTTCTTATCGGTCACCACGCTCAAAAAGTGTAACTTGAATTAATATCAAAGAAAAAAATTGAAAATCCCCATTCGACTTGCAGGCCTTAAAACCTATTAAAATACCTTTTCTCTATTAAAATTTGTTTTCTTATCATTATTGTTATCTTATCATTATTGTTATCTTATTTATTAATATTAAAAAAAAAACTTGAATATCCCCATTCGACTTGCAGGCCTTTAAAACCTATTAAATACCTTTTCTCTATTAAAATTTGTTTTATATCGGTCACCACGCTCAAAAAGTGTAACTTGAATTAATATCAAAGAAAAAACTTGAATATCCCCATTCGACTTGCAGACCTTTAAAACCTATTAAATACCTTTTCTCTATTAAAATTTGTTTTCTTATCGGTGACCACGCTCAAAAAGTGTAACTTGAATTAATATCAAAGAAAAAACTTGAATATCCCCATTCGACTTGCAGGCCTTTAAAACCTATTAAATACCTTTTCTCTATTAAAATTTGTTTTCTTATCGGTCACCACGCTCAAAAAGTGTAACTTGAATTAATATCAATGAAAAAAATTGAATATCCCCTTTCGACTTGCAGGCCTTTAAAACCTATTAAAATACCTTTTCTCTATTAAAATTTGTTTTCTTATCATTATTGTTATCTTATCATTATTGTTATCTTATTCATTAATATCAAAGAAAAAACTTGAATGTCCCCATTCGACTTGAAGGCCTTTAAAACCTATTAAATACCTTTTCTCTATTAAAATTTGCTATCTTATCGGTCACCACGCTCAAAAAGTGTAACTTGAATTAATATCAAAGAAAAAAACTTGAATATCCCCATTCGACTTGCAGGCCTTTAAAACCTATTAAAATACCTTTCCTCTATTAAAATTTGTTTTATTATTATTGTTAACTTATTCATTAATATCAAAGAAAAAACTTGAATATCCCCATTCGACTTGCAGGCCTTTAAAATCTATTAAATACCTTTTCTCTATTAAAATTTGTTTTCTTATCGGTGACCACGCTCAAAAAGTGTAACTTGAATTAATATCAAAGAAAAAACTTGAATATCCCCATTCGACTTCCAGGCCTTTAAAACCTATTAAATACCTTTTCTCTATTAAAATTTGTTTTCTCATCGGTCACCACGCTCAAAAAGTGTAACTTGAATTAATATCAAAGAAAAAAATTGAATATCCCCATTCGACTTGCAGGCCTTTAAAACCTATTAAAATACCTTTTCTCTATTAAAATTTGTTTTATTATTATTGTTATCTTATTCATTAATATCAAAGAAAAAACTTGAATATCCCCATTCGACTTGCAGGCCTTTAAAATCTATTAAATACCTTTTCTCTATTAAAATTTGTTTTCTTATCGGTCACCACGCTCAAAAAGTGTATCTTGGATTAATATCAAAGAAAAAACTTGAATATCCCCATTCGACTTGCAGGCCTTTAAAACCTATTAAAATACCTTTTCTCTATTAAAATTTGTTTTATTATTATTGTTATCTTATTCATTAATATGAAAGAAAAAACTTGAATATCCCCATTCGACTTGCAGGCCTTTAAAATCTATTAAATACCTTTTCTCTATTAAAATTTGTTTTCTTATCATTATTGTTATCTTATCATTATTGTTATCTTATTCATTAATATGAAAGAAAAAACTTGAATATCCCCATTCGACTTGCAGGCATTTAAAACCTATTAAATACGTTTTCTCTATTAAAATTTGTTTTCTTATCGGTCACCGAGCTCAAAAAGTGTAACTTGAATTAATATCAAAGAAAAAAATTGAAAATCCCCATTCGACTTGCAGGCCTTAAAACCTATTAAAATACCTTTTCTCTATTAAAAATTGTTTTCTTATCATTATTGTTATCTTATCATTATTGTTATCTTATTCATTAATATCAAAGAAAAAACTTGAATGTCCCCATTCGACTTGAAGGCCTTTAAAACCTATTAAATACCTTTTCTCTATTAAAATTTGCTTTCTTATCGGTCACCACGCTCAAAAAGTGTAACTTGAACTAATATCAAAGAAAAAACTTGAATATCCCCATTCGACTTGCAGGCCTTTAAAACCTATTAAAATACCTTTCCTCTATTAAAATTTGTTTTATTATTATTGTTATCTTATTCATTAATATCAAAGAAAAAACTTGAATATCCCCATTCGACTTGCAGGCCTTTAAAATCTATTAAATACCTTTCCTCTATTAAAATTTGTTTTCTTATCGGTGACCACGCTCAAAAAGTGTAACTTGAATTAATATCAAAGAAAAAACTTGAATATCCCCATTCGACTTGCAGGCCTTTAAAACCTATTAAATACCTTTTCTCTATTAAAATTTGTTTTCTTATCGGTCACCACGCTCAAAAAGTGTAACTTGAATTAATATCAAAGAAAAAAATTGAATATCCCCATTCGACTTGCAGGCCTTTAAAACCTATTAATATACCTTTTCTCTATTAAAATTTGTTTTCTTATCATTATTGTTATCTTATCATTATTGTTATCTTATTCATTAATATCAAAGAAAAAACTTGAATGTCCTCATTCGACTTGCAGGCCTTTAAAACCTATTAAATACCTTTTCTCTATTAAAATTTGTTTTCTTATCGGTCACCACGCTCAAAAAGTGTAACTTGAATTAATATCAAAGAAAAAACTTGAATATCCCCATTCGACTTGCAGGCCTTTAAAACCTATTAAAATACCTTTTCTCTATTAAAATTTGTTTTATTATTATTGTTATCTTATTCATTAATATCAAAGAAAAAACTTGAATATCCCCATTCGACTTGCAGGCCTTTAAAATCTATTAAATACCTTTTCTCTATTAAAATTTGCTTTCTTATCATTATTGTTATCTCATCATTATTGTTATCTTATTCATTAATATGAAAGAAAAAACTTGAATATCCCCATTCGACTTGCAGGCATTTAAAACCTATTAAATACGTTTTCTCTATTAAAATTTGTTTTCTTATCGGTACCACGCTCAAAAACTGTAACTTGAATTAATATCAAAGAAAAAACTTGAATATCCCCATTCGACTTGCAGGCCTTTAAAACCTATTAAAATACATTTTCTCTATTAAAATTTGTTTTCTTATTATTATTGTTATCTTATCATTATTGTTATCTTATTCATTAATATGAAAGAAAAAACTTGAATATCCCCATTCGACTTGCAGGCATTTAAAACCTATTAAATACGTTTTCTCTATTAAAATTTGTTTTCTTATCGGTCACCACGCTCAAAAAGTGTAACTTGAATTAATATCAAAGAAAAAAATTGAAAATCCCCATTCGACTTGCAGGCCTTAAAACCTATTAAAATACCTTTTCTCTATTAAAATTTGTTTTCTTATCATTATTGTTATCTTATCATTATTGTTATCTTATTTATTAATATAAAAAAAAAAACCTTGAATATCCCCATTCGACTTGCAGGCCTTTAAAACCTATTAAATACCTTTTCTCTATTAAAATTTGTTTTATATCGGTCACCACGCTCAAAAAGTGTAACTTGAATTAATATCAAAGAAAAAACTTGAATATCCCCATTCGACTTGCAGACCTTTAAAACCTATTAAATACCTTTTCTCTATTAAAATTTGTTTTCTTATCGGTGACCACGCTCAAAAAGTGTAACTTGAATTAATATCAAAGAAAAAACTTGAATATCCCCATTCGACTTGCAGGCCTTTAAAACCTATTAAATACCTTTTCTCTATTAAAATTTGTTTTCTTATCGGTCACCATGCTCAAAAAGTGTAACTTGAATTAATATCAATGAAAAAAATTGAATATCCCCATTCGACTTGCAGGCCTTTAAAACCTATTAAAATACCTTTTCTCTATTAAAATTTGTTTTCTTATCATTATTGTTATCTTATCATTATTGTTATCTTATCATTATTGTTATCTTATTCATTAATATCAAAGAAAAAACTTGAATGTCCCCATTCGACTTGAAGGCCTTTAAAACCTATTAAATACCTTTTCTCTATTAAAATTTGCTTTCTTATCGGTCACCACGCTCAAAAAGTGTAACTTGAATTAATATCAAAGAAAAAACTTGAATATCCCCATTCGACTTGCAGGCCTTTAAAACCTATTAAAATACCTTTCCTCTATTAAAATTTGTTTTATTATTATTGTTATCTTATTCATTAATATCAAAGAAAAAACTTGAATATCCCCATTCGACTTGCAGGCCTTTAAAATCTATTAAATACCTTTTCTCTATTAAAATTTGTTTTCTTATCGGTGACCACGCTCAAAAAGTGTAACTTGAATTAATATCAAAGAAAAAACTTGAATATCCCCATTCGACTTGCAGGCCTTTAAAACCTATTAAATACCTTTTCTCTATTAAAATTTGTTTTCTTATCGGTCACCACGCTCAAAAAGTGTAACTTGAATTAATATCAAAGAAAAAAATTGAATATCCCCATTCGACTTGCAGGCCTTTAAAACCTATTAAAATACCTTTTCTCTATTAAAATTTGTTTTATTATTATTGTTATCTTATTCATTAATATCAAAGAAAAAACTTGAATATCCCCATTCGACTTGCAGGCCTTTAAAATCTATTAAATACCTTTTCTCTATTAAAATTTGTTTTCTTATCATTATTGTTATCTTATCATTATTGTTATCTTATTCATTAATATGAAAGAAAAAACTTGAATATCCCCATTCGACTTGCAGGCATTTAAAACCTATTAAATACGTTTTCTCTATTAAAATTTGTTTTCTTATCGGTCACCACGCTCAAAAATTTTAACTTGAATTAATATCAAAGAAAAAAATTGAAAATCCCCATTCGACTTGCAGGCCTTAAAACCTATTAAAATACCTTTTCTCTATTAAAATTTGTTTTCTTATCATTATTGTTATCTTAACATTATTGTTATCTTATTCATTAATATCAAAGAAAAACCTTGAATATCCCCATTCGACTTGCAGGCCTTTAAAACCTATTAAATACCTTTTCTCTATTAAAATTTGTTTCATATCGGTCACCACGCTCAAAAAGTGTAACTTGAATCAATATCAAAGAAAAAACTTGAATATCCCCATTCGACTTGCAGACCTTTAAAACCTATTAAATACCTTTTCTCTATTGAAATTTGTTTTCTTATCGGTGACCACGCTCAAAAAGTGTAACTTGAATTAATATCAAAGAAAAAACTTGAATATCCCCATTCGACTTGCAGGCCTTTAAAACCTATTAAATACCTTTTCTCTATTAAAATTTGTTTTCTTATCGGTCACCACGCTCAAAAAGTGTAACTTGAATTAATATCAATGAAAAAAATTGAATATCCCCATTCGACTTGCAGGCCTTTAAAACCTATTAAAATACCTTTTCTCTATTAAAATTTGTTTTCTTATCATTATTGTTATCTTATCATTATTGTTATCTTATTCATTAATATCAAAGAAAAAACTTGAATGTCCCCATTCGACTTGAAGGCCTTTAAAACCTATTAAATACCTTTTCTCTATTAAAATTTGCTTTCTTATCGGTCACCACGCTCAAAAAGTGTAACTTGAATTAACGTCAAAGAAAAAACTTGAATATCCCCATTCGACTTGCAGGCCTTTAAAACCTATTAAAATACCTTTCCTCTATTAAAATTTGTTTTATTATTATTGTTATCTTATTCATTAATATCAAAGAAAAAACTTGAATATCCCCATTCGACTTGCAGGCCTTTAAAATCTATTAAATACCTTTTCTCTATTAAAATTTGTTTTCTTATCGGTGACCACGCTCAAAAAGTGTAACTTGAATTAATATCAAAGAAAAAACTTGAATATCCCCATTCGACTTGCAGGCCTTTAAAACCTGTTAAATACCTTTTCTCTATTAAAATTTGTTTTCTTATCGGTCACCACGCTCAAAAAGTGTAACTTGAATTAATATCAAAGAAAAAAATTGAATATCCCCATTCGACTTGCATGCCTTTAAAACCTATTAATATACCTTTTCTCTATTAAAATTTGTTTTCTTATCATTATTGTTATCTTATCATTATTGTTATCTTATTCATTAATATGAAAGAAAAAACTTGAATGTCTCCAATCGACTTGCAGGCCTTTAAAACCTATTAAATACCTTTTCTCTATTAAAATTTGTTTTCTTATCGGTCACCACGCTCAAAAAGTGTAACTTGAATTAATATCAAAGAAAAAACTTGAATATCCCCATTCGACTTGCAGGCCTTTAAAACCTATTAAAATACCTTTTCTCTATTAAAATTTGTTTTCTTATCATTATTGTTATCTTATCATTTTTGTTATCTTATTCATTAATATGAAAGAAAAAAACTTGAATATCCCCATTCGACTTGCAGGCATTTAAAACCTATTAAATACGTTTTCTCTATTAAAATTTGTTTTCTTATCGCTCACCACGCTCAAAAAGTGTAACTTAAATTAATATCAAAGAAAAAACTTGAATATCCCCATTCGACTTGCAGGCCTTTAAAACCTATTAAAATACCTTTTCTCTATTAAAATTTGTTTTCTTATCATTATTGTTATCTTATCATTATTGTTATCTTATCATTATTGTTATCTTATTCATTAATATGAAAGAAAAAACTTGAATATCCCCATTCGACTTGCAGGCATTTAAAACCTATTAAATACGTTTTCTCTATTAAAATTTGTTTTCTTATCGGTCACCACGCTCAAAAAGTGTAACTTGAATTAATATCAAAGAAAAAAATTGAAAATCCCCATTCGACTTTCAGGCCTTAAAACCTATTAAAATACCTTTTCTCTATTAAAATTTGTTTTCTTATCATTATTGTTATCTTATCATTATTGTTATCTTATTCATTAATATCAAAGCAAAACCTTGAATATCCCCATTCGACTTGCAGGCCTTTAAAACCTATTAAATACCTTTTCTCTATTAAAATTTGTTTTATATCGGTCACCACGCTCAAAAAGTGTAACTTGAATTAATATCAAAGAAAAAACTTGAATATCCCCATTCGACTTGCAGACCTTTAAAACCTATTAAATACCTTTTCTCTATTAAAATTTGTTTTCTTATCGGTGACCACGCTCAAAAAGTGTAACTTGAATTAATATCAAAGAAAAAACGTGAATATCCCCATTCGACTTGCAGGCCTTTAAAACCTATTAAATACCTTTTCTCTATTAAAATTTGTTTTCTTATCGGTCACCACGCTCAAAAAGTGTAACTTGAATTAATATCAATGAAAAAAATTGAATATCCCCATTCGACTTGCAGGCCTTTAAAACCTATTAAAATACCTTTTCTCTATTAAAATTTGTTTTCTTATCATTATTGTTATCTTATCATTATTGTTATCTTATTCATTAATATCAAAGAAAAAACTTGAATGTCCCCATTCGACTTGCAGGCCTTTAAAACCTATTAAAATACCTTTTCTCTATTAAAATTTGTTTTATTATTATTGTTATCTTATTCATTAATATCAAAGAGAAAACTTGAATATCCCCATTCGACTTGCAGGCCTTTAAAATCTATTAAATACCTTTTCTCTATTAAAATTTGTTTTCTTATCGGTCACCACGCTCAAAAAGTGTAACTTGAAATTATATCAAAGAAAAAACTTGAATATCCCCATTCGACTTGCAGGCCTTTAAAAACCTATTAAAATACCTTTTTTCAAAAAATAGAGTTAGATCATTGAAATTTGGTACATCGAGGTTTTCGATACCTACAAATCGATTGCGGATATTTTTGATATATTCTCATTGCGGATATATTCTCATTTATTCAATAAAAGAAAAAAATTTGTTTTCTTATCGGTCACCACGCTCAAAAAGTGTAACTTGAATTAATATCAAAGAAAAAACTTGAATATCCCCATTCGACTTGCAGGCCTTTAAAACCTATTAAAATACCTTTTCTCTATTAAAATTTGTTTTCTTATCATTATTGTTATCTTATTCATTAATATCAAAGGAAAAACTTGAATATCCCCATTCGACTTGCAGGCCTTTAAAACCTATTAAATTCCTTTACTCTATTAAAATTTGTTTTCTTATCGGTCACCACGCTCAAAAAGTGTAACTTGAATTAATATCAAAGAAAAAACTTGAATATCCCCATTCGACTTGCAGGCCTTTAAAACCTATTAAATACCTTTTCTCTATTAAAATTTGTTTTCTTATCGGTCACCACGCTCAAAAAGTGTAACTTGAATTAATATCAAAGAAAAAACTTGAATATCCCCATTCGACTTGCAGGCCTTTAAAACCTATTAAATACCTTTTCTCTATTAAAATTTGCTTTCTTATCGGTCACCACGCTCAAAAATTGTAACTTGAATTAATATCAAAGAAAATACTTGAATATACCCATTCGACTTGCAGGCCTTTAAAACCTATTAAATACCTTTTCTCTATTAAAATTTGTTTTCTTATCGGTCACCACGCTCAAAAAGTGTAACTTGAAATTATATCAAAGAAAAAACTTGAATATCCCCATTCGACTTGCAGGCCTTTAAAAACCTATTAAAATACCTTTTCTCAAAAAATAGAGTTAGATTATTCAAATTTGGTACATCGAGGTTTTCGATACCTACAAATCGATTGCGGATATTTTTGATATATTCTCATTGCGGATATATTCTCATTTATTCAATAAAAGAAAAAAATTTGTTTTCTTATCGATCATCACGCTCAAAAAGTGTAACTTGAATTAATATCAAAGAAAAAAGATACTGCATAAATAAAATAAATAAATAATTATAATTGCATAAGTTGATAAAAAATGCTGTGCAATAGCTTTACCGCGGCAGTCCTCGAGTGCCACACGTATTTTTTGTATAATGTAGCATCACTACACGCAAGCGAAGTGATGACGTCACTGTCTGTCCATGGAGCCATGTAAAAGATTTTCTATGTTAATTGTCCATTGAATTTTTTGTAAAAAATTATTAAAAAATAACGGAAATTATCTGCCGATTTTAATTCCGATATTTGGGTATAGTTATATACAACGAGATATATAAATTAGAGTGCTGATTCAATGGATGAAGGATTAACTTTCCGTGGTTCAAGATGAATCACGTGATATGCTCGAATAGGTTGCTGTGCTTGGCCCTTTATCGCTATTTTGGCATTTAAAATATCAGTTCGACAAATTATCATTATTATTAGGTAACATGACAGTCCTATAACCGAAATAAATTGCTTTTAAAATAATTTTACACCTATTTCACATTTTAATAAATAATAAAATACCTTTCTTTTCATCGTTTCTCAACAAACTTTAAAAGTGTTTATAAAACAAAATTTAAACTTTTAAAGAGCTAAATTTAACAATAAATAATAATTTTTCAACTATTTTTAAGCATTTTATCGGTTAAAGTTCAACTACACGAAATAAAAAAGAAGTAAAATCAAAATCAAAATGGTTTAGAACAAAAGAATATTAAACTACGTAAAGTAAACAAAAACATTGAAACCGTTGCCATAGAAATGTACTGAAAATGAGCTGTTACCAAGGAAACCACCGAATACGCATGTGCAAGGAAAGCATGTCACATGACTCATCTTGGACCTTCTCAAGGTTTGCCATTTATCACTCTACTTTATATATCTCGTTGGTTATATATAAGTTACTGTCTACATGTGTTTGATTGAGTTATTTTTTCTGTAAAATTGATAAAATTTTAATTTAAAATCACAAAACTCCAGAAAAAAAAAAAAAAAATGGCAAACTTCCAGTTTCGAATGTAAACATAAACATTTCATTTCAAAGGGTGATATTTAAACAATAAATATTCAACTAATATACTAAATAAAAGGAAAATGGATTTGTTACTAACTGCTGCATGTATAAGTAGACGATACGGAAAAAATTCAGATTTCAGTTTTCTGCTGAATTTACATGTTTTGAGCTTTCTTTACGTTTCAATTAACTGAAATTGGCTACTTATTTTTTTAAAAAGTGTCTTTATTGCTAGCTTTTGTGGGTAGAAGAAGCAAGTAGAAGATACATAAAAACTTTTGATTTCCAGTTTTCGATGAATTTACACGTTTTGAGATTTCCTTGCATTTTAATTAAGTGAAATTAGTGAAATTGACTACTTATTTTTATTTTTTAAAAAGTGGATTTATTATTCTTTTCTCTGCATATATAAGTAGAAAATATAAGATTCAGAAATGTTTTAGATTTTCGGTTTTCGATAAAGTTACACGTTTTGAAATTTCCCGAACTCAATTCAACCATTTTTGAAAAATATCTTTTTTTTTTTTTTTTTTTTGTTCAAACACTGTACTTTATGAACCAATCGAATTAATTTAACAGAAATTGATACTTGGTTGGACCTTGGTCTGACATGGTACCTATTAGCTTCTGGGCTGTATCACACAACAAGGGGCGTTTTCACGTTGCGATTTTCTCGCATTTCAGGAAAGGCTAACATCTACAGAGAGAAATAGTTATATTAAGTAAAACTCTGCTGATTTAGTTAGAGTGAATATTAGCAAACAATTGCCGCAGCTGTGTTGCAATTGCATTCCGTTTAGGCAAAGGCAATAACTTTGCTTTGCCTCGCTTTGCAAAAAAAATGGTCGAGTTTCGACCACTGGGCGATCCGCGATTGTAATGAAATGCTCGCCCTCTGGTGGGCTAAGGTGAAATTGTCACACCACTGCATATCATCATATTATGCAATCGATTTTCCATGATGTAATGGCGGAGAAAGAACAATTATTAATCCACGTGGCTATTATATTTACTAACAACTGCAGTTCAGAGAGCGCCATCTATCGATCATTACAAACGCGGATACTAGTTTTAATAAATATTTTTTATATGCGTAATCAAATTTAATATTTTAAAAATTTTAATTCTTCGCGTGAAAACTTAAGCTCTTTATTTTATATGAATATATATATATATATATATATATATATATGGGTCATTGCCAACATAAGGGGTAGAAACCATGTCCCTTAGCCCTCAAAAATAGAAAATATTTTCAATCAGAAAAAAATTTACAACTAGGCTATTTCTTACGATTTTCTCTAGTTGAATATTATTATAAAAGTTTTTAATGTTATTTATTTTTCTTAGAACTCGATCGATAAAACCTGGAATGTCCACTCCGTGGACTGTCCCCAAGGGAAGTCTGAAGAATATAGCATTATTTTCAAGCTTAATATTAATGTTTTTTAATTACATTTTGATTTAAGCAGGACATAATTATCCTTAAAAATATATTTATAAAATTTTAGAGTTATAAAATGAATCTTGTTTTTTTAATTAATTTATAACAAATGTCCCTAATAAAATGTGTCCACTCCGTGGACAACTATTTAATTTCCCATAAAGTTCAGTAGATGGCACTGTCTGTCACCAGTGTGTAACTGAGAAGAAAGAGGGGGAAGCCATCTTTGTTTTTACCTACATGTGCTGAACTCAATGCTTTATTTCGTTCTGTTAAAATAGATTTCATCTGTGATACCTCTGTTTCGCTATCTCATCAGTCCACTCCGTGGTCAGAAGTATACAAGTAATTATAAGGATTATTTATTATCTAATTATTATTACAATTAATGGTTATAAGACATAATTCAACACTAAAGTTAAATTGTTCCTGACGTTGTTGCTTTGTTCCTTAAAATTCAAAATCAGACATTCTGTCCACTCCGTGGACTTCCACTCCGTGGACATCATTTGATCACGAAGTGGACACTTCTTTCCACGGAGTGGATACTATCAAAATTAATCTTAAAAATAGATACATTTGAAAAATAATCTAAATAAATTTGATAAATAAATTTTATCCCTTTATTTATTTTTTTTTTTTTTGTTAGCCTACTGATTGCTTAAGGTGCAATGGAAATATATTTTCCCCCTAACTTTTATATTTTTATTCGTGATTTTCTAAAAATGTCATTTCAACGTCTTTAAAACAGTATTTGCTATTTTTTACTGAACTCTTAAGCATTTCTCTTCATGGTTTAAATGTAACAACAGAATTCGTATTAATATAATTTTAAGAACAGTTTTATGAGTGTTGTTTACAGAGTAATGCAAAAGAATGATGTATACTATATGTCCTTTTTTTTTTTTCTTTTTAATTTTAAAGGTAAAATGTAGAAAAGGTGACATAACACTTTAGAAAAATAATTGCAAAAATATAATTAAATTTAGTTTCAGAAGAAAAAATAAATAAAAATATTTTTGTTTTACAGCAAAATTAAAATTGTTTTGTATTTTTATTAATTGAATAACTTTATATCTTTGTGTATAATAAGAGCATAAGAAATGATCCCGCAAGACATGAAGAAGGAAAAGCTAAAGAAAGATAAATATATCACAGAAGGAAGAATACTGTAGTTAAAATGTTTGAACAAATGAAATGAAGTGTTAGGAAAAAATGGAAGAACCAAAACAGAAATCAAAGGGAGAGATTGAAGAAACAGAATAATTTTTGAAGAACATCTCAGAGATGATGCACCTCCTGATACACCTCGTTCAGCAGCCATAAACATCACACTACCACAAATTAATCCATCTCTGAAAACAAAACCATCTGTATCATCATCTAGCAGACTAGAAAGTGGAAGAAAAATGTCGAAAAAGAACAGTGAAAGGCTTTGTGAAGAAAACAAAAAATTGGTTAGGAAGCTTGAAAAACACAAAAAGTATGTGCAAAGATCTAAGGATGTGAAGTCAAAAAATAATACTACTGATTCTGAAAAACCCAAGAGAAAAGTGAAAAAAATTATCACAGAAGGAAATTCAAAAGAAATTGAGAAATGTATTATTTTTGGCGAGGTTATAAAAAAGCCAATAAAAGAAAGTTTTAAAGGCGCAAAATCAAAGAAGAAACTTAAAGAAATCCTCGAAGTTTTAACAGGAAAAATAGCAAGGAAATACAAGTGTCTTCAACATATTAGATCAATCACATAAAAAAAAACAAAGAAAGAAAGAAAGAATATGCGGAACCAACAATTATTTTCCTGTTATTTTCATTTTTCAAAAGAATTAAAGTAAAAATATTTGTTGATTATTTTCTAAAACGCAAGTAAAACAATAAGGATGAAAAGATACAGCTGCAAAATAACTTTCAGGTTTGGATATTTATAAGTGTCCACTCCGTGGTCAGTGATGTCCGCTCCGTTGACACATTAATTTTGAAATTAATTAATTACCAACCAAAAAATAGCTAACGAGATAGCTCATCAAGTAATTTAGATTCATAGTTGTCAAAAAGGAATTAAGGAATTTTTTCAAATTTTTTTGGTAAAATTTTTATATTTTCAAATTAGTCTTTGTTTTCTACCCTTTAGATTGGCAATCACCCATATATATAACAATAACTGGTAAATTGTTTGGCAACAATAATAAATTTAAATGTCCAATTTTGAAATTACTTTCATATTTTAATAAATACTAAAATATCTAATCAAAACTTCGTTACAAATAAGGTACCATATTGTTACAAAATTGTAAATAATTGTGTTTATTTATGTATAAATTCTTTCAAAGAGGCTTAGTAAGTTGATAAAGTGCTAATTTTGTCCATTTCTAGTCATTTTAGCGTTGAAATAACTTTATTTTCCCTTAAAAACGCATTAAAAAGTCCCAATAAGGCAGGTAATGGATTTGGCGCCAAATTTGGCGACTTTTTACCACCTTGGCGATTTTTTGGCGACCTTGGCGAGAAAATCCTTATAAGGGATATACCAAATATCGAAGCTGTAAGTTGATTGGTTGACCACTTTCTAGAGTTTTCTCGAAAAATCTGGGTTCCATGGAACAGTATATAAGAAGCGCTTTCTCGCCAAGGCAGTTAGTTCAGTTCAGTCTGTGATCAGAGTCGGTCAGCTTGCATTGAGCCTCTTCGAAAGAGACTTGCTTTAAGTGTTATTGCTATACAGTTTGTACTGTGGATTTGCTATTGACAGCTGTCGTTTAAGCTGTGTTTACTGGTCGAATTGAAGCTGATACTTGGTTTATAGACCTGTATTTTTCTGGAACTTTCTGTGAATAAATTACTGAATTTTTGTACGTTTGACCTTTCATTCTCGGACAACTCACGAACCCCCAAGTACGCAACATTTCTGGTGTCAGGAGTGGGGTTGTCTGTGAATGGTGATAACGAGAGCTATGGAGCAAGAAATGAAGAAATTTCTAGAAGGTCTCACTGCTCAGATGAATGAGTTAAGATCTGGATTGATAGAGAAAATGGAATCAGGACAGGAAAAGATGGAAGCATCGCAAAGAGAGATGAAAGAAAGTATGGAAGCATCGCAAAGAGAGATGAAAGATAGCCTGAGTCAAGAGATGAAGGAAATGAAAGACACTATGGGTGAAGTTCAGGAAGAAATTAAATCTAATCAAGATGAGATGAAGAGAGAGCTTTCAACGGTGAAAGAATCAATCGAGGGTAAATTAACGGTGATGGAAAATAGAATGGATGGAATAGAAAAGAAAGTTATAAAGATAGAAGAAAAGTTTGAAGAGAAAGTTTTGAAAATAGAAGAAAGTTTTGAAGAGAAAGCTATGAAGATAGAAGGAAATGTTATGAAGGTTGAAGAGAAAGCTATGAAGATAGAAGAAAATGTTATGAAGGTTGAAGAGAGTATTACGAGGATAGAACGGAGTTTTGAGGAGAAAGTTAAAGAAAATTTTTGATCAGGAACTGAAAGGAAGGTTTTCAGAGATAGAAGGTAAACTGAAGAGAATAGAAGAAGATCTGGAGAGAAAAGTGGAAGAAAAGTTAGAATCCATGCCCCAGGAAACTGAAAAGAAAGAGAGAAGAAGCCAGAATCACGAATTTATTAAGCTATCTACCTACGACGGCAGTTCCTCCTGGCATGTATATAAGACGCAGTTTTCCATCGTAGCTGAAGCTAACGGCTGGGACTCTACCGCCAAGTAGGTCAACTTAGCAGCAGCATTACGGGGAGATGCAGCCGAGATACTGCGAAATGTTTCTAAAGAAGAAAGGAACGACTTCGAGGCCCTGACTAGAGCACTGGAGCTACGGTTCGGAGAGAAGTGCTCTAAGGACTATAGTCGCCTCCAGCTAAAATCCCGTTACCAGAAAACGGGCGAAAGTTTGCAAGAGCTGGCAGCGGACATTCAGAGATTGTCACACCTAGCATTCTCAGACTGTCATGCTGACACTCGAAACGACTTAGCCCTTCAGTTCTTTATCGATGCTGTTCGTGATTCAGAAATTCAAAAAGCGCTGAGACTTTCCAACATCAAAGACGTAGAATCAGCTTTAGGCTATGCACTTAGGATAGAGGCAGCCCAACAAGCCTCCCGCAAAGACCGCCATACGATAAGAGCAGTCTCATTAAATGATACGCCTGCTTATGAAAATGAAATGAAGAGAAGTATCGCAGAGATCTTAAAGAGATTGCGCAGCCTGGAGAATAATAAGGAAATAATGGATCGGCAGATAAAGTGTTGGGGCTGTGGAGGGGATGGTCATGTGAAGAGGAACTGCCCTGTACGACCAACTATAGGAAATCACCCGGCTTCACCATCACTGCAGGGAAGCTAAGAGGAGGCCATCTCGCGGGGCAGAGGTTGCCTGAAATTAAAGAGCCCCAATTTACAGTATTTCATGTTTCATCGATGAGTGGCGGCGATAATGGACTTCACGTCTATGGCCAAGTTAACAACACCACCTGCCGGATGATTCTGGACACGGGAGCCAACGTGACCATCATTAGAACGGATTTGGCTCAAGAACTAAAAGAGAAGATAATCTGGTCTCCGCCCTGCGTTAAACTGCAGACTGTGACCGGAGACGAAATCAAAATATATGGAAAAATGAACTTGACTATCTCTTTTGGGAATGCCAGTTACCATCATATGACATATGTGGCTGATATAAGAGATCCTCAAATCATTGGAATTGATTTCCTAAGAAAATTTAACTTCAAATTGGACTTCAAGAATAATGAACTGCATTCGAGTTCGGAAGACATAGCTGTGTTCAATACTGAAAATCAGGACATTCAGCAAATTTGCCAGATAACAGCCAAGTCTGAAATTTCCATCCTCCCACACACAGAGACAATAGTTTCAGGAACACCACCTACAAAGCAATACTTCCGCTATGGACTGATTGAATACCCGAATACCGACAATAGCCCAAGAGGAGTTCTGGTAGCTTCATCTCTAGTTGATCTCTCAAAGAGAGTGAGAGTCGAGTGATTCCTGTGAGAGTCGCAAACATCAGCGATAAGGTCCGGACAGTGAAGAAGGATGAGGTGTTAGCAACCTGCACTCCTGTTACATGCATCAACCGCCCCACGCAATCAACCGAATCCAAGTCTTCTGAACAATTAATAACGGAATTACTCAAGAATGCAGAGTTAGGAAAGGAACAGAGATGTGCTGCGGAGAAGCTACTCCAAGAATTTAAAGACCTTTTTTCTCTAACACCTGAAAACGTCGGGAGAACGAACATTACCCAACACAGAATTGATACAGGAAATCATCCTCCAATCAAACAACATCCAAGAAGACTTCCATTTGCTAAAAAGGAAGAGGTCACTGAACTTCTAAATGAAATGCAACACAATGACGTCATCGAGCCATCAACGAGTCCTTGGACCTCTCCCATAGTACTGGTGCGAAAAAAGGATGGTTCAACAAAATTTTGTGTGGATTATCGTCGTTTGAATGACATCACGAAGAAAGACAGTTACCCTCTTCCCAGAATTGACGACACATTAGACACACTTGCTGGCAATAAATGGTTCTCGACTTTGGATCTGAAAAGCGGTTACTGGCAAGTAGAGTTACATCCTGTTGATCGTGAGAAGACTGCATTCACCACGGGACAAGGACTGTGGCAATTTAAAGTTATGCCATTCGGATTATGTAATGCACCTGCCACCTTCGAACGCCTGATGGAGACAGTGCTAAAAGGACTTTCCTATGAAGCCTGTCTGGTGTATTTGGATGATATTATCATTGTGGGGCGCACCTTTGAAGACCATCTACGAAACATCCGAAAGGTGCTGGAGAAACTCAGAATGGCTAACCTCAAATTGAATCCAGGCAAGTGTAACTTGTTCTGTCGTGAAGTGAGCTACCTCGGCCATATCATCTCTGCCGAAGGTGTGAGAACTGATCCTGAGAAGATCTCTGCAGTCGAGAACTGGAGTCGCCCTGAAAATGTACACCAACTGCGAAGTTTCCTGGGGTTATGCACTTACTACAGGAAGTTTGTCAAGGGTTTTTCAAATATTGCCAGACCACTCCACAAGCTGACGGAAGTCAAACAGAAGTTCCTGTGGACAGATGAATGGCAAAATGCGTTCAAGCGACTTAAAGAGGCTTTAACATCATCGCCTATCTTGACGTATCCACAGCCCGACAGACAGTTCATACTTGATACAGATGCCAGCCATGAGAGTGTCGGTGCTGTTCTGTCGCAGGAAATTGATGGTCAAGAACATGTCATTGCCTATTGGAGTAAATGCCTGTCTAAACCAGAGCGAAATTACTGTACCACCAGGAAAGAGCTACTCGCCATCGTAAAAGCCATAGAACATTTCCATCATTACCTCTATGGCAGAAAATTCTTGCTCCGGACTGACCATGCATCTTTAACGTGGTTGCTCCAGTTCAAGAACCAGGAAGGACAGATTGCCAGGTGGATACAACGCCTCCAAGAATATGACTTTGAGATACGTCATCGTAAAGGGACTCTACATGGTAATGCAGATGCCTCGCCACGGAAGCTCTGCTCGGAAAGCTGCAAGTACTGCTCTAGAGCCGATCAGAAATACCTGCCGATAAATCCGGTTGCCTGACAAGTTACTGTCTCAACACCATCAGAACAAGATCCTGATCCATGAAGTGACGAAGAACTTAGACAAGCCCAGTGGGAAGATCCTGACATAAAGCCAATATTACAGCTGAAGGAGACGACCAGCAACAGACCTACCTGGCAGGACATTTCCAGATTTAGTCCCATTACGAAAAGTTATTGGACACTTTGGGACTCTCTTCATATCAGAAACGGCGTATTATACAGAAAGTGGGAATCGGATGATGGGAAAGACTTCAGATGGCAGATTGTATTACCAAGATCAAAAATTCCAGATGTTTTAGAACAACTGCATAAGTAGCTCTACCGGAGGCCATTTTGGGGTAATGAAGACTCTGCAGAAAGTTCGGGAACGCTTCTACTGGTGCAAGGCAAGGGAGGACGTGGAGAAATGGTGTAAATCCTGTGATGCTTGTGCGGCACGTAAAGGCCCGCAGAAACGAAGTCGAGGAAGACTGCAACGGTATAACGTGGGAGCACCATTTGAACGGATTGCACTCGACATCTTGGGTCCTTTGCCACGGACCTCCAGTTGAAATAAATACATCCTCGTCGTGATGGACTATTTCACCAAGTGGCCTGAGGCATATCCCATTCCCAATCAAGAGGCATGCACAGTCGCCGAGGTCCTAATGCAACAATGGGTGTCAAGGTACGGCACGCCCCTACAACTTCATACCGACCAAGGTAGGAACTTTACCTCTGATGTTTTCAAAGGACTGTGTCAACTACTAGGCATAGACAAAACCCAGACAACACTCTTACATCCCCAGTCGGACGGCATGGTCGAGTCGAGAGGTTCAACCGTACCATCCTGAATAACCTCTCTCTTCTAGTATCAAGGAACCAGCAAGATTGGGACTTGAAGTTGGCATTGTTCCTGCTGGCTTATCGAAGTGCTGTCCATGAAACCACCGGCTATACTCCAGCCCAGATGCTCTTTGAACGTGAACTTCGTCTCCCATGTGATCTCCTGTTTAGTTGTCCACCCGATGCGCCTTCATCACCCGAGGGGTACATCCAAGATCTCCAGGCACGATTTGAGGACGTACACAACTTTGCTCGGGAACGGATTAACATGGCAACGGAGAAAATGAAGACAAGGTACGATCTAAAGGCTACACAACATGAGTTCCAGGAAGGAGAGAAGGTCTGGTTGTGGTATCCTGTTCGACGCAAAGGACTCTCTCCCAAGTTACAGTGCAACTGGGACGGACCATACACAGTCTTAAAAAGGCTGAATGATGTAGTGGTGCGGATCAGTAAAACACCTTCATCAAAACCGAAGGTGGTGCACTATAATAGGCAAGCCAAGTACCACAAGTAACGGCAATATTAAAATTAAAAATGTAAATACTGGTAAAATTTGCGCATGCGTAATGTAAATATTTGTATATAAATACTTGTACATATTTATGAGTTTTGTAAATATTTCTCACTTGATTTTTGTTTCTATTTTTCGTTATATGCAACTTATTTTTTGTATTTGAGATTGTGTAAATTTGGTTAGTTTCGCCTCTTAACCAACGGTTGCACTGCTCGGGACGTGCAGTCCTTGGGACGGGGCAGTGTTACAAAATTGTAAATAATTGTGTTTATTTTTGTATAAATTCTTTCAAAGAGGCTTAGTAAGTTGATAAAGTGCTAATTTTGTCCATTTCTAGTCATTTTAGCGTTGAAATAACCTTATTTTCCCTTAAAAACGCATTAAAAAGCCCCAACAAGGCAGGTAATGGATTTGGCGCCAAATTTGGCGACTTTTCCCACCTTGGCGATTTTTTTTTGGCGACCTTGGCGAGAAAATCCTTATAAGGGATATACAAAATATGGAAGCTGTAAGTTGATTGGTTAACCACTTTCTCGAGTTTTCTCGAAAAATCTGGGTCCCATGGAACAGTATATAAGAAGCGCTTTCTCGCCAAGGCAGTTAGTTCAATTCAGTCTGTGATGAGAGTCGGTCAGCTTGCATTGCGCCTCTTCGAAAGAGACTTGCTTTAAGTGTTATTGCTATACAGTTTGTACTGTGGATTTGCTATTAACAGCTGCTGTTTAAGCTGTGTTTACTGGTCGAATTGAAGCTGATACTTGGTTTATAGACCTGTATTTTTCTGGAACTTTCTGTGAATAAATTACTGAATTTTTGTACGTTTGGCCTTTCATTCTCGGACAACTCACGAACCCACAAGTACGCAACAATATGAAAAATACCATATTTATAACGAAGTAACCTTAGGTACCTTATTTGTAACCTTATTTATTTTAACTAATTTGATAAATATGACGTCACAATCAACTGTTTGTTTATATCAGATAAGTACATTATCATGATTGCAAGAAAATGATGTAATAACTGTTAGCCCATAATTTTTATGATTGAATTTTATATTACAGTTTAATTTTATCCTCCATATGGGTATTTTAGAATTGCAATGGTAGTTATAAACTTTCTTTTTTTACACATTGAGATTAAGGAAAACGTGTAAGCACAAAAAATGTTCAGTTTTGAAAGATCTTTCTAATGATGTAACTTTTATGCAGATTAATAATAAAAAAATAAATAAATAAATAAAAATACATAGCATTTCAAAAAAAAAAAAAAAAAAAAAAAAGACTACCAAAAGTCTCTGTTTTGAAGCTGTCTGACCGGAATTGTTCCTGACAGAAGATGGTCATTATTATTATTAATAATCTCGTGTGGCACTCCACGTTTTTCTCTTACCCTGTATTTCAATATTATAAAGAAGGATTGCAGCTTAAAGGGTAAGACAAGAAACACTGTATTTAAACCTACACGATAAAGAATTCAAACTAGGTTCAGGAAATGCTTTAATTGAAAATAATTTTTATGAGGGAGGTTGCCGCCCCCTCAATCCTCTGTTTTAATATAGTACCTAATTTATATAGAGTTTAAAGCTGTTATTAAATTTAAATGTTTATTCCAAGTTATTCAGACATTTTTCACCAGCCTATTCTTTGAAACTTACAGAGCTGCCAACCTAATCCGGCAAATTGTTAGTACCGCCCATTTTTGTACACCACTAAATTTTTAGAGTATTCGTTTTCTTAATTCATCTTAAATATATTTGAAGAGAATTACTCTAAAAGTTAAATGGTGTAGAAAAATGGGCGGAACTAGCAAATTGCCGGATTAGATTGGCAGCTCTGAACTTATCAATATTAATCAAACTTTTTAAGTAGAAACCTTATATAAATTCCAAAATGCAACATTTCAGTTTCCTGCAATTATTTGTATTAAATTACGCAGATACTATATATATGCTAAATACAGACACACAAACACAGACAGACACCCAGACGGGATCTGGACATAATATCGCGTGACAAAATATCGCCGGACTAAATATCGCGTCAAAAAAAATAATATGATCTATTTGAAAATTTGTATTTCTGTCACGTGTGATCTCTGGTGAAGGCTTCAGGGCCTTTTAAATTAATATTAATTAATTAAAATAAATACATTATAGAATGGAATTTTATTATTTTATCTATATTTAATTTTAAGTTATCTTATCATTTGTTTTTCACCATTCAAAATACATTTTTAAAATATTGTACATAATTACTAACATCAAAGCTGAACACAGTTCACAAACCTTAATTAAAAATTTTAAAATATATAAGCACGATTGAATTCTTTATGACTAATCTTTAAAAAAAGTTAATAAACATAGTCTTTAAACTCTACTAAGCAAAATTTATAACAATTTTTGTGGTGGGTTTGTGTGTATACCAGTGCTCTGACTAAGGCATGTGTTGTCATGGAATTTTATACAACATTATTAATAATTACCAACTCCTTTTTGCTTTCCATTCATTTATGTAAGGCGATATTTTGTCCCGCGAGATTTCTTCCCCAACCCCACACAGACACAGAGACCAACCGCTAAAAACATGTTTTTACTTTCTTCTATATGTAATATAGAGAAAGTATTGGATTCGCGAAAGTTTTCGAAGTCCACTTTTTGATGGATTTACATGTTTTGGGATGTGGAGAACACGAATTAATAGTTTTTAGAAAATGTCTGTCTGTCTGTCCGTCTGTCTGTCTGTCTGTCTGTCTGTATCATTTTTTTGTGGACGCTGTATCTCACGAACCAATGAATGAAATTTAACCAAACTTGGTATTTAGTTGCACCCTGACATAAACTGGTGCTGATTAGATTTTGGGATCAATCGCTCAATAGGTGGCGTTGTGATCGCATTTTATGCAAATTTTTAACATGGCAGAATAGGACAAAATTCCGTATAAATTGGCATAAAGAGAGTTATTTTACACTTGTGATTGTAAAATTAATGTGAATTATTGATAATAGTAGTAGTTAGCTAGGAAAAAATTTTGTGCATGTGGGAGCATCGGTTCCCCCCCCCCTGGGGGGGAAGTACCCCCCCCCCCCCCGGGGAAGTAAATTTTCAAGATGGGTATCTTTCGAAAGGTCTCGTTGATAATAGTAATAGTTAACTGGAAAAAAATTTTTGTGCATGTGGGGGCATCGGTTCCCCCCCACCGGGGGGGGGAAGTACCCACCCGGGTGGGCAAAGTTTTAAGATGGGTATCTTTCGAAAGGTCTCGTCAATACCTTTAAAACGAATGGTTGAACCATAAATCTGTGATAATTTAAAACAAAGTTATCGATTTTTTTTTACTTTTAACAAAAAAAAAAACCGCATTTTTTTTTTTTTTAACGAAATTTAACCAAACTTGGTATTTAGTTGGTCCCCGACATAAACTGGTGCTGATTATGTTTGGGGATCAATAGCTCAACAGGTGGCGCTGTGATAGCATTTTATCTAAATTTTTAACATGGCAGCATAGGACAAAAATTCGTATAAATGTGCATAATTAGAGTTGTTTTAAATTTGGGATTGTAAAATTAATATGAATTATTGATAATAGTAGTATGTAACTTGGAAAAAAAAATTTTGCATGGGGGGGCATCGCTCCCCCCCCCAGGGGGAAGTACCCCTCCAGGGGGGGGTAAATTTTCACAATGGGTATCTTTCGAAAGATCAGGTTGATAATAGTAGTAGTTAACTAGGAAAAAAATTTTGTGCATGTGGGGGCATCGGTTCCTTCCCACCGGGGGGGGGAAGTTCCCACCCGGGGGGGGGCAAAGTTTCAAGATGGGTATCTTTCGAAAAATCTCGTCAATACCTTTAAAACGAATGGTTGAACGATAAATCTGTGATAATTTAAACCAAAGTTATCGATTTTTTTTTAGTTTTAACAACAACAAAAAAAAAAAAAACAGAAAAAAAATCGTACTTTTTTTTTTTTTTTTTTTTTTTTTAAATATTGTTACTGATTGAATATGTATAGGTAAATATAGAAGAAAGTCTTGTGGTGGCCACAACATACTAGTTTGGATTCAGTCAGGCATTGACCAACCATTTAAAATTTGATTTTCTTATAGGGGACGGTAAAATGTGTAAACATAACAAAAACTCAATTTCGAAAATTTGATCCAAAAACAACACTTTTTCTAATACACATGTATGTGTAAGAGAAAGTAAAAAAAAAAAAAAAAAAAAATTAATAATAATAATAATAATAACGTAAAAGAGCGATAAACGATTGTATAGTAATAATTATACAGACACTATTGTACCATGCAAAATTTTAATTCATAAAACTTCAAAATTTTAAAATGATATAGTGAAAAATGTATTGAAGTATATACATAATACTAAGTTTTACACAATGCAAAATTTGAAAAGCTAAAGTGCAAATGGAGATATTGAAAATCTTAGAAAACTGGCTTGTGAAATATAAATTTAAAAGCTCAATAATATCTCCTTTCTTGTGAATTGTGAAGGAATTTCATTCATGAATTGCGTACCTAAATATCGGTTTCCTTTACATTTTTGTCATCATCACAAAGAAGCATTACCGTGAACGTTGTTCTCGGTCTTCACAGTATGCAAGAAAGGAGAAATATTGAGATTGAGTTTGTTGTAATTTAAGAACTTGAAGTATTATAAAGAACAAGCTTTGTCGTGTCACCTTTAGAGAGTTCCAGAAAGTAATTCAGTTGAAGAGATTTTGTTCAGCTTTATTTTTTAAAAAGTGAGAAACATTATGCGAAAAAGAAACAGAAGTACATTTGAAACTTTTTAAAAAGATTTAGTAAGTGTGATTTCAAAATCAAAAATGCTTTAACAATGATAGTGAAAGGAAGAAAAAATTAAAAATAAGTAAATTTACCTTTTTAAAAAGTAAATAAGTAAGTAAAAAAGTTTTATAAGTAAATTTACCTTTTTTTTTATTTTTAAAATAATAATAATAATAATAATAATAATATGTATTTTTTAGATTTAATAAGTAATAAAAGAAAGTAAAATTATACATTTTGTCAAATAATAAAGAATGGGAACGACGTTTGAAATGCAAATATGCTAACCTGAAAAAAAATCTAAACAAAGACATTTCTAGGGCTTAAGAGTTACTGTAATAATAATAATAAAATAACAATAATAATAATAATAATAATTATTATTATTTTATTATTGTAATAATACCAATCTGCTTAGCAGAATCATTCAAAGATAAATCAATAGACATTTTAAAATTTCAATCCAACAGTTGCCTCTACAGATAGACGTTCACAATTTATGGAAACGATTTTAGTAGTTGAGTTTTATGCATAAATGCTGTATTTCCTCTCCCATTTGCTTCTAACTGATCACCATGGCTCTTGACAATATCTCTAGATCGAATTTTTCATAAAAGTAAACCTTTTCTGAGCATTATCATGTGAATTTTATCTCTTCCTCTTGTACCATTTTCCAAAGTCCGTTCAATGTTCTTAAATGCCGTTTTTTCAAGACTAGTTTTAATAAACAAAAGCGCAAAAAGTCCATTTCAGAAGCATCAGGTGATTTTACAAGTATTTTATTGAATGGGATATGCATTTTATTCCTGATATTTTTAAACATTTTATGTTTCTGATTCTTTCTTTGCTAAATAAACCACAGTTGATTTAGGCGTAAAATTAGAGGCTTTCTTCATATGACGCTTAATTTTATCGATGTATTTTCCATGAAAAGCTGTATTTTCTTCCTCAAAAATTGATACTAAAATACTCTGCTGATATTAGAGTGAATTAATTGTGGCTAAACGTCAGATTTTTTTTTTTTTTTTTTTTTAATTAAATTTACCGTTGTAACAAAATTCTGTCAGAGTTGCCAAGTTTCTTAATATATTCTGCAAGCACGTTTAACCCCCCCCTCCCCCCACACCTTCTTCTTCTTCTTTTTTTTTTTTTTTTTTTTCATACCACTTTTCATATTTTACAGAGCATTTTTCTCTTATTTTATCGTAGTTATAGAAATATATTCTATAAATTAAGTGGTGTAATATAAAGGTAGGGTTAAAAGTACTCCGGAATAAATTAAGGAACTTGGCAATTTTTTCTGTACACTTACAAAAGCAATTCTTCATACGATCATTCCCGTCAAAATGACCAATAGAAAATTGATTTTTACTTTTCGAACACTATAGTGAGGAAAGTATTGTAATCATATCAAAAATCTGAATTTGAGATTTTGATGTTACTATACGTTTCGTGGTCCCCTGAGTCCGTTTTCACTATTTTTACGATGATGTATGTATGTGTGTGTGTATGTGTGTGTGTGTATGTATGTGTGTGTGTGTATGTCTGTGAGTGAACATGCTAGCGTCTAAACGCTTTGTTCGAATAAGCTGAAAGTTTGTACGTATATTGTAAGTCACCATAGTACGAACCCTATTGATTTTGGTGAATCTAGCACTTATGGGTTTTTTTACAGGGACACCAGGAAAAATTCTGTATCATTATGGCCTATGGGGCCAAATATTTTAAAAGTTCGATAGCATCTAAAGGCTTTATTAGTCTGAGCAAAAAATTTGTACACATGTTATAGGTCATAGTTGCACGAACTGTATTGATTTTGGTGAATTTAGCAATTACAGTTTTTTTTACAGGGACACAAAGAAAACTTCTTTATCATTATGGCCTATGGGACCAATTTTTTAAAAATGCGATAGCATCTAAACGCCTTATTCAATTGAGCTGAAAATTTATATGAATATTATAAATCACTGTTGCACTAACTATAAGCATTTTGGTGAATCTAGCATTTATAGGTTTTTACAGGGACACAACGAAAAATTCTTTATCATTATGATCTATGGGCTCAAATTTCAGTAGCGTTAAATGAAACATCGTGTGACATATGGAAAAAAATACTCAAACACTCTATTATGGTTTTATCTCTTTTTTTTGTTTAAGAACTCCCATTTCTTTACTGTATCTACAAAACTGTTAATTACTCAATGTTCGGAAAGTCGAGTGGATTCACTCCAGATTTTTTACTCTCTCTTACCCATAAGGTAGAGAAATTATTGTTTTAGGATTAAATTTTCAAACATGATTTTTTGTTATATTTACACGTTTAGAGGTGCCCTGAATCCGAAAATCATGTTTTTAGCGAATGGTCTGTGTGTCTGTCTCCGTGTGTGCTATCAGCATAGCTCAAGAACAAATAGTAACAGAAAGTCCAAACTTGGTATTCTAAATGTGTATGATATAGGGATGCAACACTAAGCTTTTCGTTGAGATGAAGCAAATGGTTCGTATACAGGGATACCCATTAGAAATTCAAATACATTACGTCTATGGAGGAAATTGCAGGTAAGTCGAGTTTAACATCTATAGACTACACTAAACCAAATGAAATGAATATATATTTCTTATATGCGTAAAAACATGTCTCATGTAGAATATGGTAGGGAAATCATTCACTGTTCGTTTACATGGCTATACAAAAAACTAGATTAAAGTGCGACAATAATTGAAAATTGGTGGAAGTGTATTTTAGACTGGGCCATGTTTTATTACTATAGGATTATAATTAAGTGCACCATGTGGTTTGTATATAATCTTCGAAAAATATACAGGACTGCAAATATTTAAGCGATAACATTCTCTTCTGTTCTTAGTGAATGAGCTTTACTAATAATATTTTACCATTTCCAGGAAAGCTGTTCGGGAATTGAAATGAATTCCTCATAGAGATATGGTAAATAATGTATGTTTTTAAGCTAAATATTCATTGCTTGTCTTTTGTATATTTACACGTTTTGAGGCTTCCTGATTACCGTAGTCAAGATTTTTAACGTTTGATCTTTGTCTGTGTCTCTTAGAGTGACTTAAAAAGAATATTTTTAGGAGATCCCAATTTTGTATTTTGAAGTTAATATAAGTTTGTTGCTGGCAAAGTTTGATTAAAATTGATAAGTTTCAAGGAATGTTGAATGTGAAATTTGTCTGAATAATTCTAAGTGAACTTTTAATAACAGATTTAAATTCTATATAAATGTAGGTGCATTAATAAAACGGATGGTTGAGGAGGCAGTAGCTCCCCTCACATAGAACTAATTGTCATATAAAACTCTTCCGAAACCTGATTTGAATTGTTTAACATATGTTTACATAACAGCACTCGTTATCTTACCTCTTAATCTCCAATCTGTATTTATGGTATTAAATTTGAGGGTGAGAGAAAGTCGTGTGAGTGACACACCAGATTATTTTTTTTAAATATAGTCACTTATGCTCATGCCTCATACAGTTTTTATACAAATTTCCATTTTTTCAAGAAATGGTGCACACAAGTGATATTTTTTGGCAAAATCAGATGAATTTTAGGTTTAAACATCATTTTAACTTCAAATCTTTATGGATGATTTTACTTACAGTGCCAGAAAACAATCCTAGTTTTAATGCAATGGATCTTTGAGTCGGTGGATTTTCATTTAGGATCAGAGACTTCCTTGATATTTACCTGCTCTCTAACAGTCTTAGGATAAAGTTTCGTGGTCGTGTTTTCATTTTTACTTTCACTAAGAATTTTTTTCCCTTTCAAAATTAATATATTATAAATACCTTTTTACTTTCTCTTACCCATAGGGTCGAGAAAGTTTTGTTTTAGGGTCAAATTTTTGAACGCGAGTTTTTGTTATATTTACATGTTCTGTGGTCCTCTGAATACGAAAATCATATTTTTAGCGAATGGTCTGCGTATCTGTCTGTCTGTGTGTCTTTTATCAGTATACCTCAAGAACAAATAGTAGCAGAAATTCCAAACTCGGTATTCTAAATGTGTATCATATAGGGATGCTACAGTAAGCTTTTTGTTGAGATGAAGCAAATGGTTCGTGTACAGGGACACTGAAAAATATTCGAATACATTACGTCTATGGGGGGAATTGCAGGTAAGTAGAGTTTAACATCTATAGACTGCACTAAACCAAATGATACGAATATATATTTTTCGTAATAGAGATAGTCAACTTGGAAATTTTTTTTTGTGTATGAAGAAGCCTCGCCTCCCCCCTGGGGGAAGTCCCCCCCCGAGGGGAGTAAATTTTCATGACGGGTGTCTTTCAAAAGAGTCGTTGAACAATCGATCTGCGATAATTTAAAACAAAGTTATCGATTTTTTTATTTTTTATTTTTTTTAATTTTAACGAAAAAAAAACTTATAAAAATATGTTTTTTTTTTTTTGCTTAATATTGAGAATAAAGTGGACTTTTTTTGGATATTTAGTGTTATACTACTTCTCTAATATGGAAATCGTCTGCATTATCATAAAAGATAATTTTTTAAAATAATAATTTTAATAAATTATTTTTTAAAAACAGAATTATTTTTTAATAACAGATTTAAATTCTACATAAATGTAGGTGCATTAATGAAACGGGGGGTTGAGGGGGGCGGTAGCTCCCCTTAAACAGAACTAATTATCATATAAAACTCTTCCGAAGCCTAATTTGAATTGTTTAACATAGGTTTACATAACATCATTATCTTACCTCTTAATCTCCAACCTAGTATTAAATTTTATGGTAAGAGAAAGTCGTGTGAGTGACGCACCAGATTATTTAAAAATGCAATAACAGCGATTTTTACACCGCTTTATAATTTGGTGATACGAATATTTCTTGTCGGAAACGGCAGTTACATAACCTTCGAACCATCTATCAATTTTTAGAGCCATAAAGAAAAAAAGTTTATCTTTACATTTTGATTAAAAGATAAAAGTAGCAGACGATTATTCTAAAGTTGACAAATTTTTAACTCAAACTGCAAAAGAGAAAATTAAATTATAAAATCGTGTCCATAAATTGTGGACGACCTTCTATATTCTCACGTTCATAGTTTCGTTTTAGCCAGAAGAATTTTGTAGATTCAAGTTATTAATGTAATGATGTTGTCATATTATAAATATTTTTTCTTCCATAAACATGGTCTTGCAATTATATTTTATGTACAGTCTCACAAATAACTGTCACAAATATGAAACTGAAAGATTCAGTTAGGAATATAGTACTACACGATTTTCTTTTGTTTTTTTCAACACTATCAACACTATCAACACTACTAAAAAAAAAATCTGGTGTGTAACAGCCACACGACTTCCATTACCCAGTACTACACACATTATAAACATTTTATATACATTTTTGATACGGGGACGGTACACTGAATTAAACTTTTCCAAGTAATTGATTGCCTGAAATTGAGCTATTTATACAGGACGCCTATCAATTTTCCTGAACTAACCAACTATATCATTCGAAAAGACATCTAATAGAGTGTTTAGATAGCAAGTTTGAAGAAAATCGTTAGAGCCGTTTTTGAGATACGAACTTACGGTCCCACTTCTGGTTTCCGATGTCCCACTTATGGTTAAACTCAATTATTGCCAGGAAAACAATAATTACATACAAAAGCATATTTAAAAGTGAGTTAAAATGGCGTGTTTGAAAAAAATCCGTACAACCGTTTTTAAAGGAACGCTTTTGCGAGGCCTGAAATTGAGCTATTTATACAAGACGCCTATCAATTTTCCTGAACTAACCAACTATATCATTCGAAAGGACATCTAATAGAGTGTTTATATAGCAAGTTTGAAGAAAATCGTTAGAGCCGTTTTTGAGATACGGACTTACGGTCCCACTTCCGGCTTCCGATGTCCCACTTCCGGTTTTTCAATTTTCACCAAAATTTGGATATTTCATCTGTACACCAGACGTATTTCAATTCTAAAGTTTCGTAGCTCTATCTTTATTAGTTTCTGAGCTATAATAGCCAGAAGATTCTCCACATACATACATACACACACACACATACACACTGACCAATTGCCAAAAACCACTTTTTTGGACTCAGGGGACCTTAAAACGTGTAAATCAGGTGAAAACCCGATATCGAATTTTCAGACCGAATACAATACTTCCATTACCTACGGTTGTAGGGTAATGGAAGTAAAAATCAAGACCTTACATAGCCCATATATCCAATGTTTACATGTTTATTTTATATAATCAGTTTTATGTGTATTTTTTATTCAATATTCTTAAGAGGGACGGGTACCTCAAAATTGACCAAAAATGATATATATATATATTATAAGCTTTTCTTAAAATTTGGAATCTTACCTTTAAAACAATGTATGACATAAGAAAATCAGAGAATTATATCTAATGTTTTTGTAAATTTCGAAGTATAATGCTTAAAAAAAATATTTAAAAAAAAATTCGCAAATATGTTAATTTTTCATTTCATATTACTTTTTTTTTTTTTAAGGACTTTTATATTTGCACGTTCAACTTAAATTTTAAAACTAGATTAGAGAAAAAGAGTTTTTTTTACTGTTTTAACTGTAACTAAAAATTTAATTTAATAATCCGCGATTGTAATGAAATGCTCGCACTCTGGTGGGCTGTGAAATTACAATTAACATGAATAGCTTTCGGCTTTCGTTAAGACGCCATTGCTTGCCGATGTTTAGTTTCACATATATTTATTGAATAAAAATGAATAAATCCGGTAAAAAATATAACACATACTGTTGTGTGCTACAGTGCAAATCCAAAGGATCAAGAAATCCAGAATTAAGCTTCCATTTATTTCCAAATGACAAATTTAAAATTTCAGTTGCTTCGGCTAATGGAAGTAAAGAATTATTCAGATGATTTGAAACTAATATTTGTTCAGCTTCAGTTAAAAATCTACTTCCGATCGAACTTTGAATGAACTGAAATATTTTTTCCAAAAGCAATCAATTTTCCATGATGTAATAGCAGAGAAATTATAACACGAATATTAAGTAGTTACACAAATAGAATAATAATATATACACGTGGCTATTATATTTACTAACAACAAAAGCTGAAAAGCGCCACCTATCGATCGTTACAAACGCGGATTGAGGAAATTGAGAATAAAAAGAGGAAAGAAGAAACTTTGTGATGCCAAAAGCATGGATTGCAAAAACAGACTCACTGATTCAGTGATTCTGAATATTCAAAAATATTATGGTTTGGAAATAATGAGGAATGTTGGTAATATTGAAGAAATGAAGAAAGCTGTGTGGGCTGAATATTTTCACCTGATTTTTGGCAACAATAACCTTCAACACGGTTTGTGTCCAGATGGTATAGAAAGTTTGTGTAAGTACTGTGTAGCTAAAGCTTCTGGAATGGCCTATGGCCAAACCGATCACTTTCATATTTCACCCGTAATAATAGATTAAATTAAGCATATTTTTAGGGTAGGTTGGGTTTTACGTTGCACTAGCATATATTTAGGGATTTGGCAAATCTAGATCTCCTTAAAAAATGCATACATTGGAAAACCCAAAATCCCAACGATTCATTAAACAGTTTTACCTGGTCCAGAATACAGTGTTTGCTTCGCTCAAAACATTGACATTTGGTATTCAGGAACCTGTTACCAGCTTCAGTAAAGGCAACATTGTAAAATATCATGTTTTGAAAACTGCTGAAATTGACCAGGAGCTAATTGTTAATAACCAGGAGCTTAACTGTGTCAAAATTATGAAAAAGCTTGATATTTTACACGTCTCAGACATGTGACGAAAAATGGCTGAGATTGAAAAAATAAAGTCCGCCAAAAAATAAATTAAAAGAAAACAATATTAACTAGATGGCTTCGCCCGCTAGCGGGTCAGTATTTTCAAATGAATCACTAAAAATAATGAATCACTAACAGAAACTTTTAGTGTTAAGAAAAGAAATAAAAAAAAAAATCATTTCTGATTGGGTAAAAAGTCGGCCCGGGTCCCCACGCGCTGCGCGCGTATTCCTTCCCTAACCCTACGTGCCCCCTAAAAAAAAATCATTTCTGATCGGGTAAAAATGCGCACCGGGTCCCCACTGCCTCCGGCAGCGCAGTACCGTGCGCGCACAACTTAAGGGATAAACGCGCTGCGCGCGCGTATTCCTTCCCTGACCCTTCGTGCCCCTAAAAAAAAATCATTTCTGATCGGGTAAAAACTCGCACCGGGTCCCCACTGCCTTCGGGAGCGCAATCCCGTGCGCGCACAACTTCGGGGATACACGCGCTGCGCGCGCGTATTCCTTCCCTGAGCCTTCGTGCCCCCTAAAAAAAAATCATTTCTGATCGGGAAAAAATTCGCACCGGGTCCCCACTGCCTTCGGCAGCGCAGTCGCGCGCGCGCTGCGCGCGCACAAGTTAAGGGATACGCGCGCGGTGCACGCCTATTTCTTCTCCACCCTTTCAGGCCCTCTCAATTAACCTACGTATACCAATTTTGAACGATCTAACTCATTTGGCTGAGATGCAAAAGTAAACGTAATCAGGACACCTCGAAACGTGTAAATCTGGTGAAAACTTTCGATAATTTAAAAGAACTTTAAAATATCTTTCGAATGATGTATTAAAAATAATTGAATCATAATTAGAAATTGAAATATTGAAATTTGAAAATATTACAGCGCCATCTGGCGGTACAAATTTCTGTGTTCCACTGTTTGATTCCAATTCAAAAAAGCTTTCTAATGATGTCTTACTTATGAAATTATTTTAATTATAGCTGAGATGCAAAAGAAAACTAATTCAGAACACCTCAAAACGTGTAAATCTGGTGAAAACTTTCGATAATTTAAAAGAACTTTAAAATATCTTTCGAATGTTGTATTAAAAATAATTTAATCATAATTAGAAATATTGAAATTTGAAAATATTACAGCGCCATAAAAGAAAAATGATTCAGGAGACCTCAAAACGTATAAATCTGGTGAACATTTTCGATAATTTAAAAGAACTTTAAAATATCTTTCGAATGACGCATTAAAAATAATTTAATCATAATTAGAAATTGAAATATTTAAATTTGAAAATATTACAGCGCCATCTGGCGGTACAAATTTCTGTATTCCACTGTTCGATTCCAATTCAAAAAAGCTTTCTAATGATGTATTACTTATGAAATTATTTTAATTAGTAGCCGAGATACAGAAGAAAATTAATTCAGGACACGTCAAAACGTGTAAATCTGTTGAAAACTTTAAGTAAAAAAAAAAGAACTTTAAAATATCTTTCCAATGATGGAGAAAAAATAAATTAATCGTAATTAGAAATTGAAATACGCGCATTAGAATATATTGCAATTTTTAATCGCAGAACCAATACATGTGACCTCGTTTTTTTTTTTTTTTTTTTTTTTTTTTTTTCCTTAGCTTCCGTGGAGAAATGAACCTCTTTGAACAGGTTGCTATGGTGATCTACATTATTTGATTACGGTTTTCATTTCCGAATGAAGTAAAGCATTTGCAATGGTTTTTTCATCGAAGACTGCCGCGATACTGAAAATTAAAAAAATTATAACTCATTCAGTTTTTGAAATTTTCTCTCAATCTTTTGGGAGTTAAATTATGAAAGCGAGATGTATATACAAAAAAAAAAAAGGAAATGATTTATCTCTAAACGCTTTTGAGTTATAAAATATTTTGCGAAAAAATCGATGTTTCGTAAAATCTAAAAATATGGATCGGTAATCCGTATTTTGTAAAAATGTTTATATGGTTCGAAAGAGGATTAAATGGCCTTTCTTTATATACCAGTTGTTAAGAAATGGAATTGTTACCCTGTCGTACAGGGCGTTTCAAAAAAGACGACCGCGAAAAAACGAAATTTTCGACCCTTTTTAAAACTTTTTTTAAAAATATAAAAAATCCGTATTTAAAAAAAAAAAATTGTACCGTAAGAATCGGTAATAAATGCTCTTTCTCCTCGTACAGGTGTATTTTCGATATTTCCAACAGATCGGAAGCGATCGCTTTTCAAAAACCCACGAAAATTTCCCTCATTGCTTTTTCTTTCGAGGTAGGCTCTTCTGTAACAAAATGGCGGTCGCCCGCGATTTCGAGTCGTTTTTTCGTTAGACAATGGTCGACATTTTAATTAATATCTCCGCTAATTAGGGTCGCATCGTTTAGCAAATTAGATAACCCAGATCTGCGATAAATTCTCTGTCCGACGGTACCTGTTCGAAGTCCGTGCGACCTTTAGCGGCGGAGCCTTAGCCGCGTCAAGCCGTTTCTCACAGACACACAGATGCACAGACACACAGACACACACACGCGTACAGATTTTAATAATATAAGAGACTAGCTGGCTTCGCCCGCTAGCGGGTCAGTATTTTCAAATGAATCACTAAAAATAATGAATCACTAACAGAAACTTTTAGTGTTAAGAAAAGAAATAAAAAAAAAAAATCATTTCTAATTGATGTAAAAAGTCCGCCCGGGTCCCCACGCGCTGCGCGCGTATTCCTTCCCTGACCCTACGTGCCCCCTAAAAAAAATCATTTCTGATTGGGTAAAAATGCGCACCGAGTCCCCACTGCCTTCGGCAGCGCAGTACCGTGCGCGCTGTGCGCGCACAACTTAAGGGATACACGCGCTGCGCGCGCGTATTCCTTCCCTGACCCTTCGTGCCCCTAAAAAAAAAAATCATTTCTGATCGGGTAAAAACTCGCACCGGGTCCCCACTGCCTTCGGCAGCGCAGTCCCGTGCGCGCTGCGCGCGCACAACTTCGGGGATACACGCGCTGCGCGCGCGTATTCCTTCCCTGAGCCTTCGTGCCCCCTAAAAAAAATCATTTCTGATCGGGAAAAAATTCGCACCGGGTCCCCACTGCCTTCGGCAGCGCAGTCGCGTGCGCGCTGCGTGCGCACAACTTAGGGGTACGCGCGCGGTGCACGCCTATTTCTTCTCCACCCTTTCAGGCCCTCTTAATTAACCTACGTATACCAATTTTGAACGATCTAACTCATTTGGCTGAGATGCAAAAGTAAACGTAATCAGGACACCTCGAAACGTGTAAATCTGGTGAAAACTTTCGATAATTTAAAAGAACTTTAAAATATCTTTCGAATGATGTATTAAAAATAATTGAATCATAATTAGAAATTGAAATATTGAAATTTGAAAATATTACAGCGCCATAAAAGAAAAATGATTCAGGAGACCTCAAAACGTATAAATCTGGTGAAAATTTTCGATAATTTAAAAGAACTTTAAAATATCTTTCGAATGATGCATTAAAAATAATTTAATCATAATTAGAAATTGAAATATTTAAATTTGAAAATATTACAGCGCCATCTGGCGGTACAAATTTCTGTATTCCACTGTTCGATTCCAATTCAAAAAAGCTTTCTAATGATGTATTACTTATGAAATTATTTTAATTAGTAGCCGAGATACAGAAGAAAATTAATTCAGGACTCCTCAAAACGTGTAAATCTGTTGAAAACTTTAAGTAAAAAAAAGAACTTTAAAATATCTTTCCAATGATGGAGAAAAAATAAATTAATCGTAATTAGAAATTGAAATACGCGCATTAGAATATTGCAATTTTTAATCGCAGAACCAATGCATGTGACCTCGCTGTTTTTTTTTTTTTTTTTTTTTTTTTTTTTCTTAGCTTCCGTGGAGAAATGAACCTCTTTGAACAGGTTGCTATGGTAATCTACATTATTTGATTACGGTTTTCATTTCCGAATGAAGCATTTGCAATGGTTTTTTCATCGAAGACTGCCGCGATACTGAAAATTAAAAAATTTATAACTCATTCAGTTTTTGAAATTTTCTCTCAGTCTTTTGGGAGTTAAATTATGAAAGCGAGATGTATATACAAAAAAAAAGGAAATGATTTTTCTCTAAACGCTTTTGAGTTATAAAATATTTTGCGAAAAAATCGATGTTTCGTAAAATCTAAAAATATGGATCGGTAATCCGTATTTTGTAAAAATGTTTATATGGTTCGAAAGAGGATTAAATGGCCTTTCTTTATATACCAGTTGTTAAGAAATGGAATTGTTACCCTGTCGTACAGGGCGTTTCAAAAAAGACGACCGCGAAAAAACGAAATTTTCGACCCTTTTTAAAACTTTTTTAAAAATATAAAAATTCCGTATTTTTTTTTAAAAAAATTGTACCGTAAGAATCGGTAATAAATGCTCTTTCTCCTCGTTGAGGTGTATTTTCGATATTTCCAACAGATCGGAAGCGATCGCTTTTCAAAAACCCACGAAAATTTCCCTCATTGCTTTTTCTTTCGAGGTAGGCTCTTCTGTAACAAAATGGCGGTCGCCCGCGATTTCGAATCGTTTTTTCGTTAGACAATGGTCGCCATTTTAATTAATATCTCCGCTAATTAGGGTCGCATCGTTTAGCAAATTAGATAACCCAGATCTGCGATAAATTCTCTGTCCGACGGTACCTGTTCGAAGTCCGTGCGACCTTTAGCGGCGGAGCCTTAGCTGCGTCAAGCCGTTTCTCACAGACACACAGACGCACAGACACACACACACACGCGTACAGATTTTAATAATATAAGAGACTAGTATGTTGTGGCCACCACAAGACTTTCTTCTATATTTACCTATACATATTCAATCAGTAACAATATTAAAAAAAAAAAAAAAAGTACGATTTTTTTTATTTTTTTTTTTTCTTGTTAAAAGTAAAAAAAATCGATAACTTTGTTTTAAATTATCACAGATTTATAGTTCAACCATTCGTTTTAAAGGTATTGACGAGACCTTTCGAAATATACCCATCTTGAAAATGTATCCCCCCGGGGGGGTACTTCCCCCCCAGGGGGGGAAGCGATGCCCCCCCATGCAGAAAATTTTTTTCCTAGTTACATACTACTATTATCAATAATTCATATTAGTTTTACAATCCCAAGTTTAAAACAACTCTTATTATGCACATTTATACGAATTTTTGTCCTATGCTGCCATGTTAAAAATTTAGATAAAATGCTATCACAGCGCCACCTGTTGAGCTATTGATCCCCAAACATAATCAGCACCAGTTAATGTCGGGGACAAACTAAATACCAAGTTTGGTTAAATTTCGTTAAAAAAAAAAAAAAAAAAAATGCGATTTTTTTTCTGTTTTGTTTTGTTAAAACTAAAAAAAATCGATAACTTTGGTTTAAATTATCACAGATTTATCGTTCAACCATTCGTTTTAAAGGTATTGACGAGATCTTTCGAAAGATACCAATCTTGAAACTTTGCCCCCCCGGGTGGGAACTTCCCCCCCCGGTGGGGAGGAACCGATGCCCCCACATGCACAACAATTTTTTCCTAGTTAACTACTACTATTATCAACCTGATCTTTCGAAAGATACCCATTGTGAAAATTTACCCCCCCTGGGGGGGTATTTCCCCCCTAGGGGGGGAAGCGATGCCCCCCATGCAAAAATTTTTTTTCCAAGTTACATACTACTATTATCAATAATTCATATTAATTTTACAATCCCAAGTTTAAAACAACTCCAATTATGCAGATTTATACGAATTTTTGTCCTATGCTGCCATGTTAAAAATTTAGATAAAATGCTATCACAGCGCCACCTGTTGAGCTATTGATCCCCAAACATAATCAGCACCAGTTTATGTCGGGGACCAACTAAATACCAAGTTTGGTTAAATTTCGTTAAAAAAAAAAAAAAAAAAAAAAAAAAAAATTGCGTTTTTTTTTTGTTAAAAGTAAAAAAAATCGATAACTTTGTTTTAAATTATCACAGATTTATGGTTCAACCATTCGTTTTAAAGGTATTGACGAGACCTTTCGAAAGATACCCATCTTGAAACTTTGCCCCCCCCCCCCCGGGTGGGTACTCCCCCCCCGGTGGGGGGGAACCGATGCCCCCACATGCACAAAAATTTTTTCCCAGTTAACTATTACTATTATCAAAGAGACCTTTCGAAAGATACCCATCTTGAAAATTTACTTCCCCGGGGGGTACTTCCCCCCCAGGGGGGGGGGGGGAACCGATGCCCCCACATGCACAAATTTTTTTTCCTAGCTAACTACTACTATTATCAATAATTCACATTAATTTTATAATCACAAGTGTAAAATAACTCTCTTTATGCCAATTTATACGGAATTTTGTCCTATGCTGCCATGTTAAAAATTTGCATAAAATGCGATCACAACGCCACCTATTGAGCGATTGATCCCAAAATCTAATCAGCACCAGTTTATGTCAGGGTGCAACTAAATTCCAAGTTTGGTTAAATTTCATTCATTGGTTCGTGAGATACAGCGTCCACAAAAAAATGATACAGACAGACAGACAGACAGACATTTTCTAAAAACTATTAATTCGTGTTCTCCACATCCCAAAACATGTAAATCCATCAAAAAGTGGACTTCGAAAATTTTCGCGAATCCAATACTTTCTCTATATTACATATAGAAGAAAGTAAAAAGGAAGAAAGAAAATGTGACAACTTAAGGAGTTTTATCGATATTGAGATTGAATGAAAACCAACATTCTGGACAATATTATTTCTGATAGCCTGTAAAATAAATGAAAATTTATTATTCAAATAATTGTATCAAGGATATTAGAAAGATAAATGTTTTTCAGATTACCTATATTTATGAAAACCTGATATTAAAATATTTTTATTAATTAAAATTTTTAGTTTAAGAAACTCTATGTTGTAATTGTTTTCGAAACGCCAGAAACAGTTAAAAATGCCTTGTTTTTTGTTTTCCGAGTGAAGCAATTTTAGTAGATCATTATTATTATTATTCCTTAAATTTTTTCTTTCATTTTCAATGTACAACCAGAATTGAAGTAAACTAAGTTTTTAAAATTATAACTATTAATAAATATTTCTTTTCATATTTAGATTTCAGAATTGCCTTTATCTGTCAAAAAATTTCAGATTCAATTATTTATTGTCTCAAACATATTTTTAAAAATTTAGTTTTAAACATTACAGATTGAATGTCTGGCTGCATTATGATTTCAAAAACTGGTTTCCCAACTTTTATTTGTTTTTACGAAGGCAATAAATTTTACTCTAGATAAAAATAAAACTAGTATGTTGTGCCTATCACTAAACATTCTTCTATAAAACAGCACCGCTTACTTTTTAACATGCTCAAAAGTTTAATCATAGTTTCTCCCAAAAAAGATTTTATGAATGGAAATTTTAATCAATAGAAGTTGAGATTTAGCCTTCTTATTTACAAGGTAAATATAACCTACCAACGCTTCCTATTGAACGATATACATCAAAATTGAATAAGAACAGTGCTTTGTAATGACCGTCGATTACACCAAGTTTTGTGCAGTTATATGCAACAGAATCTGAGATATAGCCTTTCTGTTCAAGGGGAAAGTTGCAACATAGCATTGTTACCTATCGGGCGATATGCACTCATATTGAATCAGCATATTGTTTGGCAATCTCACATATAAAGGTTTGTTTGATATTACGCAACAGTGTCTGAAATATGGCCATCCCTAAAATGAGAAAATCGTAATATAGCAGTGCCACTTGTTAAGCGATTTGTACCAAAAACTGATAGACACTAAATTATCTCAAAATGCAATTACATATTAATTTATGTAAAATTCTGAGCAGTGGTTTCGGATTTACAGTTACCACAAAATTTTTGTCATGCACACACAGAGAAACACGCAGGCAGACATTTTCTTAAAATGGTAACATCGTGTTCTGGACCTGTCAAAACGTTTAAATCCATTGCAAAACGGAAATCGAAAATTTTTACGAATGTAATACTTTCTTCTTTTTAAAATAGAATTACTTCTTTACTTTCTACTCTTTTGAACATAGAAGAAAGTAAAAATAAAAAAATTAACATAACTACCAAAAAGCTTTCTTTTATCATCTGTATATTATAGCGGTATTGATGTAGATACACTTACTGAGTAAATTGGAAAAAAGTAATTGCTACAGAGTGATATGACCCAAAATTTAATCCGTGTAATTTCACAGGATAAAAATGTCATATTTAAACTTAATGAAATCTAATGTTACAAAGTTAATCTTGTGCAACTTACCATCCAATATTCTCAACATACTTACACATAAAAAATATTTTACATATGCAGTTTGATGTAATTTCAAACAATAGATACTCAGATATAGCCATTTGAAAAATCACAGAAAGCAAATAGTAGCAATGCTAACATTAATCCATAACTCTCCTCTAAATAAATCTCTCGGTAAGTTCACCTCTAACTCTCCAAGGAAACCTTTTCTACTTTAAACTAAACGAAAAGTGTAAAGCTATAATTTTATAAATATCCTCGAACATAAATTTAATTAAATATTATTATTTTCTTCTGTATTCAGTAGAAGAAAGTATTGAATTCGCAAAAATTTTTGACATCCGGTTTTCCACAGATTTACACGCTTTGAGAGGTCTAGAACACGATTTGACCATTTTTAGAAAATGTCTGTCTGTCTGTCCGTCTGTCTTTCTGTGTTGTGTGTGTGTGAAAAATTTTGTAGCAACTGTATCTCCGGAGCTACTGCTCAGAATTATATATAATTTTCTGTGGATGCACCTTGACCTAAATTAGTGCCTATCAACTTTTCGCATCAACCGCTTGACAGGTGGCGCTGCTATTGAGCGATTTCCGTAATTTAAAGCGAGGCTATATCTCAGGTTCTATTGCGTATAATCAAACAAAGCTTGATATGTGCGAAGGCCATTATGAGACATTATGCTGATTCAATTTGAATGCTTATCGGCTAACAGGTGACGCTACTATTCAGCGATTTCCGTAGTTTAAGGGAAAGCTATATCTCGGGGACTACTACACAGAATTGCATATAAATTTATATGTAGATGCACCTTGAGATAGATTAATGCTTGTCAACTTTTGGTGTCAACCGCCCAACAGGTGGCGCTGCTATACTGAAATTTTCCTCGATAATGGGAATGCTATTTGTTAACTTCTATGGCATATAACTGTACGAAACCTGATATGTGAGATAACCGTTAAAAAAACGTATTTTTTAAGATGCTATTTATAGACAATAAAACTGTCTTTATTTGGACATTTAGTGTTAGTTTTCACTAAAATGAAAATCGTTTGCATTCCTTCTGTTAGATAATTTTAATAAATAATAGTTTTAACAAATTATTTGCGCTTAGTGAATTAATAAAGGAAAATATAGAAGAAAGTCTTCTAGTGGCCACAACATACTAGTTTTTCTATGAGACCTGCAATTTTCAATTGGAAGAATACTAGCTCGCTGATTGTAAAATGTTAACACAGGACAGACTTTAAATTTCATTAAATATTATTTTTCTTTAAAAATCTCTAAGCGATTTTTGGACTGTGAAATCATAGTTTACTATTTTTAGCCCGATTAAGCTATTGTTTTAATTATTAAAAAAAAAAAAAAAAAAAAAAAAAAAAAACGCATTGAATACGGTCTGGTTATTTAGAAGATACAGTGTTACATATAGACAAAGACTTCAGACTTATGATACTTCTCTTGTTTGGCCGGGCGTCAAAAACAAACATAGCGTATCAAAGAATTTATTATCACTGAATTTATATTTATTCCCCTGTTCCTTCGCACTTATACCATAAATTACGTATCAAAATTCAACATTGTGATACAAATTTTTAAACTCAAAATTTTTAATTTTATGAACTTTCTTTACAACTTTCACAGAATACACCCAAAACTTTGGAATTCTTACTTTTTCCCTCAAGTTAATGAAATACAATTTCATAACTGCCCCTAATACTTTAAAAACGCTGTCTTCATAAATTCAACTTAAGTAAATCGATTTCGAAAAAAAAAAAAAAAAAAAAAGACTGTGTAGAGAGTGAAAAAAAAAAAAAAAAAAAAAAAAAAAAAGAAAGAAAGAACGAAAGAAACGCGCAAATGTAACGATAATTTACTGCGTTGAAAGAAATTCATGTAAAAACAATAACGAATAAATGAAACGACAAATGTAAAACATGAAAGGCGGTCCAAAATTATCTTATACATTTTAAATTTTAATAAAAAAATTAAGCAAGTGGCAAATGAGAGTGTTAATTATTGCACTACTATTCTTTTTATGGTAAAAAGTTTAGATTAAGGGACAAAAAAAAAAAAAAAAAATTAAAAATTTTCTTATTGATGTCGCTATACCTTATTTATCTTATTTATTTATTTATTTTTGTTTAGATAGCGTTTTTTGTTATGTAATAGCTATCTCGATTATTAGACTTAACCCTTTGACTGCATTTGACGCACAAGAACGTCGTGTATTAAAAATTGTAGGTGTGATAAATTATCTTACCAAGCCTTTCCCATTCAAAAAATGATAAAGGTCGACTTTTTGTGTTTGATATTTAGACCTGCTAACTATGCTAGTTTATCCGTAATGGTATTAAGCCCCGCCTTTTTTTCACACCAGAATAGTTGTAGAGCAATTAGTCTTCTTATTTAATCATGAGAACATATTGCTGAATATTAATCTACAACTATTCTGGGGCGAAAAAAAGGCGGGGCCTAATACCATTACGGATAAACTAGCATAGTTAGCAGGTATAGATATTCTAGTTTTGTATAGTTTTACCCGTAGTTAAGGGTTAATGATGCATGAAAAATATTGCAATAACTGTAAGTAATTAGTATTAAAAAAAAAAATCAGAACATATAAATATAATTTATAATAAAAAGCAAATTATTAAAAACTTTGAAGAGTATGGTATTGTTTAAAACAGGTGGTTAAATGTAATGGTTCTTTGCATTATAAGGTAGTGTCCTTCATATTTTTTTTTCCCTTTAACTACGCGTAAATTATACACAACCAGAACATCAAAAACAAAAAAGTCGACTTTTATAAAATTTTAATAGGAAAGGTGCAGTAAGATAATTTATCATGCCCACAGTTTTTACTCTATTATTAAATAAATGTGCACACAAAGTGTTAATTCTTGATTTCTTCTTGAGGGATTGTGTGATGGACAATATGCTTCTCCTGTAGCTGACATTAAAGTACGTATTGAAGACGTTGTAATGACTTCAGACTAATGACTTTAAGACTCACGAGAGGGCGCTGTTTGTTCAGCACGGTGAAAGACTTTCGAATTGAAGAGAGACTTTGGTTTTGAGTTTGTTTTGAGAAGGGAATGATGCAACGCCGAGAATAGCGGGTGCCTGGCCTGAGTGCCGTTCATGTTTATTATTTTTGGTCCAAAGATTATCGACCATTTTATGCAATATGTGTTACGTGTTTTCGTTTACCTTTATGTATGTGTGTTTGTGTCGTATAGTGTTTGTAAATGAGAAATAAAAAAAAATATTTCTCTAAAGAAAAGCAATCCTCTTGATGATTTCAAGCCTACGATACATCACAGACTACTGTTATGGTGGCAGCTAAAGGAATACGTCCGACGCTACAAAGAATTCACGGTACTAAAGGGGTAAGTGCCTTTATGTATGAAACAATGCCTTGATTTAAAAATAATATAATAAATCAGCTCAGTCCTTGTATTAGGACGTGAGAAAATATTTTTTAAAAGTACTTAAATTCGCATTATGTATTTAATAGAGAAGTAAGTATATCACTTGTCCCTATCTATTTGATAAAAAGATTATTTGAAATTATTATTTGTAGAGAAAATATATATATATATTAAACTGATTTATCCGTTGGTTAAAAGAAATAGAAAAAAAAAAAAAAAAGAAGAAAATCTTTCAATTTTTTTTTGTCGATGTATTTCGAAAAAAAATAAATAAATAAAATAAAGTTGATGAATCAGTGAGAAATAAATGAATATATATGTTTTTTCTTTTGTTTAATGGTATAATAATAATAAAAACTTACTGTAGAATAAGTTTTTATTACCGTTTAAAACCGAACATTTTGAAAAGAATTTCGGTTTTAAACGGAATTGCAAAATTTGAGAACAAGTTGAAATAAAGTATCTGTTCTGTAATTAAAGCTAAATAAAGAATAGATATTCTTTTTTAGGGCTTTGAGAAATAAAAAATAAAAAAGAATGTATTTATTATCGAATTAAAAAGAAAAATGTTGAATGATTCATATTAATGTGCATTTCAGGTCATTTTTATTTCTGATATTTTATTGGATTTATTTTTCTTTCTGTCTCTTTTTACTGATTTGGTATTTCTTTGCTTAATAATACAAAAATAAATGGGTAAATAAAGAGTGAATGAAGGATAAAAAAAAAAAAGAAATTAGTGTCGATTTCATGTAAAATGAATTTGTTCGTGTTTGGAACAAAATATTTTCGTTTCGATTTGAAGTAAAATAGTAGTTTCTGTTTCAAATAAAGCGTTTAACGATTAGATGCTCATTTTATTTCTTAATATTAATTACTATGGTAATTTATGTTACTTTAATCTAATTTTGGTTGAACTTGCTCTTTTTTTGATAAAGCAAAAGAGTTTCGATTCAGAAACGAAACTATTGTTTGGTTGTTTTTTTTTTTTTTTTTTGGTCTAAAGAAAAATAGTATTATTCTGTTCGCTGAGAAATATTAGATGTGCAGAAAGAATTAAATGATTTTGAAAATAAATTGATTTATTTCTGTTTTGAATTGAAATAATGATTGTGTTAAACATGTAGTACTTAGTATGAGAACATACTTGGTTAAAAATTTTGTTTGGGTATTCTTTTTGAATATACGATTTATGTAATAAAAGAAATTTGTGTGACTGAAAATTTTAATATTTTCTGTTCTTTAAGAAGAAAAGTACTGTACACGTGGTTTTAGTTATGAAAGAAATATATATATTAAAAAAAAAAAAAGTGTTCTCTTGAATAGAGAAAAATAAAGTATTTTTCATAAGTTACAGATACCATTAATTGGTGTTGGTATAAATGGGTCCACAGAGTGAAAAGCAGAGTCTTTTAAACAATCACAACATTTAATAATATAGAAAAGTAGAATAACATAATGCGGGCATTTCTTGCCGCACGCTTAGCAAAGCTTTCTCGTACAGACTCTTATAAAACTCTCTCTCAGAGAGACGAAGATGCGCTGTTGATTACGTAATACAGTTACGTCACATCTGACGTCATGACAGGTGTCAGCTAGTTAACAGATGATATGAGGAAACATGCATTGAAATCCTTCATTTCCCCCTTATTCAATAAATGTTTCGAAAATAAAACATATTTATGCATTATAATAGCATATTAAAAATTACAGAAAATTATTTTTATGCAAGAGTTACTTAAAATAAGAAAAGTGTTAGTAAAGAAATAGAATTATAAGCAAATAATTATGGTTAATATAATAAAATAAAATACGTAAAATATAATCAGTTAATTTCTTAATGAAAACACAGTTTAAATATATATATATTTTTAAGTTCATCTGTCCTTAGCATTAAGTCCTATCATACCACAACATTTTTCATGTTTATATGCATTTAAACTTTTTGTTAAAATATCTGCAGGTTGTTCATCTGATGAAATATATTTCATGTCAATTAGTTTATTATTGTAAACTTCTCGCACAAAATGATGACGAATGTCAATGTGCTTAGATCGATTGTGATGAACAGGATTTTTTACTAATCTCAGTGCAGATTGATTGTCGCACATGATTGCAGTCGGACTTGATACAATTTCAGGATCCAATTCTTTTAAGAAATTTCTAACATGAATTGTCTCTTTTGCGGATTCAGACAGAGACATATATTCAGATTCTGTTGTGGATAGAGCAACGGTTCGCTGCTTTCTAGATTCCCAAGAAATAGGTCCACCGGCATATTTAAAGACGTATCCTGTATGTGATTTTCTATCATTTATATCCGATGCCCAATCGGCATCAACAAATGCTGTCAATGGTTTATCGTCTCTGTAATACACAATTCCTAAATTTCTAGTGCCATTGAGATATCTTAGTATTCTTTTAGCAGCTATCCAGTGAGGTTTTCCTGGATTGTTATTAAACTGACTTAAATAATTTACAGCATGGGTGATATCTGGTCTGGTAGCAACCGACAGATACATAAGAGAACCAATTAATTGTCTATAAGGAATTTTTGACATGTATGATTTCTCTTCTTCTGTATTTGGACACATTTGTTTAGTTAATTTTACACTGCTATCTAAAGGTGTATTCACCACTCTAGAATCTTCCATATTAAATTTATTTAGTAAATCTTCAATGTATTTCTTTTGTGTTATAGTGATGCTGTCCCTATCTTGATTAAATTCAATGCCTAAGCAATAATGCAGAAGGCCCATATCTTTCATTTTGAAAGATTCTGCTAATTTATTTCTTATATCAAAATAGTGCTCTTCACTTTTAGTGAGACAAATTAAATCGTCGACATAGACGATTATAATAGCATCAAAAGGATATTTTGAGTAATAGACACATTTGTCGGAATTCAAAGGGTTAAATTTCATTTTTCTTAATTTCTCATCTAATTTCTTAAACCACTGTCTTCCTGACTGCCTAAGGCCATACAAAGATTTTTTTAATAAACACACTTTATTTTCGTGTATATCATTTTCAAAAAATTCAGGAAGCTCCATATAAATTTCTTCATGTAACGTTCCGTTAACATATGCCATAATGAAATCTAACTGGTATGCTGTGAAACCATTCTGGATAGCATACGCGATTGCAGTTCTTATAGAACTTAATCTGGCTACTGGTGAAAAATTTTCCTCAAAATCTATACCTTGTTTCTGTGAACACCCTTTGGCAACCAATCTGGCCTTAAATTTTTCAATTTGACCATCTGGTTTGAATTTTGTTTTTAAAACCCATTTACACCCAATTACTTTTTTATCTTTTGGTCTATCTACAATTTCCCAAGCGTTTTGCTTAACTAAAGAATCATATTCTAATTTCATCGCGTTCTCCCAATTTTTAGCATTATCTCCATTTAACGCGTCGATTACGCCGGGATTAATTTCAATAAATGAGTTATCAGCTAATTGAGAAGTTTCATCTTTATATTTTGTATCTGTAATACACTCCTTATGAGACTTTTGAAAGTTCCAACTTTTACTTTTTTTAGGTCTTCCGGGACCACGTTTAAAAATAGGATTGTTTTTATTAATCCTTTCCTCTTGTTTACATATATCGCCAGCACTCTCCTCCCCTCCACTCACATCTTCTACGTTCCCCCCTTCAGAGTGGCTCGCTTCCCCCCCTTTCCAAAAAGAGAAACTTTCTCCATTGAATTCAGGGGGATAGGAAATCGATCCGCTGTTTTCCCCCCTGTGGATGTCTGCGGTTTGAGTAGGGATAGGAGTTTCATTTTTAATATTACAATCATTGCATTTATTCTCAGACGGAAATATTAATTCTAATTGATCAGTAGTGGCTGAATCATTTATTTAAAATTCGTCTATAAATCGAACATCACGACTTATGACAATTTTTCTGGTATCCCTATTCCATAATCTGTAAGCGCGTGATTCATTTGAATAGCCAACGAATATATGTTCGTGTGACCTAGCTTCAAACTTTCCTTTTGATTTTTTATTTAGAACAAAACATTTCTGTCCGAAAATTTTAAAATAGTTAACAGTTGGTTTATAACCGAAAAACAATTCGAAAGGGGTTTTATTTTCTTTAATTCCTTTAGTGGGACACCTGTTTCTAATATATGCAGCGCAATTTACTGCTTCAGCCCAGAATGTATTTGGAAGGTTTGATTGCATTAATAAACACCTCGCCATTTCGCATAATGTATGATTTTGTCTTTCAATTCTAGAATTTTGCTGAGGGGTCATTGGTGAGGAATATTCGCGTTTAATACCGCATTCTTCAATATATTTATTGAATTCTTCGCCACAATATTCCAATCCATTATCAGTATGCAGTATTTTAATTTTTTTTCCTAATCGATTTTCGACTGCTGCTTTATATCTCCGGAACGCGTACTTAGCTTCATCTTTTGTTTTTAGAAAATTTACTTCAATGTAACGAGATTTATCATCCAAAAAAGTAATAAAGTAACGTGATCCGCCATGGGATTTAACATTTATAGGGCCACATAAATCAGAATAAACTACTTCTAATAATTCCTTACTATGAAATTTGTTTTCTTTACAAAATGGTTTCACAGTTTGTTTAGACTGAATGCATACTTTACAATCTTTTAAAGAATCTTTTTCATTAAAATTTAAATCTCTTAACATATTTTCAGATTTTAATAATTTTAAATCTTTTTCATTTAAATGTCCTAATTTTAAATGCCATTTATGAAAGTTGCTTACCTGAGTTGTTGCAGCGATATCCACCTGCGGCTGAAAAAAATATAAATCACCTTTTCTCGTAGCACTTATAATTAGAGAGCCGTCCTGCTCCGTAATTTTTGCACATTTTTCGGTAAATACAACTCGGCAGTTGTTTGCAGTAGCTTTTGATATTGACATTAAATTGCATTTCAATTTTGGAACGCACAAAACATTTGTTAACTTTAAATTGGTTACACCGTGATTACCGGGAACTTTTAATTTGACTGTTCCAACACCTGTGATCTCCGCTGTTTTTACAGCTAATTTTATAAATGATCCAATTCTAGGTTCGAAATCTATAAACAAATTCTTGTCATGAGCCATATGTGATGTCGTACCGCTATCGAGACACCACTCGGAATGTTCTTGGAAAGAGTTACTGGCTGCCATCGTGAACTCTGTACTATCTTCAACCATAAATGATCTATCTTTGTATTTATTCGATGAAGTGAATTTTCTGTCTGAGATCTTCTTTCTGCATTCTGAGGCTTTATGCCCTACTTTTGAACAGTAATTGCATTTGAAGATTGCATAATTTCTTTCGCCATACGTGTTCTTGTTCTGCACAGGCTTTAAGATTTCTCTTTTGTTCTTTTCAGGAAGATTTTTCTTGTGAGTTGTAAAATACGCATTTGATGATTCTTGATGCTTTTTATTTTTTCTTGACTCATATTCTTCCATCATTTAAATTTTTAGAGCTTCAGGCTGCGGCAATTCATCTCTTGCTTCTATGGCGCACCTGAAATTTTCATTGCTGTCAGGAATACTGTATAAGAGCAAAATTGATAATAAATCTTCGGCTACGTGAATGTCCATTTCTTTTAGCTTGTCCACTATATCAAAGAAAGTATTTAGGTGATCGGACATATTTTCACTATCAGACATTTTCTTAAAGAGTAGCTGCTTCAATAGGGTGGCTTTCTTTGCCGGTCCTCTCGATTCGTAAACTTCTTTTAATTTATTCCATACTTCATTTGAGGTTGTACAATGTTTAATATGACACAACTCACTTGGGGTAATTGCTAGGATTAAATCGGCTCTAGCTTTGCGGTCGATTTCGAGCCATTTTTCTTCACCTTCGGCGCCTTCATCGGGCTTAATTTTCGTTCCGTTAGCATAACTCCAGTGATCATTCTTGATTAAAACAGCTTCTATCTGCAGCTTCCAGGTGTCAAAATTATTTTTAGATAACTTTTCTATATTTAATACTTGCGACATATTTAATCAGCTATAGTAGCTTCTTTATAAAAATAGAATCAAAAATACTTTCGATTTCAGCCCTTAGGCTTAACAGTAAGTCGCACTTTCGTTTTAGCGAATGTTAATTTAAATTTTTAAAAAGTCCGCAGTAAGATGCGTGTCTCTGGGCCCATAACCATTGTTGGTATAAATGGGTCCACAGAGTGAAAAGCAGAGTCTTTTAAACAATCACAACATTTAATAATATAGAAAAGTAGAATAACATAATGCGGGCATTTCTTGCCGCACGCTTAGCAAAGCTTTCTCGTACAGACTCTTATAAAACTCTCTCTCAGAGAGACGAAGATGCGCTGTTGATTACGTAATACAGTTACGTCACATCTGACGTCATGACAGGTGTCAGCTAGTTAACAGATGATATGAGGAAACATGCATTGAAATCCTTCAATTGGGTTGGATATTATTATTTTTTAATTAATTACAAAGCTTAATTACCCTCATTATCTTATTTTATTTGTGTGTTTCATTGATTTTTGGAAAAATAAAAAAAATCTGGTGTGAAACAACCACACGACTTCCATTACCCGCTATTACATGTATTATATGCATTTTTGAGAGATAATGTGATCAGAAAACATAAAAGTGACCAAAAAAGAAAATCGTTAGAGCCGTTTTTGAGATACCAACTTTCACAAAAAATCAATTATTGACCGGAAAACAATAATTACATACAAAAGCATATTTAAAAGTGAGTTAAAATGGCGAGTTTGAAAAAAATCCGTACAACCGTTTTTAAAGGAACGCCTTTGCGAGGCCTGAAATTGAGCTATTTATACAGGACGCCTATCAATTTTCATGAACTAACCAACTATATCATTCGAAAGGATATCTGATAGAGTGTTTATATAGCAAATTTGAAGAAAATCGTTAGAGCCGTTTTTGAGATACGGACTTACGGTCCCACTTCCGGTTTCCGATGTCCCATTTCCGGTTAAACTCAATTATTGACAGGAAAACAATAATTACATACAAAAGCATACTTAAAATTGAGTTAAAATGGCGAGTTTGAAAAAAATCCGTACAACCGTTTTTAAAGGAACGCCCTTGGGAGGCCTGAAATTGAGCTATTTATACAGGACGCCTATCAATTTTCTTGAACTAACCAACTATATCATTCGAAAGGACATCTAATAGAGTGTTTATATAGCAAGTTTGAAAAAAATCGTTGGAGCCGTTTTTGAGATACGGACTTACGGTCCAACTTCCGGTTTCCGATATCCCACTTCCGGTTTTTCAATTTTCTCCAAAATTTGGAAATTTCATCTGTACGCCAGACGTATTTGAATTCTAAAGTTTCGTAGCTCTATCTTTATTAGTTTCTGAGCTATAATAGCCAGAAGATTCTCCACATACATACACACACACATACACACATACATACACACTGACCAATTGCCAAAAACCACTTTTTTGGACTCAGGGGACCTTAAAACGTGTAAATCAGGGGAAAACCCGATATCGAATTTTCAGACCGAATACAATACTTCCATTACCTACGGTAGTAGGGTAATGGAAGTAAAAAAGGGGTAATAGAAAAAAAAAAGAAAATAATAATAATTTTTCTGATAATTTTATTTGTTTATATTTTATTATCGTTTTGAGAGCATTCTGTTTTTTTTGGGGTTTACAAACATGGCATTTTTAGCTAAAGCTCGAAAACATGAATTAATTCAGATTTGTGAGGAAATCGGTGTTGAAGTAGATACTTCCAGTAGAGTTATTGACATCAAGAAATTAATTTTATCTAGCAAGTCCTATAATGAGGAAGAAGTAAAATTAATATTGGAAAGGCTTCTTGGAGATAAAAAGCTACAAGAAGAAGAGGAACTAAGACAAGAAGAAAGAGAGGAAAGAAGGACCCGAGAAACTCAACAATATGAACTTAATTAAAGAAATTGGAAATTTCAAAAGAAAATCATGAAAGATTATTAGAACCAGAAAGGGTGATTGAATCGGTTCCAAGAATACAGTTAACCCAAATTACCCCAAGATTTGATGAAAAACATGATGAAATGGGTTTATATTTAATAAATTTTGAAAGAAGAGCGGAGATGGCACGAGTTCCAATAAAGGATTGGGTGGCCTACCTGTTAGCAGTTTTACCGCCAGAACTATCCAATATGTTGGCCAGAAAGTCTCCAGCCGATGCTACAAATTATGATTTTGTTAAAAATATCACTATGAAAAGAAATAAATTAAATAGTGAAAAATTGAAACAATGTTTTTATAAGCACCACAAATCTTCCGAAAAATCTTGGAGAAATTATGCTCAAGAGCTTTCTAGTTATTTTACGGAGTGGCTTACAGAATTAAAGATAGAGAATTTTCAACAGCTGAAAGACCTAATAGTGACTGAGCAGTTGAAGTTTCGAGTGCCTGCTGATGTAAGAGATCATTTCTTAGAAAACTGCCTTACATTCATGACACCTATGGACTTAGCTGAAAAACTAGATGAGTTTGAGAGTATTAGGGAAAGTTTCAAAAGGAGGGATATGCCCAAAAAGAACTTTTCAGGCTTCCGTAACCAAAGTGGAAACTTTCCTAGTAAAACGAAAGACCACAATAAAGAAGTCAGGCCAAAATTTCAGGCCAAACTCGAAACATTCCCAGAAAATCAAAGAAATAAGGAATTCGAGAAAAGAAAAATTGCTCGTTGTTATGAGTGTGGTTCTACTAATCATCTTAGACCTCAGTGTGATAAATTAAAGAAAAATGAAGAATTTATTTCACATATTATAACTGAGGCTGGTTCTGATGAATCAATGACACCTTATACTAGTATAGGTAAAGTGAATAGTGTTGAGATGAAAATAATTCGAGATACGGGTGCTTCATGTGATCTGATAAGCAGCAAGTACGTGAAACCACATATGTACACAAATGAGAAAGTGTATATTAGAAATCCATTAGAAGTAGATCCAATCTGTTTACCACTTGCAGAAATTGAATTGGATTGTAAAATGGGACACTTAAAAACTAAAGCAGCTGTCCTACAAAATTCTTTTTATGGTGACAAGTATTTGTTAGGAAATAAAACTGCTGCAATGTTCAAAAATTGCAAATCAAAAGAAAATGTACAAGTGTCTAAGTTAAATTCTGTACAAACAAAAAATTCTAAGGAATTTTTAAAGGTGAAGAAAAATATTCAAAATAAAGATGTTGCTCATTTTGACCAAAAGTTGATTGAGAGCAAATCTGAAGATGAAAAGAAAACTGAAGAGTTAGAAGAAATCCTGCCAGAATTTTCATGGCCAGAACTCAATAAAACCTCTCCAAAAGTGTTTGTTAAAGAACTGCAGGATATCAAAGAAAATCAAAATAAAATAGAAAATGAAGTTGTTCTTAAAAAGAAAATAAATTTTGACTATCTTAAAACTGAAAATTTCAGATTGTTAAATGAAATCATATGTTTAAAAGGGGAGATGGAAGAAAAGAAAATTAAAGAACAAGAACTGTCTCTTGAAAATAAAAACTTACTAAAGAGTTGGAACATACTACTAAAAATATTTCGGAACTAAATAATGCCTTAAAAGACCTTAAACAGAAAAATGAAGACTCTAATTTTGTAATGGAAGAACTAAAAGCTGAAATAGATGCTTATCTGAATAAAAAGTGCTTAGAATATGAAAAGCAGATAAATAAAGAAATTCAAGAGAAAGAAAAGTTTGAAAATCAGTTAAAAAATCTTCGTCTTGATTCACAAAGTGAAAAGAAGAATTTTCTAAATCAGTTAGAAATTCTGAATGTTGAAAAGAATAATTGCAAACAAGAACTGGAAAATACGAAAACTGAAAATCTTAAGCTGTCTAATGAAATCAACATAATTAAAGAAGAGCTCTTAAAAATAAAAGGTAAAGAAAATGAAATTTGTCTTAAAAATGAAAAGCTTGTTGAAGAAAGAAATGAAATTGGTACAATTAATTCCAAATTAGATTACCTGTTTAATATTCTTGAAGAAAAAGAAAAAATTTCTAATGCTAAATTGGATCAGTTGACAGCTGAATTACAAAAAAATAAATTAAACCTTATGCAATTATCTGAAAAATGCTTAATTTATGAAAAACAATTGAAGGAACAAAGTTACTTGAAGGAAGAACTTTCTGCAACTACTTTGGGTCCCTTGAAAAATCTACCTAAAGATTCTAGTCAACTAATGGCAAATTTATTGAAAGACCGTGAAAAGTGTCCAGGGCCATATAGTGAGAAAGTCACCAATTTTCCTAAAACAAGAAAAAAACATGTAAAAGAAAAGACATTTCCTACAAAATAAGTGCTACTAAGTTGCACATCAAACCTTCTAAATGTCAACCTACTCAAGCTCATGTGAAGAATTCTGGACATTTAGTAGGCCAAGGAGATTCTTCGTTTTTTACTATCAAGACTCATGTGAGAGCCTTTTTGGATTTAGCTGAATACTATCAAAAATGCATTCCTGAATTTTCTGAAAATGCAACTTTATTGTCAGACTTACTAAAGGATTGGACTCTAAAATCCACTGACTGGAATATCTCTTGTCAAACGGCATTTGAAGAACTAAAGGAGAATTTATCTCAAAGTCCTATTTTATTTAGTCGTAATTGTACAAAGCTACTCATGTTCCTTAGAAAAAGAAAGAAAAAAAAGGGACCAAATCCCAGACTTTTACTTTGGGAACTCTATGCAGATTATTTAATTAGGAGGTTGTTCAGTGTATAGAAATACAATCTCATAATGCTGATAGATTAAGTCTTATCCCTTAGTTTAAAAAAGTTTCTGTATTTGTTTAATTATTGCTATAAATCGTATTTGTTTAATTATTGCTATATATATTGTATTTGTTTAATTATTGCTATATATATCGTATTTGTTTAATCGCTATATATATATATGGTATATATTTGTTTTCACTATCTATATTTTACTTTGCATATCTATTTAGTGTCACAGGTATATTGTGTAATAAAATTTAAATTTCTATTTGGTATATAATATATATTTTTGTATATTTTAAAAATAGTTAAATAGTGTATTTAATCTGAAATAGGGATAAGTCTGGTGCATTTAAATATAACCAGGTACTGTTTCTGCATAGAATTGGTGCTTGCTCGTATTTTTTTAAATTTATTACTTGTTTTAAATTAATTACGATATTAAGAAAATGGACCAATATGTTGAACATTGTGACTATTGATTTTGAATATAGACTTATCCTAATGAAGTATCATTTAACCAAACTTTTCCCTCTACAATGGTGAAAAGTTTCTCCCCTGAAGGGAGGAGGTCTGTAATGACTTCAGACTAATGACTTTAAGACTCACGAGAGGGCGCTGTTTGCTCAGCACGGTGAAAAGACTTTCGAATTGAAGAGAGACTTTGGTTTTGAGTTAGTTTTGAGAAGGGAATGATGCAACGCCGAGAATAGCGGGTGCCTGGCCTGAGTGCCGTTCATGTTTATTATTTTTGGTCCAAACATTATCGACCATTTTATGCAATATGTGTTACGTGTTTTCGTTTACCTTTATGTATGTGTGTTTGTGTCGTATAGTGTTTGTAAATGAGAAATAAAAAAAATATTTCTCTAAAGAAAAGCAATCCTCTTGATGATTTCAAGCCTACGATACATCACAACGTGGATAACACCTATAAGTAAAGTCAGTCCTGCCACAGTCAATGCTAGCTAAATTAGATAGAACTGGACTGCTGTGTGTATATGATTCAAACTACAAAAGGCGCACTTATTAAAATCCTATAATGAATTTCACAAAACAAATGCTTTATAACTCCTGGCTCTGTGTTATTTGATGCTTTTACTTTTTATTTTTGAGATACAGTCCCATCTACAAATAAGTTTCATCGTACCAGAAAATTGAAAATTTCGACTAACTTATAAGTTTACAAATTAGAATGTCAAAATAAATAGGGTTCTTGCCAGTATCATAAATGATATTTTAAAACTGGCCCGACCTCTTTATGATAATTTGTTTTTTAGATAATGTGTACATAGACTAACAAATTAATGAATTAAGAAACTAATAAACTGACTACCCTACAGACGGATATCACATCGATTTTCTGATTTTCTGAATCATCACACCTCAGAACGTAGCAAAAGTCAAAATTTTTAGTTACCTGAAACTGATAAGTTCCCCATGATGGGAAACTAAACATATTTTACATTATATACAACACGCAATTAAACAATAAAAAATTAAATAAATGATGAAGAAAACCGTAAGTACTCATTGCAAAAAACAATGAATATTTCAAGAATAGAAATTTTCTTTTTCAATAAAAACTCATGGACTTTAAAATAAGGTATAATTCATGCCTATTGTTTAATAAGACGTAACAGGTAGATCAGAAAAATCAAAATACAATAAATAATAATAATAATAAAAAAAAAAAAAATCTGGAGTGACTCCACTCGACTTTCCGAACATTGAGTAACTAACAGTTTTGTAGATAAAATAAAGAAAAAGGAGTTGCTAAACAAACAAAAAAGAGACAACCATAACAGAGTGTTTGAGTATTTTGCTCCATATATCACACGAGGTTTTATTTAACGCTACTGAACTTTGAGCCCTTAGATCATAATGATAAAGAACTTTCCGTTGTGTCCCTGTAAAAATCTATAAATGCTAGATTCACCAAAATGCTTATAGTTAGTGCAACAGTGATTTATAATATTCATAAAAATTTTCAGCTCAATTGAATAAGGCGTTTAGATGCTATCGCTGGTCTCATAGGCCATAAAGATAAAGAATTTTTCTTTGTGTCCCTGTAAAAAAACTGTAAGTGCTAGATTCACCAAAATCTATACAGTTGGTACAAATGTGACCTATAACATGTGTACAAATTCTTTGCTGAGATTAATAAGGCGTTTAGACGCTATCACACTTTTAAAAATTTGGCAAAGAATTTTTCTTTGTGTCCCTGTAAAAAAACTATAAGTGCTACATTCTCCAAAATCTATACAGATTGAGTATCTGTGACCTATAATATGTGTATAAAGTTTTTGCTCAATTGAATAAGGCGTTTAGATGCTATCGCACTTTTAAGATTTTGGTCCCTTGGCCATAATGATAAAGAATTTTTCTTTGTGTCCCTGTAAAAAAACTATAAGTGCTAGATTCACAAAATCTATAGGGTTCGTACTATGGTGACTTACAATATACGTACCAACTTTCAGCTTATTCGAACAAAGCGTTTAGACGCTAGCGTGTTCACTCACAGACATACACACATACATACATATATCATCGTAAAAATAGTGAAAACGGACTCGTTGGACCTCGAAACGTATAGAAACATCAAAATCTCGAATTCGGATTTTTGACATGATTACAATACTTTCCTCACTATAGTGTTCGGAAAGTAAAAACCTGGAGTGACTCCACTCGACTTTCCAAACATTGAGTAATTAACAGTTTTGTAGATAAAGTAAAGAAAGAGGAGTTGTTAAACAAACAAAAAAGAGAAAACCATAATAGAGTGTTTGAGTATTTTTCTTCATATATTACACGATGTTTTATTTAACGCTACTGAATTTTGAGCCCATAAGATCATAATGATAAAGAATTTTTCGTTGTGTCCCTGTAAAAATCTATCACCAGAATTCTCATAGTTAGTGCAACAGTGATTTATAATATTCATATAAATTTCCAGCTCAATTGAATAAGGCGTTTAGATGCTATCGCACTTTTAAAAATTTGGTCCCATAGGCCATAATGATAAAGAATTTTTCCTTGTGTCCCTGTAAAAAAACTGTATGTGCTAAATTCACCAAAATCTATACAGTTGGTGTAACTGTGACCCATAACATGTGTACAATTTTTTTGCTTAGATTTATAAGGCGTTTAGACGCTATCACACTTTTAAAAATTTGGCCCCATAGGCCATAATGATGAATAATTTTTCCTAGTGTCCCTGTAAAAAAGCTATAAGTGCTAGATTCACCAAAATCTATAGGGTTCGTACTTTGGTGACTTACAATATACGTACCAACTTTCAGCTTATTCGAACAAAGCGTTTAGACGCTAGCATGTTCACTCACAGACATACATACATACACACACACATACATACATCATCGTAAAAATAGTGGAAACGGACTCAGGGGACCTCGAAACGTATAGAAACATCAAAATCTCAAATTCAGATTTTTGACATGATTACAATACTTTCCTCACTATAGTGTTCGGAAAGCAAAAAAAAAAAAAAAAAAACATACTCTATGATTATTATATCTTCAACAAAAGGAAATAAATTTGTTAGAATTAATATTTGAGAGTAAAACAAAGCTCTAACTATAATGCAAACTATTCCACGGAGACTTGTTCCCAGTTATCTTCTAAGTTACACACATCTCGTTTTCAAGGGTATGATGATCATATGATATTGTTAGTGGCCTTGTAATATGTTCAGCACGAAAAGCACACACCGCAGCTATTTCCGCGTATTCGCTTAGCCAGAATGCGTTAAAAAAAGGGAAGGTATGAAAAAGGCAAAAATTGTAACGTGATAAAAATGTAATAACGTGTTAACTTTAGCTTTACTATTGTTCTATTCAATAGACCTTTCTTTATAACGTGTCTTGCTACGGCAGTTAGCGTATTGTTGTGCATGATTTTAAACTGCTAATAATTTCCTCCTTTCCATGTTTGATATTTTTTTTAATTTTTAAAGTACAGACTTAATTCCCATCATTATCTCACGCCAATTTCTGATTATTAGTTGAAAAGTGTAAAAGTATTGATCAATTCCTATACGAATATAAAGGAATTTTTCTAAGGTTATTATTATTTTTTTTTTTAGTTTAATATAGAATATTTTATATTTGAAATGCAAGGCACTATGCATTGTTACTCGCATATATTTTAAAATTATGCTTTAAAATACGTTACAGTTTTCAGATTTTAATTTAAAAAAAAAAAAAAAAAAAATAATTTCACACCAGTGGCTCGAACACTTTTTTAGACTGCGCATCACATTTTTGCTAAATTTACGGATGGTTATAAACAATATTCTCGTTCAGTTTTTATTTAAGACTAGTATATAACCCTGTCAAAAATGACGGAATGTGAAATCAATTAAGGTAGAGAATCAACGAAGGCTTTGCCTGCTTCGCTGGTCACTATATTTAAAAAAATCTCTTTTCTATATAGCTTTATATTAAAAAAAAAAAATCATGAAATTGCTCAAAAGCCCGTTTCTTGTCCCCGCTGCCTTCGTCAGCGACCCACTCATTCGCAGACTCTCGGACGCCTGTCCCTATTGCTGGTGACAATAGCTTACTAGTGGGCTTCCATTTGGGTGCTTATCAGATGACAGTTTCGAAACGGACAGTACCGAAAAAATTGAAGTAGCAATTTTATATATAAATCCCTGTTACATATGAACAACACTATACGTGGTGTGTATAATATTTTATTTCACGGTATTTTCAAAATTTATTTGATTTATTCGATCAACTATAAAATGACAACAATTTCACGCAAAATATTCTATTACAATATGCTGTCATCGGCTACATCTATCGCATGAGACAATTTTTTGTGGTTATAATAGTAGTTGAGTTAGTTAATAGTAGTTGGTATGTAGAAAAATAAATATGTAAATATGTAAATCTTATCATAGTACAGCCTTAATATAGCTCTCCTTGTCGATTTTTGAATTTTTATTGCCATTTTAGACCAAAATACACAGTTTATGCGATTATTTTTTCTGTTTCTTTCTTTTATTTTCTTTTTCCTTTCCTTTTCTTTCTTTTCTGGTTTTCAATATTTTATAATTTATTTATATCTTTGATGTGCTACTTGGCTTAAAGTGGTTTTTCACAAAAGTAGAGTCCTTGGTGAAAAATATCCGATCTATTTCAGCATCAAAATTTTAAAATATTACCCAAGATTTTCAACGAATTAGCTTTCATGCCAAGCGCGATTCATCCGTGTCAAAAACATACTATTTAAACAAAACAAAAAAGAAAAAAAAATCTGTTATTGAAGTATATTAAAATAGGTTATAGTTGTATTTTTGCTCCATTTTCATATTTTCATATTTTTATATGCAGGAGCAAATTTAATATTTTATAATTTTTTATTTTTCGCGTGAAAGCATATTTCATTTTATGATTAAAAAAAAATAATAATTGGTAAATTTTTTTAGCAACAATTATAAATTTAAATGTCTAATTTTGAAATTATTACCAGGTTATTATTTTCATATTTTAATTAATTTTAAAAAATCTAATCAAAACTTCGTTACAAATAAGGTACTAAATGAAAGGGGGAACTTTTCTGAATCCGTCGGACTAAATAGCTCATCGATCGGACAATTAGATTTTTTAAAATTAACTAAAGTATGAAAATTAGGTTGAAGATGAGTACGAACCAGAATCGTTACCTCTCTTGCAAACTATATAAATATATACTTTTTAAAATTTAATTTATCGCCTATTTTTTTTTTTTTTTTTTTTTTCAACTATTTTGAAAAAGTTCTTTTTTGCGAAAAACCCCTTATGATCTCAGAAATCTTAGTAAATAAACAAAAACATGTTGGAGTTACAAGCTTATAAGGGTTTTTTCACAAAACAGTACTTTGGGAGCGTGATTGAAATAATTCCTCTTCAAATTAATTAGGCAGCATGTGAAAAACCCCTTATGAAATTTCAAGGCTTGGAAAATACCTAAAATATAGCTCGTTATTTTGCTGACGATTTGTTTAATTTTTACTCCATTCAAATGAATTTTTGACAAAAATTGCCCAATATATCTAGTTTTCAACCTATGCAAGAAAAAATTTTCTATCTTTCGCGCATGCGCTGTGAAAACGTTTTCATAAAAATGCTCATACTACTCGAGATATTTAAGATATTTGTATTCCGACAGCAGTATATTATTTCAAAAGTGTTTTTTTAAATTTATCTGAAAGTGTGACTAATTTTCGTTTAAAACTCTGTATATTATAAATAAAATATATGCTGATTTTCTTTTGGATATTTAAAGTAAATGCTTATTTCTTCGTTGTTTAACATGCTATCATCACACAATTTCATCCAGAAATTGTACTGGGTCTACATTAACATATCCTAAAATTACAGATCATTTCGTTCACTTAACGATACTAGGTTGGTCACACATATTATTGATTTTGCTCAATTTGTTACCGGCCTTTAAATGTTGTCTTAAACCAATTTTCACTGAAAAACATGAAGAAAACATAGTTCTTTAAATATTCAGTGTTTGAAAACAGTTCATGGAGAGATGAGTTTTTAAATTGAAAAAAAAAAAAAAAAAAAAAAAAAAAACTGATCGTTTGCAAATTTTGCTAAACTTTTGAGCAGGAGTGTAATATAATACAATATAATTTGTTAGGGTTTATGATTAAGTGTAAAATTAGGTAATTTGATAGATGGTTAAGATAATTCGGATACAAAGATGATTTTCGAACAGATATGTTTTTGGGCTGAGGTGCGAATTAAATTTTGCACTGTTCAAAAATACCTAATTAGCATATAGGTAAGACTCTGTTCAGCTTCACTTCATATATATAACCTCACAAATTTCTACTATAGCATACTATAATCATGTTAAGAGAAATGAACTCGGCTGACCATTAACGTGATTCAAGCAGAAATACCGCACCTACTAGGCCATTTTAACCGCAATTCGATACGTTTGCTTTATCTTAATTTGCTAAGTATTTTTTATTATATTTAATTTTATATTTTAGTTTTCATGCAATTTTATACTATTCCCAATGCAATGAGCCTCATAATGTATGTTTATACGAAAATTTGCTCTACTCTCCTATGATAAGAAAATCGTAAATTTAGAATAATTTACGAAGTTTTCAAAGTAGAATGTTCATAGTCAATGTAGATCATGTCAACATCACAAATGATATTTCAAAACTGTTGAGACATGTTTATGAGGAGAATAATGCTCAAAATGCAGGTTTATGCAAAATTTTGCCCTATAATTCAATGTTAAGAAAATCGTAAATTTCGACTAACTTACGAAGTTTTCAAAGTAGAAAATTCGTAGTCAGTGAAGTTCATATCAGCATCATAAATAATATTTCAAAACTGATGAGACATTTTTTATGCGAAAAACATACTCAAAACGCACATTTATGCAAAAATGTCCCCTATACCAATGTTAAGAAAATCGTAAATTTTCACTAACTTAGCGAAGTTTTCAAAGTAGAATGTTCGTAGTCAATGAAGTTCATGTCAGCATCACAAAGGATGTCTAAAAAATGATGAAACATCTGTATGATGAAAATAATGTTTAAAATGGTCGTTTATGCAAAATTTTGCCCTGTACTCCAGTGTTAAGAAAATCGTAAATTTCGAATAACTTACGAAGTTTTCAAATTAGAATGTTAAAAACAAATAGGGTTTTTGTCAGCCTCATAACGGATAGTTCAAAAATGGCCACTTTACGACCGCTCATTCTTGAAATATTGGCAACACAGAATAACACAGTCTGTTATAAAAATTATAAAAAACATCCCAGAACTGACGTTCAAAAGTAATTAGTACAAAACTGAATAAACACCATCAAATGCAAGATCTCGCAACAGTTGTTTCGGATCGTTTCTTCTTTTGACCCGAAACAGTTGTTGAGGTTCTTGGACTTTATGGTGTTATTTAAAGTTTTGTACTTACTAACAAACTAATGAACTAATGAACCAACTAACCAAACAGATTAACCTACAGAAAGATATCCTACCAATCTTGCGATTTTCGGATTATCCACCCTTCAAAATGTGTAAAAATGTCAAAATACTGTAGTCAATAATTTTCACGAATATTTAAGTTCTTCATATGATAGGTAACTTAAAGAAAAAAAAATATTGACCAAATGCCTCGCAATCTCCGTCCACCAGCTTAGCTCCGATTGTTGATTATCCGAAAATCATTGTAATTTAGTAATATGTACCAATACACACACACTTAAATATATCACATAGTATTATTTTTACAAACAATTAAATACACCATATATGAATTTCTTCACACACACACACGTAAGTACACAAACCTACTAATTATTTTAATTTATTCCGTGTTTCGTACTGCTTTATTTATAGAGTAATATTTCGCAATATGTACATACTATTAAAAAAAAAAGCAACTCTTCAAAAAAGTGGTGTGAAAAATGGCGGATCCTAACACTATTTTGAAATAAATAAGAATAATTAGCCAGTTTATATACACATACATACGCATACAATTTCGGCCCTAAACATATTCAAGATTCCTTGTTCCTCAGTGCAAATTAGTAATTAAGTTTTGATTTTGATTTTATTTTTATGTAAGTAATGACATAAGACAGACAATCCCCCTCATCTTCCTTATCCTTATACATACGTCTAGATATTCTTTATCTGTCATTGATGCAACGCAGTTTCCCGCATTACATAATCCAATTTTACATCTATAATTCCCTCATTTGGAACAGGAGATAAATATATTGACTTTCGGGTGCCATCTTGACTGATAGCCTTATCGAATCTTTTAAGAAAATTTTCTAAGACCACGTGTGAGCAATTTCTCGCAGCATCATTGTTTTTGCACTTGAGCTTTTGCCTCTTACCAAACAAACTGCAAACAGTAGCGATAAATGTAGGTGTTAGGTTATTTAAAATTTTGTTCCGGAAATATTGTACAACGATATACGGACGAATTCAAAGTTCATTCGAATGGGCGAAGTTTCTATGAACATGGCGGCTATTACGAGTATTTGTTATTCAAATCTGTAAACAGATAAAAATATAAGATATTAAAACAAGATCACTGATGCCGCTCACTTATATGTATTTGAATTTTACAAACAAAAATTTAATTTCACTAGTTAAGGGAAACTCAGTATAAATTTGGAGCTTTCTTTTATTTAAGTTTTTTTTTTCTTGTATCCATATATGGGGATCCAGACACAATATCGCAGGTCAAGATCTCGCCGGACAAAATAAAATATCACGTCAACAACAAAAAAAAAAAAAAAAAAAATTTTATATGTGATCTCTGGCGAGGTTCATAGGGCCTTATAAATACAAAAATAAATATCATAGAGTGAAATTTCATTATTTTATCTATATATAATTTTAAGTTATTTTATAATTTGCTTTTCAACATTCAAAATACATTTTAAAAATATTGTACATCACTGTTCACAAAGCTGAACTCTGTTCACAAACCTGAATTAACTAGTATATTGTGGCCACCACAAGACTTTCTTCTATATTTTCCTAAACAAATTCACTCAGTAACAGTATTTAAAAAAAAAAAAAAACAACAACAAAAAAAAAAAAAACAACAACAAAAAAAAAGATTTCTTCCCCCCCCCCCCAAGTTTTTTGTTAAAAGTAAAAAAAAAAAAAAAAAAAAATCGATAACTTTGTTTTAAATTATCACAGATTTATAGTTCAACCATTCGTTTTAAAGGTATTGACGAGACCTTTCGAAAGATACCCATCTTGAAAATTTACTCCACTCGAGGGGGGACTCCCCCCAGGGGGGTTGGGCTACATCCCATATAGCACAGTTTGACAGCTGTGACAGCTGACCAGGTGCCAAAAAATATCATTAAGGACTTCCTTTTCTTAAACAACTTTCCCCAATAAAAGCCGAAAAATAATTTGCTATACGTCCCCCCGAAACGTTTGCTTCTTACCCCGCATTCTTTAAAGAGGATGATCGTTTCCTGTATTGGTAAATGTTAGTCGATGCATTTAAGAAATATTATGTTTATATAATATATATCTTTCATTTGCTGAGTGTTGCAAAGGAATTAAATTATTCAATATACAATATATATATATATATATATATATATATATTAATTTCAATATGATGTATTTATTAAGTTCGATTAGCTAAGCGCATTTACACTAAATAATGACAAATATTCTCTCTCTTTCTGTCTTTCTCTCTCTCTCTCTCTCTTTTCTTTTTTTCCTCTCAAATGAATAAGACGTAAATGACTAATTATTATATTAATAACTGAACTGCAAGTTGATATCTCTTTATAAATTCTTTCAAGATATTTAAACTTCTATAAATCTATTCTAAAGTTTTCTTGATTAACTATAACACACGCCTCCCCATATATATATATACATAAACAGATTTACAGAAATTCATCTAATTTTGCATACAATATAATCAACCGATGCCCATGAAGACGTATTAGGTATATTATATGCTTTTATTATTTGAATTCTGATTATTTCTTTTTCTTTTTATTTAAATTTTCACTTTCCTAATGAGATATATTTCAGCGCTTATATTTCCTTTTGCACAATGTTTCAAAAGGTTTAATATTATAGATATATATAGATACACACGCAAACAAAAGAAAAAAAAAAAGAAAGAAAGAAAGAAAAGAATTTGCCCGTGCTTTAAGGAATGAATTTGTACATTTGCAGTTCTTAATAAATTGATTTTTTATTTTGCTTTCGATAATCTTAATATAAATAAAAGTCATTGTTTGTTTGTCTGTAAGGGAAAGAGGAAAGAAAGTCACCGAAAAATAGTCACCCGGAAAAAAAAAAAAAAAAAAAAAAAATCATCACCGGAAAACAGTTCAGTCGCCTTAATAAATGAAATAAATCAGGTTTTTAATAACTTACAGTAGCATTATATTTCCTTAATTTTAAAATTGTTTTTTTTCATTTTAATTAATTCTTATCCAATTCATTCATTTCTTACTTATTATTTTTGTCCAATTAAGTTCATCATAAATTTTTTATAGCGTAAATTTTTACTTTTTTAAATTATTCATGAATTTAGTGTGCGTTACAAAAAAAACTAGTATGTTGTGGCCACCACAAGACTTTCTTCTATATTTTCCTATACATATTCAATCAGTAACAATATTTAAAAAAAAAAAAAAAAAAAAAAAAAAACGATTTTTTTTTCTAAGTTTTTTTTTTTTTTTCTTCTAAAAATTAATACATATTCAATCACTAACAATATATATATATATATATATATATATATATATATAAAAAATGCGATTTTTTTTTTTTTTTTTGGTTAAAAGTAAAAAAAATCGATAACTTTGTTTTAAATTATCACAGATTTATGGTTCAACCATTCGTTTTAAAGGTATTGACGAGATCTTTTGAATGATACCCATCTTCAAAATTTAACCCCCCCGGGGGGTACTTCCCCCCAGGGGGGAACCGATGCCCCCCCATGCACAATTTTTTTTCCCTAGTTAACTACTACTATTATCAATAATTCATATTAATTTTACAATCACAAGTGTAAAATAACTCTTATTATGCACATTTATACGAATTTTTGTCCTATTTTGCCATGTTAAAAATTTAGATAAAATGCTATCACAGCGCCTCCTGTTGAGCTATTGATCCCCAAATATAATCAGCACCAGTTTATGTCGGAGGCCAACTAAATACCAAGTTTGGTAAAATTTCGTTTAAAAAAAAAAAAAAAAAAAAAACGATTTCTTTTCTAAGTTTTTTTTTTGTTAAAAGTAAAAAAAATCGATAACTTTGTTTTAAATTATCACAGATTTATGGTTCAACCATTCGTTTTAAAGGTATTGACGAGATATATATATATAAAAAAAAAAAAAAAAAAAAAAAAAAAAAAATGCGATTTTTTTTTTTTTTTTTTGGTTAAAAGTAAAAAAAATCGATAACTTTGTTTTAAATTATCACAGATTTATGGTTCAACCATTCGTTTTAAAGGTATTGACGAGATCTTTTGAATGATACCCATCTTCAAAATTTAACCCCGCCGGGGGAGGTACTTCCCCCCCAGGGGGGGGAACCGATGCCCCCCCCCCATGCACAATTTTTTTTCCTAGTTAACTACTACTATTATCAATAATTCATATTAATTTTACAATCACAAGTTTAAAATAACTCTCATTATGCCCATTTATACGGAATTTTGTCCTATGCTGCCATGTTAAAAATTTGCATAAAATGCGATCACAGTGCCACCTGTTGAGCTATTGATCCCCAAATCTAATGGGCACCAGTTCATGTCAGGGTGCAACTAAATACCAAGTTTGGTTAAATTTCATTCATTGGTTCGTGAGATACAGCGTCCACAAAAAAATGATACAGACAGACAGACACACAGACAGACAGACACACAGACAGACATTTTTTAAAAACTATCAATTCGTGTTCAGGACATCCCAAAACGTGTAGATCCGTCAAAAAACGGAGGTCGAAAATTTTCGCGAATCCAATACTTTCTCTATATTACATATAGAAGAAAGTAAAAAAAGGAGTATCGTTATGTTTATCTATATAAATAAAGAGAAGTGTGTGTGTGTCTGCGCTCTGGGGCTCACGCTACTGATCGCAGAGCTTTCAAATTTGGCATATAGGTACCTTGGACCCTGCAGGTGTGCACCTCATCGAGATTTTTTCGAATTTGAATTTTTTAAATTAATGTATTTCCGATTTTAAATATTGTCTTCTTTGTTTCATTTTTCATAGATATGTTCTTTTGCTTCAATCGTCTGCGTATCTTAGCAACGGCTATTACGCAACTTATTTTTATTTAATGCATTCATTTAAAGGCGATTTTTTTTTTTTTTTTAATTTGTTGTATTTATTGAAAATAAAATTGTAATGCAGTAGAAAAAATTAAGTATAATTAGTTTTAAATTTAAAAACTTATTTATAAAAGTTATGTTTATGCATAATTTTTATAGTATAACAACCTTTTATTTTTCATTTTTTAATTTTATTCCTTAAAAAAAATGTAATATATTTTTTCTTTCTCTGTCTTTTTCCTTTTTTCATTCATTCATTCATTTTTTTTTTTTTTTAATAGTATTTATCGGGAAAAATGGTTGTATACCGTAGAAACAATTAAAGTGATGTTTTTATGAATTTAATTCCTTTTTTAAAAAAAGTATATTTTTTATTTCATTTATTATATTATTCGGAATGATATGATAATATAGTGGAAATAGAGGGGGCTATAAAATACATGGTTCAAAAACTAAAATATTTAATAGATGTTGAGATACATTTACCTTTAAAATTGTAGGTTTTTTTTTTTTTTTTTTTAATAATAGCAGATCCACCTGTCGTCGATAAATATCCAAAATGAAATGGCCGAGAACGACATTTCTGCAGGCAGTGGAAACCTGGACCCGCTGTAGTGCAGGTGGTGAAAGAGCTGCCGTAGGCAGCAGGTACCCGAAGCGAGGTTTAGAGCGATTTCAATATATATCTTTTAATTTTTATTTATGATGGGATGTAAAAAATAAATACTAATCCAACTCTTTTGAAAATTCATTGAAATATAATGAGCAACGAAGCGGGCGTAGCCTGATAGTTTTATATAAAAAGGAGAAATAACGCACACTTAAAATAAGAGACTAAAGTTTTAATGTCTGTGTTCGCCTTAATTTAATACCTACAGTGCGATTATAGTAGATCTACATTTCATTTCTTGAAAAATAAATAAATAAATAAATAAATAGCATTATAGATGTTTATGTATTTTCTCTGTCTCTCTCTCTTTTAATACTTCCCAACAAGTTTGAAAAGTGTTAATGACTTCGGTTTGTCTCTCTGTGTCCGACTTTTTGTCCGCGTTCTAACTTTCGAAAATATTCATGAAATTTCTTGAAACTGGCATATGTTATTTAAGTTGACTATTGGATATTTCTTATTTAAAATGGTGTGAATACCTCTACTGGTTTGTCTACAGGGACGCCTAAAACATTCCAAAGCATTGTGTTCTATGATAGGTATTTCTAAAAACCATATTTTAATTACTTTGCACAAATCTTAATGAAACTGAAATATGTTATTCAAGTTTACCATCAGATGTTTCCTTAAAAAAAAAAAAAAAAGTGGAGTACATACCACCACTGATTTGTATACAAGAATACCCGAAAGTGTTCCAAAGCATTCCGTTCTATGAGAGGCATTTTTATACACCAAATTTTAATAACTTTACTTTTCACATATCCTAATAAAATTGAAATATATTATTCATATGGACACAAAAATATTTTCTATAGTGTATAGTATGATCCGCATTAGATTTGTAGGGCTACACAAAAATATTCAGTTACATTATGGGCTATTATTGGAAATTGACTGGAATTGCATTTCCGTTAAACATTAAGCAAGTTTAACCCTTTCTAACAATTCTTAAGTGTGAATATGATTCTAATTTGTATATCTATCTATCTGACTGTCCATCTGTCCGTTCCAAGCTTCTATAAATATTTTTGAAAATTTTAAATAACGCTACTTTGTTGTTCAAGTTCACTATGGAATGTTCCCCATTTAAAATGGTATTGATAGGTCCTGTACATAGGCTTGTTTACAAGGCCACCGCTCCCCCCCCCCCCCCAAAAAAAAAAAATAAATAAAATAAAAAATAAAATAAATAAATAAAAAATAAATAAAAATAAATAAAATAAATAAATAAAAATAAATAAAATGCATTGCGTTTTAAGACAGATTTTTATAAACCCCATTTAAATAACTTTCTACCGTAAAAATCATAAAGAAATCAACATTTAATGCCAGTATACTGAAATAATGCTTTGTATACAATATGATATGGTTGACCTCGAGATTTTTAGGGCTGCATAAAAGTGTTCAGATCTATTAAAGATTTCAGTTAAAATCTGAAGACTGCATTTTCTTTCGCGTTAAACATTTTTAAACAATATTTAAGAGTGAATATGAATTCAATCTCAATATGTATGCCTTTCAGTCCTTCTGTCTGTCTTGAAGAAAAAAAAAAGAGATTACTGTATATATTTATACATAGTTAAATGTCGTTTCTACATCTTTCATATATTAGTCTTTTACGTTTTATATATCTATTTTTATACACAGTTAAATGTCGTTTCTACATCTTTCATATATTAGTCTTTTACGTTTTATATATCTATTTTGTACAGGTATAGTTAAAATTCTTTCCTGTTGAATATAATGCAAAATTGTTTGGTTTATACGATTCGAATATCGATTATAAATCTTTTTTCTCTTTTCTAGTATTAGTGAAATTTCTACGTAAATCCTTATTTCTTATTTCTTCAGTTATTAATTATCTTAAATTTTGTGAGAAATTTCATTATTATGTTTATTATTGTTATTCTTTAAGTCGCTCTAAGGAGAAAAAAAGCAATAACTTTATTCGTAATGCTAAATTTAATACCCATAGAAAATCAGTGAGTCAGAAATTGGTTTATTAAAGATATTTTGCAATTAATGCCTATCTTCAATGCTTAATATTTATTAATAATATATTTTTATTCGTGTTCAAGTTAAGCAATCATAATTACTTTTATTTTAAAATTTATTTACTATGTTCAAGATAAATATATATATATATATATATATATATATATATATATATATATATATATATATAAAATAAATATATAAATAAAATAAAATAAATATAAACACGTATATTTTGATTTTAAGTCTTTTTAAATATCGTTTTATGCCAATTCCTTGAAAAATGTATATAGTTATTTCAAACTAAAGAAATAACTTGTCTCTGTTATCCTTCATGCATCTTCATACATGTGGCGATTCTTATCTGTTTCATTTTTCTAAGAACGCACCTGTAAGCATGTTAAGGGGTTTTCTATAGCTTTAAAAGGAGAATATATAGGGACAAGTTCTTCTCCGTTAAAAATCCATTATCTCTTTAGAGAAAAGGGCAAAAAAACCATTAATCCTCATCGATCACTTGAGATTGTGAAATTTGGGAATACACGGGGGGGGGGGGTTGACGAGGCTCCTACACATACAAAAAAATTTTCCCTGTTGACTGTCTCTATTATAAATAATTCTTGTAAAAATTATAATTATTACTAAAAAATAATTATCTTTATGCACATTTATACAAAATTTTGTCCTATATCACCATGTTAAAAATTTAGAAAAAGCGGAATTTCAATGCAACCTGTCAGACAATTTTTACCAAAAGTTGATAGGCACTAATTTATGTCAAGGTGCAACTACATACCAATTTCTATGAAATTCTCTGCAGTAGTTCCTGAGGTACAGTTGCCAAAAATTTTGTCACACACACACACAGACAGACTGATAGACAGACAGACAGACAGACATTTTCTAAAAATGGTCAAATCGTGTTCTACAGCTTTCAAAACGTGTAAATTCATCAAAAACCCGAGGTCGAAAATTTTTACGAATCCAATTCTATTGAATATCGAAGAAAGTAAAAATTATAAAATTAATAAACACGATTGAATTCATTATTACTAATCTTGACAAAAGTTAATGAACATAGTTCTTAAACTCTTTTAATCAAAATTCAAAACAATTTTTGTGCTGGGTTTGTCTGTATGTCAGTGCTCTGACTAAAATAAATATGCATGTGTTGTCATGAAATTTTATGCAACATTGCTGATAATTACGAACTCATTCAAATAAAATGTTGTAAAATGTGTCATTTTATTTGTGTAAACACAATATCATTCACATTTGCTTTCCATTAATTTATGCAGGCGATATTTTATCCCCGCAATATTTCATCTCGCGAGATTTTGTTCACAACCCCCCATGTATGAAAGCATTGTTTTTCGGTTAATTTCTCTAAACTGAGTTTTTGACATATATATACGTTTTGAAGTCTCCTGAGTTCGAAAATAAGGTTTTTAACAGTTGGTCTTTGTGTATCTCTGTCTATAGTCTGTTACCACCATAATTTAAAAAGAAATACTAGTAGAAAACCTAAATTCGGTATTTTAAATCTAAATCATATAGAGTTTAAAACTTTTTGTTAAAATTTTGCAAGTAGTTCCTGTAGGAATTTTCTGTAACAAAACAGGATTTTTTTTTTTTTTTAAATTTATTATTATTATTATTTTATTTTACAGTGTTGCACGAAAAGTTGATAAGTACTAATTTATGTCAAGGTGTAACTACATATAAATTTATATGAAATTCTGCGTTTAAGTTTTTGAGCTACAGCTGCCAGAAAATTTTGTCACGCACAAACATATATACAGATAGATGGACAAACAGACATTTTTTTAAAAATTGTCAAATCGTGTTCAAAACTTCTTAAAAACGTGTATTTCCATTAAAAACCGCAAGCAAAAATTTTGCTACGAAACCAGAGTTTTCTCTCCCCCCCCCCCCCTATTAAATATAAATGAAAGTGATAATATTTAATTAAATTCAGGGTTATTTTTCTTTTTTATAAAACTAGCTTTACACTTGTTAGAGTGATACTTGCATTGCATGTTTCTACGTTCAAGACTAAACATTGTATAGCGTCCATACAGATTTTGTAACTGAGATTAAATTCTTCAAGTATCTCATAATAATTTTTTAAAAGTACATTTTAAATCATCCGGAAAGTAGCACTTAAAGCTCATTTCGAAACAATTTTCAAACTATTCTTAATGTACTTATAAAAGTATATGAATACATGTAAGTCCTTAGAGCGAATTTTTTTGTAACTTTTAAATATCATATTCAGAAAATCAAAAAAGTCAATTCAGAATTTTTGTTCTTGAAGGTTATCAATCTATTGAATAATCTTATTATCTATTGACATAATACAGATGCATTTTTATAGATTACATTACGTAATTTCAGGTGCATAAACTGCAGATTAGAGTCCTGCACGAAAACCGACCCGAACCTGCAATAGAAAATTTTGAGGATCCGCACCCGACCCGAACGCGATTTCTTTATACCCGAACCCGAACCGAAATCCGACTTCTCATCCGAAAAAACTTAGTCATCCGAAAAGACTTTTTGATGTGAACCCAAACCGTGGGTTGGGTCGGATGCGGGTAAAATTGGGTTACCCAACCGGATGCTTGACTCTACTGCAAATCAGTTAAATCTTGACGCTAGAAATTTTAGATAACATTTATACTAATGTTTGTACCATGTACTACCATATGTAAAAATATTATATTTTGCCTCTTAAAATTTTTGCCGTAAAATAAGTGTGTGTGGTTTGCGGCTTATGCGACGAAAATTATGGTATATTAAAGATTTTTAATACTATTTTATGAAATTTCAAAACTACGACAAAATTTAAAAGAGAAAATCAATAATGGTTCTATCTTAATCTTTAAAGCACGGTTTTTTACTTTTCAGGAAAACGATATGAAGTGATTTTACTTGGAATTTGATCATACATTGCATACAAAGTTTATGAATAAACTAAAGTATTCTAGTCCTCTGGCTAGTTGTTTACTGGTGAAATAATTAAAAAGAAAAATACATAATATAAAGCAATATTAACACAAACGAAATTTATTTTAACTCTCCAATTCTTTTTAATTAAATGTAACAAACATTTTGCAATAAACATGTTTTCTTCAACAACATACTTATACACAGATATAAGGATTGATAGCAGTGTTGTGCACGAACGCGTTCATTTGAACGCGTTCATGAGCGTAGCTCAAAAATTTTGAGTTTTGAGTTGAACTTCGCTCGTTTTTTAAATTATGAACTTGAGTTGAGCGAAACTCGTTTTTTACACGAACTTGAGCGTGAAAAAGCAATTCAAACTCAAACTCATTTTAAATATTATTTCTGTCTGAAATATAAAAAGGAAAGTAGAAGAAGAAAAGGACATAAAGGAGAATAACTGTGCAAAATCGATCCCGGAAAAAAGGGCACTTGGAAAAAAGGCACTGGTAAAAAGGGCCCCCGGGAAAAAGGGCGCCGGAAAAAAGGATAGTTTTGTAATTTGCAAATCTCAAAAACAACAAACATCAAAAAATGAATTTAAAGAATGATTTTCATAATACACTTTTAGAAATTCCTATCAATTAAATTGATACCACTTTTACTTAGCATATATACCTGGGGGAAGGGGAGGCTAGGAGCAGATTGAAAGAGAATAATTGTTTTTAAATCACTATTTTACTGATTTTAATGAAACTTTGTCTGTCGCTTGCTGTTTATGACAAAAATACAGTGTCACATATACATCCGAGGCTGAAGTGTGGGGGAGGGGGGCAAAGGGAAGTAATTTTTTGTATATCACCTTGTTACCGATTTTAACGATATTCTGTGTAGTATAACTATCACTTATTCTTTACGAAAAGCACAAGACGTAATATATATAGCTTAGGGGGGCAAGAGGGTTGTATAGATGCAAAAAAAAAAAAAAGTTTTTTTAAGCAACACTATTATAGATTGAAATAAAACTTTGTGTAAATACCACTTACTGCTTAAGAAAAAATTTAAAAAGTGTTGCACATATCTTGCTTGGAGTGTCGGGGGGGGGGGGGGGGCAGAGAGGCGAAATGTTTGTTTTTATATTACCATGTTAACTGTTTCTCTGGAAATTTGTTTAAATATAATTTAAAGTTTATAAAAATTATAAAAAATGATATATAGTTGAAGGGGGGCGAGGGAAGATGGAAAAAAAAAAATTTTTAAACCAGCCTATTATTGATTTTTTTTGTTTAAATTTTCTGTATATATTACAAACTAGCAGGCTACGGCCGCTTCACTGGTCACTAAATTTAAATGAAGTTTTAAAAGAATTGAATCACTATTTAATTTTTATATCATATTTTGGGCTTTGTAACATAATTAAAAAGTCAAAAAGTCAAAATAACATAGTACAAATTAAATAAAATATTTCCTCCGTTTTGCAACAATGCTGCATGGTCTTATGTGAATGCTTCTCTAGAAGGAATCAAGAATTGTTCACAAATTTAATGAATTATGAATGGGAAATAAGTACTTTGTAATTGTTAGTTATATTTCAGTGTTTATGTAAACAGCTTTTGTACATGACGTAATATTATATGACGTAATATTAAGAACTAGTTCATCTTGGTGGACTCTGCTAAGTTCTCCGTCATATTCTCGTTCTCACAAGTTTCTATTAGAGGGCATATTACATTCCTTTTAAGAGAAATGAAGATTGATTACTCGGCACTGTCGCAGTATGGTATGAAATGCTTTACCTACTAGGCTACCCGAACTGCGTTTTGATACATTTACCTTATCTTAATTCATTGTATTGTTTTTTTAGAGCCAGTTTCTTATTTTCGTTTTCATGTAACTCCATGGTGTTAAGAAAATCGAAATCTCGAATAACTTACAAACTTTTCAAAACAGACTACCAACAGTTAGTAAAGTTCTTGATATTTTGAATTGAGAATATGAAATTTGAAACATTCTTCCTTTTTCTTTTTCACTCATTATCGCTTTCTTTTTATCTCTCTCTTCCCCCCCCCCCTAAACACACACTCACATCACGACTATGGCACAATAATTTACATTTTTAAAGTAGCTATCTGTCAATGTAGTACTAGTATTCAATATTATTAACAGATTGATGCGTAAACAGAATAGCTTTCTCTCATAGAATTCTTTTCCTTTATTTATTTTTTTTAGGGAGAAAGGGGATGGAAGAAAGAGATGTAGAGATGACAACACCCCCAACTGTGCGTTGAGGAGGAGATGCAATTGTGATTACTTCTTCGTTTCTTTCTTATCTGCTAAATAGAATTTCTTTGGCGGCGCGGTGAAACTTGTCTCCTTTCGGTGACTTTGATTTTTAAATGCTTTTTAAAAAAAGCTTTTCCCCATTCTTCCTTGTTTGCATTTTGCCTGTGTGGGTTCCCTGTTCCCTCCTGACAGACAACCTGACATGCAAGTAAACTATTGTATAATTGTAGTCGAGTCTTGTAAAAGGCAGGAAGTTCCTATCTGTAGTCTTCGAATTGATTTATTGCTGTCGCTTTGAGAGGCAATAAAAATTGCTTTGCCCTTTCCCTTTTTCCTGTCCCAAAGAAGTGTTGCGACTTGCGAGTAATCTTTTGTCGGTTTTGGTTTTGAACAAGTGTCTTGTGTATAAACAAAACATACGTATTAGGTTAAAATAAAATAAAATGCATTGCTTGAAAAATATATCCCTTTGTTTGCAGATATTTAAGACTTAATAATAATAATGAATAAATATTGTTATTCAAATAAATTAATAAAACAAACAAAAATAAAAAGTGTATTACAGAGATTTTTCTCCTCATAAAGACGTTGAACTAGCTTTAAAATAGCATTTTTTCCTTTTGCAAAATTCTTTTTAGATTATTATTCTTTTTTCTTTTTTATTATTATTATTATTTTTAACAAAAATTATTTTAACTATTGTGAGTTTTTTTAATGTAAAAAAGTAAAAAAAAAAAAAAAAAAAAAAAAAAAGGCATTAGCTAATGAGTAATTTACATAACAAATTTTATCGTAGAATTTCATGAAACTTGTCTGCCAGAAGTGAAGATAGGTGAAGTGGCGTCTAAATATTACATAATGAGGTGGCAAAGTATGACATAAATGTGCATTATGAGAAATATTTTTATCACAAATAAGTCTGAGCAGTTTAAAAAATATCTTTTATGATGCTGGCATGAGCCTCAATAAATACTAACATTCCATTTTAAAAACTTAGAAAATAATTTAAAGTTTTTCATAATAAAGTTTTTCATAATTTATGAGAAACATGATACTGTTTCTCATAAATTTGGATTACTGGAATTATTGTACTCGAAAAAGACACAAAATCGCATAAAATACTAAAATAAAATATTGACATCAGTATAATTACACGGTAAATTGACCGAGAGGTTCATCTCTCGAAACTGGTGAACAAGTGCCAGGTTCGATTCCTGGTTATACTTGTCGACCAAGCCATTCGGAGTTTTCCATGGTTTTCACCGAAACTTGTATAAACACAGGCAAGAAAGGGCCACTTAAAAATGCCCTCACCTAGAGCATTCCACTCAGCCCATGCATTATGTCGGTCTGAATTCTGAACCCCTACATTAACACTGTAGTAAATTAGGATAAAGGAAGTTTATAGAATTAGGTTACCCTTGCAAGTGACGTTAATATGAAAATATGACATGAATACGTTGAATATATACGGTGAAAATATATACATGATATACATATATATACAAATATATACGGTGAAAATATATACATGAAATGAAAACGTTAATATGAAAATATTTTTAGTATTAGATGACAAAAAATAATTTTATAATTACTGATATTTACAGATCAAATTTATATGTACTAAATCATTCATATACTTTATCAGTAAAAACAATGCTTTATGATTGAATATGTGTGTGTGTGTGTGTGTGTGTTTGATGCATTTGAAAGATATGTATATATATCAATAAAAATATAATTCAAATATAAAAATTCAAGTTTTTTAAAATTTCAACTTAAAATTAATTTATTTTTATAAATACCAATAAAACTTTATTAGTTTCCTATTTCTTAATGTATAAGAAGTTTTTAATTTCTTAAAATATTTTTATTGCTCGTGTTATGTCATGTACACTAATTATATAAAACACAAACGAACTAGCAAATGATAGCCATATCAGTTTCCTGATTTTCAGATTCCACATATCTCAAAACGTGTAGAAATATTAAAAAACCGAGTATGAAAAATTTTCTGACTAATTAAAATCGTCTTACCTATGGTATGATGGGTCATGAAAAATAATACACGGATTGATAACTATTATATATATATATATATATATATATATATATAGAGAGAGAGAGAGAGAGAGAGAGAGAGAGGGGAGAGAGAGAGAGAGAGAGATTTACTTTAAAAAATGTAATATGATAAAAATTTAAAAATAAAATTGTTTTATCAATGTAATGAAATAAATTATTATAATAAAAAACAATTTTTCTGGCTATAGTCTATTAATAATTTGATGTAATAAACCATCTGTGTTTTCAGTAATTTTAATATCATTTTCTTTCCATATTTTTTCTTGATTTACTTGATACGATAAAATCAAGATAAGACGAAATATATTATTTAATTGAAAATATAATTCAATCAATCTTCATATTAAAATTAACTTTTCTAGCTATTACTTATTAAGAATCTTAAAGTAATATGTAATATATATATTCGTTTAACAGTAATAATATAATAAAAAAAAAAAAAAAATATTTTGGTTCGAAGTTCTAAGTAAATAAGCTCAAATTATTATTATTATTATTATTATTATTATTATATTCTCTTTAGAGGGTAGTAAGACAATAGATTTGCAAAATAACAAGATTAATGCATATAGAATGGAATTTAAAACAATAATAGCGTATTATTAAAAAAAAAAAAAAAAAAACCTTTTCTCATTATTATGCATTAAAAATTCGAAAGTAATTTCTTTTTTAAATACTTTAATTAGTTTAATTAATTAAAAAATACTAGGAGTATAGCTTGACAACTTTTTCTTGCTAATACGTATTAAAAATTCGAAAATAATAATAACTTCAATATATATAATTTTATTTGTCATAGAAAATTAGGCAAAACTATATGTTATTTTTTATATTTAAGCTTACAGGTTTACAGAATGGCATCGTTATTTGTGTATATATATATATATATATATACAATAATACTTCGTTGCAAAGGGGAAAAAAGAAAAAGAAAAAAAAAAAAAATAATAATGAAAGAAATTCGAGCTTTCATGTCATTCTTGCTAATTCTTATGTAAAATGAGAATGACCTAATTCCGACAATGACTCCCATTTTGGCCAATCACCCACTGTTTTCTCGGAACCTTCCACCAATTTTTTTTTTTTTTTTTTTTTTTTTTTACTGCTCTGTAATTTTATGGCCATGAATTTGATTTGGAGAAAGGAAAAGAATTATTTTAACGCTTAATATATATATATATATATAAATATAATAAATAATAATTTTAATTGATTAATAAAATATAATAAATATAATGTATAATTACCGTGGCGAATCCCCGTTTAATTTTCACCTTGCTGCAAATGTTCATATTTTAGATTTTTCTAACTCTGTAGCCCCTCATGAGATATTTTACAGTTAAAATATTCCTTTCCTCCGCTACAAATCAAATTTATAGCCAGAAAATTACCGAAAAGGGGTAAAAATAGGGGAGCGTCCCTAAAAAACGGTGGGTGTTAGTGCAAATTGGGGATTATATTTAGATTCAGGAAGTCATTTTACTTAAGAATTTTTAAAAATACTGTTGTGGCCGATTTTCATATAGAGCAATGTAATTCGACTTATGATTCTGATGAACTGATACCTTTTACATACTAACTTATATTTTTAATAGTAATGTAATTGTAATATTGGATTTGTATTTTTTTTTCCTGTGATATGTTTGAAAAGGTTTTATGTTTTATTGTATATATATAAAAATACATATATATATATATATAAAAAAAAAGAGCTGTACTTTCTTATTTTACACTCGTATAAACAGACGACTAAACACTGAGATTTTTCTTCCCATGAGCAGCTTATGCACCCTTTGTTTATTTAACAGTTATTTTCTATTTAATAAGTTATTTAATAGTAAATTATATATTACTTAAATTTATTATTAACATTTTAATTATGTTTTGAGTTTCCTTTTGATTTAGCTAAATATTTTTTAACACAATTTAGTGGTCTGTCTTAGGGACCGTGGATGAAATATGATAAATCGTCAAATGGCGGTCCTCAAATAAAAAAATGCCAAAATCTACTTGATTTTGGATTTTTATTTTATTTTTTCACACTTTATATAAAATGCATGTTTATTCCTTTATAGTACGCTAAATAGTAAGCGAAATTTTCTAATGATTTATGCAAGAACTCAAAACTGACATTGCCTGTGGTACAATCAAATAAAGACTAATTAAATAAAACCATTTACACTATTTAAAAAATATATATATTTCAAAACAAAGGAACCTCTAAATGATGGAATTTGTCTTCTACGTGGATAAAAAAACGTATTGGAAATTTGAGAATAAAAAACCACCCAAAAACAGTGGGTCCATAATTCAGAAGTGTCCGTTAAATAAATTTTTACTTACAATTAAATTAATAAGTTATAATTAAGAGTTATAAGTTTAATTAAGCATTAAATTAAGAATGTTCATGGTATTTGGCAATTTTTATAATGTAAATTACCTGTGAAAGTCATGAAGAATAAGACCTATTTAGAAAAGGGATTAAAAAAAAAATAAAAAAAAAAAAATGTACGTAAAAATGAACTTTTAGTGAGCTTCGCTCGTTTTTAAAAATGAACTTGAACTGAACGCGTTCATTTCTTTCAGACATGAGTTTGAGCGCGAACTAGCTCGTTTTTTACACGATGAACTTGAGTTTGAACTAGTTCGTTTTTTTTGTGAACTTGCACAACACTGATTGATAGAAATAATTCTATTAATCCATTTATTAAAAAGAGAAAAAAAATCACTTATATCGGGTTTGAGTTTTTCTTTCACCATTCACCATTCACCTTATACTAAGTGATGAAATAGGTATGCATGTTTGAAACAGTTGGATAAGACATATTTATTGAAAAAGATCTAGTAAAATACAAGTTAAAAATAAGTGAAAAATACATAAAACATAAACGCTTCGTAATAACAGGAGACTTGGCGTTGGAATATTAAAACCCGAATAAACTACTACGTCAGAAACGCCAAAGAAAAATATTGGAAATGCATACAGCTGTTTCGGTAGCCTATAGCGTACTGTCTTCAGTGCAAAAAGCACTGAAGTCTTTTTGCACTGAAGTCTTTTTGCACAAAAGTCTTTTTGCACTGAAGACGGTACGCTATAGGCTACCGAAACAGCTGTATGCATTTCCAATATTTTTCTTTGGCGTTTCTGACGTAGTAGTTTATTCGGGTTTTAATAAACGCTTCGTGCTATTTTCTCAGCATCTTATCAGTATGTGTAACATTTGTTTATCCTGTATGTATAACAGAAATTCAAAAGAATAAAGCGATTCGGATGGTACAGGTACAGTGCTTGCGTTATTAATTACAGATGTGTGAGTAACTTTCTTAAATATTTGTGCGCAATTTGTATTTTCCGCTACGTTCAAATAATTAAGTGTAGATTTATTACTTTATTTGTTGAATAAATATCATTAACTGATGCAATTTAAATAACAGTACACTCTGTTCTGGAACTGCAAGGGAAAAAAAAGAGAGAGAGAGAGAGAGTGATTCTAATTATGTCTTTTCTACGCGATAATCTGGAGCAGGTCTGTTATCCCTTCCCTAGAACAGATCAGGGATGTCTGAACTGAAGTAAAAAGCTAATATTCAGAAAAAAATAGCCAAATTTCAATGCCAAAATACCTTCTTTGTTTCTCGAATAAAATGATACAAATATTTTGAGCTCAAAAGTTCGTTATGAAAACCTATAGCCAATTATTTCGCCAACAAAATAAATCCTTGAAATAAAAAACCATTATATCTCACAATTGAACTCTAACTGTAATTTAGAAACTAAATCATTTTTTTAATGATATTATCTGACAGGGATTTCTATAAATTTAGCTATAATGAAATAAACTTGTGCAATATTATTTGACGCTGAGTTTTCCAAAAGAGTAATTAATAAATTATACTTTGAACTGTCGGTTAGTTGACATCAGATGGGTAATAAAAAAGTTATTTATTAACCTGAAAAGATTTAAATTACATCAGTTAATGATATTTGTTCAACAAACAAAGCAATAAATCTACACTTAGTTATTTGAGCGTAACGGAAATTACAAATTGAGCACTTTCAATCAGTCTTTCTCATAATATTAAAAGAAAATTTGTATTACTCAGTTAACTGAATTGAATGAACTGATAGTATTTAGCTGATAATTTGGTACTTAATAAATTTAGAATAAAAATTATATTTATTTAAATAATATGTGAGTAACTTCCTCACATGAGCGTTGAATCTTTGTTCTCCGTCCTTCCAAGAGAATACGTGAATGATAGTTATTACAGCCTGATGTTAGAATTCTAATATTTTAAAAGTCAGCAGTGTGACCTATTTCAGCTACACGAATAAAACAACATTTTAGAAAAATCACCAATTTAAGAGCTAACACAGGTGACTTTTAATAGCAGGAGACTTGGCGTTGGAATATTAAAACAGGAATAAGCTACTACGTCAGAAACGCGAAAGAAAAATTATTGAGGTGCACTGAAGACGGTACGCTTTAGGCTACCGAAACAGCTGTATGCACCTCAATAATTTTTCTTTCGCGTTTCTGACGTAGTAGTTTATTCCTGTTTTAACAGGTGACTTTTTTATATATATATACTTTTCATACCACTATTTAAAAGAAATTAAAACTTATAACGCTATATTTTTGCAGGTAAATCTGCACTTCGATTGCATAAATTTATTAGAAACTTTATGCTATGGAAATAATGGTACAAAGGCAATAATAATAATAATAAAATCGTCTATGGCAGCCCTGTAATTTTATAAGTACGTTTGTATTCTTTGATGTAGATACCAGCGGAACGTTTTGCAGATATCAGAAGAGATGTTTTGAAACTATTTTAAAGATGTATGTATATAAATGGATATAAAGATTCATTTTTAACAAAAATTAATTTAAAAACGCTGCTAGATTCGAAAAAAGTAAATAATAATATTAATCTTTTGCAGCACTCACACACGATTTTCTAAAACCTTATTAACTATAGTACTCTGATCTTTTAACAAAAAAAGTATTTTGTTTACTATTTAATAATTAGTAAAGTAATAATCATTTCTAAGTACTTTCTACCGACATGATAAAATTTAGTAAAGCACTTCCATGAATTATATTCAATAGAGCAGAATGCACATTTACTTATTTTGGATAGTTCTATATACAGGGAGTGTTCTATATGTTCTATAAATATTGTTTATAAATTATGTACATAGTGTATTTAAATTTAATACAGTATGAAAAAACACTTAACAAAACTTGAAATAAACTTTCAGCGATTTCCAATATAGTTTTACTATACCGGAATTCTTTTGTTTGGTCTTGTAAATGAATAATGCATAATTTTCAGGCTATAGTCTTTACAAAACATGCTTTTACGCGTATAAAAAATGTATGTAAATTTCATTTTGTTTATTGCAGTCTAAAAATATTAAACTTTAACCTACTAGGTATTTTATCCGTTTGTCCGAAATGTATCCGATTTATCTTATCAGTTTCTGCATACAAAGCGGTTCTGATACATCTACAATTTTTAATAAACAACATTCTCGAATAAACTGAAAAACCTAAATAATATATATCTGTTTTAAGGAATATTAATATAATTTACAGAGATGAGAATTCTGACAGGCGGACGAATTCACAGAGTCATATAGATTGACCGACTGAATACCTAAACACTTTTTAATTTTATTGGAAAGAATTACAATTTCATAATACAACAAAAATACACTTCGATTAATTTAAACTGACATACCCGAATGTATCGATATATTTTGTGTGATTCTTAAACCAAAAATTAATGCTAACCATGTAATATTCTGTAGAAAACATGGTTTTATGTATCTGAATGAAATATATTAATTTCGTTATGTTATGGACAGAATGAAGATGTTATAAAATCTGCTTTAATGAAAAATCACACATAGGTCGCAATGCATCTTAAGTCTTTTGTGATTTCCTGTAAATTAACTGGTGTCTTATATCATTTCTATAAGACATGTGCCGCAGTGAACCTAAATATTACATTGCAGTTTCAAGGTATTCTAAAAATATTTACTACTCGTAGATCACGGACATATAGATACACAAATAAACGGACAGATAAGCAGAGGAGAAGCCAAAATCCTGCACACTTTTCAATTGTTTTCGAAAGTATTAAAAAATTAAATAAGGAGAAATTCCTAAGGGAGTAACTAATTTTGAATTAAGAGTATAGTTAAAATTTTTTTTTAAATAACATGCTAAAAGTTATTATCCATTTTTAATACTTACCACCTAAGTTTAAAAGTGTTTATGCATTCGGTTTGTTTGTGGCATGCTTAAAACTGATTTATGTTATTTAGGTACACGATAGCATGTTCCTTGTTGAAAATAATATATATATATATATACCACTAATGTTCTGCGTACAAGAGCTCACAAAAGCATTTTAGAACATTGCAGTTTATGAAAGTTTTTTTTTTCTTTAATGCCTGTTTTAATACTTTCGTACTCCTAAAAACATACGGAAATTAAGATATATTATATAAATGTCCGTAAGCTTGGTTCCTATAGAATTAGATAAGATTAATATCAATGATTGTTTTACAGGGTCACACAAAATATTCTGATACATCTATATAAATAAAGAGAAGTGTCTGTGGGTGTGGGTGTGTGTGTGTCTGTGTGTCTGTCTGCGCTCTGGTGCTCACACTATTGATCGCAGAGCTTCCAAATTTGGCATATAGGTGCCTGGGGACTTGCAGATGTGCACCTCATCGAGATTTTTTCGAATTTCGAATTTGAATTTTTTAAATTAATGTTTTTTCGATTTTAAATATTGGCTTTAATGCTTCATTTTTCATGAATTTATTCTTCGATTGTAATCGTCTGCGTATCTTAGCAACGGGTATTATGCAATTCATTTTTTATTTAATACATTCATTTGAAGGCGATTTTCTTTTTTTTTTATTTATTTTTTTATTATTATTATATTTATTGAAAATCAAATGGTAATTCAATAGAAATAAATTGTTACGTTTATGTATGAGTTTTATACTATAGCAACTTTTTATTTTTCATTTTTTTAATTAATTCCTTTAAGAGAAAAATCTTTATTATTATTATTATTATTATTATTTATAATATTTATTGTGTGAAAAAAATGGTAGTTTATAGTAGAAAGGATAAATTGATTAAAATTCGTTTTTCATGTATTTAATTCCTTTTAAAAGAAAATCTACATTTTTATTTTATTTTATTGCACTGGTCGGAATCAAATCGTAATATAGTGTAAATAACTGGGGCTATAAAACACATGGTTCAAAAACTAAAATATATAATAGATGCTGAGATACAGTCATCTTTAAAATCGTAGTTCTTAAATAACAGAAAATCCACAAGTCGTCGATAAATACCCAGAGTAGGTAAGAAAGGCCGGTTCTAGCCCAGCAGGCGGGTGCACTGGTGCACCGGCAAGCCGTGCGGGTGTCACACCACCCCCTGAGGGGTGTGGATGAGTTGGTATTGACCTTGAGACGCCCTCTAACTTGATCGTGAAAGATGACGAGGGTTTTAATGAAGAAAATTAATTAAAAAATTTAATGAGTGATTTATTGCAAAAGGTGACGATGGTTATAAAGCGATGTTTTCGGTAGAATGAAAAAAGCAGGATATTGTTTGTGAGTCATTAGGAAATTAATTAGGAGGTTAATTAAGAAATTAATTAGGAAATTAATTAGGAAATTAATTAAGAAATTAATTTAAAAAATAAATTTAAAAATTAGGAAAATAAATAAGAAATCGATTGAATTTAAGGATGTGGATGTGGATATACTATGAAAGAAATAGAGTGGTCTGACTGGGGTTCGAACCCGGTACCTTGCAGTAAAAATATTTCCATAAGACAGTAGTTTTCGCGTGTGTGTGAGTGATTTTTATAGTATATTTCTGCACTGTTCTTTTAAAACTATGAATGCTAGTGTCCGAAAAGAATTCAATCGTTTTAATGATATTAATTAGAGAATAATAATTAAGAAAAATATTAATTAAGGATCTTGTTAAAAATCATCAAATATTTTCCGAAAAAAACGCAATGAAAGCAAAAATTAAGTATAAAGAATGAAAGAAAGTTTAGAAACATAGATTTTGACTGAGATTCGAACCTGCTACCTTGCAGCAAAAAAATATTTCAGTAGTTTTCGCTTATATGTGAATGATTTTTCTATTATATGCCTATGCAGATCTTTTTTAACCTAAGAATGCTATTGTCTGAAAATTAATCAACCATAAAAATGATATTAATTACAGAATAATAATTAAGAAAAATAATAATTGAAGATCTTGTAAATATTCACCAGATGTTTTTCGAAAAAAGACAATGCACGTGAAAATTAAGCTAAAAGATGTTTAAAATCTCAAATGTATAAGTGAAATTAGATTAGGATGAAGGACGAGAATTGTTTTTTTGATAGATAACTAAAAAAGAGTGATTAAAATTTCTTATTAATTACTTAATTGAAGAAAGCTCGTTAAAAAAATACTTTTCATCATAAAGATTTTTTAATTGTGAATATCTAGTATCCATTTTAAACTGTATATATTCTTTTTCGTTATAAATAGAATAATATCTTAACGCAAAATATAGACTTCATTCGCTAATGGTGACGTCACAATGTTTTGGGGGAAAGGAGGGGACCATTCCTTAGGGCATTTTCTTAGAATTGGGTTGGGTGCAGCATTGTGCATTCAATACAAGAAAGAGGAGGAAAAATTTCAGATTACTCGCTGTAGCTACCTTAAGTCGTGTTTAAATTTGATTATTGTTAGACGTTTTAAAAATATAAATTCATTTTCTTTCTATCTTTAGAATTATCTGCTATTTTGAATTAGGTTCAGTTCACTACTTTATAAGAACAATACTCGAGAGAAAAAAAAAAAAAAAACTTTAAATGGAAATTTTGTTTGAGAAAAAATTATTTGAAGTAAAATTCATCTTTAAAAAATAAATAAATAAAAATAAAAATAAGTTGATCAATGTAAAAAACTGAAAAATTCACTGTTTGAAAAGAAGTCTTAATAAGTTTAAGAAAATACCGTAACATATTGTATTATATTTTACATTAGAGAGTGAAGCTATCATTTTTCAGAAGTTACTTTACTGCAAAAAATAGCTGATGTCAAAAATTTCTCTACCTAAAACAGTTATACTTTAGATATAACTTTTTGGAATCTTCTTATCACTGTCATCGAACATATGTGTATACTTAAAAATTTTTACAAAGTGGTATTTAATTATAAATTTTCTTTAAATTTTCTTACACTCGTTAAAATATTGTAAGTATTTTTATTTAAAGTTTTATGTTATACTAGAAATCTTCCAACATTCTTTAAATAATATAAGTTTTCGAACAGAGTGATAATTAGAAATTACCATTTTTTTTTAGTTTTTAACGCGATCTGGAATCGAACCTGGCACATCTCTAATGTCAGCGTTTGATTTTTTGTAATTCATTCCCAACAATAGTTATTTTAAGGTATATTTGCTAAGAATTATTTAACAATCTGTGCCAAATAAAGACTTCCCAACTTGATTTATTACTACTTTTCATCACTTTACCATAGTGAAATGGTCCATGTCAATGCTACATTCACTCAGTTTTTCTTTTCCAGATACCAAGTTTGTAAATGATGAACGCTAACTTTGAAAAAATTCAGAGCTGAAAAAATATTAATATATGTTTTATTAAATACATTCATGTTCACAGATGCATACTTAAGTTTTATAAAGTGTATTTAAACATACTAAAGAAATATTTTAACCAAGTATTGTCGATTACAAACATATGTATATAAACTGAAAATGTTTTTGTACAAAGTATTTTAGAAATTTAGATAACTTATTCTTGAATAAAAATATAAGAAACTTATTTTTACAATAATAAGATTGAAAATGTATGATAAAATTACAAAGTTAGCAGCATAAGAGACTAAGTATTTGAAAAAATCATGATGTATGGAATTTTAGTGTTCCACACATGTTAACAACACATCTTATTTTACAAAGTGCTAAGTTTTTTAGTCATTTAGTTTGAAGTTTTTCAGACATATGCTTATAAACTGAAATTTTTTGTGAATGAAAAATTTTTTACACAAAGTATTTTAGAAAAAATATCATCTCAGAAATTAACTTACTTATTTTTAGAATAAAAATATAAGAAACTTATTTTTACTAATGATAAGAATAAATATGTAAGGTAAAATCTCATTCATATAAATTTAAGAGACTACAAATATTTGAAAAATCATGAAGTATGGAATTTTAATGTTTCACATATGTTACTAACGCATCTTATTTTACAAAGTACTAAGTTTTTTAAAGTCATTTAGTTTGAAGTTTTTCACACAAATGTTTATAAACGAAATTTTTTGTAAATGAAAAATTTTACACAAATTATTTTAATACAAATACTATCACAGAAAAATTAACTTTTTGTTTTAAATTGAAAATGTAAGTTAAAAATCGAACACTTATCAAATTTAGAAGCTGCAGATGTATGAAGAAATCATGAACTTGAAACTTATGTATTAACAACCTTCCTTCTTTGAAAATACTAAACCACGAGTTTTGACAAATCTGTAATCAACTGTTAAAAAAATCATAGATCTTAGAATATTTTTCACCCTAAAAAGTTTAAGGTAGATGTGACATTCATAAAAGTACAGAGTGAAAGTGTCCAAATTATCTGTTTAGACATGTTGATAAACTAGAATTTTCCACAAGATTCGAGTATTATAGCAAGGTATGAGATAATATTTGGCTAAATTTCCACTAATATTGGCGATAGTTATAAAAATTTGGCATGAAATAAGAGAATTTGGCGTAAATTCTTAAGTAAAACTGATGAACGAAGAAAAAAAATTTGAATTAGTTACTACTATCTTTTCTCGCTGTAGAGTTGTCTAAGTTCTCATACTTAGTAGTTTTTAAACATTTTTAAAGTCTTACTTTTAGAGTGATTTTTTATACTTTACTAAACTGAAGTACAAAATGGATAATACTTTATCGTCTGAGGAGACTCACGTTTCTGTTCAACACCCCCCTTCATCAAGTTTTGAAGATGAGAAGTTATCCAAGCTTTTTATTTGTCCAACATGCAATAAGTCATTTTTAAAAAAATCCTATCTTACTAGACATGTTAAGGTTCACAATGATATTAAACCTAATATTTGTTACGTGTGTGAGAAAGGATTTGTTACTTTACATCGTTTAAAAAGACATATGGAAACCCATAGAAAAATTTCCATAAGATACAAATGTGAATATTGTATTGAAAATTTCAATCGCAAGTGTGATTTATTTAAACATAAGAGATTATTTCATCAAAAAGTCTTAAATGAACATGTATGTATTACTTGTAAAGATGCTTTTAAACACAAGTATGAATTAGAAAAACACAAGAGGGTGCATTATCGTAAACCTGAGTATCTATGTGAGGAATGTTCTATAACCTTTTCAACTAAACATGCTTTTTCAAAGCATAAGCGTAAAAGTCATAAAAAGACTTTACATACATACTGTTGCGACGAATGTACTGATACTTTTTCAAATAAACGACATTTTTTAAAACATAAAAGAAATATGCATAAAAAATCTTCAATGCAAACTAGATGTGATGAATGCAGTGAACATTTTCAGTGTAAGTATGAGTTATTGCAACATAAGAGAAAGAATCATCTTAAAGACTTTAACATACGTAGAAATTGTAATGAACGAAGTACTAACAATGAATTACCAACAGTTAATAATGACAGTGAGAATCTGGACTTGTTAATTTTTTTGGATAATTTTCACATTGAATGTATGAATGGTGTTTTTGACTTACCTTCCAACAACTTTCAGAATGAAAATATGGACTTAGACTTAAAAATTTTTTTGAACAATTCGAATGTGGAATATACAAGTGAAAATAATATTGATGATTTATCTACCAAAGTTGAAAATAAGGACTTAAATAATTTTAACCTGATACAAACTGATTTACCTCTAGTAAACTGCGACAATGAAAATCTAGACTTGCTAAATTTTTTGAATAACTTTAATATCGAATGTATGAACGATATCCCAACAATATAGATTTTTTATGAATTTGTTGTCTTGAATTATTGTGAATGAATTTCGAATAAAAAGATTTCAATGAAAATGGTTTGTTTTAATTTTTATTACAAAATCACCTTTTATATAATATTTTCTGTTAGAATACAAACTTAAGTGTCATCTTTTTAAGATGACCACCTCCACCCGTCACATTTGTAGAAATATGTGACGCCCCAAATCTTTTTAAACAAGTTTTGAAGGTAGCTTAATATAGCTACTAGCAGCTAGAGGATGGTATTTAGCCATTTTTAGTTCCAAATAGTGAATTTTTGGATGAATTCTTCTAAGGACATATTAATTTTTACATATCCTTCGCTAATATGCTGTTCAATAGTATCTTCAATAAGTTCGATAATACAGGAACTTCTAAAATATGTATGTGTCTCTTCCATGTCTTCATCAGGTTTTTTACGTTCCAAGGATACTTTCATAACCATATACCACTTCAGGGTACGCTTTTCTTTTAATTCAGACTTAAGTTTTTCATGTACATGAGGCTGTATATATGATTGAAATACTTCTAAATCACACTCATTATTCTCATTGGGGTAAAACATCAGTGTTTTAAACATATATGTTTGAAATATTTCTATAGGACAGTGGTTTAAGTCATATCGGGATTTCGATTAATCATAATTTTACTATACATGAGAAAAGTATCAACTTTCCTTATACTGAAAAGATGTCTAAAATATATCATTTGATGTTTAGACGAAAACTTTTTACAACAAAGTGTAAAAACGACAAAGTTTTTTTACAGATTATCGTTAATATGCAGAGTAAAATAATATAAGTCCAGCAAAGGTGAGAAGTGTGAGCAAAATGGTTGTTTTTGTCACATCATGGGTTCGTGACGTAGTGTATTAGGGGGAACTCGTATCCAATGATTATAATCTTCCATCACACGCGTTATGACGTCAGCAACAGGTTTTAGTGTCTGCTCAAGCTTGTTCAACCATGTCTAAACTTGAAACTATATATATTTCTGTTATAACATCACATATGGTTTTTCATACCTTTTAAGTTTTATCTACAAATTTTCTAACTTAATGCTTTGTGTTAGCAATTCTGCTAAAAACAATTAATTTTTTCTAAGTTATGTGACATCAGGAAAGCATTTGACAAAAATGTTAAAAAAAAAAAAAAAATGTGAAATTTTACAAACTCCTAAAATTAATCTTTCACAATTCTTATAAAATATTTTCTGTATTCTAAAAATAAAAAAAAAGTTAAAATACAATCGTGAAAGTACCTATATATAAAAGTTGTTACTCAAAAATTATTTTTACACTCTTTAGAACAGAGATTGTGATTTTAGTTAAAGTACAAAACACTTTGATGATGCATATTCAAAGTAAGATTCAAACGTGATACTTAGGAAAATACTAACTTCATAATTAGATCTAAAATTTTTATAAGTTAGTTTTTCAGGAAAATTGTTAATAAGATAAATTCATTTAAGATTTTCACAAGTACTTTACAGTTAAGTGGTAAAACTATTTTACAAGTTTTTTCTTCTTCGATGTAAGTTAGATAGTTTATAAAACTACTATCGTGTATAATTTTTACTTAGTGTTTAAATATTATACTCAATCAATTCTACTACAGTAATGAAAAAGTATATCGTTAATACACAAGTAAACTTTTTACATGTTTTTATCTTAAAAAGATGACACTTAAGTTTGTATTCTAACAGAAAATATTATATAAAAGGTGATTTTGTAATAAAAATTAAAACAAACCATTTTCATTGAAATCTTTTTATTCGAAATTCATTCACAATAATTCAAGACAACAAATTCATAAAAAATCTATATTGTTGGGATATCGTTCATACATTCGATATTAAAGTTATTCAAAAAATTTAGCAAGTCTAGATTTTCATTGTCGCAGTTTACTAGAGGCAAATCAGTTTGTATCAGGTTAAAATTATTTAAATCCTTATTTTCAACTTTGGTAGATAAATCATCAATATTATTTTCACTTGTATATTCCACATTCGAATTGTTCAAAAAAATTTTTAAGTCCATATTTTCATTCTGAAAGTTGTTGGAAGGTAAGTCAAAAACACCATTCATACATTCAATGTGAAAATTATCCAAAAAATTTAACAAGTCCAGATTCTCACTGTCATTATTAACTGTTGGTAATTCATTGTTAGTACTTCGTTCATTACAATTTCTACGTATGTTAAAGTCTTTAAGATGATTCTTTCTCTTATGTTGCAATAACTCATACTTACACTGAAAATGTTCACTGCATTCATCACATCTAGTTTGCATTGAAGATTTTTTATGCATATTTCTTTTATGTTTTAAAAAATGTCGTTTATTTGAAAAAGTATCAGTACATTCGTCGCAACAGTATGTATGTAAAGTCTTTTTATGACTTTTACGCTTATGCTTTGAAAAAGCATGTTTAGTTGAAAAGGTTATAGAACATTCCTCACATAGATACTCAGGTTTACGATAATGCCCCCTCTTGTGTTTTTCTAATTCATACTTGTGTTTAAAAGCATCTTTACAAGTAATACATACATGTTCATTTAAGACTTTTTGATAAAATAATCTCTTATGTTTAAATAAATCACACTTGCGATTGAAATTTTCAATACAATATTCACATTTGTATCTTATGGAAATTTTTCTATGGGTTTCCATATGTCTTTTTAAACGATGTAAAGTAACAAATCCTTTCTCACACACGTAACAAATATTAGGTTTAATATCATTGTGAACCTTAACATGTCTAGTAAGATAGGATTTTTTTAAAAATGACTTATTGCATGTTGGACAAATAAAAAGCTTGGATAACTTCTCATCTTCAAAACTTGATGAAGGGGGGTGTTGAACAGAAACGTGAGTCTCCTCAGACGATAAAGTATTATCCATTTTGTTCTTCAGTTTAGTAAAGTATAAAAAATCACTCTAAAAGTAAGACTTTAAAAATGTTTAAAAACTACTAAGTTTGAGAACTTAGACAACTCTACAGCGAGAAAAGATAGTAGTAACTAATTCAAATTTTTTTCTTCGTTCATCAGTTTTACTTAAGAATTTACGCCAAATTCTCTTATTTCATGCCAAAATTTTATAACTATCGCCAATATTAGTGGAAATTTAGCCAAATATTATCTCATACCTTGCTATAATACTCGAATCTTGTGGAAAATTCTATTTTATCAACATGTCTAAACAGATAATTTGGACACTTTCACTCTGTACTTTTATGAATGTCACATCTACCTTAAACTTTTTAGGGTGAAAAATATTCTAAGATCTATGATTTTTTTAACAGTTGATTACAGATTTGTCAAAACTCGTGGTTTAGTATTTTCAAAGAAGGAAGGTTGTTAATACATAAGTTTCAAGTTCATGATTTCTTCATACATCTGCAGCTTCTAAATTTGATAAGTGTTCGATTTTTAACTTACATTTTCAATTTAAAACAAAAAGTTAATTTTTCTGTGATAGTATTTGTATTAAAATAATTTGTGTAAAATTTTTCATTTACAAAAAATTTCGTTTATAAACATTTGTGTGAAAAACTTCAAACTAAATGACTTTAAAAAACTTAGTACTTTGTAAAATAAGATGCGTTAGTAACATATGTGAAACATTAAAATTCCATACTTCATGATTTTTCAAATATTTGTAGTCTCTTAAATTTATATGAATGAGATTTTACCTTACATATTTATTCTTATCATTAGTAAAAATAAGTTTCTTATATTTTTATTCTAAAAATAAGTAAGTTAATTTCTGAGATGATATTTTTTCTAAAATACTTTGTGTAAAAAAATTTTCATTCACAAAAAATTTCAGTTTATAAGCATATGTCTGAAAAACTTCAAACTAAATGACTAAAAAACTTAGCACTTTGTAAAATAAGATGTGTTGTTAACATGTGTGAAACACTAAAATTCCATACATCATGATTTTTTCAAATACTTAGTCTCTTATGCTGCTAACTTTGTAATTTTATCATACATTTTCAGTCTTATTATTGCAAAAATAAGTTTCTTATATTTTTATTCAAGAATAAGTTATCTAAATTTCTAAAATACTTTGTACAAAAACATTTTCAGTTTATATACATATGTTTGTAATCGACAATACTTGGTTAAAATATTTCTTTAGAATGTTTAAATACACTTTAGAAAACTTAAGTATGCATCTGTGAACATGAATGTATTTATAAAACATTTATATTAATATTTTTTCAGCTCTGAATTTTTTCAAAGTTAGTGTTCATCATTTACAAACTTGCTAATTTTATCTTACATTTATAATCTTATTATTGTGAAAATAAGTTTCTTATATTTTTATTCAAGAACAAGTTATCTAAATTTCTAAAATACTTTGTGCAAAAACATTTTTAGTTTATATACATATGTTTGTAATCGATAATACTTGGTTAAAATATTTTTTTTAGTATGTTTAAATACACTTTATAAAACTTAAGTATGCATCTGTGAACATGAATGTATTTAATAAAACATATATTAATATTTTTTCAGCTCTGAATTTTTTCAAAGTTAGCGTTCATCATTTACAAACTTGGTATCTGGAAAAGAAAAACTGAGTGAATGTAGCATTGACATGGACCATTTCACTATGGTAAAGTGATGAAAAGTAGTAATAAATCAAGTAGGGAAGTCTTTATTTGGCACAGATTGTTAAATAATTCTTAGCAAATATACCTTAAAATAACTATTGTTGGGAATGAATTACAAAAAATGAAACGCTGACATTAGAGATGTGCCAGGTTCGATTCCAGATCGCGTTAAAAACTAAAAAAAAAATGGTAATTTCTAATTATCACTCTGTTCGAAAACTTATATTATTTTAAGAATGTTGGAAGATTTCTAGTATAACATAAAACTTTAAATAAAAATACTTACAATATTTTAACGAGTGTAAGAAAATTTAAAGAAAATTTATAATTAAATACCACTTTGTAAAAATTTTTAAGTATACACATATGTTCGATGACAGTGATAAGAAGATTCCAAAAAGTTATATCTAAAGTATAACTGTTTTAGGTAGAGAAATTTTTGACATCAGCTATTTTTTGCAGTAAAGTAACTTCTGAAAAATGATAGCTTCACTCTCTTATGTAAAATATAATACAATATGTTACGGTATTTTCTTAAACTTATTAAGACTTCTTTTCAAACAGTGAATTTTTCAGTTTTTTACATTGATCAACTTATTTTTATTTTTATTTATTTATTTTTTAAAGATGAATTTTACTTCAAATAATTTTTTCTCAAACAAAATTTCCATTTAAAGTTTTTTTTTTTTTTTTTTTCTCTCGAGTATTGTTCTTATAAAGTAGTGAACTGAACCTAATTCAAAATAGCAGATAATTCTAAAGATAGAAAGAAAATGAATTTATATTTTTAAAACGTCTAACAATAATCAAATTTAAACACGACTTAAGGTAGCTACAGCGAGTAATCTGAAATTTTTCCTCCTCTTTCTTGTATTGAATGTACAATGCTGCACCCAACCCAATTCTAAGAAAATGCCCTAAGGAATGGTCCCCTCCTTTCCCCCAAAACATTGTGACGTCACCATTAGCGAATGAAGTCTATATTTTGCGTTAAGATATTATTCTATTTATAACGAAAAAGAATATATACAGTTTAAAATGGATACTAGATATTCACAATTAAAAAATCTTTATGATGAAAAGTATTTTTTTAACGAACTTTCTTCAATTAAGTAATTAATAAGAAATTTTAATCACTCTTTTTTAGTTATCTATCAAAAAAACAATTCTCGTCCTTCATCCTAATCTAATTTCACTTATACATTTGAGATTTTAAACATCTTTTAGCTTAATTTTCACGTGCATTGTCTTTTTTCGAAAAACATCTGGTGAATATTTACAAGATCTTCAATTATTATTTTTCTTAATTATTATTCTGTAATTAATATCATTTTTATGGTTGATTAATTTTCAGACAATAGCATTCTTAGGTTAAAAAAAATCTGCATAGGCATATAATAGAAAAATCACTCACATATAAGCGAAAACTACTGAAATATTTTTTTGCTGCAAGGTAGCAGGTTCGAATCTCAGTCAAAATCTATGTTTCTAAACTTTCTTTCATTCTTTATACTTAATTTTTGCTTTCATTGCCTTTTTTTCGGAAAATATTTGATGATTTTTTACAAGAAGATCCTTAATTAATATTTTTCTTAATTATTATTCTCTAATTAATATCATTAAAACGATTGAATTCTTTTCGGACACTAGCATTCATAGTTTTAAAAGAACAGTGCAGAAATATACTATAAAAATCACTCTCACACACGCGAAAACTACTGTCTTATGGAAATATTTTTACTGCAAGGTACCGGGTTCGAACCCCAGTCAGACCACTCTATTTCTTTCATAGTATATCCACATCCACATCCTTAAATTCAATCGATTTCTTATTTATTTTCCTAATTTTTAAATTTATTTTTTAAATTAATTTCTTAATTAATTTCCTAATTAATTTCTTAATTAACCTCCTAATTAATTTCCTAATGACTCACAAACAATATCCTGCTTTTTTCATTCTACCGAAAACATCGCTTTAAAACCATCGTCACCTTTTGCAATAAATCACTCATTAAATTTTTAAATTAATTTTCTTCATTAATACCCTCGTCATCTTTCACGATCAAGTTAGAGGGCGTCTCAAGGTCAATACCAACTCATCCACACCCCTCAGGGGGTGGTGTGACATCCGCACGTGTTGCCGGTGCACCAGTGCACCCGCCTGCTGGGCTAGAACCGGCCTTTCTTACCTACTACCCAGATTGAAGTGCCCGGGAAAGACCTTTCTGTAGACAGTGGGAAACTGGACCCGATGCAGTACGGGTAGAAAAAAGAGCTGCCTTAGGCAACGGGTACCCAAAGAAGCGAAATGTAAAGCGATTTCAGTGTTTTTTTTTTTTTTTTTTTTTTTTTTTTTAAGTTTTTATTTGTAATGTGATGTAAAAAATAAATACTGATCCAATTCTTTTGAAAATTCATTTAAATATAGTGACCAGCGAAGCGGGCGTAGCCTGCTAGTATTTAAATAAAAATAGAAATTACTCAAAGTGCATTTTCAGTGGTGTTAATAGTTATAATAGATTTTATTTTTTTAAACACTTTCCAACAAATTTAAAAAGTGTTTATGATTTCGGTTTTTATGCTTGTCTTTCTGCGTGTCCGTCTATTTGTTTGTCTGTCAGAGTTCTAATTGCCATAAATATTTTTAGAAAATCTTGAAAATGATATATGTTATTGGTGTTCACAATCGCATATTTCCTATTCAAAAAGATATAAATAGCCCAACTTGTTCGTATACAGAGGCGTCTAAAAGAATTTGAACGCATTGCGTTCCATGAGAAGCATTTTTATAAAGCATGTTTTAGTAGCTTTGTACTGCAGAAAACATATTGAAATCGACATTTATTTTTCTTTGTATTCAAAAAGTTGCTTTCTGTAGAACAGGTTATGGTTAGCATAGTAAATGCTGGAATTGCAATTTTTAACTGTGTTTATATTTTTCAATACTTTCTAGTGTTGTTTAAGAATGTCTATGACTTGAGTTAGTCTGCCTGTCTGCGCTCTAAATTCCGTTAAAAAATGTGTGTTTTCTGAAATGCCTTCAAATTGATATATATGTTATTAAAGTTCACAATTGTTTGTGAAAAACAACATAAATAGCTCAACTGGTTTATGTACAGAGGCTCGCAAATATTTGCAATGCATTACGGACTATATGACTTTTTTTAAATGTAAATATTGTAATATCTATTCTAACCAATCATAACGTAATTAATCTAATATTATTGAGACACACAAAACAAATTTTAATGCTAAATAAGGAATGATTAGCAAAACTGATAGTCTTACAGTTCCCCACAAAGTTTTCCTGACGTATTAATGGATATAAGGTCAATGTAAATTTTTAGTGATATGAAGATTATTTTAATACATTTTATGAGGCTCATCTATAGTTACAGAGGTAAACAGAATACAATAAATAAATAAATAAATAAATAAATAAATATAAAATGAAATGAAAAAGAAAAAAACAATCTTTTTATTGCTTTCTCTTTAAAAATAAAGCTATATACAGTTTATTTTGTTTGATTCCTTACTGCATAGTTAAAAATAAATGTATTTTTGTATCCTTCCTATATTTTTAGGCTATATATACAGGATTATTAAAAAGCAATCTATTGCATTGTTTTTCTTTAAAATAAAGAGAAAGATAAAGCAATAATTTTTGAAAGACTTCTTCTTTCTTAATTAAAAATAATCTGGTGTGTCACTCACACGACTTTCTCTTACCCTGAAATTTAATACTATAAATACAGGTTGCAGATTAAGAGATAAGATAACGAGTACTGTTATGTAAACCTGTGTTAAACAATTCAAATTAGGCTTCGGAAGAGTTTTATATGATTATTAGTTCTGTGTGAGGGAGGCTACTTCATTAATGCACGTACATTTCTATAGAATTTAATTCGGTTATTAAAAAATAATTCTTTTTTTTTTTAAATAATTTATTAAAATTATTATTTAAAAAAATTATATTTTATGATAATGAAGACGATTTCCATATTAGAGAAGTAGTATAACACTACATATATATAAGTTGAATTTATTCTCAATATTACATTTAAAAAAAAAATGTTAAAAATGAAAAAAATCGATAACTTTATTTTAAATTATCGCAGATCTATGGTTCAATCATTCATTTTAAAGGTATTGGCGGGCTCTTTTGAAAGATACCCATCATGAAAATTTACTCCCCTCGAGGGGTTACTCCCCCCCAGGGGGATGCGAGGCTCCTACATACACAAAATTTTTTTCCCAGTTGACTATTTCTATTACAAAAAATATATATTCGTTTCATTTGGTTTAGTGCAGTCTATAGATGTTAAACTCTACTTACCTGAAATTTCCCCATAGACGTAATGTATTTGAATACTTTTGAGTGTCCCTGTACACGAACCATTTGCTTTATCTCAACGAAAAGCTTAGTGTAGCATCCCTATACATTTAGAATACCGAGTTTGGAATTTCTGCTACTATTTGTTCTTGAGGTATGCTGATAACAGACACACAGACATCCATCCACACAGACAGACAGACACACAGACCATTCTTTAAAAACATGATTTTCGTATTCAGGGGACCTCAGAACAAGCAAATATAACAAAAACTCACTTTCGAAAATTTGACCCTAAAACAGTACTTTCTCTACCTTATGGGTAAGAGAAAGTAATAAAACGTATCTCAAGGTGTCATCACGGAGGAAGATACCTTAAAGGTTAAACAATGAACGGATTAACTGGTAAGTTGAAAAGCATTTATAATCTATGCAAGCTTCATGATTGTTTTTTTTTTTTTTGCTTGCTTATTTGTTCCTTGTATCAATTGAAAATTAAGTAAGAAATCTCCATTGATATATTTTTATTTTTTCATATCATACTCAATTTAAGCATTTAGCTTTGATATATCATCTTTCGACTACCTTTCACATTATATTTATTACAAAATTAATGAAGCAAACATCCACTTTTTTCATATTTTTTTTTTTTTAGTTTGATCATTAATTTTTATAATCAACTTAGTTTTTTTTATAAACAGCATAAAGTGTAAGATCATGACTCGATAAATATTTATTTTACAAAACAGCATTCGGTGCACATCTTTTAAATAAGAATTACTGCTAGTGCTTCATTAATTTTGCTGCCGACTGTATCATACCTATGTTTCATCAAGATACCGTTTATGGTACTTACTTCCATTACACAAATACCTAAGATATCGTTTATGGTACTTACTTCCATTACCCAAGTAGCTAAGATATCGTTTATGGGTCATTCTCAGATAATGGTAAATATTGGTTTCAGAAAAAAAAAAAAAAAAAAATGTTTTAATTCCTGATTTATTTACATTAATGCAATTATCCATTTCTGCTATAGAGGAAAAAATTACCAGCAGAGATCGTTTGCCTTAATTAGAGATTAATTAATTTTTTAATTTCCATTGCAACATGGTAATGACATTTGTGAACATGGTAATGACAGACAGAACCACAGAAATGACTAATGGCGAAATAATTACACATTTATATATGGATAGCGGTATTTATCATTCTAATTTGTAACAGAAAAATTAAAATATCTAGACGATATATAGTGGCGAGATTTTTTGGAATAATTTTCACTATACGAATCCTATAGCTGTCTGTTTTAACAGGCGACATAAAGTGATTTACACTTTACTGCCCAGCAGTCATTACCATGTTCCTAGACATCATTACCATGTTCCTAGATATCATTACCATGTTTTCAGAACACCTTGGTAATGACCACCTTGGTAATGACTTTTTTAATGTTAAGCCTATTTATGGCTAAATTATAGCAATTAAAAGCTAATGCAATATTCATTCTGTATGTGGTTTCAAAGATCTTTATAAATCATTCAGTAAATTTAAATTTATTAATTGCGTATTTCCGTAATAATGGACTTTGTAATGACACACAATAAGTACACTGACTATAATTTTAGAACAAAAACAGCAAAATGAAATAATTTGTATTTACTTAAACTAAAAAAAACTTGTCTGCTTGTAAGGGCATGAAACACTTTACTTTTGACAGGTTGATAATTATGACAGCACCATCTAGTAGTAAGGTACTGAAAAAAAAACTTACGCACCTTGGTAATGACAATTACCCTTAAGGACAAATTTTAAATAAGAATAATTAATAGATTTCTTTTTTTTATGCCCAAAATTCCAAAGATATTAAAAGTAGAATAGTGAAATATACCTAGCAAATTGTTAGCTTTGTTTAATTTTTTTTCAATTCTTTAAAATAAAGGTTCAAATAAAAAGTTGGACAAGCCTTGGTAATGACATTTACAACTTTAAATTTTTTTTAAATATTGAAATTTTACCTTTTTTGGTATTCAAATTACTGCACAGTGTAGTGCTTGAAAAGAATTGTTGAAAATTTTTTTTAATTTTCATAGCTGACTTGCTCAAGTAACGTTTTTTAGCCAAGGACACAAAATTTACCATTATGTGAGAATGACCCTTATGGTACTTACTTCCATTACCCAGCTAACTAAGTTACCGTCTATGGTTTTTAATTCTATTACACAATTACCATAGGCAATAGCAATATTGCATTTAGTCAAAACTTCTGATGCCAAGTTTTCACCTGATTTACATAATTTAAGGCTTTTCCGAGCCTAAAATTCGGTTATTGAAAAATTGTCGGTACTTGTGTGGACATGTGTGTGGTGTAAATCTTTTAACCCTCCTATATCCAAAGCGAAAAAGGATAGGACGACAAAACTGCAGAATAAAGACAGGTCTGGTGTACATTGATTTTGCCAACTTTTGGTATCGGTATTTGGATTAAGGCCGATTGACCGTCCTAGCCCTGAGGGGCAGTGCCTTCCGTGGGGGTCATTCTAAGGGGTCCCAGTACGTATTTACGCATGTCTCGGAAAAAACCACGGAAAACTCCGAACGGCTAGGCCAACAAGTGCGACCTGGGATCGAACTTAGCACCTCATGTCTACCAGCTTTGAGCGCAGAACCGCTCGACCACTGGTGGGAAGCCAACTTTTGGAGCAAATTGCAAAACCAGAAGTGGGACCGTAAGTTCGTATCTCAAAAACAGTTCTAACGATTTTCTTCAAAGTTGCTTTATAAAGCTCCTTCTAGAAGACCTTTCGTATGTATTAGTTGGTTACTTCATGAAAATTGATAAGCGTCGTCTATAAGTTGGTTAATTTTAGATTTCGCAAGTGAATTTCTTTAAAAAAAAAAAAAAAAAAAAAAAAAAAAAAAGAAGGCTCGACAGATTTTTCTTCAAACTCGCCATATTAACTCCCTTTTATATGTTCTTTCGTATGTAATTGTTGGTTTCCGGTAAACAGGTGAGTTTGCCGAGTTTTGGCTAAAATTGGAAATCAGTACAAAAGTATCTCAAAAACGGTCCTAACACTTTTCTTTCAAGCTTGCTACATAAATCCCTTTTAGATATCTTTTCTCGTGTATTATTTGGTAACTACAAGAAAGTTAACAGACATCCTGATTAGGTAGGTCCGTTTTAGATCTAGGAAAAAGAATTGTAAAAATGCTCCACAGTACTAGAGTTTAATAACAACAAAACTATGAATATGCGATTTTCTGCATTTTATGGTGTTTATTCAAAGTTTTGTACTTATTACTAGGAAATAGATGTTTATAAACGTTTCTACCGATTTTCTTTAATTAGTTAATTACATAAATTTTCTCTCGTTTTTTTTGTAATATAAAGCGTTAAGAATTTTTAATATGAGTAACAGCACCAGATAGCCTGCTATAAGAAGTACTTTTGTATAAAAAAGCCATGATTTTTACTTGGATAAGAAATTTGGAATTCCTATACACTAAACGCTTATTATAATACAGTGCTGGCCAGAATGGATGACTCACCACAAAAAACTGTGATGTTTATGAATGCACAAGAATAATTGCATATACAGGGTGACAAGAAATAACTTGGACGAAGTTTCAAACGAAATATCTGTAACTACCACTAAAGTTATAAATTTATTTCATTGTCATTTATTATTAGTATTGATCCTAGAAAGCGAATAAACAGGTGTAAGTAAGTTAGTTGTGAGATAACCATTGTGGTTAACAAACGATCTGCCATACTTGAATTACATAAGCAAGAAAGAAACAATGTGAAATTGTTCAACTATTGAAAATGCCTAAGCAGACGGTTTCATACACAATCAAAAGGTTTAAAGAACTCGGACATGATGGTGCCAGGCCAGGAAGAGGAAGAAAACGCACAGTTAACACATCAAGAAACCGAAAAGTTATCAAAAACCGAGTTCAACGAAATCTTAGGATTTCAATGAGAAAGGTTGCTAGAGAGATGAAGATCAACAGAGAAACCACACGTTTGATGGCAGGAGTAGAGCTTAGTCTTCGCCCTTACAAAATGAAAGAGGCTCAAAAGCTAACAGCAGAGAACAAACGCACAAGACTTCAAAGGTGTAAGGATTTGTTAAAGCGGGCCGCAGGTAATCGATGGCAAACATTTGTCTTCACAGATGAGAAACTGTTCTCGATTGAACAAGCTCACAATAGCCATAATGATAGAGTTTGGTCAGCAGAAGCACCTGGATCTTCTTGCATTGTTGAATGACGTCAACGACCCCAATCTGTAATGGTTTGGGGTGGGATATGTGCTAGTGGGAAAACACCACTTGTTTTTGTTGATCAAGGGTTAAAGATTAATCAACAAACATATCGCAAACTAATTTTGGAAGATGTCGTCTTACCTTGGTCGCAAAAGTTCTTTGGAAACAAAAGATGGACCTTCCAAAAGGATTCCGCACCTGCACACAGAGCTAAAGGCACTCAAGATTGGTGCAAGACAAATTTTTCTGACTTCATTGGAGCTCAAGAATTGCCACCGTATTCCCCAGATTTGAACCCAATGGATTATTCTGTTTGGTCCATCTTGGAGACAAGGGTGCGTGCTAAACCTCATAAAACTTTGGCATCCCTAAAGAAATCCTTATGCAAAGAATGGGATAAAATATCAGTAAGTGAGTTGCGGCCCATAGCCGAAAATTTTGTGACACGTTTAAAGCTCTGTATTAAGGCTAAAGGTAGCCACTTTGAAAATTTGTAAATATGTTAGACAAAATAATGTATTCATATTTATTTTGAAGTTTGGTTGTAATATTTTCATTAGCATTAAAGTTATAATGTATCATGTGTGTCCAAGTTATTTCTTGTCACCCTGTAACTAAGTATTTATTTTATGGGAATTATTAATTTTAGTTATACGAGTATAATCACAGTATACATACATAATTGAGAAAGGGTTCAATATTTGGTGTGGAAACCTTTTTTTTTTTTAATACAGCTTGGATACGATCAGGCATGGAAATACATAATTTTTCGCAATAGTCTGGTGTAATTTCTGTAATCCACACTTGTTTTATAGTTTCTCTTATGTCTGAAAGTGAAGTGGGGTTACGCTCAGCAACTTTGCGCTTTAAAATTACCCAGCAGTTCTCGATTGGGTTTAGATCCGGGGAATTTTCGGGCCACGGCCCAAGGATCTGAAACCCCTGCTTTGCAATCCATGTCTTAACAGATTTAGTCTGGTGGCAAGGTGCTCCCTCATGTTGGAAGTGTGTACACTGGTTGATATTCATAAACGGTGGTAACTTCTCTTTTAGCACATCGAGATAAACAGTTCCATTAATTGATGTGCCTTCAGGCATGAACCACAATCCACATCTTCCTTTGGCACAAATAGCTCCCCAGACCATGAGTTGTTCAACATTCTTCACGGTGGGAATAATGTAGCGTTGACAGTCTTTTCTATTGGGAGGCCGTCGTATGTTTCTACAAAATGCATAAAACTGCGATACTTGAGTCTCCTCGGAAAACATCACATGTTTCCATTGCTCCGCAGTGCAACCGTGATACTTTTTACCAAATGCCAGTCAATCAGCAATGTTTTTGGGAGACAATTTCGGCTTCTTAGCAGGCTTGTAGGACTTTAAACTGGCATTGAATAGCGTCCTGTGGATTGTCCTTTGGCTAGGGATATTAATATCTTTTGGTAAACCAGTTTGGATTGCTTCCGCTGATTTTCTGGGTGACTTCTTCGCTGCCAAAATTATTTACCCATCCATGCGTTTGCTTATGCTCTTGTGACGACCTTTTGGCTTTGAATATCCATAATTTCCGGTTGTTTTGAAATTACTTATAGATCTGTAAACTGTCTTTTGTGCCAACTGTAATTTGACAGCAATTTCCCGAGTACTATAACCATCTTCACTCAGAATCTTTATTTGTGCATGCATTTCGCGTGAAATTTTTTTACCAGGCATTTTTATATTATTTCACCCTTCTGCAGAAATTTGTACGTCAACACACGGCGAACACAACTAATGAACTAACGAAATGCCAAGCAAGAACACCTACACTTTGGCAGACAGCCAAAACGAACATCTGGCGCCAATACGTCACTATGAATGGGAAAAAACAAGTGAGTCATCCATTCTGGCTAGTACTGTATGTTGTATGACCTTATTACTTCTGAAAAGGAATTTTGAATGACCCTGTACCTTTTCATAATAAATCAAAATATGCATAAATTACTAGGTTATACAGGATAAAGGCTCAGGAATTCGTTGGTTTCTTCCTTTTATTTATCAATACTGCTGTAAATACTAGAAATTCCAACATTGGGCAGGCGTTTAATTACATAAAGATTCAGCAGCGCTTTTCATGTCTACACGCTATCATGAGATCAATTCGAAATATTCAGGAAAATATTGCATTATTCGTGATAACGCTTTACGAAATTCAAATACAGGTTTGTTTATTCACCTTATGTTATTGTATTTATTTATTTACTTATGAAATAAAGTAGTTCTACAATTGCAGAACATGTTAGCATTTGTGATTTTAAAATTTTCTGTATTATTGATATATTTGTTTAGAATATCAATCATCTTTTGCAAAATTTACAGTAGTGTGCAATCCAGAGTGGGCTAAAAATCCTTCACATTTTCCGGTTAAAGTTTAAAATAAAATTAAGTAATTGGCATGCAAGAAAGCAGTTCATACTACAATGTTTCTTGCAATGAAAAGTTTTGTTTTGAAAAAAAAAAAGCTCAAAATTTTACTTATAGATTACTCTGTACCCCCATTAAACGTCGCTATATGAATCCCACTGAAAATTGTTGAATTTTTGTATGTTTTGGGTTTCAATGTGCATTTCTAATCATATATAGTTGAAATAATTAAAATATATATATATTTTGTTAGAAGAGATGATATAATTCAAGAATGAGAGATCTGACATTTAATTGGGGTAAAACAGATGTTCAAAAATTGCAAAACCCTTATAAATTAGTTTTTTTGATCCCTATTTGTTATAATTTAAGAAAAGAACTGTTTTATTTCATGTTCATTGTTTTAAACCACTGTACTCGAATGAGTTATTTTTGGCGATTTCCTTTTCTTATGCAGCAGATACAAATAGTTTTGTTTAAATAATTAAAATAAGTAGAATTTACATTATAAACATTTTTTAAAAATTACCAACGAAGCTTGAAACCTCAATATTTAATGTAAAAAATAAAAAATATATTTATCTTAATTACTTGCAGAGAAAAAAAAAAAAAATTCTTAATCAAAGGTTCCCAAAATGGAAAAATTAGCGCTTAATAAGATTTATGAAATTATTATGTGAAATTTACAACTATTTTGTGAAATTTACAACAATATTTCAATATGTGGGCCTTTTATATTATATCCAAACGGTAATCTAATATATTACCATTGATTAAAGCAGAGATTTGATTACACGCTTCAATACTTTAATGTTAGCCACAGGGTAAGCCTACAGGACCCGACTAATAAATTTTTATTGTTAAAAATGCAGTTCTCAAAAGTGAGTAAACGGACATATTCTTCGACCACATTTGATGAAACCATGGAAGCATCTGCGCAAGCGCTAACTCAACGAGTCCAATGCTAAAATAGGGGTGGCAGTCATCTGAATCAGGGAAAATGAACACTAACAGAGCGCGGAATTACTGGATGATTTCCAAATTTTAAACTGTCGGACAAGCTGGCATCCCACCAACATTTTGGACGCGTCCTCACTGTGAGTTTTCGGATATGTGGCTGCACTGTACTAATTTCGAAATGAATAATTTTGTTTCAAAAAAGAAAACACGCTTATTTGTCTCACTTATGAAATATCGCATGTTTTTAAATTAATATCTTTTCACATCAGAATTTATTGCAAATATGCTGAACTTAAAGAAGTTCTTTAATAAAATTGATACAAATTTAAACAGAAAGTGTTCAAATACAAAATGTATTCCTTCAAATCTCCAAAATTGTTTTTAGTGGCGGTTTCATAAGAAGAATACATCAACGAAAATCTATGTTTGGGATATTGGGATTCACTATGGTCGATTCCAATTTTTGAGCATGTTAATAATATGCTCAATAATAAATACATGGAATTTTTAAATTTGAGTATATTTGCTTCGGAGCTATTTTGAATATTTGACTAACTCAAATTTGACTAATTTTTGAGTACTTTTGCTCCTTAAATTTTTTTAGTGCTTGTGTCCAGGGAATTTTCAGTTTTTCGTGCTCCTTTAGAACGGATTAAAAAGTGCAAAAAGTATCAAAGACATAATGATTAGAGGGGTAGGGGGAGGCAGACTGCTCTATCTCTCACACACACACTCAAAATAGATGAAAACTGTTTTAATCAGCCCATCGTAAAAAAAAAAAAAAGTTTAAATTTTTTTTAAAGATTGGTTTGTATTTTAAAACAATATTTATATAGGCAAATAAACCCACTGAAAAAAGTTTATCCGAAAAATGAATATCTATATACTTTTGGCAGCAAAAATGAATAAAATTACTCTTGTTAATCTAATAACAAATTTAATTTAAAAGTTCATTTATATAAGTGAAACATGGCTAAATTAAAAGGAAAACTAAGGGGATTTAATCCATATTTTCTTTAACTATCAACAAAATTTTATGTGCTTTAGAAATTTCGTGGCCCAAATATCCGTGTAATAATCAATCCCTGGAAGCGAACACTTTGTCCTTGACATATTTCATAAGATGAAATCAAGAGGATTCAAATCTGGGTATTGGTATACAGTAGAGAAATTGCAACGAACGTTGTAGAACAGATTATAAGGTACAGTGACATCTGACAGCAAGATTTGAAGTTTTTTTTTTTTTTTTTTTTTTAATTACTAAACAAAAATTTCCAAAATACAAATCATTGTAAGGGAAATACTGCATTAACAAAACAAAAGGTACCGCGCCATCTATGAGCAAAATTTCGAACAATATTTTTTATTACTTAAACCAAACTTTTCAAATTAAAACATATTGCATGCACTCGTAGATCATTTTCTTGAATTTATATCAAAGTTTAAAATGTGTCAGGAAATTTTAGCATGCCATGTACTATAAGAAAAAAGTATATTTGCATAAAAGTATTTTACATTTTTATTCAAAGTAAATAAAAGTTGGACATATACTATTATAAAAATATAATAATTTTTAGAATCAAGCAAAAGCAAATCAAATATTATGAATTTCAATTAAAGTGAAAAACAAATAAAAGGATCAGGCCGCTTATTATTCCATTAAACATACAGCTTTCCATAAATGACCGGACATTTTTAATTACAGACGATTTGTCAAATATATAAATTATATGAATTATCCTGAAAATTAAGGCGTATGAGCAGTGGTGCAAGCATCCGTCACCAACAGTGCCAGGCTCTAGGCACCCCATGCAATCCCGCTTGTAGCGTCCCAAAATAATTGAGGTCTCGCCGCCGCGACAACAACCCGAAACTTTTCGGTAAAAGCCCCGCCGATACAAGTAGGCAGGTTACAGGGAACCTATACTTGAGAGACCCAGGCCTTACCTTGAAGATTGTTTTACCCGTAAACCGCGAAGATAGACCTCACTTTGGACGAGGGACTGCTGGAACACAGGCCTACGGGATGTATATATATATATATATATATATATATATATATATATATATATATATAATAATAATAATAATAATAATAATAATAAAAAAATAAAAACAAAAAAAAAAAAAAATAAATAAAAAAAAACTGGGCCTATAAATGGCCTACATGTTATACATCACATATTTCAGCAAAAGTTTTATACCAAAGACAAAAAGGGAATAAGTAAGAAACATGTTATACATCCTTCATATCTCCATGAATATACATGCTAGACGCATTCAAATGAATGCATGTAATTAGAAGGAGCCTCATAATCACATGCTACAGGCAGAATGCATTTGAAGCATTGCGTTTTACAGGGTGATCTCAAATACAGGCAAACCTCGTTAACGTGAACACTGTTAACATGAATTACTTTTTACATGAACTGTTTTCACAAACCCCATCAAAATGAAGATTATTTTAGTTACATGAAGATTAGTTACTGATAACATGAAGAAATTTTTTATCTTCCTTGAGATTCACGTTAACGAGGTTTGACTGTATTTTCTTTTTCATTAATTTTTTACTGGTCTGCTTTTAAATTTTTTGGGGCATAACTTTCGCTAAAATGTGAGGGTAACTCTGAAATTTCCGAGACAGTGAAAGACGATAGGATCTAAATAAGGAAATAAATAAATTAATAAATACAAACTAAATAAATTAGAACTCTTTTATGTCCGCAGGCAATAATTTGTGGCAAAAATTGCAATTCAGCTATCGTAGAATAAATTTTGAAAGAAAAGGAAATGCAGTTGGCGCATCGCGCCATGATATTCTGAGCATTATCGCGCTATGATATTCTTCGACATTAACATGGAGAGTGGAGTCAAATCAGATAGAATGCTTTCGACATCTAAATGTAGCATGTGGGAACGAAGTCCCATCTTGTTCCGTACCTCTTAGGGTGAGTTCCAGACCGTCGCCAATTGCCCATTGAGCAGCACTAGTGCGATGTAAAACCCAACTAACCAACCAACCCATCTTGTTCCGATAGTTTACAGATTGAAGTTCTCTAGCGGATGAAGAACACATAGAAAGATCTTTGTCAGTTATAATACAAAGAAATGTGTCGACTATACGAAAATGTTAATCGACGATAATGCTGCACTTACTATACAGCAAGCATCGAACATTGGGTCGGCAACTATACGTAAAACTATTAATGAAAAATTAGTTTTAAAGAATTTAGCTTGTTGACTCCTCTATAAATTAACAGAACCCATAAACAGCGGAGCATGTCAGAATCTGTAAAAAAAAGAAATAATAATAATATTAAATGATGGTAGACACTGCCTTATTTAAAAAATAGCAACTAGTGATAAACGTACATTTTTTTCTGAAACTTTCTGCAGGTCCCAACGTTTTGTGGCTGAACACCTGACCACCGGATGGTGATCACAGCTTTAGAGTTTAAAATGGCTACATATAATGTACAGAAACGAACAAAACTTGTTGAGTCTTGTAATTATAACAGATATTTACTTGTTCTGATGGCACAACAGGACTACAAAAAAAGTATTATTTCTTTAAATTTATTATTATTTTTTTATAGGACTACAAGAAAAAATACACACTAGTTCTATCCTGTCTTAGGAAGTAATGAATCCGAATTCTTTATTTGATTCTCTGTACATGTGCATACAATACAATTGGGTTACATATACGTTTTCTATAGAAAGTATTCTATAGTAACTTTAATAACATATAACATTTTAAAGGCATTTCAAAACTATTTACAGAAATAACAGTGAAAGACAAATTATATATAAGAAAAGAAAGCTAAAATGAAAGTAAAAGTCAACGTTAAAAAAAGCTCAAATGAAGGAAAATTGCCAACTAGTATACGGCCATTTGGCAACTCCCAAAAGATCCTTTAAGTTTTTAACGTTGTTTTTACTTTATTTTTTATATCCTAGAACAAAATATCTCCATTTATTATATTAGAAGTCTATCTGTCATTTTGTTCATCTAACTTGTCATTAATACTTTTTAACTTTGTTGTAAAGTGCTAAAAAGTACAAAACAATACTACAATAAAGTATGATCTGTTTAAAACTTACAACTTTATTGTACTTACATCAGTGAATTTTTGCCTTTTCTAAGAGTTAACTTGGCTGTTGTAATTTATTAAGATGGATAAATTACACCAGATATTTGAACCTCTTTCATAATATAAATAACTATACATAAACACTGAGAAAAAAAATATATATACCGCTTTCATCTAGAATGAATAAGTAGCCATTTTCTAAATCCCTTAACTAGAAATATAGATTTCCGAGGTATGCGCATAAGGCACGCCAATAAACTGAATAGACGAAATGATCGAGAATGTCTAGTCTACACATTTCTAGATGGTGAAATAATATTCTGAATATTCTGAATCTTTTGTACTGCGAGAAATTCTCGCTTGATTTTCTAGAACTGGGTAATAAACCAAGATTATAGCTGCTGAAACCCGCCTCTTGTATTCGCAATTATTCCCAGAGATTTTTTAAATAACTTTGCCCTCGAGAATATGGGCAAACGTTCTTGAATTCTAATAGGGGTTTTTAGAACTCGCTTTCAAAGAGGACTAGAATTTATAAGGATGACATGGAACTATTTTTTCTAGAGCCACAATTTAGATTCTAGATGTCAGTTACAGAGTTTTTTCGCAGTGTAGTATATAGAATATAGTATAAAGAATGATAAAGTATAAGCATAAAAAAGTATATAACAAAAATAATTATACATGAAGCATATAGAAAATAGTATAAAGAATAATAAAACATAAGTATAAAGAACTATACATAAAGAATTATTTATTAAAGGGTATTTTTTTTTTGCTTTCATTTTGTGAAACTGATTGCGTCATTAACAGGATATTGTCGCTTTATCAGAACGTTCTGTATATAGCATTTCTGTTTACTGTTTTTGGAAGTCGTTTCTCAGTATTTAAAAAATATTATAAGTTCTTTTTTCTTCTGTAAATAGTCCAACTATTGAAGTATCTGCTAATATTAGAATCAAGTATCTGCTAATGTTATTTTTTTAAGTTTAAAAATACTAAGTTTTATTTTTTCTTAAGCTTTCCGAAACTAATGTTATTCCATGGGAAATTTTCTTTACTTATAATTCATTAAATAATACATATTTTTATATTCTGTTTTCACATTCAGGAAACTCACAACTGCTAAATTGACGTACTTTTTTTTTTTTTTTTTTTTTATTTTTAATATCGTTACAAAATTGTAAATAATTGTGGTTATTCTTGTATAAATTCTTTCAAAGAGGCTTAGTAAATTGATAAAGTGCTAATTTTGTGCATTTCTAGTCGTTTTAGCGTTAAAATAACCTTATTTTCCCTTAAAAACGCATTAAAAAGCCCCAATAAGGCAGGTAATGGATTTGGCGCCAAATTTGGCGACTTTCTCCCACATTGGCGATTTTTTTGGCGACCTTGGCGAGAAAATCCTTATATGGAACTTTCTGTGAATAAATTACTGAATTTTTGTACGTTTGGCCTTTTATTCTCGGTCAACTCACGAACCCCCAAGTACGCAACATTTCTGGTGTCAGGAGTGGGGTTGTCTGTGAATGGTTATAACTAGAGCTATGGAGGAACAGATGAAGAAACTTCTAGAAAGCTTAGCTACCCAGATGAATGAAATGAAAGAAGGGCAAAGAGAAATGAAGGAAGGACAAAGAGAGATGAAAGAAAGTATGGAAGCATCGCAAAGAGAAATGAAAGAAAGTATGGAAGCATCGCAAAGAGGGATGAAAGATAGCTTGAGTCAAGAGATGAAAGAAATGAAGGTAGCACAAGAGAAAATGGAAACATCGCAAAGAGAGTTGAAAGACACTATGGGTGAAGTTCAGGAAGAAATTAAATCTAATCAAGATGAGATGAAGAGAGAGCTTTCAACGGTGAAAGAATCAATCGAGGGTAAATTAACGGTGATGGAAAATAGAATGGATGGAATAGAAGAGAAAGTTTTGAAAATAGAAGAAAGTTTTGAAGAGAAAGCCATGAAGATAGAAGAAAATGTTATGAAGGTTGAAGAGAAAGCTATGAAGATAGAAGAAAATTTTATGAAGGTTGAAGAGAGTGTTACGAAAATAGAACGGAGTTTCGAGGAGAAAGTTAAAGAAAATTTTGATCAGGAACTGAAAGGAAGGTTTTCAGAGATAGAAGGTAAACTGAAGAGAATAGAAGAAGATCTGGAGAGAAAAGTGGAAGAAAAGTTAGATTTCATGCCCCAGGAAACTGAAAAGAAAGAGAGAAGAAGCCAGAATCACGAATTTATTAAGCTATCTACCTACGACGGCAGTTCCTCCTGGCATGTATATAAGACGCAGTTTTCCATCGTAGCTGAAGCTAACGGCTGGGACTCTGTTGCAAAGACGGCTCATCTGGTAGGGTCGTTGCGGGGCGATGCCGCAGATATTCTGGAGACCCTTTCGAAGGAACAGCGATACGACTTCGAAGCTTTAACCAGAGCACTAGAGCTACGTTTTGGAGCGAAATGGTCCAAAGAATATAGTCGACTCCAGCTAAGGTCCCGTCGTCAGAGACCAGGGGAAAGCTTACAAGAACTGGCATCAAACATCCAGAGGCTTTCACATTTGGCTTTCTCAGATTGTCATCCTGAAACACGCAATGATCTGGCTCTAGAATATTTCATTGATGCTGTCGGAGATCCAGATATTCAAAAAGCCCTGACTCTCCGGCGTGAAGGATGTGGAGTCAGCCTTGGTGTATGCCCTAAAGCTCGAGACAGCCCAACAAGCCTCCTGTAAACATCGCCAGAACAGCACAGCAGACAAAGTGAACGGCTCTCAAGGTGATCTTAAAGAGATTCAGGAAATGATTGCAGAAATTAATAGAAGACTACGCATTCTTGAGAGTAAGAAAGAAGGGAAGACTCCAACAACTAAATGCTGGGGCTGCGGAAAAGACGGGCATATCAAACGAATCTGCCCAGTAAGAACACCTAGAGACGCAACCAAGAAAGTCTCTGAAGTATGCCACCCAGGAGGAGCTCTTCGGGAAAATCCAGATGCCTTCTTGCGGAAGCCTCCATATGAAGATCATAAATACAGCTGTAAAGCCGATGATAGACCCCAAAGAATACAGCCAGTTGCTCGCCAAGTTACTGTCTCAACACCATCAGAACAAGATCCCGATCCATGGAGTGACGAAGAACTTAGACAAGCCCAGTTGGAAGATCCTGACATAAATCCAATATTACAGCTGAAGGAGACGACCAGTAACAGACCTACCTGGCAGGACATTTCCAGATTTAGTCCCATTACGAAAAGTTATTGGGCACTTTGGAATTCTCTTCATATCAGAAATGGCGTATTATACAGAAAGTAGGAATCTGATGATGGGAAAAGCTTCAGATGGCAGATTTTATTACCAAGATCAAAAATTCCAGCTGTTTTAGAACAACTGCATAGTAGCTCTACCGGAGGCCATTTTGGGGTAATGAAGACTCTGCAGAAAGTTCGGGAACGTTTCTACTGGTGCAAGGCAAAGGAGGATGTGGAGAAATGGTGTAAATCCTGTGATGCTTGTGCGGCACGTAAAGGCCCACAGAAACGAAGTCGAGGAAGACTGCAACGGTATACCGTGGGAGCACCATTTGAACGGATTGCAATCGACATCTTGGGTCCTTTGCCACGGACCTCCAGTGGAAATAAATACATCCTCGTCGTGATGGACTATTTCACCAAGTGGCCTGAGGCATATCCCATTCCCAATCAAGAGGCATGCTCAGTCGCAGAGGTCCTAGTGCAGCAATGGGTGTCAAGGTACGGCACGCGCCTACAACTTCATACCGACCAAGGTAGGAACTTTACCTCTGATGTTGTCAAAGGACTGTGTCAACTACTCGGCATAGACAAAACCCGGACAACACCCTTACATCCCCAGTCGGACGGCATGGTCGAGAGGTTCAATCGTACCATCCTGAATAACCTCTCTCTTCTAGTATCAAGGAACCAGCAAGATTGGGACTTGAAGTTGCCATTGCTCCTGCTGGCTTATCGAAGTGCTGTCCATGAAACCACCGGCTACACTCCAGCCCAGATGCTCTTTGGACGTGAACTTCGTCTCCCTTGTGATCTCCTGTTTGGTTGTTCACCCGATGCGCCTTCATCGCCCGAGGAGTACATCCAAGATCTCCAGGCACGGTTTGAGGGCGTACACAACATTGCTCGGGAGCGGATTAACATGGCAACGGAGAAAATGAAGACAAGGTACGATCTAAAGGCTACACAACTTGAGTTCCAGGAAGGAGACAAGGTCTGGTTGTGGAATCCTGTTCGACGCAAAGGACTCTCCCCCAAGTTACAGTGCAACTGGGACGGACCGTACACAGTCTTAAAAAGGCTGAATGATGTAGTGGTGCGGATCACTAAAACACCTTCATCAAAACCGAAGGTCAGTACCACAATTAACGGTAATATTAAAATTTAAAATGTAAATATTGGTAAAATTTGCGCATGCGCACTGTAAATATTTGTATATAAATATTTGTACATATTTGTGAATTTTGTAAATATTTCCCACTTAATTTATATTTCTATGTTATCTTTATGTGCAACTTAGCTCTTGTATTTTAGATTGTGTAAATTTGTTTAGTTTTGCCTCTTGACCAAGGGTTGCACTGCCCGGGACGTGCAGTCCTTGGGAGGGGGGCAGTGTTAAAAAATTGTAAATAATTGTGGTTATTTTTGTATAAATTCTTTCAAAGAGGCTTAGTAAATTGATAAAGTGCTAATTTTGTGCATTTCTAGTCGTTTTAGCGTTAAAATAACCTTATTTTCCCTTAAAAACGCATTAAAAAGCCCCAATAAGGCAGGTAATGGATTTGGCGCCAAATTTGGCGACTTTCTCCCACCTTGGCGATTTTTTGGCGACCTTGGCGAGAAAATCCTTATATGGGATATACCAAATATGGAAGCTGTAAGTTGATTGGTTGACCACTTTCTAGAGTTTTCTCGAAAAATCTGGGTTCCATGGAACAGTATATAAGGAGCGCTTCCTCGCCAAGGCAGTCAGAGTCAGTTCAGTTCAGATCTCAGCCAGCTTCGCTAGTGCTTGCATTGCTCTTGAGCCTTTTTGAGAGAGACTTGCTTTAAGTGTTATTGCTATACAGTTTGTACTGTGGATTTGCTATTGACAGCTGTTGTTTAAGCTGTGTTTACTGGCCGAATTGAAGCTGATACTTGGTTTATAGACCTGTATTTTTTCTGGAACTTTCTGTGAATAAATTACTGAATTTTTGTACGTTTGGCCTTTTATTCTCGGACAACTCACGAACCCCCAAGTACGCAACAATATTTTATTTTGAGGCTGCAAAATACGAATTTTCAATATGTGAAATTTTTGATTTTTGATTTTGCAATTTCAAAATAAAATATTATATATATATATATGTATATATATGTTTTTAAAAAAGATCCGTCATTTTAACAGTTGGGAATTTTCTGAATCTGCAAACCGAATTTAAAAATATGTATTAGTTAATTACTTATAAGTAAAGAAAATTCCCCATAGAATAACAGTGGCTCGGTAAGTGAAGAGGGCCGTTAAGTTTAAAAATACATAAAAATATATAATTCAATATTGTTATTAAAGTGAAATTTATTAATTTTATTGTTTTAAGGCTTAATATTCACATTTAGTACTAATTCCCTTTGAAAATTCAATGTTGATAAAAATAGTTATTGGAACTGTTATACTGGTATTTGTTAAGGAATGTTTTTTTTTAATATTACGTTGTGGCCACCATAAAATTTTCTTCTGAATTGTCCTATACAAGTTCACGTAGCACTAATTATTTATTAAAATTGCTATTTTTAAAAATATTTGCAATGATGAATACAGACAATCTTCACCTCAAAGAAGTATAACTTAATGTCCAAAGAAAGATAATTTAGTTCCGATACAACGCTTTTATTAATTACTATTTTTTTTAAAAATAAATAAATAATGAAATCTATAACCTTGTTTAAATTACCACAGCTCCATGGTTCAACCATTTATTTTAAGGTTTTTAACAAGTTCTTTTAAATGATACTCAAATTGAAAATTTACATCGCCGAGTTTTTATTTTCCCCTGGAGAAGAAGCGATGGCCTTTCATATACACATATTTTTCCCTGGTTAACAATTACAAACATACATAATTTCATGTTGAAAAGTTAAAAACATTCTCTTTATATATATTAATAAGAAATTTTGTCCTATATTTGCCATACTATATATATATATATATATATATATATGGCATTGCAGCGCCACATGTCAAGCAATTTATTTTCAAATGAAATCAGCTCCAGTCGAAGTCAAGATCAAATTAAATATCGCGTTTGATTAAATTTCGTCCATTTTCTCATGACATGAAAATAGGGATTATTCATCTTTCCTGCTATTAAGGACGTAGTTCAACGGACAAATTAATTAACACAATTGTTTTTATTGTAAGATAATGTTAAATATCGTCTGAAAAAACTAAAAAAATATAGATATTTAAAGCAATATAAAATATAACTAAAAACTGAATAACTTAAAAGTTAACTGAGCGAGATTGTACATTCTAAAAGAACTGTGGAAAATGAGACGGTAAACATTAAATGGTATAAGTAAAATATACTGGGCCATAAATGTCTCTTTTAGACCATATTTTGGAGGACCTTTATCAATCCCTTTGTCATCGTTCATCCACAATCAATTCTTGAGCATTATGCGAATTCTAAGTAAACAGCAGAGTTGTTCAATCGTTTTTCTGCTATTAATGACGTAGTTCAACGGACGAATTAATTAACATAATTATTTTAATTGTGAGATAATATTAAATATCGCCTGAAAAAACTGAGAAAATATAGATATTTAAAGCAATTTAAAATGTAACTGAAAACTGAATAACTTAAAAGTTAACTGAGTGAGATTGTATATGTAAAAGAACTGTGGAAAATGAGACTGTAAATATTAAATGGTATAAGTAAAATATACTGGGCCATAAATCTCTCTTTTAGACCATATTTTGGAGTACCTTTATCAATCACTTTGTCATCATTCAACCACAATCAATTCTTGAGCATTATGCGAATTCTAAGTAAACAGCAGAGTTGTTCAATCGTTTTTCTGCTATTAATGACGTAGTTCAACGGACGAATTAATTAACATAATTATTTTAATTGTGAGATAATATTAAATATCGTCTGAAAAAACTGAGAAAATGTAGATATTTAAAGCAATTTAAAATGTAACTAAAAACTGAATAACTTAAAAGTTAACTGAGCGAGATTGTATATGTAAAAGAACTGTGGAAAATGAGACTGTAAATATTAAATGGTATAAGTAAAATATACTGGGCCATAAATATCTCTTTTAGACCATATTTTGGAGGACCTTTATCAATCACTTTGTCATCATTCAACCACAATCAATTCTTGAGCATTATGAGATTTCTAAGTAAACAGCAGGGTTGTTCAATCGCTCCAAATTTACTTTCCGATTAGATAAGTTCCACTTTCTTACAATCAATAGAAGTTCTCGGATAAATAAATATTCATAAGTACACACACATACAAATCACAATCAAAAAGTTGAAAAAAAAAAAAAAAAACTTCCATCTACTTTTTTTACGCAAAACTTTTACTTAAAAGACCAAAAATAAAATCATAAATATAACAAAAGAATATGTTGGGCAACAGGTAGTTAGTTATCTACCTTTTAGTGCATTATCGTTTTGAATATGGACAAAGTATAAAGGTTTCATCCTTTATAGTTTGCCAACTGCTTAGATGAAATATTTTATGCTTCGCTGATGCTGTTGTCAAAAGAAGAATTACATTTATTTTCTCTTTTTGAAATAGAAAATAAAAAATAATATCCTCGTACAAAGCTGTTTCCCCTTTGAATGGCCTTTTGAAATCCGGATATTATGTTGCGGTATTAAATTAACCTGTTTATATAGCGTTATAAGGAGTTTTTCCTCGTTCTTATGCAATAATAGCCAGTGAAGAGTATTTAATTTCAGCTGCTTCGCATGCTATTGTAAAAATCATTTGTTAAAATGTCTAACATCACAGATTTTGTTATCCTAAATCCATTTGTTTTTTGAATAAACTTGTCCTTCGCAGGAAAATATATTCTAGATTAATAAGATTGTATAAATGCATTGTAGTCGATGTATCGAACTTCGAATTAAAGATATTGAACACACTGAGAAAAAAAAATGTATACCGCTTTCATCTAGAACGAATAGGTGGTCCTTTTCTAAATCCCTAAACTAGAAATATAGATTTACGAACTATGAATATAAGGCACGCCAATACACTGAGAAAAAATTCTGTAACTGACATCTAGAATCTAAATTTTGGCTCTAGAAAAAATAGTTCCATGTCATCCTTATAAATTTCTCATAAACATTTTTCTAGTCGACTTCGAAAGCGAATCCATAGCGACCTCTATTAGAATTCTTGAGCGTTTGTCTATACTATCGAGGACAAACCTATTTGAAAAGATCTCCAAAATAAATGCGAATACAAGAGGCGGGTTTCAGCAGCTATAATCTTGGTTTATGACCCAATTCTAGAAAATCAAGCGAGAATTTCTCGTAATACAAAAGAGTCAGAATATTGTTTCACCATCTAGAAATGTGTAGATTAGAAATTCTCGACCATTTCGTCTATTCAGTTTATTGGCGTGCCTTATGCGCATAGCTCGGAAATCTATATTTCTAGTTTAAGGATTTAGAAAATGACCATTTATTCATTCTAGATGAAATCGGTATATTTTTTTTCTTCATGTATAAAAGGGACTTGGTACCTTTGATGGTACCACTGAAGATTTCATGTAAAAGCTCATATTTTTATTTAATATTTATAAAGTGAAATATATTAGGTTTTTTTCAATAAAATATATATTCAAGCAACAATCATTATGGTTTTTGATATAATTTTTATAGATTTGAAATCTTTCAATTGCGTTTTTTTTTTTTTTTTTTTTTTTTTTCAAATTGAATGTTTTCATGAATTTATGATCCTCAAAATACTAAAATTTCAACAAATATTTAAAAAAAAGACTTAATATATTTTCTGGATGATTAACAAAACCTATTTAAGGGGGCATACGATCTTTAATAGTGAAAAATAGGCAAGAAAAATCATCATCTTTTACATTTAATTTCTCAGAATGTATTCTATCTAAGACCATAATTTTTTACTGGCTATAAAATGAAGTATTATAATTTAAAAGATATTTTTTATATTCTCATAAAGGAAAAATAAATTTATTTTTTGTACAGTTTTAAACAGTATGTAATAAAAAAAAAAAAAAAAAAAAAAAAAAAAAAAGTGATTCGACCACTTTCGTGCATGATTTCAAACAAAATATATAATGTAATACAAAAAATCAACTGTAATAACCAACTACAATACTTTTTCTTTAATCTGAACCTAAATTTGTTCAAATTTAGGTTAAGAATATATTTATATATATATATATATAAATATATATATAAAAAAAAAGATAATTTATTTTTTAACAAAATCTGAAGTATCACCTGTATGAAAATAAGGGAAGGGTGGGGGATACAAATTTAGGTTTAGATTAAAGAGAAAGTATTGTAGCTTGTTATTACAGTTGATTTTTTGTATTACATCCTATATTTTGTTTGAAATAATGCGCGCAAGTGGTCTTATCACTTAAAAAAAAATAAATAAAAAAAAAAAAAAAAAAACACTTACTGTTTAAAAATGTACAAAAAATAAACTTATTTTTTTTTTTTTATGAGAATATAAAAAGCATCATTTAAATTATAATATTTCAATTTATTGCCAGTAAAAAAAAAAAATTACGGTCTTAGAGCAAATACATTCTGAGAAATTAAATGTAAAATATGATGATTTTTCTTGCCTATTTTCCACTTTTAAAGGTCGTATGTCCCCTTAAAAAGAATTAGGAATGGATTTTGAAATTTATTGAGAAAAAATTAAAAAATTGCTTGTGTGCCAATGTAAAAATGTGCAATAAATAAATAAATAAATAAATGAATGAATAAAAATAAAACATGAATTTTGCTATATTTCTACTTTTTATATTTTTTCTCTTAAAGTAATTGCAAAAATTTTCTCTAATTCTTTTAAGTAGGTTCTATTAAACAGGCTAAAAAATATTAACTCTTTTCTGAAATACCTGAGAAAGTTTTAACATTTTGAAGATCATGAATTCATGAAAATATGTAAACTGAAAAAACGCGATTTAAAGATTTAGAATTTGTAAAAAATTTATAAAAAACAATAAGAATTATTGCCTGAATCTATTTTATTGAATAAACCTTATATAGTCATAGGAGCCATGTCCCCTTAAGGACTAAAATATTGCTTGAAAAAGTACTTTTACAAAATAGTATGTTGTAGTCATAACAAATTTTCCTTTTATATTTTACAATACAATTTATATTTTTCTGTGCAAATTATTCATAAAAATTATTATTTATCGAGTTTGATTTCCGTGACGAATGCAGACGATTTTCCTCCCAGAAAAATATATAACCTGAAATATATCGAAAGAAAGTTACTTTTGTGCCCTTTAGGTAATACCTTATGATATATATTTTTTGTTTGTTTGTTTGTTAAAGCAGAAAGAAATCGATAATTTTGTTTTAACCTATTACAGATACGTGGTTCAAACATTCTTTTAAAAAGTATTGATGAGTTCTTTTTAAAATTACTCATATTGAAGGTTTACACCACCGGCGGTTATTCCTCCCAGCGATTATCCTACACACAAAAAATTCTACTCTGGTTGACGATTACTATTATATATATATATATACATATTTAATTCCACAGTGAGAGGTCAAAAGTAATCATTGTTTTGTTCATTTCTAAGCAATTTTTTTCGACTGACTAAGAACATGATTCGACAAGGATTTTTTTAACAAAACAGTATTAACTCTACCTTTTTTATATAGGAATTTTTGCTAGTGTTCGGATACTTTTGTTACCGACTGTACATGACTTTTTTGTCTGATTTTAATCAAAATTTCAAATAGCATCTTTATATGAGACATATTTATAATATCGCATTTAAATTACTAATAATATTTGTGAGTATACTGATAACAGACTCACACACATATGCAAGGACAGATACATACAGAGAAGACACACACAGAAACCACATACTATAAATTCAATTTATGGATTCAAGGGATCTCAAAACGTGTAAATACAGTAAAATCTTATATTCAAAATTTGATCTCAAACCAATATTTTCTCTACTACATATGTGTAAGAAAAGTAAAAATTCATTATTATATATTTCTATATTCATAGAAGAAAATATTAGACTCGTAAAAATTTTCATCTTTTGGTTTTCGATGGATTTATGTGTTTGAGATATCCTGAATGTGATTTAGCAAATTTCAGAAAATTTCCGTCCATCTGTCTATTTTTCTTTTGAAATTCTGTAACAGCTCAAGATCACGAATTATTGCATAGAAATTCATAAAAATTTATAATTAAATGCACCTTGACATAAATTTATATCTATCATATCGTCCAAGAAGCAATACTGCTATGCTGTGATTTCCCACCTTCACTGGCACGTTATATATCTCAGTTTCTATAGTGCAAAGTTCCACAGAACTGGATATGTGAGAGAACTATTATGAATCACTTATTTGGCCAACACGTAGCATTGATGTTCTGTAGCTTCCCCTGTCTACTAAAAGACTATAATCCCAGCTTCTATAGATTACATATGCAAAAAACTGGAAATATTATAAGACCATTATGAAACAAACAAAAAAAAAAAAAAAAAAAAAAAAAAAAGAAAGAAAGAAAGTGGTGAGATAGTATGGATGTTTGCTTGACGACAATTGGCACTACTATTACCCACCTTTTATTTTTTTCATATGACTATAGCTTAACATTGGTTAAACATTCACAAAACTTTAGATGTAAAAACTTCATTGTGAGAATCTATGTAGATTAAAATTTTTGAAAACCTCAACCTGTAGGTGCGCTGTTATATTGAATTATATAAAACAATTTTTTTGTTTTATATAATTCAATCATACTATTTCTCTATCATACTAGTTTATTCTTATTTTAAATAAAGTATTTAGAGAGGCCAAGTTCAATTTGTATAAGCACTCCCAACATTTGTTATATAATTTTTGATTGAATTTAAACTTTTAACATTTTTTTTTCTCCATAATTGAAGATTTGCCTTTCTTATTCCTTTTACAATAGACAAAGAATGCATGTTCTTCTTTATGTAAAGATGATGAAAGTCATTGTTGTTATATACTGTTTTCTTTTTCCTCTTAAACTAACAATATGCAATTTGACGATTATTATCTATTTAGCGTTCATTATCATTTGAAAACGCAAAAGCAATTTGTTCATTGCTGTGATGTCAAATGAGTAAAGACACGCAACATAAATACTAAAATAAAATAAAATAAAATAAAATAAATCACTTTATCTTCAAAAAACAAATCTAGAATCATATTCTAATCAGTCCATTCAAGGATTTTGTCTATAGCTAAGGTATGTAAAATATAATTTTATTTTCTAATTTTCTAATATTTTAAAAACTGATAACTGTTTTGATTATTTACTGGAAAACATTTAGAACTAACAATTTAATATTTAGAATATAAAATTACATTAAATTTATTCTTTTCTGTAATGTCAAATACGTAAGGACACGCAACATAAATTTTGAATAATATATATTTTTTTTTTTTTTTTTTTTACCATTTAGAAACAAATCTAACGTCATAGTCTAACCAATTTATCCAATGATTTTGTCTATAGCAGGTACGTAAAATATAATATCCCCCCTCTTTTTTCTTTTTTCCATATTTTTTAAATTCATTGCTGTTTTGATTATTTATTGCATAACATTTTGAACTGACAATTTATTATTTAGAATTTACTATTACAGTAGCATGTTATAATCCATTTCTTCAGTTTGTTATTTGCTGTGATGTCAAACAAGTCACGACATATGCAAAAAATACTAAGCAAAAATCTTTTTTATCTTCTAAAATCAAATGTAGCACAATATACTAACAATTACATTCAAGGATTTTGTCTGTAGTTACTCAAGCAGCACTGGAACATTTACTGAACGTTCAAAAATATTTTATAATAGTTATAGTTTTATAATAGTGTTATGTAAGTACACTGTAAAAAAATAACTATTTCCAGCTGCAAGAAACTCTCTGTGATTGGAGAAAATAATTATTTTCTCCAATCACAGAGAGTTTCTTGCAGCTGGTAATAGTTATTTTTTTACAGTGTACGTTCCAGGAACGTTCAAACCGAACATGTTATATGGGTTTACCTGCATGTCATGAAGATGTTTAATAGTACTATCTAAACAATTTTCAATATGCGCGTAACTTTCACCATCAGTTCTACAGAAACGTTCTATATGTAGGTTCTCATAACGTTCTAAAAAATGTGTACGTTCTAAAATAGTTTAATTTATGGTATTGGGGGCATTATGAATCTTTTTTTTTTTTTTATTTAATTAATGCCTTAGAATTATAAAATTTTCCATACATGTATATTAAAGTTTAACAATGTCAAGCATAAAAATTTCAGCCCTTTGAAAATGTTTAAAATGCTTCCTGATAACCGATATTTAATTTTCCCCTAAGGTTTGCATCATTAAAGTTTTACAATGTTCTAAACATATTTTGGTATTATTATTATTATTATTATTTTCTCAAATGGCGCGGCATTTGCCACAAGCATTGGCCGGGGGAATCACCGAATTGATGACCATTTGTAAAGGGGCACCCAATGGTCATCGCTACCCTAACAGGGACAATACATCCGTGCCTTCCCCGGGATTCGAGACTAGACCCAACCGTGTAGAAGTCAGGGACGCTAACCACTAGACCGTCTGGGCGGCTTTTGGCATTACTTAATGGATCCATCGATAAGTAATTTTTTTTTTTTAATATTTTTATATTTGAATTTTAAAAATTCTCATTAAATTTAGCCTTCAATGTAGAAACGTAATTTAAAAAAAAAAAAAAAAAAATTGCTTATCAAGGAATTTACAAAGTAATTCTGAAATATGTTTAGAATATATTGTTAAAATATAAAAATGTAAAATCGATAGAAAAAAATATATATATATATTTTTATAAAGGAGCATTTGAAATACTTTCAGAAAATTAAAAGTTATAACTTTTAACTTTTAAAATTTAATTAATTTTCGAGAAAATTTCATATAATTAATATTGTTTTACTTTAATGTATATGTATATGCAAAAATTTTATAAGACTAATGCAATAATTTACACAAAACTGATTTAAGTGTACAGATGCACATTAAAAATGTAAAATTAACAAATTTTGCAAACATATGCTTTGAAATATAACTGTATTTTGTAAATTAAAGTCTTTTGAAAACTATTAATATTTTTAAAAAAATCATCGTTAACAACAACAACACGGCTAAAGTCTATAAACCTATTCCGGCCTCAATCCATCTTTTCCGTGGCTTTCCTCTGTCTCATCTCCCTCTTAGCCTATATTGCAATTCTGCCTTTGGTATACGGTCAGTACCCATTCGTTCTAAATGTTCTCTCCACTTATTTCTGTAGTTCATTATAATATGTATTATTGGTTTAATTTTTAATCCCCCCCCCCTCGAGTCATCATTTCTTATTTTATCCATTATAGAACACCCCTTCATGCTCCTTATAAATTTCATTTCTGAAGATTGTATTTCTTTTTCATCACTCTCTCTGAATGTCCAAGTCTCGCTTCCATGTAGAACAGTTGGTGTTTCCATTGTTTGGAAAATTTTAATTCTGGTATATTTTCTTGTATTTCTTAACGTTCTTCTTATAGTCCCACAGCTGTATTGAAACTTATTTAGCTTGTTCTGTACATCATTGTCGTAATTGTAAGATATGTCACATCTTAAATAATTAAAATGTGATATTTGTTCAATTGGTTTATTTTATAAGATGATTTTTGTTCTTATGGGTTATTTACGTTTTAAAAGTCATCACCTTTGTTTTACTCTTTGAGATCTTTCAGTCATAATTGTTTCCAATTTTGGCTAGAGTAAAAACTGCAAGTTGCAAATTATCCTTACTATCTTGAAACAAACATAAGTCGTCTGCAAATAGTATATTGTTAAAATATATATATATATATATATATCTGAGTTCTATTCCTGTTTTGATTTTAGTTTTTCCAGGTTCTTATGATATAATCAATGTAGATGTTAAAGAGATGTGGCGATAAGCTGCATCCCTGTCGCACACCGTCATTTATTACTATTTTATCTGAAATTTTATAACCTAGGTCTAAAACAATGGAAGTCACTTTATATAGGCTCCTAATACGTTTAATGAGATGGGGAGGGGGGATCCCATACAATCCACGATCCTTTTTTTTTTTTTTTTTTTTAAATTTTAAATTTTAAATTCTCTGAAAAATATTTTAATGCTCTTTGCTAATTGTTTTTTAACTCTTCCCCTGTTTTACATTAATACATTAATATAGTTTAAGAATATATTCTAAGCATAATTGGTATCACTCAATGAATTTATTGGTAGGAAAAAAAACAAAAAAAAAAAACATTTATATTTGAGTGCTAAAAATTTGCATTTTATTCAAGATTTCAACATAAAAACATTAAAAAAAAATTTGCTTACCAAAGCATCAACAATGTAATTCCTAAATATATTTAGAATATATTGTTAAAATATAATAATGTAAAATAGATGAAAAAATTAAAAATCAGTTTTCTGCCAAATCATCCTTCTTCCTTTAATTTATTCATTCCTTTAAACCAAGAACTAAAATTTATTCTCTTTATTTCAATACATTTTCCCACACAGCCACTTACATTCATAAGACATGTATAAAAGTGAAAAATGATCCATTAAAGTTCTATAAACATCCACATCCTACAGATATCTATTAGCACGACAAATGTTACTCTTTTTTTACATCTATTAGATGTCTTTTAAATCTCCTTAGATGTTTGTTAATATCCAAATATCCCATAATTGGACTTGTTACATCTAATAGGTATTGAAAATATCTAAATACTAGCAAATCCGTGCGAAAATTTCGCATTTTATTTCTTTTCTTATTTACCTTTAAAGTTTGAAACCAATAAGTATTATACCAATTTTACCACCTAATTAAATCTTTAATTTACCAGAAGCCAAATTATTATTTTAACCAAATAAATATTGGGCAATAGTAAAACCAGAATCATTCAAAGAAAAGTTTCAAAATAAAATTCATGGTTGACACTCACAATTTTTATACTTCCGCAGGTAGTACAGTTTTAATAATGGACCCCCATGACTATTTTTAAATTTTTATCTCCAAAAATGCAATGACATTTTATTTATTTTGGCGGTTTTTTTTTTTTTTTTTTTTTTTTTTAACTTTTTATGATTGTATTTTTTAGTCAATTTATGATAATAATTCATATTCTTTTTATATCTTTAAAATATTGCTAGGTTTAAAATGACTCTTGCAAAGATTCTGAAGAAATAACTTTTAAAAATGCATTTTCCATAAAATAATGTCATCATACAAATGTCGTCATGTTTTCTTATTATCTTGAGCTGAGTCCGCGTGCTTAAATATTGTTCATTTTCAAATATTTTTTATCCTCGCGTATTTTATTAATTCCACTACTATCGTATCGTTTCGACAAAAATTAATTGGATTTGGTGCACATTAGAGAATTATTATATAGATTGTTTTGATCTAACATGTTACCTCTATTAGACATCGAAAAAGGCACGTCTAAATTTCGTCTATATTTAAATATCTAATAGGTATCTATAATTAATACAAGATATCCAGGACTTTTAATCGACATTCTTAAGATGTTTTTCTCCTTTTATGGATCAATGGATGTAAGATGTCTAATGGATATAAGTGGCTGCGTGAATTTGTAGTTATACAGGCTGTTCGCACATTTTTTAGACGATTTTATTTCGCAGTAAGAAAAAATCGTTTGCATGGAGAATTTTATTTTCACAACAGTTATATTTTTGGAAGTTTTATTTATCTTCTGATATTTAGAATTTTTGTTTAGATGCAAAAATGCGCTTTTAAAATGGCAGTGGATGGAAGGATAGGTTTCCGCTCTTTCCAAAGATAGTTTTTAGTGAAATCGTTATGAAAAGCATTTATCAGAAGAAAAATGGAAAAATGTTGCAACAACAGATGAATCTTGGGTCTATTTAAGTGGTTGCAATAAAAAAAGATCAATTTATTATCACAAAAGTGGAGAAAAAAAATTTGCTACATGGCTCAAAGCATCAAAAGAGAGTTTTTCTAAAGGATTTATGATTGCCACTGGTTTTTTCATACAAGCGCAAGATAAAAGCAAAAAAATGTGACAAAAATGTCAAAATCAACTCTAAATACTCCCAAGAACATATTTTAATTCCAATTTTAAAAAATGAAAATCCAGATCTTTATCCACAATGCTATCAATCCGTTGAACTGCATCAAGACAAAACAAGCAGCCACACATCGCAATCCGCAATTGCTTTTCTAAAAAAAAAAATGGAACAAAAAACGGGAATTAAAACCATACCCTTTACTGACATTCCTGCTAAATCTTCTGATGTATCACTGTTGGATTTTTGTGTTTTTTGACTCTTAAAATCAACATTATCCAAACACCGACCTACAACGCTTTGTGGACTCTGGAAAGCCGTTCAAGAGGAGTAGAAAAATATACCTCTTCCGATATTATAAAAAGCATTATTATCCTAGAAATTATGATGTAGAATGTTAGTTAAGAACAAGGGCTATCAAACTGAACAAATAAAACACGAAATATGAGGGAAATTGCTTCAGTACACTCCATCAAAATCGTCTAAAAAATGTGCGAACAGCCTCTGTAACGATAGTGTCAGGTGTTATCACCGGGAAACTTTTATTTTTAAGAAGATTATAAAGCGAATATACATTTTCTCATTGTTGCAAGCCTACAAATCCAAATATAAAGTCATCAGAAAAATACCAAAGTTGTCACACTTTTTAATATGTAGAGAATTCCTAATCTGAAGTTTCACATTTTTATTTATTTATTTTTTTTTTTTAAACCTACACATATTTTATCATTTTCTGCGTCAATTCCTAACGAAATGACATCGTGTTTTTTTCTTTTATGTTTCGAGCTGTACATATCTCTTCGTACATAATATACCCGGCATATACAAAATTTTATGCAAAAGTGTTGCAAAAAAAACTGAGAACTTTAGAAAAGAATTATGTGTCAGCGTCAACATGAGTGCTTCGGGGTACCTGCATTTAGTCGCAACTCGCAAGCAATGCTTACCTCCATCAAAAATGCAAGAAACGTAAATTACATTTTCTGAAAATTAAAAAAGTAAAGCCAGAAAGGTTTAAATTTTGAATTTTGCCTCTAAAAATGTTCCCCTGGAAGAAGAGATTACTCAGAGTGAAGAACGAGGGGGAAAAAAAGCAAAATATATATATATATTCTCATTTGTAAATTGGCATATCCTTCATGTTGAATAGCACTAGTTGTAAAACTTTGAGGTAATTATGACAAACGAATTTGTATTCGTCTTTCCCGTAAAACAGGTGATATAACATTGGAGAATTTTTTTTTTTTTTCATCTTTATAAATTCATTTATGTACACATTGTATAGCATATAGTACGTCATGTAATTATAGAGACAGGTGGTGTTTTGAAATAACAGTTTAAAAAATGGAGTAATAATCACAAAAAAAAAAGAAAAAAAAAATTCTAAGTACATGGAATTAGACTATAAGTATATTACAACAAAAAAATATAACTTTTACACAATTTTTGTAAAAATGAAAAAAAAAAAAATGCTGTCTCAGAAATATAAAAGCTGTTTGAGTATTTGATATTTAATTTCAAATTTTGGATCTATTTCTTTGAATTATCTTGCAAATCCTATCAGGCATGCTTAGATCTAGAGTTTGTAGAATGTGTATGGCTGTAATGAGAACCAACTTTACTCTATTTCTTGCTTTAATTCCTGAATAGTCGAAAACTGAAGACCATGGACATACACATCCCGTGTAAGTACTCACCAAAGGTTTTCAATTGTATTTAGGTCTGGGCTGATATCTGGCCATTCTGTAACAGTAACTTGATTCTGAATAAACTAAGCTTTCGTTGAACAGAAGGTGCGAATCGGCACATCGTTCTGTTAAAATTTCTTCTTTTATCCCCTAAGATATTTCCAGTTAGAAAGAGATTGCTTTTGACGGTATTTTAATAACCCTTAGAACAACGTCGACTATTAAGAAAAGTAATTTCAGCAATATCCATTGCTCTGCTGAAACATAATGCGCTCTACACCATGAAAGAACTTCTCCTTTTTGTCGTCAAACGAACTCATGAGATTCTCGTTGGGAGGATGAATGGTTCTTCAGTAACAAAAATATATTCTATTTGGTTGGCCCTAATGGTTGGGCATACTATTTTCATGATATATGACGAGAACCTCGTGAGTTTTTAATCGACAAAAATGAGGGTTTCTCTCATAGTGTAGGGCATATTATGTTTCAATAGAAAAACGTATATTGCTTAAATCGCTTTTCTTAATGGTCGAAATTGCTCTGGGAATTATTACATGTCATAAAAAGTAATCGGCTTCTAACTGGAAACATCTTAAGGGTGTAAAACTGGAAATTTCAGCAGAACGATGCGCCGATTCCCACCTCCTACTCAGCAAAAGCTTAGTTTATGTAGAATCAAGTTATTGTTATAGAATGGCTAGCCATCAGCTTATACCTAAGTCCATTTGAAAACCTTTGGGAAGCACTTGCACAAGAGATGTATGCCCATGGTTTTCAGTTTTCGACTATTCAGAATTTAAAGCAGCAAGTAGATCAAAGTTTGTTATACATTGCAGCCACACATTCTTCAAACTCTAGTTTTAAGCATATTTGATAAGGTTTGCAAGATAATTTAAAGGAATAGATCTAAAATTTGAATTTAAATACCAAGTACTCGAACAGTCTTTATATTTTTGAGACAGCATATATATATATATATATATATATATATATATTTTTTTTTTTTACATAAATTCTGCAAAACCTGTACTGTAATTCTTTGTGGTAAAATACTTATATTCTGATTCTATATGCTTATAATATTTTTCGTGATTATTGCTTCGTTTTTTAACTGCTATTTCAAAAAATCACATATCTCTATATTTATGAGCAGCACTGTAGCTTATCTTATATACATCTGTCTTATGTACTGCGTTGTATTGCATTTTAACAAAAACAGTAGAACAAATATTATATCATTGACATTTTTATGTACTACTAACTTGCCAAGTTTTCCTTTAAACAATCTGCTTATTAATAAAAGTCCATGTTTAACTACCAAGTTTCCAACTAACCCCACAGCTAGAAAAATGCATTGAAATAAAAAAATAAAATTTTTATCCTTGAAGAAATGAATATATTAATGAAAACGAGGGATTTATCAGGAGAAAACAAATCACGGTTGCAAAAGTGCACTGAGAAAAAATAAATTTTACCGTGATAAGCAAAAGAAAATTAAAGTTTTCAAGATAACTTAAAAGAATAGATGTAAGGAACAACCCCTTATCAATTTGACGATTTACTTTTTCGACACTCGCTAAAAACCGCCAAACAGCTAGTAAATTATGCAAAAAAAAAAAAAAAAAAAATGTGAACACTAATGCATGCGCAATTCAAAATATTTTCTAAAAATGCTCCTGGCCATCTATTCTCCGACCAGACTATACCTCAATTCCGACTGTGGCAGTCGTTATTTTGATCACGTGACGTCACATTCAGACTTTTGATTTGACGACTGTCGTTGTTTAAGAGCGGACAATACCCAATCTCGCCGGCAGCCTTGGCCCATGTTATTCTATGGGAAAATTTGATTACATAATTACTCATTACCTAATGAATATTTTTCATTTCTGTTTTCACATTTAGAAAATTCATAAGCGTTAAATTAGTACTTGTTTTCCAAAAATTGATTTTTTAAAATTTTAATATTTCATTTTGCGACTAGAAAATGAGAAAAATGCATTTTGTGAAAAATCGCATTTTTGAACTTAATATGTAAAAATTAAAAAAAAATAATAATTTTTCAAAAATGAGTACTAATTTAATGGTTATGAATTTTCTGACTGCGAAAACAGAATTAAAAAATATACATTAGGTAATGTGTAATTATCACAACAAATTTTCCCATAGAATAACATTGGCCACGGCTGTCCGCGGGATTAGGTATTGTCCCCTCTTAAGGACGGTCGCTATGGCAGTCGGATCGGAGAATAGATACCCTGCTTCATCAAATATTTCATATTTTCATATTCTGGTGCAGCATATTGTTTCTAATGCAGTATGTCAAGTTTTCTAAAAATGACATTGCATTAGTTTGAAAACTCTGCAAGCTATAAACAGAAAAACGAACGAAAATTTGTTGATGCTGTTTTAAGAAAACTTTATATCTCCGTGAATATGTGTACTATTTCATATAAATGTATATCCACAATAAATGAAGCATCGCAATCTTATGCTACAAATAAAACACATTCAACCATCATTTTGTACAGGGTGATCTCCAATGTAGTAATAATAATCATTAATTTGCAACTTATTTCCTTTTTACCTTCGGAGCAAAATTTTCGCTGGATTATAAGAGACATAATATTTTAATTTTACCCTGGAAGTTCCAAAAGAATTCAGGAAGTATTTCTTTAGATATTTCGCAAAAATACCTAAATTTGAAAGTAATCCTTTATTTATGTTTATAACTATGCATATATTAATTATTTTTATACATTTTAGTGAAATTCCGGAATAAGGATTCTCTTTAAGTCTGCGAATCAAAAAAGGTAGTTTAAATTTATTCTATGTAAATAAATACTTTTGAGGACGTTTCACTATTCCTTCTGCGTCAACATGGCCTTGCAATTGCTATTAAAAATGACAAATCAGAACCCAATATTATATTTGCACTGGTCATGACCTATGTTTTAAGCAAGTAGAAGCTGTATTAAAATGGAAATTGAGACATGGCGAGGCATAAAAACACAAATATTTACACACATGCATATAATCTGCAAGTGGTGTCTCGGAAAACATAAAAATTCATTCGATTTTTTACGCATTAGTAATGAGAAGTTCAAATTAAGGTTGATATGAAACTTTTTGGCTAAAAACCTCAGATCGGATAATATTGCATAGACTATTAACATAGGTTTTGTAGAAAAAATAGTTTGGTGTGTCACTCGCGCTCAGTGTTGCCAAGTTCACGACTTTTTTATTCACTAATCACCAATAATTTTGAGGAGTGACATACCCATAATAGGCGATTAATCTTTGAAATCATTAGGCGACCGTTACAACTGAAAATTAGTGGTAGATATTGAATAAAAAAAAAGTCCCTAAATTTGGGAACACTACACACAGTTTTCGGCATAAAAATATGATTTAAAAACAGTTGCATAAGTCATGATAAAGAAGATTAAACAGAATTTTTTTGGTATTGAAACCTTAATCGACTTTATATGTTTTATCAATTTTCTTTAATTGGATTCTTTTTATAACTGCATGTTTTTGAGAATACTGTTTGATGCAACAGTACTGATTTTTCTTTTAATTTGATATATATCCTAAGTTTTAAAATATCATGTAAATCAGTACTTGTTCACTCAGGTTCAGGTAAAATTTCGAATCAAAGCAATTTATAAAAAGGACCTTTAATTCTGCTAACTCGCCATGCTTACCCAATTTCTCATTTCACTTATACGAAATTAATTACTGTCTCTTACCCATAGGGTCGAGAAAGTATTGTTTTAGGGTCAAATTTTCGAACGTGAGATTTTGTTATATTTACATTTTCTGAGGTCCCCTGAATACGAAAATCCATGTTTTTAAAAAATGGTCTGTGTGTCTGTTATCAGCATATCTCAAGAACACATAGTAGCAGAAATTCGAAACTCGGTATTCTAAATGTGTATCATATAGGGATGCTACAGTAAGCTTTTCGTTGAGATGAAGCAAATGGTTCGTGTACAGGGACACTCAAAAGTATTCAAATACATTACGTCTATGGGGGAAATTGCAGGTAAGTAGAGTTTAACATCTATAGACTGCACTAAACCAAATGAAACGAATATATATTTTTTGTAATAGAGATAGTCAACTGAGAAATTTTTTTTTGTATGTAGGATCCCCGCCTCCCCCCTGGGAGAGAAGTCCCCCCTCGAGGGGAGTAAATTTTCATGATGGGTATCTTTCAAAAGAGCTCGCCAATACCTTTAAAACGAATGGTTGAACCATCGATCTACGATAATTTAAAATAAAGTTATCGATTTTTTCCATTTTTAACACACACACACACACACAAAAAAAAAAAAAATTAAATGTAATATTGAGAATAAATTCAACTTTTTTTTTTATATATTTAGTGCTATACTACTTCTTTAATGTGGAAATCGTCTGCATTATCATAAAAGATATTTTTTTTAAATAATAATTTTAGTAAATTATTTTTTAAAAACAGAATTATTTTTTAATAACCGAATTAAAGTCTATATAAATGTAGGGTGCATTAATGAAACGGGGGGTAACTATAGAAGAAAGTCGTGTGGTGGCCACAACACACTAGTTATTTGTTGTAAGTGGATGAGCTTTACTGATAATATTTTACCATTTCCCGGAAAGCTGTTCGGGAATTGAAATAAATTCCTCATAGAGATATGGTAAATAATGTATGTTTTAAGCTAAATATTCATCGCTTGTTTTTTGTACATTAATGAAACGGGGGGTTGAGGGGGGCGGCAGCCCCCCCCCCCTCACACAGAACTAGTTATCATATAAAACTCTTCCGAAGCCTAATTTGAATTGTTTAACATAGGTTTACATAACAGTACTCGTTATCTTACCTCTTAATCTGCAACATGTATTTATAGTATTAAATTTCAGGGTAAGAGAAAGTCGTGTGAGTGATACACCAGATTATTTTTTAATTCCTAACATCTTGACATTTTTTTTAATAACAATATAATATCTTTACCTTTTTGAAATACCCCCCCCCAAAAAAAATCTTCTATACTTATTTATTTATTTATTGGTAAATTACTTTACCCTTTAATAGTATTATTATATAGTTAAGTATTAATTAATACTTCGTTATTATCTATTTAAATATTATTATTACATTATTATTACCTATTTAAATAATAATGATTAAATACTCATTTGTCTTGAAAGTTTTTATTGTTGAATTAAATTTTTCTGAAAGAAAATATTACATGGTTTTGGTACCATTTATAGCTTTTCCAAATATCTTATCAAGTATCATTTAATTATTTCTCTTTAATTAAATAATAATTAGCTATCCTGAATAAACATAAGAAAATTCTGATAGTTTTCAAGAAGGAGTTCAATTTAAAAGATGAAAATAAATAAACACTTGGATAACATTAAATTTATTTTTATTTGTATAGTAAGTAATTATATTTTACTCTCATAAACAAAATACAGATATATGTTTTAATAAATTTCCAGTTATTATCCAAACAAAAAATATCATTCAAATTATAATTGCTTTGACTTAACTAAAAACACAAATCTAGAAAACTAATGTTGACAAAATTTTATTTGATAATTTGAGCTGATACGTATGTATTTTGGTGTGTTTGAAACAGAAAATGAAGCCAGTTTATCTCTATCAGGTATAGATTTTTGTCACTACAGGGGGTCTACAGACACAATTGCTTTATTTTAGGCAATTTCTAGTATGTTTCAATGATTAATTATAATTGATCATGGAAATGCGCTATAAAAGTTACGATATAAGGGGTGGAAGATCAGGGAAGAAATTATGCAGGTAGACAACATGTCAAAAATCTATGTGTAATAGAGAAATGCTGGCTTCAGTTTCGTTTGCAGCACACTAAAACATAAAATTTTAATTAAAATCACACGATCAACTGATTGGAAGAAAATCATATTTATTGAAATTTTATTTTTCCGACTGGTCCAGGCATTATTTTTACTCAGTCGGAAAAATAAAATTTCAATAAAACATAAAAGTCAGCCAAAATTATCAAATCAAAATTTTAGCTGTAGACTTATGCAATATTATAATGAATACGTTACAAACATTAAATAGGGTTACAAAACCATTACCCTTAGATGCACTGACGCACTGTCCTAACTCCTAAGTAGTACGAAATCTCCATTACTTCACAATTTCTCCTGTAATCAGCCAAAGAGAGTATGGTCTGAAAAGATTTAATTCGATGCCTGAGATATTGCAATTCATACACTGACTGAAGTCTGCGTCTAATTAGTACCAATTGCTCATCTCGTAAACTGCATTCTCTGTTCGACTTCCTCACAATAAAAGAATCAGTACAAAATGCAAACGTCCTGTAGCAAAGCCCACCAGCTTTGAGCGGTTCTGCGCACAAAGCTGGTGGACGTGAGGTGCCGGGTTCGATACCAGGTCGCGCTCGGCGACCTAACCGTTCGGAGTTTTCCGTGGTTTTCCAAGAAAATTGCGTAGATACCCGCTAGGACCCCTTAGAAAGACCCCCATGAAGGGCAGTCCCCCTCAGGCCTAGGACCCTCGTGCAGTCAGTCGGTCTTAATCTCTACAACCCAACACAACCCATCCTAGAGCAAAATTAAATTTGAAAAAAAAAAAAAAAAAAAAACAGGTTTTTACTTATTTCTGATAAGACTCAGAATACACTATGTTATTCATAGGTAAAGATATCAACTAATTCGTATAGTTTAATTCCTATCATGGAATATATTATTAAATCCATTTTTTTTTCGGATATTAAGTGATTGATCTAATTAATCTGCACCTTCTAAGAGTCTCTAAAACAGTCGCTTTCATATTAATCCAGGGTAGAATATTCAAGGCAACATCGAACGCAAAGATCGCAATAAAACGACAGAAAAATTTTCATACTAAATATTAAGCAGCTTTTAAAATGTGCCTTAGATTTCCTTTACTCCTCCCTTCTATTTAACTTCCCTTTAAAGGGGTGGAACAATTTTTTAATAGCGTAGTTAATATGAACTTGAATGAAGAATTTTATGAATGAAGAAATTATTAAAAGAAAACGGTTATACGAGTTTTTGAACTTCTATGTAACTCTGTTTTATTTGTTTTTGGGAGATATGTGTTAGTTTTCTTTCTATTACAGAAATATTGTTAGATGTCGGTTTCGTTAATTTTCTGCATTCTGACATCACTATTCCCAAAAAAGTACAGACTCTAACTGCCCATAGCGAATACTAGTACGATATAAAACTCACTCATTCACTTACTCGCCTCCACACAAGAGTATATAATATGTGCAGCAGTTGCTAATTCAAGTTGTGGGGGTGTTACATACCAGATTTTATTTCTAACTGTATATAAGTATACGAGATGTTTTAAAAAAGTATCAAACCTTATTTTTCTCACGTAAACCAATGAAGCGAGAGAGATTTTCTTCAGTGTAGATGTAGATAGGACACTCATGCGTAGTCGTGAATATTTTCCGCCTGTAAAAAGCGTCAGTGCAGTAGCTGGCAGACGACCAATAAGTGAAGACGTGTAATGAGTAGTCGTCGGATTTTAGTATTTGTAAAATGAGAGAAAAACTTGAGCAGCGATACTGAATCAAATTTTTTTAAAAGCTTGGCGATACCTGAGCGAAATCATTTGTAAGATTCAACAGGCTTTCGGGACGATGACACCTTACGCAAAAAATAGTGGTACAAAAGCTTCAAGGATGGCCGCACACAAGTGGACATGTTGACCGTTTTCCTTGACTTCCGCGGTGTGGTGCATCATGAGTACACACTAGAAGGTCAAACCATCACAAAGGAGTGCTACCGACAGGTCCTTCGTCGCCTTCGTGATGCTGTGCTGCACAAACGACCGGTTCTGTGGGCAGAGAAAACTTGGAAGCTCCATCATGATAATGCGTTGGCAGAGTAAGGTCAAATAGTTAGCATTCTTCACATTTGATTCAGACTTCCATCGCCAGACACAACATTCCTGTGGTTCATCCTGCTCCCTACTCACCCGACATGGCACCTTGTGACTTTTGGCTATTTCTCCAGCTGAAAATTCCGCTGAAAGGGTTCCGATTTGAGCCAAGAGAAGAAACAATGCAAAATGTGACGGCAAGGTTACAGACCATTCCAAAAACTGCGCTCTTCAGGTGTTTCCAAAAATGACAGGAACGCTGGGCGAAAAGTGTGTATTACCAAGGTGATTACCTTCAAAGGGATTAGTGTTTTGGATTTCCAAATCAATAAATGAATTTTTGCCAACTAAAGGTTCAATACTTTTTTAAAACACCACATGTATATACATATATTGAAAACCTTTTCTAACATTGAATTAGATGAAACCATGCATCACATGAAACTAGAAAAAAAAAAAAAAAAAAAAAACACGAATATAGATTACGAAAATTAAGCATCCTTAAATTGAAACATACAACATCATTACTATTTCAAGGGCATAGAATGAATATTGCATGTAAATTAGGTGTTATTTCTGTCTTGCTGTATGCATATTGCTAAACATTTACAAAAAGCTATGCCCAATAACACCCAAAAGACAAGAAAACAAATTAAATCTGAAGAAATAATAGGGAAAAAACCAAGTGAGAAACAAACATATTTACCACTTTTTATCATAACAATTAAATTTAATCCTAATAATAACTAATAAAACTAAAGTTTAACTTACATTACTCCTGAAAAAACCTGCTGTATTTATCTTAATCACAAAACAACCATGAGGCTGAATACAGTTAAATTCATAGATAATTTTGGAATAGTATTTATCAACTGAACGATTAAGTTAATAAATTTAGCTATTTGTTTCTATTTTTTCACCAATAATCCTTAAAGTTATAATTTAAAATTAAATTTTCTATAATTAAATTTTGTTTTAAAACTACGATTAGTTAGATTTACGTAAATTCGCAATTCATAAGTGTCATGCATTCACTGAATCAAAAGAAATAAGATAGAGAGGAATGAATGCCATTTGTTGGAGTAAATAACAGGTAATGACACTATTTTTTTTTTTTTTTTTTTTTTTTTGTGTATGTCTGTGTAATAGAATCTAAACAAATGGTAGCTTTTCTGATGGAATGGAGTAGAAGGCAAAGTCACCGAGTCTGCAAACACAGCTGTATCAAGTGACATTATTAATCATGGCACAACTCCAATAGACCATGAAATTTTCAATTTAATTTAGAAATTTATTCATGAAGCATGAAAAGTTCATTTCAGAAAATTATGGAGTGGAAGGCTGAACATTTATACCAACTATGTGAAAAATGCCAGAGCCGGGAATCGAAACCGGGCCTTCCGCATAACGCGCGGATGCTCTAACCATTGAGCTATCCTGGCTGATAACCAGCTCGACACTTCTCACATAATATGCGTTGGCAAGGTCACCGAGTCTGCATTAGAGCAGCTATATCAAGTGACAAATTTTTAATCATGGCACAACTCCAATAGGCCACGAAATTTCAATTTAGAAGTTTTTTTAATCTCAACCTTTAAAAATCATTTCTGATGGAATGGAGTAGAAGGCTGATTTTTACCAACTATTTGTGAAAAATACCAGAGCCGGGAATCGAACCCGGGCCTTCCGCATAACGCGTGGATGTTCTTATCAGCCAGGGTAGCTCAATGGTTAGAGCATCCGCGCGTTATATGGAAGGCCCAGGTTCGATTTCCGGCTCTGGTATTTTTCACAATAGTTGGTAAAAATCAGCCTTCTACTCCATTCCATCAGAAATGGTTTTTCAAGGTTGAGATTAAACAAATTTCTAAATGGTAGCTTTTTAAAATTCGAATTAGAGATTCAGACACTAAATAAAAGAACACAATGCTGTATGTATTTAAAATTAAGGTTATTAATTGAAACTCAATAGTTAAAATTTTTATTTTTTTATTTTATTTTATTTTTGTGAAGATTTCATTAAATGTTTCCATTGTGAGATTAACTAATTTGAAAGTTAATAATGAAGTAGTAAAAGCTATTAGCAGTTTTAATTTTTAGAATTAACAGTTAATTTTTTTTAGAATCCATAAAGCAATAATTTTATTTATTTATTTATTTTTAAATATACATATACACATATATATACACACACACATATATATAATATAATCACAATCCCACCCAAACATCCAGCCAAACAACACCACCCATCCTCCTTAATCAAACATTTGCCCACCCAACCTCTACCTTTTTTATTGTGTTTTATTTTTTATATAATTTTTTGGTAAAAATACACAAAAGTGCACTTTTTTTTTAAATGATGCAAATACGATAGACAAGGAAAGATGATTAAATCAGAAATACTATTTAATAATTGAATTTGCTAGAAATTTGTGATAACCATATATTCCAGCTTGAAAATAGATGGATTTAACGTTTTTACTTTTATATTTATCAGAACAAAGATGTTTTATTCTGTAGAGGAAGTTAATTAGAATATTTTTATAAACAGTTTTTTTAAAACATGATTTGTAATGAGTAAATAAATTAACTTTAAAAGAAAATTCTTTTCTGTTATCAAAAATATCAAAATCTAATTTTCCATTATCATTATATATTTTTAAATCTAGCAAGTTTATTTCTTTATTTATCATATCATTTTTAGTTAATGAAAGGCTGTGAGGATAATTATCTATGAAGGTGTTGTTATTGCTATCATTAAAGTAAAAAACGATAATATCATCTATATATCTGTAGAACATTAAGTCATTTTTAATAAAGAAATTTCTTTCATAATAATAAAGATATAAATTAGATAATAAACTACTAGCAGAACCACCTTGTGGAATACCTTTAATACTTTGGAATATAGGTTAGGTGCTCCAATGATTGGCATGCTCCAGTAATTGACATCTATCCCGAAATAATTAATCAATAAGAAACATAATAAAATAATATATTTTACATATAAGAATTTTAACATTTTATGTCAAACACTGGAGCACAGGGTGCTAATAACTAGTCAAATGAATAACTAGCAGTGTCAAACACTGAAACATAGGGGGCCAATTACTGATAAAATGAAAAACTGGCATGTCAATTACTGGAACATTGAGTGGATGTCAAATAAAAATTCATAAAAAAAATAATTGTTATCAAATGTATATATTTTAACATATATGTGGTTCTGAATGTCTTTCATACAAAATGTACTAACTTAAGATTTCTAAAAATATTTTCTGATGACTAGAACATTAAAAACATCAGGTATTGCTCTAAAAGTGTCAATCACTGGTGCACTTAACCTAGCATCATTGTATAGAATAAAATTATTATGTATTATGAAATTTAAAAAAGTTTTAAAGTAATGAATCGTTATTTTTTCTTTAATAATATGTTGATGTTCATTAAAAAGAATTAACGTAGTGTTATGTAAGTCATGCATGTCTATATTATTAAATAAATCATTAAAATCAAATGTACTAATGTATGTAATATTTTTGAAATTTTTAATTCGATGTAGAAGTTGAAAACTATTTTTAACACAATGCTTATTGTCATAGTTTAAAGTTAAGCTATGCATTTTACCCAAGGAATTTATAGAAGTACAGAATATTAAGGAATTGGGTACTCATGTAATGCTTGCATATTATGTTGTAATTGATGCTGATGAGGAAACACGGGTGGGTTTCGAAACGTCTAGATTTTAATTATTTTTATATGCATATTTTGTTTTTAAATGTATTTTAACTTAAGTTTTGTCTCGTAAATAAAATAGTTTTTGTTTTTAATATATATAATTGAGACGGTTTGATGTTTGTGTATGTTAAACATACTTTTTGTAATTAGGGTCACTACAGTAACAAACAATATTGAAAGCAGGTGTATGTTCAGAAAAAATATTATAATTAAAGATACGTCGACCTAAAGTAAGTGGATATTAAAAGATTTGTAAATAGTTACACATTTTATTGGGAAGACATTAAATTCATTGTTAAATATAGACTGAAAATTGACATGATTAGAAACAGGATTAGTAAAATTGATTATTAATTGTGAATTGTGAGATTTAAAAAAAGGCTCAGTGTAAATTTTCACATTTGTAAAGAAGAACGATTATGTAAAATATCAAAAAATGTGTCAGAGAATTGGTGAGAAAAATTGCATTTCTGAAAAATTTTAAAGTAAACATTAATTAATTGTTTTTTAATTTTAAAGATAAATTTCCTATTTTCTAACCATTTATAATTTAGATTGTAAGAAACTGCAAGTTGATCAATTGAATTTTTAATCATGTCACAGTCCATATTTTTATGTTTCTTTTTTCTAAGACCACGTTTATTTCTATAAGTTTTTTGAAACGAGAATAAATATTGTTACATTGATCAAACTTAGAAACTCCAGAATAGACCAAATTAGACTTCTGGTACACCTCTTGATTGAGACCATATGGGTAAGTGGTATTGAAATAAGAGATAAATTTAGATTCCATAAGTAATCGAAGATTCACATTTGTAATTATTTCTAAAATTTTAACAGTAACATTCTGAAAATCATCTAATTTAAAGTGTAAATATTCTACATTATGTGACAGGTTAGATTGAGAATTTTGACATTTAATTTTAGACCTATGATCATTAAGTCTTAGATGTAAATGGTCACTAGTTTGACCAATATATTCCATATGACACTTATTACATTTCAAAGAATAAATAACATTAAAAGCCTTGCAGAAAAATACCATATATATATATATACCATATATATATATATATATATATATATATATATATATATATATATATATATATATATAAAGTCTATATTTGAAAATGCCTGGTGAATGTTCCATATACAGATGTATATGAAAGACAAAAGATAAAATTTACCAACTGTTTTATTTATATTCAGTGTTGCCGTCTACTTTGTGAATTTACTACCATTACATGTAAATTGTATTGCTTTGTAATATGTTTATACGGTTCAACGAAGAAAATTTATAAAAATAGTGGTGAAGAAATTTACGGGCAACAAAAATTCTGTATATTATTATTATTATTATTTTTTTAATAGTAATAATAATAGTATCAATTATTGGTATTCTTTTTGTATATATTATTTTATTTTTCATTCTTCTTCGAATGAAATTTGTGTACAATTTTCCTGTTAGGAATGAAATAAAAAAAAAGAAGAAGAAAGAAAAAAAGAAAGGAAGAAAAGAAAAAAAGAAAGGAAGAAAAGAAAAAAAAAAAGAAAGAAAAAAGAAACTTGCAAAGATAAGGGAAAAAATTACACAACATTTTAGGCATTGCATTAAAACAATCTAACTATCTGTAAGGTCAAATTAGGCAGTTCTGTGAAAAAAGTTATCGCAATTCCAATGAAATTGGAAACCAGATCCTTGATTTATTTCCAATTATTTTCATTTTTATATTCAAGGCTTATTTTAAATTTCTTGCTTAGTTTCTCAATTATGTTTTATGTGTTTTTAAAAATTTATTATTATTATTTTTTTTCTATTTATTTAAATAATATCTTCCAATTAAATAGTTAGCATATTTATTTGTTAAACAGTTCAGTGTTTAATGAATTAAAAATTAAGTTGTAAGTATAATTGATTATCCTCTCTTTTCTGATTTTTAAATGTCAAAAATCATGATTAACGTTTGTGTGATACGCAAATGTATATTTATAAACCCTGGATTTAGAAAAAATCGTCCCTTTCATTTGGTACCGAATTTGTAACGTTAGGATTGATATTTCTAATTTATTTTGGTAATACACAAAACTGATCAGTAAAAAGTCCAGATTGAAACTAATGGTCTATCGCAGGGGTGACCAACCCGCGGCTCGCGGGCTGCATGCGGCCCACCACGTAGTTTCTTGCGGCCCGCGAGGAGACTAACGATATTTAAATTTTGACAACTTTGGTTAACGGATCAAAAATTAATTAATACGTTCTGACTTTCCGAAGTGAAAATACCTTTCAACGATTATGGTAACGAAAGAACTGTTGTAATGAAATATTATTAGATCCATTATACATCCTTTTTATTATAGTTTTAATACATAGTCATAAATTTTTCACGATTCTATTGTTAATTTATGAATGAAACTAATTTAAATTAATGTATTCTGCTCCGAATTTTCACCCTGCCCTGCCCCGAAAAAAGTATATGCATACATGAATCATACACTCACAAACATATGTGCACATATGCATATGTACAGTCATAAAATAATTGCCGAAACGTCAGTGGAGGCCCTCTGTTGAGACTCAAAACGGTTTTGGGCTGTGTCTGTGTGTCTGTCTGTCTGTCTGTCTGTCGAGCGATAGCGGCCGCAAAGATAGCGCTATTGACTTGAAATTTGGTACACATGTTCATGAGCCCCACGAAATTAGCTGTATAGTTTTTGGTATGTATTCCATTCGTAGTTCGTATACAGGGACACGACAAAGTTTTTTTTATCATTACGGCCTATGGGAGAAATTTGTATGTATCGCGATAGCGGGCACAAAAATCACGCTATTGACTTGCAATTTGGTATACATATTCATGTGCCCCACGAAATCAGCTGTATAGTTTTGGGTGTGTATTCCATTTGTAATTCGTGTACAGGGATACGCCAAAGTTTTTCTTATCATTACGGCCTATGGGAGGAATTTGTATGTACCGCGATAGCGGCTACAAAAATCACGCTATTGACTTGCAATTTGGTACACATATTCATGAGCCCAACGGAATCAGCTGTATAGTTTTAGGTGTGTATTCCATTTGTAGTTCTTATACAGGGAAACGCCAAAGATTTTCTATCATTACGGCCTATGGGAAGAATCTGTATGTACCGCGATAGTTACTGCAAAAATCAAGCTATTGACTTCCAATTTTTGCCGAAACGTGAATGGAGGACCTCTGTTGAGACTCAAAAGGATTTTGGGGTCCGTCTGTCTGTCTGTCTGTCGCGCGATAGCGGCCGCAAAAATCACGCTATTGACTTGAAATTTTGTACACATGTTCATAATCCCCACGAAATTAGCTGTATAGTTTTGGGTGTGCATTCCATTTGTAGTTTGTGTACAGGGACACGCCAAAGTTTTTTTTATCATTACGGCCTATGGGAAGATATTGTATGTACCGCGATAGCGGCCCCCCAAATAATGCTATTGACTTGCAATTTGGTACACATATTGATGAGCCCAATAGGATTAGCTGTATAGTGTTAGGTGTGTATTCCATTTGTCGTTCGTGCACAGGGACACGCCAAAGTTTTTCTTATCTTTACGGCCTATGGGAAGAATTTGTATGTACCGCAATAGCGGCCGCAAAAATCCTTCGATTGACTTGCAAATTGGCGCACACGTTTCAGCTTTGCATATAAGCACCTGTATAATTTTTATTGCTATATTTTTTTAAACTATGTACACGGACACGCCAAAATTCTTAACATTACGGCGTATGGGGTGATTTTCGTTTAAACGCATTTTAGTATCATTACTTTGCAATGAAGAAAATGAAACTAGCGTACGTGAGTAAGATACTTAAACTTATGTTGTTTTAAGAAAATATGTGCTCTTAAGCTTTCTAATTAATGTACAGGATCTTACAAAAGTGTTCTGACAATGTCACGTAGTCATCCAAACGATGTTACATTTGGAACAATTATTAATTTTAAACGCAAAATAAGCTGAATAGTTTTTACTGGTGTATACAATGTTTATGGTTCGTTTACAAAGACACACGAAAGAATTTCGTAACATTAGAGCCTATGGACAAATTTTTAATTTAAGCGCGCACTCTAATGCGTTTATGCTGAATTGAATTTAATAAAGTTAACATACATTATAAAGATGCTTAAAATCATGTTTACTCTTAAAAAAGGTTATGTATAGACTAAATAATTTATGGGACCACACAAAATAATTCCGAGTATGTACTGTAATCATCCAAATGATGTCAAATTAGTTTGAAAAATTAATGAGTTATAATTAATTAGGTTTATTCTTATTATTGGCGTTTATAATGACTGCGGCTACTTTTCCGGAATACATAAAGGAATTTCGTACTATTACGGTCTATAGTCGGTATTTCTTAAAGTGTATTTTAACATGGTTATATCCCCATCAAATATAATGAAATTTTATTAGAATTTAAAAAGCATGTTTTCCTGTTGGGGCAGAGAATTGAAATTGTGGGCAGAGAATTGATAATTAGTTTAAAGGTCACGCAAAATATTTCCGATATGCTATGTAATTTTTTTTTTTTTTTTTTTTTTTTTTTTTTGTATGAAATTTGATAGTTATGAAAGTTGGTATTTATGAATTTCAGGGAAATAATACAAGACTGTCGTTTATTAAGAATACATATTGTTTCGTACTTGGGGGGTCGTAAGTTGTCCGAGAATGAAAAGCGAAACTTGCAAAAATTCAGTGATTTATTCATAGAAAGTTCCAGAAAAATACAGGTCTATAAGCCAAGTATCAGCTTCAATTTAATCAGTACACATAGCTTAAACAACAGCCGTTAACAGCAAAACAGCATTACAAAATGTTTATCATTAACGCATAAAGCAAGTCTTATTCAAAGAGGCTCAAAGCAAAGCAAGCATTTGACAAAACTGACACAGACCTGAGATTGACCACCTTGGCTAAAAAAATGCTCCTTTTATACTATTCTATCGAACACAGACTGTTCTGGAAAATTCTCGTATCTCATCAGACAATGAGATTAGAGCTTCCATATTTGGTATATCCCTAATAAGGATTTTCTCGCCAAGGTCGCCAAAAAATCGCCAAGGAGGGAAACAGTCGCCAAATTTGGCGCCAAATCCATTTCTTCACTTATTGGAGCTTTTTAATGCGTTTTTAAAAGAAAATTACGCTATTTTAACGCTAAAACGACTAGAAATGCACAAAATTAGCAATTTATCGACTTTCTAAGCCTCTTTGAAAGAATTTATACAAAAATAAACACAATTATTTACAATTCCGTAACACTTTATATGATATACAAATAAGTATAGAAAGAGAGATACAGCAGGGGGTTGAGGGGGGTGGCAGCTCCCCTCAGGAATGTATCTGATTATGGTAATAAGTCGATCGAATCAATATATAATAAGGAATAAATAAAAATGACCTAATGAATAATGTCTGATGCAAATAGGACGTTGAGGCTCCTGATCTGCAGATCCACTAGTAATAATAATAATTTCATTCCTCGACTAATTTCACCGTAAATTATCATATAAACTAGCAGCTGATGCATAGCGATTGGTAATAAAATAACTGCTAAATTTTGTTTAGGGTGTCATCTACACATTAAAATTTGCACAAATTTCTTCTTCTTCTTTTTCTTTTTTTCCCGAATAGTAACACCCACTTTTGACTACATATTCGAATTTCGGAAGTCAAGGCGGTTTGGAAAACGGTATAGTTTATATTCCTTATATCAAGTTGTCATAATACAGTTACAAGCAAAAATGGATCAGGGGTAAATCACTGTATTTAAAAAAATTAAATTAAGATATCACAGAGAAAAGTATTATATCTATTCAGACACCAATCAGAAAAGAAGTATAACAAAGTTAAATATAAACTAAACTAAAGTAATGCTATCAAAACTAAATGCAAAACTGGTGTACAAACGATAAATAGACAATAAGACTTCTTCACACACCATAAATTTTAAGCCAGCACAACCGGTTTCGAAAGGACGTAGCCTTCCTTCATCAGGTGCAAAAACCAGTCTTGCTTTTGCCTCCCAGGCAGTAGCACGTGTTTTTTTGCACCTGATGAAGGAAGGCTACGTCCTTTCGAAACCGGTTGTGCTGGCTTAAAATTTATGGTGTGTGAAGAAGTCTATTTAAAGTAATGCTAATCAAGAAATGATGTGTACGTCTGAACTTACTTGAATAACTATTTTAAATCATGCGCAAGTAAAGTAATATATGACAGAAAGGATAACAAATGACAGCCCCCCAAAGAGAAATATCACTATAACTCAAAAAATAATGATAGTAATGAACTGTAAATTTAGAATTTGATGATGCACATTCTATTTGTGCAAAAATTAATGTTGGACATAACTCATAATTTTTTGAAATATGAAATTGCTAATAATTTTCATAATTCAAAAAATGCTTTTAATCAAAAATAGGAATATATTTGGATTACTTCATTCTAACGTAGAAAAAAAAAAAAAAATAATAATAATAATATATTATTTTTTTGGGAAGACATAAATTAATGTTTATTACTTTCATTTAACATTAGCATCTCCATATTTTAACAAATTAAGTGAAAAATTCAGCGAAACATATAAACTGTACCATTTCATGGCCTGATTTGATCCAAATAATCTAAAAGCTTGTCGAAATTGGGGGTTGCCTTTGAAAAAATAAAAAAATTAATTTGATGCCAGTTTTAATATGTAGACACCCCTTTAGGCAAAATCTAACTAAACCGCTCTAAACTAGGCCTTATTAATAATCGATCGGCACCAGCCGTATGTCGCTACACTAATTTACGGCGAAATTAGTCGGGAAAAAAAGGGGGGGGGGGCGGCGGCTTTTTTTATGACTGTACATATGTTGCGGCCCGATTGAATAAAATAGATTTCGGCACCAGCCGCATGTCGCTACACTTATTTACGGCGAAATTAGTCAGGAAAGGAAGGGGGGGGTCTTTTTTATGACTGTACATATGGTGCGGCCCGAATGAATAAAATAGATTTCCAATGAGGCCCACCAAGTGTTTTGGGTTGGACAGGCCTGGTCTATCGTCCTGAAAAGCAAATTATGCGTGTTGACACACACACACATCATTAGCTTTATATACATGTATAACGCTAATATTTCCCCATATAATTTTCCTTTCACATTTTTATAAATATATTATCATAAGAATTGTAAAAATTTGTTAATTGTGAATTTACTGTACACCTTGTTAAATTAAATTATACCTTACATAAGCTTTTCATAATTTTTAATTTTGAAAATGGGATCCCGAATTTCCGGTATCATTGCAGAATTAAAACTCCGCCTTATTGAAAACTCAGCTAACCATATTATCAAAAATTGTAAACTTTGGACTCGATACGTAGACGACATCTTTGCCATTATACCCGACACTACAAACCCAGATAACCTTCTAACCAACCTTAATAACCTAGATAATAATATTAAATTCACCATAGAAAAAGAAACTGACAATACTCTAAATTTTCTTGACATAAAAATCATAAAAAACCCTAATAACACTATTGACACTACCGTTTACCGAAAACCCACTACTAACACTGAAATTATAAACAAAAATTGTAAAACCCCCCTCACTTACAAATTATCTGCTATTCAATTTTATATCAACCGCGCTATTTTAATCTGCTCTAACAAACAATTACTAAATAAAGAACTTAACAATATCAAAAAAATCGCCACTAAAGCAAACTACTCTAAAAATCTTATAAATAAATTATACAAAAAACGCCTAAAAATCTTTAAACAAAATCAACAATGCCCAAAAAACTAAACCTAATTTCACCACCGCAATCCCATTTTGTAACGGCGCCAGCATTAAAATAAAAAATGAAGCTAAAAATAATAACCTAAACATTCCAATAAAACCAGACAAAAACATTTTTCAACATATCCGAAACGAAAAAGACCCCATTCCACAACACTCCACCTCCGGAATTTATAAAATCAACTTTGAACATATCAATGGTAATAAAGCCATTGGGATGACCAAACGAAAAATCGCCGATATAGAAAAAGAACACCGTGCAGACCTTAAATTAGGAAAAACCTCTACCGCTTTCTCCACTACCCACAACATTAAACCCATAAATATTAACTCCATTAACATCCAAAAAATAGCACCTTACAATAACCATAATTACGCTCTAAAATGGGAGGCCCACGAAATTATTACTAACCCCAACACTGTAAACGATAGAGAACATTCCATCATCCCTGCTGCATGGCAACACATCTTGCAAGAATCCGAAGTGAAGCGAAGTAACAACCACAGCATTCCGCGAGAATATAAACAGAAGGACGTCGACGCTTGTCTTGGCTCTGAGGATGGTCACGATTGTGACTGAAATTAATCAGCCAAAAATTATGAAAAGCTTATGTAAGGTATAATTTAATTTAACAATTAGTATGCTTTTCTTTAAAAATAAATGAAATAAATTACTGTACACCTTTTGTCTTATTGCTGGGAATTTTACATTCAATTCACACTTTCTTAATTTCTTTTACATTTTTTCCCAAGTACTGTTTCTGAATTTCCTATTGGCTAATCCCTCACATTTCACCTAATTCTTTTGGTTTATTAGAATCCGATTCCTTACTTATGTAAAGGAACACCCTTTCATTTCTTTATTTATTCTCACCTTTCATTTCTTCAAGCATTGATGACGTTACGCTAAATGCTACCGAAACAGCTGTCTGCTATTCCGTTATTCTTTTTGGAGTTTAAGACATTGAAGATTCTTTTTGTGTTTAGCTATAATTGTGGTGTACTTGAAAATATTTCGTTTGTGGTTTTTTAAGTGAGTATTAATCATTATTTTTTCAAGAAAATATTTCTCTCTCAAAATATCGCTGTTGATAAAAGTGAGTGTTTTGCACCAAATGTCCTATAAAGATTCACCATATGTCACTAAAAGAGTATTATTCGATTTGAATTTTTATAAAAATTCACGGAAAGTCAAATTACCATAGTTAATTTTCATTCTTTAAGTACATTTTTAATTTATTCTCAGGAAATTTGTAACGAATAAGATGTTGGCATACTAAAGTTGCCAATATTTTAAAATGAAAATTAGGAATGTATGCACACCAGGACCGAGCAGAATGAAAAATACCTCCCTGGCTTAAAAAGTAGTGTAATTTTGTAATGAATCAATATGGTTTCTAGGCTAATGTATACTTCATTTTGCTTTGGTCTCACTGCAATAAAGTCGTCTAGGCAGCCCTTTATTTGTGCTTGTTTAATGTACGCCTGTATCTACATTCTAGAATCATTCAGACTCTTACATGGTCATGATATATTGAATAAAACTGTCTGAAATTAATATGAATAATAATAATTTGAAAAATCCCTCTATATATACATAATATGTTTCTTTGATCTGAATTATCCGAAACTTTTTGATCTGATCACGACTCTTTAAAGACTGCCTTCCGTTTTAACGTTTTTAAATTTCTGTCTTCGCTTCTGATGACAAATTTATATTAAAAAGCAATTTTTATTGTAATCTCTATAATGCATATAATCTTTTGAAGCTAACAACTTAGATCACTTTCGTATAGTATAAATTATATTTTAGGAACACTAAAATAATGCCATATAAGTAATAATTAAAATAATAATAATAATAATAATAATAATAAAACATGTTTTTATTGCAAAATGTACTAAAAATTCAGATTCACCAGGAATGTATTAAAAGGCAATCGCATGATTTGACACAATCAGACAAGTATTCTTCATAGAATTTGCCCTTGATGAGAATATGTCTCTGAAAATACTTCCTTATTGTATTGGCATCGACTATGAACTCGTATGTAAATATGTTTGGTGGAGGTAAGATAAAAATAGACTACAATATTTCACCCACACAGAACAAATAAGTTAAATAAATGCGAGTAAAAATTTTGAACTGGGGTTGGTGTCTCAGGGCCCCTAGGCTTCTCAAGTCTGTTACTAACTGAGCATGTACTGTGATGGGAGTTATACATACATCACAGCATCCTAAACTAGATGCCTTCCGCGTGGCTCAGAAATTTGGCAACAGTTCAAACGGTAGACAGCGCCACCTGGTACAGATTGCGCAACTTTTTTATTCAACAGCTATCAAAAATTTTCAAAAGTGAGATTTGATATACATAAAAGGCGAATAGAATCAAAGGAACGTCCATTATATATATCATGTATCACTTCTTAAAATTATTGGTAACAGTTGAATAAAAAAGTCTCGTAATCTGTACCAGGTGGCGCTGTCTACTGCTTGAACTGTTGCCAAGTTTCCGAGCAACGCGGAAGGCATCTAGTTTAGGAGGTTATGCATGTATACACCCTTATAGTTCAACTGGATGATAGGAAGTAGGTTAAATCTCGAAAACAAATTTTGAACTGGTGTTAGGGGTTTTGAGGGGTCTAAGTCACTCAGAAACTCCCTAAATTTGTTACTGCTTGAGAATATATTTTCCCAGGAATCTTACGTGTAAGCAAAATTACAGCTCAGTTGGATGATAAGAAGAGGGTTTAAATTAGAATTTTTTTTTTTTTTTTAACTGTAGTTAGGGACCCAGGGCACCCAGCGCATCTGCCATTCAAGTCTGTTACATGTCTGTCATATGTTGTCATCTTAGTTGTACATGCACGTAGGCGTAAAATTCCAGCTGAATCGGATGATAGGAAGTGATTTAAAATTCGAAAACATATTTTAAACTGTTGTTGGGGGCCCAGATCCACTTCTAAATTCGTTTCAGCTTGAGCATGTATTGTCATCGGAATTATACATGCATAATGCAGAATTATAGTACAATCGGATGATAAGAAATGGGTCAAAATTCGCTTTCAAAATTTGACCCTGACAGACAATAAACGAAATTAGATAATAGCGTCCAAGAAAATTCGATATTGGTGCTGTTAGTTTAGTTCTTTGTTTTTATATATATTTATACAGGAACAAATGAGTTATCAGTATAATATTATAATGACAATTATTATAAATTGTTACACTTAGAGGTTATACAAATGTAAATTTGTGCAAAAGATATAAAACAAGAAAACTGATTTAGTTGCAACAGTTTCAGGGCTTTTAGCAGTCCCTTAATTGAATACCACCTTTTTATTTATTTATTTTTTAATAGTAAATTTCAGTAATGCTGTGCAGTGCTTTTCTTTGATTGAATAATACGTAGCTTAAAAAAAAATGCATGAGCCAGGTCTTATATAAAATTTGTAATATTAAATGAAATATTACGCATATAAGGTAAATAAGTAATATACTAACTAAAAACTTATTGACTCATGCACTTATGTTACCTCTTAAATAAATTTCTTACTCAGTATATTCCTGTGTATGTAAAAATCGTTTAGTTATTTATATATGTGCATATGCATGTGAACTACCATCTATATTATTGTAATTATTCTTACTGTGGGTTAGAAATGCTATGTCATAATAAAATAAGAAGCTACAGCTGTGTAACAGTTAATAAATTTCCATTAGCATGATACGTAAGTACATATTATACTATTAAGCATGGAAGATATTATAATAATTGTTAAAATAAAATTTGTTTGTTTATCCACAGCTGTTACTCCTAAAACAGATTTCTTACTCTGTTATTTTCGTCTTATATTTCTTAAATTGGTATCCGTTTAAATGGCTATTGTTATTATTATTTAATGTCTCTTGGGGCTATTATATGTGCGTTTAATAGAGAGTGTGTTGGTGTTGATGTTAGGGTTAAGATCGAATGACTACACGAAGGTCCCAGGCCTAGGTGATGTGCCATCCGTGGGGATCTTTCTAAGAGGTCCTAGTCCATGTTTAAATTTAAGAGATGGAAAATAGTGAACCAATTGCCATCAACAAAAGAATCATTTAAAAAAAAAAAACATTTTTAAAAACCATTATATAGTACATAGATAAAGCAATCTGAAAACAAATTTAATTAATTCATGCATTTTCAGCTTTTTGGAATTCTTGAATAAGTCCTTACGCCTCACATTATGGACATTTCTATAATTTGTACCACTTACACTATTAAAAGTTTCATCAGAAAATCTATCGGAAATCATTTATCTTAAGTCTTATGCAAAATTACAACGAAAATTATACAGAATTGTTAAAAAATACATTTTATGTACCACAAAGCTTGTAAGAGCTAATATTATTTTAATTAATTATAGAAAGGACTATATTAGTGATTTAAATTATTTTTTTGCTCAAGTAGATAGAATCATTTTTAATTTTTATTGAGGATTAAGTTAAGAAAAAATACAAAAAAAAAAAAAAAAAAAAAAAAAAAAAAAAAAGATTAAGAATCTCGATTGTACATTTTTAATTCTGAATGATTGTAAATTTACAAAGACTCTGTATAAATATTTCAGTAGATTTACAAATTTTCTTTTACAATGTAGATATTATTATTCATATTAAACTTGCATGATCTAAATCTGTAAATGTTTTGTAGTTCTATAGCTCGGTTTCAACATGATTTGAAACATGTATATGATTATATTATTGCATTATAAATTCCAGTTCAAATTTTAGAGAATTTTACTTAATTTTATGCTTTAAAAATACAAAAACTCTGAAAGTTTTAAAACATTATTATACATATATATATATATTTTAGGACGCTCGCTCCACCCACGCCAAGCTATATTCCCCCCCCCCTCCCCTCACACACTCTTTTAATCCAGATCTTAAACACACGATAATAAAAATTTTTGTCAAGACAGTTGGAGAAAAAGTAAACGAAAAATTTAAACATTTAGTTGCATTAATCATTCAATAATAATAGTTACATATTTTAACAAAATGGGCTTAATGAATTAATAATAATAAAAATAAAATGATTAAGAGATTTTTTCATTAAAAATAAATAAAATAAATAAATAATAAATAAATAAAAAACTAAAAATACGTTTATTTAAAATGTTAGCAAATTAATCCATCCACTTGGAAAATAAAAACTCACCCTTCCGCCTAACCTTCATAACGATGGTCATTTCATTGTTCAATTTACCCAATTTTTTTAATAGTAATAGTCCTAGTTTCCCAAAAATAATGCTATAAATAGTACCATAGCTGAAAAAATGTATTAAAATAATAAAAAAGTAAAATTTTTTTCCATGATTTCTATGCGTGCCCATTCTTTTTTCCTGTCGATATTACATTATTAGGTATTTTCGAATGTTGTTAATATTCTGTTACTTCTAATAGAATGTCCAGTGTCAACGATGCTTATGCCCGTATCATAAATAATATTTTAAACTTGTCCGACATTTTTACAAGTAAAAAAACCTTTATAATACTCGTTTATGGGCAAATTTTTTCTAATCTTTTATGTTAAGGAAATAACAAATTTCGAATAGATTTTAAAATAGAAAGTTCAAAATCGATAGGACTCTTGCCAGTATCATAAGTGATATTTAAAACTGGCCTGCCCTCTTTACGATCATTTGTTTTTGAGGTAATGCCTACACAAACTAACGAAATACAAACTATCTAAAACTCACAAATTAACTGGTAAACCAACTAACAAACTGACTTATGTGGAGACAGACACCGTGTCATTTATTTTTTCCCTGGAATCCTTAAACTTCAAAACGTGTAAAACATAAAAAAAAAAAAAAAAATTAAATTAAATAAAAAATAAATAAATAAAATAAAAAATAAATAAATAAATAATAAATAAATAAATAAATAAAATAAAGATGGGAAATTTTTATGTGTACCATAATTCCCCATACCTATAATGTTGGGGAATAGTTATATCTATTCATTATATGTTACATAACATTTCTTCTCATATGTAGGATTTTCAGCCTGTTATTTTACTTCTAACCGTTGATACAACATACAAATATGTATATTTCATTGTTCCAATATAGCTAATTAACGGTATTGCTTCATCTGGGTAAAACCTTTATGTTAATGTGATGTTTACTTAACATAACATGTAATGTTAACTTAACATAAAATAATGTTCGTGAACCAGAAATCCAGAAATGCAGATTCATTCGTTCTTCTTCAGAGCATAAAAACTGCTTCACCTCTGACAATACAGTCCAGTTGAAAAGCGACTTCTGTGCCAACAGACTGGTTTTACTTCAGTAAATATCACAGATCAATTTTCCCCCTTAGTAGTTTAATGGATTTAATCCTGCTATTACGCAATGCAGTTTGTGTTGAAAGTTGTGAAGCATCGTAAAGTCAAAGTTTACTGATGAAACAGCCGGCAGTAGACTTGTCGGTCAGAAGGGCTCCATGCAAAATCGAATGTAAACATGTCATAAATAGTGAAAGAACATTGGTTATTTTACGTTTGAAAATATTCGAAAAAAGGTTATAGTCGAGGTATGTATTTATTTATTATTATAATTTTTTAAATTATTGTTACATTTGTGCTAATTAATTAATACAATCAATTGAGACATCATTTATGCATTTTTAACAATACAGTCAACCTCGTTAACGTGAATCTGAAGGGGGTTAAAAAATTTGTTCATGGTATCAGTAGTTCATGGTATCAGTAACTAATCTTCATATAACTAAACTAATCTTAATTTTCACGGGGACTGTAGAAACGGTTCATGTTAAGAGTAATTCAGGTTAACGCGGTTCGACTGTAGTATTACAGTAAAAATATTTTTAATTTAGCTTTTCAAAAAAAAAAAAAAAAAAAAAAAAAACACTTGTCTAATAATATTTTAGAATTGATTGTTTTCAACAGCTTGTTAAATAATATCTCTGAATGTTATTTAATAACGATATATTATATTGTTATTATTATTTTGTCATGGAAAAAAATTAAGAAAAATTGTTATTAATAAAAATTAAAAATATAATAATATTTCGATGAAAAGGCTTCTAATTTAACTGTTTACAAAAAGTGCCTCTCGATATTGTTTTATATCGATAAATTACATTGGTACTATTATTACTCTGTAATTAATATATATATATATTAATTATTAGATAAATTGGATTAATATTTCGACCAAAATTCTAATTATTTAACTGTCCAAAAGAAATATCGCTGAATATTATTAACAAATATATGTCAATACTGTTGATATTTTATTATTGAAAAAAAAAAAAAAAAAAAAAAAAATATATATATATATATATATATATATATATATTAAATGTAATTTTTTGAAGGAATTATTTAATTTAAATACTTCATGATTTGGGATAGATAAGGAGAAGTTTAAGTAAGTTTTAAATGAATTATGTATTAATTTATTGATGCATAAAACTAATTAATAAAAAGCAACGAAGAAACAAAGTTTTTTTTTTTTTTTTTTAATTTTTATTTTAATTTTAATTTTAATTTTTATTTACAGTAGTTTTTACGGATATATATATAGAGAGTGATATTTTTAATATATATATATATATATATATATATATATATTAAATTTAAAAAAACTTATAAATATACGATTACTTACATTTATTTATTGAAAAAATAATGTATTCAATTTATTTAAAAAATTTACAACGACGGTTAACAATTTGATATTTTTTTAGTTTTTAGTTTTTAGTTTTAACACATAAATAAACGCTTTGCATGTTTTAGTCTTTATAATAACACATTCTTTTCAAAATAACCAATTAACATATTATTAATAAATTAATTATAGCTTTTTCTTCTTCGATATATACTAAAGTTTTACGAAAACTTTTAATAGAGAATAATGTTTCAAATTCATTCTTTCTTGCGATTAAAAATAAAATCATAGATATATGAATATTTCTATTTATTTATAAATAAAATAAAATAAAATAGTAATAATAATAATAATAATAATAATAATAAAATAGTAATGCATGCATTTCTTCGAAAAATTTTACAGTGTCAGTTAATAATTTAATATGTTTTTAGTTTTCAAAAAAAAAAAAAAAAAAAAAAAAAAAAAAAAAAAAAAATTAACGAATATTATATTTTTTAGTGTATTAGTAACAAATATTTTTCAAATAACTAATTAATTGTAATAATTATAATTCATTAATTTTTAAAATCTAGAAAAAATTATAAATATATGAATATTTATAAAACAAATTGATATATTAATATCTTTCAAAAACTTTACAATACTGATTAAAAATTTATTAATTTTTGAATTTGCACTTTTTGACAAATAAATAAATATCCATAGTAATATTTTTTTAGTCTTTTAGTAACATACTCTTTTCGAATACCTAATTAATTGATAATTATTTGATTGACAACAAATAGTTATATAAAAGTTTTTTTTTCTTTTATCTATATATACTAAAGTTTTATTGATATTTTTAATAAAAAAGCATATTTTTAATTTGTTTATTCTTAAATCTCTAAAAATTGATGAATATATAAATATTTGTATTTCTTCTTCTTCTTCTTCTTCTTCTTCTTCTCATTATTATTATTATTATTATTATTATTTTTAATTTGTGTTTGCATATCTTTGAAAATCTTTACAATTTCAATTAAAATTTTGTTTTTTTCCCCCTTTTTTAAATAAATAAATACTTATAGTAATACATTTTTTTGTAGTCTTGGCAGTAATACTTTCTTCTCAAATAACTAATTGATGATAGTATAATTGATAACTAATAAATATATAATGTGTATTTGTTTTATCGATATTTACTAATTTTTTATGAACATTTTTAATAGAAAATAATATTTCGAATTCATGTATTCTTAAAAATCTAAAATAATTCCTAAATATATGAATTATTTATATTTACTCACTTTTAAAAATTAATGTATGCATATCTTTAAAAATTAATATATGCATGATGCCGATTAAAAATTTAATGATTTTACTATTTTTACCTTCTTCTATATATATATATATAAGAAGAAAATACTAGATTAGGGAAATTTTGCGACCTCCGGTTTTAATGAATTTACTCGTTATGGTATGTTCTGAACAATATTTGATCATTTTTAGAAAATTTCTTCTGTCTCTGTAGGTGTATAAAAATTTTGTGAACGTTGTATCTCACAAACCACAGGACGGAATTTAACCTAACTGGATATTTCATTGGATCTTAAATTAACTTGTTATTGATTATATTAAGGAATCAATCGTTCAACAGGTAGCATTGTCAACCTCTTTTCTTTTCTTTTTCTTTCTTTTTTTTTTTTTTTTTTTTTTTTTTTTTTTAATATAATTTTTAACATGAGAGTATACGATAAAAATTAGCGTAAATTTACATAATGAGAATTATTTTCAACTTTTTAAAGTGAAATTAAAAATAAATCTTTATAATAATAAAAATAAACTATATATTATTTCTTTTTGGTTCACGTAAGCACAATACTTCCTTCGGCACACGATATCAATTTTCTATATAGATATCTTCGGGAAAAAAAAAAAAAAAAAAAAAAAAACTTCTCAATACCTTTAAAACGGATGCTTATTAGATCATAGATTTGTAATTATTTAGGACAAATTTATCGATTATTTTTCATAAAAAAATATCTTGGGAAAAAAATCGCCTTTTGCTGGAATGTCATATGTAAAACACTGACAAGTCGTTAGTTAAAAATTTGCATTTTTTTTTTTTTTTCGACATTATGTGTTATGTATTTAACTGAGATGAAAATCGTTTGCATTCACCTTGGAAAATAATTTTTATAAAAAATTCATTTTGCGTGAATTTGTATAGGCTAATACAGAAGAAAGTTTTGTTGTAGCCACAACATACTAGTCTTGTTTTAAATAAAAAAAATAAAATCCTGTAATAATATATACGCATATATTCTTAGTTTATAAAAAAATATATATAAGTATGATTAATTAAGAGGATAATTGCTGTCCAAAAGTACTGATGGGAAAAACGGCGGTTACTAATAATGCTCTGGAACAAATTATAAAAGTTGGCAACTCTGAACATTTTTTTTGTTTACATACAGATTACTATTACACTTACATATGGTGCTTAACATTAATTATATGGTATATAGTGAACAGTTCAAGTGAATAATAATAATAATAATAATAATAAAAAATAGTCTGATGAAATTTTACCCCAGTACGTGAGTTCATACGGGACTTTAATGGACTTAAATTAGTATTAAATTCTATTAAAAAAAAGGGGGGTGGACCGGGAAATACTGATTTTTTTTTTTTTTTTTTATGATACTGCTCCTGAGTAAAGGTGGACTTTTAAAAAAGTTTCGCTCTATGCTAAAACTATTATTGTTTTAAGTATTTCATTAAAACAGTAATTTATGTATTATGAAAAAAATATGTTTAATAATAATAACTTAAATATTAATTTATCTTCCCCATTAAAAAGAAGTATGATGTTTTTCAGAGTGATTTTTTTTTTTTTTTTTTATTAATATAAAAGCATCATACATATTACATATTATTATTACACACGTGATTATTAACATTAATTATACACCCCGCGACAATAAAATAGGTACAAAGGGTTTTTTCTTTTGTTTTTCATAAAAAATCTAAATCGTGCTAAAAATCGTGTAAAAATCGTGCTAAATCTTATCTAAATCGTGCTTTTCATTTATTATTATCATAAAATAACACTATTCCCGGACTAATTTTTGTTTTAAGACTAATTTAGAAAAATTTTAAGACTAAATTTTTTCTAGTTTAAGACTACACACCGCGACAAAAAGATAGGAACAAAGGTTTTTTTTTTTTTTTTTTTTTAATATGATTATTTTTAATATGAATATTTTGAATATGATTCAAATATTTAATATGTTTTTGATATGATAATATTTTGTTATGATAATAAATGATCAGCACAATTTAGATAATGTTACTTTATGAAAAATTAAAAAAAAAAAAAAAAAACCTTTGTTCCTATCTTTTTGTCGCGGAGTGTAGTTTTAAATTAGAAAAATTTTAGTCTTAAAACTTTTCTAAATTAGTCTTAAAACAAAATTAGTCCAGGAATAGTGTTATTTTATGATAATAATAAATGATAAGCACAATTTAGATAATGTTATTTTATGGGAAAAAAAAAAAAACCTCTGCTCCTATCTTTTTGTCGCGGAGTGTAGTTTTAAATTAGAAAAATTTTAGTCTTAAAACTAAAATTAGTCCAGGAATAGTGTTATTTTATGATAATAATAAATGATAAGCACAATTTAGATAATGTTATTTTATGGAAAATTGAAAAAAAAAAAAAACCCTTTGCTCCTATCTTTTTGTTCGCGGAGTGTAGTTTTAAATTAGAAAAATTTTAGTCTTAAAACTAAAATTAGTCCAGGAATAGTGTTATTTTATGATAATAATAAATGATAAGCACAATTTTGATAATGTTATTTTATGGAAAATTTAAAGAAAAAAAAAAAAAAAAAGTTGCTCCTATCTTTTTGTCGCGGAGTGTAGTTTTAAATTAGAAAAATTTTAGTCTTAAAACTTTTCTAAATTAGTCTTAAAACAAAATTAATCCGGGAATTGAGATGTTTTATGATAATAATAAATGATAAGCACAATTTAGATAATGTTATTTTATGAAAAATCAAGGAAAAAACCTTTTGTGCCTATCTTTTTGTCGCGGGGTGTATTTATATGGTATACAATGATCAGTTACAGTGAAGAAAAAAAAATAAAATCGACTGCCAAAATTTTACCCCGGTACACGATTTCATATGGGCCTTATATTGGGAAAAAACTGGGAGTGGGAAACTTTGGCCCTTGTGTGAAATGGCACTTTGATTTGAGGTGGTATTTTCGAAAGGTTTCACTCTATTTTAAAATGATTATTGTTTTAAATATTTCATTAAAACAATAATAATTTAAGTATTATGGAAAAAAAAAAAACAAGCTAAATAATAATGACTTAAATATTAATTTATTCTGCACATTAAAAAGAAATATGACGTTTTTAATAGAGATTTTGTTTTCTTTTTAAATAATGGTTCATTATTCTTCACATTCTTCTGAAATTTTTTAAAATTTTCATAAGCGTGATTGTTTACTATTACATAACAATTCATTACAATTACATATGATTGAATATGCTATTTATCTTGATAACATATATTATTTATTACATTTATTACATTAACGTTACTGCTTTTATGCTATATTGATTTCTCCATTTTTAACACTCTTCTACAAAGTTGAAAAGTTTTTATGAATTCGGTTTGTCTAAGTTCACTATAACATGTTTCTTACACTGAAATTGAAAAACATGCACCCAAAAGTACACGGACGCTCAAAGGAATGCCAATGAATACCATTCTTTGAGAGACTTTTTTAAAAATCACATTTAAATAACCACACAAATCGTAAGGAAAATAATATTTATATTCCATGTGCACAAAAATATATTTTCGATAGAACGTCACTAAAACTTACAGAACCACACTGAAGTATTCAGATACATTAAAGGCTATAACTGGAAATTGTTGGAATTGCATTTATACTTGTATTAAACATTTTTGACACTTTCCAACTACGTTTAAGAGTTATTATAACTTCAAATAGTTTATTTGTTTGTCTTTTTGTCTGTCTGCCCACACTCTCGTTTCCGTTAATATTTATAGAAAGCCTTAAAATTAATTTATGTTTTTCAAGTTTACTATGGCAGGTTCTCTGTTGAAAGTACACAGTCCAATCATTTTCGGGTGACCATCTGTCAGAATTCAGAATGAGTACATTTCGTAGCGTGGACCACTGCAAGACGTGAAGAAAGACAGTCAATAATGTTCTGGAAGGTACTTACTTACTTGGATATAGAGCCATACCGACTCCAGTGTTGTGGCCAGTTACCACGGTCCACGGCGCGAATTACCCGATCTAGATGTGCCCATAGATCTTCGATTGGGTTTAAGTCCGGAGAGTTTAGTGGCCAGGGGAGTAAGGTAAACTCATCTAGGTGCTCTTCGAACCACACATATACTCTGCCAGTTGTATGGCAAATCGCGTTGTCTTGACGTTAAATGCCAACATTAAAACCAATGCTAAAGGAAAACAATCTCCATGTAGTGTTAATATGTTCCCGAAGGACAGATTCATACATATCTTGTTTCAATGCGCTTTCCACAATGAAGAGTGGACCCAGACACTACCACAAAAATATTCTTCTAACCATACTGCTTTCTTCTCAAACTTGGATCCTTCCAGCAATTGCTACAGGGTGTTTGATTTCAGACTTTTCATGTCGTATACGCTAAGGTCTGTCTATCTAATGGAGCTTAAAATATTATCGATCTGAAAAAGCCACTTGTTGCCACTCAGTGGATGTCCAGTTTTAGCACTGGCGTACAAATTTCAGTCTTTGTTGCCGATGAAATCTGCCACGAAATATGGCAAATTTCCGAAATTAAACACTAAAGAAACGAGAATATTATCGATTTGCAGCAAAATAACGACGTATTTTGAGAATCAGCTTTGAAAAAAAAAAAAAAAAAAGAGCAAAGTTTGTGTCGATTAGATGTGGATATTTACCTATTTTAAGTATTAACCGACATAAGCATTTTTTTTTTCTTTTTTTATTAACTGTGAAAGAGTTCCGCATTTTAACAATTGGTCACAAAAATATCACGTTTTATTCGTTGAGAGTCTACAAAAAAGAAATTTTCTGCAATTGACTGTGTAAAAATACCATCTTCAGGCAACTATTTAAGAAAAATTCCGGTTCGAAGAAGAAACCTGCACAAAGATCGACGATTTTAAAACTGTCCTTTATAAAAATCGGAAAATTAAAAAAGGGGCCTTGCTCAGAACTTGGACAACTTTTCAAAAGATTTTTTCAAAAATTCAGCCGAGAAAAGTATAATTATTTCGGATATTAGTTGCAAAATTCCAGAAAAGTTGTCTAACAAACTAAGCTGATCTACCGGCCAATGAAATTTAAAATTTCAATTTTCTGATTTACGAAGATGAGAATTCCACAATGCAGATCTCAGATTGAAGAAATAATTCTTGTAAAATGATATTGTTTGGATGTTTGGTAAACTACGGATTATTAACAATATATTAAAATAAAATATTTTAACAAATTCTGTTAACGATAAAACAAAAATAAAACTATTTACTGCAACATTAGCGAAAAATAAGTAGGACTTTAATGTAGGAACATACTATTTCTTCAAAATTGCATCTATTTGGGAAGTTCTCGCAGATTATTTTGTCTTTTTATCATAAGAGACAATTAGCAAGTGCGGCAATTAAAACCCATCCTGAAATTTTAAACATTTTTTACGGTTACTAAGCATACTTTATTCATTGTTTTTCTTTTTATTTCTATATTACATTATAACATTACAGTTACATTGAAATATTAAACATTTGAATTGCAAATAATAGCAGGAGACTTGGCGTTGGAATATTTAAACAGAAATAAACTACTGCGTCAGAAACGCCAAAGAAAAATTATTGAGGTGCATACAGCTGTTTCGGTAGCCTAAAGCGTACCGTCATCAGTGCAAAAAAAGAATTCTGAATCTGGAGAAGTAATCGTATATATAGGAGAGGGACCGGATTTAGTTCAACCAATAGGATTACGGAAGAGGTGGGGAGTGTGGCCTATAGGAATTAAAAAGAATGTGTAGCTGTGTAAACAGTAGAAAAATTAAGGAAATGTGGACTGAATGTAAAATTTCCAACAATCAGACAAAAAGGGAACAGCGAAATCACAATTTACAAGATTTTCAAAATTTTTATAAATATGAAAAGCTTCAAAGAAATCGAGTTCATGAATGGATTTAGGTCTGCAAATTATTTTAGCTGAATTAAATTTAAAATTATGATTTTCCTCCCAGCAATGTTTAGAAATAGCCGATTTATTGGTTTCTTGTTTGCGGACGTAATTCATATGTTCTTTTAGACGAAATTTAAGACTGCGTTTAGTTTGGCCAATATATGATAAACCACACTGACAGGAAATACTATAAATGCCCCAAGAATTATGCATATCAATAGGATCTTTTAACTGAGAAAAGGTGAGTTTATTGGAAGGCGAATATATTATTTTAAAATCATATTGTTTGAGAATTTTAGCTATGGTTTGACTGGTTTTAGAAAAATAGGGTAAAACAATACTGATATTAGATGTGACTGATTTAGTAGACGAAATACGAGGGAGTTGTAATTTTTGGATAGCTTTGTCTATAATGGAAGGGTCATAACCTCTGTCAATTGCGATGGCTTTCAGGTATTTAATTTCAGATTTCAATAAAATAGGATTTGAACAAATATTAAGGGCACGGTTTACAAAAGTATAGAAAGCAGCCATTTTTTGGTTAGGTGGGTGACATGAACGCGCATGGGGAGGAAGGGAGACTGCAAAATTTTTACGATAGACAGTGGTTGAAAATCCATTTACAGTGCGAGAGACGAGGGTATCAAGAAATGGAAGGGAGCCATTATTTTCTATTTCGTATGTAAACTGGATATTACTGTCAATTGAATTTAAGGTTTCTAAGACATGGTCAATATTGTGATGAGATATGTCAATAAGCGTGAAGGTGTCGTCAATATAACGGGTCCAAAAAGGAAAAGATATTTTCTTAAAAATGCTTTCGAAATAGTGCATGTAAATGTCATGCACTATTACATGCACTATTTCATGCACATTTACATGCACTATTTCGAAAGCAAGCTTTTTAAGAAAATATCTTTTCTTTTTTGGACCCGTTATGTTGACGACACCTTCACGCTTATTGACATATCTCATCACAATATTGACCATGTCTTAGAAACCTTAAATTAAATTGACAGTAATATCCAGTTTACATATGAAATAGAAAATAATGGCTCCCTTCCATTTCTTGATACCCTCGTCTCTCGCACTGTAAATGGATTTTCAACCACTGTCTATCGTAAAAATTTTGCAATCTCCCTTCCTCCCCATGCGCGTTCATGTCACCCACCTAACCAAAAAATGGCTGCTTTCTATACTTTTGTAAACCGTGCCCTTAATATTTGTTCAAATCCTATTTTATTGAAATCTGAAATTAAATACCTGAAAGCCATCGCAATTGACAGAGGTTATGACCCTTCCATTATAGACAAAGCTATCCAAAAATTACAACTCCCTCGTATTTCGTCTACTAAATCAGTCACATCTAATATCAGTATTGTTTTACCCTATTTTTCTAAAACCAGTCAAACCATAGCTAAAATTCTCAAACGATATGATTTAAAAATAATATTTTCGCCTTCCAATAAACTCACCTTTTTTCAGTTAAAAGATCCTATTGATATGCATAATTCTTGAGGCATTTATAGTATTTCCTGTCAGTGTGGTTTATCATATATTGGCCAAACTAAACGCAGTCTTAAACTTCGTCTAAAAGAACATATGAATTACGTCCGCAAACAAGAAACCAATAAATCGGCTATTTCTAAACATTGCTGGGAGGAAAATCATAATTTTAAATTTAATTCAGCTAAAATAATTTGCAGACCTAAAATCCATTCATGAACTCGATTTCTTTGAAGCTTTTCATATTTATAAAAATTTAAAAAACCTTGTAAATTGTGATTTCGCTGTTCCCTATTTGTCTGATTTTTGGAAATTTTACATTCAGTCCACATTTCCTTAATTTGTCTACTGTTTACACAGCTACACATTCTTTAATTCCTATAGGCCACGCTCCCCACCTATCAATATCTTGACGGTAGTCTTTTGTAATAAAAGGCTGGAGCGTAAACTTTGTCTTTTTTCCCTCTTGAGTACATGTTAAATAAATATGTATGATATTCACATACAAATACGCATACTGATATTCTGTATAGCCGTGATTTGAATCAGGTATACTAAAATATTCTAAAGAAATTCACTTGCTCTAATTTCTCTCCTCTTTTTTTTTCCTGATAAAGAATAAGTGAGAAATAGCAATACTGTATAGGATTAAAATTATTTTATATGCCACCACTTATTCTGAATATATCAGTAAGTAAGAAAGGTATGATAGATCACGAAACTAAGTTTGATGACGTTAAATTTTGTCAAAGACGTGGAAAAAAAAGAAAGAAAAATAAATCTTAATTGAATTCATAAAAGTCAACTGCAGCTGTCAGGTGCTAATATAAGATATGTATTTATTTTGAATTCAGTAACCAATGGTAATTTAGTGAATAATTCATTCAGAGACATAGGTTTTTTTTTTTTTTTTTTTTTTTTTTTTTTGTGCTTTCATCTAAGTTGTTATTATTATTATTTATTTATTTTCTTTATCTTAAAATTTTTTTCTCTTAAATGAACGCCTCGCTTTAAATAACGGCTTCACCTCTTGTAGCATGAAAAATCTGTTTTTTCCTCTGTTAACACTTTCCAACAAGGTTGAAAAGTGGTAATGACTTCGGTTTGTCTGTTCGTCTGTCTGTCCGCTCTCTAACTCCCGTAAATATTTATGGAATTTCTTGAAACTGATATACGTTATTCAAGTTCACTATCGGATGTTTCAAATTGAAAATGTTGAAAATACGACAATTTGTTTGTGTACTGCGTATTTGTTTGTACCACTGCGTTCTATGAGAGGTATTTTTATAAACCGTATTTTAATACTTTTATTTTACAAAAAACTTAATGAAATTGAAATAGGTTATTCAAGTTCACTATCGGATGTTCTCTATTGAAAATGTTGAAAATAACACAATCGGTTTGTGTACAAGGACATCCGAAAGTATTCTAAACCATTACGTTCTATAAGAGGTTTTTTTATAAACCATATTTTAATACCTTTATTTTAAACAAATCTTAATGAAATTGAAATATGTTAGTCAAGTTCACTATCGGACGTTTTCTATTGAAAATGGAGTAAATACTACCAATGATTTGTGTACAGGACGCCCGAAAGTATTACAAAGCATTGCATTCTAAGAAAGATATTTCTACAGACAATATTTTAATAACTTTCTATTGCACAAATATTAAAGAAATTGAAAAATTTTATTCATATGAACAAAAGAATGTTTTCTATAAAATATGGTAAGATTACCATTAAAAGTTACTGAGCCGCACAAAAATATTCAGTTACATTAAACGTTTAATAAAGAAGCATCAATAAACTGGCGTTGTAAAAATATTACTTACAAACTTTGAATAAACACCATAAAATGCAATAAACTCGCAACAATTGTTTCGGGTCGAAAAAACACACGACCCTACATCAGGCGAATAAAGTAAGCACGAGTGCTGCAGTCAAAGCGGCAACGCACAAAATCGTTTAATATAAAAAGAAAAACTTTATAAAGTAGAAAATAAATATAGCTACTGGTGTGAATAGAATTGTACAAGAAAACAAGAAAATAAATAAAAGAGTGAGATTAAACATAAAACAATCTAAGGATAACAAAAATTAAACGAAAAACTAAGTTACGTGAGTAATTTCCAAGCATCAGAGAAGAAAGGAGTGGAAGAAATATCATTAACAAGATTTTTCGAATTTTTAAATATGTAAAATGCTTCATGAATATCCAAATGGGAGGAACAGACAGGAGATGAGATTATGTTAGTTTTGGAAAAATCAAAACGATGACCTTGAGACCAGCAGTGGGAAGCAACAGAAGATTTGGCAATCTCTTCATTACGAACATTCCGACGGTGCTCATTTATTCTGTATTTCATTTCTGTATTTCATTTTCTTCTGTTTTTCTGTATTTTTTTCTGTATTTATTTTCTTGTTTTCTTGTACAATTCTATTCACACCAGCAGCTATATTTATTTTCTACTTTATAAAGTTTTTCTTTTCATATTAAACGATTTTGTGCGTTGCCGCTTTGACTGCAGTACTCGTGCTTACTTTATTCGCCTGATGAAGGGTCGTGTGTTTTTTCGACCCGAAACAATTGTTGCGAGTTTATTGCATTTTATGGTGTTTATTCAAAGTTTGTAACTAATACATTAAACGTTACTATTGGAAATTTTCTGAATTACATTTTCGTTTACATGAAGCGTTTTAACACTTTCTAATATTTTTTTAGTGTAAATATGATTTGAATTAGTGTGTCTGTCTGTCCAAATGTCCGTCTGTCTATCTGTCTATCTGTTTTACTTCCAGCATCCGTAATTTTTTTCAGAATTTCTTAAAAATGATATATGCTATTGAAATTCACTATGGAATTTCGCTATTTAAAATGGCATTAGTAGGCCCTGTACAACTGGTTTGTGTATATGGACATCTCTCCTCCCCCTCCCCCTCCCCCCCCAAAAAAAGGAAAGAAAAAGAAAGGCCAACGCATTGCGTTTTAGGAGGGACATTTTTGTAAGTCACATTTAAATAACTTTCTATAGCAAAAATCATAAAGAAATTGACATTTATTATTAATAATCTAGAGTAAAGTTTTGTGTTGAATATGATATGCTTAAGTTTCAGATTTACAGGCTACAGTAAAATATTCAGATACATTAAGGGCTGCAACTGGAAATTAAGGGCTGCATTTCCGTTTGTGTTAAGCATTTTAAACATTTTTGAAAAATATTTAAGAGTGATTATTAGTTCAATTGCTCTATATGTCTGTCTTTCTGTTCTTCTGTCAGTCAGTTGTCTGATAATGTAGGTAAAATACATCGAAAATTATGCGATAATAGGAGTACGCACAATTGGAAAGTGTTAATAATCAATGCATACTGCACGATTTTTCGTTTTTGCTCATATCTCCATTTGAACAATCTATCAAAAGTCTACAAAAGAACTAGATATATGTCCTCTGCTTTTATGACATACTAAAATACTTTTTCGTGGCGTAGTTTTATATTTAACAGATACATGCAATAAATATTTCATTCAAGCTACTCTAAATTGCTCTAACCCCCCAAAGAAACAAAAACGAAAAATCAAGTGGTTTGCATAGGTTATTAACACTTTCCAACTGAACGTGTTTGTTGCATCGTTTAAACTTCAATATACTTTGCCTACGTGATCACACGACAGACAGACATAATGACAGAAAGATAGAATAATTGAGCTGATAATCACTCTTAAACATTTTTGGGAAGTGTTAAAAAAGTTTAACATAAATGGAAATGCAATTTCAATAGTTTTCAATTACAGTCCTTAATGTGTATGAATATTTTAGTGTATCTCTATAAATCTTAACGCTAAACATACCATATTCTATAAAATAATAATAATAATAATAATAAATAAATAAATAAATAAAATAAAATAAAATAAATATCAATATCATTATGACTTGTGCGGAACAAAGTTATTTAAATACGAATTATACAAATGCGTCTCGTAAAATGCAATGCATTATGCATTGACATTCTTTTGCGTGTCCTTATATGTAAACCAGTTGTGCTGTATATATCATTTTCAGTAGGGAATATGCGATAGTGAACTTGAATAACATATATCATTTTGAAAAAATTCGGAAAATATTTATGGACGCTGGAGGCGGACAAACAAACAGATAGACAGATATAATTCAAAATATAACCACACTTAAACATTGTTAGAAAGCCTTAAAAATGCTTAAAAAACAAGAAAATAAAATAATTAAAGATTATATCCATTAATGGATCTGAATATTTTTGAATGGCCCTGTAAATCTTAATGCTATTCATACCATATTCTATATAAAACTGTTCTTTTTTTTTTTTTTTTTTTTTTTTTTTTTTTTGTGTGTGTGTGTGTGTGTGTGTGTGTGTGTGTGTGTGTATGTGTGTGTGCATAGATATAATGAATGTTACTTTCACTATGATTTGTGCATAATAAATACATTAAAAAATGGTATACAGAAATATCCTTTATAGAATGCAATACTTTAGGATTCGTTTAGGTGTATCTATATATAAACCAGTAGTAGTATTTATTCCATTTTCAATAGACAATATCCTATAATAAACATAAATAACATATAATATATCAGTTTCAAGAAATTCCATGGATATTTACTTGAGTTAGAGAGCGGACAGACAAACAAATGGATAGGCAGGCAGAGAAACCGTAGTTATAAAATTTTCAATTTTGTTGGAAAGTGTTAAAATAAAAATGGTGCCTTTGACATTTTATATAATCTATCTAAAATTTTCTTCAAATTAAATTTTAACTCACAAAGTTTTAAGTACTCGTATTTGTTCATCGGATTATAACTTCATTTGCGGTATCTTAATTTGTACAATTTACAAGTATTCTTAATTGAATCCGTCATAAATTTATATTATTAATCTGGTCTAACAAATATTAAACCTTTTACAGTTAGTAGGAAAATAAATAAATACTAATTGAACACACTTCGATCCCGGTCGCGCTCGTTGGCCTAGCCATTAGGAGTTTTCCGTGGTTTTCTCCGAAACTTGCGTAAATACGGGCTAGGACCAATTAGAAAGACACCCATGGAGGGCACTTCCCCTCAGACCTAGGACCCTAGTGCATTCAATCGGCCTTAATCCCCACAACCCAATACAATCCAAATTTGCCATGTGTGTAAGCAGTAGCTGAAAGAAATCATTGCAGGTTAATTGGATATTTCGAGTATAATTTCAAATTGTTCATTTAGGGTGATAATATGACGTCCTCGATATTCGAGGACGTCATTAAAAGGATATTTCAATTACACATTTACACATAAAACACTTTTGCTTGAATACAGTGTTATAGCTAATCAATTAAAGCTGGAGTGTGTTTTCAGAACCAGATTTTGAGATATGAAAGCATGGAGAAAATTTTAGTGGAGAAATCAGTGTATGACGATAAAGTCCATCAAAATTTCAATTATTGAATTATTAATAGAGCAACGTTCTAATATAACAAAAACTTTAACTTTTTTTTTTTTTTTTTTTTTTTTTTTTTTAAACCAAATTTTCGGTTACTTTTGGGCACAATAAATCTTATTACTTCAAAAGCTTTAAAAATATTTAATTAATTTTTTTTATAAAGCATTTTATACATTAATATTATTATTATTATTATTTTGTGCGTGTGCGTGTGTATGTTTGTGTTTTGAAATAAATTCTAAGCTCTATTGTGTAAAATTGGAGATTTTAGAGTTGTTTGTATCTCAAAATGTATAATTTTCTACCGCTCCACCCCCCCCCCCAAAAAAAAAAAAAAAAAAAAAAAGTAGTCAAATGGTTTCAAAACTGAAACGCAGATCTGGCCATATTCCGATAAATTTCGGTTATTGGTCTCGATACAGAACCTGAGTACAGTATCAAAATATATTTATTGGTCAACTTGATTTTTTAAAATAAAATTTTACGATAACGTTCAATAGATTCTCTGCCAGAAAGTTCTGATCCATACACATGGAAACCAGGCCCAAATATGTATTTGAAATATCTAAGTGTTTATGTCGTTTTGTACTAATACTTAAATGAAAATTCCAGTAATGAAATAAAACTATATCAGGAATAGCTTTAGCTTCAAGCATACAAATTAAAAAAAAACTAATTTTTTGTTAAAAATTTTAAGAAAATTTTACTATACGAAATTAAATGGTGGCAACAGGGTTAATAAATTGGTATGGGAGGGGAGGGGGGGAAGAGAAAGAGAGACAGAAGTGGGTAAAAAATGAGTGTATTTCAAAATAACTCGTTAATACCATTAAAACCAAACATTTGTGATAATTTAATATAAATTTAACTTTTTTATACAAAAAAATTCTTAGGGGAAAAAAAATCTTGAAATCGTCTATAAGGCACAAAATTGACCTTCTTTCGAGTTTTAATGTTATGTTTCTCTGAGATTAAAATCGTATACATTCGTCATGGAAAATAATTTTAATAAGCATTAATTTTAGTAAATTATTTGTTCAGAAGAATATAGAATAAAGTTTTGGAATGGCCACATTTTTTTTTCTTTGTGTGTGTGTGTGTGTGTGTTTGTACGTTTGTTAATGTGCTATAATATCAAATTTGAAAGTGATAAATTACTATAAATATGTTTCCTTAGATACATCAGCTTTATAAATATTAATCGAAAGAAAATTGCATAGTTTTAGATCAAATAACCGCTTAACTCAAAGTCACTTGCTAAAGTCATGTTTTCCTCAGCTGTGTAAATACTGAAGATTTTAAGTATCGTTGCAACTGTAGTTAGATGATTATTATAAAAGTTATAGATACTTAATTATACATAATTATTTTAGTAATTATTATATAGATTTTTTTTTCTAAGATATTATATTTACCACTGGTACTATCGAAAGTGTTAGTGTAAATAGAAGTTGATTTTTTTTTTTTTCTTTGAAGGGAGGGGGAGATTAACACATTTTGAAATATCCAAAGCAAAATATGATTCTTTTCATAAAAAAATATTTATTATTGAATGTATTTTGTGTGTGTAGTACCTCAGGAATTCTGTGGAAGTTTTATATTTTAGACAATGACATAAATTGAAGTTGATTAAATATGGTTATATCACGATTGACTATTATTTAATGTAACTGCACGAAAGTAATGAATTAACAGGGACCATTGTTTCAGAATTACTGGGGGAAAAAAAAAAAGAAAAGAAATGAAATAGTATAAATAAATAAATAAATATATATATATATATAAAGTAAAAAAAAAAAAAAGAAACCTTAGAAGGGCGATTAGCGGAAAAGGGAATCAGAATTAAACTTATAGAGAATGAAAATAACAAAAAAATAATTTTATTGAATTATTAATTATAAATCATTTTGGGACTCCCTTTCATTTGGGAATGTTTTTAAATCTCTACACGCACAGAAAGAAACTAACACTACAATTTTAATTTCCGTGCTTGTCATATCATAATTCGAATTAACCCGTTAGCACCCAGCGTTCTATTTATAAGACAGTTTAATTTTATGAACTTCATACAGGAAAACCACATTTACCCTAAACCTATCGCCCAGTGTCCTATATCAAGAATGATTGTTAATTCATAAAAAAATATCTGAAATTTTAACGAAAAATAGTTTTTGTATCGGTGGAAAACGTATAATTTATTGCAAGGAGTTCTAATCCTCTCATTATGAAAAACATTAGTTCTAATTCATTTATTCTAAGTCATATGAATTGGATATTTTAATCTTTTTTTTAAAATGAATTTAACAGCCAGAAAAAACTGGAATTCAGATACCAAAAAATGAAAAAAATATCTAAAATCAGGTAAATTACCCGAACACAATCACTCATTGTTAAAAATGGTTTCTCAAAAATGAGCAAAATTATCTCAAAATAGCTCCGAAACAATATGTACTTAAATTTGAAAATCCCATGCACTCATTTTTAAGTATATTGACAAGCTAAAAAATGGGGTTGACTACTAGGAATCCTAATATCCCCATTTTTGAGCATGTCAGTATACTCAAAAATGAGTATACGGGTTTTCAAATTTAAAAATATATTGTTTCGGAGCTATTTTGAGACAATTTTGCTCATTTTTGAGAAACCATTTTTAACAGTGCTCCTGCTTATATATAAGACACTAATTATCTCGAGCTGTAACGATGAGATTAGAATTATTTCACTAGGTTAGCTTAATACTGATATCTTAAACACAATTCAAAATAATTTTGCTTATTTTACCATGTTTTTATTAACTTCGATTCTTGTTTGTTTGTTTGTGTGTTTGTCAGGGACAAATCTTGCAATCGATTTTTAACAAACTTCCCGACTAGCTAGATATTTGAAATTTCCAGGACAGCTCACAACACGGTGACAATACATTTTTCTAATAATTTTAGTCAACTATTTCAATTCCCGCTGCCTTCGGCAGCGCTTATATGATTCGACAAAAAATTTATTTAACTAACTTCCCGACTAGCTAGACATTTGAAACTTTCAGAATAGTTCAGAACACGATGAAAATGCATTTTTTTATTACCTTTAGCCAACTGTTTCGGGTTCCTGCTGCCTTCGGCAGCGTTATCAGTACAAAGCTTGCAATCGATTTTTCACTAACTTTCCGGCTAGCTAGACATTTGAAACTTTCAGGACAGCTCACAACACGGTGACAATACATTTTTCTAATAATTTTAGTCAACTATTTCAGGTCCCGCTGCCTTCGGCAGCCCTTATATAATTCGACAGAACATTTATTTAACTAACTTCCCGACTAGCTAGACATTTGAGATTTTCAGAATAGTTCAGAAAACGGTGAAAATGCATTTTTTAAATACCTTTAGCCAACTCTTTCGGGTTTCTGCTGCCTTCGGCAGCGTTATCAGTACAAAGCTTGAAATCGATTTTTCACTAACTTTCCCACTATCTGGACATTTGAAACTTTCAGGGCAGCTCATAACACGGTGCCAATACATTTTTCTAATAATTTTAGTCAACTATTTCAGGTCCCACTGCCTTCGGCAGCGCTTATATTATTCGACAGAAAATTTATTTAACAAACTTCCCGAGAAGCTAGACATTTGAAACTTTCAGAATAGTTCAGAACACGGTGAAAATGCAATTTTTTTAATACCTTTAGACAACTGTTTCGGGTTCCTGCTGCCTTCGCCAGCGTTATCAGTACAAAGCTTGCAATCGATTTTTCACTAACTTCCCAACTAGCTAGATATTTGAAACTCTCAAGCTAGCTCAAAACACGGTGACAATACATTTTTTTAATACTTTTAGTCAACTGCTTCAGGTCCCTACTGCCTTTGGCAGCGTTTATATGATTCAACAGAAATTTTATTTAACTAACTTCCTGACTAGCTAGACATTTGAAACTTTCACAATAGTTCAGAACACGGTGAAAATGCATTTTTTAATACTTTTAGCTAACTGTTTCGGGTTCCTGCTGCCTTCAGCAGCGTTACCAGTACAAAGCTTGCAATCGATTTTTCACTAACGTCCCGACTCGCTAGATATTTGAAATTTTCAGGATAGCTCAGAACACGGTGGCAATACATTTTTTTAAATACTTTTAGTCAACTGTTTCAGGATCCTACTGTATTCGGCAGCGTTCATATGATTCAACAGAAAATTTATTTAACTAACTTCCCAAGTAGCTAGACATTTGAAACTTTCGGAATAGTTCAGAATACGGTGAAAATGCTTTTTAAAAATATTTTTATCCAAATGCTTCGGGACCCTGCTGCCTTCGGCAGCGTTTCCACTACAGAGCTTGCAATCAATTTTTAACTAACTTCCCGGCTAGATAGCCATTTGAAACTTTTATAATAGCTGAAAAGACGATAGAAAGGAATTTTTTTAATACTTTTATCCAATTGCTGGGGTCCCGGCTGCCTTCAGTAGCATTTATATGATTCAGCAGAAAATTTAAAAGCATGGTTTATAAAAATTTTCTTATCTTATAATTATTTATGCTTTAAATTAAACTGGGCGTTAACGGACTATATTCCCCTTATATATTGTCATATAAAAATTACATACATAAATCAGTGGGCAAATTGTTTATAATTGTTTTACACTCATATATTTGTATTCTATCCACAACATCAAGATCTGTATTTGTATACCATTGATTATCAGCTTATTGATTCAGAGCATACATAATTTTCTGGCTAAATAATAGAACTTTTACAAAATAGTATTTATCTTTCTTCAGGAGAGCTTTCTCAGACAACAGTGAAAATCTGAATCTGGAAATTCGAGACCCCGTTTTCAGTCATTTTGGAGCCCCTCTTAAATTTTAGAGGGTAAACTTGTGCTTTCTGAGATTTTTCGATAATCAGCTTCTGCATACACATGCATAAAATTGCTGTCTTAAAGCATACAGATGCACACAAAATTATTAAAAATAAAATAAATAAACAAATAAATAATAAAGGAGATTTAAAGATGGGATTAACACGTTGAGCGCCACGCGAATTCAATAAAATCCATTAAAATTCCATAGTGATTCCTCCTGTAATAAATAAAAATTAAGCAAATTTTCAATAAATTTTCAATAATTACTTAAAACAGTGTAATATTTTTAGTTTTATATAATATTTTACTTTCAACCACCGATGGTTGACGCGGCTTTATATCATATTTGGCACTGTCAGCCACAGATGGCTGACATGGAGCTCAACGTGTTATTTTTTCATTGGTACTGCTTTTACTTTAGGGGTAAAACTTTCACTGCAATGTTTGAAGTTAACATGTTCTGTACACTCCTAAAGTTTCAAGATGATTCCTTCAGTACTTTAGATATATGACAAAATGTCTAGAATCTAGAATGGCTGACATGGCTCTCGACGTGTCAGCCGTCTAGCCTCCATATACGCCTAATAATATATGGTCGCCTTAATATACGCCTGATAATATATGGTCGCCTTAATATACGCCTGATAATATATGGTCACCTTAATATACAAAGGGTCTAAAAATATTTTTATTTTCTAAAATATTAAAAATAAATTTGTATATATGTAATGAACTAGGATACCTTGTGTCTGTACTTAAAGGAAGAATCAACCAGTTTATATATACACTCTGCCACAAAAAAATATATGCACCCAGAAGCAAATGAGCTACAATCACGAAACTTAACATGCGTGTAGTGTATGAAGAGATAAGCAAATGATTAAAAATTCAGAATAATAGATCGTTTTATTAAGAATTTAGGGCATGAAAAAAGTTACAAGTCAGTAAGTAGTAAAGCCACCTTTGGCAGCTATACAAGCCGAAACACGGCGTGGCATCGAATCAGTTAGGTCATCTATATCCCCCTGCGAAATATTATGCCTAAACCTTTGCAACTGAGTAGTTAATTCACCGGAATTCCAACATGGCTGCAGTTCCCTTCCTAGCACGTCCCTCCCATTGTGCTCTATTGGCGAGAGGTCTGATGACCTGGTAGGCCATGGGAGTACGTCATATCCTTGAAGACATTGTTGGGAGAGTAGAGCAGTATATGAACGAGCATTGTCTTGCTGATAAATGGCACCTGTGCGGCTTCATAGAATAGGCAGCACAACCGGCGTTAAAATGCTGTCCACGTAACTGCGAGCCATCATAGTGCCTTGAAAGACGACCTGAGGTGATCCTGTGTCCCAACAGATCGCTCCCCACACTGTTACACCTTGTGTAATAGCAGTATGCCGCTCGACAACAAATGCCAGATCAGACCGTTGGCCTGGCCGATTCCACAGGCGTGTTCGATGGTCATCAGCACTGAGACTGAATTGTAATTCACCACAGAAGATCACACGTTAAGTCGATCACACTCCAGCTTGCTTTGGGTCGACAAAAATCCAGTCGACACTGCTTATGATGTGGGGTGAGGGGTAGGCGTTTTTATGGACGTCGGCTGTTTATACCAGCGTCGGCCAGTCGTCTACGATTGGTTTCCCTTGATACTACTGGATGCCTAGAATGTGGTAAATGGCATTGAATCGAGGCTAATGACACTGTTGGTGCGGTTGGGTCGCTCTTATGATTGCACGATCCCCGTGTTCATTTGCGCTCCTGGGACGTCTTGACCCTCCACAATGGTTGATTCTCCCTTCCGTGACCCACTGCTACCAATCCCGAGCAACTACCATATCGCTCCGAACGAGGTGGCGGCTGATATGCCTGTACGACAAAACTGCTTCTCTGAGGCCTACTATACGGCCCCTTTCACTATCCGACAATTGTCGGTACTGCCGCTGGTTACGTCTCAGAGGCATCTCAAGTCACAATATCGTCCATCAAAGTCGACAGAGACGTTTCAATAGCTCTACGGCCTGAGGAATCATACTTTTAAACTCGCCCAGCTGCACAGTTCAGATGCGCATAACGTGCTTAGCCTTGTCTCATTGGCGTTGAAATTTTAATCATTTCCATATCTTTTACCAGACTGCGTTTGTACCGAGTTTCGTGAATGTGGTTCGATTTCTTCTGGGTGCATATATTTTTTTGTGACAGAGTGTATGTACAATATATATGTATATAAACAGTTTACACGAATTGCTGTTATTAATGAATGCGTAAGTTTTCCATCAGCTTTATGGTATGAGTAATTTTTTTGTTTGCCGCCACAAGACAAACACAATCTTTTTCATAGATGGCCAAATACCGCCCTAATATCGCTTGTTGGTCAGTAACTTGATGTCTGGACTGGCAAATAGAATGTTCCAAAGGTTAATTGTACGCATCTTGTGACATCAGTCACTTACAGTTCTCATTAATTAAACATTTTCTGTTATTAAAATTTGTTACTTTTAAAACTTTTGTGTTATAAAGTGTTTTAATATAAAAGATAACTTTCAGGGACGATTTTATAATTATTTTCGAGCCATCGAATTTTTAATGAAATTTTCTTTGATAAATTCTTAATTCTCTATTATTCTTATTATATATATAATATTCTTATTATTATTATGACGAGAGTGCTGACAATGCTAATGAAGGAGTTTGGAGTAACTGAAACCTCAGTCCCTAATTCTTAGAGATTCCCCAGAAATGCCCGCCTCGCCGGACCTTTATTGGAATATATATATTGAAAACATTTTCAAACATTGCAGAAGATGAAACCAAGTGCCAAATGAAGAACAAAAAGAACATAAAAAGGACGCCAGAGCAACAAAATCTCTCACGCAACAAATGAAAATGATGAGCGTCGTAGCTAGGCCACCACGCGACAAAGGGTTAATTGAAAAGAGAATTAATTGATATTTAAAGCATGGTAATATATATATATATATATATATATATATATAAAGAAAAAGTAACTATATACATACATATATATATTATATATAAAGAAAAATAAGAAGAAAGATAAAAAAAAAAAGAAAAATGAAAAGATAAAAAGCATGGATTATCGAAATAATGTTGTAGTTTTAATAAGAATAAAACACAGACGATAAGATTAATATTATTGTTGAGATTTGTTTTTCCTGCTATAATTATTACTCGTTTCATCCAGCCACGTAACTAATCTGTAAATGAAGAAATCCGCCTTCTTTACAAAAATTAAATAAATGTCGACATTAATGTTGATTAATTATTTTCAGTTTCTTAATAAAACTATCATCTATATTTTTGTTTTCATATCTATACAAATGGCAGGGGTCGTACTTTCCGCCTTTTTTCAGGCCACTCTTAAGAATGAGAAATTTTCTCCTTTATTAATACTACAATACTTATTTAACGATTTCTATCATAAAAATTTCTACATGAAATTACAGGCTGCAGAAAAGTCGAAAATTTCTCGTCCATGGAAATTTCCTGAAAAACGGCGGGTAGTACGAACCCTAGAATGGCATGGTTCCCTCTTCATTTCTTTCAAAACTACATATATCTAAATTTTTTCCACATTTTTAAAATTATTTGTTTTTGTTATAAAATTTACAGGTATTTACACTATCTACGAATATGTGTTTGGACACTTTCGAATTTAGACGTTTTCCCAAATATCTAGAAAAGTTCTTTAGGAATCATCGTGAAACTTTGGTAGTGTAAAGAACATGTTATGCCTCATATATTTCAGCAGAAGTTGTGTCCTGAAGAGAAAAATGGAGATACTTATATAACTACAATACTTATTTAACAATTTCTATCATAAAAATTTCTACATGAAATTACAGGCTACAGAAGAGTCGAAAATTTCTCGTCCACGAAAATTTTCTGAAAAAACGGCGAGCAGTACGAACGATCCCTAGAATGTCATACTTTCCTCTTCATTACTTTCTAAACTACATATATCTAAATTTTTTCCACATTTTTCGAATTATTTGCTTTTGCTATAAAATTTATAGGTACTTATACTATCTACGAATAAGTGTTTGGTCACTTTCGAATTTAGACGTTTCCCCAAATATCTAGACAAATTCTTTAGGAATCATCTTGAAACTTTGGTAGTGTAAAGAACATGTTCTACCTCACACATTTCAGCAAAAGTTGTGTCCTGAAGAGGAAAGTAAAAATTAAACAAAAAACAAAATATTTTGGATCACCCTGTATAAAGTAATGCTTTAAATGTATTTTGGTTGTAGCATTGTGATTATGAGGATTTTTCTCATTATCTGCATAAATTTTTATGAGGCTACCACATAGATTCATGGAGATATAACTTTTTTTTTTTAAAGTCCCCTTTTTTATTTATAACACGTAGGGTATTTGGCCCAGTGCAAAGTCGGTTTTAGGAAATTTGACATACTACATTACACACAGCATACTCTGCAATGAGAATGCAAAAATGCTAAATATTTTACAAAATATGAGCATTTATACTAAATGATTTTTTAACTATGCAGGCGATAGCTTTTTAAAAATTTCATTTTCTTAATTCTATAGCCAAAAATATTGAGGAACTTATATGAAAAGTCCAATCAAATATCGTGTAAATTCAAACAGTTAAGAGAGACATAATGAACAGAATTTCAGCTCTTCTTTAAAAAAGGAAGATGATAGGCGGTTTTATCAATATTTATTTATAATCAGCAAACACTGTATTGCCATTGGGCATTAATTCAATCAAAATAAAAATGTAAGTAAAACCCCTTGTAGTTTAGTTTTTATTTTTAGAGAACTGAATTTTTGTACATTCTATCTCATAAATTTTTGAATTTACACGATGTTTGTTTGGGGTTTTCACATAAGGTGCTCAAAACTTTTGGCTTTTAAATTACGCAAATGAAATTTTTAAAAAGCTAGCACGTGCGTAGTTAAAAATATTTAGCACAAATGCTCATATGCCGTAAGATATTTAACATTTTTGTATTCTGATTACAGTATGCTGTATCTAATGTAATATGTCAAATTTCCTAAAATAGCTTTGCACCGGGCCGAATACCTTACGTGTTATAATTAAAAAAGTGGATTGTTTTTCTGCAATTTTTTAAAGAAACCGTTATATCTCCATGAAACTAGGTGGTAGCAACATAAAATTTCGTACAGATAATGAGAAAGATCCTCATAATCATATACTACAGACAAAACGTATTTAAAGCATTACTTTGTACAGGGTGATCCGAAATATTTTAGCTTTTGTTTAATTTTTTACTGGTCTCTTTTTCTTTTTTAGGACACAACGTTTGAGGAAATATATGAGGTAGAACATGTTCTTTACACTACGAAAGTTTCAAGATGATTCATGAACAACTTTTCTCTGTATTTGACAAAACGTCTAAATTCGAAAGTGTTCAAATACTTATTGGTAGATAGTCTTTTAATTATGCAGATATATATATATAGCTATTAAAAAAATACCTGAGAAAATTTTACACATTTTATAATTTATTTATTAAAAAAAAAAAAAAAAAAAAAAATCATTTTTTAAAGATACTTTTATTTCTAGTTTAAAATTCTTTTATTTCTCAGTAAATGGGTTTCTACCTTTCTCAAATATACTTACTTACCTTTCTGCTATCTGAATTGTTCCCATTTGAATGTAATTTGTGAAAAAAAGTTTGTCTCGGTTATTCTAGGTCAAATAACATTGAAAATTACAGCCGTGACGTCAACCGGGAAATGTCAAAGTAAATATGAGTCAATGCACTCGTTTACTGTTTCTTCTAAGAAGTAAAATGAAAAGCTGTAGACTTTTCTAGATTATACGAGTATTATTTAAGAAAAAAAAAAAAAAATAAAATAAAAAGAAAGAAAGTTCAAATGGATTTATCACAAAAGTGAATAAATTTCATAAGTTACTTTTAGAATAACTTCTCTTTAAAATAATTTTTCACTAAATAATAATTCTGATATATATATAATGTATAAAATGTTACATGTATGCAGTTGGACTCAATTTAATAATATCGGTAAATTCAGCAAAAAAAGTTCGTTATATAGAAAATTCTGTAAATGAAAATTCATGTTTTTTTATAATACAAGTTTATTTAGTTTTTTAGTTAGTTTAGTAGGTTTTTATAGTTTTAAATAAAATATTATATTGCAGTTCCTTAGTTTCGCAACACACTATTGGTACAGGGAACTCAGGTATTCGTAAAAATATTTGACTTTTTTTTTTTTTTTTTTATGTTTTTCTACGTTTTTAGATGTGGGGAATCCGAAAAAACACATAATTGATGCGGTGTGCATCAGTATGTTAGCTGTGATGTACGACGGTAGGAGGGAGGTGGGGGCGCACTCCGTGTCTTTGGTCCTGAGGGGACCAAAGAAGAATCTTAAATTTTAAGTACATGTGTTTGGTGAATTTATCGTGTTGTTATTTTGTCCTGAAATATTCGCTGCTATTTTACTTTAAGCCAAAAGCTATTATGTCTAAAAATTGACCGTAGAGCGACAGTACAAAAATCAAAAACCCATTTATGCAAGGTCTGAATAAAGTAAGGCAGACAGTAGGGCCAATGACCCTAGCTTCCATGTTAGGTTGGGCTTCCGAATCAATCTTAGTTACCCGGTCGGTAGAGTGCCGAGCTCCAAATTGGAAGATTGCGGGTTCGATACTCGCGCCGGCCAAAGACCGTCGTGTTTACTAATTGTGGCTGGTGCACGTAAAATCAGTCGTGACCGCAATGTTCTCCAAGTACCCATCCAAATTATACCTCTGAGGGGTATCCGAAGCGAGGAAGCCCTCCTCTTCGTGGAGGATCAAAATTGTGATGGCATGTTTCCGGATAATCCTTAATGATGCGTCCCAGACCATCGCCAATTATCCATAGCTCAATACTAGTGCGACGCTAAATCCAACTAACCAACTAACCTAATTAATTTTAAAACTGAATTTAATACAATTTTGTGGTTATAAGTTTAAGTGGAGAAAAAAGGGGCCTCCTGATAGGAGGTATAGGGGGACTCAATAAGGCAACCTTCAGTTAGGGTTCCCCAGTGAGACTTTCGCCCCGGACCTCGAGTTTTATGTCTTCTACTGTAGGTTAGTCAGTTTGTTAGTTCATTAATTAATTAGTTCATTAATTAGTTTGTTAATCTGAGTAGACAATATCTTAAAAATTACTGATCGCAAAGTGGTCGAAGCAGTTTTAAAATATCACTTATGGTACTAGTAAAAACCCTATTTGTTTCTAACATTCTAATTTGAAAACTTCATTAGTTATTCGAAATTCATGTTTTTTTTTTTTTTTTTTTTTTTTTAACATAGGAAAATAGAGCGAAATTTCGCATAAACGTGCATTATGAGAATTATTTTTATCGTAACAATGGCGAATCAGTTTCAAAATATCATTTATGATACTTGCATGAACATAATTAACTATGAACATTCTAGTTTGAAATACTTCGTAAGTTATTCGAAATTTAACCCTCTGTACCATACTGTAGACTGTAGGCAACATACCGTTCGATCGTGGTTCAAATTCAAAGAATCGGTTCTACAACGTAATCACGCACTGTAGTCTGTCGTATACACTCACAGTTAGAGAATCTAGTATCTAGAAACACAACTGGATGGCGCCGTATGTCGTAAGTTGAAGTTCATTACTCGACAGTGGGTAACTAACGACAAGTGCGGACCGGCTCTGATTCAAAAAATAATAAAAAATAGTTTTTCGTGTGTTTTGTGTTTTATATTGAAACAGTGAAGAGGTAAGTGTTTCAAATTCATTGTATAATATTGATTTTGACCCAATTTCACGTATTTTATAGGATTTTATGCTAAAAAGTGTTTGTTGCCTGTAGGTGTTTTTGTTTGTTTTTTCGAAATTTATGAGGAATAAAAAAAAAAACCTGAAACACGTGTATTTTATTTTTTTCCAATTATTACGAAACAAATAAACACAAAAATATTGAAGGTCATGAGTTACAGAGGGTTAAGACTTTTCTTAACATGAAAATGAGTCAAAATATCGCATAAACACTTATTAAGAGAAATATTGTAATGGTTAGTATGGGATTAGATGAAAAATAAAATATTAAATTAACAATTATAAAATTTATCAACAGTTTAGAATAAAATACCGGATTTAAGGTAGCCTACTAGGTGAGACATTTCAATCAGCAACCATGCTATGTTATCTGATGATTTTATTTCTCTTAATATTATTATAGTACGTCCTATAGTAAAAATGCATTAGAACACATATAATATATATATGTATATATATCTGATCATGAACTCGATAGAATTCCTCTATGCCAACAACATTTTAGTAAAATGTATTTGTTACAATTATTCTATTTTTTTTTTTTTTTTTCGTTTAATAGAATTAAAAAAAAAAAAAAAAAAAAAAAAAAACTTTAAAAACACGTAAAGTTTAAAAGCATTTTCTTTCTATAAATGTCAAAATTAAAAAGTTACATTCTAGGATAAAAGATTCTTTGTGAAAATTACAACAACCAAAGATTTTCGCCTTTACATAATGACATCTTAAATTGAAGATGCCAGTAAATAATGGTTGGTTGGTTGGTTTGTCACTTAAGCCCGATTGACAACACGGGAGCCCTAGGCCTATAGATGGAATGCCCTCTGTGAGGGTCTTTCTAAGGGATCCTAGCCCATATATACGCGAGATTCGGATCAACCCACGGAAAACTCCGCACGGATAGGTCGATAAGCGCGACGGGTATCGAGCCCGGCACTTCCCATATAACAGCTTTGAGCGCAGAACCGCTCAGCAGTTGGTGGGGTGTCATTAAATGTAAGAACAAACAATTTGAGTAAAATTTAAGAAAATAAAACGGAAAAAAATTGAAGAATTAAAATAATGATAATAATAATAATAATTTAACATAGTCAAATTCAACAATCGAAAAAAGTTTTAGATGAAGTGCACCTCTGTCTGGTACAAGATACACCTCTACGAACCTTGTAGCACTGCGATAAGTGGCCTGAGCTCCAGCTCGCGCACGCACACACACACATACATATCTCTTTATCTATATAGAAAGAAACTAGTATGTTGTGGACACCACAAGACTTTCTTCTATATTTTCCTGTACAAATTCGCTCAGTAACAATTAAGAGAAAAAAAATACGATTTTTTTTCTAAGTTTATTTTCGTTAAAAGTAAAAAAAATCGGTATCACATATTTATAGTTCAACCCTTCGTTTTAAAGGTATTGACGAGACCTTTCGAAAGATACCCATTTTGAAAATGTACCCCCCCCCCTTGGGCGGTATTTCCCCCCAGGAAGGGAAGCGATGCCCCCACATGCACAAAATTTTTCTCATAATTAACTACTACTATTATTAATAATTCATATTAATTTTACAATCACAGGTTATGAATAACTCTCATTATGTACATTTATACGAAATTTTGTCCTATACTGCCATGTTAAAAATTTAGAAAAAGTACGATCACAGCGCCACCTATTGAGCGATTGATCCCCATATCTAATCAGCACTAGTTTATGTCAGGGGCCAACTAAATACCAAGTTTGGTTAAATTTCGTTAAAAAAGAAAAATGCGATTTTTTTTCCAAGAGTTTTTTCGGAAAAAGTAAAAAAAAAAAAAATCGATAACTTTGTTTTAAATTTTCACAGATTTATAGTTCAACCATTTGTTTTAAAGGTATTGACGAGACCTTTCGAAAGGTACCCATCTTGAAAATTTACTCCCCTCGAGGGGGGGACTTCCCCCAAGGTGTGGGGGGTGGGGGTGGCGAGGCTCCTACACATACAAATTTTTTTTCCCAGTTGACTATCTCTATTATAAATAATTCTTGTAAATTTCATAATGATTACTAAAAAATAATTCTCTTTATGCACATTTATGCAAAATTTTGTCATATATCACCATGTTAAAAATTTAGAAAAAGCGGAATGGCAACGCCACCTGCAAGACAATTTTTACCAAAAGTTGATAGGCACTAATTTATGTCAAGGTGCAACTACATACCAATTTGTATGAAGTTCTGTGCAGTAGTTCCTGAGATACATACAGTTACCACAAAATTTTGTCTCACACACACACAGACATTTTCTAAAAATGGTCAAATCGTGTTCTACAGCTCTCAAAATGTGTAAATCCATCAAAATCCCGAGGTCGAAAATTTTTACGAATCCAATAGTTTCTTCTATTGAATATAGAAGAAAGTAAAATTATAAAGCTTAATAACATTGTTTTAAACCTGAGAATAATTACAATTTCAAGCTAACATATCACTTTATGTTAAACTCAAGGTGTTGTTTTCCAATTAAAATTCAAACAATTGCATTCAGTCTGGTGAAATATCAAATATTTTAAAAAACAATTATTACCAGCATTAAGGGCTTGTTTCGTAATATCTAAAATACTATGTGATATCAGTGAACCATTATTTCAGATGTAGGATTTATTTGTGACCTAATCCACTTTTTATCCTTTTTTTACTGTAAAAGTTATGAACCTACAACATGGACATGTAGAGATTAAAGATATTCTTTTAGAAAAAGGCTTTTATACCGTGTCATTCTTGACATAATTTGAATCAAATAAACAAGACATAATTTTCCTTGTGCCACATTCGCAGATTTTAAAGTAATTTTTCTCGTTTTTAAATTTGCTTTTTAAAGGCCTTGAGAGTTTTAGGTTATATATAATGCGAGTGTGTGTTGTTATACAGAAGTTATTTCAAAAATGTATTTATTCTGTGTTTGAACTTTTTCGCTTGGCGTAATATAATTTTCATCAGAGTTTTGAGTACTAACACAGTGAAATATTATGTATGTTGTTAAGTACATCTGAAACTATTGAAAAGGGAGTATTTATGAAAACATTATGTTTTATGTTTTATTTGTTTTGATTAAATTATCAACTGGATTTCACAGGCTGTCTCAAGGTAAGTCATTCAGATCAATTTTACTTCAAATACTTTTATACATATATAGAATTCAATTTAAGCACAAGAAAAACATGACGGGAAGAAATTCTAATAATTTACTTTACTTTACTTTAATAAACAATAATTTAAATGAAAATAAAGAATACTATTTACAGGGTATTATATTTACATATGGATAGTGGGATCAATGATTAAAACAAACATTTGAACGTCATTAGTTCACTAATTTAACTGTTCATCTTTAATTTTGGATTCAATCGTACGCTCAGCAGTGATGCCAGATGGTCGAAAATTATTTCCCCAAACAGGTCTTAAAATTTCCCCAAATCAGGGTTTTTTTTCCAGAAAAATCCCCATCTTGATTTCTACTAAAAAGGGAAAATAAAAATTTTTTCAAAAAAAAAAAAAAAAAAAATATATATATATATATCAAGCAGATTTTTTTTATTTGAGCTCAGGTTTTTCCCCAAATGAAGGCAATTTTTGAAAAAAATCTCCAAATAACAATAAAGCTATTGAAAGTCTCTAGTCGTAGGGATAAATCATTACGTTGCCAACATTGACAGAAAGTTGAAGAACTCCCCAGATTTGTCCCCAAAAATTTTAGAATTCCCCAAAAAAGTCCCCACAAACATTTGGTCCCAAAAATTGTTTCCAGAAGCCTCAAAAATCCACAAAATGGGGACAAAATCCTCAATCTGGCATCACTGACGCTCAGTTTACGCCTTTTTTCTATCGCCGCCAACATCCTTCTCTCCCGCTTTTCTTCAATGCCAGATGCTTGTCTGTTTTCTTTCGTCTCGGGTTGAGCTGCATTCCGTCAGCTTCTCCTCAGTACTGTTGTGTCATCTAGCCACTGTGAGGCTGGAGGGCAAGAGAGATGGTGCTGCACTTATTAGGGATGTTTTGCACTCTTCGCGTCCCACGTGGACTATCTCTTACCCATGCAGCAGACCTTGGGTGCAGCTGACGTCACTATTCATCAGAAATCACGAAAACACGTCTAAAAATTTAAAAAGCAAACAGCAGTAACCCATTCACAGAGAACAACAATCATGAAAACAAAATTTAAACACTGCCATCAAAATATTTTTGTCGTCACTAAAATCATTTTTGCAGTGCGAATACCGTCGTTTTAGACTATTGCCACACCATTGCACCTGGATCCTTTTTCCTTTCTTTTCTTTTTTTTTAATACGACTTAATGTTCCACAGCAAAATCATAACAATTCGCAAATATTAATGTTTACACATAATATTAAAATAAGAAGCGGAATAATATTTATTTTAAACACATATGCAGTGTTTACTCGCGTAATAGTCGTACTTTGTTTTGCAAACTTTTTATTGTAAATGTCCAGCTGCGTCTATTATGCGTAGAAATCTATTACACAATATTATACATTCTAATGCTAAAACATTACTGGTGTATAAAAACATAATAAAATTAGTTACTTAGCAAATGTTTTCAGTTTATGTACTGTTTTTGAAATAGTCTTTTCATCAGTTGCACCCACAAAGAAAGAGGCACTTTCATGATTTTTATTTTACGCGGGGAAATTATTTGAACGATTTTATCTGCTTCAAAACCGACATGCGATTATTATGTGAGGGCGACTATTGCTCGAGTAATCACGGTATATAATTTTATCTTGTACAAACAAAAAATTTTATGTTTCATTAGGTCAAGGTTCTATATACTCGTCGCAGGTATTTGCACGAACTGAACTTTCGGTAAATTCGAATTTTTTTAGCATCGTAAATGTCAACAATATTATCTGACTTCAATTCAGTTAGAGTTTTTCGTCTTAAATTACGAGTTTGGCTATTTTCTTGTTGGACCTTTAATATTCGTTTTTTGGCCTTTTTTCTAACTTTTTTTTTTCTCTTAGTTTTTCAAAAATTGGATCTTATTTTCTCCCATAAGGAGGTCTAAATTCTTGTTTTTTAACACTTCAACAGAATGTTGCAGTCATTCAGTCTTTTGTACAATCAATTCTAAGTTAGTCAATTTCTGGTTCATCGAGGAGATAGTTGATTCGAATTGCTGATTTTTCTTCTTTTCTGTTTCTAATTTTTCCAACAATTTTTCATACTCCATTTTCGATTCTTGTTTTTCTTTATCCAATTTAACAATAATTTTCAACATTAGGTCAACTTCAAAATTTCAGTTTCATAACTTCTTTTCCTTTCCGACTGTGAATCTCCACTGGAGGACTTCATGACAATATCGGGATTTCGTCTCTTCTTCAAAGTAGTCAGATAAGCTTCGGAATTTCTATCACGTGGCTTCTTTTGTTTTTCATCTGTGACTAAATCGTCACTAGCGAACTTCATGAAAATATCAGGTAATTCTGTATCGTTAACTCTTCCGTCAGGGCTTCTTCAATTTATTTTCTTTTTCCGATGCATGTTCAGAAACATCACATGGCAGGGAATCGAACTGGTCAACCGGACGATCATCTACAGTAATTTCCTCATGATCGGCTGACTCATTATTTGCAAAAATAAATTCATGTTCATATTTCGTCTTAACCGGTGGTAAAGATTGTGGTGCAGAAATTATAGGTATTTCGTCAGTCAATTTGTTTTTCATCTTAACATCAACAGTTTACTTATTTATTTTTTTTTAATTGGGAGTGCAATTTGGGATTGGTGAACACAATTCTGAGCGTATGTTTTTATCATTAAAGTGGCTCAAATCATTATCAGGATTCTCAGTTACATTAACCAAATTAATTAAGAAATTTTCTGAAACATTTTTATTTTTTGTAAGTGATACACAGACAGACGATATGATTAAAACTCCTTGATGAATAACGTCAGTATCAATAATCAAATCAAAATTATTTAAAGCATCATTTACAACAAAAATATCAGTGTTGTATACACAGTTATTAAAGTTTATTAAATTTGAAAAACCAAAACATGACTCTAAAACTAAATCTGTTAAAAGTCTGTTGTTTTAATGACGGCCAATTTAATCATAAAAATGCAGACTGTAAATTTAAAAATAGAAGCCCCCTTTGTTTTACTTACTTGGAGTACGGGCACAAGTCCTTCGAATGTCTGAAACCAAAACAGGAAAATCACCCCATACCACGCAAGTTAATATATGTTCTCAGAATTTAAACAGTAAAGAAGTGTACATTAATGATATATCTATTAATTCATTGATCGATAGGGTTCTCAAAAGATTCTTATCAGAAATAGTGTTTACAGGAAATTAAGTAAAAGTGTAATTTTAGAAAAAAAAAAAAAAAAAAAAAAAAACTAATGTTTCATTATCTGGAATGGGGAAAATGTCCATAAGATCATTGGGTTATTTTTGACCTTTTTACATATTTTATGGTCTGGGAATTCCAAAAAATCCAAAACTGTATTTCCGCAGCTTAGTCATTTTATTAGCTAGTAGGTTAATTAATTAGTTAATCTGGCAGTCTGTATGCACAATAGCCCGAGCACAAATTTTCGTAAAGAAGTCGGACCAGCTTCTAAATATCATTTATAGGAACCCTATTGTTTTTCAACATTCTAATTAAAAAACTTATGATTTTTTAAACAATGGAGAATAGGGTAAAATTTCGCTTAAAGAAGCGTTATAAGGAGTATTCCATTCTAACCATATCAGACCAGATTTTAAATATTAGTTATGATGCTGACATAAACACCATTAAAACAATGAAGGTTCTACTTTAAAATTGTCATAAGATATTTGAAATTTACGAATTTCTTAAAACGACAGAATAGCAAAAAATTTCGTATGAAGTCCATTATGAGGAATATTTTCAATGCATACATGGCAGAATACTTTAAAAATATAATTTACTAGCAAACCCGTGCGAAATTTTCGCAATTTCTTTATTTCTTTATTTACCTTTAAAATTATAAACTTATAAGTCTTATACCAATTGCATCATCATTTAAATTTTAATTAATCAGAAGCCGATTTATCATTAGATTTTGTGGGATCAAACACTAATTATAGTTAAACCAAATCATTCAAAGGAAAGTTTCAAAATAATATTCATGTTTGATCCAGTTTTTATACTTTCTCAGGCAGGGCAGCTTTTTAGTATAGGACCCCTATGGCGACTTTTAATTTTTCGCCGTCGAGTTGGCGATGCCTTTTAATTAATTTCATTTTATTATTGCATTTTTTAGTCAATAAATGACAAAAGTTAATATTTTGATTATACATTTTATTATTGCATTTTTTAGTCAATAAATGACAAAAGTTAATATTTTGATTATACATTTTATTATTGCATTTTTTAGTCAATAAATGACAAAAGTTAATATTTTGATTATACATTTTATTATTGCATTTTTTAGTCAATAAATGACAAAAGTTAATATTTTGTTTATATCTTTAAAGTACTGCTAAATTTAAAATGACGTATGCAAAGGTCATGAAAATTTTTCTATAAAATGATCTCATCGGACAAATGTCGTCACTTTTTGTTTTAATTAGATCTTAAATCCCTGAACTGAGTCAGTCCGCGTGCTTAAATACTGCTTATGCATTATTTTTTATCCTCACGTATTTTATTATGTCAGTCTCGTATCGTTTCTACAAAAAATAATCGTAATTGGTCCACGTTAGAGAAATATTATATAGATGGCATGAACACCATTGACTATGAATATTCTAATTAATATTTCTAATTCGAACTCTTCATTAATTATTCGAAATTTAAAATTTTCTTTACATGGGAAAATAGCTCAATATTTCACATGAACCTGCATTATAGGGATCATTGCATTGAAAATAGTATGGAATTGCATAAAAACTAAAATACAAAAGTAACGCTAGTAAAATTAGTCAGCAAATCAGGTAAAGGTAATTGTATCGAATCGGATGGAGATAGCCAACAAGACGAGGCATTGCAATCTCGATCGTGTTCAGTGGTCTCCAAATAAATTTTTCTTAACGTATCTAAATTATCCCCTACCGTAAAAATTTTGGTGAACAAGTGTATAATGGGAAACTGAGCAGAGTCCACCTGTGTCAACTAGTTTTATTAATTATCATTATAAGTAAAAAAAATATATGTATTACAACTATATTTTCTCCCTTTTTAAGGGTTAAGAGTTTTTCGCTTTTTTTGCCACCACAATTATTATACAATAATGTATATATCCTGTTTAATTATAAAATATTGCCTAAAAATACGATAAAGTTTTCTGTAGAGCAACACGGGTGTAAAAAAAAAAAAAAAAAAAAAAAAAAAATCTTTGCTTTTTTAGTTCACTATTTTCAGACATTACTTTAAATTTAGGATGAACGATAGTAATTTTTAATATTATCAGACTCTTTTCTTACAAGACACCTATTAGAATAAAACTAAAATAAAAATAAATTTATTAAATGATCAAATATATAAAGTCATATACAAATTCATAATACAGTCGAACCTATTTAACGTGAATTACTTTTAACATGAACTGTTTCCACAATCCCCGTCAAAATGAAGATTAGTTTAGTTATATGAAGATTAGTTACTGATAACATGAACACATTTTTTATCCCTCTTGAGATTCACGTTAACGAGGCTTAACTGTAATATAAAAACTCTTTACGTAACGCTCCACAAAAATAAAGAATAATAAATCTACGTTTCTGCTAGTTTATTCACTTGAAGTGTCAGTGCTTAGTAATTTCATTTTTATTAGACTTTGAAAGTTGAATACACACTTTTATTGATTTATGTCATTGTTAAACTGGCGCTGAAAAAGCTATTATTGAAATCCAAAAGCTGTTTCCTGTCTACGTTGTTTTGTTCTTCAGAAATCTTTCTTTTACATCTATTATTCTATGATATATTAGTGTGTCTACAAATTTCTGATTGGTTTGCAATACTTCTTTTTTTTTTTCCCCGGAAGTAAAAGCTAATCTATAAAAATCGAATTAAAAGAACAATTTCTACATTTTTAAGAAAAGATGTTGTTAAAGAAAGGGGAAAAAAAAAAAAAAAAAAAAAAAAAAAAAAAAATCAGAAAAATATTATAATAATCTCCATATTTAATATTAAATAGAAAAATGCAATTCCTATAATTTTTTTTCTTTTTAAGTAAAATAATATTTTATCATTCTGTCTAGACATACGAAAAAACGTAATAGCTTATAGTCGAGTTCCGATTGTTATTGTATACGTTAATATGAAATTTATAAAATTATATCTGAACTGTACATGTTTATTAGATGATGAATCGAAATTCGAAAAAAAAAAAAAAAAAAAAAAAAGAAAGAAAGAAAGATAGAAAGAACTGTAAAATTTTAATTTTAGAGAAATTTTCTTGAAAATTTTTATAACTTAGTTCAGAAACATCACAAAATCAAAAAAAAAAAAAAAAAAAAAAAAGAAACTTTGCTAGTCGTTTCGATTTCTTTAAATATTTCAGACGATTTACGTGAAATTTTTTTGTTATAGTCACTGAATCAATTGCTAAAAATTCATTAAATAATAACATTGAAAATTTATTTACATGGATATTTGTGATGTCTTATGTCTACAAAATATTGTGCATTTTTTTCTGTAATATGGATCAATACAAAAAACCCTTAACGGGTTAAAAGTTTGTGACGCAGCTATTTTATGGCTAAAAGAAATTGAAATATGGGTCTTAAAAATAATGATATAAAATTTTGAGTGACGCTTTGCTTCTAATTAAAAAATATATAGATTTTCTTTTATATTTGATCATTTTCTTTTTTCTTCTATTTATATTTACAGTGCAAACTGCAAACATAATATTTTCAACTTCAACATAAACAGATATATAAAATGAACTCACTGATGCTTTTTCATTTGCATCTCAACTTCAAAATAAGGGTTTTAAAAGGAATGATATCAAAATTCCAGTGACGCCTTGGTGTTGCTTTAAAAGATTTATTTTTAGATTCCATTACAATTACTTTTGTTTTGTCTAATAAAGTATATTTACACATTGAAAGAATGTTTTTAATTTTCAAATGTACTGTCAAAAGGTCACATTTTCACTGAGTTTACATTATAAATCGAAATTATTTATTTAATAAATTAATTTGTCTTTTGCGTCATGCTATCCAAACTGTAAGTAAAATTTCTGCAAATGTTTTTTTTTTTTTTTTTCCATCACACAATCTCTTCCACACATTTTCATTTAGTTAGATACTATGATACAAAGTAACATTTACATAAATTTCCCTTACAGTTTGGATAGCGTGACGCAAAAGACAAATTAATTTATTGAAATAAATAATTTCAATTTATAATGTAAACTCAGTTAAAATGTGACCATTTGACAGTACATTTTAAAATTAAAAGCATTGTTTCAATGTGTAAATATACTTTATTAGACAAAACAAAAGTAATTGTAATGGAATCTAAAAGTAAATCTTTTAAAGCAACACCAAGGCGTCACTGGAATTTTGATATCATTCCTTTATTTTGAAGTTGAGATGTAAATGAAAAAGCATCAGTGAGTTCATTTTATATATTTGTTTATGTTGAAGTTGAAAATATTATGTTTGCAGTTTGCACTGTAAATATAAATAGAAGAAAAAAGAAAATGATCAAATAAAAAAGAAAATCTATATATATTTTAATTAGAAGCAAAGCGTCACTCAAAATTTTATATCATTATTTTTAAGACCCATATTTCAATTTCTTTTAGCCATAAAGTAGCTGCGTCACAAACTTTTAACCCGTTAAGGGTTTTTTGTATTGATATCATTACTTTTTAAGGGTTATTGATTAATTAATCAAAAGATCAAAACAAGTCTTTCTGGCTTGGGTACATGATACTTTGGTCCCGCTAATTTTTTGCTATCTTTCAAATATATGAGTTTTTTTAGTATGATAGCATATTTATTGATTGGTATTACATCATATTCAACTTTTGTTGAAAATGATGTAACAATAGGACACATGGAACAGAAAATTTATTATTTCGGATCGAAGTTTGAATGATAAAGTGTATCAGTTATCACCGAAGATCTAAGCCTTGTTAATTTATCTAAGTTCCCAAAATTTCAGTTTAGATAAAATACAAGGTTTTCTCGAAGATGAGTACGAACCGGTATCGTCACCTCACTTGCAAATTATATACAGTCGGCAGCAAAAATATCGGAGCGCTAGCAAAAATTCCTATATAAAAAAAGAACACTTATTACTGCTTTGTTAAATAAATCCAAGTCGAATCATGTTCTTAGACTGACGAAGAACAGGATTAGACAAGGATTTATTTAACAATACTGTATTAAGTGTACTTTTTTTATATAGGAATTTTTGCTAGTGCTCGGATACTTTTGCTGCTGACTGTAAATAGATTTCATAGTATTTTGTTGAATTGATATTATTTTGAAAATATGAAGTTTAATTTCAAGTTATATATAATCGTTTCATTATATTTCAAGATACATTTAATTTCAAGAATTATAACATTATTAATAAATAAGTAATGTTATGATTTTAACATTGTAAGCTTATTAAATAGCAGATGCTTTTATGAACTTAATAATCATTTAACAGTTATTAACTTATATTACGCCCATATATTTTATATCATAAAAGAATACTTTTTAAGAGCAACGAGATCTAAATATTAAATGTATGTATCGTTTCAGGTGACATATATGTCTAGGATTTGAAACTTTAACGAAGAATTGCCTTTAAAATGTCATCTAAAGAAGAAGAAAAGAAAGATATAGCGCTTTACAACATTTTCCCCGAAAAAATATCCCAAAGCACAACAGCTCTTACAGAGAGTAAGGATTCCAAAGAACCAAAATCCATTGGCGATGACGATCCAGAAACATCATGTGGATTTGGATCTTGGAGACCGCGCTGGCTTCAAAAAGCTGCGGATCCAAAACTTTTTTTGTTTTTTTATTCATTGGTTGGTATTACTCAAGGAGCCGGATTCACGTATTTTGTGGGATGCTTTTCTACCATGGAGAAACGTTATGCGTACGATACCAAAAAGAGTGGTTTGATAATGATAGCTGATGAAGTTGCTCCTATATTATTTGGGGTATTTGTTGGTTATTTTGGCGGGTTGACCCACAGACCAAAACTTTTAACATTTGGAATGCTTATAGGTTCTTTAGCGAGTTTTGTCTTTGCTATGCCATATTTTATATATGGTTCGATTCGCTTAGATAAAAGCTTCCAGCAGCCTGCGACTAGACTATCTGGTGTAAATGCTCAAATTTGTGACAAAGACTTCAATGGATTAGAAACACAGTGTAGGACATTGGATTCAGCACCAGTTGTAACATTTTTCTTCCTCGGTAATTTTCTGAAAGGTGTGTCTGGTGTTATTTACTACTCTATAGGAACACCGTATGTGGATGATAGCATAGAGAAAAAGAATAGTCCAACGTATTTAAGTGAGTATTATAATTTTTTGATTATCCAGTTTGTTAACTCTTTGATGCACAGATTTTTGTTTTACTCACAAACACAATATTTATATTTACAATGTAAAGAATCCATGAAAACTGAAAACTTTAATTCTTAAAATATAGTATATAATATTTAATATAATTTTTAAATAGAAGTATTTGAAGTGCAATTACAGTTAGTAGCAAAAATGTAAAGCTTAAATATGCAGTAAATTTTTCGAACCACTATGCAGTAAAGAATTAAGGAATATAATTTAATATTTTCATCTACCAAATTTCCTAGATTTAAAAGATACATTTTGAAACTTTTTAACCCTGTGTAACACAAGGTAAGTATACTCCTTTAATATATATTGTCCTCAGAAATTACAATCAAGGTTAGAAGAAAGGAAATTATTTTTTTGCCACTTAATTTTTAAATGAAATTTTTTTTTTAAAAGTTTCGGGAGGAATCTTATGTAAGTTATACATAAAAAAATGAGGAAGGCCATATTCGGTATCCTGAGTCAATATCATATGGAAATATTACTGGAAACGTTTTATTGAGATAGCAAAAATGGTTCGTGTTCAAGAACATGCAAAAATGTTCAAATGCATCACGTCTATGGGCGAAATTTGTCAATGTTACATTTTAATAATTTCAGACAGTGCTGAACAAATTTACATATAAATACTAGTTTTATGCACACACTTATTTCACATAGAATGTAATATGAAATTCATATATCGTGCGCTTACAGCGGCACAAAAAAGAATTCGGACATTTTAGAGCTATAGATTAAAATTACTTGAAATGCAATTAACATTGTATTATGCATTTTTCATACTGATCTAAATTTAAGTACTGTATAATGTGGATAAAATTCATTGTGCATATTTAGGGCTGCTCAAGAGAGTAACCAAGAAAGAGCTATAAGGGCTTGTGAAGTCGTTACTTCATATATATGAGTTTTAGTTACGGCTTTAATTAAATGCAATAATTAATTACTATATTTTCAATAAATTAAATGGCTAATAAAAATATCTAACGAATTTCTAAATTACTTTTTATATTTATTCCCATTTGTCTCTCTATATAAATATCTTAATTCTAATAATATTTTATCTGTTAAGCTATTAAATAAATCTTCTGAGAACAAAAACATATTCTTTAAAATTAATAATTTATTTCGGCTAGTCATATGTTTATATGACAGCTCTCAGAATTATAATCTCTCCTAAATCATTTAATAAATAAAATATAAAAAAATATTATTTTCATTTATAAACCGTTGTATACATAATTACATTTTCATTCTTTTAAAATTGCGCAAGTCCACTTTGTTATAAATAAATTAGGCTATAATTTCCGTTGTAATATCATTAAAGGGTAATTTATATTTTTTTAATGACAGGATGTGCAATAAATCGCAGACTTTATGTCTCTCTTACTCAACGGTTTCCTGGCGATAAAATTTGGCATAGATGATTGGCGTTAATTCTTTAACGGACTTGCTAAATTCAAAATATTTATATTAATTTGATCTAGAAACAATGGATTATCTTTGGCTGTAAAATTTGGCGCTATTCCCAAAATCTTGGCGTAATTCAGCAGTATGATCTGGATTGCGAGGGAGACGACTTCAGAATTCGCTCTACAAGTGAGGATAGGATAACATGTGATCCCGTAGCTCTCTCTTTCACCTATACCTTTTGCATTCTCTTAACTTACGGTCAATATGTATTTTCATTATTAAGGAACTGTTTATTTTCCTATGAAACCTCTCCAAAATAAAATAAATATATTTTACAGCGAACTATTAGTTCTCTTTACTTTTACTCCATCTTTTTCAGCTGTATGGATCTGGACAATAAATTGGAACTTTCAACAGTAGAATCCCAAAAACTATTTAATAGGGCTCCAGCACCTTTCCCAAATACTTCGAAATTAAATAAATTTTCATTTTTGACCTATGAAAAAATCTAGGAAGCCTATCTCAGCCCCTCGCAAGTCGAAATTGGCCTCTGAAGATAACGTTTCTGGTTAAGACCCTACGGGAGCTCGAGCCCCTGCCCCAGATACTTTGAAATGAAATAAATTTTCATTTTTGGATATTGAAAAAAAGCTAGTAAGTTAGTTTCAGCCCTCCGGAAGCCACATTAATCCATGGCAGAAAATGTTTCTGGTTATGCCCCTGGGACTATCTAAAATAAATCAAACAAATTTCAAAGAAAGGTTTGGGCAAAAATTCCCTGAATAATCTGCCACAATTTTTAATTTAATGATTTTAATAGAAGAATATTCAAATAAGGCGTCGAGTGGGTGGTAGTTCCTCACCCATTTCTCTTAGAGTAGCATACGACAAATAAATTTATTTTTTTAAACAATTTTCAACTGTTTTTATGCACTTTGGAAATATTTAAAGCTAATGTTACTATAATATTATAGTTTTTAAACTACAGTAATCCGTTTTTATAGAAGTGTAGGGTACGAGAAAGTATTGTGAGTGTCACTCCAGATTATGCAATTCCATGTACAGGGATAGAACACGGGCGCAGAACTCATACCACTATCAATGCGACAAAATTTTCTACTTCTTAACACTTTCGCAACCGCATGCTTTTGCCTTTTAGACAGAAAGTTCTGCCTGTGAGCGTTATTCTCCCAGGTTACAATATTTCAGGGCAAAATTTTCTATATTCAGATTCATATTACAAATGGGTATACAATATAATCGTACTCTTTCTAATCAAAGTATTTATATCCGTAGTACATTGGTTGTACAAATATTAATATTGTGTATATTTTTAAGAAATAAATGACATGCGAATTGCAAAGGAAACGCCCACTGGCGGAGTTACAGATTTTCAAATAAAGTGAATCTACGTCAGCGGTCGTGAAAGTGTTAAATCAATGATGTTATAGGCAGAGAAATTTTTTAAATAAATAGAGGTATGAGTTCTGCACCCGTGTTCCACCCCTGCATGTACAGGTATATTTTCTTACGGTATACACTTGCATAGCTGCCAACAGTGGCGTATGCAAGGGGGGGGGTTGGGGGTTTACCCCCCCCCCCCCTTCACAAAATATATGATAAGAAAAATTAGGCTGTTCCTTACTTTTTTTTCACATTTCAGGCGGAAAAAATGTGTGGCAAGCGTAGAATATTTTTTTCTACGAAGTGGTTTAAAATTATGACTAACTCTTTTTTTCATTACTCTGCGATAAACACTCCTGAAAATAACTAAACCACTTCATTTGCGCGGCGCGAAACATGGTTCCCCTGAAAACAATTCTCTGAAAGGATTTCACCTTTACGAGTTCATACTCAAAGACAAGAGGGGTCGACCATATGGGGAAGGGGTGACCATTGAAGTAGTGACCTTGAAGGAGTGACCCAAACAATACCCCAACAGTAGAAGACATTTTAAATGAACTAGCGAAAACTTCTCGTCGATTAGACTTCGCTCTGTAAATAAGAAAATTCAATGAAATATTTTGCGTAACTATGTATTGAATTTTATGTTTTGTGTAGCAGTTTGTACAGGCTCTACGTTATTCGTCGCTAATTAAAGATTTTTTAGTTTGATCTTCTAATTGGTGAGTTTGTTTTACTATTTTTCATTTTCTTACTCTTATTTTCGGCAAGTAATTATGCTATTTTAAAAGATTGTTAAACTTAATTAAAAATAAACTTAATTAAACTTAATTAAACCTAATTAAACTTAAATAAACTTAATTAAACTTAATTAAATTTCGGAAGGACGAATCCCCCCCTTGGAAAAATCCTGGATACGCCACTGGCTGCCAATATTTTAATTTATTCCGGAGTACTTTTAGCCCCACCTTTATTTCGCACCACTTTATTTATAGAAAAATATTCTTCAATATATAACTTCGATAAAATAAGAAAAAAAATTATTTATAAAAAAAATAAGTGGTACGAAATAAAGGCGGGGCTAAAATTACTCCGGAATAAATTAAAACATTGACATCTACGCACTTGCCATCTTTTGTAAAGCTGATCATTTCGTTGACTACCTTTCTCGAACTATTCGTACTGTTTACCTTCTCTTTTCATATCAGTTTCAGCCTTGTCCTTGTTTTCAAAACTCTGATATTACAGTCAGAATAGTTGCATCGTAAATATGCCGTAAAAACTCAACAGAATGACATTACTTCATTTAATTACTTGATTTAACTTTGAGAATGACACAAAACATTTGATTAAAGGCTTTAGAATGACATAAATCATGGAAATAAATGACTTTTGTAAAGAAGTATCTGTTGTAGATATGGAAGTCTGAAAAGAAGGCTTTTAAATAACTAGAAAAATCAATACATTCAATTTGTTACAATGTGTTATAACGTACAATTCTTTTTAATTAACGTCATTGATAATATATATGTCGTTTAATGATAAAACATGCAATTTTCATTGTCAATAAACGTAATGCTGAAATCACGTTTATAAAATATATATTCTCTATAAGTATATAATTTAAAAAATGGCTGCCAAAGAGCCTTTTAAATAAGTAAATTTTAATTAAAAATAGAATCTAGGCTGCTTTTTTCCCTTAATTATAAATTATGTATCAACAACATGTTTTCAGTGTTACCACTGGCGACTTATATATATATATATATATTTGTTACTTTTGTACTACTATTTACTTTATATAAATTTTATAATAAATTTATGCAGGCAAATCGCTGATTTATCTTCGTAAATATATTATGAATTTTATTTTTTGGAAATAGCGATGCGAGAAAAATATAAAAAAAAGTCGATTGCGGCAGCCCTGTGTTTTGCTTAAGCGTGTCTTTGCCTGCCATACTGTGTTTGTTATCATCTATGTTTGTATTCTAGCTCCAAGCTGGTTAAATACGACGAGATATATAAATGTTAAATATAATTTTATTCAATGGTGCGATAATATTATTTTTCTCTAAAGATATTTTTACTCAACTCATAAATGATTTTTATTTCTTTTCTTTAATTTGGAATCTCTTAAGAGATTTAATGTGGGTAAATAAAAGACTCTCACATCACAAAAAAGTTAAGTTTTTTCTCATAAAGGCCGAAAACTACGCATTTATTCGTATAATCAGTCGTCATTATTAGTTATAAATGATAAATTTTGTTTTAGGATAAATATAGTGTAATTATGGAAAAAAGAAAATAAATAAATCTTATTTTTTACAGGAAAAGATGTACAATATAAATTGTTTTATTAAAATTAAAAAAATAATGATTGTTTAATTAAAGATTAAAACAATAAAAATATCCAGAAAATTCCATGAGTAAATACTGAATAATTATTTATAAATCTAAAATTGATTATCATTATCTTCTAATAATAAAAGCCCAAGTTCTCTGAAACTAACGCTCGAAATTGATGTCATTGCTACAAAAATTGAAAAAAAAATGCATCTTTGATTTAGAGAACTGAATAAAACAATGAAAGAAGGGCGATCTAGCAGAAAAATATGGCTTCACAATTGCAACAATGTATTGAGAAAAAATAAATTTTATCCGTGATTTGATATAAATAAAGTAAGTCTAAAATATAATTTAAAAGAACAGATATAAGGCTATGTAAGGACCACCACCTGGCAATTTGGTTGTTATTTTTTCGTCCCCCGATAAAAACCCACCAAATTATAAGCAAAACATAAGGCTAAATTAGAGGGAAAATATAAAAAATAGTTAAAATGATTTTAATAAATAATAATAATAATAATTGGAAAAATCGACCGTTAGGTGAACGAAGGCCAACTAGTTTGAGTAAAATAAAAAATAATCAGAAAATTCTACAAATAAACGAGGAGTGTTTATTTATAGATTTAAAACTGTTTTATTAGGATTATTATTTCATTATTATTGTTTGAATAAAATAATAAAAACAACAAGAAATTCCAGAAAAGTGTGCTGAAAACGATAAGAATTTATTCTTCTCAAAGAGCCCGAATCTCCTGAAAACTGTCAAATATGATAAGGAACTGACCTTGTTTTAAGTTTGTATTTTCAGCGAAAATACTTCGTCAAAGTATGTATGTGTATATGTTTTGTATATGAGCCGCACGAAATATCCTATTATTTTAGATAAAGTTTGATTGTTTAAGCAAAATTCAAGAAAGTAAAGAAAACCGTATCTTTTTAAAGTAAAGAGTAAAGATCATATTAAGAGTTAAGTCAACAGGGTATTATGAAACGCGTCACTTTTAAACCGGGCTGTTTCAAGAAAGTTTTTTTTTTTCTTTGTTTCTTTATTTATTTTACCATGTTTTTATTAACTCGTTTTCTTGTTTGTTTGTTTGTTTGATTGTTCAGTACAAATCTTGCACTAGATTTTAAACTAAACTCCCGATTAGCTAGTCATTTGAATCTTTTAGAATAGCTCAAAACACGGTGACAACGCAATACCTCGAAGCCCGATTTCCGAATTTTTGATTAGTTTTCTTATAATTAATTAAAATATGAAAATAGTAACCTCCTAATAGCTTTAAAATTAGCCATTTAAATATTAGCTATAATTTAAGTAAAAAAAAAAAAAAAAATTACGAGTTCATTTTCTTTCGGCATAAAAATAAATTTAATTAAACGTGAACATTAAAAAATTATAAAAAGTTAAATTAGGTTCGCACAAAAATTGACGTCATTATCACTTTAAAAAATTTATACGCATTGATGAAGTGCTAATATAGTTCTATAGCTATGATTGAACAGGAAATTTAAAAACATGGTATATAAAAAGTTCTTTTTTTTTTTATCTTATAATTATTTTGTATCAGTCAGTAATTTTGAAAGATCAGCTAATTTTTGTCCTTCTAACTGTTTGTTTTGTATTGACATGAGATTGATGTTTATAATAATGGTACATGTGAAAATAACTTTATGCATAAAATAAAGTGAACATATTGTGTTGGCAACTAAGTTTCTGCCATTTTTTAAATTTTAACTTTATACCGGAATCTATGTTTTATTTTTCGCTTTCTTTAAAGACCTAAGCGAGACAGCATGGAGTTTTGGTCTTTAACAAGAACAAAAAACAAAACATAGATTCCAGTATAAAGTACACATTTAAATAACGGCGGAGTTTAGTTGTTTAAAGGTTAGTTAAGGGGTAGTTAAAGGTAGTTAAAGGGTTAAAAGTTAAAGGTTTAAAGGTAGTTTAAAGGTTTCTCTGTAGCATAAAATTTAGTCATAGTAACCAGTGTTGCCAGATCTGTCGGATATTTTATTCAGTAATCATCAATAATTTTACCATGTTTTTATTAACTCGCTTTCTTGTTGGCCTGTATGTTTCTTTATCCAGCACATATCTTGCAATCGATGTTTAACTAACTTCCCGACTAGCTAGACATTTGAAACTTTTAGAATAGCTCAGAACACGATGACAATGCATTTTTCAATTACTTTATTCAATTAATAAATGTTTGAAAATTTCTTATAATTACTCTTTTTATCTTCATTTGATATTTTTTTTTTCAAGTTGATGGGTTAATTCAGCAAAAATTTTTTAAAAAAGTTATTTAATAATGCATGGAATTGTCAGGTTTATATGATTCAATAGAAAATTTAAAAGTGTGGTATATGAAAAGTTGTTTTTATTTTGTATCTATTTAATTGTAACGTTTCCCTAATCACTTCGAAGATTCATAGTCTATTACGTATATCAAATATCATTTCTCAAAATTATTGGTAATTATTAATTATTAATTGTAACATTTGCCTAATTACTTCGAAAATTGATAATCTATTGTGTATATCAAATATCACTTCTCAAAATTATTGGTGATTATTGATTAAAAAATCCAAAGTACAAGTAGTAACACTTTATTTTAATGTTCTACAGTCGGGAATAAATAAATAAATAAATAAAAATAAATAAATAAAAATAAATAAATAAAGCCGCCCTTTGTCTAATTTTGTTGAAATTAAATTGTAGTAGAAACATGCGGTTGGGGCCGACCGATTTGTAATAACATCTAGTTTATAATGGTATAGTTAGATTTTTGCTTAGGGAATCGTCTATATATTAAAACTGGTATCAACTTCATTTTTTCAATGGCAACTCCCATTTTTTACTCCATATTCGAATTTCTGAGATCAAGGCAGTTCAGAAAATCCATTTATATACTTTTAATTAATTCTTGATAGGTTACAAGCGTCCGTACATACATTTAGAAAAAATAAATTATGATCAGTGTTGCCATATCTGGCGTATATATATATATATATATTCAATAATCACCAATAATTTTGAAAAGTGATAGTTGATATAAATAATCATACTTGTCAACCTAACGCGAAAGATTGATAGTCCCGTCTATTTTTTCTCACACTAGTCTTTTTTAAAAGTACTTTTCTTATTATTTAAGCGTAAATACATTTGAAGTGAATCACTCTAAACCATACTTGCCAACATCCTAATTAATATTCCGTAGTATTGTTAGCCCCGCCGTCTTTTTTTTCACACCAATAAATTTTTAGAGTACTATTCTTCAAATGCAATTACGATTAACTAGGTGGAAAAATACTCTAAAAATACTCTACTACTGGTGTGAAAAAGAAGGCGGGGCTAACAATACTACGGAACATTAATTACTGTGTTAGCAAATACGCTCTAAACATTAAGTGGTGTACTAAAAGGGGTGGGAACTAACAATCTTCCTGGTTAAGTAGGTAAGTATACGCAGTAAACAATTAATCTTCGAAGTGATTAGGCAAACGTTTCAATTAAAAATTATTGGTGATAATTGAATTAAATAGTCGCCAGATCTTGCAACACTGATCATGATCGCGCAAAGAAAATAAATTATTCATTAAAATTCAGCCGGAAAAACATACAAAACATTTATAAATAAATTAAATTAAAATGACGTTACTGAAGGTAGTGTATTTGTAAATAAACTTATCTGGAAAACTGTTTGAATTCTTAGCTATGCAAAAATCATGGTCATATTATTTATCCAAATCCTTAAAACTGATAAATTTTATTACCTTGTTTTTAAACAATTTTCCATAATAAATTTGAATTTTGTACCGTGATTGGTATTAATCGAATATAAATAATGCGGCGCCTTTTCTTTCTATAACAGATTTTGTACTCTAAAGCAATGAACTTTAAAACAACGAATCCCCAACATTTAGTTCAATATAAAAAACGTTTAATAAAATTTAAATATATCATTATGTTACATCATACCATAAAATTTTAAAAACTTGAAGCATCTGAACCGTAAACTAATCAAATAAAAAAATATGAACAAAAAGATTAAACCAGAAAATTCACTGTAAAAAAACTTAAAAATAAAAAATTGAATACACACACACACAAACTGTTAATGTATCATCGAATGAATACATCTAAATTCAAAATTTTATTATTTACCTTTTTAATCCATAAATTGGTATTAAAAGCTTTTTTTCGTCGCTTACACAAGGGTTTCATCAGACCATAGCCTCCTAAACTAGATGCCTGTCACATGGCTCGGAAACTTTTCAACAGTTCAAGCGGTACAAAAAAGTCCTCAATCTGTACCAGGAGGCGCTGTCTACCGCTCGAACTGTTCCTAAGTTTCCGAGCCACGTGACAGGCATCTAGTTTAGGAGGCTATGATCAGACTGAGTGATGTTCTTCTTTTGCTTTTCTCCACCTTTGTTTTCCAGCATGCGCAGCCATCCTCTTTCCAGATATGCATGCTGTGTGTCGTTCACGACGTTGCTAGTGATAACTATTTCAATGGCTTCTCTTATTAACGCATATGAGTGGTTATTGTAATTGGCTATTTTATGCATATTACATAGTTGCCAACTTTTACGAAATTTGGCTACCGGAAAATTTTTATAGAAATATTTAATTTATTAAATCAATCAAAACCGTTATAGAGTTATATCAATATTTTCTATAAAAGTTTTCCGGTGTCCAAAAAGTTTAAAATTTGGGAACTATGATATTATTGAAATCTATATTAATTGATTCGAACTCGTTAAATCGTGTTGTTATGTGTCCAAAACAATAACCACAATGGATGTTATATAGATATGACCAGAAAAAATTATTGGAAAGAAGAAACGATCATATTAGCGATATAAAATATAGGAAATTAAGCACAGCCCTTCACGATTTAACGATTTAGAATCAATTAATATAGATCAATAATATGCATAAAATAGGGACTTACAATAACCATTCATACGCGCTAATAAGAGAAGTCATTGAATTAGTTACCACTAAAGCTTTACAAATTAAGCTCGTTCACATAATGTTAAAAATTTCGCAAAGTAAACTCGACGTTAGCGCTTCTCCTCGAGCAGTGGCTGCGATACCCAAATAAAAGCTGCGAAAAACCCGCTCACATTGTGCTTTCTTAAAAAATGTTTTCTCTTATGGTTTTTATATAAACATTTAATTCTAGCCCTAAATGAACATTATAGATGTAATATTAGCGTACATTTGACTTTAAATACAAATATGTTAAATATTAGCTAATAAACAATTACATTATTATTAGTTAATATCTAACATATTTTGTATTTAAAGTCAAGTGTACGCTAATAACTTCAAGTAAATAATCACATCTATAGTGTTCACTTAGAGCCAGAATGTATTTGTGTAAAATATCATATTTTTTAAATCGATCTTCTAATGTTGTAAATTGTATTGTAAATACGAAAAAATCATGTATTAGTAATTTAAGAAGAAAATGTTAATGTGTGCAATTTTCAAAATTAAAATTTTGGTTAAAAAAAAAAAAAAAAAAAAAAAATTTTGGAAAAGGAATCGCTTATAAAAGATGACTTTATTATTATTTCTTTTATTAAAAAAAGCATTATGTCATGTTCAATAAAATTAATCAGACGCAGACGAAACCATTCGCAAAAATTTTATCATCTAAACAAAATATATTAGTAATCGCTTTATAACCAAATCTATAACTAAAATAACATTTATGAATGATAAAATAACATTTAGGAATGAACAAATATAATAAACACTAACTTGTTCTAATAGTCTAAGATCCGGCTGCAAAATTGCTACATTCATCGAATATGTAATCAAAATCAGATTTTTATATTCAATTATAAAAGGAACAGTATGGTTTGGCCGGGTTGCCTAATAAAATGGATAAATTGTGCCCGCTAGTATTTTTAATTAAATTAATATTAATTGACTTTTTGGGGAAATTTTCATTCACTTGTTATTGAAATAATCTATGCTCCACTTCACAGAAATATACATAGAGAACTTGAAAAGTAATAGTTGCCGTTGCGCGTTTGGCCGCTACCTCTTTGCAGCCAGGTGCAAACAGGTACTATTTTGTTGCATTTATATGTTCATGGCGTATATTCATCATTTATATATCAAATTAAAGCTAATTATTTTCTGTACGTGGTAAACTACGTCTGCCTATGTAAAAGTAGCCGCAAATAGGGGTTGCCAGCTGTTAAAAAATTCTTAGAATGAAAGAGAATTATCGCGCTACATCGTTCGTTAGACAAGGATGGCGATAGCCAGCTGTACGCGTTTTTGAAGCTATTGCGCATGCGCAGATTGCTAGTGTTCTCAACCAACGGCACAAACAGCTGTAGAAAAGAATTTCAAAAACTCCAAAAGAAGTATAATTAATAAATTTTAGTGTGGTTACATTTAAAATTCCCTATACATATAAAACATTTATTCCTCAATAAATAATTAAATTGTCTTTTCTCTATAAAATTAGAACATATAATAAATATTTGTGAAAAATAATAACCCTGGTTATTTATGTAGACGAAGATTATATTATACAGGTAATGTTTCAGAAAATATTTGACTTTATTTAACTTTTTTATTATATATTACATATTAATTAAATATTCAGTAAATATGACATATTACTTGAGGTATACAAATTAAACAGAACATTGAAAAAATGATTAAATAATTATTGAAACCTATATTACATTTTTATATAATTTATTCAAAACCTGAACCATCGCTACTCTCGCTTTCATTGCAGCCAGCACTTTCATCGTCACAAATATCAGGCTCATCTTCATTATCGGTTCGAATGATAATAGAATTACTAGCTGGCTTCACCATCTAGCTGGCCAGAGACCCATGAAAATTTTTACCAAAAAACATGCTCTCGGGAGCCTGCGGCGCCAATCGTAATTTGTTCTCTGTAAAAGTCGCATAATATTAAAATATTAAAAATTCAAATATTTTTAAATAAAATCTAAACGTAGCTCTAGTTCAACGTAAAATACACTCAAATCAATGAAAATCGAATAAACCAATCAAATCTCTCGTAATTCCTCATAACGCAGCTCTAGTTCAACGTAAAATACACTCAAATCAAAAAAACCAATAAAATCTTTAGTAATTCCTCATGACGTAGCTCTAGTTCAACGTAAAACGCACTCAAATCAAATAAACCAATCAAATCTCTCGTAATTCCTCATAACGTGGCTCTAGTTCAACATAAAATATGCTCAAATCAATGAAAATTAAATAAGCCAATCAAATCTCTCGTAATTCCTCATAACGTAGCTGTAGTTCAACGTAAAGTACGCTCAAACCAATGAAATTCAAATAAACCAATCAAACCTCTCGTAATTCCTCATAACGTAGCTCAAGTTCAACGTAAAATACACTCAAATCAATGAAAAATAAATAAACCATTCAAATCTCTTGAAATTCCTCATAACGTAGCTGTAGTTCAATGTAAAATACACTCAAATCAATGAAAATCAAATAAACTAATCAAATCTCTCTTAAGATTCTTCATTCTGCGTCATTATAGAAATGGGAAGTTTTATTTTCATATTTTTATTAATATAAAGAAAACTAATCAAAAATTCGAAAATCTGACTTCGACGTGCACAATGATCTTACGGAGGGCTCCTTTGTGTTAAATCACGTGACTGTCCGAGCTACCGTTTTCGAGAACAGTGAAATAAACATACATATCTACAAATATTGCTCACTTAATAGTATAAGATACTAGCTGTTACCCGCGACTTCGTTCACGTGGAAATTTTGAATTTTGATGTGTATGTGTGGGAACTGACGGTTTGATCATAATATGTAATGTAATGAAACCTTATCATTGTGGTGCTGTGCAAAATAGAGTCTGATAAAGTATACTAAAAAAAATTTGTAACTCATTGAAAGATCTGCGGGAAAAATAAACAATTTATTTTTATTTTAATACCGATCTGTATACAACATTAAATGACTTATTATTTTCCGTCAACACATGCAAGTTCTGGGCACTTGAAACACGTGAACAACCAACATATAATTGACCGTGTGAGAAGCATGGAGTTCCTAAATGAATGCCTGCCACTTTTAAGGTTTGCCCCTGGGATTTGTTGATCGTCATTGTAAAAGCCAATTTCAATGGAAATTGCAATCTCTTGAAATGAAATGGCAAGTTGTTGGGAATAATAGGTATGCGGGGAATCAAAACGCTGTCTCCTTTAGCAGTTCCTGTAATAATGGTACATTTTATAATATTAATACCCAGCTCTGTGATACAACTCGTCTCTTGACTTCTAGCTACTTTCATAGCCCGAGCTTTATTATTTCTGTTGGAAAGATTAGATTTGCGTTTCCCGGGCATTTCGAAAAACTATCAAATAATAATAATAATAATAAAACCCTTAAAAGGGAACTAAAAACAAAGTACTACTATGAAATAATAACAAATCAAAAGAATTAAAACTACTAACAAATAAAAAGTAAATTATAATTCAAAAAAGTAAGAAAACGCACGTTAAATGACAAAGTGAAATAAAAAGTTAAAAATGAGAATAGTAATTAACCAAAAATATTGAACGTGTGATGCTTTCTACTTATCTATATAATATTTCTTTAACGTGGTCCAATAGGGCAGTTCCTTGTTTGTAAACAAACATCTCAACTTTTATGAGTGGTTGGCAAAAAGGCTTGGGAAAAGCATAGCGATGGAGGATCACCAATATAGTAAATTGCGCGGGAAAGTCGAGCGCGCTTTTTTGCCAACCACCAGCCGTCACGAGGAAATGCTCTATTACGATATACATGGGGATAAAAAATAATATTTATAAATGGACAATATTTACACACGTGGAATAAGCTCAATAATTTAATAATAAAAACTGACGACATTTGTCTGGTAAGAGTATTTTATATACTTCATGCTTAGTTAATAGTAGTTGGTATATAGAAAAATAAATAAATTAATTAATGTGTAAACTTGATCATGGTACAGCCTTAATGCCCTTGGCGACTTTTGAATTTTTGTTGCCGTTTTAGACCAAAATAGAATTTATGCGATTATTGTTCCTATACGCAAGAGAAGTGTGACGTCACTGACCGTCCGTGGATGCAAGAAATTTGATTTCCTATGTTAATCGCCCATTGGATTTTTTGTAAAAAATTATTAAAAATCGAGGAAAATTATTTCCCGATTTTAATCCCCATATTTGGGTATATATATATATATATATATATATATATATATGCAATTAATTATCATGTGCATGTGTTAGATTGAGTTATTTTGCTGTCAAATTGACAACATTTTAATTTTAAATTTCAAAACTCTGTCGTTCTTGGCGCTTATTGTATTTGGTGATCAAACACGTAATACGAAAATATACACGCCAGATGCATATTTTCGTAATATGCATAGTACGAAATATTGTTTCATATTATTCATTACTATCTTAATATAAGTTGTTAAAGTAACTATGATTTTTGAAAGGAATTAAAATATGTTTGCCAGATAATTTGGCGATATTTTTTTTTTTTTTTCTGCAAAGGATGACCGATATCAAATCTATTCCGCTGCAACATATTAGTATCTTTATCAGACACTTTATTTAGACATTTGAAAACAAATTTGACATCAAATTATGATAGAATATTTATCACTTTCCTTTTAATTAGTATATTAGTTGGATATTTATTGTGCAAATATCATCCTTTGAAATGAAATGTTTGTGTTTTCAATCGAATATGGAAGTTTGCCATTTTTTTTCTAGAGTTTTGAAATTAAAAATTCAAATTTTGTCAATTTTACAACAAAAATAACTTAATCTAACGCATAGCCATGATAACTAATACATATCTATACCTAAATATGGGGATTAAAATCGAGAAATAATTTTCCTCGATTTTTAATAATTTTTTACAAAAAATCCAATGGGCGTTTAACATAGGAAATATTTTTCTTGCATCCACGAACGGCCAGTGACGTCATCACTTCGCTTGCGTATTTCTTTCTATCTTTTCCTTGGCGAAAAATGTCCGATCTACTTCAGCATCAAAATTAAAAAAATTGTCCAGAATTATCAATAACAAAATACCTTTAATATAATGATGAATTAGCTTTTATGCCAAGCGTGTTCATCCGCCGTACTCAAAAAAAAAAAAAAAAAAAAAAAATCTGAAGTTGAGGTATATAAAAAAATGCTATGAAATAAAATTCAGAAGAAATATCTTAGATTTGTAATATTACTATTTTATTTTAAAATTATAAAGTGTCATTTTCTCATCGACCAATTTAATATTTAGTAATTTTTTATTTTTCGCGTGAAAGCATATTTCATTTTATGTTGAAAAATAAATAAATAAAAATACCCCGTAAACTTTTTTGGCAACAATTAAAAATTTAAATGGCTTTTATCAACGAGATATATAAATTAGAGTGCTGATTCAATGGATGAAGGATTAACCTTCCGTGGTTCAAGATGAATCACGTGACATGCTCGAATAGGTTGCTGTGTTTGGCCCTTTATCGCTATTTTGGCATTTAAAATATCAGTTCGACAAATTATCATTATTATTAGGTAACATGACAGTCCTATGACCGAAATAAATTGTTTTTAAAATAATTTTACACATATTTCACATTTTAATAAATAATAAAATACCTTTTTTTTCATCGTTTTCCAACAAAGTTTAAAAGTATTTAAAAAAGAAAATTTAAGCTTTTAAAGAGCTAAATTTAACAACAAATAATAATTTTTCAACTATTTTTAAGCATTTTGTCGGTTAAAATTCAACTACACGAAATAAAAAAGAAGTAAAATCAAAGTCAAAATGGTTTAGAACAAAAGAATATTAAACTACGTAAAGTAAACAAAAACATTGAAACCGTTGCCATAGAAATGTGCTGAAAATGAGCTGTTACCAAGGGAACCATCGAATACGCAGGTGCAAGGAGAGCATGTCACACGACTCATCTTGGACCTTCTCAAGGGTTACCATTTATCACTCTACTTTATATATCTCGTTGGCTTTTATTAAGTCAATTACCGGTTTATTATTTTCAAAATTACCGGTTTTTTTTTTTTTTAAATCTAATCAAATTTTCGGTATAAATAGTAGCCTATGTTCTATTCCAGACTATTCTACATCTCTGTACCAAATTTCATCCAGAACCGTTTAGCCGTTGTGGCGTGATTGAGTAACAAACATCCATCCATCCAAACTTTCGCATTTATATATTAGTATAGATAGCACCACGGAGTAATATTAATAGGAGTTGAAGGTCCAATGGGAGAAAGCTACGAAACTGTGATCTAAATTTTTGGTAAATATTGAGGGCGCCACTTGTCATTCCTCCCTACTTCGGCGCGGATATACTGTTGTTTTCAATAGAATTTTGCTGAAGTACATTTAAAATTTTTTATTTTAAGCAATTTAATTTCTTTGTAAGTTCTTAAAACTGCATAATTCGGATGTTTCAAATAAATGCTTCGTTCCTAGTTGTAAAACAGGCTATGATAGTGATAAGAAAAACAAAAAAAAGCTCTAGGAGAAAAATAAAGTCCGAGTTCGTGTTTTCTGCACCTAAAGTAAGTTTATTTTTTTTCTTTACAAAATTTCAACCATTCTCCTTCCTCCCAATTGTCTGTTTTAGCTAGCTTCGGTTCATAAGAATCGTCATTTTTTAAAAGCTTTCTTTCAAAGTAAAATGAGTATAAAATGGCTCTTTAAAAAAACATATTGGTTAGAATACTCTATTTAATGAAATTTGCTTTCAATCGAAATTTTTTCAGCTTGATATTATTTTTAAAAAAATAATTAAAACGAGACATTTCCCCATTGAATAACATTGCGGAAGCTGGAGAGAAGGAAGGATTGCACGCTGGCGCCATCTGTAAACATTAGAAAACAACATCACAAAATTTCAGCGTTACCTTCTTCTCCTGTCTTTTTACTCCGTGGATAGCACACTTTCAATTTGCGTTGGCGCTGAATCTCCTAAAAACCATGTTGGTTTGAGAAAACCATCTAGAATCCAGCCATTGTCTTTCGCGCCAAACTTTATGCAATCCGGCTCAGAAGCATTTAGCCTCATCGAATTAACAAACATCGTCCGCAACAATTTTTGCTTTAAAGATTTCCAGCAAGGTAGAATATAAGTTGAGTCGAAGCCTTTAAGTAAAAAAAAAAAAAAAAAAAAAAAAAATTCCTTTTTTGTAGCATACGTCTTATTGAACAAAATAAATCTTCTAGTATTAACATTTTGGCAATCAACGATACCATACATAAGGCATGTAAACTCTTGGACTACAGCAGTTTTACTTTCGTCAAAAAAGTCATTAGGGTCAGTCAAAGATGCGAAAACTTGAACAAAAATATTATAGGGCCTTTCTTTCTCTTTATTGAAGAATGCAGCCGTATAGTCACAAACTATGAATGCGTGAAACGCTGGCAACGCAATACATAAAGTTGGACACAATTTTTTTGACAATTCCGTCCAATTTACACACATTTCACCTTTACTTTTTTACTTTCCGAACACTATAGTGAGGAAAGTATTGTAATCATGTCAAAAATCCGAATTCGAGATTTTGATGTTTCTATACGTTTTGAGGTCCCCTGAGTCCTTTTTCACTATTTTTACGATGATGTATGTATGTGTGTGTATGTGTGTATGTGTGTATGTATGTGTGTATGTCTGTGAGTGAACACGCTAACGTCTAAACGCTTTGTTCGATTAACCTGAAAGTTGGTACGCATATTGTAAGTCACCATAGTACGAACCCTATAGATTTTGGTGAATCTAGCACTTATAGTTTTTTTACAGGGACACAAAGAAAAATTCTTTATCATTATGGCCTATGGGAGCAAAATCTTAAAAGTGCGATAGCATCTAAACGCCTTATTCAATTGCGCAAAAAATTTATACACATATTAAAGGTCACAAATACTCAATCTGTATAGATTTTGGAGAATCTAGCACTTATAGTTTTTTTTACAGGGACACAAAGAAAAATTCTTTATCATTATGCCTATGGGGCCAAATTTTTAAAAGTGTGATAGTGTCTAAACGCCTTATTAATCTGAGCAAAAAATTTGTACACATGTTATAGATCACAGTTGAACTAACTGTATAGATTTTGGTGAATCTAGCACTTACAGTTTTTTTACAGGGACACAAAGAAAAATTCTTTATCATTATGGCCTATGGGACTAAATTTTTAAAAGTACGATAGCATCTAAACGCCTTATTGAATTGAGCTGAAAATTTATATGAGCATTATAAATCACTGTTGCACTAACTATAAGCATTTTGGTGAATCTAGCATTTATAGGTTTTTACAGGGACACAACGAAACATTCTTTATCATTATGATCTATGGGCTCAAAGTTCAGTAGCGTTAAATAAAACATCGTGTAATAGATGGAGAAAAATACTCAAACACTCTATTATGGTTTTCTCTCTTTTGTTTGTTTAACAACTCCTCTTTCTTTACTTTATCTACAAAACTGTTAATTACTCAATGTTCGGAAAGTCGAGTGGAGTCACTCCAGATTTTTTTTAGTTCCCCATCATACTATAAGTATGGGGAACTTAGGTAATCGTGAAAATTTTCGACCTCGGTTTTTTGACGTTTTTACACGTTTTCAGGTGTGAGGAATCCGAAAATGACAAAATTTGTATGGTGTCTGTCTGTAGGATGTCTGTTAGTGTGTTAGTCTGTTAGTGGGTTAGTGTGTTAGTCCGTTAGTGGGTTAGTCTGTGTACACGATAATTCAAGAACAAATTGTCGCAGAGAGGTCAGATCAGTTTTAAAATATTACTTTTGACACTGGCAAGAACCCTATTCATTTGCAACATTCGAATTTAAAAACTTCGTAAGTTATTAGAAATTTACGATTTTCTTAACATGGGAGAATAGCACAAAAATTCACTTAAACGTGCATTAAATGGAAACTTTTTACTGTAAAAATGTCAGACCAGTTTTAAAATATCAGTTTTGATGCCGGAATGAACATCAGTAACTATAAATATGCTACTTTGAAAATTTCGCAAGTTATTGGAAATTTACGAATTTCTTAACATGGCAGGGCCAAATTTCACATAAACGTCAATTTTTAGAGATATTTTCATCGTAAAGATGTCAGACTACTTTTGAAATATTATTTAGGACACTGGCATGAATATTAATGACTATGAATTTTCCAATATAAAGATTTCGTAAGTTATTGGAAATTTACGAATTTCTTAACATGGCATAATAGAGCAAAATTTCACATAAACGTCAATCTTGAGGGATATTTTCATCGTAAAGATGTCAAACCACTTTCGAAATATTATTTAGGATACTGGCATGAATATCATAGACTATGATTTTTCCAATTTAAAAAATTCGTAAGTTATTTGGAATTTACGATTTACTTAACATGTCAGAATAAGGCAAAATTGAGCATAAACTTCCATTTTGAGGATCCAAAATACAGTAGACAACTTCAAAATTACGTTTATGATATTTGTTTGAACATGATTGAATACAAATATTCTAATAAGAAAATTTCGTAAATTATTCGTAATTTACGATTTTACCAACATAGCGAAATTATAAATTTTTCATATAAATATGAATTTTGAGGATTATTGCATTGGAAATAGTAGCATGAAAACTAAACAACGAAATTGACCCTGATGAAATAAATTAATAGATTATAATAAGTTAAATATATCGAAGTGAACGGTGGATAGGCTATTAGGCGGGGATTTCATTCTGTCACTGTATCAAGCTTTGGCCAAATTCTTTTTTTTTAACATGATTATAATATATCTCGCACTAGAAATTTATGAGAACATAAATATGATGGGGAACTGAGCAGAGTCCACCTATGCCAACTAGTTTTTTTTTTATGTACTGTTTGCCAACCAAATTTGTGAATGAGGAAATTTGTGCAGATTACCTTAATAGAATTATTAAAATATCAGTGTCATTTGCTTTCATCATTATTTTAGACTGTTTATCTACTTTGCTTATATGAAAAACTATTCTCGTATCTGCCTTCCTCATGTTGACATTCTATTTCAGTTTCCTCTTGCTTCACAAGGCAATTTCCAGAAGAGCAATATGAAAAACATTGTTCTCCAACAGTAATAATTTTTTTTTGTTTCCTAATACTGAAACAAAAGATTTGTTATACCAATGAGAAGATAAAAATTTAACTTGAGCTTCTTGAAAACGAAAATTCTTTAAGCTTTTTGTAATATCACTAGGTCTCGTTTGCAACGGACCATTATTATCAATTTCCTGTTGATCTTGTCTTTCACAATCTTTGATTGAAGGCGTTAAATATCTATCAAATGTGATATGTACTTCGCGAGCGCTTTTTGAACAAAGCTTCACCATTATCGATTAAGCTAGCTTTCCAAATGTTTGCGGCAAAGTAGAGTCAATCTGATACAAATAGTAGAAACCATCAATAATTTCTATATCAATTTGTCCGGGATTGGCTTTACAATCTGTGATGTTAATTGTTTACTTAAAGCAGACTTGTCCGTTTTGAGCATGTAACCTGAATAATGGAACAGTGCAGGCGGTATTGGTGCAAGAGGATATGACAAACAGTACTCAATATCAACTTATATCAACCTTGTTTTATCTATAGCTATTGCCAACAGCCGTCCAAAAGTGTCTCGTTCCATTTTAGTTAAAGCTTTGTTGTCTCCGGTGTTACTCTTGATCCTTTTTTAACACAATCAGATGCAAAATCATGTATTTTATTACGTCTAATTGATTTCACAAATCTTGTAGGATCTTCAAAACATTCTGAAAAAATTTTCAACTTTTTTTCTTGACCGAATGACTTGATGTTCAGTAAACAATTTGCAACATCTAAAGATGCCGCCTTACCAGTTGACATATTGAACAAAATATTTTTGCCCAGGTTTTCAGAAAAAGGATTCATTGTTTTCTTTATGGTTTCAATAATGCTGTCCAAAGTTTTGTTATCTTTTTCAATTCTACTCTTTTGTAGGAAATGCGATGTATCATCAGCTTGTGATAACCCGATTTCTGCTTTTACTACTGAAAAGATTTTAGTCCTCATGCTGTGACTAAGAGCCCATCTTTGTCGTGCAGATATGGAGTTTGTAAAATGGCTAACACCAGTCAAGGTATTACCAGCATGAGCATTAATCGTCTGTTCTAAAGTCAAGTCGACAGGCGATCAACTAAAGCACGATTTTGTGCGCCTAACACCATATGCACCTTTACGAAATTCCATAACCAGAGTTCTCAATTTTCAGCTTTTTTAAATTATTTAAATACATAGCAGCCCATTTGGAGTAATTTGGTAGATTGAATGCAAAGAAGTAATCACTCATCTCGAAGATAGAATCAAGGTAAAGCTCAAAATTACTGCAACAAATACTTCTAGAAAATCGAAGATATATGTTGACGAGTTCTGTGTATTGCAAATAATATTGTGTAGTCTTTCCATGGTCACCCTGGAGTGTGACTTCGCGGGACTGTTTGTAATCCTCTAGTATTTTTTGCAGGGAGTCAGGTAAAACAATGCTTTCCTTAACATCATATGAAGTATTTCTTACCGCTTCTGAATCTTCATTTAATGTTAAGAAATATTCACGAAATTTCTTGAAACAGTCATTTTTTTTTAAAGTTCACTAAGGGATAACCCCTATTGAAAATGAAAATTCCCCGCTGGTATGTATACAGGGACACTCGAAAGAATTCAGAACATTGCGTTCTACGAGAGTTATTTCTGTAATTCACATTTTAATACTTTTATTTTATAGAAATCAAAATGAAATGAACATTTATTCTTCATATGCGCAAGAAAATGCTTTTCACAGAGTATAGTAATGATTAGAATAAAGATTTACAGGATCACACAAAAATATTTAGTTACATTAAGGGCTACAGTTGGAAATTGTTGGAATTGCATTTTTATTTGTGTTAAGCATTTTTAATACTTTCCAACAATTTTTACGAGTGATTATGATTTCAGTTTATCTGTATGTGTGTTTCAGATCTTCTGTCTGTCCGTTCTGTGGTCACTTGGGCATAGTACACTAAATGCTAAATGATGCACCGAGTACTTACAGTTGTTGGAAAGGGTTAATAATCTATGCAAATCGCGTAATTTTTCTTTCTTTCTATTTTATGCTATGTGTGTTTCTTCTTCATCTCTTAGATTTCAGAATTTTGTGGATTCACTAATTCGCAAATTATTTTAAAAATGTTTTTATGTTTGGATGCTAAAATATAATGCAGCTTTTAGCATTCAAACTTAAAAATATTTTTTAAATATTAACTTATAAGTCATTTCATAAATACTTAAATATGTTTAGAATATATTGTTAAGCTGTAATATTATGAAATCTATAGGGGGGGGGGGGATGAAAACTTAATTATCAGGAAACATTTAAAAAATAAAATAATATATATATATATATATTTTTAACGTTTAAATTTTTGTAGAAACATATTTAATCTTCCCTTTGCACCACTCCTTTAAAGATTTAGTTATTTTTAGTCACAACTAAATTTTCTAACCCATATTTGTGTTATTTAGGGGAAATACATATTCCAAATCAAATTCAAGAGAGGAAATATACGTATTATGAAGTACATTTTAGCACTATAAGAAACTCTGCGAAGCCTTTTCTACAGAACTAAGGATTTTTTTACGGTTGACCATTATTTATACATCGTACATGTTATCCTCAGAATTTCACAAATTTTTTTTTTTTCTTTTTTTTATGTGAGGTGTTAAACGGTTTTTTTATATTTCTTTAAATGCAGGTTAACAGCATTACAGTATATTCAATGTAAGGAAATTAATTATTTTCGGTGGTGTTACAAGCATAATGGGTAAAGAAAATAAACATTCAATGAGGAGGATGTTAATGGGCGGCAGCCCCTCTTATACAAAAAGTAAAATATGAAGGTATATATAAGTATTTCTATTAAATGAGCTAATCCTATTTATATATATGGATATAATACAGAACAAATAAAAATTTTCTGCTTTGCAATGAACAAAGGAATGGAAAGCTTAGTTTCGTGATCTGTAAAGTCACTGTTTTTTGATTTTTTTTTTTTTTTTTTTCAAGACTGTTAGTGGTGTATGGGTTATGCTTATTTGTCTGATACAGCAACCGAGGCTTGGGGTGAATGATAATTACAAAACTTTGAATAAACACCATAAAATGCAATAAACTTACAAAAATTGTTTCGGGTCGAAAGAGCACGCGACCTTTCATCAGGCGAACAAAGTAGGCACGAGTGCTGCAGTCAAAGCGACAACGCACAAAACAGCTTCAAGAGAAGAGCAAAAATATATAAAGACGAATATAAACATAAATACTGTTGTGAGCAAAATTATGGATTAAAAGAGAAATAAAATAAAATAAGATTAAAACATGTAACAAAATCAAAAAATTTAAAAAATATCAAAATTAAACGAAAATCGAACTTATATGAGTAATTTTCAAGCATCAGACAAGAACGGAGTGGAAGAAATGTCATTAACAAGATTTTTCGAATTTTTATATACGTAAAAAGCTTCATGGATATTTAAATGGGAAGAGGACACGGGAGATGAAATAATGTTAGTTTTAGAAAAATCAAAACGATAACCATGAGCCCATCAGTGGGAAGCAATAGAAGATTTGGAGATCTCTTCATTACGAACTTTACGACGGTGCTCATTTATTCTGTATTTCAAACGTCTTCCAGTTCGACCAATGTAACCTAAATTGCACAATGACACGGGATTAAATAAATGCCAGTACGGTTTTCAGTAGGAATGGGATCTTTAAGAGAAGATAATTTAATTTTGTTGATGGATTTGTAAATTACATGAAAACCAAACAGTGAAAGAATTCTAGAAAATTTAAAAGAAAGTGATGAATAAAAAAGTAAAACTACTGGGATGAGACTGTGATTGTTCAAATTAGTAGCAGAACGTTTAGGATTCTTGAATTTATATAGAGCTTTATCGATAATAGAGGGATTATAGCCACGATAAAGAGCAAGAGATTTTAAATAATTAATCAAAGTTTTGTAATTCTTGCTTTAGACGTCAGTTCTGTGGTGCTTTCTTATTACTTTTGGGGTGAATGCCCTCCCTATTGTGAATATTTTAAGTTATTTTATTCTGTATTTACCCAAATTCAGAAGAAAACCAAGGAAAACTCAAAACAGCTATGCCGAGGAGCACGACCTAGGTTTGAACCCGGTATCTCCCGTCTACTATGTTCAAGAGCATAAAAATTCCAAGACTGACAACAGAATAATAGATACTTCGTTTCAAATAGTGAATGTTTCCATTTTCGTTTTCTAGGTTAGTCAATCCTATATTTCACCATGATGAAAATCGTCTTAAGGAAAATAATTTTTATTATGTATTATGGAAAATAATTTTGATAAATGATAATTTTAATAAATAATATGTAATACGTGAATTTGTACACGAAAATAGAGAAGAAAGTTTTTTCATGGGCATAACATACTAGTTTACGATTAAATAAAATAATGACTATTGTTATAAAAAACAGTAAACTAAAACGAAAATATCCTCCTATGTGCGTCAGATACTAAATTTTCCAATAAAGATTATGATTATAATAAAAATAAAAATGAAACTATTGATTTTATATGTATCTATTAAGCCATTTGCTTATGCTTATGCTTAGACTTAATTGTATGTTAGGTCGTAATACAACAGTGTGTAAGAGATATAATAAAACAAAATAATTCTTCAATTTGTTTGAGTGTAGAAAATAATATAATTAAGGTATTTCTTATTTTATTTAATTTTTAATACACATAAATTTGATTGCTTGCTTCAGTAATTATTACAATACTATATATTTTCAATGAAAATATTTATTTATTTTTAACTTGCTCATGACATTTTAAAGCGTTAAAGATTAATTATATTTTATTTATACATTTATACCTCAAATGAAAAATTCAGATTATAAAACAATAGGCATTTCAAATAAATATTATTTGTAAATTTAAATGTTATGAACTTTTTCAAATATGTTATTTTATGTTATTTTTCACATATAAAAAAAAAAAAAGGATTAAAGCGTATGTCAAGCAAATTTTTAAAAAATATTATGTTAGGGCATATGCCCTGTTAGTCATTTCTAGTTATTTTACCTAGATAAAATTTATCATTCAGCAAACTTTTCAGTTGGCACTACCGAATTGATGTTGAATATAAGTATCAGAGACAGATAAAGATAAAAACACATTGGCGGGATATCACGTGATGATTTAAGCGCCGCTTAAATACTTGAACTCTAGATATGTTTGATAGGTCACTAGTCATAAGCAGCTTGTTATCAACGACGAATGGGAAAGGCTATGTAGATGCTACTTTGATTTATATACGCATAGTCTTTCTGTTCCGCATTTAAAGTTCAAGGTATTGAAAATGTCAACATTAACTTAAAATGCTTTCTTTAAAGACACGGTTCATGCATATCTTTCAGTCGTTCTAGTAAATAATTCGTAAATCTCCATTCTGATTTAAAAGTATATACATACATTTATCTTTTCCGATTTTGTATATATTACAAAAAAATAAAAATAAATAAAAAATAAAAAATGAATTTTTTTAAATATTTTGAATTATTATAGCAGAAATAGTCTAGAACTCTAAGAAAGAAATTAAAAATCATTTGTTCCGTTGATTTAATTACCAAAATGACCACCAAAGTACCAAACTTAAAAATGAATACCTTAAAAATTGACTTTCAACCCGTTTCTACTAAAGAACCAGATGATCGAAATGAAGAGAAAGAAGATGACGATACATCGTGTGGTGTTGGTTCTTTTCGTCCCGCTATTTTACAAAAACTGAATAATCCAAAAGTATTTCTAATCAATCACAGTATTCTAGGTGTTTTACAGGGAGCTTTTTTTACCTATTTAGTTGGTTGCTTGTCAACTCTAGAGAAAAGGTATGCATACGAGAGCAAAGTAACTGGTATAATTATGATATCAGATGAAATAAGTCCAATTTTATTCGGATTGCTTCTTGGTTATTTTGGCGGCAAATCGCATCGTCCACGAATTGTTGCAGCTGGAATGGTGATTGCTGTGCTGAGTTGTTTTATCATGGCCGTTCCTTATTTTATTTATGGACCTATTCAGCATGAAAAGTCTGAATACCTAGGATCTTTAGCAAACAGAACAAAATATCAGTTTTGTGACATGGAAGAGAAAGACAAATTTTGTGATAAAGTACCAACAATGACGGCCATTTCTTTTTTGTTTTTTGGTAACTTTCTAAAGGGATTTGGATCGCTTGCATTTTATACAATTGGAACGTCTTTTTTGGATGATAGTGTTAAAAAGAAGAATTCTCCCGTGTATTTTGGTAAGTTCTATTTTAGTATATAAATTTTAGTGTGTTTTAATTTATAATGTTTGATGTTGAAAAAAAAAAAAAAAAATCGGTATTTTCCTTTACTGTAACTATTGTATTAAATTGGCTTTCCTGAAACCTTAATTTATGTTTCTATATATTTTTTAAATACTAGTTCATAAATTATGCGTAAATATTTACTTCACTACAATAGTTAATTTTTTAATGTTTTTAAAAATTATTTCTCGAGAGACAAGATTAAAAAAAAAAAAAGGTATACTTATAGCAAATGACCAAGTTAGTACAAAAGAATCCCATTTTACATTTGTTTTATAAATACTAAGATTTGAATAAAAAGCGGTCAAAAATTAGTGCTGAATGGTTACAATTGAAACGAAACACCATAAAATGGAAAAACACGCAGCAATTGTTTCGGATCGACATACTTAAACACGACCCGGAACAACTGTATTTTTTGCCTTTTATGCTGTTTGTTTACATATTCTTATTCTTCTTTCTCTTCTTTCTTTTTTGTTCAGAAATCCTTTATCTTTTTAAGTAAATTTTTTAAATTATTAATATAAAATATAAAATTATTGATATACAAATTCAGTTTTTTTTTCTATTTTATGTTGTTTGTTTGCAAAACAACTTTTTCCATTTAAAATTTTATACTATTTAGCTCAGAACTCATTTGTCATTTTAGGTAAAGGAATATTATTACACATATATTTTTAAATTAATGTTTTTACATTTAAGGCAGATTGTTCACTAAGTTTTTACTTTCCGAAGAATTCAGACTTATTTATTTTATTTTTTATTTATTTTTTTATTTTATTTTTTCAGAAGAAATTTGCCCTTGTTGGAATATGATTAAGATAAATAAATAAGTAAATAATTATTGCGGTAGGTTTCCCATTTTATACAGTTTATTTACAAAATCTTAATCCTCTCTATAATTACAGTGAATTTCGTTCAGAAATCATTTGTTATTTGAAGTAAATGGCTTAAATTCTATATGTATACACGTATGTAAATTCTTTCTTTTCCTTTCTTTCTTTTCTTTTTTCTTTCATGCTGTTTATTTATAACGTTCTTATCGTCTCTAAGATTTAAGACTATTTTGTCCAGCAGTCATTTATCAAAAAAAAAAAAAAAAAAAAAAACGTGTTTTGAATATATATATATATATATATATATATATATTGTATGTGTGTTTGTGTGTTTACAAAGTCCTTATTCTTTTTTAAGATTTCAACTATTTTGTTCTGAAGTCATTTGTCCTTTTAAGTAAACGATTTAAAGTATGTGCATGTACATTCATATGTGAATCCTTTAGCAGTTGCGCAGCACGAACGCTGTTACTAATTCCAAACTGCAAAAAATCCACCGTGAATTTTGTACCAGAAAAGAGATTTTTTTCCCCCTCCTCTCATAACATGTTCGAATTTTCTGATGTCCTTTACAAATAAATGAGTATAAATTACCTTGCCTCATACCGGGACTATTTTGTTTAACAGTGATTTGTGCTTTTAAGAAAAATGATTTAAAATAGAAAATAATAATAATAATAATAATTTATTGTTTTCCTATTTTTTTTTCTTCTTTTGTCTGCTTACAAAGTCCTTGTTATCTTCTAAAATTTCAAACTATTTTGTTTAGAAATTATTTGCTCTTTTAAGTAAATGATTTAAATTAAATATATACATGCATTCATATATATATTATTCTTCTTTTTTAAAAATTATTTTATGCTGTTTATTTATAAAGTTCTTACCGTCTTTAAAATTTAGGACCATGTTGTTTAGCAGTCATTTTCGTTAAAAATAAATAAATAAATAAATAAAATAAAATAAATAAATAAATAAATTAGGAAAAAAAAACCTTTTTAATTACTGTCTTTTGATTATTATTTTTTTTTTTTCCTTTTTTCCACAAAATTCTTCTTCTCTTCTAAAATTTCAAGCTATTTTGTTCTGAAGTCATTCACCCTTTTAAGTAAATGACTTAAATTACTGTAATTTATATGCACGCTTCTATTTTTATAATAAAACATTCGCTTTATATATATATATATATATATATATATATATATACATATAAAGTTGTAATTAAACTAATAGACTGATGCTGTACAAAATCAGTGGTGGTAATTGTAAAATTTTAGCATTTTGCCGGCAACATTCTCTTTTTCCATGTGTATATAAATTCTTCTTCTTTAGTATTTTATGCTTTTTATTTACAAAATTCTTATTGCATCTAAGATTTATGACTAGGTATTTTGTCCAGCAGTCATTTTATGCTTTTAAGAAAAATAATTTAAACTAAAAAAAAAAATAAAAAAAAGTAAATAAATAAATTATTATTTTTTCTAATTTTTTTTCCCTCTCTGATTACAAAATTTTTGTTCTCTTCTAAGATTTCAAACTATTTTGTTCAGAAGTCATTTGCTCTTTTATGTAAATGATTC